>OY856359.1:6250000-7500000 GCA_963693475.1 Ectropis crepuscularia | reverse complement strand
ACATTTTGAAATTCAGTCATTATGGGAAAAGGTCATTTTGAGATTTGTTCATTACGGGTTTAGTACAATATAACATTCAGTCCAAACGGACCGCAACCATAAGAACGTCAAGGCTGTGGAATACGTTACCTGAGTTGGGTTTTCCCGATGCCTACCATTTTTGTGTTTTCAAATCGAGAGTGAATCGATTTCTTCTAGGTAAACACGCTCCATCGTAGACCCCATCGTCCCCGTCGCATAACATTAGGCAAGATGGCGGTCAAGTGTACACCTATAAAAGATAAAAAAACTGCTCATTATATATGCCCAATATGAATAGCAAAAAAAACCGTCAACTTATATACTTACATATTTATTATTTAATTTAAGCTTGGCATAGCATCATTGAAGCCGCAGATGGCCTTAAGTAGCGTATTACTTGCCAGCTGCATATTACTTATCAACTGGGTCTCATCACAGCTTATTCATCACTTTTGAAGTGAAAACTGCTTTCAGTGCACCGCACACAGAATTTTTCGTAGACTGTGAATAAAGTAGTCATCGTCACGATCGGAAGCGAAAAATTCGTTCGGTTGAACTCGGGATCGCCGAGTTTGTCTGAGCGAGAAAGATAGTCAGCTGCTGCTGTCTGTCAGCTATCACTGTTGTGTCGTAGTGTATATTCAATTTAAATGTAATAATTTTGATTTTAATTTTAAAATTTCCTGCATATAAATTTCTTTCATAAAACTTACTAAGGAATAGCAAATGATAGATAGATGTCTTCTGAATATTAACTAAAATAATAATTTAAAAACTAATCTCCGAATAACCCACCTCTAACTGCTCCCGGCGCAAAAAAGCCCATGATGCTCGCCGCGTTCCCACGCTGAATGGCAATGGCCAACCTTTGCTCCAGGAACGCACCAGAGCGGGAGTCACCCGTATTCTCCCTGAGCCTGCGCCCCAATTCTGAGAGGAACCCTTTAGCCTCTGCGCCCCAACAACCCAAGGTCTCCACGGCAACAGGTACAAATTCGTACTGCGACACCAACATACCATACTTTCGCTTCTTCTTATCAGCGGCATCCTCTGCCGCGGCCGATGGTGAGTGGATAGTGCGACCTAGGTGGCTGGCGGCGACAGTGCTGACGCAAGTGGCGTCCCAAATTAAGCACTTCCCGTTCTTCCAGGGCACCAGAGTCAACCCATCCGGTCTCTTGCCGTCCGATCTGCATAGGCCCGGGGGCTCAAGTACGCATGGAACTCCCGCCGACACTAAGGCTCTCCGAATTATGTCATTGAGTGCATGGTGTCGCGGGAACCTTCCTGCACACCGTCGGCAACTCAAAGCATGATTTTAAAATTATTCTATTCAATTGTTTTAACAGTATTTTCTTATTTTAGTTTTTACTTCTGCCGTATGGTTTTGAACACATATCTGTGTTCAAAACCATCTGTGTTTTAGCAATTAAAAATGTATTATTTCATAGCGTTTAAAACAGTTGACTTAGTATATTTTGTTTATAGGGCTGGATCTATAACCTAATGTATCTAAAGGTATAGGTATCCATCTATTTCGCTTTAATATGCCCTTATTGAATATCCTTGGCTGTCAGAATGTAGGATGATTGACTAGTATATCCACAAAACACTATTTAGTATCAGTACATACTTAAGTGTTCTGGAAATATTAACAAAACAAAAGCGTTACGCCCATGTTGATCGTCCTATATAGGGAACTGTGTCAGTACGGAAGCTAATATTTGTACGGTAAGGTAACACTTAACACGGTGAGTGGGGTAAGGAATGGATATCACACATTATGTGAGACTCTTTTACTTCAGACTATTCGCTGAAAAAATCTTGAACAAAACTATGATTCACGTTGATGTGGATTTGAAACATTACTCTATAAAATCTTGCTTATTAGGTAACCTACATATCTATATCTATACTAATATTATAAAGCTGAAGAGTTTGTTTGTTTGTTTGTTTGAACGCAAGGATCTCGGGAACTACTGGTCCGAATTTAAAGATTCTTTCTTTGTTGGATAGTCCATTTATCGAGGAAGGCTATAGGCTATTTAACATTACGCTACTATCAACAGGAGCGGAGCATGAATGAAAAATGTAGCAAAAACGGGAAAAAATATTGCTTTTTGAGAGCTTTCATTGCGTGACAGAATGTGTCTATCTTTTAAAAAGTTGCGTCATTGGAATCTGAAGTAACCAAATTTGTTCTAGATTTGAATTGGTACGGCCAATTTTCCATAGATGGCGTAGCAACGCGCGCACAGATCAGCTAGTAATGGTATAAAGTTTGTTGTAATACTTAAATGGTTTTATAACATATTTGCTCGTAAAGGGTCTCTTATTGCACCAATTTCTGTATCTTAATGTATCTTATTACGTACTTGTGCGGTAATGTAATGTAAAACGCACGGTTTCAAAATAATCCGTCTAAAACGAACGGTACCTTTTTTAAATCTTAGTAAAGAGTTTTTATGTCAGAAAAGTGTGGTCAACATTTTATGAATAAAATTTACTTTGAGAGGTAAAATATAATAAAGAATTATTTAATTAATTTAGACCATAAATTACTTTAATTTTTCTGTCACAAAACACAAAAATATTAATTTACTTTATTACTAATGGCATACGGGCTGGTTCTGTGCCGTTGCTTAAAAAAAAGGCGCCGATGCGCGCGCTTTGCTAATCTGTGATCCATAGTTATTACTTACTCTGTGCTGTGATCTGTTATCAAGTAAATATTATTCCGCTCCTTTTTTTTCGCTGTATTGTTTTTATTTGAAAATGTCGCCAGAGTTTTATTTATTTCCTCGCAAATATGTTAT
Source organism: Ectropis crepuscularia (assembly GCA_963693475.1). Lineage (NCBI taxonomy): Eukaryota > Metazoa > Arthropoda > Insecta > Lepidoptera > Geometridae > Ectropis > Ectropis crepuscularia. The sequence continues at coordinate 7,497,163 of OY856359.1, read as the reverse complement.
AAAACGTCGTATGACATACGTGCGCTTTGATAATTACAGCCTCTGCTAAATTATAGCTTTCGCCTTCGGCTCGAGCTAGCAATAAAGCCTCGGCTGTAATTATTAACTTAGCGCACTTATATCATAATGTACTATTATGACTTTTAAGGGATGTTATTATTAAATGATTATGTGGTTGGAAACGTAAGACTGAGGATCGGGCTGAGTGGCGAAATATAGGAGAGGCCTATGTCCAGCAGTGGACGATTACGGGCTGATGATGTTGTATGTGGTTAAAGTTAAAGTAAACGAGTAACTAACACGGATGTCATAGTAGTCATTCCGTACAAAATCTGTCATTCCTATGACTTGTAACAGATGTTATGAATAAATGATTATGATTATAGTGGTTAGAGTTAATAAAGTAAATGAACAAGTAACACTAATGACACATGAGTTGTTCCGTACAAAATCTGTTATTCCTTCTAACGCAGTGCCATGTAATTGAGACTAACGCGACGTCCACTCCAGCTCCGTCCAATGCAGTATCCGCAAACATTGGGCTCGAAAACAGGATGGGCTTTCAGGCGGATACGCGTCAATAAATCTCATTTCTAAGAGACGACTTGTTTGAGTTGGCGCGGGGTCCGACCATGGGTGAATTGGGGTGTGTGTGGAATATAGCAAGAAAATAAATACTTCAACGGATATGGATATAATAGCCGCATATAGGTACGTTTAATCACACATTCTCAAGGTACAAGATCTATTACGTAAAAAAATTGTATGTACCTGTAACAAACATAGCATATTTGACAAAACCATAAAATATTAAATAAATTTGGTAGTGGTACGACTCTTAGCAGAGTCCGCCTGGGGAAGTACCACACCTTTGCCAGTTATTCTACCGCCAAGCTGTAATGTACAAGCATTACTGTGTTCAGGTTTGAAGGGCAATGTTTGCAGAGAAATTACAGGGCTTAGAGATATAACATCTAGATCTGCAGTGCTAGGTGATGATTTGGACTCTTCATGTTCCTATAGCTGCGTGTCACTGTGCTGTCATGTGGCAGGCATGTTGCTTACCATCAGGCACATGTCCTGCTCGTCTCGTCACTCTTTATTTAAAAAAAAAATTTTTTTTTTATAAAATATAACCTTTGCGGATGCCAGATGTTTAGACGACTGGTACCTGTTTAGTTACTGGTCGGTCTTCAAGGTGGTCACGGCGTATGGGTGGTTTGGTGCGCCAGTGACAAGAATGTTGGCCCAAGGGAAGTCCTGGAAAAATATGTACATAAATATATAAAAATGCAGGATAGGAGCAGGTCAACATTTTAAATTTACGAAATACAAAATAAAACTCGGTTGAACCGTTTCAGAGGAGTGTGACACAGAACGAGTGTATGTGTGAGTGTTCACAAACTTCGTGGAAATACCTATGTGTTAGAATTGTAAACAGTTTAACACTTATAAATATAATTATTTGCAGAACTGACCTACTAATATTAATAAATTATTGAGGACTTGTCAAAAAGTTATCAGTAAGTGCCAACAACTTGCAAAGTTTCCGTATACATTTTATACAGGTAATCTACAAGTTGTAAAATCTAAGGAACGAATTAGCTGTTAAGCTCTACAGTGTCTACGATGATAGCTACGACGCTAAACTTATCCTACGACATCAACAATCTTGCTGTTTTTCCCGACTGAAAGAAGGGTTATGTTTTTCGCGCGTATCTTGTATGTTTGTAAATTTCTTTATTCCCACATATCTTCCAAACGGCTGGATGGATTCTGACGATTCGTATATCGTTAGATTTGTTTCAACTACCCAAGTGTCGTTAGATAGGTATTAAATAAAAAAAAAACAACAAAGCCGATTTTTGACGCAAAATTGTAAGAAGTTGAAAAAATTTTTTTTATCTAGCATTTCGTGTAGGGTATCAAAGTAAAGGGAATTTAAAGATCATTACAAATATGTATATATATTGTATAGTTAAATGTCATTTGGAATAATTATAAGCATTTTAATTCAATCATTCGAATAAATTTTTGTTTTCAATGCCTTCAGATGACACAAGTGTTTAAAGAAGATTGAAAAACGCCGTTTGATAACGTATCAAACAAAACCCGAACGAATATTATAATTGAAATAATAATCTTAGTTATAGGTAGGTACTTACCTACTCATTTCATTTGTGTTTTGTTTGACACGCCATTAAGAGTAGGTACTTACCTATCATTTTTTGCTAGATTTACAAAGGTGATAAAACAACACGGTTTCCTTCATAGGAGACTGCCGAAAGGAACACTAAAAAGTACACAATAAATAAATAATTTAAAAAAAAACCGACTAAAAACAACAACAGATGAAAAAACACTACAAAGACCGAAACAAGATTGAAAAATAAGGTATGTACTAAAACATTACTACATAATAAGCTGAAAGTCTATGTTAAGTAAATTACATTATGTTTGGTGGCAGGCGGGACCCATACACTTTCTAACGCTTAAAAAAAAATTACATATGTGTACCGCCTGCCGCCCAACATAATGTAATTTACTTAACTTAGACTTTCAGCTTATAATGTAGTAATGTTTTAGTAAATACTTTATTTTGTCAATCTTGTTTTGGTCTTTGTAGTGTTTTTTTATCTGTTGTTGTTTTTAGTCGGGTTTTATTATTTTTTTAATTATTTATTTTATTACAGAGTGTTATAATTTTTAGCAGACTTCAAAAAATGTGGGGGTTCTCAATTCTGTTGTATGTTTTTTTGTAAGTATGGTACGCAATAGCTAATTAGGCCAGTTAAGAATCGATTTTGATGATTATTTATTTACTTGGTAGATCATACTTAAGAGATACATTTTATCGAAATCAATTTAGTAGCGTATTTAGTTAATTTTACAAATATATTACATTTTGTCGAGTGTGTTAGTTTATTATGTAATTGTAAATTGAAGTCGGGTTTTCTTTTATTTCTATAAAAAATAAATTGCATAGACATCGTGTGATTGCTCTATCATTGTTATTACACACTTTATTTATTACACACAGATTAAATTTAATAATGTAATTTGTTTTTATTTAAAAGATTTTTAGAACATGTCTGTTTACTCACGACCTTTTCCTTCAGTATCAAAGAAAGTGGTAACGATAGTCGGCACTGCGCCACCCTGGCATATAATATAATAATCTTTGCATCAAAAACTGTAAAGCCAAAATTTAAAAATATTTAGACCTATTTTTAGTAACACATTCTGCTAAACTCTTTCTACAAATAGAGGTACTGATATAATCTCCTATTACCTATATAGTCTTCTAGATAACATCAAAAGTGTTATGTTAGTATGTTTGTTGAATATGAAATAGATAAGAGTCAAATGTCTTTACCAGAAAAGAAAATCATACGTCTCTATCATCGCGCTCTCATGATCAGCCGCAAACATTCGAGGGTAAGGGGCGTGGCATCAATAAATCATATTTGTCATAGCGCGTGAGAGGAGATAGCTTTTTCAGCAGCGCGTGCAAACTTATCTGACCCAGTAACAGCAAGTAAAACTAACTATGCCAATATTAATATTCACCGCTGAATCCGATAGTAGCGACATTTTTGTAAGGGCCTGATAATTTTGTATTACTTTAACATATTGTGACATAACTCTTATTGATAGACTTGAAAAGGGCATATATAGTGGTTTAAGGACCTCGGTGGATTATATTTACTTAAAACGGGTAATTATAGACTAAGGTTTGGTTAAACTTGTTGTTATTAAGAAATGTATTGTTTAATCGTTGTTTTTCAAAGGGCTGAGCATTTTTTTAAAGAAAGAAAAGCAAAATTATTTTGAAAACCAAGCTGAACTACATAGGTACTTATCTTACCGAATACTTACAATAAGCACATCTGAACTATCCATAGACCCGCGACGCATTAGACATGTTAGTGGTGGGACTCTTTGCAGAATCTGCCTGGGGAAATACCATACCTTTTCCAGTGGTTCTACCGCCAAGCAGTGCAAACTTCAGAGTGTTCCGGTTTGAAGGACAATGTTTTCTGAGAAATTACAGGGTACAGAGAGAAATAATCTTAAATCTTTGAATGACAACCGTAGTGCATTGTAAGATTTGAACTCTTCATATTCCAATAGCTGTGCGACAATCTATGCTATAAAAATATTCTGTGATATATCGGGATCGTCTGCTATATGATCAGTTAGTTGGGTGTATAGGTTGAATGTGTAAATGTGTATGTATCCGTAGTTGTAAGTGTGTAGTGGAGATGACGAGGCAGCTCGCAGGATGTGCCGTGACGAGCATCCGGTTCGGGGCTGCCAACTTGAGCATTTTGGCATTATTCACGGTGAAACGCTCGAAATAAACGTTTATAGGCTGAATTAAAAAAAAACTTATACACGATTATGTCAACAATCTGTACCATATGAAAAAGGTCATGTTATAATTTTCATTATGAACAAGTAGTGCCATACAAATCTACCCTGAAATCGCGAAAGAAATCATCAGTTTTCTCCACTTTGGAAATCAATCACTCTTTTTGATGATAAACGACGAATCGGTCTACATGAAGTGCGCTTACCTAGAGAAGAAACCGATTCATATAGACTTGAAGGCACCCAAATTTCATTTCATCAAGAAACGTACCCTTGTTTTAATGGTAGGTATTATGGAAATCTGATTTACCAAAATTTTCCCAATATTTCGTTACAAAACTTTTATAAAACCGTCCACACTTTTCCACGTAGTTTATGCTAACTCACGCGATCAATGGCATAATTTAAAGTTACTTTCTATAGAAAATTTGACGCAAATCAAATTACCCGGGACGACAAAGTCGCCTAAACAAAGATTGATCTTTTCAACAGTTTTAGACTTAACAAATGCGATATCGTACATATTTTATAGCTTTTATAACATTTAAAACTCTTTGTAAATTTTGATGAATAAATAATTGATGGTACAAGCAGGACATGCTATTGATAGTAAACAAAACGCCGGCACATAACTGCATTGAACATAAAGAGTGCAAATCACTGTCAAACACAGCAGTGCGTTCACCATGTGGAGATATAAGATGATTTATCTGTTTGCCATGTTTTTTCCCTTCAAATTGGGACGTGATTCTTAGACCTTAGCACATTACTGGTTTACAAATGAATAACTGAAAAATGTGTGGTACTACCCCAGACAAAAACTGCAAAGCGTCCTGCACTACAACAAAACAATTTTGCTACAACAATTTTTTGCTCATTATATTTTTTGTCATTCAAAAATTCTTCATAGGTTATTAAATTATGTATAGTTAAATAGGAAATTGATTTGACTTTTTTATAGCATACATTGAAAACGAAACGAGCAGGACATATACCTGAATGATCGTAAGCAACATGCCTGCCATATAACAGCACAGTGACACGCAGGTATTGGATCATGAAGAGTCCAAATCATTACCGAGCACTGCACTACGCCCGTCACATCTAAGATATTATTTCTTTAAGCCCTGTAATTTTTCTGGAAACATTGTCCTACAGACCGGAACACTTGGGGGGTAGAATAACTGGCAAAGGTGTGGTACTTCCTCAATCGGGCTCTGCCAAGAGTCCTACCACTACTAAATTATTATACGAAATAGTAGTATTTTTAAATAAGTAAATATTGGTGGACAATTCACACACAACACCATCTGACCCCAAACTAAGCAAAGCTTGTATGATGGCGGCCAGATAGCTGATATAATAGTTAATATAGTTTTAACTACATATTTTTTATTATACATAGAAACACCCAGACACAGTGCAAACATTTAAATTCATCACATTTACACTAGTATTTTAGTATACTACTAAAATAGTAGTATTTAGTAATATACTATTACTAAATACTACTATTTTGTACATATTTTGTAACAACGAATTTAATAAATAGGCAATTATAATCTGTAAAAAGTTCGACCATAATTTTTAACATAAAAGTCCTCCAAGCATTGAAGAAAATGTAAATTATTTAGGATAATATGTATTCCAAGGGCAAGGTTTCAGCATTTTGTGCGGACAGTGATTTAGGTATTGTTAAAAATCCATTCGCTTGGAATGCCTCGAGAAAAAGTAAATATTATTTTTATAAATTGTTACTATAAAATAGTTTTTAGGATTCCGTAAAACGTAAAAACGGAACCCTTATAGATTCGTCATGTCTGTCTGTCTGTCTGTCCGTCCGTATGTCACAGCCACTTTTTTCCCGAAACTATGAGAACTACACTGTTGAAACTTGGTAATTAGATGTATTCTGTGAACCGCATTATGATTTTACAAAAAAAAAAAAAAAATTTGGGTTGCTCCCCATACTGAGAACTGAAACTCCATTTTATTTTTCATCAAACCTACACGTGTGGGGTTTCTATCGACAGGTCTTCAAAAATGATGTTGAGGTTTCAAATCTAATTTTTGTCTACACTGAATAATTTGCGCGAGAGACACTTCCAAAGTGGTAAAATGTGTGTCCCCACCCCTCTAACTTCTAAAGTAAGAGAATGAAAAAACTAAAAAATATATATGATGTACATTACCATGCAAACTACCAACGAAAATTGGTTTGATCTCGATCTGATGAGTAGTTTTTTTTTAATACGTCATAAATACACTATTATTAAAACTTCGATCAAAGTTACAACGAACTACATATGTGTACTATGTATATTATGTTACTTGCTGCAACGGAACCCTTCATGGGCGAGTCCAACTCGCACTTGACCACTTTATTGAATATTTTTCTACTAACACAACGAACGAAACATTAGCAGTGCCTCGTGGTTTTACTGTTCCTGTAATTTTTCCGCAAGGAAAAGTAGCCCACATACTATTCTAACCTGTAAATCTAAATTGTAAATTTGAAGTCCTTACCTTAATACCTAAATACTTACCTTATATATTTAGATTTCTGTGGTTCAGCCTTTCCAACGTGGTTGCGCAACAAATATCTAAACTTTCGTATTTAAAATAGTCGTATATTTTAATATTAGTATCCATGATGACATATTTTTTGTAAGTTTTATTTATCGCGGTAACTGTTTAAAATAAACATGTTTTAACTTTAGTTTTAGTTTCATATGTGTTTATGAAAAAAACCGCTTGTCTAATTTATGTTCTTACTGCTGAGACTCGTAGTTTTCTCTCACAAGGAGAATCAAGATCATCGTCCACCTCGCAGATCAAGGGGTTGGGTTTAGTGCTGTCAAATCAGTGTATCAACCTTTTGTTTGACGTTTTTCACGTCACTCTTGAAATCGCTAATATATACCTACCAAATAACTGTTAAGATGAACAAGTCGAGTTAATTGATTGTAGGTTATAATTATAACAATGCTAATGGACGCGGTAATTTTTACCGATCCTTCTCGAGTGATTTACCTAATGTTCAAATTTACCATGTTTTACGGAAAATCAAACACGCAGGCCTTGTAATCCATCATGAGCGCCCAATGCAGATTGATGAACGTAACATGCTGTTTTTGAATAATGCTGGCCAGCTCCTAACGATGTTTCTTTTGATCTTACATAAAGGTGAGGGATCTACACACAAAAAAGAAAAATCAGAATTGAGTTTTGTATTTTACAGAAGGCTTATAACATCTATGTGCTGAGTGAAAAGATTTCTTGCTATTGCATTTTGTTTTTTTAGTCAGGGGACCGGGATCGGACGACACTGAAAGCAGCGATTGTAGATTACAACCTAAAAAAAATGTTTCTATTACTATTATAGTTTTGTTTTAGTTATTTTAGAACAAAAAGAAATTTTAAAAAATGCCTATACACATAAGGTCAATAAGTATTATAGTTGCTTTTATTAGTAAAACTATCATAGTAATAGTTACACCTATTTTTTCTGTTTGTAATCTGCAATCGTTACTCTCAGTGTCGATTATTAGTATTATCTAGTTAGTGATAGTTTTGAAACTTATTCAATATTTATCTTGTCACAAAGAGTTTTAAAAAAATCGGAGGAACCGTGAGAATATTAATTTAACGTTTATTCTTTGATTTGATACATAGACTTATGATTCTTATTAAATTTGTAAAAATCTATCGTTTTGCGTAGTCTCATCGCTTTTTTACTAGCGGACGAGGGCCCAGCGGTAAGCAATATGATTAGGTACCTGTAGATACACTGTGACGTGCTTATTTGAACATGAAAAATTCATTTACGGTTACTTCCAGGTAAACACGCTCCATTGTAGACCGCATTTCGTCACTTAACATCAGACGGTCAAGTGTATATTCTATAAAATGTATAAAAAATAATCTAAATAATCAATGAAAAACAAAACTGCCTAGCACTGCACTGCGCTAGTCATTCAATAACATTTTCCTTCAAACCAGAAATCAGCAACATTAGCACATTAACCAACTTCTTGGCGGTAGGTAGATAACTGACAGAAGTGTTGTTAATCTCCAAGTGGATTCTGCAAAGAATCCTACTAATACAAGTAAAAACTTGATACTAATATTTGTATTAAAACACATCTATTTATATTCTCAAACAACTTATCCAATCTAAATTTTGCCACCAGGACCGAAGTACCGGTCTCACATATTACCACATCCAATTTAAATTGTACTCGAGACACGTCGCCGCGTCGGTATACCACTTCGGGGCTAATTCAGATCAGAGTACCGCACTCGTGTTTATTGTACCTGTCTTGCACAAATGCATTGCTAGTGTTACTTATTGGAATCGGATTGGGAGTTAGGAAAGGAAGTGGGAAGAAGAATGAACTTAGGAACTAAAGTGAAAAGTAGAATGAACACAGGAAAGAGAGCGGAATGAATGAAACGAAAGGTGTACAATCTTAGCGAAATAAAGCGGAACATTTGTTTTTAAGTGTGTTAAAAGGGAGTTTTATCTAGGAGCTTGCAAATTAATTGAAACTTATAATTAATAGACTACAGGCTCATGAACAAAATTTACGGGTCAAATAGATTAGAAGAGGTATCGAAACTATAAAAAAAAAATATTTTAATTATTAGTTTGTCGGAAAAATTTATGATTTTCCGAGTAAATTTGGTCATTTGATTATGTACGGCATTGGTTCCATACATACAGTACCTCTTCTAATCCATTGTTTCGTAACGCTGTCCAAATAGGTACATGCGACAAGGAGAAATGATCAAGGGTTGCAACCCCCCCCCCCCCCCTCTTCAACTGCACTCAGTTACAAGCTTACAAGTGACGACATAGTGCTGAATCTTATTAGGTACTTTATGCCCTTTTATCATCCTACATAGGTCTCCTGGTGGTTCATTTGACCCTTAAATTTAGTTCACGGGCCTGTAGTCTATATGTGATATAACTCTATATTGCAAGCATTTGACTGACCTCGTGACTCGATCGGTAAATGTGTATATTAAGTGTCGTGGATGTGTCTATCTATTTGAGTATATATATCTTATACATATTATATTATAAATATCGCCATAATATTGTAAAAATTATTAAATTATAATCTAACGATTTTAGATTTTAAACTAACCTATTGTGAGTTTATTTACGCGTTATAATTATGTAAAGTTGACGGTGATTGCAATTTTACTGTGATAAAATATGCACGTAGTATATTAGGTATCTAGCTTCCATAGTACAAGCTTTGCTTAGTTTAGGACTAGAAGATGTTGTGTGAAGAATTTTCAATATGTATTTATTGATGAAAAGTCGTCTATGTAATATTTCAGCTATTCCATTACCTATCTGTATTTCAAATTAAGACAAATAATAAATAATGATAAAGTATTAAACGACGTCTAAAAAGAAGGAGGTTTTCTATTCGATTGTATTATTTTATATTTTTACCTCAGAACTTTTGACTGGGTGTACTGATTTTAATTACTTTGTTTGTTCAAAAAGGTAGACTACCTGAATGGTTCCTTATAAATTGTATCGTAATCAGTGTACTTAGTTTTCGTTTTCCATGAATTCGATGCCAGCTTAGAGGTCTATGACAGTATGTGGGAACTTTTAGCATAATTTAATGAAACAATTATTAACACCTGTCAACTTGTAGTAATTAATACAAATGTAACAGTCATGTTTTGTACTCATAGCTTTTAATTTTTGATTGACAATATGCGCTTGTTTGTGAGCAACACGCCTACTTATACCAGCACATTGCCACACATTTATTCGAATACGAAGAGTCGAAATCACTGCCTAACACTACACGACACTCGTGATTTGAAATATAATTATAAGGCTGCACACACTCATTGCCTGTAATGATCCCTGCGCTTCAAGCCGGACCACAGTAATATTTTCACCTTACTACTTATCGGTAGATTTAAAACACAGGTTAAGATAGGAAGGAAATGATACTACCCCTAGGAAACTCTGCAAAAAATCCTACTACTACGAAAAAGTATTTTTATTTGCTGCTTCAAATACAAATTTTTTTTTATATTTGTGGACAATTCACACACAACACCATCTGACCCCAAACTAAGCAAAGCTTGTATGATAAATTAAATCAACTCTACGTGCATATGGTGGTTCCTATGGAGAATATGCTTTATTTGCTCCATTTCATTTGTCGAACAACATAAAAAGTTTATTTTCGTTATTTGCTTTAGTAATTTGCAGTTTGTGGTTAGGATTGTCACTCGTCAGTTCGCATGAGCGACACAACAGCCGCCACGCTCTTCATTGGAGCCATTAATAACCACCTCATCCAATTTTCCACCGACTTTCAACAATGCCATGTTCTAGAGATAGCGCGCGTTATTTTGGCCGGATTAGCTGAAAATTGAAAAACTGAAAAAGTTACGGCTGGTCTAGTCGGAAGAACGGCCACTGCCGATCCGGAGCCCCCGGGCTTAAATTCCACCCCCACCAATGCTTTTTCGAAATCATGTGCGTGACGCCGCTAACTTAAAATGGTGAAAGTAAACATTGTGAGGAAACAGACATGTACCTAGAATCTTTTGAGATCATGTCTCATCCGCTGATCTCCACTGGGGCAGCGTGGTGGATTATGGCCTTGACTCTCCCCTTGAGAGCGAAGGTCCCGGGTTCCATCAGTGGGAACATACATATATAGTGCTGCTTATGCTTAACTGAAAATTTGTTGTCAAATAATAATCAAGGATAATATTAAGACGTGAGTGTTTCGCATAACTACGGTGATGGTTATGATCTTATTGTTCTGTATTTAATTTCTAGTAGTGATAATGAAAATACAGGGATAGCAAATCAATAATATAAGCAATTTAGTTAAACGATCGAATTGCTAGAAGTCAATATTAACTTTACAACATTATTGTTGATCTAGTTGAATGCACAATCCCATAGAGTGCAGTTGTAATGTAACTTAATAATTTTGTATTATACTAGTTGTATTGTATTTTGTATTATATTAGCTTGCGATTTCATCCATGTAGAATTTAGATAGTAGCAATTTCCTAAAGAATTCTACGTTGTTTGGAAATGAAAGAAGCCCATTTGTTGTTTCAGCCTATAATCTTGAATTTTAAATTTCAGCTTGTTTTTGTTAGCTTTTAAGACGTGATTGAGGACCAAACATCCACACACAAACTTTCACGTTTAAAATACATATTAGTAAGATAATGTATATTAGTAATAACGGTTAATTAGTCAACATAGCATGCCACATCTGATCATATATCATATATCAAATAGCACCATGTTTAGATAGTGTTTCCATATTTATGATTAAGGTTGAAAAATAAAATTTAACGAATCTTACGTCAGTAAACAAATTGTGGGTAGGTACTTACATAATTATTTTCAAATACAAATATAATTGCCCATAAACGTGATACCTATATAAAATTTCATCGAAATATCGAGGTCTGATTTCATTATATAATCACAGTATATTTACGGTACTTAATATTATTAAGTGTTAAAATGAAAACACTACATTTTACTGAATTTCAAAACAAAAATATGTTCTTAATAATAATAGGACCAGATGCCGGATATTTTTTTAGCCGGCTTAAATTTAGCAAATTCATTTCTAATCCATATTAATTAAATTTATGCTGATTTACTCCGAACTGATTCATTTGTTATAGTTGCCGTATTCTCCACAATAGTTAAATTACTGATCAGTTATATTATTAGCGAGTATTAATATAATTGCTGGGTTAAAATATACCTACGCAAGGGTACACAATTAGTCAAATATCGGTATTGTAACCGTCGAGATGAATTGAATTAGGTTACATATAGAGAAGAAAACGGAGGTATGATTGTTTAACCTTCAACTGACGTGGGTAATCATTTGGGGACCAAGGATATTTTGACTTTAAATTAATCAACTGACAGTTATTGAACTTTATTGAGTATTAAGTAAAGCTCGTAGTTCAAAAGAGCGACGTCATTACATAATTGATGTTTCAAAGACTCGAAGTAGGTTAGACTCCACCAATAAAAGCTTCTGGGCTTTGGAATGCGTCGCCTGAACGGTTTTATCTCGATGTTTACAGTTTTAGTGTCCTGAAGCCGAGAATGTATGAGTTTTTTCTCGGTCTCGTCGGAGATCGAGATAATGGTCTAGTGTAAACTTATAATAGTTCAAAAATGTTGTAGACCGCGCATCATTGCTTTTTATTTGGCAAGATGGCGGTCAAGAGTAAAGTTATCATCGTGAAAGAACCTATGATTTTAAAGTATATATTTTCACTTGTACTGACGTTACGCTTGATTTTAACTAATCTCATCGGTAAGGTTGAAGAGGTTGAACACCCAAAGCATATTTGAAGACACGTGGACTGAATTAAATAATATTTGTTTTTCTACTAAAGCAGCCAAAACCTTTGAAATAAATTACGATTTTTATTTTTAGAAGACCTTATATTTAAATATCGGTGTTGCCTTTGTAAAATAAGCCTTTAAATACCATTTTAATTTAATCTGTTTAGTTAATTATTGACATTTGAAAAGGTTAAAATTTGATTGAGTTACCTGTAATCAAAGAATACTGAAATGTAACCAGCGAGGCGGAATGAGGCGGCAAGTTAATCCCAATTTAAAATACACCTTTTGTCTTATTTGGGAACCGCATTGGTACCGAAACCGAGCTTTCCTGAATTCCAGGTGAATTTTGGTAAATTCCGGTAATTTGGACGTATCAAATGAATGAGGACATTCGAATAAGGTTGAATGAAGTCAAGGGTTGACATTTCGCAGAAGCAGAAATTAACGCCCACGATTCTCTGATTACATTTTGTATTGTCTTCGGTCTAAGGTTCCTAGTCTACAAGCGATGGCGATAGGCGGAGCGAAATATTTTTTTTATTTTGAGTTACTTTGGATATTTTGTAACAATTTTGGCAACATGCAACATGCGTATTTGTAACGTTTAAAACTTCCTACCAGTACTTAAACATGTATTCCTGTCGACTTCCGAAGGATATTTAAACGAATTATTAATTCGTTTAAAGATGGAATCAGTTTTTCGGATAACGTAGTTGTTTGTGCGTGTGAGTGTGCGTGCATGCGTGTGTGTATGTGTGTGTTTCATCCTGTGATCCATTCAATCCTTCCAACTTAAATGAACAACAATTATTCAAACTTTCGCATGTACCTCTATAGTATTAGTGGGACAAAGAGCTACTTAAGATACATAGAAACACGTAGACACAACACCCACGACCTAAGGTTTCGTGGGTGGATTTAAGTAGGTAGCTAAGAACTAAGACACGAGGCCAGCCAGTAAAGACAAACCACAATAAAGGCTAATCTGTGTGTGGTTTAGTAATATCACCTGCTTACATTATGCATGCAATTTTCCAGGCCGGGAATTATGGAGTCTATGAACCGCAGTCTTTGATCAACGGTTACTGTGGGCAGTAGAACGCTCCTCTCAGACCATTCTACAAATTTTAAATTAATTCTAGCTACATACGCTATAGCTTTAAGTGATAAGATCACCAATTGCTACTTTCTTCTCTGGACTTTATATTTGTCTGTGCTTTATTTTTTAAATTAAGTGCATTAAATCTCTCTATCTCTCTAAGGTAATCTTTCTATTTACATTTCTTAAAATTTCTGCATGGTAAGAGAGCTGATAATTCAAAAGAGACAAAATTTTGATTATGCCAGGTCTAACAGTAAGGCGGTTAAAAGTTTGCTTACACAGAGAATCAATGTCAATTGGTACTCACAAAAAAATTTCTTACTCGAACGTACGTATGAAAGTGCTGTTTGTTTTCCAGATTTTTTTCCGATTGTAGTTTTACACTTGGCCGCTATCGCCTGACGCTGAGTAGTCCGTCCAGTCGGGACAGACATAAAATTAGTCTGAAATAGAAAAAAATCCGGGGAGCGATTTCTTTTTTTTAAACGTCGAAGTGTGGCTGGAAGTATAAATCTTGATTTTCTAACTAAGTCAATAAACTAAGAAAATAAAATTCCACCCATTAAATTTTTTTGGATAAACTTGATAGTATAACTCTGTAAATATTGATCCTAGCGTAAAAATGACAGTGCCTAAACTTGTGAGAAATTAAATTACCAACAACTTTGGATACGGTCATTTTTGCTCTATAGTTGAAAATGAACGAGGTATTTCACAAAAACTTTAAAACAAGATGGCGGCGAACCCTCTACTGGGATTAGTTAGAAAATTGAGATTTATAATTCTAACCACCTTCGTATATTTTGACAGATTACCGCTTAGTTGTGTTTTTCTGTTTCCATGACGACGCCATCCGGCGAGCCTGCGCGCTCAGGCAACGTCATCGCCTGACGTCTCGCTGTCTTGCGGCCGTCTTAGAGATACTAAGATAATTTTATTTATTTTTAGTTTTAGCTATAGTATGGCATCTTGCACCCCGGTTGGACGCAATGCGTTGACTAATCTGGTGTCTCTGGAATCCAAGGTACAGTGTGAGCTATGTTCCCGTTATTTTAGAGGCCAAAAAGGGGTCAAAATTCACCGGGCTAAATCCCACAACAAATTACAAATTCCGCTTTCGGCTCCGATTACGGGTCAGCCGACCACAAGTGGCAGTTCCGTGAGCGCTGCTACGCCTTCCCAACCTTTTTGGGAAGTGTTGAGCTCACTCAAAAATTCATTTCCGGTCCTTAAGCGCATCCCGCGTGGTACTCGTGTTTTGGTGGCTCAAAGTTTATCATTAGTTATCAAAAGTGTTCTTTCGCAAAATTCGAAAGATGCCTGGGAACATTTAGTGAGTTTCCCATACAGTGTGCTTTATGTACCATTAGAACCGTCGAACAAAAAGTCCCTTACCACTAGGGTAAAGGAGAACTGCGTAAAGTACACTGCTTCCGTGGAAAACCCTTTAGATTTGAGTAGTTTTATTCCGCCTAAGCAGCGGAATAACCAAAATTCTAAAAGTAGTGATGATTCGGCTCTAATTAAGATTGTAGAGAACAAAATTAGCGATGGCGACATCAAAGGCGCTGCACGTATTTTGTTTTCCAGTGACACCATTGCGCCGAACACACCACACACCATTCAGTCACTTCGTGACAAACATCCACCCGCAACAGCTAATCTCCACCTCCCTGTTCCACCACAATCAGATAACGTCACTATTGAGGCCACATCGCAAGAGGTTTCGGCTGCGATTACATCTTTCTTGAGTGGCTCAGCTGGAGGCCTAGATGGCCTGACACCTCAACATCTAAAAGATCTTCTATCTTTTAGCTCTGGTGAGGTAGCAGAGTCCCTCTTGAGAGATCTAACCTCTTTAGTTAACCTCATGTTATCTGGTCGAGTCGGTAGTGACATTGTCGAAGTTTTGTACGGCGCCAATTTGTGCGCACTTTCCAAAAAAGATGGTGGGATCAGACCAATTGCTGTCGGCGCCACATATCGTCGCCTTGCTGCCAAGGTGGGTTGTAGGAAAAAGGTTGCTCTTTTGAGCTCCCTTTTCCAACCAATACAACTCGGTTTTGGTTCGCGGGGTGGATGTGAGGCTGCCGTTTATTCTGTCCGGACCTTCCTTTACCAAAATTGGGGAGAGGTGCTGTTAAAGGTGGACGTCAAAAACGCCTTTAATTCGGTTGATCGAGGAGCCTTGTTGGCCCAAGTGAAGGATAAAATTCCTGACCTGTACAATTTTCTTTGGCAATGTTATGGCGAGCCCACAAAATTGACTTATCAAAACAATCATATGTTATCCTCCGTCGGCTGTCAACAAGGTGATCCCTTCGGCCCTGCGACCTTCGCCTTGGCCATTCACCCTATCATTCAACGTCTCCAGTCCAAACTAAACGTTTGGTACTTGGACGACGGAACTTTGGGGGGCGATGTGAATACTGTTCTAACTGATTTACAAAAACTCATAGACGGTTTTCGTCTGATTGGTTTAGAACTAAATTTTTCAAAATGCGAACTTTTCGTTTGCGACACATGTCCAGATAAAGATTCGATAATACAGAAATTTAATGATCTGGCCCCCAACATCAAATCAGTTGACAAATGTTCCCTGCGCCTCCTGGGTTCACCGATTTTAGAAGAGTCGTTACCATCTTTTGTCGAAGAAAAAATTCAAAATTTTACGAGAGCCTCCGATAGGCTACTCAAAGTAAACGCCCATATGGCGTTTACAATTATTCGGCAATGTTTATTTGTTCCGAATTTATGTACGCTTTACGGTGTAGTCCACTGTGGAAACATGGTGAGCTCCTTGGGAGCTTAGACAATGTCGTAAAGGAATCTCTAATATCGGTGTTGAATGTGGATCTGAGTTGAGGGCCTGGTCACAAGCCTCACTACCCATACGGTTGGGAGGCCTAGGGGTCCGCCAAATTTCAAGTGTAGCTTTACCGGCATTCTTGTCCTCAGTTCATAGTACTCAAAATCTAATAGACAAAATTCTCGCACCCTCTTTAGGCCATTCGGAATATTCTGATGTAGTAGTAGCTAATTTGTGCGAGGCTAAGAATGCTTGGAGGCTGGCTTGTCCAAACAACGATTTCCCCAGATGTCTGTCATCTCAGAGACAGTGGGATCGACCGATCTGCGATCTAGCACGGAACTCTCTTCTCGATACGTGTCCTAGTATCGCGGATCGTGCTCGTATCCTTGCTGTGTCTGTGTGGGAATCGGGCCTTTGGTTACAAGCTTTGCCATCTTTCAATACCGGTAGCCTATTAGATCCAACTGCATTTCGTCTAGCTGTTAGCTTGCGCTTGGGTGCGAGGTGCTATGAAGCCCATCGCTGCCATTGTGGTACTGCCGTCGACCAACTCGGTCACCACGGTCTATCTTGCTCGAAAAGCGCAGGTCGTATTGGCCGCCACGCCAGCCTGAACGACATCATACGCCGGGCTTTTTCCACCGCCAATGTCCCAGCCATACTCGAACCGAGTGGGCTTGCGCGTGACGATGGCAAAAGACCTGACGGCATGACTGTTGTGCCTTGGAAGTTGGGTCGGCCCCTAGTGTGGGACGCAACTTGCGTCGATACTCTGGCACCATCACATCTTCCAGAGACGCATTGTAAGGCTGGTGCAGCGGCTAATTCAGCTGAGCGACTCAAACGGCGCAAATATGCAACCCTCGGAAGAGGTTACATATTTGAGCCCTTTGGGGTTGAGACATTGGGTCCGTGGGGGCCGGGAGCTCACCTCATCTTCAAAAGCCTTTCCGAACGCTTGGTCGATGCGACGCGTGACCAAAATGCTGGCGTTTATTTGGCCCAACGCATAAGCATTGCCATTCAGCGTGGTAATGCCGCCAGCATGCTGGGTACGCTTCCGATTGGTAGTGGGCTTGAACATCTTGATTATCTGTAGACCTTCATTGGTCTATGGATAATTCAGGTGTGCTTAGTGTAAGTAGGTGTTAGGTATGTAGCGTAGTGTAGTTCTCATTGTATGTTAGTTTTGTTAATAAAGGCTCTGCCCCATTAAAAAAAAAACCACCTTCTCCGACGTTTAAAAAAAAGAAATCGCTCCCCGGATTGTTTTCTATTTAAATGTCTGCCCCGACTGGACTAAAGCGATAACGTGGTCTGCAATACAGTATACCTAGAGGAAACTGATTCACTCTCAATATAAAGACACCAAAATTGTAAACATCGGGAAAAAAAACAGTAAGCCAATGCATTCGACAGCCTAGACGTTCTTACAAACGTAGAGTCAAACCTCTTCGTTCCGAGTCGTTGGAAAGTAAACCATAAATCGATGTTGCTTTTTCAACCTACGAACAGTCCGATTGAAGAAAAAGCAATGTTGAATAAGATCATGTATCTGTTTATGTAGTTGCACTTTCTCCGAAATGTATCACACAAAAACCCGGTACGCTATTTTAGTCAAAACCTTTCTAGTCTGACCTTTTATTAAATACTGTAAATATCACCATCGTTGGCGTCATACAATCTTTTACATGTATTTACTCAGCAATATATTCAATTCTGCTGATGTCAGAAACCTTTATGCACCTATTTTAAAAAAAGACGACAAAAAATTTTGTTAGTAAAATTATTTAAATTTCGTAAAGTATGGTTGATAATTTTCGAGATTAATTGCCGGATAAAGAGAATTTGTCACGACACTACTTTGAGTAATTATCAAAATATGTAAGTAACTGTTCAGCTTAGGTTACAGTTTATATTATTGCTATCTTTTGTCGCCAATTTTAAACAAACTAGTAGTATTAAATTTTGTATCGTAACTATTAAAAAGGATACTCGTACATTTATTGCGCTTATTCCTTCTTTCTACTGCTTGTAAAACGACGCACTCTTTTTAGACTCAGACTATTTATTATTTTGATTTCCATTTCGTTGAAAATTTAGTCAAATTTCTCTTTATATTCTTATTCATTTGTTTATTTGCTTTTATTTTTATCTCTAGCGTAACAAAGACAAGTTATCCATTATTCACGTCAAAGCTACCATGCTAACGGAAAAAATAGCGAAAAGTTATCAATCAAGTTACCATTGACCAATGAGCTATGAATTGTTCGGTTCTCAAACTTTCCCAGACACAATACATCCTGCGGTTGTCAAAGTTTCTTCTTAGATGCTTAAATGGTAAGTTCGAGTGAGGCTTTTCAAACGTTGTGAGAAATAGAATATAACTTTATGTGAAAAACTATTTCGCCGGGATATTGTTATTTTCAGGCTGAGTGATTTTGCTTTCAATTACCTTTTTCGTTAATAAACTGATTTTATTTCGTCGCTTGTCAGTTTTCCTAATGTTTCAACTTCTTACTACACCTTTTTGATAATAGGTACATTTCAACATGTAACTCACATATGTTACGTTGACAAAACACAATACATTTGGTGAGCCTCATAGACCACTTACGGTCTAATGTCAATGTCATGTCAATACATTACATAGGTCACTTAATGAATTACGGTGAAGCTTAGTTATATTACAGTAAATATTTTTAGGAGCAAATTCTGACAAAATATGGGTTTTAGAATTGACGTGTTATCAATATATCTAATTAATATTACTTAGTATTAGCATTCCACAGTTTCACTCGAGCAGTTCCAGATTTCACTATTTTCCGGGAATACTAATTAGCCTGTCTAATGTCAATAAAGACTACTTTCTCTCTGTGTACCAAAATTTAGCGATCTGCAGTAATTTTTACTTGAAAAATTATCAAACATCAACACAAACTTTCGCGTTTATAATATCGGTTAGTAGTGTTATGCCAGAGCTACACGAGGCAAGTCGAGCTAGGATAGCAAGCTAGTGTTAGTGTTTTTGTAGTGGTAGGACTCTTAGCAGAGTCCGCCTGGGGAAGTACCACACCTTTGCCAAATATTCTACCGCCAAGCAGTAGTGTGCAAACATTATTGTGTTCCGGTTTGAAGGGCAATGATTCCAGAGAAATTACAGGGCTTAGAGACATAATATCTTAGATCTCTGTGTGACAAGCGCAGTGCAGTGCTAGGTAATGATTTGGACTATCATGTTCCAATAGCTGCGTGTTACTGTGCTGTTATGTGGCAGGCATGTTGCTTACCATCAGGCACATGGCCTGCTCGTCTCGTCACTCTATGATATAAAAAAAAAAAAAAAAGCTAGCAAGCTCGTACTCCGAGACACTAGCTTGCTATCCTAGCTTGAAAAACTAGCCTTGTGTAGCTCGGGCATAGTTGTTGTAGTACGTATCTAAAAAAATAACGCACTACTACATTAAGAAAGTAATCAACATGCCAAACCACAATAAAAATAAAAGCGCCTCCAATAAATCGAGATCGCTCGTTTTCATTACGGCCAGTGATTTAAATTTCCGAAAACATATTGTATTTTCACAGCAAAGTTCGTTTCACACGAAACACGATAGGGTTCCCGTGCTCACGTCACGCCTCTTCCCCAGAGGTGGAAGTGATCCATTACTTCTAGCGAAGGATCATCTCGAGGGATCCCACATAGTAGCATCAAATTTTCACTCCACTCCTTTGCATAATGCTGATGTTTTAAAATTTAATGCGTATAGAAAGGATTGATTAAACAGTTTATGTATTTTAATGGTAAAATTGGTAAAGGTTGGTTTTATAGTCTGTAACAGTCGTATATTAACTAGCTACGCCGCTCAGTGTAAACTTAGCAATAAATAATTTTAAAGGGAGCAAATAACAAATAAGTGAAATCTTATGAACATAGTTTGGTTTTGAAATATCAAAATCGTACAGAAAGTCACATATAGCTTCTCACTGTTAAGACCTGGACCTTTGGTCACAAGAAGACCACTGAATGCATACGGCTAGATGCAAGCAGCTATTTTATCTTCATCCTCAAAAAATCGTTAATTTTTGACATATTCTGATTTCCTCATGATGTTTTAAGTCACCATATAAACAAATACAGATATCGTTATAGCTGTTTGCAGGTAAGATAAGACGATACAAAATATTAAAAAATTGGCCCTTACAAACTGGCCTCTTCGAGAGACATGCAACAATAAAATAAATTTAATGTTTACATTTGTTGTAGTAAAACGTTTAGTATAGACTCCGTAAATTACTAATCCAAATCTTCACAGTCCATAACCTCATCGGACTTTGAACTAATTACTACGAGTATGATCGTACCTACTCTAGCAAGTATACGAGTAAAAATATTTTTAGACTTTTCTTCTAAGAAAAATCTGAATTCTTTGTAAGAACTTCAATATTTTTCTATGCTTCACAAAATTGCGAGAAAATATTGGATTTACATCATACATCACATCAAAGCATCGAGATGCTTTCACCGAGGAATTCCTGAGGGTCAGGTGTCCACAATACATAGATGGTTGCATAACAAAGGATATCTTTCTGAATGGGTTAAATCAGGCAGGCTCTGCCACTGCTCTATGGATACATCGAATAATTCTCAAAGGAAAACTATTATGAAGAAATGTAATACGGATGAAGAACCAATGATACAAAATATATGGAAAAATAACTGATTGAAATGAAAATAATACGTTACTTTTTTTAATTAACAGGGAAGCTCATTAATGAATGAACTGAAGTAAAACTTAATTGAGTTAGTATTACAATTTATCTCACAAAACACAAAATAAAGACTGGGCTACGCAGTAGACTCACACTAAGTCGAAAGAGCCACCTATTCCATGCAAACGAACAACATAATATATGCTGTGGGGCCAAACCAAAAACACGAAAAAATATTGGCAATCATATAGACTACAGGCCAGTGAACAAAATTTACGTAGTAAATGAACCACTAAGAGACCTATGTAGGAGGAGACCTATAAAAGTAACGCCGTTCAAAAATCATGCGACAAGGAGAAATGATCAAGGGTTGCAACCCCCCGTGTTCGACTGTACTCAGTTGGACAGCTTACAAGTGAGTGCTGAATCTGAGTGCTGAATCGAAAGCTTACTTTATACCCTTCTATCATCCTACAGATAGTTCAATCCACGAAGACGCGCCTCACTATTCATCCTAACCGTTTATAGTATATGTGTGCAAGCTTCCGTCAATGTTGAGTGTTATCGGTACACACTATTTACCTATGAATTGTAATTAGTGTGTACCGATAACTGAGTGTTATCGGAGTACATTAACGGAAGCTTGCACACATATACTATAAACGGTTAGGATGAATAGTGAGGAGCGTCTTCGTGGATTGCACTATCTATAATGGGGAATACCGATAAAACATAAACTTGGAATTTTAATATTAAATTGCACTAATGTTGCACAATACGCCACTTGTATAGCTACAGATATAATATAACTAGCAGCGCTCCGCGGTGCTACCCGCGTAGTTCCCGTTCCCATTATTTTGCCGAGAAAAAATGTATTTATCCAGACTATAATCTAGTTGTATTCCAAATTTTAGCCCAATCCATACATACGTTACGACGTGATTGAGCAACGAACATCAAACATCCATCCATTTGTATTTAAAATATTACTAGGATTACATATGTCGGTGACACTAATCCACAAGATTACACATGTCCAAAAAGCGTATAGGTCGCGTCTGCTCCTCTGTCCCGCCACCGCTCCTACGCTATACCGTTATGCCACTAAATTAAAATGTGAATAACACGAACTCATAAGATTTTATTTTACTAAAAAATGCTCAAAATGTATCGGCCAGTTTTTTTGTAATATCAGAGTTGGACCTTTAGATGATTAAAAATGAACAGAATGTAAATTATTCGATCCCGTGGCCATAATTTGCGTAACCTTATATATCTTTAAATTACGGTAACACAGAAACGTAAATAGTGTGTTTAAACTTTCGCGATTTGAGCAAATAATTTAAACATTTACAGGACTCGATCTCGATCAAAACTATCACATAATTACCTTGACGTTTCGGCAGCGTTACAACTGCCGTGGTCACGACGTGGTTCGTCGTCGTCGTTTTAATCAAGATCAAGTCCTGTAAAGTCTTTAAATTACACAAAAACGTAGTTTAATAATTTAAATATATGTCTCTAAGTTAGACCCCAAATTCACACAAGGAAAAGATTTACATTTATAAATACCATCAATTAAGTACGTCATGTTTTTACACCGCAAATTGCAGCGGAACAATTTAAAAATTAAAAGCAAAATTGAGTTGTATTTTCAACAAAAAATATTCAAAAAGTCCGGAAGGGTTTAAAAAGGGATAAGAGAAACGGAAAAAAATAACGGTGGGAAAACGAGGAAGGGATTACAAATCGAGATACTGCCGTAATCCGGGCTTACTCTGGGAAATGTAGCCTGCTTAGATCATAATAAAAATGGATAGTCTACTGGGTGCGGCTTACGCAACCCAATCTGCGGGCGAGACGCCAAAACTTCGACTTTGGCAATTGCCTCTCGAAGGACCTCATTGAAGTTACGCCAGCCACGATATTTGGAACTGTAAGTATTAGTTTTAGTTCAGGGAGCCGTCGGCTTACGGCTATCACACTTTCTCGTTTCATAATTTACTAACGGTCCACCCCGGTTTCGCCCGTGGTACATAATATACAACATAAAGAACTCTGAAATCACGTAAATATCAAACAGTGAAATATTTTGTGCAATTGGTCAAAGGTTTCTTTAGATTAGCGCGTTCAAACAAAAACTGATTCAGCTTTGTAACATTAGTACCTACCTACAGATTTTAGCAAGTAAGCTCATCATCATCAATTTCTCACACAACACTATCTAGTCTCCAATTAAGTTATGTCATATTATTTTACTAATCCTACTTGTAGTAATAACTTTAATTTTTAAAAAACCCGACTACAAAAACTCAACAGACAAAAAAATGTAACAAAATCTAATGACACTTAGGTGATTGAGACGAATCTAACGATATCGTCTGTCTAAATCCATTCAGCCTTTTGGAAGATACGTGAGAATAAAGAAATTCACAAACATAACCCATGCGAAAGTTAAGATGTTCGTTGCTCAATCATGACGATGATGATGATGATGATGATGATGATGACGATGTTAACGGATCGGATTGAATTTTTTTTTTAAATCAATCTAATCACTTCTTTATTTGCGAAAATGGGTAGGTACAACAAGGTCTTAAATAATTGTATATAGAACTCCACAATCAACCTTATAGACTACAGGCCCGTGAACAAAATTTACGTAGTAAATGAACCACCACGAGACCTATGTAGGATGATAGAAGGGTATACAATAATAAGATTCAGCACTATGCCGTCACTTGTAAGCTGTCCAACTGAGTACAGTCGAAGAGGGGGGGTTCCAACCCTCGATCATTTCTCCTTGTCGCATGATTTTTGTGCGGCATTGCGAAATAATGGATTAGGAGAGGTATTGAAACTGTATGGAACCAATGCCGTACATAATCAAATGCCCAAACTTAATTCTGTAAATCGTCGGAAAATCACGAATTTTTCCGACAAACTAATAAGTAAAAACTTTTTATTTTTTATTTTTATAGTTTCAATACCTTTTCTAATCTATTATTCTGCAACGCCGTACAAAAATCATGCGACAAGGAGACATGATCGAGGGTTGTAACCCCCCCTCTTCAACTGTACTCAGTTGGACAGCTTACAAGTGACGGCATAGTGCTGAATCTTATTACATTATACCCTTCTATCATCCTACATAGGTCTCCTGGTGGTTCATTTACTACGTAAATTTTGTTCACGGGCCTGTAGTCTATTACGGCATGCAAATTTAAAGTTGTCTAAGACAAATAATTGACAAGCGTTGAATAAAACTTATTTGAAGCCTTCAAAGACTGACTACTCCACATGAATACCATTTATACACTAAAAGGCACTGTCAGTAGCAAGCAAATAATTAGCAAATAATTTGGAACACAGATTAAAGTCTGGAATAACTAACACATTAGATTACTCATTATCACGGGAAAATAACGGGTGTAGGATTCATGCGGGTAAAACCACGAGAGGCACTGCTAGTAAATTTTATTAGTAGGATAGGTTCACGTAAATACTGTTAAACTACTCAGTATTTTAAAGTAAACTATAAATTTCCTCTTAGTACTAGTTCTTAGTACTTTATACTTATACCTACTGAACTGAATGTTGAAACATTAACATAGTTTTTTTTTTTTTTTTTTTTTTTAATAGGGCAGAGCCTTTATTAACAAAACTAAAATACAATGAGAACTACACTACGCTACATACCTAACAACTACTTACACTAAGCACACCTGAATTATCCATAGACCAATGAAGGTCTACAGATAATCAAGATGTTCAAGCCCACTACCAATCGGAAGCGTACCCAGCATGCTGGCGGCATTACCACGCTGAATGGCAATGCTTATGCGTTGGGCCAAAGTAGTAATAGTTGTGTAGGAGTGTTAAAATATTTACTTATCATGAGATCGTAGGTAGCCAGATCTCAGTGGGCCTATTTACTATATATTCCTGAAAACAATATCTTCATTATGTAATCCATACGCAATCACAGCTTGTGCTGGAATTCTCAATATTTAGCGGTTTCAATTAGAATCTGGCAGGAGTATCGTTTCACAGACGCACGAAATCAATTGACATAGGACGATGCTTTTAAGGTAAGAAAATTAAAGCAATGTAATAATAGAAATCCAAAACTGGGTTATTTCAAGCGTTGAGTAGGTATATAGCAACTTTTGAGCAAGCGTGCTCTATCTAAGATCACATACATCATCGCTTTCCATCTAGCCTAAGCCATAGCGTCATTTATAAGTATTTTTATAGGTATTTAATTACACTTTCTATTGGAACACAAACACACTAAAAATTACAGTAAAACACTTATAAAATAGCGACACAGCTGACAGCCTTATTGCTGAGGGCAATCTCTTCTTTAATTTATATTTCACGTATTGTATTATACGTTCCCATTACTGAGACTCTTCTCTTCGATTCTCATGTGGGAATCTTATCTCAGAAGTCCAGTCAAGATAAAAATAATAGTCATTATAATTACTATTATTTTGTCAATATGCACAGAAAGCACTAAATAAATGAGCATAAGTTTTTCAATTAATTATGCCATTAAAAAACTTGAAAGTTAAAATTACGAAATGTCAAAGAGCAGATAAATTACTATAATATCATCTAAAATCAGTGAAGATTTATTATAATATAATGTATGTAGCTGTGTGCTATTAAGTAATTTCTTTTAACTTCGTAAACTCGGTATCAATATCTTAAAATGTTTGTTTGAAAAGCCAACGTTTCAGTATTGTTTTAAAAGTGTTTTTTTTTTTTTAACTTTTATAGGTTTAAACTTGACCATTATCCATTATCTCGTCTGAGGACGCGATGTAGTCTACTAGGGAACGTGGTTATCTAGAAGAAACAAATTCACTCTCGATTTGAAATCACCAAGATTGTAATCATCGGGAAGCCTAGTCAAGCAACGCATTTAATGTTCTTAATATAAAAGTAGAGTCAAACTTCTTCGTTCGCGTCTTTGGAAAGTAAACGTGAAACGATGCCGCTTTTTCGGGCTACGGATAGTCTGATATAATAAAGTGGTATGTTGGAAACAGGTGGTGCGAAGACATGAACGGGAAGTCATTTGTACAACCATTGTTCCCTATACAGCTGTATGTATGCTCTATAAATAAAGACTATATATCTTTGACTAGATCACCGCAGTGCAACTCTCTGTCGGGCTATTAACGAGACCATTCAGCATATTACTGTCCAATGGAATCACAGTTTGGCAAACGGAAGGTCTCTCAATCGACTGAGCAAGCCACATCAGCATTATTGGTTTTATGTAACTATCCTGATAATCGGGGGTTCAATTTAATTTGAATAGCAAATTGGTTTAATCTTCGAGTATCAATATACTTCCGTAGACTATTCTAGAAAGATGAGAATTATTTTTTAAACAAACCAAGGCGTGTAGAAACTTTTCTTTAAAGCAGAAATGTTTAAGAAAAAAAGCAGATAAAACGCATCATCAAATTTAAGTAATAGTAAAATATTGAAAGAAATTTTAATTACGAGTACAATTGTATCAAATTTTTTTGTATCACAAGTAAATTGTTTGTAGCGGTAGTACTCTTGGCCGAGTCCGTCTGGGGAAGTACCACACCTTTGCCAGTTATTCTACCGCCAAGCAGAAATGGGCAAACGTTACTGTGTTCCGATTTGATGGGCAATGTTTCCGGATAAATTACAGGGGTTAGAGATATAACAACTTAGATCTCTGGGCGCAGTGCAGTGCTAGGTATTGATTTGGACTCTTTATATTCCAATAGCTACGTGTCATTGCGTGTTATGTGGCAGGCATGTTGCTTACCATCAGGCACATGCCCTGCTCGTCTCTTCATTTTTTATTTAAAAAAGTTATCATGGCAATATTTTAAGATTTTTGTATTTTATAAAGATACATTATTTTTAGAAGGAGATCAAGCATAAAATAGCCTTCGTAAACATGTACTACCCATAAATAAATTTTGTGTTGTCAAAACGTAAACATGAGACGGTATTTTTCCTGTAAAACTTTGTAATTGAATCAATGTTTTTAGAATCAAACCCATCAGTTCCCCGGTTAATTTAACCCGCCCGCCTTTGTGTTTACACGGCGCCGCCCGCCCCTGGGGGCCGATCTCGGTGGCATTATCGGACGGTGGCTATCTGCGACGCTCATACGGACAGATTCATTTAAATTTTATTACTAGTTGTTGTGGTGGGGGTATGATTTATTTTTTCCCGTTACCGTTATTTTTCAGTGATAAAAAACCTACGTGTTGTTCTAGACTATAATGAAACCGTGTTCCGAATTTCAACTCGATCCGTTCAGACGTTCCGATGTGATTGAGCAACAAACATCCATAATTTCGCATATATCCTATTTTAGTAGGATAGTAACGGTTGGTCTAAGTAACGGCTGGTCTAGTCGGGAGAACGGCGCCTGCTGATCCGGAGACCCCGGGTTCAAACCCCACACGCACCACGGTCTTTTCGAAGTCATGTGCGTAATGCCGCTAACTTAAAACAGTGAAGGAAAACATCGTGAGGAAACCAACATGTACCTAGAATCTTTCGAAGTTGTGTGTCATCCACCAACCCGCACTTGGCTAGCGTGGTGGATTATGGCCTTAAATCTCTCCTTGCGAGAGAAGACCCCGAGTCCTAGCAGTGGGAACGTTTAGTGGGCTGTTGATGATGATCATGAGAATTATTCTGTTTAGTTTTAATTTAAAAATATTGTACACGTGTTTTTCTTGAGTTTCACTTTATCTACCTATATCTATATTTATGACCCTTCCATCAATGACTCATACTTTAGCTTTACATAGCTTTAACTTCTACAAGTTAACCGATTGTAGCGCTATTTCGGGTAAGGACAACAAAATCACTGTTACGTCGTATTTTTCGACAAAATTTCACTTCATAACCTTATTTATAACTTGATTTGAGAGAGAGTCCAAGATTTGTTTTAAATCTGATTGAAACATTATTAAAATTTACGTTTTTAAATTTCAACTTAAAAATCTGTTTTTAATTGTTGGATTCACATCCAAACTTTGCCGTTTCTTAAATATTTGAAATATAGTAAATTAAAAGCAAATAATTCTACTTTAAACTTCTAATAATCTATTTTTAAATGTAGTAAGAATGTTTCAGTTCTATTCGATATTTAAGAGTATATGAGAAATAAAATATATTACATTAATTTATCTTTACAATCAGAAATGTTGTAGATAAATAAACCGTTTCACTTACTTACCCACAAAATGTTTAACTCACCGATAAAAAAACCGAGACGATACGAAGAAATAAGCAAAAGAAAAACTTTTAATAATGTCTTGATACTATCCTAAATGTTTTGGAGACAAAATGTTATAGACGAGAACATTTTTTCGGGAGGAAAAACATGGTCTACACAAAGAGTTTCTTTGTACTTCTTTGTAGCACTTTTAGAATTAAATGAACATCACTTGAAACTGGACAATGCTTTCAACAAGTGTTTACTCTCTCAAGATTACGAGCACACGTGTATAACAATAGGGAAACCCAGTCTCAAATAGTTTCCTCTCTCTGAGGTCCTCTATGTACCGCTAAACATACGACGTACCAGTTTAATGTAATTAGATGGGTTCTCGATATAATTAATCTATTTAATATTTTATTACAACTGACAGCTGAAGCCAATGACCACTCTTATTTTTTCGAGCAAAAAATTAAATGTATACAAAAATTTTAAACGTTTGTGAAGTCTAACGAACTCAAACTCAACTTAAGTCGACACAATCTAAGTAATAATTTATAATACGATGGTTATACTTTTTTTTTATAGTTTGTAGGTTGGAAGCTGTCTGTAACTGTGAGTATTTTTCTATAAATAGATGTACGAGTTTATCATAACCATTAGCTTTAAGAGTGAAGAAAACATCGTCAAGAAACTGACGTGTTTCAGTATTTATTATGGCTTTGACTCTCTCCTTATGAGGAAATACCGACTCCCAACAGTAGGAACACTAAGTGGAATGTATAATAAAATTGTATATAAGATTTAGATTTAAAATGGCTAAACATTAATGAGACACGGTTTGGTGGTTACAATCTTGTCGTATCAGCGTTATTACTTAAGAAGACGACTCTCATCTCGCTTTGCTGTAATTTTATTAATTTACATTCTAATTTGTCTAGACCTGAGATTCTGTAAAAATTTGATGCAGACAATGTTACCCGTCTGTTACACATTAATTTTATTCTGAAAGCAACTCAGTTTAATAAAAACATCTCATGCAAATATAAAGAAATATTTAATGGGTAAAATTAACTAGAAACGTCTCCTGGTTTCACGTGTATAGTTCTCATTCCTGTTAATTAATGCGTGAAAGAGTTGTCTATTTATCCATCTATCCTCACAAACTTCCACATTTGTTACTTTAGTAGGATTTTCATTTTAAATTGTTTGCTCTAACTAGTTGACCTAGCAAAAAATATTTTATCCTACATATTAGTGGCCGAGCGAAATTTCAATAAAGTTTTTATTGAAATTACGCTCGGCCACTTGTCTTGTCTTGTAAATAACTCCACGTCATTGAGTTTAGTTTTCAATTATTTGAATATTAATTTTAACATAAACTCTTTTTATACAAAAAAATTAAACCAACTTCGAACCAATATAGGCACTCAAAAGTGAAAAATCAGTTAATCTAATAATAAATAATATTGGTGGACAATTCACACACAACACCATCTGACCCCAAACTAAGCAAAGCTTGTATGATGGCGGCCAGATAGCTGATATAATACTTATATAGTTTTAAATACATACTTATTATACATAGAAACACCCAGACACAGTGCAAACATTTGAATTCATCACACAAATATTTGCACTGGGTGGGAATCGAACCCACGACCCTCGGCTTCGCAGGCAGAGCTACTACCAACTAAGCCACGAGGGCAGTCGAATATATCTTTTAGATGTAATAACTTTTGTTATTATTATAAGCACTATTTACTCATCTATTTGAAGTAAGTGCTAGTCAAGTCAATAAGGTAGTAGATAGATACTATGTACCTACGCAGTAAGTAGCCACAGGTAGGTAAATAATTTCTACCTACTACCTACAAAATACTTGGCTGCGTATCATGTTTCGAATTTAAACCAAATCCTTTCAACTGTTCTGACGTGATTGAGCAACAAACATACTTTTACTTTAATTACAAAAATAAACAAAGCTTATACCATTACCAGGTATCTGATATAATATTACTAGCATTAATATACTTATATTACTAAAAAATATACAAAAAGGGTTGGTCCAGAGTACGGACAAAAATACCAAGATACGAGATTTTTATACAAGTAAATGAAAATAAGGGCTTAGCAAATTGTGCCGAATTCCTGCTAATTCATTTGCGGAAAACCTCGTATTTCTGTACCAGCTGATTCAATTTGTAGGAAGTTAAATAGATGGCATGATGGCAAGCACATCTTCTAAATAATAATAAATATTGGTGGATACAATTCACACACAACACCATCTGACCCCAAACTAAGCAAAGCTTGTACTAAGTAAACCAGACAGCTGATTTAATACTTATATATTTTTAAATAGATACTTATTATACATACTCGTAGAACACACCCAGATACAGTACAAATATTTGAATTCATCACACAAATATTTGCACTGGGCGGGAATCGAACCCACGACCCTCAGCTTCGCAGGCAGAGTTACTACCCACTTAGCCACAAGGCCAGTCTTGATGTTAACTCTGTGATTGCTGAGCCGCAGGGAAAGTTGCAGACTGCAACTAGTAGCTCAGGAATCTAGAGTAATATCACATACTTCTTCAGTTACTTGCAAATATGATATAAAACACCCACTACAACTACGGTGTCTATTCAAGATATTACGACGTCACATTCAGCTCTTTCTACATTCTTCACCGACTTAGCACACGTGCCAACACTCAACTCCTGTAGCGAACAGCTTACTTAAACTACAGAACTTTAACTACGGCCGTTTAAAGAACTACGATAGTAGCGCCGCGTGTTTATGGACAAGTATAATGGCGTAGACTCTAAACAACTCATGTTTATGGTGACGTCAGAATTCATGACACGCGTGAGATGAGACGTCACAGTGCAAAATGCTGTGTTTCCTCTGAGATAAGTATTACTGTATTAAATTACCTTTTAGACGCAAATGTGTTGTGTTATTTCGTGAATATGAATGCAGTAGGTAATGGAGGACACGTAGGTACAGAGTAAGATAAATTTCATTACACATGAAACTATGTAAATACTCCATTATGACTTCGAAGACAAAATTTAGTTACCTTACTAAGTAAATAGCATCTACCCGTGAATTTGTTCGCGTAGAATTTATAAATACGATATTGGCACAGAACATTTTTTCATACAAAATATACCATCTCTATAATAATTTCGGAGTAAGTTCTAAACTTTGGACAGATCCGTTCAGTTCTAACAGCGCGATGGTGTAACAAATTGTATGCCGATTTGATTTTACTTCTATATTTGACAGTTTTTGGCTAACATGAGCTAAATAGATGTTTAAAATAAAAACAGCAGTGAAATTAAATTTGAACTTGGATGGGTTCACATTACACACGGGGAAACAATTTATTATTCGAAAATCTTGAAAAACCTGATTAGTTTTCTTGACAGAACATTCAAACATTTATTTATACAGTAGGTATTACTAGTAGCCCGTTCCAGCTTCACTCGAGTATTTTCATTTAAAGACCGTTAAGCGAAATAAAAACTATCCTATCTTTCAAGTTGGATCAAACTGCATACGGTGCGTAAATTTTATTTTAATAATTTAAAATTTGATTAAAATCGGTTAAGTAAGATAAGAGCCCATCGCGTACAAACAACATGCCACTTAATTTATTTATCTTAAAATTTTACATTTTTGTAATCAAAGAGTACAATTTCGTGTCTTATGATTGTCTTAATTAAAAGACTCGATATCCAAATCCATTGTCAGTAAAATTGATTTGATTGCAAAATTAGGACAATTCACTTTAGATAATTTTATTGAGTGCCTTCTTATCTTGCAGTAGGCAATAAAAGCTCTTAAATTCATTACGAAAGTTCAGTGAACCCATTTTGTCATCAGCGAAAAGCACCCACAGAGACAGATTAGGGCACTTAGTAGCCAGTTTTTATGTCCAAACTTTTACGAGCTCATTTATCCAGCCAGTGACTTTATAGTGATATGACACTTTTGTTTTTCTTCAAGATAATATTTCTTCTTTGTTGGTTTTTTAAACAGCAATAGTTTTAAATCGTCTATTCTTAACTCACCTTCCCATTGGACAATCAGATTTTAAGCTGTCGGAAACACTATTGCAGGTTGTTTGTTCGTGCAGAAGTGAGCTATCTCAACTACAAAATGGTGTATGATGGAGTGACTATTTCATTTCCTATGTAAGAAAAACGTGAGGTTAAACGATTTAAAACCGACAGGCTGGCAACTCTAGGTCTATGTTCCAGAACCTGCTGTCACTTTCCAAACAACGTCTTGTCATTGGTCAATTTAAAGACTCGGTCCTCACTGAGGCTAGAACAGACGCTCTGAACTAATATTAATTTGCTAAACCATAAATGGGTTCCTAAAGTAGATAAGTAGGCCTACTATAGTATACGCAAGACTGCACTTGCGCTTGATGTAGATTCAGCAATAGCTTTTAAGTAAATAATTAAGAACTGTTTATTCCTATTAATATTTACGTACAACAGTAGTTTTTAAAGAGAGATGAAACAATCGATACTCGATCTATTTCAGGAAAGGCTATTGCCATATACCAAACTATTGTCAGACACCCTTAAGTTTGATGATCTTATTGACATTGAATATCTTCACTACCTATAGCACTACATTTTATTTAGTTTATTCTGATTTTAGACATCACTGATCCATAAATTTTCCGCTTACCTGGAAAGGAATTACGTTATATTTTATTTTGATAATGGTGAGAGAGCCCAATGTTCTTTCTGCGCTATTCGATATGGCACTAAAAAGGCACCTGAGATATAATGCCATCAGTTTATTACTGGCCACCGCATTATAAACTTTATTTTATTTCTCCTCTAGTTTGTTTGACATCACAGGCGTCGAAAATTTTTATACGATACGAGTGCACTAAAAAGTACTAAAAACGCATGTGTGTATTTCATTGGGTTGGCGGAAGCTTCGTGTACCTAAATGCAATGGAATTGCGGAGAAAAGGCGTTTTTTTTTCTATTCGTTCAACGCGTTTTTTCTGCGTTGCTCTTTAAAAAGTCAACAGAAATACAAAAAGCAACACAATTCGATAAAGTAGCCAACTGGCGTTTTACCCCAGTTGTACTACAGCCAGCTTGCATTTTATTTTACTTGCTTTGCGTCTGTTTTATTCCTATTGTTCTCGGGGATGATTTACTGCAGACACTAACTGAATGTATAAGAGTGTTCCGGAATCACTGATATATTTTCAACATTGTTTTCTGTAGCTTCTACAGCGAAGATCTACGAATTTCATAGCTACAATCAAAGTTAAGACGTATTTAATACAAGTTTATGTAATAGTAAGACTCCTTGTAGAGTCCGCCTGGGGAAGTACCTCTGCCAGTTATTCTACCGCCAAGCAGTAATGTGCAAACAACACTGTTGCAGTTTGATGGGTGATGTTTCCAGAGAAATTACAAACCATAGAGATGGATCATCTTTTAACTTATCTCTGGGTAACAAGCGTAGTGCAGTGCTAGGTAATAATTAGAACTCTTAATGTTCCAATAGCTGCGTGTCACTGTGCTCTTGTGATCATCAGGCGTGCTGCTTACCATCAGGCACAGGTACTCCATACTATAAAAAAGTTATACTTAGGCCAGCGCTGGATGGTACTGTGTCGTCGAAGAAGTGTAGGTCAATATTTATCTCTTATATATAAAATTCTCGTGTCACAGTGTTTGTTTCCTTACTCATCCGAAACGGCTTTACTGATTTAAACCAAATTTTATATGCATATTCTGTAGGTATGAGAATCGGCTACTAGCTATTTTTCATACCCCTAAGTGACAAGGGTTGTTCACTAAGGCAAAACAACGTTTGCGGGGTCAGCTAGTTATTCTATAAATGACCCATTATATCTTTTCACGGCCGGTACTTGGGACTTTATCTTACTGAAACAGTATTAGACTACGCAGACCAAGTGCAAGTTGGCGGATGACACATTTTGTAGAAATATGTCTTTCTTGGAGTATGCCGGTTCCCTCAGTATGTTGTCTTTCACCGTAGTGGGCTTAACTGGTACTTGAAAAATTACCAAAAGGTACGGTACGGAAGGGTACGGCTACGACCGCTCGAATCACTACGAATATTTTTATTTAGGTTCTGGTAAGTACCCACTGATTATCAGAATAATACCAGTTAATAAGAATTTAGATACATAATTTAACACAGAATTCAATCCGTCGGTCTCTCGAACCAATTTTTATTAATTTCCTGTTAAGAACAACATTCCATCCCGTAACAAAGTGAATTTATGGAACCTCATTACAACTTTCACGAAATCACTTAGACGTCCTTTCTGACCAATATCGTCCTGACTTATTAAGTTTTTTAAAACAACATTAAGAAAAATAAATAACATCGTTAAAAAGTTGGGTTTTTGCGAGCAAAAATAATTAGATAAAATGGAATGTTTCTTTATTTCCTATTATTTTCCTTTTACGACGGAAATGGCCAAAGTTTTCAAATCTCAATTCACTTTATCGTATTTTTTTATGAATAACTTTGTAGTTTTTATTCTTCCGTTATATTTTTATGTAATTAAACCCACATAGTCTATTATTGAGTCTTTGGGTT
Source organism: Ectropis crepuscularia (assembly GCA_963693475.1). NCBI lineage: Eukaryota > Metazoa > Arthropoda > Insecta > Lepidoptera > Geometridae > Ectropis > Ectropis crepuscularia. The sequence continues at coordinate 7,461,908 of OY856359.1, read as the reverse complement.
TCCAGGAGATCTCATACAGTTACACGATGATTGGTGGAGGCTTGGAGGTTACTTGACTTCGACTGAGTATATCAGTGTAAGAGTGGTTTCACACTACGTCCGATCCGAATCCGATCCGAACCCCATCCAAGCCCGTGAACACATAGATCTAGGAAACTCGGACCGACGGTTTTGCACTACATCCGATCTGATATACAATAAGCTGCCAAATAACCTGAAAAAATTACAATTTTATTGAATTAAAAAATTACCATTTTATTAAATGTCTAAAGAATATATTAGAGAATAAATGGTTTTACAAACCATAGATAGATAGATAGATAGATAGATATTCTTTATTATTACAAAAATACACAATTATCATAACAATATAATAATAAATGTTACATTCGCAACTCGTCAGTCTAATACATTTAATAATATTTGTTTACACATTCTTAGATTCAAATGTACGTACATGTTAAAGTTTTCAAAATGAATAATTGATTAATTAAAAGCTGTATAAAGGCTTTTTATAATAAATAGTGAATTTGCTACGTATAAAAAAAACGCTTTGTCAATTATCTATCTGTTACAATATATGTTTGAATCAATTCCAGTCAGTCTTTCATAAAAAAAAAATATTTAAGTTAGGCAAGATTAGGACGAAGCATTTTATAATTGCTGTAGTCACTGTTTAAGTAGTCTGTGACTTTATATAAGGTTTTTGACAGCAAGAGATCCCTAACATTCGAACAAAACACATCAAACGACGTACTTTCCTTAATAGAGTTTGGTAGTTTATTGTACAGTTGTTGGCCTATCACTGATGGATTTTTGGTTGAATTGTGTAGTCTATGTTTTACAGCTAACAAATTATCCCTGTTGCGAAAATTGGATTTTGTATAATCTCCGCGAGTCTGGTAGATATTTCTGCGAACGTATTTGGTATATTATATAAATTTCAATAAGATTTTTTTCAAGACAATTTTGATGAAAAGACATTCCGTTGGCACTTTTGCCATTCCATGAATGATTCAATTCGGACGCAGTGCGGGGAGCGTTCATCATACAAAAAATACTATGGCTACTTCGGTTCGTCAATTATCTATTCCGAAATGGAAATTTACAGATGACGGAGACAATTCGGATGACGGAAATCGGATCTATTGCATAAACTACCATACCAATCATACCAATAGCTGGACGACAACTTCAGAAACTGTTTTCACAGATTCGAATCGGATTCGGAGCGGACGTAGTGCGAAACCGCTCTTAGCTAGAAATCTATCCGTGGAAGCAATTAGCTTCTAATGAGGGGTCAATTAGACGGCAAAGATTAAAAGACCACCAACCACGTTAATTACCAATATCCTGTGATGAGATATTATCGTTTTAGTGTAGTTACATTCAACATGTGTGTTTAAGAGACGATTCACACGGCGCGGCTGCCAACCGCGCCCGCGCGCGGGCGCGGCAGATTTCCATATAAAATTGAATTCAATTCACACGACGCGGTTTACGGCCGCGGCGGCTGCGGCAGCCGCGCGGCGCTAGCGGCAGTAGCTTTCCGGAGCAAAAACCGCGAAAACCTGCGGTCTCGTGAGTATTAAAACAAAACCGTCGCGCGGCGCGGCGCCGCGCCCGCGCGCGGGCGCGGTTGGCAGCCGAGTCGTGTGAACCGGGCCTTAGACAGATGTTATCAAACATTCTAATGTTTTATCTTTCCATGGCTCACTGAGAGTCTATGGAAAATACTATGCTAGAGATTTTCTTTTAAGAATTGTAGTGGTAGGACTCTTAGCAGAGTCCGCCTAGGGAAGTAGCACACCTTTTCCAGTTATTCTACCGCCAAGCAGTAATGTGCAAACATTACTGTGCTCCGGTTCGAAGGGCAATGTTTCCAGAGAAATTACAGGGCTTAGAGATTTAACATCTTAGATCTCTGGGTGACGAGCGCAGTGCAGTTCTAGGTAATTATTTTGACTCTTCATGTTCCAATAGCTGCGCGTCACTGTGGTGCTATGTGGCAGGCATGTTGCTTACCATCAGGCACATGTCCTGTATAGTCTCGTCACTCTTTATTAAAAAAAAAAGTATTCGCATTGCCATCATTTGTCAGAGAAATAAAATCACCGACATAGCTCAGTGTATTAGCAAACTGGTAGTGGTACTGGGTCATATCATATTGTCTGACGCAAACCTAATAACCGTTTGGTATCTTAGACGGGTTCTAGATTGGAGACAGCGTATGTCTAAAGTCTAAGTCGTAAGTCTGAGGCTAAAAAATTAAGTGAAGCCAGCGGAGTGGAGATATTAATTAATTAGTGTAAATAATTAAAGTATTAAAATTACCGTGGTTATTACACATATTGATTGGTAAATGGGTAACTCACATGTAATAAAGTCGGTCAATCCGACTCGAGTTTCGGCCACGTCCGGCGGCCTTTTTCAAGGAGAGTGTGCGCGCACGATGGCTGCCCGTTTGGCACTCTTGGGCGTTTCACCGTTTGGTGACAGATTGACCGACCTTATTTCACGTGAATTACCCGTTTACCAATAAATAGTGTAAATTATATTTTTGTTTACATTAAATGTGTTACTCATACATACATTTTTACAACACATTACTTGCTGCGACATAATTTAGAATTTAATTGCTCACGTAACGTAGCTCTTTCATAAAACCACAGATATCGCTAAAATAAATGAAAAAAACATTTTCAGAACGCGCTAGCTGATTATAACACGATTTCTATGATTTTGTTCATTCGAAAAGAGCTCGCCTAAAGAAGCTTTCACTTCGAAAAATAAAAATTACTTTTTTATTAATTAATTAAACTACGCCCTTTAGAGACAAATAAAAGCTGTAACAGACCCAGAATTTTTTAGGATTTTGACAAAACTAGAACAGCTCTGTATAAATAGAACCATTTCATTAAAATAATCTAGTAACATTGTTGACAAACAAATATCATATGTGCAAAATCCGGGCCAAGTCATATCGTTCCAGGTTTCAGCAAACAGCTCTGCAAATTCAAAGATTTTGTTTGAACATGAAAAATATGAATGTTTTGTTCAGCGTCAACGGAAAACGGTTATATCTAGAACAGTAAGGTATCTTAATAAAGTAAAGGAATGTTTATTACATCTTTGTTTTTATGCCTTTTTTTAAGATACTAAAAATTCGCTGTAACTTTAAAAAGTTCGATCGATAAGCCAGCACTTTAATTTATTTTCAACCCGTAGCAAAACGTAAATACGGAACTACTTCAAACAACATAGAATCTGTTAAAATATACCTATCTTTGGAATATGCTTTGTGACTTGAATTTCGAACCAAAACTCGTAATTGATTTGTAATTATACGCGAGCTTTTGTCGCCAGTATAGGAAAAAGCAAATCGCACAGGGTCAGCGTGGTGGACTATGGCCTTGACTCTCTCCTTGCGAGATAAGGCACCGAGTCCCAGCAGTGGGAACATTTAGTGGGCTGGAACAGTCTTAGAAAAACATCGTTCTCATATATTCGATTTTTTTTAAATCAAATAAGACTTGCTTACTTGTATTCTAGGAAATATACAAACTTAAATAGTATAATTTCTGCATAATATTTTATTAAAGAGTTAAACTGATACACAGAGACGTGTAGTAGTATACTTGTTCTGTTGTAGGTACTAACTACGCTATGAAAAAGGTTTCAGATTACACAGGTACTCTGTTTGTCAGTTGGAATTTAATTACTGCAATTAATCGATAATAGGAATACTAGCTGGTGTAAAATTATATGTATATTACTAACTTTTAATTTGTTTTAATAAAAGCACTGTCCGTTAAAAACTAAAATGATATGTCACCGTTATATTATAAACACCTTCAGATTGTAATCTGACGACGTCAGATTACAATCTAACCTAACCTACCGTGAGATTATAACCTCATGCGTTAGATTATAAACTGAAGGTGGTGACAATTTTACAGTGACCTACATATCACATCTTACATACTTAAACGATACATTTACGTTCACTCAAAGTACACACCCGAAGAAATAGATTGTTATCGTATCCGATTGTATTTCAAAACAACATAATAGAATTGAGTCAACACAACGTTCCAAGAAACGCGTATCAACGGCAAATTGAAATCTCTTTGTTACGATGTAAGTGGAATAAGTAAGGGCTCTTTAACTAATGTTTCAGAATTTACCATACTGAAGATAGAGACGAGTATTTTTGTTCAAGCCGTGTTTCGTTACTTTGAGAATGATGAGAAGTTTGCTTTACTCACTGAAAAAGTAATATACTTGTGGCATCGCTACTGGTCTCTCTTAACTTTCGTTCCAAATTAAATAGGATAATAGCGGTTCAATGAGTACCTAATTGTGCCGCCTGGGGAAGTACCATACGTTGACCAGTTATTCTACTCCTAAGCAGAAATGTGCAAACATCACCGTTATTCTACTCCTAAGCAGAAATGTGCAAACATCACCGTATTGCGAAGTGTTATGTTTCCAGAAAAATTACAGGGCCGTAGACATCAATCTTCTTAATTCTCTGGATGACGAGTGCAGTGTAGTGCTTGGTAATGATTTGGACTCTTCATGTGCCAATAGCTGCGTGACACTGTGATGGTATGGGCAAGGTGTGCTGTGTACTATCAAGCACATTATTTGCTTATCCTTTCACTCTTTACTATTAATAAATATATAGGTCAGAGATTCTAGGACGTCATCTTCAACTACTTTTTTACGTGGGGAAAATATATTCTCGAATTCCCGCCTAGAGAGACGGTTAGGTTACGTAGGAACTCGTGACTTCCTGTACCGACCTGAGTGGTTATTACCATTATCGACTAAATCCCTCATCTTTGTGTATCACCTTAGCCGCATACGGGAGGGCGGGGACACTTTCGCATTCTTTATAGACCCACCATGGTCTGCTTGTCTAGGTTTAAGAGGTGAAAATGGGGTACGCGACTCGAGACTCGACGGTCTGAGATGGCCCAGAGGCCGACTTGAAGGTTGTGTTATTACGAGATTTCCGAGCCAGCTTATCCTAAATTACAATTATTTAGTAACATATGTCACTTTTATCATTATCAACAGTTCTGCCAGAAGCTAACCAACTTGTAAGCTATGAAAACACTTCTATCGATTATAAGATTTTGTTATATCGCCGTGTCGCCCGATGCTAAGCGACAATATTGTGATAATGATGATTCCGCAGGAAAACTTTACGATGTTCAAACATTTAAACTGTAATTTAAAGTGTATTTTGACGGTAATGTTTGTAGTCGCTTGAAACTAAATTGGTATTAGCAAACTCCACACTGAACATGCTGTTTAACTTTGCACTGAAGTACTGTCATGCACAGAAAAATACAGTAACGTATTAACAACAGCTTAAAGCTTCGTTTAAGAAATCTGATATTGAAAAGTCTGAAACGCTTGGAATAGAACAGCATAAATATATATAAAAACTATTGTATAAAATAAGTATAGATTTACCGTTGTGGTTGGTTGGTGTGGTGGTGGTTTTTTGGGAATTTGTTTTTTTGAAGATAAAAATTTCGTGGAGCCATTTAAAAAATGTAGTCTCAATGTTTTCTCTTTTGTTCCAGGTTAACCATGCAGCGGCTACTGAGCATCACACTCATCACCATCGCAGTAGACCGCGTGTACTCCCACGAAGATCGCGAGCACCAGGGGCCCCAGACGTGCGGAGGGCGCCTCAGAGGCCCCGTTGGTGTCATCCAGACCCCTAACTTCCCTAATCCGTTCCCCGTCCCCATAAAGTGCCGTTGGATCATAGAACACGATATAGTGAACGGGACTATAAGTATATATTTCACGCAACAGTATACAACTAGTGGACTAACATTTACAGAGTATATGTATTACGATGAATCGTACAAGTTGGAGGAGAGAAGAGCGCTGACTGTTACGGAGGAAAATATTACGAGGATAAAATGGCTTCAGGTATGTGTGTTTTTTAATTTAATTTCATCAATTTGCCACATGAGTCTACGTTTGATAGTCTAACCATAAGTCTAAGTTATATAATATCAAATAAAATTAATGAACATGATAAAAAAATATTAAAATTCTTAGTATTCAATAAAACACAACATCTTTAAGATCAATTTAAATTATGCTATATTAAATGTTTATAAGCCTTTTTGTCCCCTCAAAAATCTGAAATTTTGTAATAGTATTCACTTTTTTTATTGCTTTGGTGTGCATAATAAAGTGTTTCTGTCTATTTGTCGTAAGTTTGCAATTGTATTTTTATAAGATTGCTCAGAATGTATTGTTTGTGTCACTATCAGTGAGCCGATTGACGCGATTTGAGATAAAAGTTTTTGTTCCGTTAGGTGCATCAATTTTCGACTTACATGTTTTCTTTTTATAAAATATTGGATAATTACTCTTTTTATCGAAAATATCAGTAAGAATACTACAATACCTTATATTAAGTACTATTTCGATTTCGATCATCACGTCAGTTTTAAATAAAAACGGACATACATATATATCGATCCGTTTCCTTGAAAGGTACTCTGCCACATATACAATATACATATTTATATGATGTACTACTTTTTTCTATTTATTTTGGTAACGAGTTTGCACTTAAATGCCATTTCGCCTGATGTTAATTAAGCATGATGCAGTCCATAGTGGGGCGCGCAAAACCAGAAGAAACCAATTCACTCGAAGCCTGAAGATTCCCAGATTGTGGCAACATGCTCCAAAGAGGTTCTTATTACGAAATTGGACTCAGACCTCTACTTGTCTCACTATAATCGGTTATTGCTTCTGGGGCTCGAATCGGGGGCATAGTAGACTGATACCTATTTTACCACATAGTGATCGGAGTCACGCTAACAGTGAAGTTACCGCCACGGTATTTCAGTCTGGATCTGTCATCAGCAGAAGGTCCAAACTATAGGAGGATGTATTTAACGTTCAACAGGTGGCATCCATGTGCCGTCTTGAACCGGCTGGGTTAGGTATTACGATAAGACTGGCTTTCTAACCCAGCGTGGTCAGTGTCCCAGTATGGGTACAGCTATTGTTTCTTGTGACCATTGAAATCCATTAACGCTATAAATAGAACTTTGCTAAGCCGTGTCGTCTGTTTCACTCAAATATTTACATAACATTCCTTTTTAACGTCCGAGTTATAGTGACAGGTGACTAACAATAGCACAGTACGATCTAACTAACTGATTGCAAGTATGATTATCCTTCGTGGCTAGGGGTGATTTAGTATTTATGTAGATCCACAACAATAAACAGCCGTATGTAAAGCATCAAACAAAAATACCAGAAAACACAAAAGTATTCGCACAAAACCACCTGCGTATCTGTTATTGCTAAAATGTAAATAAAGAAAAATAAAAGCGAATATGAAAATTAAAACATTTTAAAAAGTGACCTGCCGACTAAAAACCACCTCATATTTTCTGCTTTCTAATTATTTACCGGAAAGCGTTTGTCGGTGACTGTACAATGCAATGAGAAAATAGTGTTGAGTTTTTGTGGTTACGGTAACATGGCTCTCGAAAGTTTCGTTTTATTTTATTCGCTTTTTATTTTTGTTACTTAATAAAATTGTTTTCGACATTCAAGCTTTTGCCCCGTGTAATATTTTAAGCTTGCATTTTAAGTTTTAAACTTGAATATTATTATGGTCAATGAAAAAGATTTTTGGGTAAATGTAACCAATACTAATCGGCTCAAATACGGCCACTTTCGAGGTTTAAATATTTTCGCCGTTGGAAACGATCTTTAGAATTAGCAGTTGCACCAGCCATACTGTCTCTTGAAGATGAGATGGTGCCAAATATCAAGGGAAATTGGGCCTTATGTAGTTTACATTGTTATTTACCGCAGTCTTACAAAAACTTTAAGTTTAAGCCAAATTTCGTTTCTTTGAGTTTATTTAAATATTATAAACGTAGAAAATCTCTATAATATATACTTACTCTATATATATATATATATATATATACTTACTTTACTAAGAAAAATACAGTATGTTTACTTGTTTACTTGTGCAAACCAAAGAGTAGAGTGTATTGAAAACGTCGTTTAGTTTATATAGGCTTTGTCCAAAAATAAATAATAGAAAAGTTTAAGAATGTTTTTTAGTAATATTTTCATGAATTACTGTAAATGCAGACTGACAGCAATCACATAAATATTCCTCATGAAATTTATCACCTCACATTACTATTATGAATCATAAGTCATAAATACTTCAGCAGACCAAAACTGAATATCAATTTATGCCGATACGTGATATTAGAGTAAAAATACGAGTAACATAAATCTTCTTGTTTTTTGCAACAATACACATGAAAATATTTTATTCAATTACTCACGATGTTTACTTATGATGTTACATGCTGACTGTCGTTATTAATAAGACCAAAGCTTAGTAGTCACTTGAGGTCATCCAAGATTTACTGCCATTGGTACCTTATAAATCACAACTCTACAAATAATGATTCCTCTAGTGCAAGAATTCCAACAGAAAGTGCTGAAAACTTACTTTAAAAAAATCTTTAAAAATAAACTCACTGAAAAGTTTATATTTTCACTCAAATAAATCCCGTTTCCTTTTGTTGGAGCTGATTTTATAAGATTGGCTAGCAATATAGCTAATAATATATTCAAATATTGCAGACAAAGATAGACCTTAATACACTTTTCTTTAAGTGTTTTTCATATTACAAGTATGTATATCTCGTGAAATAGTTCACCGAACCCATCGATCCCTTTCCAAATTAAACTTATTAACTAAGCTATTTCAAATAGTTGCTCATTTAATTCTAAAGCGACACGGTTAAATAACAGCAACGTAAGCACGTTGCCATAAAATAAAGCTATTAAAAGATTGATTAAATTCAATTTTTTTCAAAATTATGTTATACAAGAGTATGTTCGAAGTAACTTTTGACTCTATCAAGAGGCTACAGTCATGTTATTTTCACCCTTATCTCACTCAGATAGGGTTGATAATATGTTTACGTTTTTTAATTTAGTTATTTTATTCGTCATTATTGCACTCACCTCTATTACGTTCACATTCACAAATAGGTACTTACACAGTTCGGCTCCACTTTTTCCGCTATCTCTGTATACTGCTGAATAAATAAGTCAGTACGATCGAAAATGTTAAAAATTAAATGTTTGAATAGTTTATTTCTGGTCGATCCCGCGTGTGGAACGGACTCACAGTTTCGAATCTATCCTGCATTTTGACGCAGCTGTTACGAGTACAATCCATTGAAAAACGAGTCGCAGAACGCGCTGCGCTCAAATCAAATATTTACCGACGACATCGGGTTCACTACTGTGCAAGCCATGGAAACTGATAACAGTTAGAACATAACGCATGTTGATCTGTGCGTTGTAATAAATGCAATTATACTGGGATTTTTTGTCATATAATCTTCTGAAAATGCCTTGTTTGAGAAGCCCTTGAAGGTTTATTTTGTTTTTGATTTCTGTAGGAGTTTTACTAAATTATATTTTATCAAGATTTGGAATTTATAGTACGAAAGTGATCATGAAAATATAAAATTCTATGTTTTGAGACACCAAAAAAATAAAATTTTATAGCAGTAAATATTTTTGTGGAAAACTTTCCACGAAAATGTTAATTTTTTTTTACGAAAATATTCACGCGAAATATTTTCGTCGTTTTGATCCACGTATTTGATAGTAATTAAAAAAATCACTGAATAACAAATCGCCGCATACAAAGTTTTAGTCACAATTTTGCTAATATCGATTTTTTTTTGAGAATAAGTCAAAACTGTTCACATTTCAGAGCACCGCAATGCTTCCTGCATAGTTTATGCGACTCCTAGTGGTTTGGAGTCCTTGAAGTTTAAAGTGTATTTGCGATATCTATTGATACTATCGTAGTTCTAGGTAGTATAGAGAACTATGATATTTGATATAAATGCTTCGATACCTAGCTTAAAGGATTATGCTTAAAGAAAACACAAATTTCGGAACGTTGAAACAGTTGTGAAAAAACTAAGATAGAGTTGAAGTGTATCACGCTGAGATGGCAGGTCGACCAAAGTTGTTCGATCATTCATTGTTAGGTTCACAATTTAAGTTTTTTTTTCACAACTCGTACTGGGAAATTAATCCCAAGAGTTTTTTTGAAGTGAAAATGTTTTGTGGCGCATCACAGACAGATTTTTCGTGAACTGTGAATTGAATTCTAGCATCACACTTGAGAATGATACAAAATCATCTGGTAAACTAAGGACCATGGCCATGCTCATGGCCACGCTCTCCGATTTCACCCGCATAGATTCAAAAGTGAGCTATCAAATAATTCCGAGTTACAGGTTTTCACTTCTGTCGGCAGTTCCTATGACTGCCAAGTTTTTTGTTTTTAGTTTTGTCATTCTGAATCTTGAAATTATTGATCGAAAGTGTTTTTTTCTTGTATCTCCCTTAGCGCGATTCAAAAACATGGCGGGTGTTTTCTGCTTAATTTGTTTTAGCATTCGCATCATCTTCTTTACATAAGGAATATCAAAATTCGATAGCTTCTTTTGATTCTTCGATAGATTCTTACACAGCCAGTGCACCACCTGTATATGAAAAATTCAGTATATATTTATTTTCATTGCCACCTACTCTCCATTTTCCTCTTATTAAATCCATAAAAATACCCTCGGCTATGTCACTATTGTGGAGAACTTCTATAGGATCTGTATTATGCATTCCATTAGCATTTTACCGAGGCGCTCTTTTTAGCCAGAACTCGGCCGAGCCGTACCCGGGCCGGGAACGTGACGTGAATCATAATCGACTATTACAGTATTTCATAATTCATTGATATGTGCTATATCCTGTCTATATAAGCTTGAGGTTAGAAGTTTTCGTAAGCTGTTTGGCAGAGCCAGTTTTAGACACGTTTTTAAAAATCGTAATATATTATATAATATTATGTACCTAACTATATAAAATCAATTTGTTGGTAACGAAGTTTTTTTAAACTGTTCCATAATTTGTCGGTAATGTTTAGTCACGTGGAATATATAAATATATCAAATTGTAATTAATTACGGGATATTTTTTAAAGTATAAAGTGATGAGACAAGCAGAAAATATGCCTGATGGTAAACAACATCCCTGCCTATAACAGCACAGAGACACGCAGCTATTGGAGCATCATGAAAAAAAATCTAAACCATAACCTAGCACTGTACTGCGCTCACCCAGAGATATAAGAAGATATGTTATCTCTATACCCTGATTGATGATGATTTCACTAGAAGCGTTGCCCTGCAAACTGGAACACAATGACGTTTTATCATGATTATATTATAACCAAACAAGTTCGCAATACGTACTACAATATAGAGTACAGTAAGAATTTTAAGATTCGTATTTATAATATTAGAAGGATGACATATAAAGAACTAGCAGCGCCTCGAGGTGTTACCCGCGAAGTTCCCGTTCCCGTTATTCCCATTATTTTTCCGGGACAAAAGTAGCCTATGTGTTCTTCCAGACCATAATCTAACTGTGTTCCAAATTTCAGCCCGATCCGTTCATACGTTAGGACGTGATTGAGCAACAAACATCCAAACATCCATACATTCACATTTAAAATATTAGTAGGATTGGTTGCAGTACGGAACTCGCTGTATTAGAATCCCACTAATATTATAAATATCAAAGTATGGATGTTTGGATACTTGGATGTTTGTTGCTCAATCACGTTCTAACGTCTTATCGCATCGGGCTGAAATTTGGTATACAGATAGATAATAGGCTGAAAAAACACATAGGCTACTTTTTATTCCGACAAAATAACGGGAACAACGGGAACGGGAACTACGCGGGTAAAACCGTGGAGCACTGCTAGTCCGACAGTCAAGTAGTGGTAGGACTCTTAGCAGAGTCCGCCTGGGGAAGTACCACACCTTTGCCAAATATTCTACCGCCAAGCAGTAATGGGCAAACATTACTGTGTTCCGGTTTGAAGGGCAATGATTCCAGAGAAATTACAGGGCTTAGAGACATAATATCTTAGATCTCTGGGTGACGAGCGCAGTGCAGTGCTAGGTAATGATTTGGACTATCATGTTCCAATAGCTGCGTGTTACTGTGCTGTTATGTGGCAGGCATGTTGCTTACCATCAGGCACATAACCTGCTCGTCTCGTCACTCTATGCTATAAAAAAAAAAAAAACATGTAGGCGAAATTGGTTGAGTTTTTACAGAACTCTATATCATATTACAGAGATGTAACAAAAAGCGATATCTCCTTCATCATTATATCTACCCAATCTTTTTACAATCAAAATAAAATCCAACATCATAGAATGTTGCAGTAAAAGTCAGTTCGAGTGTGGCCATAAAATTTTACACTCGCGTGAATTGACCATTTCGCCCTCTGAAACGGGCGAGTGGAGCAAAATTGAACGATTGAATAGAATCTTTAAAGACGGCCCTATTCCACAGATTATATGAAATAAAATAACAAATATTGAAAACTTTATAGAAATACGTTGCGACCTAATGCTTTAAATCAATTCATTTCGTTTTTACCTTGCGAAAATGGGTACAACAATTTTGTATTATAGTCACACCTCGACTCATATATTATTTCATATCAATTGTCGTGGTCTGTATTGTACTGCTGGTCCAATAATGGAGAATGCAGTTCGAGTCTTTCGTTGAACGGTCAGCATTGAAGTCACTGACGGCGAACCTGAATTAGTTTGGCACTGTTAGCAAAGCGTGGTACATTAATTTAAAAAAAATGTTGAAAAACACACGGCAAAGGTACTTCTGAAAAATTTCAACGAGAGAATGAAACAAATGTAGAATGTCGAATGAATTTATATGTATATATTTTTTTTATTTTGATCAATTTTTTAATCACAACGGTGATAAGAAAACAAAACTTTGGTTTGCTTGTTTTTAATCTGACAAACTGACAGCTAACTTCTGAATAATATATTTTACATCGGATTATTTTTGACAGAAAACCATTTTTGTAAGATAAACTATGTATATAATAATGTAATTCAAAGAAATTCCTAACGCTTGAAATTGTTTCAATTTTGTGAGTTTTTGAAAGTAAATTAGAGCGCATAAAATTTTTATTTAATGTACCTACATTCCCACTTACTTATTTTGTTTCTCCAAGTTTTTAGGTATTTTATTTATTAATCCCTAAACTAAATTATAATACTTCATAACTTCATGTGTCAAGACAACTCTGATTAATGTGCTGAGAAACAAGTAATATTTTATATTTCAACGCCATCTTAATGTCATTCTCAATGATTAGTGACTCTACTTTCTTGAACATTATTTACATAATCGAAGCTATACATTTATCATAACAAAAATCTCCAACAAAGTTTTTTAGCAATGAGAGATTTGGGTTTTCCTCTAAGCCACTTGATGCTAAGCGACGATACGATCTGCGCTAGAAAAAACCAAAGCTAAATATTGATTTATTTGAACATTTTTTACTCGGAATTCATCAGTCAGATAAAATTATAAAAAAAATCGGCAGCCATAGGAACTGCCGATAGAAGTGAAAACTTATTACTCAGAATTTCATAGGTTACTTTGGAAACTGCACAGGTGTAACCGGAGGGCGTGGCCCGGCCATCATGGCATGGCCATCTGGAAATGCGTCAGCATTCCCCATCGGCTCACGCATTTATAGATGGCCATGTCATGACGGCCAGGCCACGCCCTTTCAGAATTTCCCATTGGCTAACGCGTTTCTAGATGGCCAATGGCCATGGTCCCGTGTTTACCCGAAGATTTTATATCATACCCGAGCGTGACGCTAGAATTTAATTCACACCCCACGAAAAATCTGTCTAGGCGCGCCAAAAGAAGTTATCACTTCAAAAATGAGTCATTGCCGACAGAAGTGAAAACTTAAAACTTTCAATTTTAGTATTAGACACCACTATTGTTGCACAATACGTCACGTGTACAGCCATAGATAATATAGATATACTACAATTACGCACAAAATGTCTCGCATCGAAGAAGTGTCTAAAACGCACGTCCTGCTCTACTACTCCACGGCCACTACAATGCTACGCCACATTAGCATATTATTATACAAATATAAATATAGTCACGTATGTAATGCAAATAACTTCAGAAAAAAAACACTGGAAAAATTGTACGTATATCAATCACAGATGAAATCGTAGTACACAGTTTGTATCGTTAATATAACGAACCTTTTTGAACGCGTAGAAATTGTGCAAGCGTCTGGTATACTACTCGTTTGTACGTGTGTACGTTCTACCACGGCGATAAGCTGCAGTTACGTATAAATTCATCTTACTATAACGATCGCCCTCAGCTGCCGTTTATGACGAAATGTTGGTCTATCAACTCACCCAAAAACACATTCGTTTTTGAAGTGAAAACTTCCTTTGGCGCGCTATAAACAGTTTTTTCGTGGGCTGTGAATTGAATTCTAGCGTCACTCTCGGGAATGATAAGACATCTTCGGGTAAACTTGGGACCATAGCCATTGGCCATCTAGAAACGCGTCACCATTTAGCATTTCTAGATGGCCATTGGTCATGCTCATGGCCACGCTCTCCAGTTTCACCCACGTAGTTTCCAAAGTAAGCTATCAAATGCAGAGTTATAAGTTTTCACTTCAATCGGTAGTTCCTGTGACTGCCAATTTTTTTTTCTCATATGCGATTGATTATACTTGTTCTTGTAAAAGAATGCGTCGAGACCTAGAATGAAAAATAAAGTGGACTGTTTATACTCAAAAATTTTTTTTTTTTTTTAAATATAGAGTGGCGAGCCTAGCAGGTCATGTGCCTGATGGTAAGCAACATGCCTGCCACATAACAGCACAGTGACACGCAGTTATTGGAACATGAAGATTCCAAATCATTACCTAGCACTGCACTGCGCTCGTCACCCAGAGATCTAAGTTGTTATATCTCTAAGCCCTGTAATTTCTCTGGAAGCATTGCCCACTAAATTTTGCATTCTTATTGGATTAATATACCCATCTGCGTAACTTCGTTTATTTTAACCCGTCATATCAAACTGTCCGGTTTCAATATTGCGTTTCAATCCACAAAAAAAGACGATCCGATCAAAGCCAAATTGAATATGCCGTGCGTGAAAATTGGTGGATTGGAACAGTTGTCCGGCAAACAGAGCAAAAAATGATGAGGCTTTTGTATAAAAAAAACATTCGGGAACTTTTAATACAAATACAAATACAAATCATTTATTGATAACACAAAGTTACAAGTCAATTTAATGTTGTTACTAACACACGGTAGTGTGAGAAATTGTATACTTATACATTATTAATAATTATAAATTAAAAATTACAATAATTTTACAATTCGATTAATACAAGTAAAATTAAAAACATATTATGGTATTATTTATTAACATTCTGGCAGCTTCATTAGATCGTCAAGAGTATAAAAGAGGTGCCCATGCAACCAAGCTTTTAACTTCCGTTTAAATCCCGCAGCGGAAGGTGCGTCCCGTACAACCGTCGGCAGGCGGTTGTATATCGCGGGGCCTCCAACATAGACCGACCTCTCAGACTTACTCAACCTGTGGGGGGGAGTGACTAGTTGGTGTCGTTTTTTGTTACTCCTTAAATCAACGTTAGGGTTAATACCCCTCCGCTGGAACGACTCTATGTTTTTCTGCACGAACATACACGTTTGAAAGATGTGTTCACAGGGAAGCGGCAAAATACGGAGTTCTTTGAAGAACTCAACACATGAAGTGTCACTAGTGGCGCCAACCATTGCTCGTATAGCTCTCTTTTGCATCACAAACACTCTTTTGTAGTCGGCAGCGCGGTCCCACAGCTCCAGCCCGTACGTGATGTTGGAGTGGACGGTCGCGAAATAGCAGGAGCGCACGACGTCGCGGGTGGCGGTGGCCGCGAGCCGCCGGAGTGCGAAGCACGAGCGGCTCAGTTTCCCGCACAGCTCGTCGATGTGCTTCTCCCACGTCAACGCGCCGTCTATGTGGAAGCCTAGGAGTTTCGTGCTCCGGACTTGTTGGAGCGCAGTATTGCCTATAGCTACCGAGAAATGGTTGGCTGCTTTACCATTCAAGTTAAATGTTAGGAAGGATGTTTTTCCTAAGTTAAGGGCCATACCGTTCATGCTGAACCATCGGTTAAGGTCATTAGCTACTTGATTTAACCATGGAATACTATTTCTAAAACTTTTCTAATAACTATTTTAACTGTAGTTAAGGTTAAAATTAACTACAAAATCATCATAGGGTTGTAGAATCAAACTGTTTTGATTTTTTTTAAAAGGACTTTTGGCAGCTAACTGCATTCTGCCACCACTACCTATCTGACTTTTGGGTTAGGTCAGAAGGCGCAGAAGAAAAAACTGTCTTGTGATCTATGAGATACTTGTAAAAACTCTATCCATATCTGGCAAGCATATACAGAGATAGCACCAACACGCTCGCCTACATGATAAACACAATGAGTGTGAAAGAGTATGATATACATTTCACCCATTGTCAGATCCGAATCTGATTAATCAAACTGGAAGGTGTACCTTCCAGTTTGTTTAAAACGTCCTTGGTTTAAAGGCTCTTTGCTGTCATGTTAAGGCCGATTTAAACTGAACGAACATAGAGCTAGAGCTGGAACAAGAGCATTCTTTCTCGATCTTTTAGTGTAAACGAAAGATCGTTCTTAGTTCGTTCGTTCGATCGTTTTCCATATTATATATTCCATAGAATCTTTGCGAACGCAAACAAAACAACGAAATAATGTTCTACGTTTGTTTACACCAAATGAATTTGATACAGTGGAGATAGAATGAGCATTCGCTCGTCTGATCTAAATCGGCCTTCAGAATAATTGTTATGCTTGTTCGTAGTAGTAAATGTACAATAAAAACTACGGTCAGACTATATTTTTATCTGTTGCCGAGTGAAGAGGCGAGTTAGGTATAATCTCAACCAGTTACTCTTTTGAGGTCGTCTATTAAACAAGTGAGGCTCGAAGGAGGAAGGAGGGGTTTAGAAAAAATCAACGAAATATCACTAGAGCGAAGGAGATGATGACATAGTAATAATGAGTAGAAATCACGCGTGTTTATTTTTTTCTGCAAATTTGCGATTTCCAAACCAAGAAGCGGTGCGTGAAATTGACACGCTGTTGCTAGACAACAATTTCCCTGCGCGCCGTGACAACCGCCGGCTTGTTGGCTATTTAATTTTTTTTTAAACTTTGTATTACCAAGTACCTAATTGAATTTACACAGTCACATTCAACGTCATTTCTTAAATAAAATCGTGGTAATCGTGACCTTAACTTTTGAAAAATTAAATTGAAATAAAGTAGCCAAGTGCGAGTTGGACTCGCCCATGAAGGGTTCCGTTGCAGCAAGTAACATAATATACATAGTACATGGGTACTGGGTATGGGTACGTTCTTGTAGTTCGTTGTAACTTTGATCGAAATTTTAATAATAGTGTATTTATGACGTACTAAAAAAAAACTATTCATCAGATCAAGCTCAAACTAATTTTCGTTAGTAGTTTGCATGGTAATGTACAAATGTACATCATACATTTTTTTAAATTTTTTTCATTCTCTTCCTGTAAAAATTAGTGGGGGGGGGGGGGACACACATTTTACCACTTTGGAAGTGTCTCTCGCGCAAATTATTCAGTGTAGACAAAAATTATATTATTAAAAACCTCAATATCATTTTTGAAGACCTATCGATAGACACCTCACACGGGTAGGTTTGGTGAAAAAAAAAATTTTGAGTTTCAGTTCACGGTATGGGGAGCAACCCTAATTTTTTTTTTTTGTAAAAATCTTAATGCTGTTCACAGAATACATCTACTTACCAAGTTTCAACAGTGTAGTTCTCATAGTTTCTAAAAAAAAGGCTGTGACATACGGACGGACAGACAGACAGACAGACAGACATGACGAATCTATAAGGGTTCCGTTTTTACGTTTTACGGAACCCTAAAAAGAGCAATAGACGTCACCACAAGAAAAAGCTGAAGCATTCACTTAAAGTCGGGCCAAGTGGCAGGTGACAGCGTGACACGTGGCCGTGACACGTGACAACAAACTATGGGGAACAAAATCGTGATAGTATTTTCCTGTTCCACAAGTTTCTGTGTAAAAAAACATTTCTTAATTTTTCATGCCCTTCTGACTACGGTGGACGGTTGATTATAGCAATGACAGATTTATCACTTACAAATAGAAGCGAAAATTAATTTATAAAGTTCACGGGTATATAAAATGTATAAATTATACTATGCCTTTTGCGTGTGAGATGATACGTGATAAAAAGAAGAGTGATAAAACATATCTTGGCTAGGTATGTTTACTATTATGTTTATTATTACCAAAATAATAATAATAAATAGGTTCGCTCAATGTTTGTCTAGCTACTAGACTCTAGCAGTTCACATGATTGTATTAAATTGTAGCAAACTACGTTTAAGCCATGATAACCGACAAATAACATAATTTTTCAAATCAGTTTTGAGTGGTCCTCAATAACTAATAATCATCTTTCTTTTTAACTAATTTTCATCATCTTTTCTCATTACACATTACTGCAAAATTAAATAGACAATCCAAATTTAATAAAATCGGATTTGATAATCTGTAACTAGCTTAAGATATTATAATTAGGATGTAGGATTTTTCAAACAATATTTAATGTTTTAAAAATCCTACACGTGCAGATATCAGAAATCTTAACTAGCCCTAACTTTATGTTTGCTTCAGACATCCGTGGCCTACTCACTAGTTTATTAATCTCAAAATATTTTAATATTTTCCGACTAAGTAATACTACAGTTTTTTTTTTTTTTTGATTAACCTGGGTTGTCCCACTGCTGGGCAAAGGTTTCCCCCAATTCCCTCCACTTTATCCGGTCCTGAGCTACCATCGTCCAATCATTTTTAACTACAGAAATATGTAGGTATAATGATTGGTAACACTATAGAAATACAATGAATAATATATGCTTGCTAATCAAGAAATCGTTTTATTCAGAATACTCTATCATTTTAACTGACTTCAAAACAGGAGGAGGTTCTCAATTTGGTTATATGTCTTTTTTGTACGTATATTACGCGATATGCGACACCAATTGTAAATCCATTTTTATTGTAATTTCTTTATTCCGTAGATTAGGTATAGTTTAGAGATGGTCACATATAAATGTTATCGAAACTGGTGTGGCGGTTTTTGATATACGAACAAAAACTACAATTTGCTGTCGTGTATTTAGACTAGTGATTGATTCTTATGAAATTTGGTAGCTGCCCCATTTTAATTTGAAGTCGGTTTTCGGGATAAAAAGTAGCTAATGTGTTCTTCCAGCTTATTATCTATCTGTATTCCAAATTTCAGCCCGATCCGTTCTGACATTAGGACGTGATTGAGCAACAAACATCCAAATATCCAAACATCCATACAATGACATTTATAATATTAGTGGGATGGTGAGATGACTGCCACAGAACGGTGTAATAGAATTTTTAGCGCTGAACGAACATACTAAATTGTTATCGTTTTGTATGTATGTTATACTGCATATAATTGCATTTATTATTTTTATACACTCATTTAATCGTCTTCTTTTAATCTCTAAGTTTTTAATTTTTTTATTATTATTACTACCTAGGACTAGGAAAAACTTTTCTATTAAGAAACTTATCACGACTTATCCTAATACTTCGACCAATAGCAAATAGTTGGGACCTTTTACACAGATTACCAAAGCCAGATGGTAGACTTAACTTAGTGGTAATAATATCTTGGTACGCCTAATACTGATGAGATGATAGCAACCCCACAGAATATGTTTTTACGAGTGAATCTATTCACACAGGAAGTTGTTACATTGTTATGACACATGAAGTAATGGAAAAATATATATATAGAATTCTATTACAGCTATGGGTATACCACAGAAATCTAAATAATAAGGTACTAGAAGTCGCATGACCGCGTGACATTGTCGCCGTACTGGTGACTTGTAGGCCACCAGGGCTCGAGTTGTAGTTTAGTCTTCTTCGAACCGGCTGGCGTGAATCATCTTTAAAACTTGTGTTATGCAGCATAAACAACTGTGGAAGTTCTTCCACAACTTGCAATTATACCAATAATGAGATTATATTTCACTGATAGGTATTTTATTTTATTTTAATTGTATTTTTTACTAAAATAAACGGAGCCCAATGATTCACTATGATAGTTATTCATTTTTGGTGTTATCGTCGTTTTGCATACCATTGCTGCGTACATTAATTAACATCTAGAGTGGTACAAGCATAAACAGCAATGTAATGTAAAATTAAAGAAATCGTCATAACCTCTAATCATCCATGGTACAACCGCAGGTAGCGATCGTGAGCTAGTGTTGTGACGGCTCAATTTTACTTGGCCAAAAATAAACGATGAAAATTGTATTTTAAATTTTACCTTTTTTATCGATAAATTAACATAAAATATCGATAAAAAAACACAGTTAACACCCATACGTAAAATCTTTTAATTCGCGGTAAATATTACTTCATAATTCATAAATTATTAACAAAAGTATATACATACTAGCTATAACGCTGCCCTGCTTATGATAAATACAGTAAGTCACATTTTGGTCGATATTGAGTTGAGTACATATTTGGAATGTACAGATTAAGATCTACATTTCTGTATGTTCAAAGTTTCAAAATGAGACTCAGAAAATGAAATAAGCTTAAGCATAGTTACAGTAAGACACGTTTCGCACCAAGGGATCCTTATTATTATTGCAGTATGAGCACATACGGTTGATTTTTTTCAAATTGTTTATCCATTTCCTAGGTACTGCTACAGTAAGTAATTTTGCTATTATTATATTTAAGTTATGAGTATATTTCATCAAGTATCACAAACACATATTAACAGTAAGTACCACTTACTGTTACTTTTAGTGTTGGTAATAAAACATGAGTTAATAAACCTTAACATATATACAGTAAGAACATGCTTTTAGCATTATATAGAAGGGACTTTAGGCTAAACATTTTTTTTGTACGTATGTAACGCGATAGCGCTGCCAATTGTGAATTGAATTTGATGGATCTTTTTTGTTTGGTAGATCATAATTAAGTCGGTCCCGTATACATTTTATCAAAATCAGTGTAGCTGTTTTAGAAATATGAACAAAAAAAAATCCTTTTACATATTTAGACGAAATAGTGATATTCTATGAAATTTGGTCATGTGTCTGAATTTAACCCTAAAATTGAAGTCTGTTTTTATATTTTTTAAAGAAAATGGATTATCGTCCTCTGCTTTAAAGATAGAGATAACGAATTAAAAGTGTCTTCAACGAATTAAATCTCCTTGAGATAGTAAAAATGGACCATTACATGAGAGAGCTTCTTTTAAATCAGGATCTAATGTAGTAATGTAATGTATCTTTCCGGTTGTTTCTGGTGTTGATGTCTGATCGGAACTTTGGCTCTGGTATGGATATTTTTTGCACCATGAGGGGTTGGTCTTTTCGCCTCTGGCAGGTCAGGATACTTAATTTTAAATATTTTTTTCTTTTGTAATAGTTTTAGTATTAGTACGACAAAAGTAAAAATCAATTAAGTGGTTTGTTGGATTCGTTCATTACATAGGGATTCCAAACGGCATAGACCTTGATATTTTTGTCCATCCAGTAAGATTGCCCACTCATGTAACGCAACAGATTTATGGGACCCACATATTGTCTTGTAGTCCGATGGCAAAGCCAACATACTGCACACATAACTTTGTTACTAATGGTATCAAATTCCTTCGCTGAGATTTGAAAGTAATGTTACCACAAATGTAACATAACTTGTAGGGATCATTTTTATACTTTCTTGGCATTATTTAAGAGCCACTTATCTGAATCAACTTAAAAATATCTATGATATTCAAATTAAATAGTATTTTTTTTTGCGAAACTAAGACAAAAACTGTTAAGTTTCAATTATGTGGATTGTAGCTGTAACATGAAAATGAGATTTTTCAATTTTATAATCTATTTCGATTAAACTGTTACATCATACTTACTTACTTCTGTTTTATTTAGCTACCAAAAACATCAAAAAAGAGTAATTCATTATTATTAATAATGCAATGAGATTACATGTTTGTCCCAACTATAACTACAGTAAGTGATTAAATAATACTAAGCAAATTGTGCAGTTTTTGTTATAATATTTAAACATTCACCTCATTTCCTAGTCATTGTTGCAGTATGTACTGCAAACTAAAGATAGTTACAGTATGTCACACACTTACTGTACCTATACTAAAAAAAACATAATTTTTTGCTTTTTCATTCCTTAGCATATTTTTTCAAGATTTACCATTAAACTATTATGACTAAATAAAAATTAAAATACACAAATTGTTAAACAAATACGGTTTTATCTGAAACAGTTTAGAAAAGTTACATTTAATTTATACTTTGGGAGAAACGATAAAAGTAAAAAAAAAACTTTGACCGCGTTTTTCTCGAAAGTGGTTCCATGTCACTTACTGTATATATCATAGGCAGGGCAGAACGCGCGATTGTTCGTCCGTGCAAAATAAATATTAAGGTAACAGAGGCAGTATTTAGCTATTGTAAGCATTTATTTTTAAGACTTTATTAGTTTTCATACAAAATCAGCGAACAACACGGAAGGGAGTAGGCATACACAGCGTCAACTTCTGTCAAAGTGCAAGTCCGCGTGGACCATGGAGTTTGATAATATACTGTGGCGTGGAATACACATTATGTGTTAGTGATTTGGCTGCGTGAGTATGGTCGGCAATGGATCGGTACAGGTATGTTTTGTATGTAATAGTGCGGCTTTGCGCTAGTGTGCAACTTTCCCCTCCCGCAAGAAATGACAGAAAGATTTTAACAATATTTTTAGCTAAGGCTACTTCCCTTCCGTGCTTGCGCGGAAGATCGAGTTGCTCGATGTTCAAAATATACAACAACCTTTGTTCTTCAACTATACCTAAGCCCATATGGTGTCAGAATTATATAGTTCAGTTTTCGAAACATTAGTATACCCCGTGTGACTCACTTATTTTATAAGCATTTTGACTTTGTTGTAGTGTAATACACCTAATTAATGAAATCAATAATAAGCTTTATCGAATGTTAAAATTGGACCGTACTTTGAAATATCGATATGTTTTAATTTTTGTCAAGTACTAGCGTAAATATGATTTTTTTTAAATTTTTCAATGTATTAGTAGGTTCACTGATAAGCGTATATGGATGTGTGTGGTGCAATCACAGACCTAGTTTGTTAATGTGCAGCTGTTCGTGTGTGAGTGAATTTGTATTGGAATAGTACGCGCATGTAGTAGTGACCGCAGGGGTAGGGGAAATGTGGCGACAAGCGTTTTGCAAGTAATTTGAGAGTAATGCCATTTCTATTACCTTATTATTTAGATTTCTGTGGGGTATACCTACTCGTAATTTCAGTGTCTTCAAGTACTGAGTGAATCAATTCTGTCCTAAGTAAATGCACTTCATCGTAGACTGCATAGCCGAAGTTATGAAGCGAGGACTCGGTCAAGTGGTTGAAAATGTTATTGATAAAAGTAAACTCAAATGAATGCCTATTTAACTTTACTCAAGGAATCGAATTAGAATAATTGGGAAAGATTTTTGCAAATATTTGGAACACATTATCATGCATTTTGAAGAAGTAAATTAAAGAAATAATGAGGTGAGGTTTGAAAAATTGTAAAAACACATTAAGATACTAGAAAGCTCGATTTATGTCTGTAACTGTAAGTCTGTTTTATCTTAATCTGTGCATTTGATCAGAAAGTGCTTCCACGAAGTTCATTGCCATTCCGGTTACGTGGCAGTATATTTCGTATCCGGTGCCTACGTTGGCCGATTCAATCGGGAACTACTGACAGGGCTTCTAATTCGATACATTATATAAAAAGGCCAAAAATATACAGCTTAGAAGAACGACGAGTGCTTTCATGAAATTTCTGTTATGAAATTATGACCTTTCTTTTTCTAGGCCTTGCTTTCTTGTCTTCTTGTCTCTATATTAAATTCATAGCGAATATAAATATACCGGGATAGCACAGACGTTACCGATATAGTTAAGCGTTAGAGGTTTTGGACTACCCTTCATTAATAGGTCAATAAAACGTTTGCCAGCATCTAAAAGAACAATGGCAAACTTGCATACTTTAAAATAGTTTTGAGACAAAATGATAGCGTCTGTACATAAAAAATATCTTAAAATATTGAACGTCAGTCCCTGAGTAATATATGGAAAGTCTTTAGAGGGTCTTGAAAACAAGATATTTAAGTTGGAACTTTTTAAAATTTGAATCCAACCTAACGATACCGACGAGACCTGTCTAACGATAATGGCGGTGAAAATAATTTGGAACAAATACTAAATGACTGTTAGTTCAAATAATAACTTAGTAAATTAGTGATTGTTGTAACTTTTTGGATTTATCAAAAACAGGTTATTTTTTATAACCCTACTAGCTGAACCGTGCGCGCGTTGCTACGCCATCTATCGAAAATTGGTCGTACCAAGTCAAATTTTGAACAAATTCGGTTACCCTACGTTCTAATGACGCAACCTTTAAAAAATAGACACATGCTGTCACGCAACGAAACCTCTCAAAAAGCAATATTTTTCCCCGTTTTTGTTACACTTTTCATTCATGCTCCGCACCTGTTGATAGTAGCATAATTTTAAATAGAATTAATTACCTTTCTCGATAAATGGACCAACAGAGAAATAATCTTTCAATTCTGACTAGTAGTTCACGAGATCCTTGCAGTCACAAACAAACAAACTCTTCAGCTATATAATACTAGTATAAATATAGCGTGTGAAGATTACACTTACCAAATTGAATGTAATTTTTCCAAAACGTAGGAAAAATTACCAATGGTGAGTTACTGTGGTAACTAAAAAAATTAAATGGAGTAGGTTTAGGTATATAATTCGAAATTATAAAAAGTAGGTAGCCTTGCAAGGCAGGCGTGCACGGCTGTCGTAAGTACCGGGTGAAAAGTGGCCGCAGGCGTCGATATAAATGAATGGATGTACCCTCCCAAACTTTAGGTGCACGGGATTATATTATCGTTGGATATAGTGAGCTCACTCTTTCCGTTTTAGTCGATTGTAACTATATAGTATATATTAGTAAGCGGTGAACACCAGACGTTTATACCTACCTATCGCTATTCGTTGTCAACAACCAAAATAAATAGAACCGCAACATACCTCGCTGCTAGCAATTCAAGGGGTCAACTTGATCGGTAGTTGTAAACCACTCACGCTACACACAGAGATGCCTCTCTGTGTGTAGCGTTGTTGTACAATTTCAAGGTGCTCAGGGCATCAATATAAATCAAAATATGTGTCCTGACCACCTTAAAATTGATAATAAACTGTGACTCTGTGTGTAGCGTGAGAGGTTTACAAATACCAATCTACTTAAATATTCTTTATTTCGGATTATAAGTAGGTAGGTACATGGCCTAATGACAGTATTTACGTTTCGAATTTCAACTTCATCCGTTAAGTCGTCCTGGCATGGTCAAATGGCAGAAATAATTATAGACCATGCACCCCAGACCTTCTTATAAAAGCTGAACGTTTGTCAGAGTATGCTCCCAACACAGTTAAGAACGATGGCCCATGATGAAGTTTGGATCATCCTGGCTTTGGCAGATAAACGGTACTAAAGGTGTACCGAACTGAATTTGTCAAATTATAAAGTCTGATATTTTGGTAATAGCTTCAGAATATTATTAAAAAGTACACCAATAATTGCTAGACACTTAACATCGTGGTAAGCACTTGCCAGACACCCATGTTGTGTTAATGTTCATGCAATTGTAATTCTACTTGCGCCATAATATGCGCGCTTATTTTTAAACATAATATTTGGGTAACAATTAGCAGCCTAATTATCATAAGCAGCCCACTAAAAGTTCCCACTGCTGGGACTTGGAGCCTTAGTACCATTTATTTGCCAAAGCCAGGATGACCCAAACTTCATAATGGTCCATCGTTCTAACCTGTGTTAGGAGCAGGCGCTGACAAGTTTTCAGCTTTTATAAAATAACGAAGGTCTGGGGTTCACGGGCTCTTGTTCTATTAAACTTCCACATTTTTATATTTATGTGTATATGTAGAATAAGTAGGCATTTACAATTGTTATTATTATACGTGTTATATCAGCTATCTTGCTCACATAGTATCTAGCTATGTCTGGGACTGGACGGTGTTGTGTATGAAATGATCTCTAATATTTATTTCTGATTTATAAATTCTAACGTATAACAATTTATTTCTCTATTCTATCGACGGAATAGAAATAATGAGCCGCTTGTCTGCTCCCGCAGAGCGGTTAACACGCCCTGGCATAAAACGGCGCCCCTCGATAGCCATTCACCGAATAATATTTTGTTTCCGGTACTTATTCAATAACACGCTCTTGCTACGTTACTGTCTTGTACCGGACCGGTGGTCAGATGACGGAGGTCGACTCTGACCCCTGTCACGACCAGGCGAGTCTTGAAAAATGTAACGAGATAACTAATTGGATCTTATCTTTGGAGTATCGTTAACGGTTGGTGATAATTATGTAATTTGTTTGGAAATGTTTTCAGTGAAATTACAGGACATACCCACAGAACAGATATCAAGGACATACCTATCGATAAAATATTTTATATCTCTTGGTAACCGTTTTTTTTTAAATAAAGAGTGACGAGCTATTGGAACAGGAAGAGTCCAAATCATTACCTAGCACTGCGCTGCGCTCCTCATCCAGACATCTAAGTTGTTATATCTCTAAGTCCTGTAATTTCTCTGGAAACATTGCCCTTCAAACTGGAACACAGTAATGTTTGCACATAACTGCTTGGCGACAGAATAACTGGCAAAGGTGTGGTACTTCCCCAGGCGGACTCTGCCAAGAGTACTACCACTATGCAGTGCAGTGATAAGGACTCTTCATTTTCAAATAGCTGTGTATCACTGTGCTGTTCTGGCCGGGCATATCACTTACCATCAAACACATGACGTGCTCGTCTCGTCGATCTTTACTATTTAAAAAAGTCTATCTGTTTGACTTGTATATCGTTTATGCTAATCTATTTCGAAATAAACCAGGATGGATAGATGGCTATATCCAATCCAATATAATATTATGATTTACTTTTATGACCATCTTCATGTTCCCACGTCTGGGGCTCAAGGCTTTCTCTCACAAGGATACAGCCAAAGCCATAAATTCACTACTCTGGCCAAGTGCAGATTGGCAAATAACATATGTCCTCGAATTATGTGTATTTTAGAATACGCTGGAATATGAAGGAAATCATCGTGACTAAACACGACGACTTTTCTTAACCATTAAAGCCAGTAATGGTGACATATCTGTACATTAAGGCCAATTGTCCACGTAGCTGCACGACATCCGCACGATTTCGACAATTGTCGGATGCAAGACGAATGCTTGCATCTTGCGTACAAATAATGAAGTCTGTGTCCACGAAGCGACAACGACACGACAGCCGCACGTCTTGTGTTTGTTTGTAGGATGCATGCATTCGACAAAAGACGCGTGCGTGGACAGTAGGCCTTACTCTTCTAATTCTCTTCGGATTTGTTTTTTTTTTATTTTTCTAATACGTATAACCGCAGGCACTTCATATTTTATTTTTTGTACGATAAGTTCACGATTGATTGCAAAATGAAATGCTTGTTTACTTACCCTCTTTGCAATCAAAGGAAAATATTTTACAGTTGCATTTAAATATCGCTTCTCCCTCGTTATATTTTTCGTTTAGCTATTACTGAGGGCAAATAAAATAAAATAGGGTAAACAATTATGCAATTATATCAACTGGATCTTCCTGGAACCTACATATATATTCATCAAGTTATATAAACTAAGCTAAATGTATATTGATAAGTATATACACACGTGATACTCAATTCAAAATCAAACCAACAAGAGTGAGGATTAATTCATCATCAACAACAACAGCCCACTAAATGTTTCCACTGCTGGGACTCGGGGCCTTCTCTCGCAAGGAACCACGCTGGCCCAGTGCGGGTTGGCCGATGACACATGTCTTCGAAAGATTTTAGGTACATGTCGGTTTCCTCACGATGTTTTCCTTCACCGTTTTAAGTTAGCGGCATTACGCACATGACTTCGAAAAGACAGTGGTGCGTGTGGGGTTTGAACCCGGGGTCTCCGGATCGGCAGCCGCCGTTCTCCCGACTAGACCAGCCGTAACTACTAGACCAGCCGTAACTAATTATCAAAATGAATAATTATCAAAATGTATTAAAACAATTTCAGCTTAGTAACAATTGTAATAGTAGTAAATCTTCTTTGATTCTTAATAGGTACAATTTATTTATATATTTATTAATAATAAAGAGAACTTTCCTTCAACTAGAAATAAATTAGTAGATTTTCAGACTGAAGACATTTTTTTATAGTTTTATTTTGTTCACACACTGTCTATAGTATTTAAGACCGTTTAATAGCTACAGTTAAGTTTTTAAACGTTTAGTTCTGTTAAGGCTAGAATTAGTTATGTTTAATATGTTAGTTATTATTAAAAATGTTAGAATTAATGATTATTGGCTGTTTGAAACGTCCATCAACTTAGAAGTTATATAGTTATACGTATACGTTATAGAGTGGAGAATGCAAATCAGCTAACGTAGCGTAGGATACTCTGAAACTCGATGGAGTGGCAATATACATAAGGCAGCAGAATGTAGTTGGAAAACGAAATAGGGCTGAGTCATGGGAGAGACCTAGGTCCAACAGTAGACTTGGATATCCTAATGATGATGATCAATTCCTTCAACAGTAACATTTTCACTCCTATTTTTCCGTCTGTAAAAATAAAACATATAATTATAAATTTCCGCAACAACGTACTATAAGGTTCAGTTTTTGTATTCAAATTACAATGTGAGAACCTAACACCAACCTCCATTACCCTCCGGCCTAATTACCCTAAGCATCATACGAAAAAAGTAAAAATGAATGACCTCATCACTTTTTAAAGCGGGTTACAAAAACCTTCCATTTAATAAAGCAGCTGACCCTAAGATAAGCCCTTGTAATCCTTTGCCAGTCCCGCTATAGGGTAATCTTTATTAAATATGGACCTGGCCCCTTATGAATCACCTATGTGGTGTGTAACGCACATGCGTGGCGTCTAATTTATTATTCCTTTCCATGGAGCTAATAAAAAAGGAGATGGGATGACTTTCTTCGCAACATTGTGAAACGTGAACGTATATCTACATTAGATAAATTAAAAAACCTCAATGCAACTGTTTCAAATTTAACGGCACATGAATGTTTGAAAGTAAATCAAATACTCATCATGCACCTAAGATTACTACTGTAGGCAACGAAACAACTTTGAAACAGCAGAGCTGTACCGATTTTCATTTAAGATATCTAATTCACCTACAAAACCTACACTCTACCTCACCTACACTCTTGTAGCTGCTATTCATGCGCAAAGCTGCAGTTACCGTATCAAGTAATAATATGTTGTTCATTACAATAATATTCCGAGATATTTACCGTGGATATATCGTTGAGTGAATCCTCGCTATTACAATCCTCACAATGCAGTTTCATAGTATGTCATCATACAGGTTACACCTAGTTTGGGTACCAAGGTTGTCTTTGTACTTGAATTATTGTCAAATCTTACTGTATTACCTTAGATTTATGTCAACGTGTGATGCTTGATGATGTTTGTAATTGTAATGCACTACGTCCACTGAAAATATACGACATTACCCCGTAAAAGTTATCCCGTAAAGAGTAATACTAAATGATTCGTAGATCAACTTTATAAACATTATAGACCATCAGTAAAGTTTCGCTGAAAGATAATTATTTACACAGATTACAGAACTCTGTAATCTGTGATTATTTACTAATGAACTGCATTTTTAGACCAACTATTACTGAAAGCACATAAAAAAAAATGTTTTTGAAGTGAAAACTTCTTTAGGCGCGCCTACACAGATATTTCGTGGGCTGTGAATTGGATTCTAGCGTCACGCTCGGATATGATAAGAAATCTTCGGGTAAACTCGGGACCATGGCTATTGGCCATTTAGAAATGCGTCAGCCAATGGGAAATGCTGAAAGGGCGTGGCCTCGGCATCATGCCACGGCCATCTAGAAATGCATCAGTCAATAGGAAATGCTGACGCATTTCGAGATGGCCATGTCATGATGCCCAGGCCACGCCCTCCGGTTACACACGTGTAGTTTCCAAAGTAAGCTATCAAATTCTGAGTTATAAGTTTTCACTTCTATCGGCAGTTCCTATGACTGCCAATTTTTTTTTTCTAACTTTTTATACCTACTGAAATATTGGATATTTTAACGGAATCTCCAATACACACTTATTTTCGATGTCGCAAACAGCCTCGCAGATCAAGTCATCGAGTGGCATTTGAAATTGGAACATATATTTATGCCACCTCCTTTTCGTATTTTCTCTATCTCCCTTCTTATGTCAGATTATACCTTTTTACTCGCGTGTCTCGTATTATTTTTGACGTTAAAAATACACGATTTAAATAAAACGCTGAAGCTCGAATTGTGTGTAATTATAAGCCTGGTTTAAGTATGTGCTGTGTATTTTTAGGGTTGAATCGAATTACATTTGCGGTTGGAATTGTTTCCTTGGATGATTTTATGGCAGAAATAATATTATTTTGGTGTAAAGTAAGTTTTGTCCTGTGTCGTTCATAATTAGTGACCTGTCCCGATTTTGTCCGGGTTGAACAATGAAGTTTTACTCATGAGATGTAGCCTATAACTCTACTCTTTCTGTTATTATGTTTGATTTCCCATTTTCAACCTGTTCATTCAGTTTTAGTATTCAGTATTACCGATGAAATTGAACAACAAACATCTAAAATCATCTTGTTATCACAAGTAGGACATTTTAGCAAGTTTCAAAAGACTGAATGAAAAGGCTAGGCTGTATCTATTGTTATTTCAAATTGAGCTAAATATATTTGTAACTAAATTTGAAATTTTAGGGACCGAGTCATCTTTGCCCGTGGCTAAGCCCGCGGACACTGAAACACCACTTGTGGTACCTGGGTGGTGCTAATCAGGTGACAAACTACCTGTAGGCTTCGGCCATGACTGGAGACCACCCACTAGAACAAGTCATGCCGTCAAGTGGACTATCTCTGTGGATCGTGTCTGCATGTTGTCTGGTGACGCCAACAGGGAAAACCGGTCAGAACCCATTGCTGCATAACTGCAAGACCGTATTGTTACACACCGATACTGTGCATCGGGAAACTAGTCGTGGAAGGCAGCGGGATCCGAAACACAGTCGCCGTAGCCGACCGCGGATAGTAGCCCAAGTAGTTAGCTAGCCACTCATGAAAGGTTGCCCCGTATCTAGCAAAAAAACTTTTTTTTTTTAAAACTGCCACATTGCCACAAAAAAAAACCGAAGTCCCCTGACTCGCTAGTTCCAAATATCATTATATGGTTTTGTTCTATTCCATTTAATTTTTTCCCTGCCAAGATTTAGTTCTTTTCAGTGTAATAAAAAAACGCGGCTCTAGATCTAACGTTCACAGTCACCTTCGTATTGAAATACGTTTTATTACTTTCTCTTCACTCGAGCAATATGTTTCTTAGGTGAAATCATCCAAATCACAGACTAGGTAGAGATATACTCTATCCACATTTATTAACAGCCAATTTCACCCATTACGCGTCATATACCTCCTTGGATCATACGATGAAGTTTTGTCAATCCATTTTTTTTCTAAATTTGGTTATTTATCTCACCAATTTATGTACCAAATGCCAGTTTAATAAGTAACTTGCGCATTCTAGTTAATTTTGAAGAATAAAAGTATGCTGATTATATACTTTTATTGCTTACTAGCAGCGCCCCGCGGTGTTACCCGCGAAGTTCCCGTTCCCGTGGTTCACGTTGTTTTTCCGGGATAAAAAATAGCCTATGTGTTCTTCCAGGCTATAATTTATTTGTGTTCCAAATTTCAGCCCGATCCATTTATACGTTAGGACGTGATTGAGCAACATCCATCCAAACATCCATTTGACATTTATAATATTAGTGGGATTTCCCTTAACGTCTCTTAATCGTTTATTACGAAACACTACAAACTTTATTTTAAGAATATGAGCAACAAAAGTCGAAAGACAAATCAAAAACGAACACCCAACAACAGTTGAAGTAATCTTATTGGATTATGCTCTAGTTAGTAAACTTTTAAACATCGAATGGTCAAACGTGCTTACCCGAGCAAAGTTTCCTTAACTTCATTACATTTGGTCCCTAGCGAACTTCATACGTAAACGCTGCCGGCCCAGAGGTTAAAGCTTTCAAATTATTCAAAGCTGTTGAATTAACCACTCAGTAAGATATGTGTAGAGTTTATTTAAGGGACCGCGTTGCAAAATTATTTCATAATGAATTATCATTTTAGGTTGTTAGTACACGCACTACTAATTATAAAGCATAATTTTTCTGTTTGTTTTTGTTAGAAAGAAGCATAGAAAAAATCTAAGGAAGCCTCAAAAGTATGTAACTTTTTGTTGTTTGACATATTTTTTGTAGTAGGTACTTAAACGAGCAAAGCCCTTTTTTCCACAAAACTACTTTTTTACATAAAACTATACAACATGTCTAACTATCTATAGTCATAGATCGAAGATCTATTAATACAATCAAGATAATACCACACTACCAGACGGAGGCGTGTCCTGTTTGCCGGTGCTTTGTCGTCGAGATAACTAAACGCGTTGACCAAGCGCTCAGAAAATGTTTTTAAAAGTCAAACGATTTCCCGGGAGCCTAATATCTCAACACCAAAAGGTTCAAATATGGAAATACTGGATGCTTCCGAGGTTTGCATATTCATATAACGAGTTTTTTTTAAATAACGAGTGACTAGACGAGTAGGACATGTGCCTGATGGTAAGCAACATGCCTGCCACATAACAGCGCAGTGACACGCAGCTATTGGGAACATGAAAGTCCAAATCATTACCTAGCACTGCACTGCACTGCGCTCGTCACCCAGAAATCTAAGATATTATATCTCTAAGCCCTGTAATTTTTCTGGAAACATTGCCCTTCAAAACCGGAACACAGTAACGCTTACACATTACTGCTTGCTTACATAATTATATACGCCGTTTGAGAAACAGCACAATTAGCTTCTGCACCGCCCCTACATGTAAGAAGTGATGGCGACAAAATATCAACGCAATTTATGTGCCGTACCAAGGGCCGACCCAACTTTTTTTGTTTAAGTACTTGTTTGTCGGTTTGTCATAGTTTTGGTCAAAGTTGGAAAAGAACAATATAAGTATATAATGGTAAAAGTATTGTTACTTCTCCCACCCTGCACAAAGAGTGGGGTGTTAATACTTCTCATGAAGAACAATAACAGAAAGTTTGTTTAAAAACAAGTTAACTAGGAAAATAAAAAAATATTATAGCTGTTAGTAATGTGATCAAGTGTGATTTTATAGCTACGCTATCAGCGAAATCTTTCTAGTTGGGATGTTTTTAATAACAATGATACAATTGGTAGGGAGGTGCGTAAGTTGTGTTTTTACCACTTGCACTACTGTCTGGCGACAATAATAATAAACTTTGCCTCTCCTCTATCGTGGCCGTGTGTTTTTAGGGTTCCGTAAAACGTAAAAACGGAACCCTTATAGATTCGTCATGTCTTTAGGGTTCCGTAAAACGTAAAAACGGAACCCTTATAGATTCGTCATGTCTGTCTGTCTGTCTGTCTGTCTGTCTGTCTGTCTGTCCGTCCGTATGTCACAGCCATTTTTTGCCGAAACTATGAGAACTACACTGTTGAAACTTGGTTAGTAGATGTATTCTGTGAACCGCATTAGGATTTTTACAAAAAAAATTAAAAAAATGCAAAATTAGGGTTGCCCCCCATACTGCGAACTGAAACTACAAAATTTTTTTTTCATCAAACCTACACGTGTGGGATGTCTATCGATAGGTCTTCAAAAATGGTGTTGAGGTTTCTAAAATCATTTTCGTCTACACTGAATAATTTGCGCAAGAGACACTTCCAAAGTGGTAAAATGTGTGTCCCCCCCCCTCTAACTTCTAAAGTAAGAGAATGAAAAATCTAAAAAAAATATATGATGTACGTTACCATGTAAACTACCAACGAAAATTAGTTTGAACTCGATCTGATGAGTAGTTTTTTTTTAGTACGTCATAAGTACACTATTATTGAAACTTCGACCAAAGTTACAACGAACTACAAGAACTATGTGTACTATGTATATATCATGTTACTTGCTGCAACGGAACCCTTCATGGGCGAGTCCAACTCGCACTTGACCACTTTATTTAGTATTGTAACTTACGACTGAGACAGACAACTCGATGTGTCGTCCAACTCAGGTCAAAGGAAAAGATTCATCTGAAAATAGCCGCATCGTTAACTACCGCTATTTTCTGTACTACATAAGTTTGTCTTTTTCTGTTCTCTCTACGTGTTAATACCGAGTTAGAGACATTTAGTGCAGCCCTTGGCTAGACAGTGACTAGTGGCTACTTAACAGAGACATTCATGAGTTGCAAATCCTTTCAAGTTCGTTATCTTAGTGGGATATTGTTAGCGCATTGTAAAGGGTTTGGACTTTCCAGTTAGTTGAAGGGGTGTTTAGTTATGTTACGTACAATTATTTATTACCTAACATTTTTAATTTAATTTTAAACATAAAAATGGCTCCCTCCCACTGGGGCCTTTTCTCACCAGGAGAAAATTAAGGCCATAGTGGTAATGTCCAAGTACCTACAACTACATACGGGACGTCGTACCTATCACAACTAACTAACATGCAACTGAGAAACATGATATAGTATACTATTTGATGTATTGGATAACTAAAGTAATTAGTCTGTATTACCGTTTTAATTAATAAAGAATAAATAAATATAAAGACGACCAACACACACATGAAAACGGTCACCACCAAAACCACTAGGTCACTGCGGCAATGTCGATTCTAAAACTTTGTAATTTATTCAAAATGATTTAAAGTAAAACTGCAATAAATCGATATTTGTGATCCCACTTGTAAGAACAAGGACAGATTTAATTACATAATAAACTACGCTAGCCAAATGCGGGTTAGCAAAAAATGTTCTCTAAACATTTATTTTTCTTGTAAAACTGGTTACTTCAGTGGAAGATAAACTCGTGCATCTGCGCTAGAAGATATACTAAAGAGGTTGTTCAAGCAGGATCCAAACTGATGATCTCACGACTGAAATAGGTAGTTTCAACCACTAGTCCATTACGGCTTACTTTCTTGTCTTTGAAATTAAATAGGTTATCCCAGATAGTTTCGCCAGCGTGGACAATGCATCTTTTGTAATTATAATAGTTGTATATGAACATTTTGTAAACGATAATGTTTGTTCGGATATCCCGCGGCCGACTTTCCGACGGTTTCCGTTTTCAGTCATTAATTATCCGGCTAACCTGTTACCAATACCTTTGGTCACTAATTTATTTACAATTATCTCATTATTATATCAACTACCTGTTTGATCTATAGTACAGGATTTGCTTAGTTTGGAAATAGATAGCGTTGTTTGAAATATGTCCTCCAATACTTTTACAAAAACATTCATCTCCGCGACATGATACCCTTTGTCGTAGATGAATGTGTTTTCGCAATTTTGAAGTTAGTTATACAATAAAAGTTGTACATAATATTGGATATTACGAGTCATTTTCCGTTTATCATGCCATTTTCTACGAAATCCTGTATTGTAACTTACTCAATTAAATAACCCACTAACAGAGTAAAAGTAGTATGGTTCTAGCGTCCCGACCTTTATATTGTGGTCTATCAACAGTAGCCCCTAAAGTAATAGAACAGCTATTGCGACAGAAATAAGCGAAGCACCAGTACTAGTGAGTGCGTCCCTTGAGCCCAGTACAGATTTGAGAGTCGTCCGCTTGAAATTCTAAACACCTACTGCGCAACTTTTTATGGCCGGGACGTGACATTCAGCACCAGCTGAGTCTCCCTGCTAAATTCGACGAGGTTTTCCGCTTCTTTTAATAATAAACAAGGCTTGGATGGAGAGACGGTCTGATTGAAACCGGTCCCCTTCCTCATTCACCACTATTCCATCTCAGCATCACGAAGCGGTGGAAATGAAACTCGCTTTTTCTGCATCTTATGGTCTTTACTTCTTATTTATTACAATCTTCAATAAATTACTACTAGCGGCACGTTCCGGTTTCGTTCTGATATTATAATTTAAAGAATACATAATAGATAATTCGCAATAAAAAACATTGAAACCAAAAACGTCCACCAACCAAACACATTGAAACCATCGAAATAAAAACTATCATACTCATATCTCCTAAATTGGACCAAATAGCACATAAATGCCAACTGTCATATCAATCGACTTGTTGAAGAGTTCACTGGGAACAAACGTCATGACACCGGATTTTTAGGGTTCCGTAAAACGTAAAAACGGAACCCTTATAGATTCGTCATGTCTGTCTGTCTGTCTGTCTGTCTGTCTGTCTGTCTGTCTGTCTGTCCGTCCGTATGTCACAGCCA
This sequence comes from Ectropis crepuscularia, assembly GCA_963693475.1. Classification (NCBI taxonomy): domain Eukaryota; kingdom Metazoa; phylum Arthropoda; class Insecta; order Lepidoptera; family Geometridae; genus Ectropis; species Ectropis crepuscularia. Next base: position 7,425,153 of record OY856359.1, on the reverse strand, counting down.
CTTTTTGCCGAAACTATGAGAAGTACACTATTGAAACTTGGTATGTAGATGTATTCTGTGAACCGCATCAAGATTTTTACAAAAAAAATTAAAAAAAAGAAAAATTAGGGTTGCTCCTCATACTAAGAACTGAAACTCAAAAACTTTTTTTTCATCAAACCTACACGTGTGGGGTATCTATCGACAGCTCTTTAAAAATGATGTTAAAGTTTCTAATATAGTTTTTGTCTACACTGAATAATTTACGCAAGAGACACTTCCAAAGTGGTAAAATGTGTGTCCCCCCCCCTCTAACTTCTAAAGTAAGAGAATGAAAAATCTAAAAAAAATATATGATGTACATTACCATGTAAACTACCAACGAAAATTAGTTTGAACTCGATCTGATGAGTAGATTTTTTAGTACGTCATAAATACACTATTATTAAAACTTCGATCAAAGTTACAACGAACTACAAGAACTATGTGTACTATGTATATTATGTTACTTGCTGCAACGGAACCCTTCATGGGCGAGTCCAACTCGCACTTGGCCACTTTATTTTTTAAGTATTATACCTAATAGATATAAATTAAGTAATAGCGTACAATCGAACAGTTAGCCATCCGAGTTCAACAAATGAATGAGTTCATATTTGTGTAGAGAGATGGTTCAGTTGTGAGAAGAAGTACCTACTGAGAATCCATAGCCTTGTTTCATCCAGGAAAGAGTCAAGGTCATAACCCAAAGCGAGTTGGTGAATGTCGCACATACATATATTATGTACTCAAAATATGTCTTTCCTATTTACACCGGTTTTTTCAAAACATTTACCTTTAACTTTAAAGCCATAGGCGATAAAGTTGATTTTGTAGGGACATATGTTTCACATAAACCTTATTTATAAAAACTTATAAAGCACTTCTAAACTTCTTTATTGCATACCTACAATAGAAAAAGTTGATGATGCAAAAGGTATGTAACTATATAACACAAAGAACAATTATAGTTACTGTCCTATGTTCATGTTACAACATCGGTTGATGCGTGAAATATAAGACATTAGTAGTGGTAGGACTCTTAGCAGAGTCCGCCTGGGGAAGTACCACACCTTTGCCAAATATTCTACCGCCAAGCAGTAATGTGCAAACATTACTGTGTTCCGGTTTGAAGGGCAATGATTCCAGAGAAATTACAGGGCTTAGAGACATAATATCTTAGATCTCTGGGTGACGAGCGCAGTGCAGTGCTAGGTAATGATTTGGACTATCATGTTCCAATAGCTGCGTGTTACTGTGCTGTTATGTGGCAGGCATGTTGCTTACCATCAGGCACATGACCTGCTCGTCTCGTCACTCTATGCTATAAAAAAAAAAAAAAAAAAAAACATAGAATCTTAAACAAAGGCGATATTACCAATACAATAGATTGAAAACCTAAACTCAATCTACTTATTTATTTACAAATCCGAAAATAACAAAAACATTAACTTATTATACGCTCCAGTTCTTTAAATAAGGGTTTATTATTATCCCATCTGGTAATGAAAATGAGCTTCTAATTATTTCCAAACAGAAAATTTGGTGAAATAAAGTTGTTGAAACCAATAAACTTATATTACCTACCGTTCCTGGCGAACAAATTTACGTAATCATGCGTTTATACAGATAACGGCATCGCGTTCACGCTCACGCAGAACGGGGGATTCGAAAAGTTAATTCGCGCACGCCTGCGGAATTCCCGGGAACAGGAACGTACTTAGAAGGACGACGTGGGTCCAAATTATAATATCACTAAAATGTAAAACCTCTTTATCACTATAATTGACTGACCTCGTGGCTTAGTGGGTAGCAGCTCTGCCTGTGAAACCGAGGGTCGTGGGTTCGATATATATAGTGTAAATATTTGTGTGATGAATTCAAATGTTTGCACTGTGTCTGGGTGTTTCTATGTGTAATAAGTATGTATTTAAAACTATATAAGTATTATATCAGCTATCTGGCCGCTATCATACAAGCTTTGCTTAGTTTGGGGTCAGATGGTGTTGTGTGTGAATTGTCCACCAATATTTATTTATTTAATTATCATACAACTTACTCAAAAAAAAGGTTTAAAATAAAATTCAGACAATCGGTCCAATTTCGTGTTCGTTTGTGAAATCTATGATAATGTTGTCCGGGTAAAAAGTAAGCAAAGGAGACGGCTCATTTCTGCCCCAAGTCGTTTCAAGTTTAGGTACTTAATTAGCCCCGGAGACCTAAACAAGTTATTTAATTAAAATAACATATAATTAATTAATTCAAACTGTACATTCAATACTAACCTGCCAAGCGGGGATTGCAAATTGGTGATTTAAAAGTACCTGAATGACTATGTATAAGTAATTTTGTATGAAGGTACTGTAGTTACATAAAACCAAACTAGATGGCGTTGTACGGCGCTAAAACACGCTTGCGAAGTTTTTGTGAATTTAAATAAGCCTGTTAAGGTTTACTTCGTAATTTGTCTTCGGGTCAGTACCCAATTTGAAAATTCTTATTGTTTGTACCTATGTATACAGATTATAGTCAAAGTCAGCCATGTTTTTCTCTTTTATTGTTTAGTTGAAGTTTACGTACAGTAAGAATTCGTTCGAAAATCGATTCGCTCGAAACTCACACAACACACGGAATTTCTTTAATTTTCCAAAGGTTTCGTATTTTTTTATGTGGTTTGGCCGAATCTCCGGTCCTTCTCTGTGTTGAGTCGACATTATTTTGAGCACAGTACCTAAGTCGCAAAGTAATGAATTTACTACCTTCTTTTAGTAGTAAGTACATAATCACGTTCTTGATTACCTACTTGCGGCGTTATTTTTTTTCAATGTTTTAGTTGATATCTTTCAAACCCCGCTATGCAGGATGAAAACATAAACGGTTCCTCAATATATATTAAAAATCCTATACAATGATCCAATTTTGGTCAAGTCTCTTGCACTTTTTCTGTGGGGCAAATGCCCATGGAAAATGGGCCGTCTCCTTTAAGTTATTTCTTTATCTTTCATGGATTATTATTAGATCACAGTCTGGTATAAATAATGTAATGCAGATATATCGTAGTCTGGTATTGTCGAGTATACTTTTTAGTAATACTATATAACTTAATTTGACTGAATTATAATCACAATAATATCGTAACTATTGTTAAATAATAAGTAACAATAAATATACGGAATAAAAATTGTCATCAATTGAAATAATAACAATAACAATAACTTTAAATAAAATTATGCCTTGTGAGAGATGCTTGGAAGACATCGCTTTTAGCGATAAAGCTGCCATTTGTGGCACTAGATTTTAAGTTATTATTTGTATTGTTTACTCGTGTGTAATTTACTGATGCATAATAAAGTGTTTCTGCCTGTCTGTTTGTATAAACTAATGAAATATGCTCTAAAAAAGCTTTATCTATACGAGGGTCAAACTGAAAGTTCTTAGAACTGGCCACTTATAAACAATATAATAAAAAAATAATTCTATAATTTGAAAATAAAACTTTTTGCCAATATTACTGAGTATATACTTCATTCATTTGTCATTTGTTTTACGATTTGGCGGCAAATTGAAAATTGTCTGTGTCACGTCAACATGAATTTAACACGAGAAAATTTTCGTGCAATGATTTTTTATGACTTTCGATGTCATTTAAGTCAACAAGAAAGTTATGATAGACTACGATTGGCCTTTCACGATGAAGCCCCATCTCGTGCGACTGTTTACAACTTTACTGGTTTAATGAGTTTAAACGTGGTCGCACTAATCTCACTGATGATTTACGTGAGGGACGGCCTTCTACGGCGACGACTGAAGATAACATCTGTGTTGTGCGGCGTATGATAGAGACTGACAAAAGAGTGACCTATCAGCAGATTCGGACAAGCTTAGGCATCGGTATGAGTCAAGTGCACAAAATCCTACACGAACATTTAGCGGTCAGGAAGCTTTGCGCCCGGTGGATACCTCATAATTTGACTGAGGCTCAAAAACTCCATCGTGTGGATTGGTGCCGTAAAATGATTGAAAGATTTAACGGAGGTGACTCAAATGCTGTGTTCGACATACTAACAGGTGACGAAAGCTGGATTTACTGTTATGATCCTGAAACCAAAAGACAATCTGCTCAGTGGGTGTTTCCTTTCGAGGAGTTGCCAACTAAAGTGAAGAGAGATCGAAGTGCGGGGGAAAAAATGGTGGCCTCGTTCTTTGGAAGGATAGATCATTTCGCAACAATTGTGTTAGAGGATCAAAAAACAGTTTCTGCAGAATGGTACACTACCAATTGTTTGTCACTTGTCTTGGAAAAAGTTCGAGAGAAACGACCTCGCGGTAGGATCCTCCTTCACCACGACAACGCCTCATCGCACACCGCCAAGCGAACGATCGACTATTTGGCGACATCAAACGTTGAATTACTGGGTCACCCGCCGTATAGCCCCGACCTCGCGCCTTGTGATTTTTATTTATTTTCAAAAATTAAAGAAAAACTTAAAGGAAAGCGGTTTATGAATGCTGAAGAAGCGGTGGCTGCGTATCGCGATGCCATTGAAGAGACCCCTAAGGACGAGTGGGCAAAGTGCTTTTCCCAGTGGTTCCATCGCATGCAGCGGTGTATTGACGTGAATGGACAATATTTTGAAAAGATATAATAAAACTAATAACTGGCTAATGTAATCAGTTTTTGATTTTCTAAGAACTTTCAGTTTGACCCTCGTATATACAATATATATATACAAGTTACTAAATACAAGTAAAACAAACTAGTCCTATAGAGACGGTTCGGTTCTCTTTTATAAATAAATAAATATTGGTGGACATTTCACACACAACACCATCTGACCCCAAACTAAGCAAAGCTTGCACTATGGATGCCAGATAGCTGATATAATACTTATATATTTTTAAATACATACTTTTGATACATAGATAACACCCAGGCACAACTGGTTAGCCACTTTTATAATTAATTGTGTCGTGGATTACTATATTATATTGTCTAAAATACTGTGGGCTTTAAATAACATTTGTACGATAAGTTTTATGTGATTACATCGTAATAAAATTATATTTTATTATAGTTAATTACCAATAAACTCAAATTAATTATTTTAAAAATATTGGTTTAATATATATGATTAAACCTTTCGGTGTTTTATTAATGAAGTATATGATACTTCATTAATAAAACACAGTTCGTACTATCAATATGCCCCCTGTCCTTAGTCCGCTCAAGACTTCTAATTAAATTTAACGTGCCCTTAAAGCGGGAGCTTACAGATGTTTCCCACAATACTCATCGTTTGTATGTGTTTGTAATTAAGGAGAGTTCGTTACGAACACCCTTTTGCACGCTTCCAAAATAATGTTTTCAAAATTCAAACCTAATTAAGTATGAAATTGACTGAGTAAAAGATAATATAATTATTGTACTATAACTTTTTGAGTAGAAGTTTTAGATAAAGCAGCAGCTAGGTACCTATGTATAAATGAAAATTATTTCTATGCACTGACCATCTATGAGCAAGAAATGAAAATGCTATTTATTGATACAGAAAATGCCGTTGGTAAGAGCAATTGGTCGTTGGAATGTGTTAAAAAACATCTGCCAGTAATTGATTTGCACACACCAATGTCAAGAGACTTCGCATATGCGATGAAGCAGATTCATTCCGGAATTTATTCCTAAGCCCCATGATTATTAGTCTCTGCAACAGAAACGCTGCAATGGGTGCTAAAATACCATGCTCTTTCAAACATTTTAGTTCATTCCCAAGAAGAGCAAAAAAAGCTTTGATATTATATATCCTAAAGTTATTTTATGCGATTTACGTTTGACCGTGGATCTTCTGATGAACGTGGCAAAAGGCTGCAGCCATAGATTAATAACGCATAGATCGATTATCTTCAAACAAACGCTTCATTTTAAGTAGGTAGTAAAGAAAAAAGCAGATTGATTTCGGCGTAAGCAGTATATACTGAAGTTTGCCAAACAAAACGTTAATGTCGTGAAGTATGTACAGTGAAGGACCATACAAACCATCATAATGTTTTAAATAGTCGGAAACGCATGCATTAGCCCTTGACCTTGGCAACTGATGGCAGTTTCGTACGGACTGAGCCAATATGGCTCACTATGATTTGCCTTTTCTTGCGTGGACCCGGTTTCTTGGCGTTATTATTCTATGGCGGCATCATATAAATACCCTATAAATGACGGTTAGCTTAAGGGCTAAAAAGACATTAAGCTCAAAGGTTAGACAAGGTTGACCTTACGTTTGAGCTTTATAATAACTTTTGGAATTTTAATGGAATATCATAAATACAAAGTTGGAATTTGGAATATTTTTACTGAAAAAGGTGTTAAAAACTGGTTAAGCGTTATGTATCGGTCCTGAGAGACACATTTGTCAACTTTGCGTCTGAATATGATGAAACGAAGGTTTGCTATTGAAATAAAAACAGCAAAACCGGATACTTTGAGCTACCAATGTAACTTATCGGATTTTTTTGTAAAAGAAAAAGTGACGATATGAGTAAGACATGCGCTTGATGGTAAGCAATGGTGCCTACAACAGCAATTTTTTTTTGTTGAAAGTTCTGTGCTTTTTACACAAGGGGTTTTTTTTTGAAATTACCTTTTAGTAGATATTAGATATATTTATTTCGGTTTGCCAACGTGCTTGGTATTAAATGGTGACGCGGTGTACGAAAGAAATTAAAGCTTACGACTCTCAGCTTTGCTAGCAGACTTACTACCAACTGAGTCTCAGAGTCAGTAATGGAAAAAAGGGTTTCAGTAGAATCCAAAACCAGCCTTTTCTCTACAGTTTTGTTGATATAAAAGCAAATAAGTATCGTGATTTTGAATACAACGTGTTTTATCTGCGATAACGTTGCTGTTTATTAAATAGCAAATATGAAGAGTTGGTAACCACTTTTGTAAATCTTCATGTTTTTCTACTAAAACATACAAAACCTCCAAGGTTGTGGCTCCGTACACACACCCACGGTCAAAACTTTACCCAAAAGGGCGATCAAGTCAACTTTAAAAAAAACATTTTGTACAGCCAAAAGTTGCTGTACGAGTATATCGTCATTTCTGTACTCATGGACAGGTTTAAATAATCTTCAAAAATAATCTGGATTCCCAAACTTTACAAAAACTTCCTGTCATATTTGGCCGGTACTTGCTTTCATTATATTTACAAGGCGTTTCGTATTCATAAAATAACTTTATTTACATTATTCCCAGGAGTTCTTAACTCAAGTTTCTTCGGCAACAAAGATTCCTCAAAGACGTTGCTTGAATTATACAAAACAAAATTCGAGTCGGATGTACGCGGAACACATTACAAGTAGAAATTCTGCCGGAGCCCATTCGAGTTTGGTTCACAAATGTCGTTCGATCTCACATTCGGGCCTTCATTATCCTAAAACCCTAAACTATAAAGGGAAAAGTTGGCTGGATCGTTTCGGACCGAATGGTAATTTTACTAAACTTTTACGATTATTGCAAATGAGACGGTCATTTCAGACGTTTATGTGTAATGAATTATTAATTTCTGATGTTCATTCGTGCCTTCAGGAGTCTAAATCGAGAGCGTTTCCAATATGTGGAGAGGTGATCATATTTTTTTTCTCATAGTAGCTCTTTAAAAAATGTTCACATAAATTGAGTGAATCTGTTTCTCCTAGGTAAGCTCAGTAGGTACGCTCCGTTATAGACCGCATCGTTTCTTAACATCAGGCGAGATGGCGGTCAAGTGTAAACATGTAAAAGTTTAAATAAACATTAAAAATGTAATTACAAAACATTACATCGCAATGTACGTTCCAAGTAAATGAACATCTACAAACATTGTTCTCATACACTAATAAATCTGCAAGAGTAATCACCGACACATAATTATGGATAACCTTATTTGTATTTCAAAATACTGTTATTCGCAGAACAACCACGGTCAAAGAAAAGTAAAAAACAAAAACAAAAAATTTTGCTATAATAGATCCAACCGTTTATTTTCTTTTTGACAGCACTAATAGAACGTAACTGCGTCATGTTACGCAAAAGTTCACTTTTAAATGCGAGGTTTTAAAAACATGGCAACTCCTTAAATTTGCTCCTTGATCCCGTATAATAATCATATTTGACAAATTGAGTCCATAAGTTCAGTAGTTTTTGACGTGACAACGTCTTATAATTCGATGAAGCCGGCTGCACGCCTGCAAAACATGACGTCATGTGCAGTTACCTCGCTCTAAGGCGTAGTTGAAGTTGTCACGTTCAACTATCGTCAGTAAGCCGACTTTACATACAACCATTTTTTTTTTTTATAAATTACATAAAATAACAAACGTTTTTAAAAATTTACGTTCTATGGGGGATGTTGATAGCCATAGAACGTATTTTTTAAAAAACGTTTGTTGTTTTATGTAATTTATTAAAAACTACTATACTATACTATACTATACCTATCTGTAGAAAAATTTCTCTGTTTTATTTAATTTTAGTTTACATTATTTAACAAAGGTTGTCCAAAATATATCTTAAATGTCACGTAGGGTTCTTTCCTGTAAATTACACATAAGAAGGGTTAGTTTCGCAGATATTGGTTAATGCCTTCCTAGAAGGATGTTTTGGGTCAGTACAAAACAGGGCAACAAGGTGGCCCTGCGAAGCTGAAACGATAACAAACCCTTGTTTAGGCTTATGAATTATTGTTCTAACTTAGCTCCTACAGATTTACTTGAATTTATACACGCGTTTTGAGTCCAAATTGGAATAGTTTATATCAATTACATTTAGTTACAATGCTTAAAAGAAATTATTATAGACCAGATATGATGGCTTAGTATTAGTCAAAACTAATAATTATTATAATAAGATTAACTTCTTGTGGACTATAATAACGCAAAAAAGCAGCCAAGTGCAAGACGGACTCGCCCTTGAACGGTTCCGTAGCAGCAAGTAACATAATACATACGTTCTTGTAGTTCGTTGTAAATTTAATCGATGTTTTAATAATAGTGTATTGACGTATTAAAAAAAACTACTTACTAGATCGAGTTCAAACCAATTTTCGTTGATAGTTTGCATGATAATGTACATTATATATATTTTTGTTTGTTTTATCGTTCTCTTATTTTAGAAGTTACAGGGGGGGGGGGACATTTTACCACTTTGTTTGGATGTGTCTCTCGCGCAAATTATTCAGTGTCCATATTCATCCTATCCATAAACACCCCAAACGTATGGGTTGAATGAAACAAAATTGTGGAGTGTCAGTTCGAAGTATGAGGCACCCCCAAAATGTATTGTATTTTTTTTGTATGAAAATCTTAACGCGGTTCACAGAACATAAATATCTACTTACCAAGTATCGACAGTATAGTTCCCATAGTTTCGGCAAAAAGTGGCTGTGATATACGGACGGACAGACAGACATGACGAATCTGTAAGGGCTCCGTTTTTATGTTTTACGGAACCCTAAAAACTGAAGGTTACGCGAAGTAAAACATTAAGTTTTTTTTTAATTAAAGAACAATGTGTTGTTAGATGTGACAATAGGTTATTAAGTATTTTTTACTTTCCTGGACTCCATTCTTCATTTTAAAATGAGTTTTATTTTATTTTTGTATGAACAATATCCAAATAATTTATTCCTTGTTCATTGATGGAAAGTCGTTTATTTGAATTGTCGCGTTACTTTGACGTTTCATTCGGCTGGTACCTTTGATAAAATTAAATAAATGACTTCAATGGCTGGTACATTAAATATTTGGGCAACGTTTGCAAGGTCAGCTAGTAAAATATATAACTTTTAAATGTTTCGCGATTTGAACTCTATAACTATTGAAAATTAAGTCCTGTGTTGTGTTTCCAGCAGTTAAAAAGTTAGATACGTTATTATTTATGAAATATTGTATGTACGTTATTACGTATTTCATTTTTTTTAACGGGCCTTATTTCGAACCTTTATTAACAAAACTAAAATACAATGAGAACTACAACACTACGCTACATACCTAACTAATTACTTACACTAAGCATAGCGTAAGCAGCCCATTAATTGTTCCCACTACTGTTCCCACTACACAATCGACTTCCCGTTGACGTCGTTGAGGCACCTAGTTTTGTCATTTTTAAAACAAGGCTAAAACGCTGGCTTATCAAACAAGCTTTTTATGACAATGATAACGAGTTCATGACGCTAAAAGTACGTGATAGCTAGTACTTAGCTAGTTATTATACCTATGTACAATTCTGACAAATTTTATTTAATATTTACTTATATAAATCAGATCTGATGTTTGAATGTTTAAAAATGTAATACATTGAGTGTGGAATTTGAATTTTGTGTAATGTGAATATTAATTATTATGTTTTCCATATACAATTACTATTAATTTGCTAACATGTACGGATAGTATGTAATAAATGAGTATGAGTGTGAGTTTGAGTACTGGGACTCGCCTTCTCTCGCAAGGAGAGAGTCAAGACCATAATCCACTTCGCTGGTTCTGTGCCGGTTGGTAAATCACACATGACCTCGAAAAATCCTAGATACGAAAAGACAGTCAGTGGTATCTCAACGTGGGATTTGAACCCTCCGGATTGGCAGTCGCCATTCTCCAGACTAGACCAGCCGTAACATAAAAACTCTACTCCTAACATAAACACCCCAAGCACGTGTGAATTATCCATAGACCAAATAAAGTGGCCAAGTGCGAGTTGGACTCGCCCATGAAGGGTTCCGTTGCAGCAAGTAACATAGTATACATAGTAGGTACACATAGTTCGTTGTAACTTTGATCGAAGTTTTAATAATAGGTAGTGTATTTATGACGTACAAAAAAAAACTACTCATCAGATCGAGTTCAAACTAATTTTCGTTGGTAGTTTGCATGGTAATGTACAGCATATTTCTTTTTAGTTTTTTCATTTCTTACTTTAAAAGTTAGAGGGGGGGTGACACACATTTTACCACTTTGGAGGTGTCTCTCGCGCAAATTATTCAGTGTAGACAAAAATTATATGAAAAACCTCAACATCATTTTTAAAGACCTATCGATAGAGACCCCACAAGTGTAGGTTCGATGAAAAAAAAATGTTGAGTTTCAGTTCTCAGTATGGGGGGCAACCCAAATTTTTCTTCTTTAAAATTGTTTTTGTAAAAATCATAATGCAGTTCACAGAATACATCTACTTACCAAGTTTTAACAGTGTAGTTCTCATAGTTTCGCCAAAAAGTAGCTGTGACATACGGACGGACAGACAGACAGACAGACATGACGAATCTATAAGGGTTCCGTTTTTACGTTTTACGGAACCCTAAAAAGGTCTATAGATAATCCAGTCCAGTCCATTCTAACCAGTCAGAGGCGTGCCCAGCATGCTGGTGACTTATATGAGACCACCTATGATCTACTAAACAAACAGAGAATCATCAAAATCGATTTGAATTAGTAGAACTATCGCGTAACATACATAATTACATACATACATACAAACTTCGTTTTCGGGATTCGTTATGAGGCAAACTAACAGATTTAGTGACAGAGGTGATATTGTATCAATATTTTACGCATTTGTACGAAGTAAACTCGAGTATAATTCTGTAGTATGAGATCTACACGACAAAAGCTGTAGTCTTATGATAGAGCGAGTGCAGCGTAAATTTGCACGCTATTTGTGTAAAAACTTTACGGTTGTTATCCTTTCTTGTATCCGTCTCTGTTTGTAACGGGTATGGTGGGCTTTAATACTCTACAACTCAGGAGGAAGTTCACACTGGTAATACACTGCTAACAGCTGTGAAACGGGCAAATCGATAACCCTACCGCATTCTCTCAGTGCTCGGTGGCGGTGCCGGACCGCCTATGGCCGGCGTGCGCCCGCGCCTGCGCCGTGCGGCCGCTGTTCCAGGCTGCGCGCGCGCGCACCGACACGGCGATGTACGCGCCCACGACGTGGGCCCTAACTATAGGGCCTTAACGCTCTGCTTGCTCAAAAGCCAACATTATATATATGTTATGTATTATGTGTTTGTATTGATTTTTATAGTGATTAAGGTGCTCGTCAATATTTTATGTGAATTTTGTAGAATTCATATTTTGCTGTTTTTTAAGATGGTTGCATGTGCGTTTTTGCGTTGTTGTAAAAGCGCATGCTAGCAATTGAAATGGAAAATAAATAAAAACAAAAAAATAACTACTATTTTTTTTTTATAGCTAGTTCAAAGGATACATTAGCCCCTTAGCCCCATTGCATTGTGGCGAAATTGTATTTTTATATCTAAAAACGTCTCAGTAATAAACTAAACATCAATACAAACTTAACTATTAGTTTGCCCTATTAGAGCATCGCTCGATGCTAGTGTTCTGACTGACGTTCCCAAGAGGAGCCCTCTGTATAAAAATTGAGCTCTTTGTCATTTCGATTATTGAAATATGCGGCGAAAACCTCCGCCCGCCGGGATTTATCCAACTCTCATATTTCCCGACCTGATCCTTCGAATTGGAAAGCATTTGTGTTGAAAATAAAATTGTACCAGTTATTGTTTGTTCGACTGTATGGAATGAAATTCAAATATAATCGATCAATTCCCCGTAAGCCATGTCACGTTTTGTGCGTTAACCCATCAAAATTTACAGTAATATTTTAAACTAGCAGCGCCCCGCGGTGTTACCCGCGAAGTTCCCGTTGTTTTTCCGGGATAAAAAGTAGCCTATGTGTTCTTCCAGAATATAATCTATCTGTGTTCCAAATTTCAGCCCGATCCGTTTATACGTTAGGACGTGATTGAGCAACAAACATCCAAACATCCATACATTGACATTAATAATATTAGTAGGAAATAGGATATTTGCTGTTTGTTTTGTCCGTAGACTACTTGGCTGTATTTCGGAGCCTATATAACAGTGATTTCTAAATCCTACTAAAACTGTATACTCTTGAAAAAAAAGGTAATAGTGAGTTGGGGAGGGTTTTTCTATGTTTTTTTTCTGTTTTCTAGGACATCATATTCCATTATCATATGTTCAAGCTTGCACGGTAAAGAGGTAAGTATTTTATCGATTTACTGTATTTATTACTTAATGTACTTCTCATTTGGTGTATCCATAAAGTCTATTTATGTATCAATTGTGTAAAAATGTAACCCATATCGTACTAATTAAGTTAATTTAATTCAATTCAGAAACACAGGCTATTGTTGAAACAAATGCCGTTTGAAATCCCAGGAGTCCTTTGATTTCCTATTAACTTTAATAACAAACGAGACTTCAAATAATTATTAGTAAATGTTATGTGTAATAGTAATTTTTTTTTTTATAGCATAGAGTGACGAGACGAGCAGGTCATGTGCCTGATGGTAAGCAACATGCCTGCCACATAACAGCACAGTAACACGCAGCTATTGGAACATGATAGTCCAAATCATTACCTAGCACTGCACTGCGCTCGTCACCCAGAGATCTAAGATATTATGTCTCTAAGTCCTGTAATTTCTCTGGAATCATTGCCCTTCAAACCGGAACACAGTAATGTTTGCACATTACTGCTTGGCGGTAGAATATTTGGCAAAGGTGTGGTACTTCCCCAGGCGGACTCTGCTAAGAGTCCTACCACTACTAAAACCGGTAATTGTGCTAATTGTACCGGTATTGAATTTATTTTCAGTCACTAAAAGCATTTAATAGGTGAATGAGATCATTTTTAGTATGAAACATTGATAAATATAATACCTACTACGATCGGTACTACTCTTCAAGATCTAGAATACAAATATTTCACCGAATTATAATGTTCTTTTCTATAGTTAAAATGGTTTGCTTAGTGACTTATTTCTTAGTGGCTATAATTGTTGTACATCTGCCTGTGGAACCGGAAGTCGTGGCTTCGTTTTCATACCCAAGGCCAATATATTTGTGATGAATACCATACCTACTAATGTTTGTTTTTGGTCTGAGTATTTATTTCTATATGATAGTAAATAATTATGAAATACCTACGCAGGGAACGCATTCCACAGCCTAGACGATTCCCATCCCAGTTAATTATAAATGAAAGTACAGTCAAACCTCTTCGTTCGTGTCTTTGGAACATTAATCATAAAATAATGCCGCTTTTTCGAGCTACGAGCAGTCCTACAGAAAAAAGAGCATGGTGGTATTAGATCATACAGATCCATTGTGGACTCTCCGAAGTATGATCAAGATTATGATGACACTCTGCACACTAGGAGGAAGTATGCGTTGCTGGTGCATTATTACCGGCTTCTGAAAGGTGACATCGATAACTCTGAGGCCTTGGCTCGTTGCTCGTTCGCTGTTCTCGACCGGCTGCGCAGCTCGCGCGCGTGCGCTGTGCGGAGACTCTTCCAGGAGCCGCGCGCGCGCACCGACACTGCTAAGTTCGCGCCCATCGCACAGGCCCCAACGACATTAATAAAACCTAAATGGACTGGCCTAAGCGCGCGCCAAGTTTTAGTATGTACTTTTTACAAAAACTGAGAGACGTCTCTCACTTGCCGCTTCATTCGGTGTTCGTCCGCGAATGGTGCCACACGTCCATACACAATATAAACATCCGAAAAAATGCCTTCTTGTGCTTTCCCGAATTGCAAAAGCAGCAGCAAAATACATCATAAAGCTTCAGGCATCACATTTCACGCGTAAGTACTGATTTATCACCATTTAATCACTGTATTTTGAAACAAATTGTTTTTTTCACAATACAAATTGACTGATGACCGCCATTAGGCGAAACAAATGAAATAAGAGACAGATATATACGCTTGCGGTTAGTGAGACAAGGAAAGCATGAGTTATGATTTTTAGCATAGAACAGAAAGTTAGTACATTAGAGTGGCGATCTTGTCCGGCCAATCCGGCATTTTTTATTTCGATTGACGGACACAGTCATGCATTTTGTTTTTTCTATCATACTTAACCCTTCCGAATCGGCGGTAGGTCGAAATTCAAAAGTACCCACGGAACGGAGAGACTATGCGCGTGCGCCCGGTTTTGCGCCGCTGCGCACTATTTTATACCTATTGATCGATTAGTTCGATCTAGACATCATTGAGTTACTATATCATAAAGCTATTGAAATAAGCTACAAAATTATGTATAATTGTTCTGTATTATAATTATATTGAATTTTACACGCATTTTTCTTTGTACCCGAAGTCGAAAAAAGTTATACTTTTGAAAAAGTGGGTGTTTGTGAAGAAAATATATTGTTTTATGTATAAGTTGTTATGATTTTTATAAACAGCTATATATGGCCCTTATAAAATGAAACTAAAATGTATATGCTTTCATACAAATATTTTGATATTTTCGACTCGAATAGACCGCCAAAGTTGAAAAAAAAGTTGCCCCTCCCCTTAATTTCTAAAGTATAGAAGATGGAATCTCTGTATTTATATATTTCTGTATTTATATGCCATTTCATGTTTCAAAGGGATTATAATTTTTTGAGTTACAAAGAAAAATCAACATTTTTAAACTTGAACAGGTCATCTGAACTCAGAGGTAGGTCATTGACCTCACGAACATATTTCTTAGACAATTATATTTTTCTAGTTGTCATCCACCTAATGACAACATTAGAATTGGTTTTTATGATCATCATAATCATCGTTACCATGTACGGAAGCCTATCATACGCGTGTCTCGACACGTACTTGACAACTTATTCATTATTATGTCAGACTTTTGAAGAAATGTATTACTTATTTATACATTTTACTTGAAACAGAACGGTCTAGAGAAAAATAATCGCTACCAATCTGTTTTCGTAGAAAAATAATAATTTATTGGCATGCATTTTTTTCATTGCAGATTCCCAAAAGAAGTTGCCATTCGTGAAAAATGGGTAAAAAATGTACAGGAATCTAGGCGAGATGATAACTGGACAGCAAACGAATATAGTCGTGTGTGTTCTAATCACTTTGCGCCCACTGAAATATACACGACTAAAAAAGGAATGCGCAAAATATACAAAACTGCCACGCCTCATTGCCAGATACAAGATGAGGCACTTGAACCTGTTTCACCTTCCACTCCAAAAGCCATTACACCTACAGCTCCTGCAGGTACTCCTGCCACACCGAGTAGTGGTGTCAGCATTTCTTCATCAATTTTTGACACTCCTAGGAAAGCTTTTTTGAGAAACCAAGTCAGAAAATTAAATTATGAGAGTAGAAAACGAAAACTCAAGCTAAGGTCACTTCAACAGAAAAACTCACGACTTCAAAAAAAGTGTATGACATTGAAATCTATAGTGAAAAATTTAGAACAAAAGCAATTTATATCGGTGGATTTCACTCGTGAGTTAGAATTAAAAGCTGAAACTGCAGAATTAATAAATAGAATTTATATGAATCGGAAAGGAAAGTCGGGTAAAAGAAAATATCCTCCAGCACTGCGCAAGTTCGCACTGACTTTGCACTTTTATTCTGCATCGGCTTACATGTATGTAAGACGAATGTTTTCCACCGCCCTTCCTCATCCACGTACATTAAGGAAGTGGTATGAAAATAACAAAGCAGAGCCCGGCTTTACCGCACAAGCATTTGAAGCATTAAAAAACAAATCAGAAGCAAGTGGAAAACGACTCATTTGCACATTAGTTGCAGATGAAATGGCTATACGCCAACAAACCCAATGGAATGGTAAAAAAACAGTAGGCTTAGTCGATTATGGTCTAGGCCAAACAGAAGTTGACGTAATAGCAACTCAGGTGTATGTTTTTGTATTGGTATGCAATGACCAGAATTGGAAAATACCCGTAGGGTATTTTTTCATAAACGGTTTATCAGGTAATCAAAGAGCAAGCTTAATCAAAACATGTCTTCAGAAGTGTAATGATGTAGGTGTTGATATTGTTGCATTAACTTTTGATGGATGTTCTGCCAATTTTTCTGCTGCTCGAATTTTAGGGTGTGAATTAGAAAATATTGATAAAATGAAGACCTACTTTCAACATCCAAGCAATGATAGTAAAGTGGCTATATTTTTAGACCCATGTCATATGTTGAAACTCGTGCGAAATACTTTTGAAGCTAAAGGTATATTTTTTGACCAAACTGATCAAAAAGTCCAATGGCATTTGTTAAAAAAATTAACTTCTCTTCAGGAAACTGAGGGGTTACACTTCGCCAACAAATTGACGCGCCGCCATATTGAATTTAGAAATCAAATAATGAAAGTCAAATTAGCGGTGCAGCTATTGAGCTCAAGTGTAGCAAAAGCCTTACAAATGTGCAAATCACTTTCAATTCCCGAGTTTGAGAATGTCGAGCCTACTGTAACTTTTATACAAAATTTTAACCATCTGTTCGACATACTCAATTCACGTAAAAGCGGGAAGTACGGTTTCAAAATGCCGATATCTGAACACAACCATCATAAAATCATCAATTTTTTGGATAAAATAGAGAACTACATAAAATCCCTTAAAATATATCACAAAACGAAGTGTGTTACAAAAAAAAATATTTCAATGAAAATAGCAAAAAAAATTGTCGTTCAGTGTCAATGTAAAACAGGATTTGTTGGATTTATTGTATGTATAAATAGTTTAAAATATTTATACAACACTCTGGTAGAGTCTGGCAAGATGGCATATATATCAACGTATAAAATAAGTCAGGATCACATAGAATTGTTATTTGGTCTTATTCGGAGTCATGGTGGCCATAATAACAACCCCAATGCAACACAATTCATAGGAATTTATAGAAAGCTTTTTAACCATGCACAGCTCCGTTCATCTTTTTCAGGAAACTGTATTCCTTTAGATAATTACCAAATTCTTAATTCAAATGCCACCAATGCTATTAATAAAACTGTAATAAGAAATTTGGACATTGAATCACCTCAGGCAGGAATAGTTTCATACAATGTAGATAATGAGGATATACAATGTGAAAATAATACCTTGATACTTGCAGCCATGCTAGATTATCAAAGTAATGATATATCAGAGGTAAGTAAATACATTGTGGCATATATTGCAGGGTGGACTGCCAGAAAATTAACAAAAATTATTAAATGCGAAACATGCATCAATAGTTTAATTAGTGACGAAAGATTGTGGTTTCACAAATTCATAACCGTGAAAAGCATGGGTGGTTTGCTTTATCCGACCAAAGATTTGTTTGAAATTTGCCTAAAAGCTGAAAATGCTATTAGGCAAATCGTAAAACAAAAAGGCAGTTTGCACATACTGTCACACAATGAAACAAAAACTATTACCTCAGAAATATTAAAGTATTTTGTGAACAGCTTCATTTTAAATACGTTGATTATTCATTCACTAGAACAACACCCTACCCTAAATCACCGCACACTTTTGCTGAAAACATTGGTAGAAAATTATATCAAGGTTAGATTTCATCATTTACACAAACATGATCCCGCAATTCAAGTTCATACAAAGCGGCAAAAATTTAATAAACTTATTTTATTTGATGGAAAATAATCGTATTTAAGAACCTTAACTTGACCAAATAAGACTCATAATTATTATTAGTATACTTTTTAGTAAAAATTTACTAATTTATGTAAAAAAAAGTAACTTGAGTAATTAATATAATGTACTGTACCTTACCTGCATTTTAATAGTCCATTGCTGAAAATAGACCTACTCACGAAGCGCAATTAAAATAAATAGATCATAATATGATGTACAATTATTATTACCTGTTTCGTTTAATTCATTTGCCATTAAATTTCAGATGTGTTCTTTCTATTTTCTAACTAAGTAGTTAGGTAGTAGGTACTTGATGAGTCATATTATTGGGGACAAAGCAATACCGCGTAAGCAGCATCGGTGCATAAACATGAGGACACTTTCCGACTAATCAATTAATTTTTCATTATGCAAATTTAATACAAATTTTCATCACAACATCTTGAGAAACAAAGATATTTCGAAATAAAGTTTCATCGCCAATTTCACCCCTTTAAGATTTTATTTTCAAAAAAACATTGAACACGTTATTTATAAATTTATATGAACTATTTAAATAACAATTTTTACCACTACATATTTAAAAACATAGAAAGTTTCATACCCAATTGCAGCCCCTTAACACATTATTTAAAAAAAACACACGTTATTTTTATTTTTAAATGAACTATTTAAATACAAATTTTCGTAACAGTATGTAAAAAAAAATGGTTGTCTGTAAAGTCGGTGTACTGACGATAGTTAAACGTGACAACGTCTTAAGAAATCAGTACGCTGATAGCGCGAGTAGTGATACCGCTCGACTCGGCGGGTGGCGCCCTCAGCGCTCAGCTTCGTCCGCATGGCACTGACGACGAACTAACGGTAACGTTACAAGACGTCATGTTTTGCGGGCGTGCAGCCGGCTTCACCGAATTATAAGACGTTATCACGTCAAAAGGACTTTCATACAAAGGTTTTCACCCCTTTTTACCCCCTTAGGGGTTGAATTTCAAAAAATCCTTTCTTAGTACACCCCTACGCATCAAAACAAATACACCCTGCAAATTTCAAGGGTCTGCGACTAGTGGTTTAGGCTTTGCATTGTCTGTCAGTCAGTCAGGACTTTGGTTTTTATAGATATAGAAGATTTCATTTAGACGATCAGTTGAAAAGTATTTTTTCTACATTCTCCTACATCTTATTACATAATATTACCAATAATTAGAAAAATAAACTGGAAAATGCTAAGCTGTATCAAAACTTTCAAATGTAATATTAGTTTATATTTCTGTATCATTTTTGTTAACAATGACAATGTTATCAATAGTAAAAAAATAAGTAAAAAAATATACAGTTGTTTTTATTCAATCACTGCGTTTTATCCGGAGATAATGTAATTTATGCCGGAACAGCTATCCCAACATTCTCAGGGGCTACGTTTTGGCCAATGGTCTCGCCGTAATGACAACTGGGCTTGTGTTGTGTTCTCGCTTTCTCTTGTGAGTATTGTAATCATTATCTCTTTTTAACAAATCTACCTATAGATATATAGCTAATTGGTGTTGACTTATTATTTTTTAAGGTAATGTACCGATGCGGCCGGTCCATTTAGGTTTTATTAATGTCGTTGACAGGCCCTTGCTCTACTCAATGACTTACTCGTTCATTCGCCAGACCTTGATATACTTTGTAATAAGCGAGGAAAGTTTATCTCTGTAGTAATTAGTTTCTTAAGTAGGTAGCTGTACGATTACATGCTGTATATTTGAGTTGACTTATATCTAAATAGTATGTTGTTGAATTTTTAAATTGTATTTGTGAACATTATAAATTTTAATGAAATACTGGTGCCTATGCGTGTTGACATAAGCTGTTAGCATAGTATACAATTGTTCTAAATAAATAAATAAAGACTTTGAAGTCTTCAGAGAAAATAGTAGTCTAACATTAGCTACCTTAGCATCATTGTGATAAATCATCGAACAGGAACCTAAAGCTACCACGAAAAAGGAAAATACTAAGGATAATCGCTATGACTTGTGCAAACTCGGCAACAAATCATAATTCTGTCGGTTCATGGCCTAAATCGTCTATTAGGGACCCTTGTCAGGCGTCAGATCTCACAAATCCAATCGAGAGATATGTATGTTCGCAATTGTGAGGTCGTATTATTTGGTGTTGGTGTCAATGTTAGCCCTTGAACCCTTTCCTCGACCTTCCCATCAAGGTCAATACGAAAATCTCCGAATATGTATTCATAATATTGTGCCGCTGTTTTCTTCGTCCCGACGCTGAAACGTTGGACAATACACATAAACAATCTAAATTATTACCGCAGAGGGCATTGGTCTCTAGATAATGTTGATAGGTCGATTTAATACTTTGATTCGTGACATTTAGGGTGACGCAGAGTAAATAAATCTATACTTAATATTATAAAGCTAAAGAGTTTGTTTGTTTGTTTGTTTGAACGCAAGGATCTCGGGAACTACTGGTCCGAATTTAAAGATTCTTTCTTTGTTGGATAGGCCATTTATCGAGAAAGGCTATAGTCTATTTAACATTACGCTACTATCAACAGGAGCGGAGCATGAATGAAAAATGTAACAAAGACGGGAAAAAGTATTGCTTTTTGAGAGCTTTTGTTGCGTGACACCATGTGTCGATCTTTTAAAAAGTTGGGTCATTAGAATCTAAGGTAACCAAAATATTTGTTCCAGATTTGAATTAGTACGACTAATTTTCGATAGATGGCGTAGCAACGCGCGCATGGATCAGTTAGCACGATATTAAACGGAATAAAAAGGATCACATTTAGAGTTTAGTGTCTATTTATATTTATGAACGAGTAGATAGGTTTTGCTATGGAATGCGAAATTTTGGATGTTTTTGTTCAATCAAATAGGAACACCTGAACGAATCGTTTTGAAATTTGGAACATAAATTATAGTCAGGAGTAACACGTAGGCTACTTTACATCCAGGAAAAGTAGTGGGATCGGAAATTACGCGGATGAAACCACTAAGCACTGCTAGTCTATGATAAATGATCTATCATACATTTCGATTGAAACTCGCGCATAGAAGACTAACACCAAGATTAATTAAGTCCTATGTATAAACTTCTACGCAGCCATCGCGGATTACCAAAGTTAAATTTGCGGTTATGGAAACAGTGATAAAGTTCTTATACAATGTTATTATTACGTAAGGCACATTTAATTTCCTTCAAACGACTTTAGGACTAGTTTTGGATTGAAATTTTCAGTCTAATATTATAGCATTAGGGTATACCTAACACGGGTTCATACGGATTAGGTACTTTTTACGTACTGTGAAATTAATTCCGTTTTTATTTAATGTCTTAGCAAATTCTATTGGTCTATTGTTGTTTAAGTGGCGTTTTCATTCGTTTTTAATAGATTGTTCCTAAGCTTAATATATTAAGGATGTCGTTTTTTCCTGGACAAAATTCTACAAAGTTCTAACAGAGAACACAGACAAAATTCTTCTGAAATACGTTTCAGAAGTATGTAAGTAGTTATACAACGTGGTGTATTTACCCCCAACAATATTTTAACAGTCCATTCTAACACTGATGTAGACTTCATCACCCAAGGTCTCTTTCTCCTCAGCACGGTAGATCACGAGATAATTCGAGTCAAAGTTTGACGTAAAATTTCCACTAAATCATCAGCTTCAACCCTAAAGCATGTACAGCAGGCAAACGACCTTGCCGCCGACGCCGCGACGTCGTACAAAAATCAGTGCAGAGATCTGGCCATTAGGGGTATGTCAAATGAAATAACAATAAAAAAAAAAATTATGGAAAATTTTTTTTGAGCTTTCATGCGTAATTTTCACATACATGATTCTAAACTTAATGTAGATGAACTACCATAAATATTGTTGCACCTTTCTGCAACACCTGGTATATTTATGCTTCGAGAGATATTTGCTCTAGCTCTAACTCAATCTTGTTTTTAAACGACTCCAAACAAGGAGGAGGTTCTCAATTGGGTGACGTGTTTTTTAAGTGAAAACTTCTTTAGGCGCGCCTAGATGGATTTTTCGTGGGCTGTGAATTGAATTCATTCGTCACGCTCGGGTATGATAAGAAAGCTTCGGGTAAACTCGGGACCACGGTTATTGGCCATCTAGAAATACGTCAGCCAATGTGAAATGCTGAAAGGGCGTGGACAGGCCATCATGGCATGGTCATGTAGAAACGCATCAGCCAATGGGAAATGCTGACGCATTTCTAGATGGCCATGCAAAGATGGCGATGGCGATTTCACTTCTATCGGCAGTTCCGATGACTGCCAATATTTTTTGTATGTTACGAAATAGCTCCGCCAATTCTAAATCAATGTTCAAGGTTATTTTTTTGTTTGGTAGATTATATGATAGTTCAGAGATAAACAATGAATAGTACCTACTAATACTCGTAGTACTTCTAATAATAAATTACGCTAATTGTATTGTTAATAGTAAGAATAGTGTTGGTCAGCAATTATTGTTGTAGACAAAGTTTCGCCTGTCTAATTGTAATAATTTAGCCAAATGCGATATTTTCTTACAGTAATTCTACTAACAAAATAATCACGAATATTTCGCGCTGAAGTAAGTTCCCGGCGTGTGGTTAATCTTTTTCGTACTCAATTTTCCTCTCCGTCAAGATTAATATTCTTAGGGGCGCGTACACAAATCAAATTGGCAACAAATTGGCTCGACCTGACGATCGCTGAGTGTTATTTGTAGGAATGTACGTGCTCGGATCAGTTGCTGTTTTGCTGGTGTCTTAATTTCCGATGTCGGTGATGCTATTGAATGGAGTCGGACGGGAGAGTTAGGCTGTATTGTTGAAACTATATGAATGCAGAGATAAAGTTATGCTCTTTGATGTTGATTTTCGATTTAAGCAATGGTACACAAGATTTTTTGTCATACCTATTTAGGAAATAGCAACAGCAATGTTCTTATATTAACTTCAAATCACAAATATACTAGTCGTGAGATCTATGGGTCATTTTGTAACCTGTATTTACAAATCTAAATTACAATGAAGACTACACTACAAAAAATAACTAATTAATTTCGCTACTTACCTACATATCTTTCTGTGAAAGTCTATAGGTATGTCATCACGATGATCAAGCTTACTATAATTCGGAAGCATTCAGGCGGGATCGCCATGCTTAATGGCATGGCTGATACGTTTAGACAAATAATAATAATTATTAATGTTAGTGTTCAAGTGTCAATAAAATTAAAGTTGTTCAAGCATCGCGTCAACTGCTGGGAAAGTTAACTTATTTTAACTGTAGTTTGAATGTGAAATCAGTTTTGAAGGCATTATTGCGAACCTGTACAGGAGTTATTTGAATTGTATAAACAAATATGGCATGCAGTAATTGGACTCTAACCCGTAATAACATCTACAATAGCCCCCGTACACATTTTTAATTTTAAAAAATAACGTTAGTATATTCAGATTGGAGGCTCTTTTTTAATTTTTTATTAAGGTGTTTTTTTTTGTTGTAATAAGTAATATATAATTTGTCGTTTATTACAAAAACTAAAAAAACACTTTAGTGACCAAAGTAAATGCTATATTACATTGTAAGACGGCGAATGATTCTACAAAACAAAAATTCAATTTGAATAAGTATAATTTACCGTTCCAAAGTCTCAATTTTTTCCACAATTCTTTCATGAAACGACGTCTATTTGCCTAGAAACTGGGACTCAAACGGGAATGGAAAAAAACCCTTTCAATTAACAGCCGACCCGTTTTGTCCCCTCGAGGCGGTTACCGCTACCAGCAGGGTGATTCTCTATTAGCAAAACTCAACTTAAGGGCGTACCCCGAGCAAATGACCTTGAGTATTTCTTACCTTATCGCACACCTCAAGAAAGAGCAAGAGAGAAACAGTAGGATTTGCCGCTGTTTTACGCTCAATTTTTAGAATACACTCTTTTTAAAATCAGATTTTGGTCTTTTGAAAAAAATAAAACTACCAAAATGTTCATAATAGAATTGTCTTAAGGCGTTTGACTCCTATTTTAAATACGGATTCCTTGCTTGCTGCGTACTACGGGCTTGTAGAGTCTATCTTAAGATATGGTATTATCTTTTGGGGAAACTCAACAAATAAGGTCATTCTCTTTAGAAGACAAAAAAGCTGTATTCGGGCTATGTTTAGACTTAAAAGAAGGGACAATTGTAAGCCGTATTTTTTTAAGCACAAAATTCTTACACTTCCGTGCCTATACATTTTAGAAACAGCGATATTTGTAAAGTTAAACAGAGATCGATTTCCTAGACTCTCTGATTCTATTGTAAGAAATCGTCGTGACCAAGATAAAAGGAGTCTATATCGAGGCAAGACAACTCTGATGCAAAATAATATTGTATGCATGGGACCCATTGTATACATTATACAATAAGATACCAAAGCCAATAAGGGAGCTAAATACAAACCAATTTAGAAAAAAACTTAAAGCATTGTTGGTGTAGAAATGTTATTATTCAATTAACGATTTTTTAAAAGACAAATTATAGACATTTTATACTTACTAAATTATGAATTTCTTAATTATTTATTATTGAACTGTTGTGACATTTGATTTATTTTAACTATTATTTTAAGCATATTTTTGGGTAATATTTTTTGATGTAACTGTGACTTGTTTATTTTAATTAAATTTAAATTCTTTTTTTGTATGAGCACGTGTGCTACCTGACATTTGTACGCCTAACCGGCACAGCATGATATTGCAACACTATTTATTGTAACATCTATGTGCACATCTTGTACAAAACTCACTCATGTTGTATGCAAATAAATATATCTTTATCTTTATCTCTTTATCTTCGTCTATCTGTTGGTGTAAGTACAAAATCAAAATAATGGAGGTTTTCCGAGGAGATGCATGATAACTACAATTTTTTTTTTTTCATGGCTTCGTTGTGAGGCCATTATTTAAACAATAAGTCCATTATCAAAAAAATAAAACTACCATTTTGAAGCCAAGAAGTTGTAGAAATTTAATGTATTTTTTACTAGTTGTTATATGTTTTGGCTAATGAGTAGATAGCTCTGAAAACTGGACAAAAAACCCGTTTTGCCGAGTGCGCCTAGTGCCAGGAAAAAAACAGATTTCACCCGCGCGAGGCCCTTCTTACTATGATGTGCATAAAGTCGAGAATAGGATGACACAGTTCGGAGGAGAAATCAATATTAAATCAGGAGTCAATTTGACCAAGTTTTATTTAAATACTCAATAATTAAACATACATTTAAAAAAGTGTTCAGTTACCTACTTTAATAGAGCGTAAAATTAGAAACTTTATTAACAAAAAATAATGGGTTATCGCTGATAATTTCGAGTCCATGAATTAAAATAGTTTTTTTCGGTGCCATTTAAATTTTTTTCTGTAAAAAAATCTGATCTACTTTTTAAATTCCATTCGGTCATTGTGCTTCTTCTTGATTGTACCCACACGTCAATTTTTTTTTTTGTTATAGTTTTGTTATAGTTTCTTAACATCAGTGAGCGGCGTCGAAAATTATCTTTTTTCGTTTTCTGGCACTAGGCGCCCCCTTAAAACTTACACTAAACTTGTGCTTATAAGTAAAAGCTGAGTTTGATGATAAAAGAGTAGCACCTTACACTTATTGAGGCATAAGTAACAGAAATGCTCTTAGAGTTGACATACACCAGAAAAGATGCCGTTTGGTACACCAGCACGGATAGTCTCATCAAAATCGTATAGGTACAATTTAGATTCTCAGCCCAGTCCGACTCAAGTTTCGATCGCATCCGGCGACCTTTTTCAAGGAACTTTTTTTATCAAACGTGAGTTACCTGTGTATTTATTTAAAATGTGTAATAGCCATGTCAGTTTTCATACTAAAATTAAGATTCTACTCGTACTTATTAACATCATTACTGTGGCGAAATTTCAGGGATTATTTTTACAACATTCACATTTTGCCTGCACCTCTGCATTCTGTAACCTTTTGTCTGTAACCTTAATCGATTTAGACGTACCAAAAACCTGATTGAGAACGACACCCTTGTTCGAAGAAGATTGTCTTCCTCCCGGCTCAGAGCCACCACCATGGCTGCATTTCTGTCTAATGCCAGGGTCGAGGGCCCGCTAAAACAATCGATGGTGACTCTGTCACTGTCACCACCCCGGTTCCTCTAGGTTCACACCCCACGACCAATATAGAATTTAGGACTATTTCAAGGTTTATTTGTTCAGTAGAACGACTGTTAAATAAACTAATCTTAGTTCCTATTTAACATTAGTTGTAATCACAGAAATCTAAATAATAAGGTAATAGAAATGGCATAACTCTCAAATTACTTGCAAAACGCTTGTCGCCACATTTCCCCTACCCCCTCGATCACTACTACATGCGCGTAGTATTCAAATAGAGCTCCACTCACACACCAATAGCTGCACATTATCAACCTGGGTCTGTGATTGCACCACACACATTCATAAACGCTTATCAGTGAACCTACTAATACATTGAAAAATTAACAATTTTTCACATATACGCTAGTGCTTGACAAAAATTAAAACATATCGATATTTCAAAGTACGGTCCAATTTTAACATTCGATAAAGGTTATTATTGATTTCATTAATTAGGTGTATTACACTACAACAAAGTAAATATGCCTACCTATAAAATAAGTGAGTCACATGGGTTATACTATTGTTTCGAAAACTGAACTATGTAATTCTGACACCACATGGGCTTAGGTATAGTTGAAGAACAAAGGTTGTTGTATATTTTGTACATCGAGCAACTCGATCTTCCGCGCAAGCACGGAAGGGAAGTAGCCTTTGCCAAAAAATATTGTTCAAATCTTTCTGTCATTTCTTGCGGGAGGGGAAAGTTGCACACTAGCGTAAAGCCGCACTATTACATACAAAACATACCTGTACCGATCCATTGCCGACCATACTCACACAGCCAAATCACTAACACATAAAAAATAAAGCACCATTCACAAATCTAGCCCCGCCCTCAGTGTATTCCACGCCACAGTATATTATCAAACTCTATGGTCCACGCGGACTTGTACTTTGACAGAGGGGAAACGCTGTGTATGCCTACTCCCTTCCGTGTTGCTCGCTGATTTTGTATGAAAACTAATAAAGTCTTAAAAATAAAAGCTTACAATAGATAAATACTGCCTCAGTTATCCTAATATTTATTTTGCACGGACGAACAATCGCGCGTTATAGCCAGTATATGTATATACTTTTGTTAATAATTAATGAATTATGAAGTAATGTTTACCGCGAATTAAAAGATTGTACGTACGGGTGTAATGTTAATTGCGTACAATTTTTTTTATCGATTTATTATGTTACTTTATCGATAAAACTATGTAAAATTTAAAATAAAATTTTCATCGTTTATTTTTGGGAAAGTAAAATTGGACCGTCACAGCACTAACTCACAATCGCTACCTGCGGTTGTACCATGGAAGATTAGAGGTTATGACGATATCTTTAATTTTACATTACATTGCTGTTTAAGCTTGTGTACCACTTTAGATGTTAATTAATGTATGCAGCAATGGTATGCAAAATGACGATCACACCAAAAATTTATAACTATCATAGTGAATCATTGGGCTCCGTTTATTTTATTAAAAAATACAATTAAAATAAAATAAAATACCTATCGGTGAAATGTAATCGCATTATTGGTATAATTGCAAGTTGTGGAAGAAATTCCACAGTTGTTTATGCTGCATAACACAAGTTTTTAAAGATGATTCACGCCTGCCGGTTCGAACAAGACTAAACTACAATTCGAGCACTGGTGGCCTACAAGTCACCTGTGCGGCGACAATGTCACGCGGTCATGCTACTTCTAGTACCTTATTATTTAGATTTCTGTGGTTGTAATGAACACTGTATTTTAATCTTGATAAGGCCATAAATATAGGGTTATACATCGGTATTAAAAACAAGTTATTTTTTATTTTATTATAATATTTTTATATTAAAGCAGCTATTGATGATATGAGAAAGTAAAAAGTTAAAAACAATATTTAAAGTGTTTTTGAATGTATACAAACTCGGCGCAACACTTGATCCCCGCTATGGTATCATCACAGTTGTAATATTTAAATACAGAAAATAATTACATTTACTTAAGCATCTTTTCACATTCCTCGCAGCTTTCCATATAGCAGTTAAAACTCGCAGCTCTCTCTCCCAAAGCCAAAGAGAATTAAAAACCATAATCGGCCACGACGGCCCAGTGCTGGTTGGCATTTGTCATATATCCTAGAAATATACCTGTCTTGAAACACACCGTTTCGCTTCGCCAGTGTTGATGACAAAATCGTACATCTGTTCCTCGGGGATCAGAGGTTACAGGTGGGACTTAAACCGATGACACGATTTTGAAATCAACATTCTGGACAACAGACCACTGCGGCGATTATCCGTATGTTTTGTTTGAGTGAATATTAGTGTTAGTGTAGATAAATGACTTATACAATAGAAGTTCTAATAAATTGAACGGGATCTACTCTATTTCCTTCGTCGTGGTTTCCAGTTTCGTCTTTATACTGAATAGCGAAGTTTCAGTTCTATTTGTTCGGGTATCGAAACAGAGGCGTTTAATTTATAAGACCCGAGAGAAATATTGCAAACAATGTGAGGCTTACACCTCAAATATATCTTGTACGGTTGTAAGTACCTACATAAGTAAATGTCTTGAGAACATATACAAATATTATATTGTTGTTTCAGCGTAACTTATAATATTGTATTGTGTGAAGATGTATTACAATCCCAATAATGTCATACATTTGAAAATATGGATATGCATAATGCAGGTTGAAACTGCTGAAAGGGTCTGGGTTGAAATTTAGGACACAGATTAGTCAGGTGTTGCACCTAGGTTTTCATCGCAGAAAAATAATGGGATTGGGTGCTACTAACTGGGCTTGGCCTAAACCTATTTAACCCATATCGTCTCAGATGATTGCTTTATTAGTAAGATACGTTTGGCAGTAAATATGATAGGAACACTATTATGAGTGCTTATGTATTTTTGTACTTTATTTATAGAGTCAAAAGAAATAAATAAATGAAATTTATATAATTAATAGTTTTAAGAACCTGCAACGCCCCAATTTGCATTAAGAAAGTTAAACCAGTTACCCAGTGTGGACGACCGCACACAAGTATCTGACGGGCAGTCGATAGAAACAGAAAACGCTTCAAGGTCGTCGTCCATTGCAGTTGAAAACAATTTTACTAATATTTACGCCAACCTATTTTAGAAAACAAGGAAAGGTCTAGAGGACGCCTTAACCTTCAAGAAGGGTTACCAAGGGGAACCAAGACATACTTATTTAATTTAATTACTTATTAAATAACACAATTACGAATTATATGGTGATACGTTTGTTGATTTGCGCATTGCGCATTTTCGCATGTTACTTGAAGTAAGTAATATAAGTTTATTTTTAATTTTTATTGGTTGTCAAACATACAGCTTTATCAAGTAATTTTGCTTACACACCGTTCACACACAAAGTACAAAATAATAATATTATTTAATAAAATAATTATTTTATTATTTATTTATTTATAAGGATTATGGCCTTGACTCTCTCCTTGCCCGGGGAAAAAGCCTCCGATCCCGACAATGAGAACATTGAGTCTGCTTATACCAGGAAAATAAAAAGTGCATTTTATTATTTCGCATAGATGAGATCATGACACCCGAAAATTTAGTGAACATAATTTTATTCGTCGCTCACAAGTCGCAAAAACATGCCCTGTGAGAATTTAACCTCTAACTTCGAGATAAAAGACGATCCGTGAGACATTTTTGTCCTCAAAGACCTTTTGGAGCGTCCATTCCTTCAGGAAGTAGGTAATGTGCGGTTAGCGCATTTCCCTAAGGATATGACCGGGAACGAATTTATGATTTCTTTGCGTACGGTTTTTTAGCATTCGTGGGGTCGGAGCGGGACACGGAATTCGTTTTAATGTTTAAGTATTCTGCTTAGTATGGTATGGTGAAGAGAATAAAATATTGCTTTTATTTATTTCTGCGCGCTCAAAACAAAGAGATCTTCTTCTTTTCTATTTGGCTTCTGTATGCAGCACAATTGCAACTTCGCGTCAGTCCTGCTTGAAGTTGATGGTACACTCTCTTCATCACTTCTTCCTATAAATTTAAATATTATGTGGATGGAGTCTTTATTTAATAATTAGTACTTAATACTTAGTTTTTATATATAAAGAGTGACAAGACGAGCAGGACATGTGCCTGGTGGTAAGCAACATGCCTGCCACACAACAGCATAGTGACACGCAGATATTGGAACATGAAGAGTCCAAATCATTACGTAGCACTGCACTGCGCTCATCACCCAGAGATTTAAGATGTTATATCTCTAAGCCCTGTAATTTCTCTGGAAACATTGCCCTTCAAACCGGAACACAGTAATGTTTGCACATTACTGCTTGGCGGTAGAATATCTGGCAAAGGTGTGGTACTTCCCCAGGCGGACTTAGCAAAGAGTCCTACCACTACAAAAACAAACATACTGACAAACTTTTTCTTGTACAATATTAGTAAGAAAGTAAGGATTAACTGTTACTTTTCCTGTTAATACGAAATTAAATATAAATTCAGGCAACTATTCACAGAACAGGGAGACGTCAGTGTCATTATCAATTCTGTTGAACGCGATCCATCACTAGGGTTGTCAGTAATCCTTCTCAATACATCTAGTGAGCGACCGAGTCTGCGGTGAGCTAAATCAGTGGCCCGCTCGTAATGCGCTCATGATTGATTGCATGCGCTTGTAGAACATAAAAGTACACCTAGTTCTGTAGTTTTATTTACTGAACGGGAACAGGAAAACCACGGGGCACTGCTTTTCTTAATTTTTTGCCTAGTTATAAGTTTACAATGCCGTCGAACTAAGCTCGGGGCTTGTGTTTCGAAATTTCAACCGGATCCGTTCAGGCCTTCCAACGTGATTGAGCAACAAACATCTAAACTTTGACATTTCAAATATTAGCAGAATTAGCAATTCGACATGCAGCGTATACGCTGCGTGAAATTTTGGATGTGTGTTCCTCAATCACGTCGGAAGACCTGAACGGAGCCGATTGAAATTTCGAACATGGTGCGATTATAGTCTGGAATAGCATATTTAAGAACTATCTTTTTATTACAGGAACATAACAAGGACGGGAACTGTGCGGTAAAATCACGGGACGCTGCCAGTTACTTTTATTTATCAGCTATGTATTAAGTTTGTCGGCTCTGGGTGTTCTTACCCGAAAAGACGTAGTGACAAATCGTACACAAAAATGTACCTAATGTATACTAAATGTACCTACAGGTACATCCTGGACATGACACTGCTCAAACCATTCGTTTTCATGACTAGCTAAATAAATAAATAATTACTTTATATGCGAAAATGGGTAGGTACAATGTTTACATTGAGAACTCCATAATAATCATTCAACCTAGTTATACTTTCCAGTAACCGCGCTCAGACTATACAAATACATCCGTGAGGGCTAAAACCGCTGAGTAGCGTCTAGACGCACGGTGCCCGTCGCCGGTGGTCTGGAATGTGTAAACAGGATGAGGTCCCGACCAGCGCTAGGCTGTAAGTTAGTTTTAAGTCAGTCTATTCTTAACTCTCAAATGTATCGGACATTTATTAAACTCTAACAAATTAATTTCTGTTTTTAAAAACTAAAACCCGTGTCCCCCAATCTTGACTGGCGCAGCCGGTACGATTGCTGAGGGTTCGTCGCGAAGTCGCTTGGATAAGTGAGTGCTAGTTCGCGCGTACTAAATAGTTACGGTCATAGCTTCACATCAGCTAGTTCGTAGCGTCGGCAATCCCGAACCAAACAAATTTGTCCTGTTGGGCCACGAGAAGTTTCAAGAACGTACCAGCTATAGCAGAAGGATGCGGACGAGTGCACAGTGAGTAAACCTTTTCGCTTTCCTCCCTTGTCCTCATCTATTTCCGTTGGTTGGAGAAATTATTTGATTTTCTTTTAGACTCATTAACCAGGCTTAGAAATCAGCCAAATAGTGATAACTATCGCAGTTACATTTATTAAATTAAGTATAACATTAAACAACTAAAATGGAGCAAATTAGAATCATACCCAAAGATTTATTGTGTCTAATACCTAAGTACGAAGGTGAAGAGTGTTTGTTAAATCTTTTCCTTAAGAAAGCTCAATATGTATATAATGGATTTGGTGCTGCCAATAATGCAATGCAACAAACATATGTATTCCACGCCATTACAAGTAGGCTACAAGGTAGAGCCGCCGCCCTCCTAAGCGAAAGGGAGGATATAAACTCATGGGCAGCTCTACGAGAGCTTTTAATTCAACATTTCGGCGACCCCCGCTCCGAGGAGTGTATAGCGATTGAGCTTGAACAAATGAAAATTAATTCAGGCGAGTCGTACATAGCGTTCTGTCACCGTATTCAACACATGCGAAGTACATTATTTGCAAAAGTAAATTTATTAACCGACGAAGGAGTCAAAGCCGCAAAAATGATAGTATATAATAATTTAGCACTCAACGTATTTTTATATAATCTGTCTGAAGAACTTATTAGAATCGTGCGTTTAAAAGCGTGCCCTAACCTAGAAACAGCTTTAATGATTGTTACCGAAGAGGTCAATTTCATGACCTAATTTCATGCCAAACATAAACGCCAGGCTCCGGCACCCCCTAAGCTACCACAAGGGATGCCGTTTTCAAATCCCTCGAGTAACCATAATGTTATCCCTAACAGTGGGTTTAAATTCGGGATTCCTTCGGCTAACAACCCACAACAGAGAACGATTATGCCGAACACAAACTTTAAGTTCGGCATACCACCACAGCAACCCCAAGGGTTTAGACCAGGTATTCAACCCCAAAATCCACCAACCGGCTTCAGGTACAATCCAAATCCGGGCCCAAATAATTTTAAATTTGGTATTCCCCGTCAACAGCCGGGTTTCAACGTCAGCGCACCAAACCAAGGACAGGGATTTAAACCCCAGTACTTCTCTAATTTTAATAGACCACAACAACTACCCTACGGACAGCCACAGCAAAACTTTAAATTCGGCATTCCCAACCAAAACTTAGCACGCCTAAAGCCACGAGACGAAGATGTGTCGATGCGCACTGCTCGTCCTCTGCGGCAAAATACATTAAACACTGCAGCGGAACACAATAATCTATTTTATAATAATGAGCTAGTAGAAGCTTCACCACAAGATGAGGAGTATGACCCCTCATACTACTATAGCGACAGCTACGCATATAACCTTGACGTACCCGAGTTCAATATGCCAGAAATGACCACAGAGGCTGTGGAACACGAAGACCCTGATACTATCGAAAATTTTCATGCAGAGGCCTCAAATTCTCACCCGAAGTAATCGAATTAAATTGTGACTCTTTACTTAAATTACCACACATTGTCATCCCAGAAATAAACTCGCGTTTTATGATAGAGACAGGGAGCACACGGTCTTTCATAATCCCGGCCAAGGCCAACGAATACTTCTCGGCTTATAAATACTCGGAGCCTTTTGAGGTGATAAGCACCCACGCTCGGAGTCAACACAGCGAGGCCATATGTATACCGTTACTAAAAACGTTTCAATGTGAAGGGAGACATAAATTTTACATATATGATGTCGATAGCCGCTATGACGGTCTAATAGGTAGCGACCTTCTGAAACAGCTGGAAGCTAAAATCGACATGAAAAACCAAATTTTACAGACACCTTATACAAACATACCAATCTTGTACAACCCCCCACACGAAATAGTATTGGAAGCTAGGACGGAGACCCGTGTTAAGGTCCCTACTGACCTACAAAATGGCGAAGCCATCATAGACTTCGTAGATTTTGGCGAGGGTATAAGAATGCCCGCCGCGTTAGTCACATGCGTAGACTCTTTCACGTACACTGTCATCCAGAACGCTTCCGATGACATGATTAGTATGGCGTTTACAAGAGCATTAAAAGTCACGAAATATGTAAAAGAAGAATGCACAGTTAACGCGACCTTAGATAGATGCGAGATAGACGACCTTTTAAAACAAAATTTAAAGAAGCTGCGTTTAGACCACACAAATAAAGAAGAGCGAAAACTTATAGAGAAATTATGTCACGAGTATAGGGACATCTTTCACTGCGATGGCATTTCACTCTCTTTCACTAATGGAGTTAAACACGAAATTAGAACCAAAAATGAAGACCCTATATTTATACGCCCTTATAGACACCCGCCAATGTACAATGAAGAAATACAAAATCAGGTTTCTAAACTACTTGAAAACGACGTAATAAGAGAATCACACTCCCCATGGAGTGCTCCAGTACATCTGGTTCCAAAAAAATTAGATGCTTCTGGCGAAAGAAAGTTCAGAATGGTTATAGATTACAGGCGTCTCAACGAAATTACGACCGACGACAAATATCCATTACCCAACATCTCAGATCTCTTTGACAAATTAGGAAAATCTATATACTTTAGCACTATCGATTAAGCTAGCGGTTACCATCAATTAGAAGTCAAAGAAGAGGATAGACAGAAAACCGCGTTCTCCACGCAGTCAGGACATTATGAATTTACTCGCATGCCGTTCGGACTAAAAACAGCTCCAGCAACATTTCAACGAGCTATGGACAATGTGCTCCGAGGTCTACAAGGACTCCATTGCCTGGTTTACCTCGATGACATAATTGTATATTCTTCCAGCTTACAGGACCACATCAAGAAACTGCGTAAGGTATTTGACCGACTTAGGGCTACCAACCTGAAGGTTACACTCGACAAGTGCGAATTCTTCAGAAAGGAAGTCCTTTACCTTGGACATTTAATAACGAAAGAAGGCCCTAAGCCCAACAATGATAAAATTCAGGCTGTTTTAAACTTCCCTATACCGACAACGACAACACAAATTAAGAGCTTTTTAGGATTAGTCGGTTACTATAGAAAATTCATCAGAGACTTTGCAAAAATTACTCGTCCTCTCACTAACTGTCTAAAGAAGCGAAATAAAATAGAACTAACAGACGAATTTAGAGGTGCGTTTGAAAGGTGTAAAGAGCTACTAGTCAACGCTCCGATTCTACAATTTCCGGATTTCGAAAAACCATTCGTTCTCACAACCGATGCATCCGACTATGCAATAGGCGCGGTATTGTCACAAGGCCCTATAGGTTCAGATAAGCCGATAGCGTATGGTAGCCGTACCCTCAATGACGCGGAGTCTAGATACAGTACAATAGAAAAGGAACTTCTAGCCATAGTGTGGGCTGTCAAGCATTTCAGACCATACCTGTATGGGAGACGTTTCACTATTTATACCGACCACAGACCCCTTGCATGGCTCAACAGCATAAAAAAGATAACAGCAAACTCACTAGGTGGAAGTTACGGCTCGCAGAATTCGATTACGATATAATTTACAAAAATGGAAAGCAAAACTGTGTAGCGGACGCTCTGTCCCGTATCAAAGTCAATGCGATACACAAAGACAACGAGTCTACAAAGGTACACGTAGAGAAAAGAACAGACTCAGACCGACAAACTCTTAGCGACGACACAGTAATTATTTCTTCCGACTCAGAGGAAACCCTATCTGCTCATTCAGACGAAGCTAGATCACCTTACCCCATACCATCTCCATCTAGTAGCACTATTACTGCTTCAGGAACTTCAGCAACTGAACATTCGGTTTACGATATGGATACCTCAGGAATCCCTATTTTAAATGAAGCCATCGATACAAAACCCAACCAAATATTAGTATACACTTGGTTCAGACCTGAGCTAACAGTTAAAGATTTGTCTAGACCCAAACAGAAAGTTTTAGAAGTACACTTGCCCCTTAATAGACCCGACCTTGTTAGGAAATTTCTGAAAGAATTTATAAGACCGAACCTTAAGTACTTTATATTCTTCGAGCATGAGACACACAAAAAACAATTCTCCGTAGCTACCATAGAACTGTTTAAGAAGAACACGGTCAGAATAGTAGAATGTACAGAAAGAGTTATTTACGTTGAAGATGAGAATGAACAGAGAGAAATAGTACAAAAGTATCACATTGGAAAAACTTGTCACCGAGGAATTAAGGAAACACTAATGCACTTGAAACGCACGTACTATTGGTCCAACATGGATTTGACAGTAGCTGCCACCATAAATTCAAGCGAAGGCTGTAAGACAATGAAATATGACAGAAAGCCACTTAAACCGGAACTGCAACTAACACAAACTCAGACAAAGCCATTTCAAGAAACTTTTATGGACATTTTTAGTATTGAAGGCAAATCTTTTCTCACCACAGTAGACGCTTTTAGTAAACTCGGTCAGGCAATAGAAATTAACAACAAAACAACTCCCGAGGGCATTCGAGCACTTATAAAATACTTTTGTATATACGGAGTCCCACTTAAAATTAGCTCCGACTCTGGTTCAGAATTGAATAACGTCCTACTGAAAGAGACACTCCAATTTTATAAGGTAGATCTACACATAGGCACCCCACATAACCCAAATTCAATGGGACTAGTCGAAAGGTTCCATTCGACTCTTATTGAGGTCTATAGGTCAGCTAAATATGGGCATAAAATTACTGATGCCGCGTCAGTTATGACTTATGCACTTATGTCCTATAACCAAACCATTCACTCCAGCACAGGGCTAACTCCTTTTGAAGTCGTGTTTGGACACACGGACTCTACAAGTACCTTCGACGTCGAGTTCAATAAGGAATATACCCAAAAATTAGTCCGCGATCATAAAAAACGAGTTAAATACTTATACGAGTATCTGACAAACAAAACTATAATCAAAAAGACACGAGTTAACGAACAACAGCACGGAAAAGAAAAGAAGTTCAATATACAAGAAGGAGACACAGTCTTTGTAAAGGGAGTAAATGAAAGAAGAGGAAAAGATAAACCACGATACGAAAAGGCGGAAGTCGTGGGGGAGATAGTTAGAAATGTTGTACCACTTAAGATCAAAGGCCGTGATACAAAAGCGCCAATTAAGGATATTAAACGTCCTCCACAGGTGCATCCTGATATTGGCGACGACAGCGGCTGCCCTGGCCCTTCAACTTCAAAGGATCAGGGATAACCCAGGGGTCTTCCCGATCAAGGAAGGTCAAGCCCTGATTAGTAGCGATAAGTGGTCTTTAATTAAGATTTTAGATTTAAGTTTAATTAGAGATGATTTAGAATTTAATTTAAATAGATACGCAAACCTCAATACACACATACTTAACTATTTTGGAAAGAAACCAGTTAACTCAGACATAAGTGATAGTAAAATTCAGACAGACTTCATAAAAAATTTGACAGTGCAAAAATTGAACCAACTATTGCCCGCCAAAAGAATTAAACGAGGCATTATAAACCCTCTTGGCTCGCTAATTAAGTTAGTATCGGGTAACTTAGATAACGACGACGCCATCAAATACGACAAACTAATCAAAGAAGTAAAATCAAAACAAATTGCTGTAAATAAGAAAGTAACGGTGGTCGCAGAAATGGTGCAGTCATTAGTTAACATCACAAATAACACTAAGTACAATTTCATCCAATTAGATAAAGCAATTTGGGAAATCAGAAAACAAATCAACGACAAAAATAGTACTCACGACACTTTCAAAATTTGTAATACTTATCAATTGTTCCTGCATAACTTCCAAACTATTTACACCTCATTGGATGAAATAGAAACTATAATTGCATTTAGCAAATTAGGCATGTTACACCAATCTATTATAGACTCAAGTGAATTACTGGCAATGTTAAAAAGAGTAGAACAACATAATAAACTTATGTTTCCTGTAACTCCAGAAAATCTGTTAAAACTAGAACAATGTATAAATATAAAAGCTTACGCAAAAGAAAATCACATAACATTCATCATGGACGTACCTCTTGTCGAAAACGACACGTACGCATACTATAGAGTTCTACCCTTCCTGTCGCGAACACCCTTAACCAGACCCACCTAATTCTACCAAAATTCCCCTTCCTATTAGCGAAAAGGTCGAAAACAGTGTTTCTCCCTCGCCCCTGCAAGGAAGTTGATGAATTCCTGTTCTTATGTGAAGAGGACTACTCATCGGGGTTGTCCCAGGACACCTGCATGACCAACCTGATGACATTTGCGGCAGACACATCCTCGTGTCACCCGATCTTGGTGGACTTGGAGGAAGTCGTAGTGGAAAAGATCCAGAGCAACAGATGGATGCTGTTCACCAAACCCATACTCATCCTCACGCAGAACTGCAAGGACGACACCACGTACCATCATGTCCAGGGGACATACATCGTAACGATCGATGACGACTGTAAAGCCGAAATTGGAGGTTTCACCATGAAAAGACAGAGGGTGAACATGGACCATTTCCAGTTGCCTGCTGTACCAGTTATAAACCTGCCACCTGTTAGTCCTCCGAAGCCAACCCCTTTCATCGGACCAGTAAACCTGAGAGGGATGGACCTGACGGATCTACAACGCCTATCTTCAGTTTTAGTGAAAAGTGATAGTGAAATGGGCATTAACAGTGAAATCAGTGACGTCGTAAACGTAAAAAATATTAGTGTCGGTACACTTATTTTATATGTAATTTTAGGATTAGTATGTGCTTATGTAACTTTTAATTATGTTAATCGAAATTATCGGAACCAAAATCGTGCCACCGATAATTTCGAGCTTGAGGAGGGAGGAGTTATACTTTCCAGTAACCGCGCTCAGACTATACAAATACATCCGTGAGGGCTAAAACCGCTGAGTAGCGTCTAGACGCACGGTGCCCGTCGCCGGTGGTCTGGAATGTGTAAACAGGATGAGGTCCCGACCAGCGCTAGGCTGTAAGTTAGTTTTAAGTCAGTCTATTCTTAACTCTCAAATGTATCGGACATTTATTAAACTCTAACAAATTAATTTCTGTTTTTAAAAACTAAAACCCGTGTCACACCCTCGTCACTGGCTAAACGGCGCGAGCTAAGTACCTACTCGTTCGGGTCCTCCCGGGTGTACTAAAATCACAAGGCCGCCGGCCGTTTGCCCTAGTTGACGTGCGAACGAACGCTGAGTGCGCGCATAAATAATGTCGCGGCGTTATTGTATTGTGAATGGCTGCAATCTGCAATAGCAAGTAACTAAAATGTAGAAGTAATTTATCTTATTTTAAATTGCCGAAACAGGAAGCAAGGGAAGTGTTTTTATTGTTAATATTTATTTTTGAGCTAAATTTTGGTAGGTTTCAAATTTCAATCGAACAGAATATAGAAACAGTAGTGTGTAATATGTATAATCTTTATTTTGAATAGATACAGTAGAGGTTATGCATACACATTATTTTGTCTGAAATACCTTTTACCCCATCTTTATTATGTCTCATTAAGTTTAATAAAAATGTTGACGAGATACTTTTTTTAATATTCATGTACAATTGTTCATAATGAATGATACTAATTTGTTCATTTATTCGACGGTATGAAAACAACTTACAACTACCTACATTGTATAACCAAAATAAACTTCAGTATCAATTGACTATAAAACGTACCTACTTAAAAAAAAGCTATAGAATTTTTAACCGAATTCAAAGAACCGCCTCCGGTTCTGGGCTTAATTTTTATTGGATGTAAGTATGTTTCGCGATAGCTCAGCTAATTGTGAACCATTTTTTAACCCCCGACTAAAAAAGGGTGTTATAAGTTTGACGTCGATTTTTTTAAAAAGGTTTATTTTTGTGCGGTGGTTCTTAGCTATGTTTGGTTAATATCGATTCAAAATGCCCCCCCTCCACAAAATCGCGGACAAAATATTTCTTCACAACCTACCTCTATATGGGTATCAAATGAATGGGCTTCTCTAATGGAGTACTGTAGTGGTAGGACTAATAGCAGGGTCCGCCTGAGGAAGTACCACACCTTTGTCAGTTCTTCTACCGCCAAGCAGTAATGTCACACCCTCGTCACTGGCTAAACGGCGCGAGCTATATACCTACTCGTTCGGGTCCTCCCGGGTGTACTAAAATCACAAGGCCGCCGGCCGGTTGCCGGAGTTGACGTGCGAACGAACACCGAGTGCGCGCATAAATAATGTCGCGGCATTATTGTAATATTATGAATGGCTCCAATAGCAAGACACTAAAATGTAGTAGTAATTTATCTTATTTCAAATTGCCGAAACAGGAAGCAAGGGAAGTGTTTTTTTTTAATATTTATTTTTGAGCCAAATTTTGGTAGTTTTCAGTCGCACAGAATATAGAAAAAGTAGTGTGTAATATGTATATTGTATAATATCTGTTTAGAATAGATACAGTAGAGATTATGCATACAAATTATTTTGTCTAAAATACCTTTTTATCCCATCTTTATTATGTCTCATTAAGTTTAATATAATTTATGACGACATACTTTTTTGAATAATCATGTATGAATGAATGATACTAATTTGTTCATTTATTCGACGGTATGCAAAACAATTTACAACTACCTACATTGTAGAACTAAAATATACTCCAGTATTAATGGACTATAAAACATACCTACCTAAAAAAACCGACAGAATTTTTAACCGGATTCAAAGGAGCCACCTCCTTCGAATCCGGCCTTTGAATTCTGGCCTTAATTTTTATTGGATGTAAGTATGTTTCGTGATAGCTCAGCTAATTGTGAATCATTTTTTAACCCCCGAGCAAAAAAGGGTGTTATAAGTTTGACGTCAATTTTTTCAAAAAGGTTTATTTTTGTGCGGTGGTAGCTATGTTTGGTTAATATAGATTCAAAATGGCCCCCTCCACAAAACGGAGGACAACATATTTCTTCACAACCTACCTCTATATCAAATGAATGGGCTTGTCTAATGGAATACTGTAGTGGTAGGACTCTTAGCAGAGTCCGCCTGGGGAAGTATCACACCTTTGTCAGTTCTTCTACCGCCAAGCAGTAATGTGCAAACATTAATGTGTTCCGATTTGAAGAGCAATGTTTCTAGTGAAATTACAGGGCTTAGAGATATAACATCTTAGACCTCTGGGTGACGAGCACAGTGCAATGCTAGGTAATGATTTGGACTCTTCATGTTCCAATAGCTGCGTGTCACTGTGCTGTTATATGGCAGGCATGTTGCTTACCATCAGGCACATGTCCTGCTCATCTCGTCACTCTTTGTTTAAAAAAAAACACAGTAATGTTTGCACATTACTGCTTCGCGGTAAAATAACTGGCAAAGGTGTGGTCCTTCCCCAGGCGGACTATTTCTTACAACCCTAGCACGTTTGGTCAGTGACGTAAGCAGACGACAAGTCACGGTATTTACAGCTCTACGTGGGTGTGTTAAGGTGTATTTTTGCTTGCAAGTAATTGTAGGTAAGTAGTATACGATAGTTTAGGTTATTGTCGTGTAGGTATTTGCACTTTTGTATGGCAGTGATGCATCTGTTACGAAGTAACTATTTTCTGATCTGTGGTAATGTGCAAACATTACTGTGTTCCGGTTTGAAGGGCAATGTTTCCAGTGAAATTACAGGGCTTAGAGATATAACATCTTAGATCTCTGGGTGACGAGCGCAGTGTAGTGCCAGGTAATGATTTGGACTCTTCATGTTCCAATAGCTGCGTGTCACTGTGCTGTTATGTGACAGGCATGTTTCTTACCATCAGGCACATGTCCTGCTCGTCTCGTCACTCTTTATTTAAAAAAAACACAGTAACGTTTGCACATTACTGCTTCGCGGTAGAATAACTGGCAAAGGTGTGGTCCTTCCCCAGGCGGACTCTGCCAAGAGTCCTACCACTACTAACACCTACCACCATTTCGTACAACCCTAGCACGTTAGGTCAATGACGTAAGCAGACGACAAGTCACACGGTGCGCACGGCATTTACAACTCTGCGTGGGTGTGTTAAGGTGTGTTTTTGCTTACAAGTAACAGTAGGTAAGTAGTATACGACAGTTTAGGTTATTATCGTGTAGGTATTTGCACTTTTGTATGGAAGTGATGCATCTGTTACGAAGTAACTATTTTCTGATCTGTGCCCGTGTCCCCCAATCTTGACTACCTTGCGGCTCAAAAATATTGACTCGTCTATGAAAATTTGACAACAAAATTTACAATTACTTACTTTAAAGCTGCCTATTCAAAGGCTGCCTATTCCACATTATTATTGTTTACATTACATATTCTAGTAACTTATGTAATAATTCTTGTACACATATGGCATACTATTAGCGCTCCGCGGTTTTACTGGCGTAGTTCCCGTTCTCGTTATTTTCCCAGGATAAAAAGTAGCCTATGTGTTCTTTGTTCTTCCAGACTATAATCTAACTGTGTTCCAAATGTCAGCCGAATCCGTTCTTATGTTACGACTTGATTGAGCATCAAACATCAAAGTCGCCAGATATTTATAGTAGGTACTTATTAGTAGGATAATGTCAGAAGAATATAATCTGAATCTTGGAAACGACTCCAACGATTTTCATGAAAATTTGTATGCAGGGGGTTTCGTGGGCGATAAATCGATCTAACTAGGGGTTTTAGATTTTTTGAAAATATCGATTTATCCGTCTTTTAACGGAGCAACGCTCAATGGTCCAGGTACTGATGATAATGGCAGTTCTAAAAATACTGTAAAGCATTTGGCTAGAGAAATAAAATAGGAGAGCAAGCATAGCAAATAAATAAAATTAAACGGGAATAAAAGGTTTTTGTCAACAAAATTAATTAACTTTCGTCTCCATCAAGAGTTATAAATAAGATGAAGAGCTTTCAAATAATCCATTTGCTTCAAAAGTGGCCAATTCAAGGACTTCATACTTGAGAATATTTATAGAATGATTTAGTCGAAATTATTTACTAAATTAATAATTTAAATACATTGAAATGTATTTACTGTTTATGTGTTTGTACTTAGTTGCTTTAAGTACTTAAACTCCCATATAATATGAACTTTATGGAAATGTCCATTCCGATTTAATTTTCTCGAAAAGTTTTCGGCTCATGTGCTTATATGATCCTGAGTAGAGATTCTAGAATACGGGAGTCCTTAAAAAGCCTAACGAAACCCTTTTTTAATCAGTTATAGGCTTACCTTGACCGCCATCTAGCTTAATGTTAAGCGACCATGTTTGTGGTCTACGAAGGAATGTGTATGTACATACCTTAAAGAAACTGATTAGTTTACGACTCGAAGACAATAAGATTGTATCCATTCTTAAAAGTTCAGTCACTTATCACCTACTCACTAGCTCTATAGGTACTAAACTTTTTATAGTTAAATTAATTCCTTCTTTTGGGAGTAAGGGACAGATATGGGATATACATTTTTTTGGCCCACAGTATTGTTGGCCCACAGACAAAGTTAGTCATGGTGTTGAATACAAAGCGTTCTCAAAGGTTCGCAATTCATCAGAATCTTTTAATGCATGTTCATTCATTAATCAAATACGCCTGAACCGATTCTGAAAGTTTTTTTAACAAAAGGATGATCCCATTGATTTTTTTTCGAAATTCGTCGTGTATTTTTTAAATATGAACGGTAATCGAAAAATTGTACTTATCTACCAGTATGATAGTTTCGTGTACTTCGAAACCTCCCTGTCTTACTGAAGCAGTGTATTTACTTTGACAATTATTTTGGAATATCCAATCCTAGTGCATATCGTCAGCAGGTAAAGTAAAGTTGGATTACCTCGCGGAATGACCATTTCTATCCCATTTAATTTCTTTTCGAAAAAGGTCGAGCATTTTATTAAACATGAACGGAAATCGAAAAATTGTACTTATCTACGAGTATGATAGCTTCGTGTACTTCGAAACCTCCCTGTCTTATTGAAGCAGTGCATTTAGTTTGGAATATCCAATCCTAGTGCATAGCGTTAGCAGACTAGCTAGGTAAAGTAAAGCTGGTACTACCTCGCTGAATGACCATTTCTATCCTTTATACCAGACAGATCCTTTCTCAAACCAAAACTTAAGTTCGTAAAGTGTTCCACTAGTGCATATCGTCAGCAGGTAAAGTAAAGTTGGATTACCTCGCGGAATGACCATTTCTATCCCATTTAATTTCTTTTCGAAAAAGGTCGAGCATTTTATTTAACATGAACGGAAATCGAAAAATTGTACTTATCTACGAGTATGATAGCTTCGTGTACTTCGAAACCTCCCTGTCTTATTGAAGCAGTGCATTTAGTTTGACAATTATTTTGGAATATCTAATCCTAGTGCATAGCGTTAGCAGACTAGCTAGGTAAAGTAA
Source organism: Ectropis crepuscularia (assembly GCA_963693475.1). NCBI lineage: Eukaryota > Metazoa > Arthropoda > Insecta > Lepidoptera > Geometridae > Ectropis > Ectropis crepuscularia. The sequence continues at coordinate 7,380,303 of OY856359.1, read as the reverse complement.
AGCTGGTACTACCTCGCTGAATGACCATTTCTATCCTTTATACCAGACAGATCCTTTCTCAAACCAAAACTTGAGTTCGTAAAGTGTTCCACTAAGCTCCGGCTATCCCGCAGGCCCACAATGTCACAAAAACAATGTCGCCCAAAAGTTAGCAATCACAGCTCATTCTCCAAACTTCTGCTGCAAACTTGCCCCAATTTTCTATAAATAATGGCAGCAATTTTCGGCCGCTTTCATTCGTTTCCTAGCAATATTTTTCTTTTGCTCGGTCTTTTAGTGTTCGGATTTGGTGTAATTTTATGCATTTATATGCTGTTTTCACCGACTTTCAAATAGTGCTAATTCAGCCGTTTTAGCCGTAGTATGAGAAAATATATGTTTTACGGTTTATTGTTGCGTCTGTGTGGACATAATTTGTGGACATAATTCCTTAACAATTAGGCTGATTTTGGATGATTTGATTTGAGTTTATTATTAGCTTAGCCTAGTTTGGAGTCTGCTGACAGAAGCTTCTATCTGACAATAACGCCTACTGTGTTTTCATTTCAAATAGATATATGTACAGTAAATATGGTTTTAAGATTTTGTGTGAAAAATAAAACACGATTTAAGTTACGATTTAGTTGATACTTTGCTGTAATTTATGTATGTTATGTTTTTTTTTTAAATTTATGTTATTCTTCATGTTCAAATAAATCCGTGATATGGTGCTATAAGCAGGCGCGTTGCAGACCATAGCTACAAGTCTTGGTCGTCTCGTCACTTTTACAGTAAAATTGTTAAATTATTTTCTTGAAACATGAAATATTTTTTTCTTTCAACAATTATTTTCCGAAACAACGTTCTTATTTTGTGCGTCACTTTATTGTTTGGGAAAAAATAAATTGTAAATATAACCAAATTGTTGTTAATGAACACTAACTACATGAGTTATCATGGAGTAAAAATGGCTTAGTAAATACGATTGTAGCGCCATTGTATAACCAAATAGGTACCTACATATGTATGTTTGTACATGTCAATCGGTAGCTGAGTCAGAGAGCTTTTTGCCAGCGGACAGGCTGAATGTAACCAAGTTATCCGTGATTCCATTACGCGCTCTCCGCTCTCAATCCTCGCGTTATTGTTTCTTCATTTGTTTGTAGATCCTCGGCAAACATCATAAATTGAAATATGTCTTTTATTTTCAACCTCCGACGTAATATAGTAAGAGCTGTGGTGGCCCAGTTCCGAAACCTGTGATGTTATTGGTTCGAAGCTCGTCCAAGCGCAGTATTATTAAAAGTGTAGAAGTGCAGGTTGTTATTACGGCAGTAATGTGCAAATATCAATGTAACTATATACTTCAATATGAAAGGCATTTTTTAAAGATTATTTATTGGCAAAGAGAAAATTATCTTAAATTTCTAGGGGCCAATATCAATAGCTGCGTGGTACTGTGCTATATAAGCGTGCTACTTACCATCAGGCACATGGCTCGTACGTCCCGTTACTCTTTAATAAGACAAAGACTATAAACACATCTTTCGAGTACAACCTGTACAGTTTACATGGCTAGTTTATTGGATTTGGACTACGCCTCTTTCGATCCAGTCAAGTGAATTGAAACGTACCTAACCATACATTACAATAACTCTTTATAAAAAACCACAACCTAACCTAACTTGCATCACAAACAGCTTACAAACGTCAAAGCAATGACTAGTTTCTGCACCCAGCGGGCCCTAAATTAAACAATTCTCAATGCACTTGAGCCAACAGATTTCAACCGCACCGCCATTAGAATGTCAAAGTAGCATATTCGTTTAGTCGCAGTAAGTTGACTTTCAGGGTAAAAGTGTTAACAGTTTGAAAAATGAAATTTGTTGGTGTATTTATATGTCTTTTAATGTGTTGTATACTGATGTATGTAGATAAGTTATGTGGGTAGGCTGCCGTTGTATTGTAATTTTGTGTATTATAAAATCCCTTGGTGTGGTAAAAGATAAATAAATAAAATTGGAGCATCTGTATGCAATATCAAACTGACAGGTTTTTAATAACTTCAATTGAAAGTATAAATGATACCTACATAAATCATTTTTATTTATTTTTAATAATAATTATTTAAATACAATAAAGACATTTAACACACTATTTTTGAATGTTTTGTCTGTCTGTGCTTCTGTTTGTTCCGGCTTATCTCCGAAACGGCTGGACCGATTATGACGGGACTTTCACTACCAGACAGCTGATTTTCTAAGTCATAACATGTGGAAAATAATTAGGGTTCCTAGAAAAAAGGAAACCCTTAAAACGCGACTGATACCGCAAGCACAGCTAGTTAACGAATATAAAAACTTCATCGATTTTGTCAAATGCCCATACTGCCTGTAAGATGCAACCAATGCGGAGCACAAGTGCACTAGAAACTGTCTTTGAAACGAGAATGGTTTGACTAACAGCAAATAAAGTGAATTGCATAGATTTAACAAACAGTTAAACTTTAATGACGAAGTTTTAATGGGTGCACGAGTAAAACTGTCGCCACTGGTCACTTTGAATTTTAACATAAAATGTTTGCGTGTGCGTTTATGAGTGTGTATAATCTCTGTGTGTGAATACGTTATTTCGTTTAGAGTGTGAATGATTGTGTAATTTTGTATGTGTAAGGGTTGACAATTAGAATTCAATTTGGTACAAAGATAATAGAACAGCTAATAAATGCTACTAATATTATAAATGTCGATGTTTGTTGCTCAATCACGTCGCGTCGTAACGTACAAACAGATCGAGCTGAAATTTGTAACGCAGTTAGATTATAGATGGATAGATAGATCCTTTATTGTGACACAAAAACAGAAATATTTCAGTAAAACACTAACGAACTAGCACCACAAATGGCGGCCTTATTGCTTGGAGCAATCTCTTCCAGGCAACCAGGCATTATAGTATGCAAGAACACATAGAATACAACACAGATTTGTATCCCGGTAAACCCACGGGAACGGGAACTACGCGCATAAAACCGCGGTGCACTAGTAATATAATTTATTATTAGACTTCAAGTGCTCATGCTTGCTTAGAGGCTATAAGAAAAACTTCCTTCAAAGGTCGAAAACAGCGTTGGCTGTAACTTGTGCTATACTCATGAACGAGTGCCGCTTGCAGGAGTTATATTGTTTGTGGTTTGTACGCTACATGGCAATTTAAATTTAGGTCTACGGTGTCCTCTAAAATGTTAAATCTCGCTTATTTGGAAGTTGAGGTACCTACTGATAAAAGAGCCTGAACCCTGTGTTGTAATTAAAGTTATAATTAAAAAAATATTGGTGGACAATTCACACATAATACTATTTAACCCCAAACTAAGCAAAGCCTGTACTATGGTGGCCAGATAGCTGGTAAATGAAAACACTAATTATTAATAACAAATTATTTTGACATCAGAAATTTCGTTGTTTTCGTGGGTCATGAAACTTTTAAACGCAGCTAATGCTTTAATTAGTTTCAAACACAGAAATCTAAATAATAAGGTACTAGAAGTCGCATGACCGCGTGACATTGTCGCCGCACAGGTGACTTGTAGGCCACCAGTGCTCGAGTTGTAGTTTAGTCTTTTTCGAACCGGCTGGCGTGAATCATCTTTAAAACTAGTGTTATGCAGCATAAACAACTGTGGAAGTTCTTCCACAACTTGCAATTATACCAATAATGAGATTATATTTCACTGATAGGTATTTTATTTTATTTTAATTGTATTTTTTACTAAAATAAACGGAGGCCAATGATTCACTGTGATAGTTATTCATTTTTGGTGTTATCGTCGTTTTGCATACCATCATTGCTGCGTACATTAATCAACATCTAGAATGGTACAAGCATAAACAGCAATGTAATGTAAAATTAAAGAAATCGTCATAACCTCTAATCTTCCATGGTACAACCGCAGGTAGCGATCGTGAGCTAGTGCTGTGACGGCTCAATTTTACTTGGCCAAAAATAAACGATGAAAATTGTATTTTAAATTTTACATTTTTTATCGATAAATTAACAAAAAATATCGATAAAAAAATTGTACACAGTTAACACCCATACGTAAAATCTTTTAATTCGCGGTAAACATTACTTCATAATTCATAAATTATTAACAAAAGTATATACATACTAGCTATAACGCGCGATTGTTCATCCGTGCCAAATAAATATTGAGGTAACAGAGGCAGTATTTAGCTATTGTAAGCATTTATTTTTAAGACTATTAGTTTTCATACAAAATCAGCGAACAACACGGAAGGGAGTAGGCATACACAGCGTCAACCTCTGTCAAAGTGCAAGTCCGCGGAGTTTGATAATATACCGTGGCGTGGAATACACTGAGGGCGGGGCTAGATTTGTGAATGGTGCTTTATTTTTTATGTGTTAGTGATTTGGCTGCGTGAGTATGGTCGGCAATGGATCGGTACAGGTATGTTTTGTATGTAATATTGCGGCTTTGCGCTAGTGTGCAACTTTCCCCTCCCGCAAGAAATGACAAAGATTTGCACAATATTTTTTAGCTAAGGCTACTTCCCTTCCGTGCTTGCGCGGAAGATCGAGTTGCTCGATGTACAAAATATACAACAACCTTTGTTCTTCAACTATACCTAAGCCCATATGGTGTCAGAATTACATAGTTCAGTTTTCGAAACAATAGTTTACCCCGTGTGACTCACTTATTTTATAAGCATATTGACTTTGTTGTAGTGTAATACACCTAATTAATGAAATCAATAATAACCTTTATCGAATGTTAAAATTGGACCGTACTTTGAAATATCGATAATTTAATTTTTGTCAAGCACTAGCGTAAATGTGAAAAATTGTTTATTTTTCAATGTATTAGTAGGTTCACTGATAAGCGTTTATGGATGTGTGTGGTGCAATCACAGACCTAGTTTGTTAATGTGCAGCTGTTCGTGTGTGAGTGAATTTGTATTGGAATAGTACGCGCATGTAGTAGTGACCGCGGGGGTAGGGGAAATGTGGCGACAAGCGTTTTGCAAGTAATTTGAGAGTTATGCCATTTCTATTACCTTATTATTTATATTTCTGTGGTTTCAAACCAGTCTACAAAATACTCTTCTCAAATTAATTTTCAATCGAAAACGACTAGAGTTTGTTCGTGGCTTTGCCTGCGTAAATTCTTCAAATCGAGAGAGAATCGGTTTCTTCTAGATAAACACGATCTGTCGTAGAACGCATCGTCGCTTAACATCAGGCGAGATGGTATTCTAGTGTAAACACATACCTAATAGGTATAAAAACAGTTTGATCCACCCCCTTCCGAGATAATTTTCCGCTAATTAAGCAAGCTGGATACAAATTTCTGACTCCATTTGTAGTTTTATATGTTTGTAAATAAGTACAGTATCTATTTGAATAAATAGTTAACTTACTTACTTAAACAGTAATATGTGAACTTGAACAATATTTTCAATTGATTTCCATGGTCTTACTCATAATTGATTTCTATGCTGTCGATATTGGAATAAAAACTATCATATATATTATTAAAATAATAAAATGTGTTGTAAACTCTTATTTCTTTACCAAGATCATCTTAGTTTGTTGCTCTATATGTGCTCTATATGTGCTACAAAAATAGCACCTATAAAGGAAAAGCAACACATTCAAACACGTACAATATTTTACTATACTAAAATAATACTACTAAAATACTAATGTGAACGCAATCATGCAATATTCAAAACAAGACAATTTTACAAAAGTTACACGCCATCTGTTCATGTTCAGTCTCCATCATGTTTTCTGGGAATAAATATTCATCCCCAGAAATCATGATGGATCACATAATTCACAGATCTACTTCATGTCCCTCCATTTTATAGCATTCGAATATTGTATACGAAATCCGTGCAATAAAATTGGTCGTAACTTTTTATAAATTTGCAATTCGGAACACCGATGTGGATAAATATTCAAGGGAAGGGCAGCGTGTATCGAGACCAACCAACATTACAAAGCCGATAAAAAAACAGTTTTTTTCTACTAAGACAGTTGCACGTGAAAACGTAGGTAGCTCCCTCAGTATACTGTAATACGAAGTTGGTTATACAGTTCCGAATCGTAACCAATGCTTAAATAAGCCACTGGGTGTCGGACGGAAAACAACCATCAGTCCCTTACCACATTCTCTGAGAGAGTGGTTAAACTTTTATATATACTGCGGTTTAATGTCGCTGTAACCCGTAATGACGCTTTAATTATATATTTATTTCCTTTTACAGAGATACAAGTAAGTGTTTGGAATGCGGAAAATACTGAGCCATTGAGTGACCGTTACACTTTATCTTACTGCCACTTTCTGTAATGTCTACGTTTCTGGTAGCGGTAATGATAGCCAAATTCCATCAGGCAAGTTGCTCGTCAAAGGTGAACCTATGCACGATAAAAGAAAGCACAGAGCAGTGAAGTTTCAGGCGATTATAGCGCGTGCTTTACAGCTTTTGATCGACAGACAAAAAACTGTATAGTGTGGCCAGTAGGTATATTAATACGTGAAACAAAAGCTTTGTACCACTTTTTACAAAAATTACGCAGACGAAGTAGAATGAAATTTCGTAAACTTGTAGTTTGAATAGCTGGTAATATTTAAAAAAAAATATGCATCAAAGTTACAACATCAATAAAAACATTACACACACTACCAGGTTTTTGACGTGACAACGTCTTATAATTCGATGAAGCCGGCTGCACGCTCGCAAAACATGACGTCATGTACCGTTACCGCGTTACCGTCGGTCGTTACCTCGCCGCATGTTTGTTACAGTTGTATTAATTATTTCGACCAGTAGTTCAAGCGGGGATGTAGCTCAGTGGTAAAGCGTTCGCTTTGCATGTGAAATGCCCCGGGTTCGATCCCCGGCATCTAAAAGCTTGTTTGCATTGTTTTGATTGAAAATGACTAAATTCTACTGATTACTTTTTACATACAAATCTATTAAACAAATGAAATTAAAATTTTCTTTTGAAAAATGCTACCATTCCATCAGTATTTTCTTAAGACGTTGTCACGTTCTATCGTCAGTAAACCGACTTTACAGACAAACATTTTTTTCACGTATACGCATATAAATATACTCTTTTCTTAATTTTAATTATGGTTGAATTTTAACCACGTGGCGACCATTAGTACGAATTAAGACTTCGAGAATTACATTTTATCTTAGTACTACAAATTGTAATAACTTACTAATACATTACTTGCCTGACGACAATAGCCGGAAGCACAGGGTAGCTAGTAGTAGCTTCAGACCAACAGTGCATATTGCTACCTTTGGCAGGTGAAAACTTTAATATCGTGAACAGTTTATGTACCTATTAGTTTTACATATACTCGTACCTACAGATAGTGAGACCGCAAAGTTGACCACACATGACAGTCAAAAACGTAGCTACGCCAAACTTATGTAGCTACGCTGTTGACTACGTTATTGTAACGAAATGTCTTGTTAAAAACGTAGCTAAGCTCAACCTGAGTGGCTACGCTATTGACTACGATGTTGTAACGAAATGTCTTTCTAAATGTACTCGTATGCAAATGGCCCTTCGACCTATTTTCACAAAATGTATAGCTTACAACAAAGCCGCAACATCAACACACTGGATGCTGGATAGTAAGAACAGTTGCCAAATTGGTTCTCGTTTAAATGTGTCTAGTACAAGGGCTTACAGTACTGCACCCTTAATTTCGCTCGGGCATATGACGTGTTCTCAAAACTGGGTTACTGAACTATATATTATACTGAAATATATTAAAAACTAGCAGCGTCCCACGGTTCTACCCTCGCAGTGCCTGTTCCCGTTTTTCCTGTGATAAAAATTGGCAATGTGCTATTGTGCCCACACTAGTACCCACACTATAACCTAACTATGTTCCAAAATTCATCCGTTTCGGTTTAGACGTGCCGACGTGATTAAGCAACAAACATTGACATTTATAATGTAATACCCCGTTTACATGATTCCAGTCCAGCGGTCGAATCCAGCGCTGGATTGCTTACTGGAATAATGGAGACCGGCACTGGAATGCACTGGCACTGGATTGATGCATTCCAGTGCCGGTTTCCATTATTTCAGTAAGCAATCCAGCGCTGTATTCGACCGCTGGACTGGAATCATGTAAACGGGGTATTAGTATCCATATCCATAAGACTTAGTCATCAAAAATTGTTAGTATTAGTTGTTGGACCTAATTTGAACTTTAAGGACTTCTTTTCACACCAGTCTTATAGATTGAGTTCTTTAAGCGAAGCTTACGCATTTAACTTTTTTATAGAATGCATTATATAAGCGTAAGATTTTCAGATTAGTTTTAGCCATGTAGTCAGGAAAAGGGTGTATCTTACTGACTACATGGCTAAAAGTAATCTGGTGTCTTGTGTTAATAAGCCGTAGACATTTGTAATAACTTATTTCTCGAAACTCCATCGAGCTTAAAATATATTTGCACCCATGAATATTCAACCTGAAATGACAACATAATGTTGCTCGAAAAAGGTCTAACGGCCACCCATCCAAGAATTGCTATGCAAAGTAATTCCGACGGCATCTCCCGAGTATTAAATACAAACTCTGGTCGTTTTAAACAAAAACTGTCGTCTGTAACTTTTAAACTGCAGCCTAATGAATTTGGACCTTTTTTGAAACAATCTTTAAATTCACGAAGTGTCATGAATGTTAATGAGTTTGACACTAAACTGAGGATAAAATGTTTGTTGTTTACACAGAGACAAGCTAGAATAGTAATGGGAGGATATAAAGCTACACCAAATACTACAAATTTTGTAGTGGTAGGACTCTTAGCAGAGTCCGCCTGGGGAAGTACCACACCTTTGCCAATTATTCTACCGCCAAGCAGTAATGTGCAAACATTACTGTGTTCGGGTTTGAAGGGCAGAGCAGGGCATATATGTTTCCAGAGAAATTACAGGGCTTAGAGATATAACAACATAGATCTCTGGGTGACGAGCGCAGTGCAGTGCTAGGTAATGATTTGGACTCTTCATGTTCCCATTTCAGACCCACGGTACCCCTGGCCATACCCCCGGTGGTACCGTGGGTTTTTAAAAGTTAAACGGTACCATCAAGTATATGACCCTAGTGATGTGTTGACCTATATATCTCTAAATAATAGAAAATGCATATTCCAATAATGAATGCAAGTAAGTACCGTACCGTCTTCTGTTTACAACCTCTTTGGTTTTTAAAAGTGTGTTCCTATTTTTATTCTTTCAAATATCTAAAATTTTGACTTTAAAAACAAGGGAATTGTAATATTAATTTGATATTAATACTATAGTGCTCGCAGTATAAGTCTGCGCGCGACTGGTGGCGTATTTAATGTTGCCAGGTCAAGCTAATAGGTTCCCTTCCCGTTCATTGGGAACGTACAACTTCATAAAACAGGTACGGGAAGGGATTTTTCAGGGAAGCAATTTAAGTAACTACACGACAACTGAGGCTCAAGAACGAATGTCTCGAAGTAATTAACGCCTTTGCAGTGCTGGTTTGGTTCAGTATGACCAAGTATCATTGGTAATTGGTACAGGCTGTCTGAGTCTCTTACCACCAGGAAAACTTTATTATAGTTTATTACATTATAAAAAATCTGTCATTTTCTGTCTACACCAACATCGAAATAACAAGAATTTAATTTAAACTTGTAAATCTTTTATTGAGACCATAAATAACACTATTTGAAAATTTGGCGCATAAACGTTCTTTTAATGAGTCATTGGCTTCCATAGAATCATCTTCTTTTTTCAATAGGGTTAAAATCACGATGAATCACGGCGGTAACCGCAAAAGTTCCTGTCCCATGTTTCTTTAATAGTTATTCTACTTGGTATTGTGGGTCTTCTTTGTGCCTCTTTATTCGAGTAACTGCGGATTTGTCCTACAATCGTCGAAATCTATTTCATTTTTCTTAAGCCACTTTTGGCTTTCTTCTTTTACATTGCGCATTGTAGCCGCTTTATTTATCTGAGTTCAGTGGTATAATGCGTTGTCCAAGCTAACGTTGAAAAAAAAATTAAGTAAAATTTCTTTTGGCGCACCGCTGTTAAGTGAAAGGGTCGATCGGGTGAACATGGAACCGCCGAGTGTACCCGAGCGAGAAAGATACAATCAGCTGATCTTCACTGCTTCACTGTGTTTTCTATTTTGATTTGTATATTATGAAAAAAAAAACATTTATGACTAGTTTCTCACATTCGGTCTTAAGCACACACATTTTTTCCCACGGGTAAATTGGCGATAAAAAAAAAAGTTCACACTTTGGAGATGATTCCAAAAAAAAGACGCAAAGATCAAATCGTCAACGATGATTACATATTGAGCATACAGCTCCAAATTGTAAATAAAGACATATCTGTAGGCTACGGACTAGAGAAATTGCGTTAATTACGTTGTACCTACCTATACATTTTTTTTGTAGTGTGTGACATGTTGGTTTAGTGAAAAGCTTCAAAAAAGCTATGATTTGTTATACAAAATGTCTTTTTAGTTATTTTAGAATAATAAACATATTATAGTAATTGCCTATTTACTATTAACACCGTGTTTTATCAGCCATGGCTGTTGCATCACAACACTACTAGTCGATGGTACCGTTTAACTTTTAAAAACCCACGGTACCACCGGGGGTATGGCCAGGGGTACCGTGGGTCTGAAACGCATGTTCCAATAGCTGCGTGTCACTGTGTTGTTATGTGGCAGGCATGTTGCTTACCATCAGGCACATGTCTTGCTCGTCAAAAAAAAAAACAAGATATAATAGAATGAATATACCTATTTCAGTAGTTCGTAGTTTGCACTCATCTTGATTACCGGGTTCTTCTGCGGCTAATCTGGAAGACAATGCCCAATAAAGTTTCTTACGGTATTCCTCTGTCTTTTTCATCTAGCTTGCAACGAAAGAGAGAGAGAGAGTCCATTGCCGTATGTCTTACGTATATTGTTACACTATGTTTGCCAATTTGCCTCTACTCAAGAACATGTCTATCCTCAACGGTTCTCGGTTCTATGACAGATTTGACCAGGCCATTTAATTTGGCGTTAAATTATGGCAGATACTTTGGTTCTCCTTGAACGAATCAACTCGTCCTGAATATAAAACCTAGGATAAACATCTAGCATAGCCCTTTACATAACTTGCCATGCGACTTTGTCCTTATGGACTATGCTTACTGTCAGTATTCACATATTGGCTCCGTAGGTCATGACAAAAACAAATCATAATAGACTACAGGCCCATGAACAAAAATTACGTATTAAATGAACCACCAGGAGACCTATGTAGGATGATAGAAGGGTATACAGTAATGAGATTCAGCACTATGCCGTCACTTGTAAGCTGTCCAACTGAATACAGTCGAAGAGGGGCGGGGAGGGGTTACAACCCTCGATCATTTCTCCTTGTCGCATGATTTTTGTACGGCGTTGCAGAATAATAGATTAGCCCCCCCCCCCTCCTCTTCGACTGTACTCAGTTGGACAGCTTACAAGTGACGGCACACTGCTTCATCTTATTACTTTATACCCTTCTATCATCCTACATAGGTCTCCTGGTGGTTCATTTACTACGTAAATTTAGTTCACGGGCCTGTAGTCTAATAAGGAACAGTTTCAATTTGGAACCAACACTTCAATTACCAAAAAACGCTTTTTAATGCAGTGCAATTAAGGAAATAAATAAACATTAAATTATGTAGTTTGGGGACTATAAAGGATCGATAGGGGGGTGCATTCTGCGCATATATTCCAATTTGAGGGATTCTGGCATGGTCAGCTCAAGGTCATTTCGATGAAAACGCGTTTAACTCGATATTTCGAGAACTGTTAGTGTTAGGCAAAAAATTGTTGAGACCTTTTCTCTTCTACATTAAATTTACTAACTTTTATAGTAACCACTTTTCTTTCCTTCATCAATGTTTTTCAAGTTATTGCTTCCGAAAGACAAAAATTTTACTTTTTTTCCTCCCTTTTGCCATTTCCTCCCCAACCGTTCAATTTTATGCAACTTCACCAATAATCAAAAGTGTAGATCTTTTAATAATGAACAACTTTGTCTTTGCACTTTTTTCAGTAATGGCAATACCTTCAGAGTTATGTTACTTTACCGAGCGAAATCCGCGCCACTGCGACACCTCCGCGACACTGCGATAAATCCGCGACACCTGCGGACTTAGGGCTGAACCCAAATTTCATTGTTTGTTTGTGTCAGTGGGTTTCTTCTACACAAGCTTATGTGGGACAACCACGTCACCTACTCCGATATATGCCAGAAATACACTCAGATACACTCAATCAGACATAGAGGTGAAGCGAGCCGTAGAGGATGCGGATGGTCTGATTATCAGTACGGCTAAGAGAATTTTGCCGGACTCTACGGCTTGCTCCACCTCTATGTCTGATTTGATGAGAAAAGTTTTCAGTAGTTACATGAATCTGGTCTTATTGCTCTCGTTGCCCACAAACTTATCTTGAGTTGTGGTGACGGTCATATTGTAGATGAAAATGATATCCGCACATGGCTTCAGCTGGGATCGGCGCAGCCGTTTGGCAGAATTGGTGCCAAAGTTGGAAATACCTTTGGGATAGCCATCGAATACAATTACCACGTCTGTACCGTAGTGTTTTTTATGTATGTTACGTATTTCTGGCATATGTCGAAGTAGGTAACGTTGTTGTCCCACATAACCCTGTGTAGAAGAAACCCACCGACACAATCCAACAATGAATTTTGGGGTCAGCCCTAAGACCGGAGGTGTCGCGGATTTTTTGCAGTGTCGCGGAGGTGTCGCAGTGGCGCGGATTTCGCTCGGTAAAGTAACATAACTCTGAAGGTATTGTCATTACAGAAAAAAGTTCAAGGAAAAAGTTGTTTATTATTAAAAGGTCTACACTTTTGATTATCGGTAAATTTTCATAAAATTGAACGGTTGGGGAGGAAATGGCGAAAGGGAGGAAAAAAAGTTAAATTTTTGCCTTTCGAAAGCAATAACTTGAAAAACATTGATGAAAAAAAGAAAAGTTGTGGATGTAAAAGTTAGTAAATTTAATTTAGAAGAGAAAAGGTTTTAACAATTTTTTGCCTAACACTAACAGTTCTCGAGATATCGAATTAAACGCGTTTTCATCGAAATGACCTTGAGTTGACCATGCCAGAATCCCTCAAATTGGAATATAAGCTCAGAATGCACCCCTCTATCGATCCTTTATAGTCCCCAAACTACATAATTTAATGTTTTTTTATTCCATTTTTTTGCCTAATTTCATTGGGTTATTTTCCACAAACTTGTTTTTTTTAGTACAAGTAGTGTTTTCATAAGTCCTTTTTTTAACGATGTTAAATTTGGTTTCATTGCAAAAGATAAGTAGCAGTGCGCCGCGGTTTTACCCGTGTAGTCCCTGTTCTCGTAATTTTTCGTGATAAAAAGTAGCCTTTATGCTATTACCTATAGATTAAAATCTGAGTCCATTTCAACACGATCCATTCAGTCGTTTCGGCGAGATTGAGCTACAAAGATCCAAAGTTTTAATTTTATAACAATAATATAAAGTAAGTTTGAGTGTGGTACTCTGGTACTCCCATTATGAAACTAAATGAAATATTTATCGCGTAAATGGGTTTACAAAAGATGATAAGATGTTTTAAAGTAAGCCAAAAATACGTGATTATGTAAATTCTTACGTTCAAGATATCGTAAAGTTGTTTTACACTTGCGTTACTTCTGCAATGAAAATCTAATATGTATGTACGTTACATAAAGATTGCAAATAAAATTTACATCAACCCCAAACCACTGACGTCGCTTCAACGACAAAATCATGAGCTCTCCTAAATCGAAAGGATATTCGATAAAAAAATCTTATTCCGCACGTAACCAACTGACTTAAAAAAGATTGCTTTTTCTTTGCTTTCAATATCTCGAAAAAGCAATATGCTGCAGAATTAGATTTTGCAAATAGTGAAAACGGAGATATTTTCTACGAATTCTTTTGCAAAACTATTTCGGTGCTTCGTATATTTTTCTTCTATTTATGTTCTTTTATATATATATTTTTTTATATTTATAGAGATCGAAAAAGGGTGATAAAACATATTTACATATAGGGGACCGGAATTTGTAACAAACAACGCTATTCATCACCAGGAGACCATAAGTTATAGTGAATAAACATGTGATTTTGCTCATTCATAATGTCTGTAGCTGTGTACTAAGAATTCTTCATTTGCTGGCCAAATAATAAGCGCTGCCCATATTTGTTGATAACTGCTGTTTGTATGTTGTCGGTTGGTTATTCTGATTTTAAATTTAAGAACGTACACCAGCGTTTATATAGTTGTACTTTTGACACAAATATCCTAGATTAACTACTTTATTTAAGACTAGCGGTCCATCCTCGCTTCGCCAGTGGTACATTATATATAGCCTATAGCATATAGCGATCACGTCCATATTCAACTATTTGAATTTTTTAAATGGTAGTCCAGTAGTTCCTCAAATTATCGCGTTCAAACAAAGAACCTCCTCAGCTTTATAATATTTTTACTCAAGACAACAAACTCCATCGCCAACCATGTCGTTGTTTAACATCAGGCCAAATAACAGTCAATGACACGCCTATTGTACACAACAATTTTAACATACGATGTAGAAAAATATATATTGTCTTAAATATATATCTTAGAAAGTTTACCAAAACCAATACACAGTTTTGGTAAACTCCGGAAATTTGTTGACAACCTGTAACTACAAACCAACACTATGGAGTTGATAACCGTTTAAACACTGCCAAACATGGCATCATGTAATTATATCGGCTTTGCATCTGCCGCTTATACCTTCAGATAATCTACATGATTCTACTTACGTATATTAGGTATATCATTGTTCTCATGTCATATACCTACGTATATATCCCGTGTAATCGCTACTTTATATCTGTCTACTATTCGCTGTAGTCGAGCTCTAGCACTCCTGAAATAGACCTTAGGTTAAGAGTGCGCCTAAAGCCAGGAAAAAATCAGATTTCACCCGCGCGACGCGTTTCTTAATGTGATGTACATAAAGTCGAGAATAGCATGACACAGTTTGGAGGAAAAATCAATATTTAATCAGGCGTCCATTTTTGACCAAGTTTTATTTAATTACTCAATAACTAAACATAAATTTAAAAAAGTGTTCGGTTACTTTACTAGAACGTACAAATAGAAATTTTATTATCAAAACATAATGTGGGGTCATCGCTGATAATTTCGAGTACTCGAATTAAAACGGGTTTTTTCGGTGTCATTTTTATTTTTTTATTGTAAAATACTCTGATCTATTTTTAAAATTCTATTCGGTTATTGTGCTTCTTCTTGATTGTACCCACACGTCAATATTTTTTTTGTCATAGTTTTTAGTTTCTTAACTTCAGTGAGCGGCGTCGAAAATGTCCTTTTTTCGTTTTCTGGCTTTAGGCGCCCCCTTACGGCGGCCGTACATGAAGTAAGGTAAAAGAAATACAGCTCGTTGGCGATGTCAGATATATTCCGTTATTTGTTGGAACAAATCGGTTTGGGTTGCCACGCGCGATCGCACCCGACCTGTTTCGACGTAATAAATTGTTGTGAAGAGTTCGGGTGTTGTTCCAAGTGTGTGCTTATTCACAGACTGTTTGCGATACAATCAATGAATTTCAATGGGCTACGGAAAAATAGTGGAGTTTGAAGACACCTTTTAAGAGTGTTACTTGGTTCTCGATAATCATTTGAGTCTTTTTATTTTTAATTTTTTTTTTCCATCCCACGGTTGCCTAGAAGAGATCGCTTTTAGCGATAAGGTCGCCATTTGCTACTATATTTTAAGATTGTTTTTTAAGTTGTTTGTTTTATTAAGTGCAATAAATAGTTTATCTATCTATCTATCATTTGTTCTGACCAGATGAATTTGATAAATTAGGTATTCACTCGTTGCTGATACCTACCCGACGTAAGTTCTAACCTCCGATTAACGATTTACATCGTTAAAGCTTTTATAACGTAAATTTAATTATGTTATGCAAAAACCTCCAAATTTAATTCAAATTTGTGGTACAAGTAGATGGTGAAATCATAATTGTATATCTTGATCAGACTTACAAATAATTTATGAAAATAATTAGACGATTAAAGACGAGAAACCTTTTTTTGATGAAATGATTAGGTTTGATGTTGGACATGAATACGATTTCTCGTAACAGCTTTGTACACTGTTGAAAAAAAAGCAATACTTTGTACCTACTTTTTTTGACGTGACAACGTCTTATAATTCGATGAAGCCAGCTGCACGCACGAAAAAACATGACGTCATGCGGCGTTACCTCGCTCTGAGGCGTTCCATTTAAGGCTTGGAGTTGAAGTTGTCACGTTCAACTATCGTCAGTAACTTTACAGCCAACCGATATTTTTTTTAAATCTTATTGGCATTGTATAATATTAAGTATAATTTTTACATTAAGTACAAATTTGGACATTTTCATAGTAAAAACTTCGTTTAATGAAGGTAGTCCATTAAAGTTACCTAAAATAAAAATGATAAACTCATCTAAAACCTTGAATATATTTTCAGACCTAAAATAGATTTATGAATTGCGCGTAGCCTAAGGGACTATGATTTATTTCATCATCAAAAAAATCCCTCAACAGCCATTTTCTCCAGTTAATTTCCTTTCCTAAAAGCAATAACCCAGTAATAGATGAAGCTCAATGCCAAAGGGAAGAGATTGAAAAGAAAACAGCAACGAACGGCCATATTTCACAGGGCACTAATTGAAAACGTGAACATATCGTGCGTAACAGTGAAAAATGATAATCCCACATCGAGATCGGCTTAGCGGGTGAGATATAAGGGTGTGAAACAGTTAAAAGATTCGGAGAAGAGTAACTCTGGGCGTTTTATAAACGACTCGGGCTGTTTTTGTTGTGCATTCAGTGACAATTTTGATTGTTATGTGGAATCCCAAAAAGAGGGTGTAATAAATTTGATCTGTTTGTTTGTAACACAGTAGTAAAACGAGTAGGACAATTTTGATTTTGTTATTAAAGTTAGATCACTAACTCAGCAGCTCACTAAAGGTTCACTGCTGGGTCTCCGGGGGGTCTACCGCCTCACGAAAAACGCTTTGACGCTTTGGCATTGCCGTCTCTTTCATTTCAAGCGAGAAGAAAAGAGACAGCAATATCAAAGCATCAAAGAGCGTCAAAGCGTTTTTCGTTAGGCGGTAGAAGCGCCGCAAAGAGAGTCAAGGCCATAATCCGCCACTTTGGCCCGGTGCGGATTGTGGATGACACATGACCTCGAAAGGTTCTAGATACATGTCGGTTTCCTCGCGATGTTTTCCTTCACCGTTTTAAATTAGCGGCATTACGCACATGACTTGGAAAAAACAAGTGGTGCGCGTGGGAATGACGCTGGGGGCTCCGGATCGGCAGTTGGCCTCCCGTTCTCCTGACTGGACCAGCCGTAAATTCTTATAAAACAAATATTTTGAAAGTACATGTAGCCCGTGATTCTAAGCATATTTATCGGATAAATATAGTACATATTTAGTATTCAAATATAAACAGTACTAGCAGTGCCCCGCGGTTTTACCCGCGTACTTCCCGTTCCCGTCGTTCCCGCTATTTTCCCGGGATAAAAAGTAGCCATCACTTAATTTGGACATGGTATCTCAATTTGCTTTAAAATTTTAGTTATTTTAATCTATTCAGCTATCTGAATAGCCTTGTCTACCCAGTTATATTTTAACAATGCCACAAAGATATAGAAACCTTACTATACTATCTTCTTATAAACAGAATACTCACCACGTTATACTTGTAAGTAAAGCAAGGTGATCATGACGGGTCGAGCTCCCTATTGATATTACATACCTATAAATACGCAATCTGATAAAAATCCTTTAGGTACATGAAAAAGACGAGACACATAAAAAAAGAAAAACATAGGCATAGACAGTAATATTTTTTTGTAATAGGTAATAACTTTAATTTAAAAACCCGACTGTACTATCTAAAGACACTTGGCTGATTGAGACGAATCTAACGATATCTTAATTGTCAAAATCAATCAAGCCATTTGGAAGATACGTGGGAATAAAGAAATTATACAAGATACGCGCGAAAAACATAACCCTTCTTTCAGTAGGGAAAAAACGAAGTCAAGAACCTCTTGGATTTCACCGACGGCTTTACTTATGACTGTGGCCGCCCACTAAGACACATTTAATTTCAACAACCTCATACAAACATCCACAAAGAGGAGGAACCCCTGTTTAGAATAAGAATAGCTGATTACACCGAAACAGTTACAAATGGCACAACAGTTTGAAAGATGCCCGGCAACAGGCCGGCTGCCACCCTGATAGACTGCCCGGAATATGTTTCTTGGAAAATGGACAGGCTTATGCTTAAATTATTGAGCAGTATATACGTATGTTTTGCAGAAAAGATTTTAACTTAGACAGGGCTTCTCTTTTATTTTATAAAATAATCAATGATCTGAGTAATACGTATGCATAATGGTGATTACAACGGCTGCAAATATAACAACGCAGGGTCACCCAGCTAGGTAGACAAGCTTTTACAAAAGAGAAAGATTTCCATTAGACCTCGCATTGCCTGACTTTAAGTAATGTCATGGCCTACGATGCAGTTCTTACTCATCCTTAGAAGGAACCTGTTTGCTCTAGATTTAAATGCACCCAATTTTATAGCATTTATGCTATAAAATTGGGTGCATTTAAATGCGTTGCGTTGGGCTGTTTACAGCCCAATTTATGTTCCCACTGCTGAAACTCGAGGGCTTCTCTTACAAAAAGAGAGTCAAATCCATAATCCAACACACTGGCTAAAAGCGAACTATGGTCGTTGCGTCATCCAGGTTTATGATTGGAAGATATTTTTCTTAGGAGAGACCGGATTGCTAGCTATTTTTTTTAGCTGTTAAAGCTAATGTTGCACTGTCTACTACACTGTACGTGCACTCTTCATCTGATAATTTCAACTCAGTTTTCAATTGCATTTCCTTAATCACTGCGCAAGAAATGTTTAGTAATCATTCCATCGCTAATGTTACTCAAAGTACGGCCCCAGAACACGTGGTACGACTAGGCCCGGAAGCTGAATAATCCCTTACTATTTTATCGTCTTACCACGTCATCATGGTTAACCGAGATGCGTCATTATCTTGCTATACATTGCTTAGCTCGGGGCTAACAGCCGAGTTAGTTAAACCGACCAAGCACCAAGCTATATTGAATAATAAATCACAATAATTATGTTCCGCTTCGTGGGCACCTCCTTACGTTAACGGCTGTTAGTTGCTGAACATACTCGATATTTGAACTTCCTAAATGCATAATATACAATTATGATTTATTTTATGTATTTTACGGTATATTTTGTAAACAATAATACGTTTTGCAGCTGATGTGTTAAAGGTTATTTTTACCGAATGAAGAGAATTGTTTTAAATACAATTTCCCTCACAAACGTGACTGTAAGAAGGTTTCTATTCGTTCTAGCGCTAAATTGCGTTGCACACTCACTGCATCATATGCAGTCTAGGAAATGAGATGGCTGACAGTGAAAAATGCTGTTAGTACGTGAACAACACACATTTCAAATAAAGTATGAACAATATTTTGAATACTAGGTATTTATGAAAATATGTAACTGAATATCAACAATTAACGCGTAGGATGGGACTCTTTAATTGTAGAGAGACGTACTTCTTAGCATTCCATGGATTCACCGTGCGGGTGCCGGGTCCATCGTGTGGCAGAGAGAGAAATCTCGAATAGACCCCAAGACTTGTGACTGGGGCGTAGGTTTAAAAGGGGCCCCTTATATTGACGTACGTCAACACTCACCTTCACTACTCGTATTTCTCTCCCTGCCCAGCCAAATCCGATATGATCCTACAAGTGCAGCTTTAGATACTCGTTCTAGTATAGAACTTACTGCACTTCTGGACAATCCAAGGTCTTTATGCAGGTTATAGAGAGATTTTGCTGGTATTCTACAGCGTATAAATTAACTACATAGCCATTTTTTGTTAATTCATTTTGTAGGTCGTAATACTTATTTTGTTTCATCGCGTGGTCTTTAGGTATATTAGTTTCCCACGGTACGGTAAGTTCTACCAGGACTATGCGTTTCGTAGCCGTAGAAAAAAGGAAAATGTCCGGTCTGGATGACGAAACACCCACATCCTCTGGGATTTTGTAGTGCTTTTCATACGTGTTTTGTAGATAATCTACAAAACTCCGTATTTTAGGTTTGGTACTGTAGATCATGAATTCGATTCCCATCCAGTACAAATATTTATGTGATAAACCAGTAATCCGATTTGCTTACTTACCAGTAACTTACCAGAAGGACTTTGCAAATAGGGCTACCACTAGAAAAAGTATACTTTAAACATTTCTCCGTTATTCATAATATTACTTAAACACAATTTAGGTTTCTTCAATTTATTTCCACTTCACAAACATCACATCAAATTACTCAAAGAAATAATGTACTTTTTTCGCTCGCGCATGCATTGAATAAATATTTGTAGTACGGCGGTTTTAAAGGATAGTTTATTCCAAAAATAACCGAATACAAAATGCAGGCAAGTTTAATTTCTGTGTGCGGCAAATTATTATTATATAAAGTCACGAAGTCAGAGCTACTGTAATTACGCTACATTAAATTCAGTTCAACTTCACAAATTAATTGGACCGCAATATTGTGTTAAAGGAAGTTATTTGTATGTTAAACAATCGTTGTTTTTAAATTTTATAATTAAGCCCGTAAGTAGGTACTAGACACGTGCTACAACCATAATACTCAATAGATCCTCAGGCGAAGTAACTATTTTTTCATCTGTGCCTTAGGTAGCAAAACTTGTTCTTTTCATCGAGTGACGAGGCGAGCAGGTCATGTGCCTGATGGTAAGCAACATGCCGGCCACATAACATCACAATGACACGCAGCTATTGGAACATAAAGAGTCCAAATCATTACCTAGCACTGTACTGCGCTCATCACCCGGAGATCTAAGATATTATATCTCTAAGCCCTGTAATTTATCTGGAAACATTGCCCTTCAAACCGGAACACATCAATGTTTGCACATTACTGCTTTGCGATAGAATAACTGGCAAAGGTGTGGTACTTCCCCAGGCGGACTCTGCCAAGAGTCTTACCACTTCTACACAACTGCAGATATAATGAAAGTTTTTTTGATAATGCCGTCATGTGGTAATAGCGTAGGCAACACTCACATTCAGCTATAATACACGTGTAGTATATATAATTATTTCACAGTAAATTATAAATTATAATATATTTCGAAGTCATGTGTCATCCGCCAACCCGCACTGGGCCAGCGTGGTGGATTATGGCCTTAGATCTCTCCTTGCGAGAGAAGGCTCCGATTCCCAGCAGTGGGAGCGTTTAGTGGGCTGTTGATGAAAATTGTAAAATCCGTTAGATTATAAGCTCGCTTTACATAACCTTAACATAACATAATTATCGTTGATTTTTGTATTCAGATGGATCAAAATTCCCTGATGTGAAACCATAACGGACAAAGACAGTGTATGTTAATCTAAAATTTGCTTAAAAGAAAACATTAAACCTTTAAAACGACATTATACCCTTTGTGATGAGTCCAAATTAATATACAGGCTAGACATTATGTCCCGTTCTGCCGCACCTCATTAACTATGAAGCAAAGAGCGGCATATAATTACGCTGTTCATATTTACAGGGTTAGTGGCTCGACCTAAACTAATATTATTTTATGGCCTACTTGGATACGACCCGCCAAGTATTTTCATTCAAGTTGCATGGAGGTTCGAGACTGATTCATTAGATTCTTTCAATAGTATTTTTTCAATACCTGTAAATATATATACCTATGTATAAAACTTAACTTACTGATCTCTGGGCGACACCAAATTAAATTATTTATTTTCGTGAATCGTATTTTGTCAAAAACAATTAATCAAATCAAATCAAATTTATTTCAACCAAAATAACAAACAATTATAGGAAGTACAGAAACATCTTATCTATCAGTTCAATACAAGATGTCCATAATTTCAAAAACACCCACACTAAGCTAGGCTTGTCCTGTGGGTAGTTTTAATTTTAGGATTCACATGAGGTTCGTCACTGACGGCACACGAGTGATTTAACTTACAATCGAGATACAATTAAACATATAAATATAAAAATACATAGCCCGGGACTGACATCGATTACAATCATAAAACGATATGAGAATGGGCGTATGAGTGAGTGTGTAAGTGTATAAGAGGGTGTGTGTGTGTGTGTGAGGGTGTATGTGTGGGTGTGAGTGGTGTCTAATCCCGTTGCTCACCAAATTCCCTTCAGGAAGCTTTCCGTATCCTCAAAAGACCATTGGAGAAGTTGGATTAATAATCGTGCAAACCTGACAAACCGCAACGCACTCCCAGTTACTTTGGTCTTGACTGCCATCCCATCCGATCCAACGAAGTTAGTGTGAAATATTGGTTTGAATTCATTATTCATAAAATAAATACAAAAGTAGTAAGCATAACTCGCTTCGAATCATATTTTTATTGTTGTTAAGAAAACGCTTTTTAAACGTTTCATACCAACTTAAATTAAACTAAACCAAGAAAATTGCTCTCAAAAGGGAAATAATATCACAGCTCAAGTAAGTTTCCAGTCTGGTCTGGATTACTTTAATTCTTCAAGTTTTGGAAATGCGTCTTTCTTCAACTATCTAAAGTGGGAAAAACTTATTTAACTTTGCTTGTTAACGTAAACTTAAAAAAAACGATAGTATTTGAAGCCTAAAAGAAAGCTATTATATTATTTTTAGATTTGAACATCACTATCATGTTCGGTTATAATATTCCAAATACACGTATGATTGTCATATTTTTTTTACAAACTTGTCAATTTCTATACTCTTTTTTAGGGACGAGACAGGCAAGTCATTTGCTTGATGACAAGCAACATACGTGCCCACAACCACACAGTGTCACGCAGCTATTGCAGCATGAAGAGTTCAAATCATCACCTCGCACTGTCCATCTGGCTTACTCGTCCCATCAATCTAAGAGAAGATGAAAAAACTATTTACGTCGGATATAGTATATATACCTAAACCATTACATTTTATTTAACATTATTTCCAAGTGACTATTTTAATGTTTTGAAAATACTAGGTACTGTATCACGATTGGCCTCGAAGCTGAGTGGGTAGTAACTCTGCCTGCGAAGCCGTGGGTTCGATTCCCACCCAGTGCAAATATTTGTGCTGTGTCTACGTAGAATAAAAATGTGTTTATAACTATATACGTATTATATCAGCTATCTAGCCACCATAGTACTAGCTTTGCTTAGTTTGGGGTCAGATGGTGTTGTGTGTGAATTGTCCACCAATATTTATATATTTATCAATGTTCGTATTAATAATTGAAACAAATTAAGTGTGGTCTTAATTATTATTTCTCATTTTACAGGTAAGATGCACTCTACATACTACGAGTTCATTATTAAGGTAATTATGCTCTAAACAACTAAGTACTTGTTTGCTAGACGATGCACCTTCTATTACCGAGCATTATCGTACGCTCACCGCTCTTGTAATCAAATTATCAGTCTTGCGAAACGCTTTAAAACTTATTAACATTTACAATTTGCTCTCCTATTCACGATACTTTGTAATATAACAATAAATAAATATATACACAAAATTTCAGACTATTTTTTGATACAGTAATTTGCAATAAGACGAATTATAAGAAAAAAGTTTTGTAATATTTTTGAGGGTAAGTGTAGTAATAGAATAAATAGTAAGGAAACAAAAAAAATATAATTACACGAAACATCATCGACACGAAGAAGAAGAATAATAAGACGATATTTATATAATGTTATCAATCTTTTTTTTCTGATGATAAGCAACATGCCTGCCACATAACAGCAAAGTGACACGCAGCTATTGGAACATGGAGAGTCCAAATCATTACCTAGAACTGCACTGCGCTCGTCACCCAGAGATCTAAGATGTTATATCTCTAAGCCCTGTAATTTCTCTGGAAACATTGCCCTTCAAACCGTTACACAGTAATGTTTACACATTACTGCTTGGCGGTAGAATAACTGGCAAAGGTTTGGTACTTCCCCAGGCGGACTTTGCTAAGACTCCTACACTACTAACTTATAGGTAATAAAATCTAATCTTACTTATAATAAAACTGTTGTAGATCATATTTATATACACTGCAGGTATTTGAAAATATACCTACTTATTCTTATTTTCGCGCACAAAATATCTTGACACTTGCCCTATTTACCATAGATACCTTCGTCAATAAAGTACCGAGTCATCCTTCTCTGCTAATTAAATTCCCGATATTTACAAAGGTCGAAACTAATGAATTCTACCCGTGATTTTCACTTCCGTACGTTTCGCCTCCTGTATAAATATTTGAATTAACAGAACAAGTGCAGCCAACGAACTTCTATTATTTCCTGTTATGTACCTACAATAACTAATTACGTGCTGTGCAATTGGTTTCTTAGGAAGTTTTACTTATTTGTCACATACCTACAGGTAGGTATGTATATGTAAATTTTTTCATGTAAACAAAAATGTATTGTGATTCCGTACCTACTCGGACCTTTATTGTTGTTTCGTCATGTCTGTCTACATATTTACCATTTTTCCTTGTTTGTAGCTTAGTCCAGAAGCTCTTAGTCATTATAAATAAAGTGGCCAAGTGCGAGTTGGACTCGCCTATGAAGGGTTCCGTTGCAGCAAGTAACATAATATACATAGTACACATAGTTTTTTTAGTTCGTTGTAACTTTGATCGAAGACAACCAATTTTCTTTGGTAGTTTGCATGGTAATGTACATCATATATTTTTTTAGTTTTTTATTTCTCTTATTTTAGAAGTTAGAGGGGGGGGTGCACACATTTTACCACTTTGGAAGTGTCTCTCGCGCAAATTATTCAGTGTAGACAAAAACTATATTAGAAACCTCAACATCATTTGAATCTTTTATCATTTTGAAGACCTATCGATAGACATCCCACAAGTGTAGGTTTGATGAAAAAAAACAATTTGAGTTTCAGTTCTAAGTATGGGGGGCAACCCTAATTTTTCTTTTTTTAATATTATTTTTGTAAAAATCTTAATGTGGTTTACATGTGGTTACAGAATACATCTACTTACCAAGTTTCAATAGTGTAGTTCTCATAGTTTCGGCAAAAAGTGGCTGTGACATACGGATGGACAGACAGACAGACATGACGAATCTATAAAGGTTCCGTTTTTACGTTTTACGGAACCCTAAAAAGGTGTTTTCAAAGGATTTAAATATTTCAACACCTCTACGTGTTGCAAAACATCGCCAACTTCAAGATCTTCCTTGATAAACTTCGTTTGCCGTGATTGAAGCTCTTTTTAAATACTGACATCAGTTTTTTTGACGTTTTGAATAAGAAATCTTGTTCAAAAACTTATTGACATTTTGTCAATTTATCTCGAGTAGTGTAAAGCACAGACTAGGTAGAGAGATACTCTTGTAAAGCAAGGACACGTTTTCGAAATATCAAATAAGTGCAATAAAGATGTCTAAAATAGTTCTTCATTGTGCCATAGGTTACGTTAATGTTACGTTTTGTGAAAAAAAGTAAAGTGAAACTTTAACATTTTCGTTTATTTTTTTACCCTTGTATCTTTATTTCTTATTTGTCATTCAAAAAAAGGCCAATTGCATGAAAACATAAAAAAACATTTCTCGAATTAGATTTCAGCACGATTGATTACGAAGAAGCCGTACGACTGATCTTTGATTGATTTAGAAACGACGTCAAGCATGTTGCCTTTTTTCATGAGTTTTAATAGCGATCGTCTAGTCTGCCTTCAAGAAAACCTTTTTCGTCTTAGTTATATGGGCACCGAGCCAAAATATTTATAAATGGAGGTCTATAAAATAAAAGCAGAATATTTATGAACGAAGGCGGCGGGCGCTATAAAATAGCTCATTACTTCTGTTCGTGATAAAATCTATAAATAGAATAAGAGGGATGACTGCAGTAGGACAAGACAACTGACTTTTACAACAAGTACTCAACAACCTTCGGAACCATTATACTATTATTTGAATAAAGGTTTGGATATCACCGTAAAATTGAGAACAACTTCAGATTATAATCTAACGCCTGAGATTATATGTCACGTTAGGTTAGGTTACTTTGTAATCTATTGACGTTAAATTATATTATACTAGTAGCGCCCCGCGGTGTTACCCGCGAAGTTCCCGTTCCCGTTGTTTTTCCGGGATAAAAAGTAGCCTATGTGTTCTTCCAGACAATAATCTAACTGTATTCCAAATTTCAGCCTGATCCGTTCATACGTTACGGCGTGATTGAGCAACAAACATCCAAACATCCAAATATCCAAACATCCATACTTTGACTATTTTATATAAGTGGGATAGTGGGATTCATCATCATCATCAACAGCCCACTAAATGTTCCCACTGTTGGGACTCGGGGCCTTCTCTCGCAAGGAAAGAGTTAAGGCCATAATCCACCACGCTGGCCCAGTGCGGGTTGGCGGATGACACATGACTTCGAAAGGTTCTAGGTACATGTCGGTTTCCTCACGATGTTTTCCTTCACCGTTTTAAGTTAGCGGCGTTACGCACATGACTTCGAAAAGACAGTGGTGCGTGTGGGGTTTGAAGTGGGATTATGTTGTTACAATTTTACGGTTACAGATATGCCTATGGATGTTTAGAAATTTGAATGTTGAAAATCAACTACATCGTATCACTTAAATAGATCAGCGGTCTACCTCATAATTAAGATTGTCATGGCTTTGGTATTGATATTTATTTATTTTCGTTTCAAATTACCAAGTAATAACGAAGCCATAACCGTCATAAGCCGCAATCGAATTAAAATTTACTAGCGATGGGTTTTATTTTCCACGGTTTTGTGTATTTAGTTCTCGTTCCTGTAAGTTTCCCGCGAAGAAAGGTAGCTATGCTAGACTATCCTTCTAATACTTCTACTAATATTATAAATGTCAATGTATGAATGTTTGTTGCTCAATCACGTCCTAACGTATGAACGGATCGGGCAGAAATTTGAAACACAAATAGATTATAGTCTGGACATATACGCATAGGTTACTTTTTTCCCGGAAAACCAACGGGAACTACGCGGGTAACACTGCGGGGCGCTGCTAGTAATAATCTAAATGTTTTCCAACTTTCAACCCGGAATTCTTAGAAAAAGTGGTAGCCAAAGAACTATTTAAATACAAGATTGTAAACAAAAATGAAATAAGAGTTACAAGCAAAGATACAGAGGCATATAAAAAGCTCATATCAGCTATTAGAGAGCAAGGACTTATTGGCCACACTTTCAATAGAAAAGAAGAAAGGAACTGTAGGCTTGTCATCAAGAATCTACATCATACAACCCCACATGACTCTATAAAACTTGCATTTGAAGAAACCGGAAACAGTGTTATTGGGGAAATTATCAATGCAAGATACGGGCCGGATAAAAAGCCTACCACAACATTCTTTGTAAATTTGAAATCAGGACCTAACAACAAATCCGCTAAGCAAATAAAATATATCTATCACCAAGTTGTTACTATAGAAGACCCGAAAAAAAGAAATATTATAGTACAATGTCAGAGGTGTCAACAGTACGGACACACCAAAAATTATTGCATGAGGCCAGCTCGTTGCCTTAAATGTGCAGAATCACATCTGACAAAAAATTGCCCAAAAGCTGACCGCTCCACACCAGCAACATGTGCTCTATGCCATGGTCCTCATCCCTCAAACTACAAAGGCTGTGAGGTTTACAAAGAAATACTGGCCAGAAAAACAATAAAACAAGCCCACTTAAGATCACGTAAAAGCCCCATAATACTAAACAACAAAGTTCCAGAACATAACGCAAATCATATTCAACACAACTGTCAAATAGAAAAAACATACTCTGAAGCCATTAAAAACAAACAATCAGATCAATCCTCCAACATACAAACTGATCAAGTTACCTATCAACAGCTAATAAATACAAGAATAGAAGAAATTTTCATCAAGCAATCTCAAAAAATAGATATTATCTTACAACAAATGAGCAACATGCTGGGGCTCTTGACAACACTGGTCAGTAAACTATCCTCGAGCTAGATAAACTAAAAATAGCCACGTGGAACGCAAATGGTCTATGTCCCAACACTGCTCAGGTTGAGATACTTCTAATGATGCATAACCTAGATGTCTTACTAATATCTGAGACCCATTTCACTAACAATAGTCAAATAAAGATAAGAAATTTTAACATTTACGCAACAAACCATCCAGATGGTACTGCACATGGAGGAACAGCCATCTTAATCAAATCTTCGATTGATCATCACGAGCTTACTCAGTTCAAAACAGACCATATCCAAGCAACCACAATTAATATCCGAGATAGAAATGGCCATTTCAATGTCTCGTCAGCGTACTGCCCCCCAAAGCACAAAATAACAGAGGAACAGTTCACTGCATACATCAAAAGTCTAGGACCACGGTTTATAGCAGGTGGAGATTGGAACGCTAAGCATCTACTCTGGGGCTCGAGACTAGTCACCACTCGAGGCAGGGAACTCAAAAAATGTGTTGATAAAAATCATCTTACAACAATAGCCACACCTGAGCCGACCCACTGGCCGACTGACCCAAACAAATTGCCTGATCTCTTAGACTTTTTCTTGATGAAGGGGCTATCGAGACTTTTTTACCAAATTGAATCTTGTCTGGATGGAGACTCGAACCATATCCCCGTTATACTAACAATTAGTGCAGACATCCTAAAGAACCAGAGTAAACCTTGGCTGTACAAAAATCAAACAAACTGGAAAGTTTTCCGATCCTTAGTCGAGGATTCCTTGCAGTTACGGGTGTCCCTAAAGAACGAGGATGAAATTGATGATGCTGTCCTGGCGTTCACAGTTGCAATCCAGAAGGCCTGCTGGAACAGCACAGAAGAGATTAATCGTAAGAATGTAAGACATACTTATGTACCTCATGAAATTAGGGAAATGATCCTCGAGAAAAGGAGACTACGCAGAGTGTGGCACTCTAGCCGGCACCCGCAGGATAAAACGGCGTTCAATAATTACAGTAAAATCCTGAAACAAACCATAAAAGAAAAAGAAAATGCTAAAATGGAAGCTAACCTATTGTCGCTGACTGCTACTGCTCACACTGACTACTCTCTGTGGAAGACATGTAAAAGCATGAACCAGCCTATCAACCCAAAGCCACCAATACGAGTAGAGGTAAACAAGTGGGCTAGAACTAAACAAGAAAAGGCGAATGCTTTTGCTGATCATCTTGCCAAAGTATTTGTTCCTAATGAAGCCACCCCTGGATCTAACGAAGCTGACATAGACAATGTACTCCAGCAAGATTTCCAACTTGATTTGCCCCTGAAAGTAGTGACGCCAGGAGAAGTAACAAGAACCATCCGCCAACTAGACAATAAAAAATCTCCAGGATTCGACCTCATAGATAAACAGGTTCTATCTGAATTGCCGCGTAAAGCAATAGTATATCTGACTACCTTATTCAATTGTATAATCAGAACATCTTACTATCCTGCTCTGTGGAAAGTGTCACAGGTGATCATGGTCCATAAACCTGGGAAGCCACCACATGAACTATCATCCTACAGACCAATTAGCCTACTACCCATAATATCCAAGGTTTTAGAGAAGATACTACTCCATCGACTATCATGTGCTATGCATGAAAACTCCGTAACCCCAGACCACCAATTTGGGTTCAGACCTGAGCACGGCACCACTGAACAGGTACATAGAGTGTGCAGACACATTAGTGAAAGTCTCGAGAAGAAAGAATATTGCTCTTCGGTGTTCCTTGACGTTCAACAGGCCTTCGACCGGGTGTGGCATAAGGGTTTGCTCTGTAAGATCAAATTACTTCTTCCTCACAGCTTCTATCAAATAATAGAGTCATATCTGAGTGATAGAATTTTCCAAGTCAGAGAGGACAACTACTTGTCAGGTTTTCATGAGATACTTGCTGGAGTGCCACAGGGCTCCGTTCTTGGCCCAGTCTTGTACACCATATATACAGCAGACCTCCCACTAACACCAGGCGTCACCATCGCTACTTATGCAGATGACACGGCAATTTTAGCCTCTAGTAAAGACCCTGCAGATGCCACTGCGAAACTTCAACGGGGCCTTGACGAAATGAGCTACTGGTTTGACAAATGGCGTATAAAAGTGAGTACCAATAAATCAGTGCAGGTCACCTTCACACTGAGACGAGAAACTTGTCCTGTTGTCAACCTTGGTGGTAGGGAGTTGCCCCAGAGTGATACTGTTAAATATCTCGGATTACACTTAGACCGTAGATTGACATGGCAAAAACACATTGATACAAAACGCAAAGAGATCAACCTCAAATACAAGAACCTCTACTGGCTCCTGGGTAGAAATTCAAAATAAGCTACTAATATACAAGGCTGTCATTAAACCAGTATGGACCTATGGGATCCAGTTATGGGGAGCTTGCAGCGACTCCAACAAAAATAAAATCCAAAGAGCCCAAAACTACATCTTAAAGCAAATCAGTAACGCTCCCTGGTTCATTAGGAACAGCGAAGTACACGAATACCTGAGTATTACAACAGTGAAGGAAGAAATAAAGGCATGCTCAAGTAAATATAAAACAAGGCTGGAAAATCACCCGAACCAACTTGCTGTCCAGCTCACATTGCCAGACTGTCTAAATCGCCTGAAACGGCACAGAACGTTAGATCTCGGCGGCGCTGACTGAGCCAATATATTAATATGGTAGATGCTCCTATAGGGGAACATCGCCTCACGACGAAAGTCTCAACAACACATCTGCTCATAGTCGGAAGGACTGATTGCATGATAAAATTATATTAAAAAAAAAAAAAAAAAAAAAAAAACTTTCAACCCGATCTGTCCCACCGTTCCGACGTGAATTAGCAACAAACGTCTAAACTTTCACATTTATTTTATTAGTATTACTTAAAAAACGACAACATAAGCTTGTTTAATACCTATTGCCAAATTTTATGGCAAATTAAGCGGTAATTTTTATTTACGCTTTAATTTATTTTTCCGTTCCGTTTATTATTATCTGACAGCCATTTAGTGGTCTGGGAAGGTTCTGGACGGTAGTAAACCAACTTTATGTCTTCGCATCCAAACTGAATAAAACAAACATGTCAAGAACACACAAACCGGGCTATCGGTGGTCGCTCAATGAACTTTGACCTTTATTTCCTTAAAAATAGATCATACGAGTTTTTCACGCAAGTGAAAAGAATTGATGTTTCTCTTGTGGGACCTTTTGGTGCAGAGTCGTCAAACTGCCGCTGGCCTTTCCGATATCTTTTTATTGTGTATCTTGATGTATTGGCGAATGGTTTTTAGAGCGCCCTCAAATCGGATGCTCTAACTGTGTGGGCCGTCCTTTATGTAGGAAAGTGTACTTTTATATTAGCGGTTGTGCGTGACATTTTAGTTTGAGTATTTTGAACAATGACAGCAAAGTTATTCTAGCGAGAATGGAACAAAAGGTATTATTGTACCAGCGAGCGTGCCGGAAAATTATGCAACGCAAAAACCAGAAGTCTTTAATTTGGAATTACATTTAGAGATCAAACATTATTTTAAGCTGTTATGGTTGCTCACTACTCTAGTGTTACTAATTATGGTAACTGCATCGAAACATCGGGGACTAAAATCCTGTAAATAATAATTTTGAGATTAATAGAAATACATGTTTAAAAACTTGGTGGACATTTCACACACAGCACCATTAAAACTAAGCAAAAATATGTCACTCAGCACTTTAATGAAAATACTAAATTATTTTTAATTCGGTCACATTAGTTATCGAGCCCCCAAAACACAACCTTTATTGTGTAGTAGTAGTGATACCTACTATGTGAAAAATGGCAAATAAAAATAGGCAAAGTTTCAGATTCAGATTCAGATTTTTATTCATAACAAGATAGTGTTACATGTTACATATCAATTTAAAAAAAAATAGTTACAAATTATCTCTCATAAAAAATCAAATTAAACAAGTCTGTCTGTTACACATTGTATAACAATAATGAATCTGGACACTTACTCTTTTAACAGTTTTATTACATTTAGTAAAATAACATGCCGTGATAATTTCATGAGTAGGTAAGCACAAAAATATCCAAAACGAAGCGATCTTTTCTGTACCGTGTCGAAAAGTGAACTCAATTTTTGTTGCATTGGTACGTAGTAAACTAGTTTCTAGTTTTTAGCCACAAGCGAAAAAAGAAACAATTTCGCAACTAAACATTTTATTACACTGATTTGTTATCCTATCAAAAACTTTACCACAGTCATTTGTTTTAGTTGCCTTCATCTAACCATATTAAGCAATTTTGTTTATTTGAAGCCGGATTCAAAAAATGTGCTTAAGGGGAGGTGGGCCGTAATTTTGAATTTTTAGACCTATAAAATAGTTTTGTACTCAACAAAAGCCACTAAAAAGTTGTAGGTAAATTCGCAGAGTTTGATATGATAAAAAGTATCAGTTATTTACCATGTTTAAATAACTGCAACATATATAGCGGGCCGTTCGCCAGGCCCGATCAGGCGCGTTTTGGCGCTTGCGGACAACGGACCTGTGCTTGATTTTGCAATTTTGCAAACCGATAAATCTACGATCATAGTACCACAGTATAACAATATAGGTATTACTACTGAAGAACGCTATGATCTTGATTTTTGATACCGTTTCTATTGGAATTGCAAATAGGCACTAACTCGTAGGCGAAAAACATCGTTCATCATCATGATTAAAGAGTCAAACGAAGAGTTTTGTCTACCCTTTTGTAATAAGAACATCTAAGCTGTGAAACGTATTGTCAGAATGGGTTTTTCTCGATGGTTCAAACCTTGGATTTTCAAGTCGAGAGTGAATTTGTTTCTATTAGAGAAGCGAGTTCCGTCATAGACCGCATTATCTTCAGCCACCATCATCGGCAGTATCGCAACCGTATCATTAAATGGGCCACTAATCGTAAACGGTAAGTTTTACAGAAAAGGTTTGTTGGCAACAAAAGATGCAAAGTTTTATTTTGTAGAATATCGGTCATCGTAATTGTTGCCATAAAGTGCATAGTTTACGAAATATTGGCTAAAACAGCTTGTTCAATTGGCGTTTGAAGCTCCACCTGTATTTGTGAGAATTTTGTGATCTTAGCAAGTATTTTTACCTCAAATAAAAAAAAATTGCTCAGAAATTTAGTGCAAAGTTGACCAAAAAAACCGTCTATTTTTACTGGCCTTGAAGTTTCTGGAATTATGGATTAGGAAACACTTTAAAAAGGTGAATGAAATTGTTAAAGCTGTTCTCAGCTTACAGTATCACCAAAAAAGAAAAGGTTAATTTTTGTATAACGACGTAGAGAGAAATATTTCTTGCTTTATATGGCAACAAAATTCGTATCACTATTATAAACAAATCATAAACAAAAAATGAGTTTAAATTACATAAATTATGTAGTTAAATTAAGTCAATATTTTACTGTTATTTCTGCACTGTGGCACCGATTCCGCACAGAACGGCGCATGAGAACGGTCTGCGAGACAAGACAGCGTTCAATGCTTACTTTGACAGAAATACCCAGCCTTAATATGACTGCTTTAAATTCGGCTGTGATGAAAAATATTGATAATTTCCATAACTACAAAGAAA
The DNA here is from genome assembly GCA_963693475.1 of Ectropis crepuscularia. NCBI lineage: Eukaryota > Metazoa > Arthropoda > Insecta > Lepidoptera > Geometridae > Ectropis > Ectropis crepuscularia. The sequence continues at coordinate 7,346,396 of OY856359.1, read as the reverse complement.
AATACAACTCTTTGTCTCTCGTAAAACTTGAATCTGATCCATTCATCATTCTGAATCGTACTATTTACTGAGTCAGGTTACGGATAATAAATTACAATTCAGAATCAGTTTAGATTTAATTATTGTTCTATTTCTTTGTATTTTCATGTTTCACAAGTATATTTTTACAATTAGGCAATATCAGTTATGTGGTCCCCATATTTGCTTCATTTGTTTGAGAAAAGTGTCAACTAATATTTAAAAAATCCTTAAAACACATACTTGCAATCAGTTAGCTACAATAATATTTAGCGATCAAATGGTGTTACGGGTGCGGAATAATCTCTACAAAAGTTTTTCTACCATCGTGCTGCAAGGAATAGAGTACCTATACCATCATTGTTACCTAGGACCACATAAGCAGCCCAGTAAATGTTCCCACTGCTGGAGCTAGGGGCTTTCTCTAACAAGTCAAGGCCATAATTCATCATGCTGGTCCGGTGCGGGTTGGTGGATGAAACATGACCTCGAAAGATTCTAGGTACGTATCGGTTTCCTTATGAGGTTTTCCTTCACCGTTTTTAAGTTAGCGACATTACGTACCTACATGACATCGAAAAGACAGTGGTGCGCGTTTGATTTGAACCCGGAGCTCCGGATCAGCAGGCGGCATTTACATAACATTTTATACCAAATATTTTTAACCTTTCCTAATTGACAAAGCGTAGTAACAGATAAGACGTCTGCTTGTTTGCCTCTCTCTTTATAAAAAAAAACAACAGATCTATTATAATATATTATTATCAGTCTGCGACATTGACTACGATGAGTTCCAAACTTAGCACTTTGTGGTTTTAATTTAGATCTAGATCAGCCCCACCACCCGAGTGAGGTGACAAGCGACAAATTTACGATGTGATAACTAGTTACCGTCCACCAGGGTGGCGCTACCGTCGCTTCTAATTAGTTGTTCATTACTCCACTAGTTTCCACTTGCTCTGGGCGTTGAAACTGAATAACTACCCGTAGATATCCTAACTTGACTTCAAGTTAATTTACATCGAACTTGGTAGATCGCGGGTATTTATCCTCTGTTTACATAGTTACACAATACATATATTTATGCGCAAAGTATGTATGTAAGAAAAGAGACTGACGTGATAGATGTTTTGTCTTTCGCACGTGGTCTGAAATGGAGATGGGCGGGTCATGTGGCACGTTACACTGACAATGGACTAAGACCGTGACTATGTGGAGAGGACCTCATGGTTATAGAAGTAGAAGTCGGCCAAAATCTAAGTGGAAAGACGTGTTAGAGACCATTGGATCATGCAATTGGGCCAGCCTGGAAAAAACCGAGAAATATGGCAAGCCTTGGAGGAGGCCTTCACCCGAAGAGGGGTCCAGTTGATAGCGAACCATACCTAACTAAAATTAAATTGTTTATGTTTTTTTACAAATGTGTTACATGCTGTCATCTTGGTAAATTATTTTATTTATTATATATTATCTATTTATTTATTTATTATGTATGTATTTATATAATAGTAGCGTCGTAATAGTCGTCTGCGCTAGCTCAAGGTTCGTTAGTCAGTAGGCATCCGATGGATGATGGATGTTAATTAAATCCTTTTTAAGACAAATTAAAGTTTTTTTTTCGGTTTATGACATTGCTTGGCATGGCATGGCTTTTAGAGTAACCCTGTATAAAACAGACTTTTACTTATTATTTTCTGGTGTGCCATGAAGACCATGCTCAAGTAATTATAGAAACAGCCTTATTATCGGTTACAGTGCTCGCTATCAAATCTTGGAATTGCTTTCTTGAAATCCACAGGCTACCTAATCTAACGGCGAATAGGTTAGTCGATACGATATACTTTCAAAACGTGTAAATACATAATAGACTACAGGTCCGTGAACAATATTTACGGGTCAAATGAACCACCAGGAGACATAAATATGTAAGATGATAGAAGGGTATAAAGTATAAAGATTCAGCACTATGCCGTCACTTGTAAGCTGTCCAACTGAGTGCAATTGAAGAGGGGTTGCAATCCTCGATCATTTCTCCTTGTCGCATTATTTTTGTACGGCGTTGTGGAATAATAGATAAGAAGAGGTATTGAAACTATAAAAATTATAAATTTTAACTTTTTATTAGTTTGTCGGAAAAAATTACAGAGTACGAGTAATTTACAGAGTAAATTTGGTCATGTGATTAAGTACGGCATTGGTTTCATACAGTTTAAATACCTCTTCTAATCCATTATTTCGTAATGCCGTACAAAAATCATGCGACAAGGAGAAATGATAGAGGGTTGCAACCCCCCATCTTCAATTACACTCAGTTGGACAGCTTACAAGTGACGGCATAGTGCTGAATCTTATTACTTTACACCCTTCTATCATCCTACATAGGTCTCCTGGTGGTTCATTTGACCCGTAAATTTTGTTCACGGGCCTGTAGTCTATAATAATAATTTATTTTTGTCAATACAAAATAAAAACCATGTGTGACAAATCTTCTATGAAATTCTAATTTACAACAGATTGAGCGACTCAAATTGCTACTAACATTTTTTTGTGATATCTAATAAAATGAAATCACTTCTATTCAATTTATAACAGAGTATTGTAATGTTCGACACATATGGTTTGAATAAAAAAGCAAAACATATTGCGAACATTTTATTTGCAGTCGTCAAAGAATGTAATTGAGCTATCAATTTGTTCACTATTATTAAAATACGTTGCAAAAACTGCTAAATATGTATTCGTTGTGTGTCAATTCTTTAATTAATAATATAAAAAGTTACGTTGAGCGTTGAGTTAAGACCTAAACTCAAAGAAAAAAAATGCGTTCAATTTTCAATTTTTGCCTCAAGAAATTTTATCATAAGTCCAACCCTGGATCTGATTGACGAAGATTTTAGTACCAAAACAAAAAAAAGTTAACTTGATGTAAAATCACCTACATAAGATTACATACCTACTCGTAATTAAGAAATTTTAATTTTTATACGTCATTAAGGCGAGGTGGGCCGAAATTTTGATTTTTTTAAACAATTTTAGACCTATAAGACAGTGTTTGGAACTCTGAAAAAAATATATGTGTTAGTTAAGGATCTAGTCTAGGTTAATTCGCAGTTAATAACACGATTTAATGAATTTTACTACATAGAAAAAAATCCCAAAGTTACCCCTTTTCATAAAGTTTTGTCAACTTTATGACTAAACTATTGACCTGTGCTTGTTTTTGCAATTTTGACAACCGATAAATTTCTAATATTACGATCGCATTGTCACAGTATAACAACATCTTTAGGTATTACTACTGAAGAGCGCTATGATCTCGATTATTGATACTGTTTCCATTGGAATTGCAAATAGGTACTAATACTAATTGGTATGCTGTTTACTTTATATTGTAGGCCAATAGGGCAGCCTCAAAAACTGATGTGGTCTCAGTAATAAATTCTCTTACCAGCGGATTAAACGGAAAATAGATAAGAATTGGTTAAAATGTTTGTTCATTAAATTAGAAGTTGGGAGAAGGGAATAATAAGAGGGGAGGAAGTCCCTGCGAATGCATAAGCATATACAGCCCACTAATTGTTCCCACTCTAGGACTCGGGACCTACTCTCGCAAGGAGAGAGCTAAGGCCATAAACCACAACGCCGACCCAGTGCGCGTTGGTGGATGACATATAACTTCGAAAGGTTCTAGGCACCTGTCGGTTTCCTCACAATGTTTTCCTTCACCATTTTAAGTTAGCGGCATTACGCAATGACTTCGAAAAGACTGTGGTGCGCGTGGTTTTGAACCCGGGTCTCCAGATCGGCAGTCGCTGTTCTCCCGACTAGACCAGCCGTAACATCAGAACTTTTGAACATAACCCTGCGAACGGGTATGTTTGAAAACGATACCTAACTTGCATTTATATGCCAGTTAGGTCAACTCTTTAGTAGCAAGGTACTTACTTAGAATATAAGTCCTAAGTACTTAACTACCAAAGAATTGAAAACCTGATAAAGCAGGATAAGATTAGTTTAGGTAGTGGTAGAACTCTTAGCAGAGTCCGCCTGGGGAAGTACCACACCTTTGCCAGTTATTTTACCGCCAAGCAGTAATGTGTAAGCATTACTGTGTTACGGTTTGAAGGGCAATGTTTCCAGATAAATTACTGAGCTTAGAGATACAACATATTAGGTCTCTGGGTGACGAGCGCAGTGCAGTGCTGGGTAATGATTTAGACTCTTCATGTTCCAATAGCTGCGTGTCACTGTGCTATCATGTGGTCGGCATGTTGCTCACCATCAGGCACATGTCCTGCTCCTCTTATAACTCTTTATTTAAAAAAAAAATACGCGTCCACGGCGGTTGGGCAAATCCGTCAGTCGCATCCTGGCAACTTCTGATTTGTACCCAATTTTGCAGTTTCACGAAAAACTATGTAGTTGTTGAAAGTTATTTAATCACTAGTTAAGACAGTTATTTAATGGGTAAAAGATACAAGCGAAAAAAGTCACACCATGTTATAAAAATAACAAATAATGCTCTCCACAGACATGTGAAGAAGTAAGTAATTTATTCTGCGTCTGGATATAATTTGTTTATGATAATATTATGTACATTTTATTGCAATATTTAATTAGTAATTTCTGTAAATTACGACCACAGTGCTGCCCTGCTTACGATAAATACAGTAAGTCACATTTTGGTCGATATTGAGTTGAGTACATATTTGGAATGTAGAGATTAAGGCCTACATTTCTGTATATTCAAAGTTTCAAAATGTCACTCAGAAAGTGAAATAAGCTTAAGCATAGTTACAGTAAGGCACGTTTCGCACCAAGGGATCCTTATTATTATTGCAGCATGAGCACATACGGTTGATTTTTTTCAAATTGTTTAACAATTTCCTAGGTACTGCTACAGTAAGTAATTTTGCTATTATTATATTTAAGTTATGAGTATATTTCATCAAGTATCACAAACACATATTAACAGTAAGTACCTCTTACTGTTACTTTAAGTGTTGGGTAATAAAACATGAGTTCATAAACCTTAACATATATACAGTAAGAACATGTTTATTGCATTATATATAAGGGACTTTCGGCTTAACATTTATTTTGTACGTATGTAACGTGATAGCGTCGCCAATTGTGAATTGATTTTGATGGATCTTTTTTGTTTGGTAGATCATAATTCAGTCGGTCCCGTATACATTTAATCAAAATCGGTGTAGCTGTTTTAGAAATATGAACAAAAAACTAAAATTTGCTTTACATATTTAGACGATACAGTGATAGATATTCTTATGAAATTTGATCGTGTGTCTGAATTTAACCTTAAATTGAAGTCTGTTTTTATATTTTTTTTAAAGAAAATTGATTATCGTCCTCTGTGAAGATAGAGATAACGAATTAAAAGTGCCTTAAAAGATTATTTTTATGAAGAAAGAATACAAAGAGAAAACCGTCTTATTTTTTGGAAACAAAGTGTTGATCTTCTTTTTATCTTAGATGTTTTTTTACTGTGTACGACGAAGTACAAACAAAAATTAAAAACAACACAACTTAAACAATGTTTAGTTCACCCATTGGGTTTATTACACTGGTCAACAAAAAAAAACACTTTTGCATGTAACATGATTTTTTTTATCTGGGTATGTTCAGGACAAGTATTAGGATAATAGAAATGAAATTAGAATGTTTCAAATGCGAACAGATTTTTTGTAATTAGGTTATATGAATTTTTTGAATTTATCAGTTTTTATCAACAAAAATATGCTATTTCGTTAGTTTAGGTTATAGCTATAGGATTTTCGTATATATTTGGCTTCAGGGACATCTCATTGTAATGTCCAACAGTAATCCAACAGCATACGAGGGGTTAATTTTCCTTGAAATCGTATTTCTTATCGTATCGTAGAATCTTGGACCGCGTTCGTCGCTGATGGCACCTATATTTTCAGGAAATAAGTTCAAATGTGAATAAATAAAATACCTTTACAAGGACATGACAAAATACCACCTGAAAAAAATCTTTTGGCTCTTCATCTCGGTTTCAAAAATAACATACTTTTGTATTTACTTCTTAAAACTTCATCCCTTCAATTGAGAGCCCAAAAGCTCTGCCTGTTGTTTGGACAAATTTAAATCATGTACCAGATCATTGAGGTCTTCTCGAGATAGTAAAAATGGACCATTACTTGAGCTTCTTGTAAATCAGGATCTAATATATCTTTCCGGTTGTTTCTGGTGTTGATGTCTGATCGGAACTTTGGCTCTGGTATGGATAGTTTTTGCACCATGAGCGGTTGGTCTTTTCGCCTCTGGCAGGTCAGGATACTTAATTTTAAAATATTTTTTCTTGTTTGTAATAGTTTTAGTATTAGTTTTAGTATCAGTATAACGAAAGTAAAAATCAATTAAGTGGTTTGTTGGATCCGTTCATATCATAGGGATTCCAAACGGCATAGATCTAGATATTTTTGTCCATTCAGTAAGATTACCGACTCATGTAACACAACAGATATGCGGAACCCACATATTGTCTTGTAGTCCGATGGCAAAGCCAAAATACTGCACACATAACTTTGTTACTAATGGTATCAAATTCCTTCGCTGAAATTTGAAAGTAATGTTACCACAAATATAACATAACTTGTAGGGATCATTTTTATACTTTATTGGCATTATTTAAGAGCCACTTAACTGAATCAACAAAATAATATCTATGGTATTCAAATTAAACAGGTTTTTTTGCGAAACTAAGACAAAAACTGTTAAGTTTAAATTATGTGGGTTGCAGCTGTAACTTGAAAATGAGATTTTACAATCTATTTCGATTAAACTGTTACATCATACTTACTTACTTCTGTTTTATTTAGCTACCAAAAACATCGAAAAAGAGTAATTCATTATTATTAATGGTGCAATGAGATTACATGTTTGTCCTAGCTATAATTACAGTAAGTGATTAAATAATACTAAGCAAATTGTGCACTTTTTGTTATCCTATTTAAATATTCACCTCATTTTCTAGTCATTGTTGCAGTATGTACTTCAAACTAAAGATAGTTACAGTATGTCACACACTTACTGTACTGTACTATACTAAAAATACCATAATTTTTTGCTTTTTCATTCCTTAGCAAACATATTTTTTCAAGATTTACCATTAAAATATTATGACTAAATAAAAATTAAAATACACAAATTGTTAAACAAACACGGTTTTATCTGAAACATTTTAGAAAAGTTACATTTAATTTATACTTTGGGAGAAACGATAAAAGTAAAAAAAAAACTTTGACCGCGTTTTTCTCGAAAGTGGTTCCATGTCACTTACTGTATATATCATAAGCAGGGCAGAGTGCCACAGCATAACAATATCAGTTGGGATTTCTACTGAAGAACGATGTGATTTTGATTTTTGATACCGTTTCCATTTGTAAAGCAAATTTGAATGTAATATGTGAAAAACTTGTTTTATAAACTCTGAAGACCAAAATGATAAAGATCAAGTAAATATAAATTTAGCTGCCACTAACTACTCTTTTCTCAGTTCGAGGAATTATTTTCAGCTATGGATTATGGATATGGATTCCGGTTTCAGTTCTAAATACTATTCAAAATTAGAGGAAAAAGTATTTGAAAAGTGGAAAGAAACGGCAAGTGCTACCATGGCAGCTGCAGCTCAAATGGAGAAGGATATTGCCATCGCAGAAGGTCAAACTAAAAATGGCATTCCTCTGATTGATGTCTACGTTGAGCACGCATGGTATGCTAGATCTTATTGCACAAACTATAAAGCATCATCAGGCACAGCAACCATAACTGGCAGAAAAACAGGTAAATTCTTTATATTGAAATTAAAAAAAAGTATTGCTTGGTATGCGCTCGAGCTGAGCACAAAAATATGTCACCAAAGCAACATAGATGTTTTAAAATTATGAAGGTTCTTCAAGTTCCATGGAAACGGAAATAATTGTTGAAGGTTTCAAGGCATCAATAGCAATGTACGGCATCATTTATGAGCGAATGATAGGAGATGGAAATGCTTCTACTTACGCTGCAATCCTCATATATGGTCTGGGTCTGGACCATACGAAAATGTGACTGTGGATTTTTTTTATGCCGAAACCATATTATTCGTAACTTTTGTAAAAAATTACGTAGTCGACCGTTGAAACAAAATATATTCTAGCTCGTCGTACAATCCTCCCTAATTTAAAAATTTTGATGATGCGAAAATCAATTGTTCATAGCAATTTCAAATCTTCACAACGACATAATTAACTGTGTAGCACATGCCTACGGAGACCATAGAATGTGCCAAAATGATTACTGTAACAAAGAAAAAAATGACAATAAAGAGCTCAACAAGATTTAAAATTCAACATTAATATTCAGGATAAATGCGATAGTTTCTAACGTTGCTGCAAAATCACGTAGTTTAGTCGAAGACGTAGACACAAACACTGTTGAGTGCTTTAACAGTGTCATCGTCAAATTTATAAGTGGGAAAAGAATAAATTTTGCACTGAAAGGAGGCTACCAAGAGAGATGCTCAGCCGCTGTTCTTTCTTTATTCTTTTAACAGCAAATCTGGACTTTCAGCTATCCAAAAAGCTTTTTAAATAAAAGCCCTAAAGGCAGGGTAAAAATAATTTAAAGGACGAGAGCACAAAAACGTAAATTGAACTTAGAACATCCAGTAAAAAGAACGGAAATTAAAAGAAAGTAATCAGACGCAACATCACTATGGTCCAGCGAGCTCAACACCAGATATATCCCCACGTGAATTAAAGACAGCGAAAGAAGAGTTTTTAAATAATTTAAAAAAGCTTACTGCTGATCGATAAGCGGTCGAGAGGGCTACCTACGGTTTTACAACGAGATAGCAGTCAATGGCTGGAAATACGGAAAAATCTAATTAACTAGACTAGCGGTCGGCTCCGACTTCGCCCGTGGTACATAATAATGATAGAGATATCTATAATAGCTTATAGCACTCAGAGCTTAGGTACGTATCGAACAGTGAAAGAATTTTTAAAATCGGTTCAGTAGTTCATGAGATTAGCGCGTTCAAACAAAGAACCTATATGATAATATTATACTGATATCCAATATTTTGCTTTGTATACCTATTTTAATATCTATTTGTTTTTAGGTTCGTATATATTACATCAAAACAATTGTACATCACTGTTGTAAACAAAACTTGTTAAAAATTTCTTCGGAATAACCTTCATCATCATCATCATCATCAGCCGCAAGACGTCCACTGCTGAACATAGGCCTCCCCCCTAGATTTCCACAACGAACGGTCCCGCGCAACCTGCAACCAGCGGTTTCCAGCGACCTTTGTTAGGTCATCTGTCCATCTAGTGGGAGGCCGTCCAACACTGCGTCTTTCGGTTCGTGGTCGCCACTCGAGAACCTTTCTTCCCCATCGGTTGTCAGTTCTGCGAGCGATGTGGCCTGCCCATTGCCACTTCAGCTTGCTTACTCTTTGAGCTATGTCGGCCACTTTCGTTCTTTTGCGAATATCCTCATTACGGATTCTGTCGCGCAAAGAGACTCCGAGCATAGCTCTCTCCATAGCTCGCTGTGTGACTTTGAGCTTTGTTATGAGGCCCACAGTTAAGGACCACGTCTCAGTTCCATAAGCCATCACTGGCAACACGCATTGGTTAAAGACTTTTGTCTTTAGGCATTGGGGTATTTTGGACTCAAAGATGTGCCGAAGTTTCCCGAACGCTGCCCATCCGAGTTGGGTTCTTCGCTGGACCTCTTTGTCGAAGTTGGATCTACCTAATCGGATCTTTTGACCCAGGTAGACGTATTCGTCAACAACTTCGAGTGTGGTATTCCCAACATTAACCGGTACAGGTGAGACATGAACATTTGACATGACCTTCGTCTTGTCCATATTCATCTTCAAACCTACCTGCTGGGATACTCTACTGAGGTCCCTGAGCATAGCACCGAGGTCCTCCAGCGACTCCGCCACAATGACTATGTCGTCGGCAAATCGAAGGTGAGTGATGCATTCGCCGTTGATATTGATGCCGTATCCGTTCCAGTCCAGTAGCTTGAAAACATCTTCCAGCGCGGCAGTGAACAGTTTCGGAGATATAACATCTCCCTGTCTCACGCCTTTCTGTTGCTGGATGTGTTTTGTGCACTGGTCCTGTAATCGGACAGACATTGTGGCTTTGCTGTAGATACACTTCAACACTTCGATATAGCGATAGTCGATGCGGCATCGCTGAAGAGACTGAAGCACTGCCCAGGTCTCGATGGAATCGAAGGCTTTCTCATAGTCCACATACGCTATACATAGTGGCCGATTATACTCCTCGGTTTTCTGTATAATCTGCCGAAGCGTATGGATGTGGTCTATGGTACTATAGCCTTTTCGGAAACCGGCTTGTTCGGGTGGCTGGAAGTCGTCAAACCTGCGTGCGAGACGATTCGTGATTACCCTCGAAAACAACTTATAAACGTGGCTCAGAAGTGAGATGGGTCTGTAGTTCTTCAACAAGGTGTTGTCACCTTTTTTGAAGAAGAGCACCACCACACTTCTGCTCCACGCTTCTGGCGTATTACCGTCAAGTATGACGGAGTCGAACAGCCTCTGGAGGACTTTAAGTACCGGTTTTCCACCCGCTCTCAGAAGCTCAGTCGTAATTCCGTCATCGCCAGGTGCCTTGTTGTTCTTAAGTTGTTTGAGGGCCATCCTAATCTCATACAGGCGGATACGGAATAACCTACTTTCATTATTTCTGCAATGTGGAGGTGAACGGAGCAACGTCAGTTGACTACGCACGTGTTTTTTTTCTCGCGGCCGATTTAAACCTACTTTGGCAGAAATACCAGGCCTTAACTCGAGTGGTGCTTGAAGGCCAATTCTCAAACTAAACGTTCCAAAGATGTAAAGCTATTTATAGCCCCGCGAATTGCACGAAATATGTATATATATATATATATATATAATTAACCGTTCTATGTAAAGGTTGATCCAGTAAGATATTAAAATAAATGTTGATCCACCTTTTTACAGTGTATAATTGGCTCTTTACAAATATAACTGATATACTTTGATCCGAATTTGAAATGGAAGGGTTGTTTGGGGATCTGCATCGGTCGCTTTGCAACATACTTGCCATAAAAAAATACATTAACAAAATGATTTTGTTGATCCGTAACGGTCGCAAAAATTATACCGACGAGTCAAATGTGCATCCGTTTTATATTCATGCTCATGCTCATGCTCAATCTTACTAACTAACATGCCTGCCACGATGGTAAGCAACATGCCTGCCACGTAACAGCACAGTGACACGCAGCTATTGGAACATCAAGGGTACAAATCATTACCTAGCACTGCACTGCGCTCGTCACCCAGAGATCTAAGTTGTTATATCTCTAAGCCCTGTAATTTCTCTGGAAACGTTGCCCTTCAAACCGGAACACAATTATGTTTGCACATTACTGCTTGGCGGTAGAATATCTAGTTTATAGTTAACAGTTTTTGTGTTTGTTGCTCGATCGCATCGTAACGGTATTAACAGATCGGGTTGATATTTGGAACACTACTAAAATATTGTCTTGAACATCATATAGGCTATTTTTTATCGCCGTAAAGTTACGAAAACGAACTACACGAATTGAATCACTGAGCGCTGCTGGTAATACATATCCGGAATTGTATTTAATTAATTAAAGTTTGAATGAAGCTAGATTAGTTAACAAGATAACATTTCGACGATTGATAAATTAGCAAAAATACGCTACGCTCGTCAACATAAAAGGCTTATTACATTTAGCTAAATTTAGACGACTGAATTTAGTCGCCACTAAATTCAGTGAAGTGTTATAACATTCAGTTTTAGTTCCATTAAATTCTACTAAGTTCTACAATTCATCATCATCATCCACAGCCTTCTCTATCCCACTGCTGGGTATAGGTCTCTCCTTTCCCATGCCATCTTCCTCGGTCCTGTGCCAATCCAGTCCAGGTTCGACGCGCGATATTTACGATATCGGCGACCCATCTTGCTGGTAGACGTCCATCATCATCATCATCATCATCATCAACAGCCCACTAAATGTTCCCACTGCTGGGACTCGGGGCCTTCTCTCGCAAGGAGAGAGTTAAGGTCATAATCCACCACGCTGGCCCAGTGCGGGTTGGTGGATGACACGTGGCTTAGAAAGATTCTAGGTACATGTCGGTTTCCTCACGATGTTTTCCTTCACCATTTTAAGTTAGCGGCATTACGCACATGACTTCGAAAAGACAGTGGTGCGCGTGGGATTTGAACCCGGGGTCTCCGGATCGGCAGGCGCCGTTCTCCCGACTAGACCAGCCGTAACTTACGCTCTGCATTCCACTATTACTTCTACTAAATTATACTAAGTTCATGGTAAATTCAGAGACAAGGATGGTTTGCATCTATCATAAGTAGAGCACTAAATGTTCCCACTGGTATGACTCAAGGGTCTTCTCTCGCAAACAGAGAGTCAAGGCTCAGTGCGGGTTGGTTGATGACACATGACCTCGAAAGATTGTAGGTACATGTCGGTTTCCTCACGATGTTAATGAATGACTAGGTAACTTATTCGCATTCGCGCTTCGCTTCTTCGTAGTGGTAGGACTCTTGGCAGAGTCCGCCTGGGGAAGGACCACACCTTTGCCAGTTATTCTACCGCCAAGCAGTAATGTGCAAACATTGCTGTGTTCCGGTTTGAAGGGCAATGTGCCCAGAGAAATTACAGGGCTTGGAGGTATAACATCTTAGATATCTGGGCAACGAGCGCAGTGCAGTGCTAGGTAATGATTTGGACTCTTCATGTTCCAATATCTGCGTGTCACTGGTCACTGTGCTGTTATGTGGCAGGCATGTTGCTTACCATCAGGCACATGACCTGTTCGTCTCGTCACTCTTAATTAAAAAAAAAACACACCTGTAGTAGGCCTAGTTTCACAGACTAATAAAGTACTTATCATTCACTAATAAAGTATCATTATTCTTTACCGTTTTAAGTTAGTGACATTACGCAAATGGCTTCGAAAAGACAGTGGTGCGCGTGGGATTGAACCCGGGACTCCGGATCGGCAGTCGCCCTTCTCCCAACTAGACCAGCCATAACTTGCCTTGCTTTTTGCTTTACTTGCTTTTAAATATTCTTCTGAATTCAGTCGAGTAACTTGCTTTTAAATTTGCTTCTGAATTCAGTCGACTAAATTTAGCGAAGTGTAATAAGCCCTTCAAGCAATATTGACATATAACGGACACAGATAAACATTAATTAAAATTTGACATCTACTTTTTTCGCTTGATTATCTGATTATTTTTAAATCTTCGCAATAGGTACTTAAATTCAGATTCGTGAGATTCGTCGATAATGATTAATTAACAAACTAATTAGTCCATCAGATTATATAAAAAAAGGTTTTTTTTTCTTTTGATTCACAAATAAAAATTGACGACGTTACAGCGGCAGCGCGTTGAAGTTTGTTTGACGCCACTTCATGGTATGATTTTTACGTTGAAGTGACGTCACAATCCTCCAGTTCGGAAGTTTGATAAGTCTATATCTGTGTCGATTTTTTTATTATTATTATCTCAGTCTATAAATTGTCCCATTGCAGAGCAAAGGCCTCTCTCCCCTCCTTCCAATTTTCCCGGTTCAGAGCAGCAGTCATGTTTTTTTTTTTTTTTTTTTTTTTATGACTGACTATATTGTAGCGGGCCACGAGACGCCTGTACTACTTAACTGACCCTATAGGGTTAGCGCCGGAGGCGCAGGACCCAAAGTGAAACCTAACCTGACAATACTTACGCTTAAAAGCATACCATCTGATACCTGAAAGAAAATCGAACTAACTAGCTGAGAGAAAAACTACCTAACTTAACCTACCTAATCTAAAGTGCTATCGGATGAGACGCGTTACGACGAATAACAGACACGAGGGCTGCCTCGGAGGCACGGCCTCGGCTCGCGCTGTACGCCGGGAAGGAGTTCAAGGTTCGGCACTTGGTGCCTATTTACAGAATTACTGCCTGCACCCACCGAATCGTGACGGTATCAGAACCCGGTATTAGAACGCAAGTTACTATGTCGTCTGACTTATTTTTGGGGAAAATGCAAAGAGAGACTTTGCCGGCTGGCTTAGTGTTGTATTAGACGACCTATGTCGGCTGACTGATTATTGATTAGCTATGTCATCTGACTTATTATTATGTGGGAACCCAATCAACTTTGTCATCTGACTTATTTTTAGATTACTCAGAGAGAGTGTCATCTGACATAGACTGTAATAGAGGCGGGTGAGGCTTTATGAAAGTTCTTATGTCAGCTGACTTATTATTGGCAAAGACTAAAATCCGCTGATGGATTAGGGGGACCCGGTAACCTCGCCGGTGAGGTGAACGGGGAGCCATTGGTATCCGGCGCCTATACCACAAGTGGCTTCTCTTGACTGCTGTGAGCCGAGGGACTGGCCCGTGCCCGCCTCCGCCGCGGCGGCGGCGGCGGCGGTAACGCGCCAGTAACCCGGGTTCTCACGGTGGTCACTATCGAGCGAGCCGTGCGCACGAAGGCGACCTAGCGGGGAAGGGAAGGGACGGACAGAGCTAGGGAGCGCATTTTCGCAAAGAATTGCGCGATGAGCGTTTAATGCATGCAGCACATCAAACTGACGAATGGTTGACATGACGCGGTCGACCTCGTCAAAATCAACTGTGAGGGAAATGTTCATGAGGAAACGTAAGTCCTCAAGACCGGATGAAGGCGCGCTGGCGGGAGCCTGCGGCCTGGGATCACGACGAGCGGAGGGCTCGGTCGGTTTAGCCTGGGCTGCGACGGCGACAGGGGCCGGGGCAGGGGCAGGCGCGACAAGAAGAGGTGCGGGTGCTGGAGGGCTGCGCGGAAGGCGCGGGAAAGCCGTTGAAGACGGGTGGTTGCGCGGGAACATAGTGTTCACGCACTCTTGACGGGGCAGGCGCGGAGCGCCGGTGAGCGGGACCTGGGGGGTCCGGTCGGGGTTTGGGGGCCTTGGGGCAACCGCGATAGTTCGCGGAATGACCTGAGGTTCCACAGAGGACACAGGAGGGCGGAGAGGGATCATCACGCTTGCGTTTGCACTCGGAAGTGCCGTGCGCACCGGCGCACTTAACGCAGCGGGGTGGAACGGTGCAGAAGCGGGACGCGTGTCCATACTCCTGGCACCGATGACACTGGGTAGGGATGCCTCGTTTGTGTGGGGCTTCGAAGTTAAGCCTATCAAGGTTTAACACCGATTTGACGTTGTAGATTTTCCGGCCTTCGAGCGTCTTGTCTAAGACGACGAGAACCAGATTAAGAGGAGCTTTGGTGCGCCCGCAGGTCATGCGGGAAACGGAACGGACCGGGAGGCCCTGGGATTGGAGGTCGGTGTGAACTAGGCCGACAACGATCTCCTTGGGAATTCCGCGTATGACTACACGGAGGACTTTCTCGTCCTCAAGAGGATGGGAGTGAATATAGACGTGCTCAGCCGTCAGCCGACGCGTAACCTCACGGTAGGCGTCGGAAGTGGTGAGGTTAATCTTGATTCCCAGGCGATGGCCACAGGAGAGAAAACCCGGGTCGCGCTCCTTTAGGAGAAGGCGAACCTTTTCCCACGCAGAGACGTCCCGAAGGATGAACTCCGGGGGCGGGCGGACACGGCGAGGAGGGACAGGAGTGTCAGAGGGCGAAGCCTCCGGGGTCGGAGAAGAGCGCTTCCTCTTCTTGTTGCCGACTAGTGTGAAGCCTTCGTCGTCAACAGAATCGGCGCAGGCCGCGTCCTTGACGGGCGCGGCCACGGAGGGAGGTACGGGTTGGAGGACCGGGGAACAAGACCTCATGGAGGCCGCGCTGTTCGCAGATCGCGAACGATCGCGAGCAGCGCGGACCCCGGAGGGCTGTTGGACGAGCCCGTTGAGGACGGGCATGGAGAGCTTGGCGGCAAGGCGGGAAACCTTGGGCTTCGCTTTTGACTTCGACTTTTTCTTCTTCTTCGAAGAAACAGTCGGAGTCGGACAGGGAACGACAGGAATTGGAGTCGGAGCGGGGGCGACGGAGGTCGCCTGAGACCCAGAGGGGGTCGGGACAGGGGCGGGGGCAGGGGCAGGGGCGGGCGGTGGAGCAGCAGTCATCCAATCTTCCCTATATGTATCGAGTTCGGTCCGCCATCTCTTCCTGGGTCGCCCGGCTGGTCGTACACGTTGTGGGACCCAATTAGTTGTTCTTTTGGCCCAGAGTTGTTCCGGCATTCGGCATATATGACCCGCCCAGTACCATTTGAGCATGTCCGCCTTTTGAGTGGCATCTGTTATTTTAGTTTTTGAGCGTATTGTTGTGTTACGTATGCGGTCGGTGAGTTTAATTCCGAGTACACTGCGCTCCATTGCGCGTTGACAGACCCCGAGTTTGAACTTCTGTTTGCGTGTCAAAGACCATGTCTGTGCGCCGTACGTAAGGATGGGGAGTATACTTAATAATTTTTTGATAAAACAAAAAATACGTGTCCCAAATTTTTTCATGATCTAGCTCAGGGGTCAGAAAACGCGCGGCCCAGGATCTACCACCGTGCGGCCCACGACGGTTTTCAAAATGTATCATTCCAATTCATCAATAAATCGATTTTAAATAATTGATTCCCGGCTAACAAATGTTCTATATATTTCACAAACTCACACTAGCGGCCCGCTATTATCTACATTTTTTCACCTTGTGGTCCATGGCTCCTGAAACGTTGCCGACCCCTGATCTAGCTGATAGACTAATTATTATTAGAATGGTATATGGTTTTGAGCCAGGCGTCATACCAATTCAGACGAGCTTAGTGTAAGTATTGGTATGACTGCGTAGTCTCGCTGGGGAAGCTTTTCATAGTATGGAGTGACGAGACGAGCACGAGCACGACGAGGACATGTGCCTGATGGTAAGCAACATAACAGCACAGTGATGAGTCCAAATCATTACCTAGCACTGCACTGCGCTCGTCACCCAGAGATCTAAGATATTATATGTCTAAGCCCGGTAATTTCTCTGGAAACATTGCCCTTCAAACCGGAGCACAGTAATGTTTGCACATCACTGCTTGGCAGTAGAATAACTGGCAAAGGTGTGGTACTTCCCCAGGCGGACTCTGCCAAGAGTCTACCACTACTAAATCTATCTATATTCTATATACTAGCGGCCCGTTCCGGCTTATCTATCATACCTATAAACATAAAAACTTAATAAATAAAGAAAAGTTAAAGATTAGGTGGTCTTGCAATAAATTATAGGAATTAAACCATCCATATACCTTAAGTATGTGCAGTAGGACTTGCTGCCTTCTGATTGGCCCATTTGAATCGGATCAACAACTATCGGAGTGGATTTGTATATTGGATCAACATTTCAGCTGCGTTTCCTAAACTTCACGCATGATCAACAATTGACGGATTGATATAACTATATATATATATATATATATATATGTACTCCACAGAGAAGTACAGTGCTTTTGTACGAAGAAGAAAATACGTCTTGAGAGCGAGGAGCGTTGTTTTAACTAAATAATAAATAAAGCGGTCAAGTGCGAGTTGGACTCGCCCATGAAGGGTTCCGTTGCAGCAAGTAACATAATATACATAGTACACATAGTTCTTGTAGTGCGTTGTAACTTTGATCGAAGTTTCAATAATAGTGTATTTATGACGTACTAAAAAAAAACTACTCATCAGATCGAGTTCAAATTAATTTTCGTTGGTAGTTTATATGGTAATGTACATCATATATTTTTTTTTTAGATTTTTCATTATCTTAATTTAGAAGTTAGAGGGGGGGGACACACATTTGACCACTTTGGAAGTGTCTCTCGCGCAAATTATTCAGTGTAGACGAAAATGATTTAAGAAACCTCAACATCATTTTTGAAGACCTATCGATAGACACCCCACACGTGTAGGTTTGATGAAAAAAAAATTTTGAGTTTCAGTTCTCAGTATGGGGGGCAACCCTAATTTTTCTTTTTTTTTAATTTTTTCTGTTCAAATCTTAATGCGGTTCACAGAATACATCTACTGACCAAATTTCAACAGTGTAGTTCTCATAGTTTGGGCAAAAAGTGGCTGTGACATACGGACGGACAGACAGACAGACAGACATGACGAATCTATAAGGGTTCCGTTTTTACGTTTTACGGAACCCTAAAAAGGTATGGAGCAGTACTTAGATAAAAAAAAGAGAAAGGTGGTTTTAGATCACATAGATCAACTGCACATTCGCCGAATTGTATCTGATGTGAGCCACGTTAAAGTTTCATTTCTCCGGCTATATTATACACTTAAAAGAAATTTCCAAATCAGGCAGCAGCTGCCCATGAGTATCTAGAGCCGTTACTTGCTGACCCATGCCAGAACTGAGAACAGTGTTCCATACAGGAACAAATAAAATAAATAAATAAATATTGGTGGACAATTCACACACAACACCATCTGACCCCAAACTAAGCAAAGCTTGTATGATGGCGGCCAGATAGCTGATATAATACTTAATATAGTTTTAAATACATACTTACTATAAATAGAAACACCCAGACACAGTGCAAACATTTGGAATTTGAAACAAAACAGTGGGAATTGAACCCACGACCCTCGGCTTCGCAGGCAGAGCTACTATGCTTGTTGTAAAGTAGGCAATTGTTATGAAGACGTAAAGTGCCTTCGCACTTTCGAGAATACGTTCAGTTTTTGTTTGACAATACATATTATTATTTGATACCTTTACTTCGGAATCGTATTCATTGATATTGTTTCATAGCTAAATCATTTTCTCAAAACGATTATTGTTTGAGACAAAGCAATGTCTCTATAATTGGCGGGTTACATACAAATACACCTTGTGATTTCCCAACGGTTCAAAGACAATTTGTTTATTTTTAATGTCACAAATAACGCGTTGGTTCTGTTGGGAAAAGGAGTGTTTAATACGACCTTTCTTTTTCCTCAAACTTGAAAAAAATAAGGAAGTAAAGAGAGCCGTCTATGCCCACACAAGTAGTGTTGAACTACTTGGCAAAAATAGTTTTAACATTTTATGTATTTATGAATTGATTGCCAGTAGAGCCAAGTACTTATTTTCTTGAAATTGATTATGTGGCAATCGATTGTCACTTTGGGTACTATGTTAAGCTGGCCACACACTCCCCATAATATTGACAAAAATAACAAAACCTACCTATATCTCAACAATACTACCTCGGATTTGCAATTTGTAGTCAAGCCCTTTCATTTGATATCCATATTGAGAGAGTTGTAAAAAAAGAAATTTATTTCGCCATTTTGTGATAGCGGCCATTTTGGATTTTAAATTTGTCATAGTGCATAGTGTTCTACTAGTCAAGCCCTTTCATTTGGTACCCATATTGAGGTATTGGTAAAAAAATCAATGTAATTCGCCATTTTGTGGTGGCGGCCATCTTGGATTTGAAATTTGTTATAATGTATGGTACTTTACTATCCAAGCTCTTTCATTTGATACCAATATTGAGTGATACCATAGTGAAGAAATATTTTGTCCGCCATTTTGTGGAGGCGACCATCTTGAATTAATATCAACCAAACATAGCTAAGAACATTTGCATGGAAATTAACCTTCAAATAAAAAAACGCATCGAAATCGGCCCATCCGTTTGACCCCTACGGTGCCACAGACAGACAGACATCGACGTCAAACTTATAACACCCCTTTTTTGTGGTCGGGGGTTAAATAAAGAACGTATTACGGCTGAAATCGCTCCATGAATTCTTAATCTAAGATGTACCTAGGTAAAACTAAAAACCAGTTATGAGTGGTAGAAAAACATAAATGTGACCATTGCTTATGATTTAAAACTTCACCACCCCCGCATTTAAGTTTTCCGTTTAAAATTCAGCGACTCAATCCCGAAGGGGCCTAGGGGGTGAGAAAGGGTAGGGAGATATTAGGTAGAGAGGAAATGAAAAAGTTATGCCAACGTTACGACAAAGATTTTATAAACAAGCTCATTTTTGTTTCGAGTATTAAACGAAACAACAACTACGAATCATTAATTGGAAATGACAAACTTAATTTTTTAGTATTGGTACGAGTAATAATCGTTAATACTAGAATAGAGAAACGTGGACACAACAACTACGTATTAGATGAAATCTTTATGGGTACCACTAAATGCAGTTTATAGAAACTGTTACATAAATCATCAAACCCATAAGGCGTGCTTATCACTTTAATCTTAATAATCTTATCAACCAGTTTATTTCAGAGATTTTGATGTGTCTAATTGAGCTTGGGCACTAATAAAAGCTGATTTCTGAGAGCTCAAAATGTTCTGCGAATATATATTGATACATCCAAAGGAATACTTTGCCAACCTTATAATTATAGGGAGATACATAATAGGAGGTGAATATAAAGGATAAATGTCGTTCGCAAAATTACCAAAACTTACAAAATGTTTGACATTTACAAATATATCCTCATTAATATAGAATAATCGCATTTTTTTTCTCGCTGCTCTTTCTGTAAAGCTATGTATGACTCTAAAAGTTAACCCTTGGCGTAGTTTTCCTTGAATGTATCGATGTTTCTTTTTTTTAACACGCTTTTATATTAGCTTCACTTGTTACTAACTATGTATGTAAGAAAATCTTGGAATCTTAATTTGACCCACTTCCCGGTCTTCGATTAGGATGAAATTTTGCACACGCTTTGAGTTCTGATGACAATACATGACTAGCTAAGAAACGTCATTATAAATTCAATATGGCGGCCTCCCCAAGATGGCGGACTGGCTATTTGACATGCACCCCCATGATATGGGTATCAAATGAAAGGGTTTGCTATCAGGAATACGAAAAAAACAATCACGTTTTGAATTTTTTGACGATTTTTTTGTAATTTTTAGTGCGTGCTAAAAGCGTATTTTTCAGTTTTTTAAACTATAATTTATCTTTTATAGTTTTACGCTTGACCGCCATCTCGCCTGATGTTAAGTTAATGTTAATAACGATGTGGTCTACGATGGAACGTGTTTACCTATAAGAAACCGATTCACTATCGATTTGAAGACACAAAGATTGTAACCATCGGGGAAAACCCACTCAGGCAACGTATTAAAGAGATTTTCACAAAACACCTTACCCCTCAGTTTTATCCATGTCGCATGAAAAATGAGAAAGTAATAAGGATCACCACGGGAGACTGCAGGTTACAAATTATAAAGTCATTATTCCTTTAAGATGCTAAGCAACTCAATTAAGGAAAGATTGAACGTTATAATAACTTTGGATACAAATTACCTTAATTGTCTTAAACGGATAATTAAGTTAACGATATTTATGAATTAATATGATTAGAATTTATACTTGTAGGCTATGTTACAAATAAGGACGAGTCAAGGCCGTAATCTACGAGTACGATGCTCGCCCAGTACTGGTTGGTGAATAACGCAAGACTTCGAAAAATACTAGAAGCATGTCAGTTTCCTCGCGATGTTAGTCTTCACCGTTTTTAAGTTAGCGACATTACGCAAATTACTTGAAAAGACAGTGGTGTGCGTGGAGTTCTAACCATGGACTAAGGATCGGCAGTTGCCGTTCTCCCACCAGAGACCAGCCCTAACTAAAATTATGCCTAATTACCCGATATTTAATTAAATATCTATTTTTCTATTATTCAGTGTATTCAATAAGTAACAATAAACCCATGAAAAAGCACACATTGTAAATAAATCGTGCATACTTTACTGCTTTAGGCGAGCCACAATAAAGATTGACCTTTAAAAGTTTGGCATTCAATGGGACTGTCAAACTTTTCAAAGGCTGACTGACATTGAAGGGTTAACGATGTCCCATTACAACTCTTATGAAAAACACATAGAAAGGGTCGTTAATTCTAAACTGGGACGTCACGCGAAATAACGATACGGTAGTTTTGATACCATACATTTCAAACCAGGACCACGATCGTCTTGCTTTACAACGACCATGGTCGTGGTTCGATCGACGCATTTCCTCATACAAATCTAAATTTATAATAATACAAGTCAAGTTTAACGAAGGAAAGACGGAATAAGTCCTTAATAATACCTTGAAAATGAGATACCAACGGCTACTCCATCATTTTCGAATTACGCTAGATTTCCCTTACAGACTTTACACTTTTAAATTAATGGACAATACTACGCGTACAACTTCATAATATATTATGTCTACTATGTTTCAAATGACAAGTTTTTGTATATACGAGCTTTTTCATTAAACAATTCAATTTTCATTTTATGGGGTCATGCAGCCAGTGTGTTTCGAGCACGTGTGAAAAATTATTTATTTTTATTTCTAGAACATTATTGGTCCTTGGTCTACGTACCTATTTCATATATTACAGAAATTTAAATCCATAATAGTAATGATTTCCGTCGTTAAAATAAATAAAAGTTAGTTTTACTCATATTATAGATGCGAAGATTGGTATGTTTAGATGTTTGTTGCTCAATCGCGTCAGAACGTCGAACGAATCGGCTTGCAATTCAGAGCAGAGTTAATTATTCGTTTGGAGTATACTTAACACATAGGCTACTTTTTATCCCAGGAAAATAAAGGCAATGGTAACTGCATGGGGAAACAGTGGGGCTCTACTAGTAATTAAGATATGTTTGAATTCTTGCCACCATATAACGAGTACAATTTGATTTACTCTCAACCTTTCTCTCTTTGATTCCGTTTGTCAACTGCCACATACTATAAAAAATTCTGTACCGAATTGAATTTGCTCAAAAATTTACAAGTCCGCATTATATGTAGTGGTTAGTTGCTTACCTAATTGCAATGGCAGTTTAGGATTCTACTGATCAAAAAAATGTATATGATATTTATGTATTTGTATAATTAATACATAAATATAATTTGTGTAGTTTATCCCAACTCCATTAAATTTTATTTAAGCACTATTTTGACTTTTTAAGTAGTTTAGGTGAAACCAAGATTGAATATTTTGATACTCTACATTAAAACTTGAGAAAAAATTAACCATTGCGTTGTTTGCAAAACCTATCGATAACTCCTTGTTGCTTCTTTGGTTTTATCTTTCTAGTCTAGTCATATAGGAGATTTACTGAATTCAAGCTGAATGTAAGTATGGTCCTTTATTTTAAAATTACATATGTTTTAAAAGTCCCATAATAACAACGTAATATTTAAAAAAATAATTAAACAATAATATCCAACGCACGTGTAAGCATACTCGTACACATTGTAGTAAAAATTTTGTTATTTTAGAATGTACAATACAATACAAAACACTTTATTGCCACCATAAACAAAGTTGACAACAATAATAACAAAACAAAATGGGGACAAAAGGCGATCTTATCGCTAAAAGCGATCTCTTCCAGATAACCTTTTTATTCATGAGGAAACTATATTGTATTATTTTTTCTACTTCCTACCGTATTTGCACGATTGAAAGCTGTAGATATTATTTATAGCTCTACTATTCAATCACTAATTGAATTCACTTTAAACGTTTTGATACATAATACAAGTTTAGATAAGATATAGGTAGTAATAAGGAAAACCGAAAATCGAAATCCAAAACCGAAATAATGATTGAAAACCGAGAAATCGTTGTTTAATCTACAAAACTCTGAAAATGCAAAACAGATTGAATACCTATCGGAAATGCGACCACATAATGGAATCAAACCGCTTGGAGATAATTTAAAGGTCAGGCGTCAAACTCTATTAGTCAAATCGAATAAAAAATCTGGCACAATTGGATGAGTCTGTCCCACTTTTATTAAAAAAAAGTCGGGATAAATATCATAACGAGATAACCAAGCGATGCCACCCCCTCCATACTTATGCAAATAAGGGAAATAATTTGAGCCCATTCTGCCTTGACGGTTTTTTCCTTTATATTTTATGTGTGCCAGTTTTCCTTGCGCGTCGTTTAAACGTATATTTTTTTTGTGTTTTGTTATTATTAGGTCATTGACTTTGTTGTGATCTTAAATGTTAATAGTTTAATTAAGCCAATTATATGCAAAGAGCTTACACATACTTCGTATACGAGTCAGAACAAACGCTTTACACCGAAAGCACGGGTCTGATCGCTCTTGCCTTGTCGCTCTTGTGGAAGTGGCATACTTTTATCGCGGCACGTCACTTTGTTTCCATAGCTAACATACGCCTTATCTGCTTACGATTTACAGAAAGGAAAAACGTGATCTACTTACTTATTCTTTATCCAAGATTATATTTTACGAACATATTTATGCAGTCCAAAGAAAACATCAAAGTAACGATAAATTCAAATGACTCAAAAAGTCCCCCGAAAAAGTACTCAATAGTTTAAATTATCTTTGAAAACTTAAACTTAAAATAAATCAGCCGAAATATGCTTGATTATTTTCCAATAGGTAATTAAAGAATTTAAATATTTCTCTATACTTATATTCATTCCAAATAATCAAATTATGTAACTGCATCTACACTTTGAGATGCGTTACGTGTGTTGGTTTTCTGATAGTCATTTAGCTCAGTTCGATGTCGGGGCTCGGAATAGTCTGTAGACGACTTACGTTCCTGGCAGGGTGTTGTGCTCGGTAGAGCAGCGTCGTGCTGCGATCTGTTGAGACTCAGCCCTACGTCAGGTGATTCGTCCGAGGACGATGTTTGGTTATGTCTAAGCCTAGAGTTTTTTCTAGGTTAGCGCGTTGTTGCTTAACATTAGACGAGATGGCGGTCAAGTTCAAACCTATTATCGTTAAAATAAAATTAATCAAGCTTACAAAAGGAAGAGGTTCTCAGATCGTCGAATTTTGTAAAATAATAAGATAGATTTGTAGTCACGATGATAGGGCTAAGTTTATTTATCATCGTTTGTCGTATTCATATTAGAACTAAGTTAAAGTTAAACAAGTTATCGCCATATCTGTGTTCTAATTTAAATTTGTTTTTCCATCTAGTGCAAAACATTATTTGTTTTAGTTTATACAACCAACCCATGACACAGAATAGATAAAAGTATTAAGTAAGCTGTGCAATGAGCTAAAAGCCTTCACAAGCAGTGGGTATTAAGGTAACGTATGCACTTACCAGAAGTTCTTGTTACAAAGTAACTTATCTAACATTGTTAGCAGCGGTTCGTTATGTACGGTATTTACGTGGATAAGGAGAAAGTCTTACGAAAAAGAGTAAAATATAATAAATGAATACCCATCGCAGTTCCTGAGTTGTAATTACAACTCAGGAACTGAAAGCTGCGATGGGTATTCAACTATATTTCTGATTAGATAATGCGTTGGTTTGATCCAAACTAAGACCTTTTTTTATAGTATAGAGTGACGAGATGAGCATGGTCATGTGTCTGATAGTAAGCAACATGCCTGCCACATAACAGTCCAATAACTCGCAGCTATTGGACCATGAAGAGTCCAAATCATTACCTAGCAATGCACTGCGCTCATCACCCAGAGATCTAAGATAGTATATCTCTAAGCCCTGTAATTTCTCTGGAAACATTACCCTTCAAACCGGAACAGTAATGTTTCTTTAATTACTTTTATACGTTAACACTTGACCATCTCGCCTGATGTTAAGCGACGATACTGTCTAGGATGGAGCGTGCTTACCTAGAAAAAACCGACAATATATTTAAAATTGAATGTCAAAAAAGTATATCGTATCAATCAACTTAGACCATATTTTTTATCAATAATAATAGGTTTATGTTTGACCGCAATCTCGCCTAGTGAATAAACGACAATAAAGCGGGCTTACCAAAGTAAACCACTTCACACTATCTGATGGCAACCAGGATAACATCAGAGATACTTCAGGCAAACGCGTTCCATTATTTAGAATCCTGTTATTAGATTTTTTATTAGTAATAACGTAAATGTGTATTACGTAATGTACACATGAATGTACCTATTTTGGTTTTTACTGTATTTGTATAAACGTTTCCTTTGTAGTAGAATCACAGAAATCTCAATAAATATTATTGAGATTTCTGTGAGTAGAATAAATAGTACAGATATGAACATGATGTTTGTAAAAAATTGACGTAAGCAAGTATCAATTTCATATCACACTAATATTCTAAAGGCGAAACTTTGAATATTTGTTCCCACATACATATTATGTATATTCTGTAACGCAATAAGTACACTACCAGAATTTACACATAGACCACTTTTTGCTTCGTTAAAGTAAGTGGCTGTTAAGCCACGACACGCAGCTGGTATAATATAATAACATATTCAAATCGTAATACCTACTTTCGCAGCTTACCTTACAAATGTTGTAATTAAACGCGCTGACGCGAAATCATACGTTTAAATTAATACAATACGGCCTAATATTCTATGAAACGGAATCACATTGCCAATCCTGACGGCATATGAATCTTCCGTTATCTAAAGCCGCATTCCCCGGCTGCTATTTCAATCCATATTACATGTCCAATATAAATCGAGCTCTACTATATACTCGTGTGTTCTCTTCCACGGGTCATGATTAAACTTGTGTTATTGAAGATGGCAATCAATGCTTTCGATGCGAAAGATGAAACTGAGCTCAGAAAACCTAAACCTGTATATTTTATTTCGTAATAGTGTAAATGAAAACGCTAAAGTACCTACTTATCTCAATCTGCACCTTAAAAGGCATTGAAAAAAAAAGAAAAAATAATTTATATTGGTACTGTGAGAGGTACAGATTGAGATAAGTAGGTACTGTACGTGTTTTGACATAATTACACATGAATGAAATCTTATTTTAATAGAAATTTTAAAAGATCTAACAATAAACCTAATTTATTTATTTATTTATTTATACCTTATTACTAATCTCCGAAGTACCCATTGCGACCTACTACCGGCATAAACATTTTTTGAGTAACTGTTTTTGAGTAACAGTTTTTGAGTAACTAGCGGTCCACTCCAGCTTCGCCCGTAGCACATAATATAAAATATAGCATTGAGTGATCACGTACAGATTCAACTGTGGAAGAATTTTTGAAATCCGTCCGATTGTTCCTTAGATTAGTACGATCAAACAAAATACCTCTTTGGCTTTATAATATCAGCATAAGTTAAGTAATTTAATTCCTTCATCTTTATCCTTTACGAAATTATCTGCACACTACTAGTAACACCACTTGTCCAAAATGATTTTATAGACACAAATAGTAAAATTCTATCTTTTCATTTATTGAAATTAAATCAGTTACTAAAATTATCCTTTAGCATTATTTCTTGAAAGCCAATAAATAGAGACAATACCGACCTTCCGCATCACCGGGTCAGTAGATGAAGTCAATTGAAAGGAGCCCTATTCTATACTTATCAGACTCAAATTGGGGGATGAAACGAAGGCACAGTATAAGGGTAAATATTATTCCATAAAATATGAGTATGGCGGCCCTTGGAGTAGATAGGTATGGCTCTGAGAGGTTGTATATTGGTATTAAACTCGGTGATTGTGTATTTGTGTTTATTACGGTTAAATATGAGATAGAAAGAGAAATAGAAAATGCTTTATAGTGACACAAACAAACAGAAATATTACAGTAAACCACTTATAATCTAACGACATTCTAGAGTAATGTTTGCAATAAACTTATGAACTTACAAGAACAAAATTAAAATTTTTGATTTACCCCGACTACCTCGGATTTGTAATCTGTACAGTGTACACCATTCTACTAGTCAGGCCCTTTCATTTGATACCCATATTGAGGGAGTAGTGAAAAAATAAATGTATATCGCCATTTTGTGGTGGTGGCCATCTTAGATTTGAAATTTGTCATAGTGTATTCTACTAGACAAGCCCTTTTATTTCATACCCATATTGAAGTAGGTTGTGAAGAAATATTTTGTCCACCATTTTGTGGAGGCTGTCATTTTGAATCGATGTTAACCAAACGTAGCTAAGAACCACCGTTCTTAGCTATGTTTGGTACGGAAAATAGCCATTTTGTGGAGGCGGTCATTTTGAATCGATATTAACCACACATAGTTAAGAACCACCGTTCTTAGCTATGTTTGGTACGGAAATTAACCCTCAAATAAAAAAAACCGCATCGAAATCGGTCCATCCGTTTGAGCTCTACGGTGCCACAGACACACACAGACAGTCAAACTGATAACACCCCGTTTTTGATGCTGTGTAGTGGGCTGCTTATACGGGTAATATGTATAAGAAGTATGTTTTTATACCTATTGCTGGGTCTCGGGACCTGCTCTGAAGAGGGAGAGAGAGAGTCAAGGCCACAATTCACCACGCTGGTCAAGTGCGGGTTGTCCTCGGAGGATGTTTTCTTTGAAACACATTAGTTTCCTCATGATGTTTTCCTTCACCGTTAAGGCCAGTGGTGATGACAAACTCGTACTTGGAAAAATACACATAGGCGAAGGCGGTATTCGTACGACAAGTTGTACACTTTTGAACTTTACAGCAGTTAGGTTAACGTTATATCTTTTAGTCAAGAAACCATTGAGCAGTAAAACAGAGTTACGCCGGAGTCAAAATCTGCGGCAGTCGTAAATCTCAACTGTGGGCAACGATTCACGTAACTCATTGATAAATTCTGTCCTACAGAATTGTCACGGTATTCTAGAAATGTCCATAGTCAGAGAGCTGACTAGTCAAACTACTGATCTTATACCTTTAAACGAGCAATTCTTGTATATAAATATGTATATATATATATAGAATCTGAATCTCGGAAACGGCTCGAACGATTTTGATGAAATTATGTATGCAGGGGGTTTCGAGGACGATAAATCGATCTAACTAGGTTTCATTAAAAAAAACGCTTATTATGCGCGTTTTTAGACAATGAAAAACTGTCACATTGGACATTAGAATGCGAAGGTAAATTTCTCCGGGTTCGAATCTAGACGGCTTCTCTTTTTTTCGTGTTTTTTTTAACAAAATCCATTTCTTGGGGTATTTTATCTGTAGGTATCTAAGTATATTTAGTATTTAAACCGAGCAAAGCTCGGTAACCCAGGTACTTTAGTTTAATTTTAACTATAATAGCTTTCCCTTTGACGGCCATTTCACCTGTTTCTAGAGCCAAAATAATAATACGTTGTATGGGGAAGCGTGCAATTGCACTTGATTATTATCCATCAGGGAATACCCACTCAGGTAATGTATTAGAATACATTTACATACAGTTGAGATGTTCTAATCACGAAAGTGTGTGCAAACGTTTTCGTAAATGAGAATGCAACTTGAAAATGATCACAGATAAAACATAGTTATCTTTAATATTGTTTATTTCATTTCATTTTTTTTTACATCTTTGCTAATATTATAAAGCTGAAGAGTTTGTTTGTTGAACGCTAGGATCTCGGGAACTACTGGTCCGAATTGAAAGGTTATTTATCGGATAGTCCATTTATCGACGAAGGCTATTATAGGCTATATAACATAACGCTACTATTAATAGGAGCGGAGCATGAATGAAGAATGTAACAAAAACGGGAAAAAATATTCCTTGTGAGATCTTTCGTACTATGCGTTAACGTGACAGCATGTTTGTATCTAAGAATTGCGTCTTTAAAAAACTTTTTGCTA
Organism: Ectropis crepuscularia; assembly: GCA_963693475.1. Taxonomy (NCBI): domain Eukaryota; kingdom Metazoa; phylum Arthropoda; class Insecta; order Lepidoptera; family Geometridae; genus Ectropis; species Ectropis crepuscularia. The sequence continues at coordinate 7,316,742 of OY856359.1, read as the reverse complement.
ATATATTTTTTTTCGAAATCTGAGTTGGTACGACCAATTTTCGACAGGTGGCGTAGCAGGTTGCTGAAGAGTTTTTTGAACGCGATATTCCTAGGAATAACTGAACCGATTTCAAAAAAAAGATTAACCGTTGGATATGTACGGGATCCCTGAGTGCTATAATAGGCTATATACATATGTACCACGGTCGAAGGTGGGACGGACATCTAGTCAATAAATTTTAATCATGTGTAAAGAATTTTAATCATGTGTAATGTATTGATACTTCAGTATCAATACTTACCAAAGTACGTATCTCCATATATCCTAATTACGTTACTCTGTATATTAGATGCGTTAAATGCGTTTTGTTGTGGTAGGACTCTTTGCAGACTTCACCTAAGAAGTTCCACACCTTTGCTAGTTATTCTACCGCCAAGCAGTAATTTGAAATTATCACTGTGTTTTCTGGTTTGAAAGGCAATGTTTCCAGTGAAATTACAGGGCATAGAGATAAAACATCTTATATCTCTAGGTGAAGAGCGTAGTTGAGTGCTAAGTAATAATGTAGACTCTTCATGTTCTAATAGGTGCGCGTTATTGTGCTGCCATGTTGCTTGCCATCAGGCATATTATGCCCTGCTCGTCTCGTCAGATCCTTCCGAGTCCATCGGATGATAAATAAATGTATGATAATTCCTTCAGAAACAGCCTTGTTATAAACTGTCATAGTTTAACTAATAATCCGTTCAAACACTTAATTTTAAAAAAATGTACTTAGGAAAGCACCTTAGTGAAAACACTAAGCGCTCTTATACAGTATGTTTAAAGTTGGAATTTTTCAGTGTTGTATTCAGTTTAATACCATCACAAAGTTGTCTCGAGATTATTTATAAACCAGAAATTTTACGTTCACATTTTATTGTAAAAATGTTATGCTCATACTATAGAGGCAGTAAGTATCTTATTTATTTATGCTTAGAAAAATTATAAAAAATATTGTGCCATGTGGCCTGCGAAACGTGTTGACTTTTTTTTTTCATTTTTTTTTCATAACTGTCATTTGCTTGGTATCGTTTGGATGTTTTTTGCTCAATCACATCGTAACGTATGAACGGATTGGGTTAAACACGGGAAGAACACATAGGCTACTTTTTATCTCGGAAAAAAAAACGGGAACTACGTAGGTGAACCCATGAGGCACTGCTAGTGTGTAGAATAGTAGGATATATGTATATTCTTGTTTTACCCACTCAACACAAGTGTGGTAATAATTCACTGGCATTGGAAACGATGCTCACATGATCAATAACAGACATTTACACTGTAGTATACACAGCAATCTAAATAATTTGTTATTTAATAGTATAGAATGGATATTATTCGATATGTAGGTACTTACTTACTGATATACATATAAAGTAAAGTATTATGTTTCTCTAACTGACCTATAGTAGGCTGGCGGTGGGTGCCCCTACTACCTAACGGACTTTTGGGTTAGCGCGGAAAGTGCAGGACCCAAAAAACTGAATCCTAACTTACAAACTAACATACTTACGATAATTGCTGTACAACTGAAACTTAAAAGGGAATTCGTGTTAAGCCCTAGGTAAGGTCGAACTATCTGATTTATACTTACCGAGTGCAAGAACTCTGTATGAGTAATATCGGAGTGTACTCGCATTGCGTACAGTGACGCGTTACGATGGCAAGCGCGAGGGCGGCTCTAAGCACGGCCTCGGCTCGGGTTGCCGCCGGGAGATGCAATTCGGCACTCATACCCGAGCTACACGAGGCTAGTTTTTCAAAATAGAAAGCTAGTGTTAGTAAGCTAGCGAGCTAGTACTTTAGTGTAGTAGACAAAACAAGCGTTGTGTAGCGTTGTCTACATGAAGAAGTACTAGCTTGCTATTGTAGCTTGAAAAACTAGCTTCGTGTAGCTTGGGCATTAGTGCCTAAAGGAGAGAGGAAGGTGTAAATTATTTTATATTTTACTTTAGAAGCCGTGGTGGCTCAGTAGCTAAAACGTGCCATTCACAATTGTGAAGCCGTAGGTTCAAATCCAACATGCACCTTTGTATATTTTCCTTGGTGCAAATGTACCTACAAGTTTTTGTCAACACCACTGGCTTTAATGGAGAAGAAAACACCGTGAGGAAATCAGCATGCTCCAAGTTTTGTTCGAAATCATGCGTCATCTGCAAACCCGGACTGGGCCAACGTGGTGGATTATGGCCTTAATTATTTCCTTGTGAGAAAAAGCCCCGGGTTCCAGCATTGGGAATGTACTTGTGAGAAAATCCTTTTTGCAGAATGTTAAATTAATTACCCAATTTGCATAAGTTTAGCTCAATGAAAGTTTTCAGAAAATAGAGTATTAACCAATTTGCATCAGTTTAGCTCAATTAAAGTTTACAGAAAATAGAGTAAACTGATTTTTTGTAAGTGAACGAATTGTAGATTTGTCTAAATATCACTCTATATTACGATTACAGGACGTACCTACTCAACTAAAAATGTAAAATTCATTTCCAGAAAAAAGCCCTTCAAAAAGGATTTCGTTAATTAAAACAGGCATTTTTATATCGTTAACAACGAGGATCCGCGATCAAAGTCGAGGGAAGAAATTCCCCTAAAAAGTCCATTGTTTCTTGTAAATTACACGACACGGGGTATTTTGTTTAAAAACGGCATTTTTACGCTTAATTTCAAGATTAACCTGATACGTTTTAATTGGCCGTCCAAGGTTTTTTTTATTAGGCTTTTGTAATATAATAACTTCCTACTGCCTGTGTCTTTATTCAAGTTTATGTTGCGAAAATGTTGCTTACATTTTTCGAGAAGTTTTCGTAAATTGCTTTGGTGAAGCTGCGCCGGTCGGTGAATATTTTCACAAAAACCGTCGTACGTCCCGTGGTAAAGTTTGCTAGCTATTAAACTATCATATTTTTCCTTTTCTTCCTCAAAAAGGGAGATGTCATACTTCTTTTTCTATTCGTTTTTTGTTTGTTAAGTAGTATATTTGGCTCGACGTAAAAATTACAGGTGTTAGGTATGACCTGTATCTTTACCGATATGTGGTAACATAAAAGGATGGACTGATTTTGATGCCGTTTTTTTTGGTTGAAAGTTGGCATGATCAAAAACGGGTTTAAACCTACGTAAAGACCATTCAAAAGTGCAATGAAATAAAACTATATTAAATGAATAGACATACAATTAGAAATGCTATTGGTAGTATTTGGACCGGCTAAAGTCTAACTTGGCTTTGAAATCAAAATCACTAAGTTGCATCACATAAAGCCGTCAATTTTGAAAATGACAATAAGTTAGATTTAGATACGCTCAAATCTTTTTGTTTTAATCACTTAACTGAATACGAGTATCTATAACTCTCGGTCCACCCCGGCTTCGTCCGTGATACATGTATTGCCTAAAACCCCTCAAAGATAACGTACATATTTAACTAAGTGTGAAAAAATTTAAAAAATCGATGCAGGCATACACTCTTCAACTTTGTAATAATTTGTAAAGATTTTTCGTGAAAGTAAATTACAAGGTAAATGATGGAATCAAACGAAACCAAGCTGTAAAACCTCTGCTATGTTATCCGGATTCTGCTCATTAGAAAGGCTTATGCTAATTCCGGGATTGGCTCGGTGCACAATCCGGATATAAAACGGATAATGTGGAATACTGAGATAGCGGAATCTTTTATTTTTCTGGAATTGGAATTACCTTAAACTCATATAGGTAATAATATTTTATTATTTCTTTTAGAGTATTTCCTTGGTTTTTTCCTCTGTCATGAATAACATAAGGAATGTTTTACATTTATTCTTTTCCACATATTGTATCCGGTGAAAATTTAAAAGCGACGACGAAGGCTTAGCAACAGGTTTCCGTTTTTGTACGAAACCATAAACAAACATTGATTTCAAAAAAACCTTTTTATAATGTACAGTAAAGGGATGAGAAATCCGGGCGCCTAGTAGTAAGCAACAAACATATTCACAGCAGCACAGTTATGAAGTCAAAATCGCCGCCTACCACTGCACTGCGCTCGTCACTCAGAGATATACTATGATATATCTTTTTACCCTGAACTTTTTCTAAGCAATACCCTTCAAGTCGCAATACATTATTAGGCGCACATAGCTGTTTAGCGATAGAATAACTGACGAAGGATAAATGTATGCTATATTTCATGTTTAGTGGATAAAAATACCTACTGTAACAGTAAATTCTTCACAAACAATGATATCCTATCTAGGCTAAAGTCAACGTCTATCTTCCTTTACTTACTTCCTTTAAAATTTTATTTTGCTACGAGACAGCTCAGTGTGTATTCTCAAAGGTATCCAGCCATGTTACTGTATGTAAAATGTGAGCGTAGATCCTGCAAAATCCATCTAGAGAAATGTCCGACAAGGCTCCAGCTCGCTACGCCAGATTTTTCTATTCAGATTGTACAGCTGATGGATGGGAAAAGAAGGGGAAAATTCCCTTTGGAGATCTACGCGGTTAAATTGTTCTATAATCTTCGAGTATTTGGGTCATGGGAGTTTTTTTCGCAAACTTTTTAGCGTTCCCATTTTCCCTGAATGTTTTTAAAATGTAACCCTTACACGTATGTTTAGAATTGTACTTTACTACCAGGGTTTGCGTTTTTTTTTCTGCGGTGTATTTGCAAATTTGGTATACTTGTTAATATTATATATTATTGTTAAAATTAACTTGTTAAAATTAGAGACTAGTTAGTACAACCTCTATTTAATCACATTGTTTTGTATACTAGCTGAACCAGCAAACGTTTTTCTGGCAGGATATAAATGATCAACCCAATGAAATATCTAATTGGCATTTTATTTAAACGTCTTCACATCAATACAGTTAAATAAAGTTAGATTGTCTATTTGGAATTTGCTACAAAATCACGGTTTAAAATTAAAAGACTGACTACCTATCACATACACAAAAAATCGTACGGATCAATCAAAGCGCTTATGAAAGGTTACGAAAGGAGACACATGCATCGTGAGATGAGATTATGATATTTAAGATTAAGAAATGAGATACTTAAAAAAAGTACATAAAAATATCTGAATATCTTTAATTTTACACCGAATCTTTTCTTTTTTGATGTAGATCACAACGTGTCTTAACATCAGGTAAGATACCGGTCTACCTAAGGCTCAAACGTTTGATATTTATAATACCTATGCAAGCTAGCAAGCCAGAGAAAACAGAGCATAGTCCAAACATTAAAAAAAATACCGTGAATATCTGCATATTAGGTCAAACACGATAACCGATCGAAGGGATTTACTTTTGGAAAACGCTGAGCCTCCGGAAATGCAATACAAATGAAAGTATAAAGGATTGACCGGATTCTCGCGAAGACGGCCGGCCTTTCGCGAAACTTTGAGCTCTTTGGCTCTTTGATACTCTTTGTCGATTTGTTTTCAGTCGACGTGGCACAGAGATTGAAACTAGCGAGAATCGTGTTGCGCGCAAATGAATCATAGTGCCGTGTAATAAAATCGAAAGGCTGTGTTTGCAATATGAATAGTACTAGGCTATCAAAATATACCTTGTAGGTAGGTAGGTGCCTTTACCAATAACTTTTATTATAACCTGCAGGAAAATCGTTAAAACAATCAGCAGTCTAACTGCCGTATCCCAAACATTTAGACGTGCTCAAAAGCTGTAAAAAATGGTTGTCTTTAAAGTCGGTTTACTGACGATAGTTGAACGTGACAACGTCTTAAGAAAATACTGATTGTGTTAAGCGCCATCTAGGTAAAACATTCTGAAGCTTTTTGAAAAGCTGTTCAAAGCGCCATCTCTGGGTACATCATTGTACTAGCACAAGTTCTTAACTTCATATCGTCGCTTTTCTAAAACATGGACAGACTCCTTGAACGAAATACACATTTCACTCACCAGATGGTGCGAAAAGTAATAAGGCGAGGTAACGGTGGTAAATATTATCTATTCTATGGCGGTAACGTTACATGACGTCATGTTTTGCGGGCGTGCAGCCGGCTTCATCGAATTATAAGACGTTATCACGTCAAAATATTTAGTAAAGTAAAATCGGAAAAGGTGTAGACATGTGTGACGTCAGAAGTACACAAACAAAATCATAGTACTTTAGTAGTTGTGGTATACGGTATAAAAAATATCAAACAAAATTGCAATTTTTTTTTAATCCACACTATCCTGATTCTCATCCTGATATCCTGATAATCATTCCTGAAGCGAAGGTGCCTTAAACACGGACAGTATTACCTTACTGAATAGTGATTGCTGTCCTCTGTGCTAGGATTGAGCCAAAGTGAGTGTGGCACACACAATCATTCAACAACAAACAATTCACAAGTTACAATTGCAATGTATGTGTCTCAAATGTTGAACTAATTTACAATAAATTGAATATTTTGAAAAAAAAAACAATGCAATACCTACACTATAATATTGCCTATCGAATAAATCACGTCCTATTGCAGCCAGTTATTAAACGTTTTAAATAAATACACAGGTAGCTCACGTTTGATACAGTAAGTCTAGTCCGACTCAAGTCTAGTCTGACTATATCAAACGTGAGTTACCCGTGTATTTATTTAAAATGTGTAATAAACACATTAGTTTTCATGGTTATTAAACATAATATTTTGTAATGAATCAATAAATTATTTACACTTACACGTGAAATTGTGTGATTTTTTTACATGAAACACACATGTCACACCACCGACAGGATCATCTGTAACGTAGTGGCATTAGTGGATAAGGTTACGCTCTGATTGTTGGCTAGCCACGGCTATTGTGCTACTCATTAGGGCAAATGATCGCCTTGTTACGACTAATTACCGCAATTGCCAGATACACTGTCACATTATGTTACGACTTAGGTCTGCTACACACTTTCTAAAACATTATCATAGATCGACAGGAAAGTCAAACAAAAATCCTATCGATGAAGAAAAAACTATGCAAATTACTTAAACAAGATTGATTCTCAGTTTCTTAGAATTTGTGAAGGAAATGGTGAGCTTAGTGATTAGCTCATCGTTTGCTATACTCTAGCGAGTATCTGCCAGCGAACTCTGCTCGGTTACTACAGGATAGAGAAGCATATTCAATAAAATAAGGGTTAGAGTACAATGTAAGGTGAGGTAATTCATATAAGTGAAAGAGATAATTCATCTTGTGAGTAAATATCTGAGTGACAAGCGCACTGGAGGTCTAGGCAGTGATTTGAACTCTTCATATTCGAGTACCTGACTGCGTGAAGCTGTAATGTTATGAGTAGGCTTGTTGTTTACCACCACGCGCAAATCTGGCTCATTCCATTACCCTATTTTATAAAAGCAACACGAACGTGTAACGTACTCGTATAACGTAACCTGTAATCAATAGGAATTTATGTGTATCAGAATAGACTTTTAAGTTTAATATCATATTCAGGGTTTTCTACTATTGAGGTAGAAAACAGAAAAGTCATCTACAATTCACTGAACAAATCTCATAAAGTTCAGCTTCTAAAGTTTAGAACTGAAGTATGGACACGTACGTCGTCCAAGTTTCTTAATCTATCGATACGTGGTGCTCGCACGTTGATTAAACCGGTGACGGAGTTTTAAGGACATTGTTTCTCAACATAGGAGCCCGAAATATTTGTACAATAATAAAATTAGTAAGATAAGAAAACTCAAAGATGATAATCTATATTTCACTAAATTTATACTACAGCTACACCTACTACACTTATTTCGACGTCATGCTTTCAAAATTAATTTCAAATGTTCTTTTCTGCATTTTCTGAACTCTATTCTGCAAAATGAAAAAAAACAAAAAAGTGTACTGTAGTAAATTAGTAAGTATACTACGTTTGTTTTTGGTTGACATGTAACAAGTAGCTTGATGTTCCATGAACAGCAGTTGATGATGAAGATGGATGGATTGGTGAAGTGGTTCGGCTCTTAGTAATGTAACCCATGAAATGGTATCGTCTTTTCAAATTACGATCAGTCCGATATAATAATTGCATAGGTGGTAATAGACCTCGTAGCTCAATAGCTTACTCACCAAAATTAATCTGATAAAAAACCGATTCTAGTTATGAAAATAAGATTAGCAAAACAAAAAGCCTAACAAAATTACAATATTCCCCATAGTAACAGTTATTTTCATAAATAAAGATGCTTAAATTTCATAAATAAAGATGCTTAAATATAGCCTAATTTGTAAAAGTTTAACATCCAGTGTCCAGTAGCGACTTGTAGACTATACTGTCCTAAACTCCACGCCAATCAACTCCTTGGTTAACTTTGTAATAAGATCCGATCTAACTAATACGTAATACGCGTAGTTCGTAACTGTGATGAAGTTAGAAGAGTTTTATTACGTAAAATGCACGCTCAGTTTCGTTTGAAGTAAAATAACTATTCGTTTTTTACAGGTCTAGTAAAACTTTAGGAACTGGCGCTGGCGATTGGATAGACCATATAATATTCCAAATGAAGGTTTAATTTAAAAATTAATTGTCATACATAAGTGACCGTACACGCATGTAGTAGATGATTCAAGTGGGTTTTATGGGAACTGGTACTTAAAAGAGACTAGATCTGAGTAGCGATTCTAAATGCAATCCGAATAGTTCAAAATCGGAATGACAATTCCTGTCTCTGTCATGCTAAACAGATAAGACAAAGACCGAGAGATGAGATTTCGTGTCGGATGCAACCGAATGGATTTAGAATCGCTACCCTGTTCACATTTGATTAACGCTTACGAAATGTATCACATTGTTTGTATGTTTGTGCATAGGTATTTAAAATTAATTATCAATTCAGAACGAAAGAGAGTGTGAATACATCCTTACACCTAATGTGTTAGTATTACAGTTTCTAATCTTCATAATTATCACCTCATTGGCCATGGTACGAAATGGCAGTCATTAGGCTAGAGCCAGTCCTCGGTTCGAGGAGATAATCAAGAGATAGATATACATGAGGTACCTACAATTGCTTTTTTTACTACGCCATCTTAGATATATCAAGAGGTCAGTTTTAACTAGAACTTTACATTTAAGTTAATGTGTGACCTTTCATAACTTTTAGTTTTAGTGCTATTATAACTTATAGATCCAAAAATCTAGCCGATACCTATCCAAAGATATATATAGATAAGTTTAAGCCCTTGCAAATCTTTGAGTACAATCATATTTATTGATATAGACATTGTGAAAGACAGTAACGGCAGGTAAACTGAAATAAAATAAGTTTTTTTTTAAGTTAAACGATTTTATTGTAAACAGTCATGGTTATTTTAAACAAATAAACGGGTAACTCACGTATAAAATAGTCAGAACAGTCCGACTCGAGTTTCGATCGCGTCCAGCGATCTTCTTCAAGGCGAGTGCGCGCGCATGTTCGCAGCTCGAGTCATGGTCATTTTGCATATAAATGTACTAAAAACTAAACAATCATTTAGACTAAAATCTCAGTTCTTTTCAGTTCTTTCTCAGTCTATTTAATTAATTTAGTGCCTCATTATAGCAAGGTTTTTTTGTCAAGCCCTTCTTTCATTTTCCTCATTTCGATGGGATTTAAAAAAAAATAGTTTATCCGCTTTTTTGTAGCGGCAGCCATCTTAGATTTTGAATTTGTATTAGTGAATTGTAGTCTACTTTTCAAGCCTTTTCATTTGATATGCATATTGATGGGATTAAAATTGTATAATACATCAATCAGAAATTGTATTGCTTCACAATATCGGAGTTGGTAATTCAATATTAAATGTAACAAATACCAACAACATATTAATTAATAATATAGGTTTAATAAGTACCATGAAAACAAAAGCCAAGATGGGAATAATCATCATCATCATCATCAGCCGCAAGACGTCCACTGCTAAACATAGGCCCCTGGATTTCCATAACGAACGGTCCTGCGCAACCTGCAACTAGCGGTTTCCAGAGACCTTTGTGAGGTCATCTGTCCATCCAGTGGGAGGCCGTCCAATACTGCGTCTTCCGGTTCATGATCGCCACTCGAGAACCTTTCTCCCCATCGGTTGATGGGAATAATATTTCATAAAATTTCAATCAATTTAATAATAGTTTCACTTCCTCTCTGAGACACTTCCAACTAAAAAAAGTAAATTACTTGAACTTGTTGGTTTGCAAGTTTGCCTTGAAAAAATAGGGCGTGGGCTTTCTAAAAATCCCGGAACGGAGGCACTATCTAACTAAATCTGTCTTAGTTTCGACATTACCCTCTCTTTTCTTTTTGCTTAGAAATATAAAGAAAGCAATAGCAAATCTAAAGCTGATTTAGTTAGTAGTTTAGAAGACGTAGAGAGTTAGTAAACAAAGCGGTAGAATAACGGGGCGAAGAACACCGCTGTAACTATAAAAATGTTTTATTAGGTACTATTTTTTTTTAATTCCCATTCGCACTAAGCGGCGTTTATTGCTTGGTTAGGAACTTCGTTCTAAAAACATTATTAAGTATTTTTTTAACAAAAAATATCATTTGAATTGAAGAAAAACTGAATCACTCTGTAACTGACGAAGCAAACAATAAAAAGAGAATCTTCATCAATTTTGAGAAGGAATAAAAAAGCAAAGTCATTTTTTCCTTTCCATTTCTCGTCTACAACGATATAATATCATATTACAGTATGCCAATAACCTACTCAACGCTTAATGGAATTTGAATCCCGACCCTGGCCGGATACAATTACTCAGGCCTTATTCAATTAATGTTTACACCTCCTTTGTAGATGGCACGATAATTGGAAAATTTCACTATACTCGATCGCTTTTGCAACACTGTTTGCTTGTAATTACTATTTGGCACTTAAAGCTGGTAGCTTAAACATCGACGATACAAGCTAACTTTGTAAACATTGCATCAATTTTATCGTCCTGTCAGGTTTAAGTTAAGTCAAAAATTAAAAACAGTACGGGAAAAGGAACTATAGTGCGCGCAATATAACTCTGCGCGCAATATTACTCTGCGCGCGACTGGTGGCGTACTTAATGTTGCCAGGTCAAGCTAATAGGTTCCCCGTTCTTTGAGAACATTCAACTTCATAAAACGGGTACCTATGGGAAAGGATTTTTCAGGGAAGCAATATAACTACACATATAAGTTACAGGACAACTGAGACGACGTGACGCGACGTCTAGAACGAATGTCTCGAAGTAATGAACACCGTTGCAGTGATGATTTGGTGCAGTACCTATGATTGATACAGGTTAAAAATGGATGTCTGAGTCTCTTACCTTCTACACAGGAAAACTTTATTATAGTTTATTACATTATAAAAAATCGGCCATTTGCAACCTACACCAACAAAGAAATAACAAGAATTTAACTTAAACTTGTAAATCTTTTATTGAGACCATAAATAACACAATTTGAAAATTTGGCGTATGAATGCTCTTTTAATGAGTCAGTGGATTACATAGGATCATCTTTTTTCAATAGGGTTAAGATCACGATGGATCACGGCGGTAACCGCAAAACTTCTTGGCCATGTTCCTTTAACAGTTATTCTATTTGGTATTGTGGGTCTTCTTTGTGCCTCTTTATTCGAGTAACTGCGGTATTGTCCAACAATTGTCGAAACCAATTTATTATTTCTTAAGCCACTTTTGACGTTTTGCTTTTACATTGCCCACTGTAGCCGCTTTATTTATCTGAGTGCAGTGGTATGATCCGTTGGCCATTACCACGTGACGGTATGTTCTGAAACGCCTATAATAAAAAATACAGTAATAAGCACAGAGTAAATGATCAAAGAGCATCCAAATTACGTTGTAAAAAAAATTGTAAAATTTCTTTTGGCGCAACGCCCACAGATTTTCCCTTAGGCGGTAAATGAAACTGACGCTGTTACGTGAAAGTCTCGATCGGATGAACGTGGGATCGCTGAGTGTACTCCGGTACACTCGAGAAAGATACAATCGGCTGCTCTTCACTGCTGTGTCACTGTGTTTCCTATTTTGATTTGTATATAATTAAAAAAAAACATTTATGAGTTGTTTCTCACATTCGGTCTTAAGCACGCACTTTTTCCCCCACGTGTTTTTGATATTGGCGATGAAAACAATCAAACCTCAAAAATAAAGCCTCAGCTTAAATATACCGATAATATGTGGAGATTTGTTTGCTATGGTATCCCTAAATATTACCGGTCAAATAGCTCTGCCTTTGGAAAACGGCACTTTTGGCCTATTCTTGTCTCGTTCTTCTTCTCAAGCACGATATACTTTAAATATTGTGTACCGGCCAGCATTTTTAAACACTCTTGGCATAATTAAAGCAAATAATTCGTTTAAAAATGAATAAAAACACCAAACGTAAACAAACTCTTGTCAACTGACGTAAGCAAGAAGATGACGATGCGCCAATTAGTTCCGTATTTTGCTACGCGCAAAGTTAAATTGCGCGTACTCTACAGGTAAAATCGTGGAAAGTTACTAGTTGTCAATATGCTATTTTTGAATTTACAAATGAATTCATGTTTTACTTACTAAAAACTTTTTAAACGTGACATATGCATGGTGAGGTAAGTATTTGTTCCACCCAATTGCAAATGTCCCAGTTTTAAATCGCAGCTCGTAGAAAATATTATGTTCCATTTATGCATTTTTTCATAAAACGAACGTTACTGCGCGGCATAAAAACTGTTTATGCTGTGAGCTTGTATTATGGTAATGGAATATAATGCAATATTACGAGTTTCATCATGTAAATACTTTTATGCTTGCTAGTACTTACAGTTCTAAATTTGATAAACAATGTATAATGCGCAGAAATGAAGTTTACGAAATTAATCCCTGCAATAAAATACAGAGAGATTGGTGAATACCTAAAATTTTGTACTTACACAAACTAGTCCACTTTATAGTTACTGTTTGACTCGGGATATAATCGGGAGAGAGTCAATGCCATTATCCACTACAATAGCCAAGTGCGGTGTGGTAGATGACGTATGTCCTTGGAAGATGTTTTTCTTCGAACACAAAGTGTTCCTTTACCACTGTAGGCAAAGACGATGATAAGTTTGTGCGTCTTCGGGCTACCGCCAGAAAAACCGGGTTACGTTCAAAACTAGAACCGCACAATTGTGAGGTCAAACTTTCGTACCACTAGACCACTGGCTGCTTCGGCGATAGCTTCAATAAAATTCAATTTAACAGACTGAATCAAAACAATGATCTTGACTCTTTGAAGAGAAGGCCCCGAGTTCCCCCAGTGGGGATAGAAAGAGGCCTTATGTTTATGTTGAATCTGCCGCGGCAAGTGTGGGTAGGCAGAAGACTCCTTGCTTAATATCTGAAATACAAACACAATCGTAAGGCCGTGCATCCACAAGGGATCCGTGCATCCGTTTGGACATTCTGACGTGATTGAGCAACACACATCTAAACATCCAAACTTTTGCATTTATAATATTGATAAGATATAAATATCTTCTAGTCCAGTAATTTAAGCTTAAATTAGGTAAGAATCTCGGAATTCGAGATACCCAGCTGTAAGTCTGTAAATACTTGTATATTGACACCCTAAAAGTTGACCGTGAGCTCTCCACCCTCTATCTCGAAAACGGTTCACCGTATTAAAAAGTTTATCAAGCAAAATATGTAGGGAATTTTGTATTCAACAATATTGATCATACATACAAATAGCAAAAAACCCATAGGAAATGAAATATTTACAACAAAAGCGCAAAAAAAACGATTTTCGTGAACTTTGGCATTGAAATTTAATAGTTGCTCACACCCTACCATATTATGTAGGTTTTGAGACAACTTTTAGGGTGTCAATATACAAGTATTTACAGACTTACAGCTGGGTATCTCGAATTCCGAGGTGAACTTACTAAAATGACTGGACTATTCATGCACTGCACAGCTAACTTCTATGATCCGCGAGTCTTATAATACTAAGCTATTACTGTAAAGGCCTGTTCACACCGGAGCGGTATTCGCTACCGCTGTGGGTAGAGGTAAATAGCGCGCGGGATTCGCGCGGTATCTTGTACATACCGCCTGGGTACGCGGTATTTTTTAGTGTGAATAGTAATATTACCGCTTACAGTTTTCGTTACCGCAGGCGGCAGCGAATACCGCTTAGGTGTGAACAGGCCTTAAAAATGGGTGTAATGGTGCGTAAGTGCAATCATAATCTAGCGTTTGATGCATGGCCGCACTTCCAAACCATACATCACACGGACAGTAGTAGCTCGCTGAAAATTCCAATTGAATTTTTCTACTCCAACATTAAAAGTATCTTAGTATTTTCCCGTAACAGACATTTATAACTATGTTAATAGCCAAGGGAATTAATGAAACCGAAATTAATTTAATTTCTAAAGCATTCATTTTCACTTGTTGTTACATTTATCTTACAAGAACAGATAAGTATTGGCTATTTAAGAATAATTTTAATCAACCTCGTAAATATTACGAAGGCTAAGGTCAATCTGGCATATGGGGTTGCTTTCATGATCATATCTGTATAATAGCTTTTAAATTTTCGCAATTTGAATGTATATCTTACATATTGTTTGTCGGTCATCGCCGTCGTGGAATCTTGTCTTAAATACCTAAATGCATAGCGGAGTGACTTTGAAGAAGCCGGTTGATAAGGATAGATTTGCGTGTCGTGGCTAACTCTACATTTTTTAAAACCAATGAAAAAATGGAGATCCTCTTATTGCCCAATGATATCAACTGCATATTTTTCAGTCTTCTCGAGATCACGATTGTTGTAACTCTTTGGAAACGTCGGAAGGTAATGAAATAATAATTTTGGTCGCTATCTGGTCATATGTGATGTTTTCAATACATATTCGTATTGTTGAACAGCTTTACAGCGAAACGTCTACAACGAAACCTAGAAAGGTCTTCATTAAAGAGTTGAATCACGTGTCACAAAGTGGTTATTCGCAGTACACAAAGATTGTGGCTAGCAGGTTTTTCGTACTGTAGCCCTATGAACAGTGAACAGGAACTACACAGGGAAAGCTAAGTACAGCTAAAATTAAATAAATCAGATCTAAAAAGACGAAATCAGGAACTACAATTAAATGCCATTCCGCATGGTAATGCCGCCAGCATGCTGGGCAAGCTTCCGACTGGTAGTGGGCTTGGGCATCTTGATGATCATATATGGATAATTCAGATGAACTGAATGTAAGTATAATAATATAATAGTTCTCATTGTATTTTCGTTTTGTTAATAAAAGCTCTGCCCGTTTAAAAAATAAAAGAAACCAACAATTTTGTAGACGTATTTTTATTTTTCCGAATATTCGTAACGATATTGTGTCCAAGAACGATTTCCTAATTTTGAAATTGAGATACAAGTAGGTTTTTTTTCGTGGTTGTTACCTTTTCTTTTATTTTCATTTGTGAATGAAGGTAATCAATTTTAGGAAACAGCACTTACGAAATGAGCACTTCATTTATGATAAAGAGCTCATATCATTCAACATTTCACACAACCTACAAAATAGGCGCGAAATTGTCATGAACAGTTTGCTTCGTCATATTCAATGCAATACTCGTAATGTATTGGATTTCGTGCAATGCGTAGGACTGTATCATCCACTTTTTCACTTTTCAAAACTATCAGGTGCGCTCCAAATTGCAATTCTATTTTTGAATCGCAACACACGAGTGACATGACATGAATGCTAGTGCAGAGAAATAGCAGATATTTTTCATATGAAAAAGTATGATGCGGTGACAGGCTTTCGTGGTATTTACTTTACTGCAGAGTTTTGATTGACTATCTAATATTTTTATCTATTTTAGTATGTACATAAACCCTGGTTACGCTTGGCTAATTTTAGTGTCTGAATTCAGAAGCAAGGTTACTCGACTGAATTCAGAACGAAGTTAAAGCCAGCAATCTTCGCCTCTGAATTTAGTATGCTAGCTTATTGAATGCTATTTATTATAGTTCACTGAATTCGGTAGACTAAATTTAGCCAAATGAAGATAATAACGGTTATATAGTATGTTACCTGACCAAAAGTTGGATTAAACAGTTATTAAACAGGCAAGCGACGTAGTGGAACAACCCAAACAGCCCAATAAATAAGGTCAAAGCAATAAATGAAGGCTCACTTGTGAATTGCTTTTGATAGTTTTTAAATGTTGGTACATGTTTACGGGTAAACTGATAAATGGTAGGAGTTTCCACAAAAGTTTCTAATCACGAGCAGATACGAGTAAGTCGAACTACGCTCTTCCAGTATTTTGGAGTGATTACTGTTGTTAGTGGAATTCAAATATAAATTTCGACAAACCACACTCACTGTATTACCGTTTTTGAACTTCGGAAAACAATACAGACGCGTATTTTTGTTTAAAAAAAAAACATCCTAACAGAAGATTCCACGCACTTGGGAGTTTTTATTGATAATAATCTACTTTTTGAAATGTGAAGCAAAATAAAAACTCTGTACGACTTTTTACGAAAATTGCGCGGACGAAGGAGTGTGGAATTTACCACATTTATATTTTTTATAGAGAGTGAGCACAGTATGCTAACATTTAAAATTTTGCAAAAATATATTACACGCACTATATAGCTTTATGGTCACATTTCAATCACTTGGTATTAGTGTAAATCACAGATATCTAAATAATAAGGTGGTGTACATAAATAGCTGATTTTAGAATAGGTTCGGTGATATTTTTTAATGTTGTCTTTATTGTTTACATTTGACTCATTGTGTCCTTAGTTTGGCACCTGTCATCTCACTTGGTATTAAGCGACGATGTGGTCCACGATGAAGACCGCTTAGCTTAATAAACGCTATATAATCTTTACTAACATCATAGCAATGTTTCTATACTGTTGTGCTAGTTTTTCCGACCGCAAACATCCCTAGGACTTTTGACGGCACACGTTTTAATCATAGCAGGCAGGATTGAATGCTGCGCCCTCATTCGGTTGAACTGCCTCGCGAATATGGCACGCTTCAGGTGAGACCGCGGGATGAAAGGGAATCAAAAGCTAACAATTTAAACGATACCTTGCCAAAGTTGCCAACCTTTGATTGGAAGCGAGTATTTAACTTTGCCAGGCTGTCCGTCAATTAATGAGACTCTTTTGCTTTGATGTGTTTCGCGAAGTTCAAAGAGGTTTGGGTATGTCGTTTTGGTAAAGGTTATTGTGGAGCGAATCAATTATTTTTTACTTTGTTACGGGGAAAATGTAATAGCTTTTCTTATTTTGTTTCTTTACTCGGTGGACATCATCATCAACAGCCCACTAAACTTTCCCACTGCTGGGACTCGGGGCCTTCTCTCGCAAGGAGAGAGTTAAGGCCATAATCCACCTCGCTGGCCCAGTACGGGTTGGCGGATGACACATGACTTCGAAAGATTCTAGGTACATGTCGGTTTCCTCACGATTTTTTCCTTCACCGTTTTAAGTTAGCGGCATTACGCACATGACTTCGAAAAGACAGTGGTGCGTGTGGGGTTTGAACCCGGGGTCTCCGGATCGGCAGCCGCCGTTCTCCCGACTAGACCAGCCGTAGCTTAGACTACTCGACTTAGATTACTCGGTGGGCGTTATGATTATTTTCAAACGGAATTGTAACCATTACAGTAATCTACATGAATAAAAAATAATCACTGAATCCTATTAATATCATAAATTTCAATGTTTGGATGCTTGTTGCTCAATCACGGCGTAACATATTAACCCTTAACCACCTGACATACGTCTCACAGACGCAAGTAAATTAAAATCGGTAAGTAATATTTTGGCGTGCAAAGCACTTATCAACTTGTGCGTCCCTGTACCTTCTCGCCGCGTCCCTCAGTGCCGCGCACGCACTCGTCGTGATTAGAGGTGCGCACGTTTGTCACTGGTGATTAAAAAACTGTTGTTGTCCGTCTGTGAGACGGTTGGTAGGTGGTTGCGTGACTTTAGCGTGTCTAGTGATAGTCTTACTGAACGTTGGTTAAAGCAAGATCTGTCTGACGATAAAAACTTACCAAATTATGAAGGTAGCGACGTCGACGTGGACATTGGCATACAACACGCATTGGGGGATAATTATGAATCGAATCATGAAGCCTAAGAATCTAGTTTTGAATAGAATCATGGCATTATTGTATTGCAACCTCAAATTTTACCTGCATAACAAGAATTTTTGTCTAAAGATGAAGAACCTTTGTCACAAATGCGTTCGAGACCTCGAAAAATTAAACTTCAGTAAGAATCATTTTGGGTGGTATTCTGCTCCTCCATCATTACGCTTGAGAACATTACAGCGTAATATAGTTGAAGAAAGCCTAAGGACAATAGGTTAAGAGCAGGTTCAAATCCACAAAGAGACTAGCTGAACAGCTCACCAGACCACATATGGAGCGTCAAGAAAACACCGTGAAAATTCAACGTGACATTCGAATCGCACTTCGGCGCATCCTTCACTGCGGCAATGACTAAACCCCACCAGCAGGTGGAAGCAGTTTCGAAGAGAGATTGCCTTATGGGAAAAACAGCTCAAATTGTGACCCTAAAAAGAAACCTAGGTAATACATGTGTTTTGAGTGTAAAAAGCCAATTTGTATAGAATGCTCCCACAAAATGTTCCTTCACTGTCTGGAAAATCTGTAAGATTGGTGCCCTGCAATTTTGGATAAAATGTGATTTTATATGTCTTGTTGATTATTATATTTTTATAGACAGAAAGAAAAAAAATTAGATTGCATGTGATATTTCGTATAGATCTCGTTTTTTGAATTACAATATTTTTAAGCGAAAGTCAGGAGTAGTTTTTAACAACTTAAGATTTTAATAAAATGTATTGTGTTTTCTGTACCTTGTTTGCTTTAAAAAATACTTTGATAGCTTTTAATTAAAAACCAAACTTTTCACCATTGGATTTTATGTACAACGCACTTTTCACTCGCCCGTCTTGGAGACGTATGGTAGATGGTTGTGTGACAAGATTAGGTGGTAGATGGTTATTAAGGGTTAACGGATCGGTTTGATATTAATGGATCGGTTTGAATTTTAGAACATAGTAAGATTATAGTCTAGAAAAACACATAGGCATCCTTGCACTTATTATCCCGGTAAAATAACGAGAACGGGAACTATGCGGGGGAAACCGCGTGGCGATACTAGTGTGTTACTAGGTATGCGCAAAACTTGAGATCTTTTCGGCCAATTGGTCTAACCAGTTAGTAGCCTCGCCCACAATTTTTCTTAGTGATACATTTTCACAGCATAAATAGTTGAAGAATATTTATCAGTAACTATATGTATATAACTGTGAAAATTTAATTCACACATTTTTTTTAAAATAACATTTAACAATACACAAAAGTCAACATTTCAAGATACTTCTAGAAACATGTAGGAACTAGAAGAAATCACGAAACTTATTCGAGATCCACATTCAACTTCTCTCAGTCAGCATGCAGACAACATCCGGCTTAATGTCAAGTTAATAAGGTCGTAAATAATAGAGCTGAAGCGCGGCGATATGTGCAAATCTTTATTTATTCCCCTCTCGATTGGGACTGGCAGAGATCTTCCTGTCGGCTCTTATTGTGAGTTATCGTTGGTGTGATGGCAGGAGAAGCTCGGAAATTGCCTTGTTAAATGTACAATTCTCAAGAAGCGTTCGTTCTAAGTACCCATGGATGGTCACATAGAAGCAAAATGATAAACTTTAGCATAAAAACTATTCCAAAATCACAAATTGGTGAACCAAATAAAGACTTCATTACAAATGTTTTTTTTTTAACATAGAAAATAAGACTATATAAAAACCGGAGTGTCCACTGGTCCCGAGCTACACAACAGTGTTTGTTTTTTGGAACGCCAGTCATGAAACTATTCCAGCGCAGATCTATTAAAACGTCTAATGTTTCCTTTTTGTTTTATAATAAAAACCGTCTAATCCAATTTTCCACATCTGCTCTTTCGCCATATATAATGTAGAATGTGCTAGAAAACTCGCAAATCGGGCACTATCCGGTAATTATTCAAAACGCCCGGTCGGACCGGATTAACATTAACATAGGGAAGCTTATTTACGAGCAGATCTGGGTTACGGTACGTGTAACGCGGTATTTCCATGCAAGTATTAAGCGAAAGTTTGCTTTTGATCTATTTGTATTTGTTTACATAGATACCGCTTTAACTATACTATAAGTCGCCAAGTGTTGGTATTTGGAATTCGACCATAAAGCCTCACAAATATACTCCCAATTTGACCACAGACTTTAACAATAAACAAAAGAGTTTTGTGAGTGTATGCGTGTTTGTCAAATACTTGGTAGTGGCTGTAATGTTTTTATTGGTATTATTTACATGCATATTTTTTTAAATATTAACATTATGCACTCCTTCTCTACATAAACTACTAGCAGTCCGTCCCGGCTTGGCCCATGATACATAATATATAGCCTATAGTACTCGGGGATCAGGAACATATCCAATGGTGAAAGAATTTTTGAAATCGGTCCAGTAGTTCAAGTGATTATCGCGTTCAAATAAATAAACTCTTCAGCTATTTAATTAGTATAGAAAAGTGTGTGGAATTACATATTTTATTCAGGTTGCATAAAAAGCGGTAGATATAACATTTCTACTTCGCGTATGAATATATTTGTATCTACACTGTATCTAATGCTCAAACATGTATAATATTTCAATGGTGGCCCCATCCTCGACAACAAAATTGGAGCAACCGCAAGCTCAAACAAATAAATTGGCAAAGTTCCCCCACTACCTGTACCCCTCTCGAATAAACTTCTCGTTTATTCATCTCGCGTCGCCGCTCCCAAGTCACTGTTTGCAAAATGGAAGCAATACTGGAGCGTCGACTACACTGTAATTAAATTTCTTAGTTGGGAACAGCTGCAATTTTTCTTCAGTGGATTACGTAACAATGAAACCGTTATTGGGTCGTCTATCTGGACTCTTGTCGTTTCTGCAACCACTTCAGGTTGTCCTAGTGTTGAGACTCTACCGCGTAAAGATATCGCTGAAAGCATTGCTATCGCTCTGTCTTTCATTTGACATTACAGAACAGATATATAGGATTTAAGAAATTTGTATGAAGTTACATTGATGGTGTAACTAATTCTTAATAGAAAATGGATGGATGATATTAGAAATTTGTGATAGAAATACCTAACTAATGATTTTATCCTAATTTCATAGGTAATTTATGTGTTCGGCAACTTTGTTTAAAAGTTGTTTTGTACAAAAATTTTTGACTTTTTAACAGTCAGTCCTCTTCTCCAAGTATTAGACTATGTTAATGGCTGTTATATAATTTATAACATATTTGCTCGTAAAGGGTCTCTTATTGGACCAATTTCTGTATCGTAATGTATCTTATTACGTACTTGTGCTGTAATGTGTAATGTGAAACGCACGGTTTCAAAATGCCCTGTCCACAGACTAGGTAGAGAGATATGCGCCATCTAAAACGAACGGTACCTTTTTAAATCTTAGTAAAGAGTTTTTATGTCAAAAAGTGTGGTCTACATTTTATAAATAAAATTAACTTTGAGAGGTTATAATAAAAAATTATTTAATTCGTTAATTTAATTAATTTTGACCATAAATTATCTTAATTTTTCTGTAACAAAACACAAAAATATTAATTTACTTTATTACTAATGGCATACAGGCTGGTTCTGTGCCGTTACTTAAAAAAAATGCCGCGCGCATTGCTAATCTGTGATCCATAGTGATTACTTACTCTGTGCTGTGATCTGTGATCAAGTAAATATTATTCCACGCCTTTTTTTTCGCTGTATTGTTTTTATTTGAAAATGTCGTCGGAGTTTTGTTTATTTCCTCGCAAATATGTTATAAAACGTCGTATGACATACGTGCGCTTTGATAATTACAGCCTCTGCTAAATTATAGCTCTCGCCTTCGGCTCGAGCTAGCAATAAAGCCTCGGCTGTAATTATCAACTTAGCGCACTTATATCATAATGTACTATTATAAAAAACACTTTCTTCAGTAAAATTAATTAGAGAAATTGCTTTATTGGGAAAATTTGCATTTTTTTGCAGATAAGATACAGCTTCTGCGAAATGTGTACATATATTATTGAAGTAAAGACTTTTTAGCCGTGCTTTTAGTGAAAAATCTTGTAGTGTCACACCACCGACAAATGTTGTTATACAGCGGCATTGGCAGGGGTGTAGTGGACTGACAGCAGAACAGCGGAGTGTGAGCTGTCACTCAAAATATGTAAATTCACGTTTACGATACTTGTAAGACTACATTTATAGAGTTTATATTTATTAAACTTTCAAAACTTAACGTTTTAAATATGTAGTGTATATTTAATTATATGTATATTAATTTGTGTTAAATCAAAGTACTTGATCAACAAGACACATACGAGTATGCATTGTACATACAATACATATCACCGCCATAGCGCATCAGCGAGTGCACACCTCCAATGTCTGTTACAACATTCCGTGTTACTACATGCGTTGTAGTGTAAATGCCTTCCTCGGGGTCGGAGTCTACGGCAACCAACCAGCAAAACCCGTATGTTCACCAATATTACTTGACCCAAAGATGTTCTGGGTTCTTGTGGAACAATGAGTCAAATTATACTAGCTGCTGAGTGTTTTGTATGTCCACCGATATTACTTGACCCACAGATGTTCTGGGTTCTTGTGGAACAATGAGTCAAATTATACTAGTTGTTGAGTGTGTTTCGCTTAGTGGTCAGTGTGAATCTGGTCGCAAAGCAAGACATTCTCTAACAAGACGCACGATGAAGTCACGTGGTGAATTCTGGGAAAGCTATGCAATCAGTTGAGCACAGCTTCCACGTTGCAACGAGGATTTAGATACAATACGATCTCGATACATCATGTTATTTGATTAGATAAACGGCTAACGCGTGTTTGATTTTGTGTTGAAAGGTCTTTGCTGTGTAGCAGTAAGCTATAATAGTTTCTTGTATTCGAAACTGTTCTGACTATTTAATGTAACTTTCTGTTTAGAGTTTTATTTAATCTTTTTTAGGGTTCATTATTTTATATTAGCGCTTTGCAATTTATAGGTACGAGTGTATAGGCAATGTTTATTTCAGACAACAGCCAAAAAATTCCTAGGAGTAACAACCTAAGCAAACCAAAATTTCGCGTACACGACATGTTGAGTAGCACTCAAAATAAGTAGTCTTCTTCTATGGTATGGAATATCTTCTTCATTCCATACTCCGACGTCCAATTATCAAGCAAAGCTCGCTCTTGGTTTGGTCCTCAATGTAAAAGTGCTGAAGCATTTAAACATGAGGCCTACCTAGCCTGGGTTGATGCTCGACAGCGTAAGGCAAGGGACATACACCAGAAGAAGAAAGCGTTCAACAAGGCTGCTAAGGCAAGCAAAAAGGTTCTTCAGAGGGCTCGTTTCGACCACATTAGTCGAATAGGGAACAAACTAGCTTCGTACCCTGCAGGTAGCAAAGCGTTTTGGTCCCTAGCTAAATCAGTCGAATCGAACTTCTGCCGCCCCTCACTACCTCCAATGCTGAAACCTGATGGGACACTGGCTTACACCGCAATGGAGAAGGCAAACTTGTTTGCATCTCAGTTTGCGGAATCTTCGCGTCTAGATGCTGGTAGCGCGACACCTCCTACTCCACCTGGCTGTCCGACTCTTATATCAGAGATACACATTCGCCAAATGGAGGTTCGCAAAGTGCTACGCAATCTGAACGTGAATAAAGCCAGTGGCCCAGATGGTATTCCTGCCCTAGTGTTGAAGGCTTGTGCGCCTGAGTTGTCCCCGATACTGACGCGTCTATTTAAGACTCTCTCTCCAAACTGGGTTAGTACCGAAGTCTTGGAAGCTTGCCAATGTGCAACCAGTGCCCAAAAAGGGTAGTCGTGCTCACCTTGCCAACTACAGGCCCATCTCGGTCACGTCCATACTCTTCAAGACTATGGAGCGTGTCTTAAACCACAGGCTTCTGACGTACCTAGAATCAAACAACCTCCTCAGTGATCGGCAATACGGGTTTCGCCAAAACCGGTCCACTGGGGATATTCTAGCGTACGTCACTGACATCTGGAGTGAAGCTATTGAGAAACACGGGGAAGCACTTGCATCTCCCTGGATATTTCGAAAGCTCTCGACAGGGTTTGGCATGATGGCCTTATAAGCAAACTTTCTAGCTATGGTTTGTCTCCTAGGTTAATTGCGTGGATATCGGACTTCTTGAGGGATCGATCCATACGAGTCGTCATTGATGGCTGCTCGTCGGATCAAATGGTTATCAATGCCGTGGTCCCTCAAGGGTCGTTACTCTCTGCGACGCTCTTCCTGCTACATATCAACGATCTGTTAAAGCCCGGTATCTTTGGGTACGCAGATGATAGCACCGTTGTAGAGAGTTATATATCTAGTGCGAGAGCCAGTGGGCAGCAAACTCAGGTACTGAGAGAGAGTCTGATCGAGCGTTTGATCTTGACCCTTGAGGCGGTGTCTACATGGGGCGATGCCATCTGGTCAAGTTCAACGAGAGTAAGACGCAGGCGTGTCTGTTCTCCGCTAAAAGGAGTCCATTCCAACTGACTCCTACTTTTAGAGGTGTATCCGTGCCGATTTCTGACCATCTTGAGCTTTTGGGCGATACATTGACATCTACCCTCAATTTTGGTTCGTATATCGAGTCCAAGGCCAAATTAGCTGCCAAAAAGCTAGGTGTCCTCTCAAAGGTGCGAAGGTACTTCAAGTCTGAGCAGTTCCTCACATTATATCAAGCTCAAATTCGTTCTTGGTTCGGCTAAGTATCAGCTGGAGGCCTTGGAATCGATCGAGAGACGTGCCAAAAGGCTCATAGGCAACGACACTCTTGTGCGAAAAAGACTACAAAGTCTTGAATATCGCCGAAAATTTGCTAGCCTTTCGGGTTTTAATCGAATGCACTTCGGAGAGTGTGCGACTGATTTACATGATCTAATACCACCTTGCCCTTTTTTCTATCGGAATGCTCGTAGCTCGAAAAAGCGACATCGTTTCATGGTTGACGTTCCAAAGACACGAACGAAGAGATTTGACTCTACTTTTGTGATAAGAACGTCTAGGCTTTGGAATGCGTTGCCTGAGTGGGTTTTCCCTGTTGGTTACAATCTTAGTGTCTTCAAATCGAGAGTGAATCGGTTTCTTCTAGGTAAATACGCTCCATCGTAGACCGCATCATCGCTTAACATCAGGCGAGATGGCGGTCAAGTGTAAGATTATAAATAATTGTTTTTAATTTTATGAGGTAAAAGGTTGTGAAAAATGAAGCTGAACAGAGAAATACCTACGGTTACGTTCGATGGGTTAAAGACGTACGTATAGATTTAAGAGTTCAATTTGGAATCTGTAAAAAGCAAAACATGCGACGCAATAAATTAATATTTACAAAAACCGCATCGTCTAAACGACCGCATAAAGATGTCGGCTACCATTCGCCAATAAATTGGCAGATATGGCGGGAACTTTTCCTACACTGTACGCCACCGCTCATGCGTATTGCCGTGCGGGGCGCCACAGTCGTATGTACAATTATATTCGAAAGCTAGTCTAAAATTAGCGTTATAGTTCAAGTTCTCTGTCATAGCTCGGAGGGTCTACCGCCTAACCAAAACTGTCATTGCTTTGACATTGGTATCTCTTTTTTTTTCGCTTGAAATTATAGAGACAGCATTAGCAAAGCGATAGCCGATTTAGTTAGGCGGTAGAAGCGCGGGTGGGTTCCATGAACGAATCGAACAATACTGCAGCGCTGTACGCGAGTTGTATTTTAGCCTCGTGACCACAATGCTGCGTGGCGAGCGGAAATAGCGACAGATGTGGATGGGACACATGGGTTTATGCTACTCAGAACATAATACTGTTATTTCAGCGACTGTTTGGTTGAGTTTTTCCTTTGATTTTTTATTTACCCTCGATGGCTGCAACGAAGATTATCGGACGGACAAAAGTCAGAAATATTTGAACTACGTTTGTGAAATTATTAATCTAAGTAAGTAGTTATCTATTTCAATTGTACTATTTGTATATAGTATTACAATTTATGTCATTGAAATATGTTGGAACACATTCATATGTAACCTACTAATTACAATCATAAACATGCTCTCGTCCTATATGTGAATAAAATACCTACATTCGCATATTTTCTGAACACTAAAGATGTATAAAGTCTTGGACGTGTAAGTGGTGATATACCTCTAGAGATGTACTGACACCACTGATACAAAAGACTACAAAGTTTGGCACAACGATCATAATTTTTCCCCCTTTCCTAGATGTGGCATGAAATTACTTAAAATCACTTACATAATAAAACCTAGGATTTGACATGTGCTGCTTGTATGGATTTTTTCCAAGTGATACAATCTTAATATCTTCAAATGGAAAGCAAATTGGTTTCTTCTAGGTTAGCATGCTCTATCGTAGACGGTATCGTCGTCTAACGTCGGAGGAAATAGCAGTCTAGTGCAAGCCTGTCGTTGTTTACGAAAAACGTACTTTACTAGTTAGTTATAGTCCAGTAGTCACATATATCTAACCCGCTTACATTCATAATTTGGGCACCTAAAGTGTCATTTATGACTTGGAAATTGAACACGGAAGTGTAGAAAATGTAGCAACGTGCGATTGAATAGTCGTTAGCTCCGAGTCGGGGCGGCCGTCACATAAACTAGGCTATATCGCTCCTCGGGGCTAATCAGAGATTGATGTTACGATGCAAGCTCAACGAGCCGCGAACGGGAGAATGATTGCCAAGCGACTTAGTATTGACGGTGTCATTGCGTGGTTTTAACTAAGAGC
The DNA here is from genome assembly GCA_963693475.1 of Ectropis crepuscularia. Taxonomy (NCBI): domain Eukaryota; kingdom Metazoa; phylum Arthropoda; class Insecta; order Lepidoptera; family Geometridae; genus Ectropis; species Ectropis crepuscularia. Next base: position 7,289,878 of record OY856359.1, on the reverse strand, counting down.
GTCATTTTGAAACGTAATGTGCATTGTGTCTCACGTACGGTCGTTTGTTGTAATCGATTATGCAAAAAAAGTCGTAACAGACGAATTGCCTGTAAACAAAACAGGAGCAGCCATGTTTGAAAATCATTTGCGAGGGTTTATGCTACTTCAAGGAGCTCTCGCGCAGCTTACGGTTAAAATTTAGCGATTTGAGCAATTGTGAGATCGTAGGTCGAATCCCACCTGCACCTTTTTCCAAGCACAGACAGTACACTGAGTATTTTTTCAAGTGCAGCTGTACAAGTTTGTCAACACCACTGGCTCTGTTGACGTAGAATATCGTGAGTAAATCGACATGTTCTAAAAATCTTTCGAGGTCATGAAAGGTCGAGGTAGGACTATTTAATAAGCATTAGTATAGCATAATATAACATTAAAAACTATGGTATCAAATCACTATTTTCGGCCTATGTTTACCCGTTTCAAAGACAACCTATGAATAGATTATGTTATTCTGTTACGTACGTAAAAAAAAGAAAATGAAGAGGGGTTTATACCCCTTGGAACAAACGTACTGTTTAACTAGTCAATGGCGGGGTCCCTCTTTTCATTACTGCCTCAGACGTACTTTACAAAAAGTCTTATAATTACGATTGTAATGAGACGTGTTTTGGGGGGAAAAACCAGAATAGCAGGACTTTTTTTATTTTTAAAGAAAATGTTAGCAGTTGATTCAATAATATATATGAATATTGGTTGAGATTTTACAACACTAATTGTGACTTTGACGTGTTTAATTGTAATCCTACTAATATTATAAATGTCAATGGATGGATCTTTGGATATTTGGATGTTTGGATGTTTGTTGCTCAATCACGTCCTAACGTATGAACGGTTCGGGCTGAAATTTATTATATGATTATAGCCTGGAATAACACATAGGCTACTTTTTATCCCGGAAAAATAACGGGAACAAAGGGAACGGGAACTTCGCGGGTAACACCGTGGGGTGCTGCTAGTGATTCATAAAAGTAAAAGGACATTCAAAACACAAGCCACCATATAATACCAGAACCATGTAACACCAGAACTAAAAACTCAGTATACGTTGAATGAATATTTTTTTTAAATAAACGTAATCCTACATTTGGACAAAAAAAAATCAAATCAGATAAGATGTCAAATGCCATGGATATACCAAAAACTTTTTGAATCAATTTTTGTGCTCATCTAAATCTACGATTAGGTTTTTGTGTCGTGGTGACAACCCTACAATTTTTAAAGACCAAATGAGATCTCTACATTTTCTAACCAAACGACAACCGAAAAGTTGAAAGTTTTATTAATTTACTAGCTGACCCCACAAACGTTGTTTTGCTATATAAATAAAGGTATGAAAAATAGCTAGTAGCCGATTCTCAGACCTACTGAATATGCATATAAATTTTGGTTAAAATCACTAAAGCCGTTTCGGAGGAGTAAGGAAACAAACACTGTGACACGAGAATTTTATATATAAGATTTTTACATAAAATGCGATTAAGTCCTGTGTTTGATTTTAAATTACGAAAGTCTAAAAGCTCTAAGAACGTCTTATAAACAACGAGGCTATAGTAGTATACAATAAAGTCACAGAAAGTTGGTCAAGTCTGTCCATAAGACACACAACTAGATTTAACACTCAATTTCAACTTAAACGTCAACAATACTCGTATTTCACACTTTCAGCTTCCTGTGAATAAAACTTAAACTAGTAGACGACAGTTCGGTAAGAAAAGTAGATGCTCAAAGTAGAACTCAATTCAAACCAAACCCATCTCGTCGGTGCACCTGTGCTCCAGACTTCGTACAATGTGTTCAGAATATCTAGTTTCGATATACACGTGCATACACCAGTTTATCACGAGTTTATTGTAGATGCAGCTGGACTACACAGGAGTTGGTGTACGTTAAAGTTAGTTGTCTATTTCGTAAGATAACTGACAGAAAATCGTGGCTGTAGAATATTGTTCGCAGATAATTATTATATTTACACCTTAAAAGAGCACAGGTAAAGTATATTTTTGTAAATAGTTTTCATAAAAAATAGGCCAATTTTGAACGCAGCGTCTTTACGATAAATCGTCAACTCATTCATGTATCATTTATGCGCTTCGTCTAAAAGTTACAGACTTTTGCTCATAATTAAAGACGGTGTCGTAGTGGTAGGACTCTTGGCAGAGTCTGCCTGGACAATGGAACGCCATACCACACACTTAATGGAATACCACGCCTTTGCCAGTTATTCTACCGCCAAGCATGAATGTCCAAACATTATTGTGTTCCGGTTTGAAGGGCAATGTTTCCAGAGAAATACTGGGCTTAGAGATATAACATCTTAGATATCTGGGTGACGAGCGCAGTGCAGTGCTAGGTAATGATTTGGACTCTTCATATTCCAATAGCTGCGTGTCACTGTGCTGTTATGTGGTAGGCATGTTGCTTACCGTCAGGCTCATGTCCGGATCGTCTCGTCACATTTTATTTAAAAAAAAAAGAGTGCATGACGACCACATTATGTATTTACTTGTAACTACATATTACTAACGTTTGTCACCCAGAAATACATGTTATTAAAGATTATTATTAGAAGTATAACATGTTTTTTTTTTTTTTTAGTTTTCCTTGTAATTTCTCTTTAAAAGTACCTACGCTTAGACTGTTTTGTAAACTTTAACTTAGATCAAAATCAGCACATTTACAATTGTTTTTATCCTAATGGTATCTGTTTTCGCTAGATTCGAAGAAACGAAATCAAACAGATTTAGCTACAAAACTGTTATTATCCTTATGTGATGAAATGAATAATAGAATACCTAGTTGTTTTTCTGATTCAACGTTGGTTTCATCGTAAAAGTTGCTTGCCTATTCAGCCGAGTCTGGGATACATGTTACAGAATATAATAATATTTATCATTAATTCAAGTCTATACCTACATTTTTTACATCTAAACAAATGACAAAATAAAAGTTAATAGTTAAAGTTTTTAAATTATAAATGTAGGCTTTTTATAATAATAGAGTAGCTGGACGAGCAACACAAGCGCCTGATCGTAAGCAACACGTCTGTTCATAATAAGTGCCATTCATCTATTTAAGCATGATGACTTCAAACGGGTGCCTATTAAAACGCATAATTTTTTGTTCCTAATTTACTTTGTCATAATGAATGTAGCATAATGTATAGTGTCATAATGCAACTTTCGCATAATCATTTTTGGCGTTATGTGTTTTAAGCATAACAATATATTGTACTACATTTATTTCGACTATTGATGAGACGCATAATAGTTTTTAGGCATTTTTTATTTGTTCTAATTTTTTTAAGGTGTTGTTTAAATCGCATATTTTTTTTCCTTAATTTACTTTGTCATAATGAATGTAGCATAATATACATATAGTGTCATAATGTATGATTATGCGTCGAAACATTATGCTAAGTTTTCTTTATGCTATATTTGGTTATGCGTTTAAACATTATGCTAAGTTATCGTTATCCTATATATGATTATACTAGTTAAGCTTATGCGAAAACAGTTATGCGCTTAGTTGTTATGGTAAATTATGATTAGTCCTAATAACGTTATGCCTACTTAAATTAGTACAAAACTTGTTATGCTACCACAAATAGACCCACTTCAAACTACCTACACTAGTCACCTAGAAATGAGTTGATTTATTATTTCTCTTCATAATTTTAAGTCTACCTTTCAGTTAGCAAAATATTTTGTAAATTTTAGCAATATGACAAAAAATTGGATCGTATAAGTGATGTTATGTTTTTAAATCATAAAAAACTTACACTTGACTACCGTAGCGCTAAATGAATATTGATTTAAATTTCCATAGCAACAGATGGTATGGATGACAAAGTGCTAGCACAAACTGCTAGTTTTTGTTCAATTTTCAGGTTCAAGTGAACTTTACTTCCAAAAGTAATGATAGATTGCCCAAAACCAGGTAATTTATCTCTTTCTTGCGCTGCCTGACGAAGTTTTACTCATTTGGAAACAAACAAAGTCGTCATCGCGTAATTTCTTCTCACCTTTTATCATGAGCTCACTAAAACTCCAGTAAGGGCAAGTCTTTGCAACCATTGCGTGCACTTGCCGGCGATACGCGCTACCAAAATGCTGACGTTAATTTTGCCCAGTACTAACAGGGCCTCCGGTTTTACCCGCGTACCGTTCCCGTTATTTTCCCGGGATAAAAAGTCTATGTGTTCTTCCAGACTATAATCTAACTGTGTGCCAAATTTTAGCCCAATCCGTTCATACGTTACGACGTGATTGAGCAACAAACATCCAAAGATCCATACATGTATAATAATGTTAGTATATCATATAATTATGCCATTCAGAATGATAACAATCGATCAGACCAGACACTTAAGTCAGACATCATACGGTTAATTTACAGTAAGAAACTAGTTAAGTTTGTAATGTAGTTGTAGTATAGATTTCGTTGTACGAGTAATGTAGTTTTGATAATATATCGGAGATACAAAAAACAGACAGACACCGACACCGAGACTCAGTTACAGTCCAGATCTTTGTACAAAATTCTGAATATGATGAACAATCATACTGGTATTATAGAGTTCTAGAACTTCATAATTTTATCTCCAGCATGGCCTATAAATTGTTTTTAGGAAGACATAAATTACTTCGCTAAGAGTCCGCGGGTCTCCGGGCAAAATTCCCTTCCGGGAACTTTGTACCCAGTTTATTTTCGCGGTTTGTTTCTCAGAGTGCTTCACCTGCTTAAAATGAAGCAGTAAATTAAACTGCAACTTTCGTAAATATTTAAACACTTGTTGTAGTTATTTGCCGCGATTTCACCCGCGTATTTCACGTTCCAGTTATTTTCCTGGGATAATAATAAAAGCATAAGCAGCCCACTAAATGTTCCCACTGCTGGGACTTGGGGCTTTCTCTCGCAAAGACCATAATCCATCACGCTGGCCCAGTGCAGTTTGGTTAATATAAAACACTAGCGGCCCGCTCCGGCTTCGCTCAAATAATAACCTAGATATCAACTGCAGCGCCATCTGCCGGGCTGATTTGTGAATCTAAACCTTCCAGGGCACTACCCAAACGTATACAAAAAAGTCATTCAAATCGGTCCAGCCGTTTAGGAGGAGTTCAATAACAACGAAAAGTGGCATTGATTTTTATAATTATATATAGACTAGCTGAAAGCGCGCGCGTTGCTACGCCATCTATCGAAAATTGGTCGTACCAATTCAAATTTTGAACAAATTCGGTTACTTTAGGTTCTAATGACATATGTGTACCTAGGGCTGACGCTCGAACTAGGCAAGCACAATTACGAGAGTGAGGCCAGGAGAAGGATTCAGCTGGGCTGGGCAGCATTTGGTAAACTACGTCGTGTCTTCTCGTCGTCTATACCACAATGTCTAAAGACAAAAGTCTTTAATCAGTGTGTCCTACCTGTCATGACCTACGGTGCCGAAACTTGGACACTGACAGTTAAAGCGGTCCACAAATTTAAAGTCGCTCAGCGAGCTATGGAGAGAGCTATACTTGGAGTTTCTCTGAGAGATCGTATTCGGAACGAAGTGATCCGTCAGAGAACCAAGGTAACCGACATAGCTCAACGCATTAGCAAACTGAAGTGGCAATGGGCCGGCCATATCTGTCGAAGAACCGATAACCGTTGGAGTAGACGTGTTCTTGAGTGGAGATCACGAATCGGTAAACGTAGTGTAGGACACCCTGAGACTAGATGGAGTGACGATATACGGAAGACAGCAGGCAGTGGATGGAGACGTATAGCCGAGGATAGGGCTGAGTGGCGAGCCATGGGAGAGGCCTATGTCCAGCAGTGGACTAAGATAGGCTGATGATGATGATGATGATGAGGTTCTAATGACGCAACCTTTAACATAATAATATGACAAATGCTGTCACGCAACGAAAGTTCTCTAAAAGCAATATTTTTCCCCCGTTTTCGTTACATTTTTCATTCAATCTCGGCTCCTGTTGATAGTAGCGTAATGTTAAATAGCCTATAGCCTTCCTCGATAAATGGACTATCCTAAAAAGAAAGAATCTTTCAATTCGGACCAGTAGTTCCAGAGATCCTTGCGTTCAAACAAACAAACAAACAAACTCTTCAGCTTTATAATATTAGTATAGATGACATCGAAAGCTTCTTGGTACATGTCTGTTTCCTCGTGATCACCGATTTATCTTAGCGCCATTACGTATATGATTTCGAAGAGACAGTGGTGCGCGTGGGGTTTGAACCTAGGGTATCCGGATCGCCAGCCGTCGTTCTCCCGACTAGACCAGCCGTACTACTGTGCCGTACTATGTATGTGTTACTCCATGTATGTACCAAATTTAATCTGGATACCTTCCACAGTTTTTACCTGTAACAGTAACTAACATCAATCTATACATACATTCTCACAAACTTTGACATGTAAAGTATTATTAAGAAGTAAGATTTTCTTGGAAAAACACATCGTCAATAACTTCTACTTATCGTGTGTATAAAGACTTAAGTCAGACCTACCAACAACTAAACTATGAGCCCAGAACATTATGATGATGATGACTCTTCATAGAACATCTGATGGTTTCGCGATTTACGGCTAAAACTTGTTCAATATAGCGAAAATCTCGCCCTTTCTGTTTTAGTACAGGTGTGATACAAAAACCTTTATAGGTATGATGCGTTATATAAGTATGGAGTCCCGTGTTCAAGGAAAACTTTTACAAATTAGTTAGAAAGTGTGGAAACTCCCTTTGTAGCAGATAAAATAAGTTGTTAAACGGTTTTCGAAGGAAAAGTTAAGTATTGAACCTCGTGAGTTTATTTACTAACATATCTGATGAATTATTTAAATTTACCTGTAAATATTCTGTCTCAATGTTGGGACTTTGAACTTTGCTATTGACTATTACGTAATATCTGACGTAGCTCTATTGTATCGAAGAATATAATTGCAAAATTTTAAGATCCTTAAATAGTTCAAACCACATCAATTTTTTAATTTTTTGTGATGTTTTTCTTCATCGTAAATGAAATGACACATAGACAAACTCACAAGTTACGGCTGGCCTAGTCGGGAGAACGGCGCCTGCCGATCCGGAGACCCCGGGTTCAAACCCCACACGCACCACTGTCTTTGCGAAGTCATGTGCGTAATGTCGCTAACTTAAAACGGTGTAGGAAAACATCGTGAGGAAACCGACATGTACCTAGAATCTTTCGAAGTCATGTGTCATCCACCAACCCGCACTGGGCCACTGGGGATTATGGATATGGATATGGATTATGGATTAACTCTCTCCTTGCGAGAGAAGGCCCCGAGTCCCAGCAGTGGGAACATTTAGTAGGCTGGTGTTGATGATGGTGATGATAGATAAACTCACACAACCAACAGACCCGCCTCAGGCGAAAGTGGGCTGGTGAAACCATGTGTCTAAATAGAAGACCCACTACCAATACCAGCAAAACCACTTAATTCACATGGCGAAAATCTTAAAGCCAACGTTCTTTATTCATATATTTACAATTCACACATCATTTCGTAAAAATAAAAGTAAGAGCATCCAAATGATGTTCATTTTTTCAAATTTAAAATTTCACTTTACTGTAATAATTATTTATCGTACAAATAAGTGTCTAGTATTTAATGTTTATTGTAATTGTAATGACCAATGTATTTTTTTTACAATTTTATCCTAATTATCTTTTCAACTTTTTAATCCATCACTCTTTCTATCTGGCGCAAAACATTTCTCTGGCCATACAGCGCGGAAACACCGCCAGTCTAATGGGCACTTTTGCCATTTGGCAAATTTGCCATTTTTGCCAAATTTTGCCATTTGCCTTTGGCCGGCGATTTGGCGAGCGCGGAGACTAAATTGATGACTGGAGTCAACTTGAGTTTGTAGTATTTAAGGATTTGTCATTTTAATTTATGTGTTTTTTAATATTGCATATTATATATTATATGTAGTGTATAAAGTAAATAATAAACTATAGTATCTATACTAATATTGTAAAGATTAAAATATTTCTATCTATATTTCAAAATAATCACTCTTTAGAACTTGCTGTAGCTATAAACTATGAAAATTTTGATCTTTAACTTTCGTATTTATAACAAAATTTAAGTAGGATAATATTAGTAGGATTAAACATGCCTATCAGCTACCTCGTCCCCATACAAGCTTTGATTAGTTTAGAGCTAAACAGTTCTGTGGAATAGATTCTTTTAGAAAAAGGTTATCTAGAAGAGATTCATTTTAGTGATTAGATTGCCTTGTGTGTCCATTAGGTATTGTTGCTTCATAAATATGTTATACTAGCTGACACCCGCGGTTTCACCCGCGTCTATTTGAGGAAAATCCTTACTAAAATTTACATTGCTTAAAAAGTTATGATCACTAAGAGAACTATAGAAAAATAATGAAGGAACGCTAGGTAAACGTACTGGAATATACTTAAATGTGTTTTATGGTACAGGTATTTTAAAGTAGTACTGTGTATATGATATTTTTAGTTTTTTATTTCTTACGGTAGAAGAGCAAATTGGTTATATCTGTTACCTGATGATCTTGATAAGTGATAACGCAACATATACCTAAGTAGTTGTCCGTATGAAAAACCGTCTTGGTGTGAATCGATTCCTAGGCGCTTAAATGTTTGCCCCTGTGCTTTAGTAATAGTTACAGTAAATGACTCCTTAACGGGAAATTGTATTATTTTGACATGAAAAAGCAAATGGTGCCATTTTATGTAGAGGCAATGCATTTTACCATTCCACTTGAAGGGAATGGTCGATTTGTGTCAGATTCGACATGAGTGGTACCGACTAAAACCTTTGCCGTGGACACAGGTATGCTCTCGCATTCTTCTGCAAGCCCGCCGCGGGATAATGCACGCCGTGATCACCTCGGTAACCAACTGCCTCGTCGGTGCCAGACATTCTCACGTCTAGACACCCTTTGTATCAGGCGGCGGAACAAATGCCTACCATCATCCGGCTGAAGAGGACGGGGACAGCAGCTCACCGATATATCGGCACTCTTCATCCCCTACAGCCCCATCGCGTCCACCATCATACGTTAACGACCACGCAAGCCCGCAGTGGGCAAAGAGAGCGGCGCACCGTTATACCGGTATTCCTCTTCAGCCGGAGTCTTTCCTCTACGGCCACGGTTCATCGCGGCACGTCTTAGTCGCGCCGTTGCGTTGCTTGGACCGCAAGCTTTGGAGCCCATGGTCACGCATTGACATAGTGGGATATGTCGGGATCGATATTACGTACGGATATGGCAACCTTACCGATCAAAACCCATACCTACAACAGGTTTTTCCAGCCGTGGGTTGGCAGCAGTCTCGGGACCGCTATCGCATTCGACTGTGACTCGATCTGCCATTGCTGCCGCCTTTTGCGGGGACACCTCATGGGAAAAGTCCAAACCACTGCGTTCCAGTGATGCATTAAAAACCAGCGACGCGTGTCACGACCTCGGGAAACCATATCCCTAGGTGCGGTGCCGGACCACTCTAAGCGTCCGACACCCCAGACCCTCCGGTGGAAACAGGATGCGAATCAAGTCCGCCTTTAAGATCGCTCCCATTACCACTTTCACGTCATTGGATGAGTGACAGGTAAGGGCTTCTCTCGCTTCTCCAATTCACATGACCTCTCATTGTTAAGCGTCTTGCCTAAGATCGTCAAATGCGAGAGGTTCGCCCTCACGACCGCGGCTAGTGATGGCCGCGGTTCCGCCTCTGTGGCTACATCGCGTCGAGGAACCTCAGCTGGAAGACAAAGCTAAGAAACATCATTGGACCACGTGCCCACAATAAAGTGGTCTATTATTTTGTTACGGAGTTGTTTAAAACTACGATATTTCCTAAAATATTCATTAAAATCAAAAAACATCAGGGGCAATTTTGTTCAAAATTATATATTTGTGATAAATAATGTATTTGTTCAGATACATATTAACATCATGTTTATAAAACAACCTCCTCCAACAATGCATTCCTCTCTCCTTCTTTTTTCTTATGGCTTCTATTCGGTAATAGAAGGTACGTTGTATCACCGCAATTTTGCCAACGTCCAGCGTTTGAACATTGAGAGCATTATTCTATATGCACAGATTACAGAAATAAAACGGCATATTATAAAACAAAACTTAAAATCACACGGGACGCCCGTACAATACGGAAGTCTATTTCGTACTGACTGGAGTTTGTATTTGCTTCGGCGTTTGTATTTGCTTTGTCTGCTTCAGGTTCTCTGTTCTGCGCGTTCCATCTGATTTTATATGTTACTCGTTGGAGTATGATTCTTCATTCAGGTGATCAGTCTTCTTTATATAATCTTGAGCTTGATTATCGAAAACCGCTTTGGTGTAAAATCGAGGCAGCATGGTTCTTTCTTCAAGTACTTCGAATGTACGTAAGTATGTATGTGAATAGTTATGTTGGTGTAGAGAATTTAATATAAACAATATTACACAATATAAGATTAGAGATATTTTTAATTTACACGTAAAAATGTAACAATGCATTTTTGCAAATTTGTTTACATAAAATGACGCAGCCTTTAAATCTATGACACGTGTCTTCAAAAGTCTGTGACACGTGCTGTCACAGACTTCAACCCACGCCAAGGAGAATGGCACACGCAGGTAAAGCTCTCAAAGAGAAATATTTTTCCCCGTTTTCGTTACATTGTTCAACCCCAACCCTTTCTTCGCAATAAAAAGTAGCCTATGCTGTTTCTCGGAGTCTAGTCTATCTGTATACCAAATTTCACCAAAATCGGTTCACTGGTTTAGACGGGAAAGCGTAGCAGACAGACAGACAGAGTTACTTTCGCATTTATAATATTAGTAAGGATATAGGCAACTTTGTTTGTGATGCCACTACTGTCTCGTATTCAAAATAAGTAGAAATTTATAAATGAACCCGTACTCGACCTGAAGTATTCCGTAGCAGAGGGCTGTTTATAAAATAGCCAGTTGAAATGTAGAGAGGGGCTATTACGTAGCGGTTGCAGTTGCTTTGATCTTGCCGCGCCCGAGGCGTCAGCCGCGACGCAAATAACTCTCAGGAAAAACTGTGCTCTTTGTGAAGTGAAAGTGATTCTGTACATTAAAGATTTTGTCTATGTCATTCTCTTTGCCCAGTTTTGACAGATAAGGAGGCGCCCTCGGGTAAACAAAGCTGTTTCAATGTCGTGATTTTCCTGAATTTTCTCAAATAAATTGGCTAATCGAGATCCCGACTCTAACACCAACAGATCTGCGCAACGACAAACTATTAATGATACTACTTGTGATGGCATTCATTCGTTCTTCAGACAGTTTTAAGTTCAAAATCTTATCGTGGCTCAACTGGGACGCTTTTATTTATTTCTTTTTGTACAAAATAAATGATGATGAAGTTAAACCTGATATTGCTATAATGTTTCACGTGTAGGGTGGCGTATATATATACTAAATAGCAGCGCCCCGCGGTGTTACCCGCGAAGTTCCCGTTCCCTTTGTTCCCGTTGTTTTCCGGGATAAAAAGTAGTGTATGTGTTCTTCCAGACTTTAATCCATCTGTGTTCCAAATTTCAGCCCGATCCGTTCATAAGTAAGGACGTGATTGAGCAACAAACATCCAAACATCCAAATATCCAAACATCCATACGTTGACATTTATAATATTAGTAGGATTTTATAAAGCTTTTTTATAGAGGTTTTTGTTTGAACGCGCTAATCTGACAGGGCTGATTCCAAAAATGATTTTATAGTTGGATATGTCCGTGATCCCTGACATTATGTACCACGGCCAAAGCCGAGACGAGCCGCTAGTTTTGTTATACTCATAGACTAACTTCTTAAAAGATATTTTTATTTAACTTAAGGGCGTACCCCGAGCAAATGACCTTGAGTATTTCTTACCTCATCGCACGCCGCAAGAAAGAGCAAGAGAGAAACAGTAGGATTTCTCGCTGTTTTACGCACACATTTTAGGATAAACTCTTTATAAAATCAGATTTTGGTCTTTTGAAAAAAAAAAACTACCAAAATGTTCGTAATGGAATTGCCTAACCGTTGGTGTAAGTACAAAATCCAAATAATGGCGGATTTTCGAGTAGAAGCATGATAATTACAATTATTTCAATTTGTATGGCTTCGTTGTGAGGAGATTATTTAAACAATATGTAAATACAATAACAAAAAAAGAAACTACCATTTTGAAGCCAAGAAGTTGTAGAAATTTAATGTATTTTTTACCAGTTGATATTTGTTTTGGCTAATGAGTAGAAAGCTCTGAAAACTCGTTTTACTGGGGGACGCACCTTAACTGGCTCCATGAAAAACAATGCGACTACAGCATTCCACCACACACCTCAAATTAACATCGTTAATTTTGCTTTTGGTCGCTGGACCACATAGCTTTGTGGCTGCTACAGCCACTATGTCGAAAATTCAGAGTCCATAGCCCTTACCTGTGTGTGAAAACATGTAGGTAATAACAATATTTTAGTTCCAATGAAATGATAGTCACGGTCTTTTTATGCTAAATAATTAAACAAAATAATCGTCTTAATTGTGTTAATTTCAATTCAACCGTATCATTCTAAAGCTAATATGACACTGCTAAAATTAACCATTTTACTAAAACGAGCTGGATTTTAGATTTCACATTTATGGAACGATACCCGTACCACTTGCTCTTAAAATTAAAAGTAAAAAAGTAGGTCTTCGTTGTATATGTAGGTAAGCTTCAAAAGATTCACAAGTAAAAATCTACCTAAAGGATTCCGAATACACAAACATAAAAACTGGGTGCTAGTTTTGAAAATTTAATTATTTGTATTTGTTTGTCCTTTTATTTCTCTGAAACTCTGAAACTGATTGTATTTTAATTCGGTTAAACGACAAATCCGTACGATCACAACTAATATACGTTATTAATACATCTGATTGTATTTGGTAAGCCTAATAACGTAAATTAGTAGTGGTAGGACTCTTAGCAGAGTCCGCCTGGGGAAGTACCACACCTTTGCCAGTTATTCTACCGCCAAGCAGTAATGTTCAAACACTACTGTGTTCCGGTTTGAAGGGCAATGTTTCCAGAGAAATCACAGGGCTTAGAGATATAACAACTTAAATCTCTGGGTGACGAGCGCAGTGCGGTGCTAGGTGATTTGGACTCTTCATGTTCCAATATCTGCGTGTCACTGTGCTGTTATGTGGCAGGCATGTTGTTTACCATCAGGCACATGTCCTGCTCGTCTCGTCACTCTTTATTTAAAAAAAAAATGTCATTTGGATTACTTTTTTTATTCCATATTTTTGTACTCTTGATCAGCCTGTCCTAATTCACTGATGTCATAGGTCATGACATCATGGTTTTGAGCTTCAGTTCTTAGTATGCAGCACCCCCAAATTTTTTTACTAATATTTTTGTGTCAAATTTTAATGCGGTCCACTGAATAGATCTACTTACCAAGTTTCAACAGTATATAGGTTCTTATAGTTTTGGAAAAAAGTGTCTGTGACATACGTGCCATAGCACGCCACTTATCTCTACCTACTTCCTTTCCCTTTCTTACTTAAATAAAGAATGTAAACTCTGTACTTTATTACCACTGTTATTTAGTTTACCAGTCTAATTTCAATTTTAGGTTTAGCTCTCTAGTCGCTCCATCCAACCACAGTGTCCTACTTTTACGGATTCGTGATCTGCACTCCAGAGAACATGTACCGAAATCCCCATCGTGTTTTTTTTTGTAACGTAAGGACTCCGCAGAGCCCGCCTGGGGAAGTACCAGTTATTCTATCATTAAGCAGTGATGTGAAAACATCACTGTGTTCCAGTTTTAAGGGTAATGTTTCCAGTAAAATTACAAGGCATAGAGATGGATCGTCTTATTTCTCTGGGTGACGACCGCAGTGCAGTGCCATGTAATTATTAGTACTTATCATGTTCCAATAGCCGCGTGAAACTGTGCTGGCATGTTGCTTACCATCAGGCATATGTTCAGCTTGTCTTTTCACTCTATATTGTAAAAAAACCCTAAATATAACAGAAATAAGTACTAATTTATGGTACGGGTATCAGTCGTGATGCACGGTATTGTGGGAGTAAATAGATGGAATCGAGTATGGATAGCTGACGGCTTTGTAATTAATGAAGCCCAATATCCGGCTCAAACCGGATGCTCAGTCCGTATACACTTGACACTAATAATATAATGGATAGGTTTGATTTCTACGTTTGTTTATTTACTCGTACCATTGATAGGACTCTTTAAAGAATCCGCATGGGTAAGTACCACATCTTTGCCAATTATTCTACCACCAAGCAGTAATGTTAAACATCACTTTCTGTTTGAGTGGCAATGTTTCTTGATAAATAACAGGGTATAGCGATAAATCATATTATTTCTCTGGGTGACGAATCTCTCTCTCTCTCTCTGTTTTAGGCTAGGTCTGGTTAGGTTGGTACTTGTTTTCCGTTTTCGTTAATTTTCCAGGATAACTTAGGCTATTTGGAATATTCTAGAGCATGTCAAAATATATATTTGACAGTGTTCCGAATTACAGCCTGATCTGTTTAGCCACACTGACGAGATTGAACATCCAATCTTTCGCATTTATAATAGGTAAAAATAATTAGTAAGGTTCAAGTGTCGTTTTCTGAGTTCCGATTCCCATTCACGCATGGTTGCCTAGCAGGGATCACTCTATGCGATAAGGTCTCAAATAAAAATATTTCAATAAAATTATTATTTTTTAATATTTTTTTGTTGTGGCCTTAAGGTTAGTCCTTAGTAAGGAGTTTTGTATTAAATTTTATTTAAGGAAATACATACATTTTCAACACTTGAAACTAATATTCTCGTGGCTGTGCATATTTAAACGCTGTACATTCTCATTTTTTTCTTCAGAAAGAGTTCGTTGTGAACTCTTCCCGCTAACAAATGCGAATGCTTTTGAATAAAGGCTTTCACAAAAGCCGGCATAGTTATTGGCTCTATTATGACTCCTTTTAACATAGTTAAGAGGAAATTGAGTGGGAAACTACGAGTATGAATAATGGGAATAAAACTGGTGATCGCTTG
Source organism: Ectropis crepuscularia (assembly GCA_963693475.1). Taxonomy (NCBI): domain Eukaryota; kingdom Metazoa; phylum Arthropoda; class Insecta; order Lepidoptera; family Geometridae; genus Ectropis; species Ectropis crepuscularia. Next base: position 7,274,736 of record OY856359.1, on the reverse strand, counting down.
GACGCGGCGTGGAATTTTGCGATGCCTTATTATAAATTATATAATTTATACATTTGTTTTCTAAGAATTATTATGAGATAAAGTGACGAGACGAAAACATCTTCTTAAATGTCTCGTTAGATCAACGCACTGCATATTCAAACTGATAACCTTGACCTTGACTATAATCCTTGCCCAGAATTTATAAGAAAACATTTCTATTTAAATTGGAATACAGCATTATTTGCCATAACTAGGTAAGTACTTGGTGATTTAATGCCAAAATGTGGTATTTCCCTATTCGGACTCTGGAATTTGATATTCTTCGACCAGATTCAACCAGTGTGGTTAAGTTTACGAGTTTACGTCTATCCTCTCAAGATATTATTCAAACACATATTTTATAGTTTTCAATTTATAATACGTGTATATTAATTACTGTTTTTAAAAAAATGCACTACTTTACTGAAATTCCAATAGATTGCATCTGAACGATATATTTTAAAAACATAAAACTATACACAGAACTTTTAAATGAGTGTTTGAAATATCTAATTCTGTAATCGATCGTAATTTATTTTCCGAGTTGAACCTTCGAAAAACAAATGAAATCGCACAATTACATTTGGCCAGTTACTGGCCAATGTAGGCATCTCTACATTCATATCAAGATAAAAGCTTGCATTGCGACGTACGAGTATAAAAGATTTTCCCAGTCCATTTTACGCGATAACTCGAAATCCAAACACAAAGATTTCGCCAAGCCAATACATAAGTCAAGTGGAAAACTTTGCCCGTCGCAAATCCTTTGCAAAATTCAAAGTCCTCCTGTCACTTATCCAACGCTAAGTGTGTAGGGGACTCGAGTCGAGTCCGCGATAGAGATGCACGATGCATTATTCACCTGGACGAGTCCATCTGCGCTTAGCCCCGTATAGAAAGCACGTGTACTGTGGAAAGCAGTTTTTGAAGTTTGTTATATAAACTTCAATTTAAATCAGAGTCTCGAAGGTTGATATGTTTTAGCGTAGCTGTGTGGCATGACATCCTAATAATCTTATATATAAAATTCTCGTCTTATATATAAAATTCTCGTGTCACAGTGTTTGTTTCCTTACTCCTCCGAAACGGCTTTACTTATTTTAACCAAATTTTATATGCATATTCTGTAGGTATGAGAATCGGCTACTAGCTATTTTTCATACCCCTAAGTGACAAGGGTTGTTCACTAAGGCAAAACAACGTTTGCGGGGTCAGCTAGTTTTATATATGCTAAAGTTTATATGTATGAATGAATAGTGTTTTTACTCTTCCAAGCTAAATCTACGGTAGAAATCTAGATGAATATTTGTGACATTGAAAGATAATAGACTGAAATGACACACAGGCACTTTATCGAAAATAACGATAGATCCACGGTAGTCTGTTATTAATACAAACATGTAGTAGGTACTAGTACAATGAAAAACCGTCAAACAATCTCAGATACCGCCGACAGAAATTAAGTTTTATCTCACAAAGGAGCAAGCTCCCTACTTCTTATACCGTACTCTTATGCCTTCAAATAGTGTTTTCTCGAATCGTTCGGATAAGCGTCTGCTGAATAGGAATCGGGATCCGATCGCATTGATTTGGATTTAGGCTTCGCGCCGACGAAGTTAGGTTCTGGAGATTAGGTTGAACAGGCTTCTTGTGTTTGTTGTGCTTGTTTTTCTTTTGATAATGTAGAAGAAATAAGATCTCACAATACCTTTTTACTTAGGTGGTAATTGCATGCAGTGCCTAATATTGTTTCATTGTATTTGATGGACTACTCAGGATTTAACATTCACATTCATAACTTCTAAGACATCTTGATACCTAAGGCAGATGATTATTATTTAACTTTAGAATTTCACGTCTTGCTATTTATTGTTTTGCAACTTGCAACTCTTATTCAGATAAAATGAGACTCAAGTAACCCATTGAGATGGGAAGGTCTGATAGTTATTTATAGATATTGTGGTAAATAATGTTTTCTTTACAAAAAATATATTTTACAAAACTTGAATAAAAAAATTACACTAGGGGCTTGTAAACTAAACAATTAAATTAAGAGTTCAGACACTGTATCTCCGGAAAGAGAATGTATTAATGTGTTATTGAAATAAAATATATGAGACAATTGTTTGAAAACATCCTTCAAGTACGAGTAACAATTACATTGTTTTACTAACTTTTATACTACTTCACTCCAAAGGCGAAAGTATATTTACGTAACGAATGGTTTTACGCCACGATGGAGTGACGAAGCGATTTGATGTTCCCTACGGACCTAGCCGTAGTAATTGAGTTAGATTATAATACACTTTTTTCCGAATGAATTGATGGACTTGGTAGACAAATTGGTTATAGAAAAATAAATATAGACTCACAGGCACAATTCACCGCCTACCTGCCTGTATTTCTCCTAGTTTGCAGAAATCGTTGATTTTAAAGCAAATTTTACGATAGTACCTATGTTGAAAGTTAGTTGTAAGCAATAACAAATGTACATTTTGAAATCATAAACGGTTTTTAAAAATAATCCCACAAAACCGATTTTGTCGAAAAGGTGATGAAAAATATAGGTATATATGTAGGCGGTTTATTGTGCCTGTGATTATAAATTATATTGGTGGACATTTCTAACACAAAACTATCTAGCCCTAAACTAAGCAAAGCTTGAACTACAAAAAACAGGTTTACATTTACATAATTAAATACATACATCCACTGTTGAGACACAGAAACACTCAGACATAGAACAAATATTTTTCAGAATTCATCACACAAATATTTATCCTTGGTGGGAATCGAATCCACGAAATGACACCATATGACGATTTTTAGTATATCAATCTAAATATTTCACTATCTATTTTCTGAATAGAATCTGTTTTTTGAATTTATGATGTGTTTATAAAGAAACACATCATAAATTCAAACGGCTTTGACAATTCGACAAATCTGAAAATATTATTTCGATTTTTCATCTCGCTAGTGGTGGAAAATTTTTCACAATAGAAGTGACACATCGGCATCCATCGATATCTTTGATTTTCAATAGTGCCTGGCATCTTTGGACGGGAGCCAGATGATGGTTGACGACAAGATATCAGGGCTTTTACACTAGGTAATTGATCACTGAAAGTTGTGACTTCTAAAAATCTGACTTATGGTAAATTTTATCTTTTTGATTTATTTTGACGTCGAATGTACATCCTACTAATGCGAAAGTTTGTATGTATGTATGTATATTATTCTTTCAGGGAAACATCACCAAAGGGATAAGGATGAAATTTGGTACGTAAGTAAACAATAGTCCAGAATAAAACATAGACTACTTTTAAATGGGGAAAAATAAAAGAATCGGGAATTAAGCGGGTGAAACATCACAGTTTCACAAAAAAATATTTTAATACTTGTAAGTACTATAATATTTTTTTACCGTCAACGTCTTTCCTCGTTGTTGCAGACTTACATAAGCGGCAGTCACTATTTACTATCATGTGAGGCGGCTGCTTGTTTGTCAATCTTCCTACAAAAAATAATCTCCTTCAAAATAATCATATTTATAGCGTACCAAAAATTTCAGGATATGCAACAGAACTGTAGCTTAATCATGGTACGAGTAAATTTCGGCCTAGTAACAGTTCTGAATTTCAGAACAGAAGTCAATTGCTAAATTGACTTTTAATATGTTGTGTATTTATTAATGTTACTACAGTGTGAACACGCTTTAAACTACGGCTGCCTTATGACAAACAATAAATAACTTATCTAGTTTACAACGATACAAGACAGGTTTGCATAACGTTATTTATGAATAGCACCGAAGCGAAAATTTATAGAGAATATAAATCAATGGGTGATTTATTGTTGCTTTTGCGTGGCCCAAGTTTATGTTAGTTAGCTGAAAGTTTCCGTTAATGGAATCGCACTAACGGAAGTCACAGGGTTGACACTTGAACGCCATCTCACCTAATGTTAAGCTAACATACGGACGGCGACTACCGTTTACCTTAGAGGTAAATCGATTCACCCGAACCGAAAACAACAAGATCGTATCAATCAAGAAAAAATAGTCAAGCAAGACATTTCAGTCTAGTTTTTCGCATGACAAATGTAGTAACAAACCTCTTCGTACAGGTATTGGGAACGTTAGCCATGAAAAGGTGTTACCTTTCCGAGCACTGGTTTTTTAAGCAAAAAGGATTTCGTGCAACTAGAAACACCAGTACACTGCAGTAGCACACTTGCTGAAACGTATCCGATTAAAATGTATGAATTTGTTACTTATTGGTCCGTATTTTTTAAGTTTTTCTGGACTAATGTTAAGAATTACTATCAACGAGCGATTATTATTGTTGCTATATGTTTTTCTGTAGTACAAACATCTTATCTGAGTAGTCTTTTAATACTGAAATACTATCAATGTGACTCAGTTGCTTAGTTCTTTATATTTAGTAAAGTAGTACTTTCAGTAAATTTTACCTGAAATACAAAAATTCTACGTACTTTACAATGTGATTTTAAAACGTAGGTCAATTAGATAATTAATTCTGTGTTCCATCACAGTAAAAAGTAAACTCAAGGACACGACCTTAGAACATAAAATGCGTAATTAACTCCCAGCCAAGACAGTCCAAAGAAAAAAAAACATAAAAGTAAAGAGGCGAAGTAACAAGCAGTATTTTATTCGTCGTTCCTTCCTGACGGTAACAGACGAGACTACGTTTAATAATAATAGAAGGAAAATGAGATTTTTATGTCACTTTTTATTGCAAAATGGTAGAGAAAAGACGACAGTTTTATTAAAAATATTTCATAAACAACAACGTCATTTGTAAGGTGAGATGTGAACAGGTTTTATTCGTGATAGCAGGTGTAAAAATGCCATTTATTACGATGTTTTCACCGCGACTGCGGTCGGAGCTCGTTTCACAAATTACAGACTTATTTACTTTTTTGTTTTAAAAGTCAAGTTTCACTTTTTACGTAGAACCAATTTACCGATGGAGTTTCAGCGCGATGTTTCAAGTTTACTCCAACTTTGTTCTTCAGCTTTACGTATAACATATCCTTGAAATATTGAAAATCATACATCAAATTATCTACCTTCTGTACTTTGTCGTTAAATGTATTCTTGCGCGTAAATTTTGAATTTACCAATTAAAAACTTAATCTTTGATTTAAAATATTTGCTTTTTAAACGAGACACAAAATATATTATAATTTACGTGATTCTTTACAGCATCAACGCATCAAGACAATAAGTTAAGTTAATTAAGCCTATACCTATACAGCAGAAAGAGTTGAAAATCTAAGCCTGCACATCTTGCGTACATTCGTTTTTTTGAGCAACCATGTTAATTATACAGTCTACGGTATGGTACCTATGGCATGCATGGCATGCAAAAGCGTGCAGTGAGAAGCGTGGCACGAGTATCCTGGTACACTCCGGCACGCAACTTCTTAAGAAGTTGAGAGTCCTGACGTTGCCCTCCATCCTGATTTATCAGGTGGCAGTGTACGCCAGGAAGAACCTTTCGTCGTACGGGGAGGGTGGCGCTGAGTACGCATATCCCACCCGCAACATTATTCATCATTATTAGGCACCTATATATCACTTGTAATGTGAAAGTTAAATCTAAAGACACAATTTTCTCATATTATTGAAATCGTGTAGATCAAAAGATTTCACCATTCTCACAATTGAAATAATTGTATTTCCAAGACAAACACTCAAGATTTACCAAAATCAAGTTCAAAAAGCCCCACTATCATCGCTTTCATCGACTTGGCCAAATTAATGCGAACATTCCCAAACGAATCCTCCGGCATTAGGTAACATCGGCGAACCCCTACCTCTCTATTCCATTCGATTTATTTAAAGTCAGTATTTACAATCAAGAACAGTATGGACTTTGCCTACAACAGCATATCAACGTTCTTTAATCTAAGGAAATCAAAAAATTATAATGGGGCATTTGCAAAATATCAGTCAAATGCAAAAATCTATCAATATTAATATATCTTAATTGTGCACCTTGTTGGCTTTAATTGTGTCTTTTTGTTTAACTTGAAATCAAGCTTAAATTTTGATAATCAACTTGCCATTTTTTCACATAATTATATATCATCACGAAACTGTGTCATTGCTTATTTTAAAACTTATTTGACTCTAATGTTACACTTATTAATTTATTAAATTAAAATTGTGCCTGAACAAGCAAGTAACTAAAAAATAGTCAACTACCTATGTCCTATATATTTCAGAAACATCAACGCACTATCATTTGGAAAATGATAGTGGGTTTGATCATCTTGATTATTATTAGAATTACTTGATACTTAATTATTTAGTGTTCGTTGTAATTTTATTTTCTTAAATAGACTTTGGCTGATCAAAAATAAATTAATGAAGCAGTAATTGTACTCCTACATTCATTTTTGTCATCACAGAAAAATATAAAAATATTTATTTTTTTACAATGCATTTCTGTATCTGCATAAGCATCCATACTGTTGACACGTGGAACACGCCGACAGTTTGTTAGGTTATTCGCCTCATTGATTCCGAGCTCCCAAATTAATTTTGCCAGTAGTTCACGCTAATTGTGATATCAGGTGAATTCTCAATCGGATTCAAAATGGCGGTTCCATTGTTGGAATGAAAACGCTGACCGGGCCGCTGGCGGTCAAGTATCTAAGATTATTATCGAATTGCAACTGGTTCTGATATTACTGAATAGTTTATGTGAGACAAAAGACTCTTTTCGTTATCAATTTCATCACAGCAATTTTTTTTAAAACGTTGGTGTTTACTTAACTTGATACTCATGACGTCTAGCAGTATTTATAGTACTTCGCCGTCCAGCGGGGCGATGATACCAGCGTTATGTGAGTGCTTTATTTGATTAATTTGACTGTATTTACTACTTACATTGTTAAAATGGCAGCGCCCCGCGGGTTTACCCGCACAGTTCTCGTCCTCTTATAATCCAGTGATAAAAGTAGCATATGCGCTATCTCGGACTATAACCTGTAGACTATAGGCCCGTGAACAAAAAATTTACGTAGTAAATGAACCACCAGAAGACCTATGTAGGATGATAGAAAAGTATAAAGTAATAAGATTCAGTTTACTGTATTCCAAAATGAAAACCGGAACACAGAATGAATGGATGTCAGAAGTCATGTGTCATCCACCAACTCGCACTGTGTCACTGGATTATGACTTTGACACTCTCCTTGCGAGAAGAGGTCCCGAGTCCCAGTGGTGGGAACATTTAGTGGACTGTGTATGTATGTATCTATGTATTCTGTGTAATAAGTACATATGTATTTAAAAATGCATAAGTAATATATCAGCTATCTGGCTCCCGTAGTGGGTACAAGCTTTGCTTAGTTTAGTATTATTGTTATTTAAAATATAAGTAAGTACATAGATTCTTTGCTTTTCTGTTAATGACCAAGAGTGCTTAGGAATTTATGATTAAAATAAATTTATTGAAATGAAAAGGCATGAATACTTAGACTCAGATATTCCAAAAAGTAAACTTCCCCGTTGTCAGCCGAAGAAACCACAACTCGCTGGCTTCATAATACAATAGGAGTCCTTCAAGAAACCCTATTAACTTCAACCTACCTTCACCTAGTTAATCACGATCGTGACCGCAGAATACTTAACACTGAGACCTGACAGCGAGTGGGCGTCTCCGATAAGAGGATTCGATGGAAATAGCGACATTTGGTTAACTCGAGAGCCTTGTCGTGTCAGTCTCTGCGAATTAATATTGATTGGTTCAAACTTGTAATGCGATGTTTCAATTCTATGTGTGACTAATACCATTTTGGATAGGTAACGTTAACAAATTGGGATCTGATGTCAAAATAGACTAGATAATTTATCTGATTATATTTTTTCGCTTACGACATAAGGGCTGAACGGATTTGACTGAAATTAAACATTAATAGTATTATTTTAAAAAAATAAAAAGTGACCAGACGAGCAGGACATTTGGTAAGCAACATGCCTGCCACATAGCAGCACGGTGACACGCAGCTATTGGAACATGAAGAGTCCAAATCATTACCTAGCACTGCACTGCGCTCGTCACCCAGAGATCTAAGATGTTAAATCTCTAAGTCCTGTAATTTCTCTGGAAACATTGCCCTTCAAACCAGAACACAGTTATGTTAGCACATTACTGCTTGGCGGTAGAATAACTGGCAAAGCTGTGGTACTTCCCCAGGTGGACTCTGCTAAGAGCCCTACCACTACAAAAAGTAAATTATCTGAATTAGCGCATCTGCTACTTTTAGAATTTGAATCTCTTTAAAATTAGTGGTTTGAATGCCGTGGGTTACCACCGCAGGTTACAGCTAGTTAACGAACAAAATTAGCATCACTTGTATATATTGAATCCGTTAAAGTTAGTGATTCCCATGGGATACTTTTCTTTACTTTTGAATTGGTAGGACTCTTTGCATAGTCGGCATGAGGAAGTACCACACCTTTACCAGTTATTCTACCGCAATGCACTAACCTGCAAACACACTGATGTGTTTCGTTTTAAAAGACAATGTTGCCCGAGATCCGAGATATTTCAGGGCAATAGAGACAAAATGATCTTTTATCTCTGGGTGCTGAGTGCAGTGCAGTAATGATTCGGACTCTTTATGTCCCAATAGCTGCGTAACATTATTATTACGAGAACTGCTAGCACATTTGAGGCAAACTGAAAACTTGTCAGATATTATGATTCCCCAACACGAGCAGAGCCTGCCTCGAGAGAGGTGGGGCAATATGGATTCATACATTTAAAAGAAAAACTGTATTTCAGTGAATATGTTTGAGGAATATGGCATTTTGTACCTATGTTGTAGTTTAATATTTAAACAATTAAAAAAAATATGCCAAACGATTTAGTCGGAGTTTTAACATTGCCAGGCGCGTGCAAATATGTTTTTGCATAAAATACCAAAATAGGTTTGAGTCAATTTGAAGTTTGAATTGAGTGTTATTTATTTTAAAAAAATAGGGATTTTCAAAAAGAGAAATCATCCATCAATTGGAGAAACTATCTATCTAGTGCAATCCACGAAGACGCGCCCCACCAATTTTTTTGCTCCAATCGCGTTTGCTCCGAGCGTCAGTCGCGAACCATTCACCAGTCATTGTAGTGTGCGTGTGCGTTCATAGGTCATTAATTAGTGTGTACCGATAACACTCATTGACGGAAGCTTGCACACATATACTATAAACGGTTAGGAGGAATAGTGGGGCGCGGCTTCGTGGATTGCACTATCTGTACCTGCCAGGTGATATGAATTGAGGGGTTCATTTTGCCCCGCCACTCACCAGCCAGGTCTGCACCTCCGTATATATAATAGGAGAACTATATGACCAGTTTTCGGCTTGCCTCAAATGCCTACCCAAATTTTGCTACCAGCTCTCGGAATATATGCAGTTATGGGCGCATGGGCAGGGGTGTAATGTTGCTTACCATCAGGCATATGTCCAGCTCGTCCCGTAACTTTATATTATACAATAACAATACTACTCGTATTTAAGTACAGAATTAATTTTAAAAGTCATAAAACTAAACAAATGACTTCCGATCTACAATTGAATTGATTTTGAAGTTTTCTTCCGGACTAAATTAAAACCATGTAGATAGATCTACTTAGTAAAAAAATGACTTTCCGAACCGATCAATAAATTTCACTAGTGAGGTTTTTTATACTGAGGGCCTATGTCTGTCCTCACTTCACCAAGTAACACAGGGTACAGACAAGAACAAAGATTTGAAGACAACAAGTATGCCCAAAAAATATCTATTCACTCTTCGCTTCTCAGATTATTTTTGAAAGTAGGAATATAGGTATTGAAATTTAAATTAGGCAATTGAGGAACTTTTCCCTCTATAACTCAATTGAAAATAAATCAATCAATAGCACGTAGAACAACAAAACTATATAAATATAGTGATAGATGCATATCTGTGTCTCTCTGTAACCTCTGCTTGGGTCCTGATAAATGCGAGTCCAACTTTAACCCATGGCTCTGTCAGTAAACAAAATAAAATCGCTAACATTACACATACGCCGTCACACACATACTTATACATACATAAAAGCCTTTAGATTCATAATATTACTGTTATATACAAGTGTTATATATACTACGTGAGTAAGTTTCGTCAACCATAAGTTACCTAGATGTACGTGGTTATCGCATGAAATCAGTTGGCTACAACTGCTCCCTTTACAAGAAAGATAAAGTCTAAATGGAATTTCACAGAGCAGCCCCGAATTCATTAGGAGATCGGTATCACCCCCGTAATATAATTAAATAACCTAACTCGAAGACACCTTTCTACCCCTGATCTTCCGCACTTTAAAATTAATTGTCTCCAATATTTGGAGCGATCTTAGAGAATAGCTTCTGTAAATTATGCTAAAATCTGGAATCGTTTTGGATGTCTTATTCGTTGTGTCAACGAAATGAACTTTAATTTGCTACTTTCAGAAGTCGGGATGGTATTATATAACTTTGATTATTTATCAATAGAGATACTTTATCAGTCTGTTTCTATTGCGATGGAGACAATGGGCAGTGGGCCGCAAAGGCGAGTTTATTGAGTGAAAGAGCTGTGCCATGCCATTTTGAAGAGTGGCGGTGACTGTCACTCTGGCTCGTATCCCATGAGTAAAGTTGGAGTAATTATGTACCGACTTACATTTAATTTGAGACTTCAACATTATATATCATTAACTGAAAATTTTGCATTATTTTTCATTAAGTACAATTCGCTGCATAAACTGTCATAAAGTAATTGTGATTTCGTCAGTCAAAAATACAATATGTAACAATTTTCGAACTAGACCAATGTAGGTTTTATAAATTGGAGTGAGAAAACAAAGAAGACATGCACCATGTGGTAAGCAACACGTCTTTCTCGTCAGCCAGATATTTTGGAAGAAAAAAAAAAACTTAAAATACCTTGCTTACTTCATGCTGCATCCGCCACCTCAGCTGCTCATTTTGTCAGTGTATCCCATGATAACAAAAAATGTTATGCAAAACTCTAAAATTTTAAACTTAATTTTCTTTATTCACAGGTAATCCACGAGATTTCAAAAGGACTGGAGTTTACCAAACACGCTTTAACAAAATAATTTTCCCTTAAGTTTCAAGCGGTTGCCTCATTAAGACATGAATTATTGTTGACAAGTACAGATAAGCACAACTTAGTGACAAAAGATACTTAAATCTTTGTCTAAGTTTCACCAAGCTTGGGGTCGTTGTGGCAGTTGAACGGGAATTTGGGATTCTAAACCTTACAGCAAGGGCATAATGGTGGAAAGTGCTTAGAACTACTATTTACTTAGACTAATGTTTTAGTCCAAATCATTATTGCAATCAGTAACTCAGTTCTATGGTGAAATACACAGAGTAAATTATCGGGTCCAAAAGTCGTGTCTGTGAACAAATTCATTTTTGTCATTACATGTGGTAGGACTCTTGGCAGAGTCCGCCTGGGGAAGGACCTAACCTTTGCCAGTTATTCTACCGCCAAGCAGTAATGTGCAAACATTACTGTGTTCCGGTTTGAAGGGCAATGTTTCCAGAGAAATTACAGGGCTTAGAGATATAACAACTTAGATCTCTGGGTGACGAGCGCAGTGCACTCTTCATGTTACAATAGCTGCGTGTCACTGAGCTATTATGTGGCAGGCGTGCTGCTTACCATCAGGCACATGTCCTGCTCGTCTCGTCACTCTTTATTTAAAAATAAAAACATGTTTAAAGACTTATTAGTACTGGAGAAAATTCTGTTCATAATGGTATGTATACATTGTCTCTATCTATATTATCTATATGTATATTACGTCTAAATGCCGCTAATTTAAAACGGTGAAGGAAAACATCGTGAGGAAACCGACATTTACCTAGAATCTTTCGAAACCATGTGTCATCCACCAACCCGCACAGGGCCAGCGTGGTGGATTAGGATATTATTTATTTCCATCTGAAAATCCGAATTATTTTTTGTACATTTTTGTGTAATACGTCCGAGTGAGACTTCAATTACTGATACTAAGTATAAAGACTGCGCTCAAAGTGTACGTGGATTTTATCGTCGAAGCGAGTCCTTAGACACAGTTTCATGGCTGTCCCAACTGTTCAGTGAGACAGGTCCGTGGCCCTCAGCTGGGGTTGCGATTAGTATTCATGAGACCGTGATAACCCTAAAAACGCAGGGATTTTACTACTGCTCTGTGTTTGCTCGTGAATTTGAAAACTAAAAGACTCCGCAGGGTTGGGTTGTAACAAACCTAAAAGAAGCCACTGATTAGCTACTATCATAATGTAGATATTATTATGAAATTCAGTGTAAGCCTTAACACATTATGTAAAGTGTCTTTAACCGCTGTATTTTAAATTTGTACATAAAGCGAGCATATACATGAACTTCTTCAAAAATGTTGAATTTATGAGTGGAGACCACTCCATTCTATGATCTACACAAACAACCACATTACATCAACAATCATACAAAAAAATACTGGTATTTTAATAAATTATTTTTGCAAAACTGTGTACTCTAAATATTGTGTTATGAAAAATGTAGTTCAACAGATTTATCCGTCGTAATCGGCTTGCAATATAAAAATCATCTGTACTAATTAATTTGACAAAATAGTAACTGTTACCTTCCTTTAGTATTATCATGATGAGCCGTGTCCCTATGTCCTGATGCTAAATTGAGGGTATTTGCTCTTGTTCCACTTGATTAATTATGTCCAACACAATAATTGTATCTGTGATATTGATTGGCCGTAGAAACATCCTTAGAACTGCAACAATGTATTTTCCGAACAATCTATATATTATATATATAAATCTCCTGATTCCTAAACTACTTAACCGATTTTAAATTAAATTGGCACACCGTGAACAGTCTGGTCCAACTTAAGAGATAGGATAGTTTTGTTTCGATTAATATTACTTATATGACGAAATCCGAGCGAAGCCGGAACGGGCCGCTAGTATTATATAAAAATCAATGCCACTTTTCGTTGTTAGTGAACTCCTCCTAAACGGCTGGACCGATTTGAATGTTTTTTTTTTTGTACACGTTTAGGTAGGGCCCTGGATGGTTTAGATTCACAAATCAGCCCGGCAGATGGCGTTGCAATGCTAGGTAATAATTTGGACTCTTCATGTTCCAATAGCTGGGTGTCACTGTGCTGTTATGTGGCAGGCATGTTGCTTACCATCAGGCACATGACCTGCTCGTCTCGTCACACTTTATTTTAAAAAAAAAAACAACTTGTCAAAAAAACTGTGCGTTATTCAGTGTACTTCGTATCATTCCCAGTTTATTCGCCAAACTAGTGTGAGAGCTTTCAAGGTATTGACAGGTCAATTTGAGAGCCTCTCCGTTATTAAACAATTTACTGGCTGATTTCCATAGTGAATAGAATGCAATTTCGTTGATAGCCGTGTAGATAATGCACCTATACGGTTGGGGAGCGACTGTAGTGACACAACAGGACTCGAAAATGGCTTTACTTTTTTATGGGACACAAACAACCGACGTTCTACCTGATGGGAACGCTGACCGTTATTGACTATGTGTTTATAGACTACAGGCGCGTGAACAAAATTTACGTAGTAAATGAGCCACCAGGAGACCCATGTAGGATAATAGAAGGGTATAAAGTAATAAGATTCAGCACTATGCCGTCACTTGTAAGCTGTCCAACTGAGTACAATCGAAGAGGGGGGGTTACAACCCTCGATCATTTCTCCTTGTCGCATGATTTTTGTACGGCATTGTGAAATAATAGATTAGGAGAGATATTGAAACTGTTTGGAACCAATGCCGTACATAATCAAATGTCCAAATTTAATCTGTAAATCGTCGGAAAATCGCGAATTTTTCCGACAAACTAAAAATTAAAAACTTAAAATTTATATTTTTTATAGTTATAATAAATACCTCTTCTAATCTATTATTTTGCAACGTCGTACAAAAATCATGCGACAAAAAGAAATGATCGAAGGTTGGAACCCCCCCTCTTCGACTGTACTCAGTTGGACAGCTTACAAGTGATGGCATAGTGCTGAATCTTATTACTTTATACCCTTCTATCATCCTACATAGGTCTCCAAGTGGTTCATTTACTACGTAAATTTTGTTCACGGGCCTGTAGTCTATTATACCAGCGGCCCGCTCCGGCTTCATTCGGAAATCTTAATATATATATATAAATTACGTGACACGTTATTTGTCCGCGAATTGATCAGCATAAAAAGGGTTATAACGACGTAACCTTAAAAGATAGACACATGCTGTCACGGACTTCTCTCAATTAAACAATTAATGTCTGAAAAGGAATATTATTCCCATTTTTGTTACATTTTTCATTCATGATATTAATAGTATTGTAATGTTATATAGCCTATCTCGATAAATGGACTATGCAACATAAAAATAATCTTTCCATTCGAACCAGTAGTTCCCGAGATCCTAGCGTTGATACAAACAAACAAACTCTTCAGCCTTATAATATTAGTACAGAAGTGTAGATATGTATATGAAATGTTGCATTTTATTTATATAATTTTGAAGCCGTAGTGCTTCGAAGCTATATAAATAACAACAACAATAAAAAACACTACGGCTTCAAAATTATATACTTGAACTAGCGATTTATAATCATGAAGGGGTAGGTTCGAATCCCACCTATACTTAATCCATACGGATCTAACGTAGTGGATTATAGTATTTTCTTGCGAGAGAAGACCATGAGTTCTAGCAGGTATTCTATGCATCATTATACATTTTTACTTTGAAACCAACCCTGAAATCATTTTAACTTTTTATGTACAAATCTTAATTTTGACAGTTCTGGCTTGCACGCTTATTTTCACTTCACGTTCATTGTGTGTTTCCAATTATGAAGGATAACATTATTAATTTTGAATTACCCCGACACACATTGTAACTAAAACCAATTAGATCAAGTTAAATTTCAAACAATAAAACCGCATATTAATTGGTAACTAGGTAACTACGATGCTATCGTATAGACAGATATATTTAACTGCACTACTAGATAAACAGGCATGTTTAAAGTCAAAGTACTTTACTCATGAATGTTCAATTTACATGTTAATTAATAAAAAATAAAAACAAAAGAAAGAGCATACAAATTGTTTACATTTTCAAAGTTTTAAATGACTATTTTACTGTATTATAATAATTATTGTACAGAAAACTGTCAAGCATTTTACGAGTATAATATGTTTTCATTACAATTGTACTGACCCATGTCAAATGTTTGTATACATTTTTATAGGACTTTTCCATCACTCTCTAAGAATCCGGTGTAACTATAAAAAGTTTGATCCATAAGCCAGCGCTTTAATCTGTTTTTGAAGCTACCTAAACTTGGGGCAGATATAATTATTTTAGGAAGAGTGTTATAAACTTCAGGTCCCATAATGTGAGTTAACTTCCGCGACTTCGTGAGAGAGTGTGGTATAACATCCAGCTTGTCCGCGTTACGTACCTACGTTGCGAGAATGTCTTTCTCCTCGCGTATTGTATGATTCTAGATTATTTCTGTCATACACAGCCACCTGGTAGATCAATATCATAGCTCAATAGCAGGTAACGTAAGTATGCCAAGCTTTTTGAAATGTGGTCTGACGGATGTGAACTTTTGAAATTTCTTATTTTTGGTCTGGTCTTATAAATCACCGCTGAAAGGAGGTTGTGTTGCACATTCTAAGCCTGGTAGAATGAAAAAACACAGTAATTTAAACTATGGAAAGATCTAGGTATTTAAAAGTGATCATGGTGTAAATAAAAGTTAATTTTATTTATAAAATACTAACAGCGCCTTGCTTACGTATTTCCCGATCTTGTTATTTTCCTATGATGATAATTATTGTGTTAATCCAGACTATTAACCATGTACCTACGTTCACCCAAACCTCTTCACTAGTGTTTGCGTGAAATAGTAACAAACATGCATAGATACCTACGTACCGAAAAACTTTGCATTTATAATATTAGTAAAGATAGAGTGATATGTCACACTAGATGTATGCAAACAGAAAAATCGGTGACATAAACCTTTGAAATCACAATACCTCGCAGTTATTTGAGCAAGAAGAGTGCACACTTCTGAAAAAAATGGCATCACCCCCTGTCACCCGGAAATTGATCATTGACAATTGACAAAATATGCGTCAATCAGGCCAATTTCCATAATTTAAGAACAGTTAAGAACAGTTGAAACCACAAAAAAATATTGCATGGCGCCCGGAAATAAAAGGTGATTGTGTTTTTTCTGAACATTTGTGATTCACGTTTATTTCATAAATGTATATTTACACCATCATCTCTTATATAAAAAAAAACAAAACCATGCCTCTAAAGTTTTGAGATTTTTGTATAGCTGCTCTGTAATTGCTCTGAAAAGACTGTTCAATTTTAAACGAGTATGATACAACCATTAAAACTCGCTACCTCTCACCTCAGCAGTACGGCCTTAAGTTAAGACGCTCTCAGTGGTGTGCTTCTAATCCGAGACTAGTGCCCTCCATAGTGCTAGACCGTCTCGGGTCATTAGGGCCAGTCTCCACTTCCATTATGCAACGGTTGTGTGGTAGCTGTCGAATGTTTAGTGCTTTGTACCGGTACATCTACAATGTGCCTCCATTTATTTAGATACGAAATGTATAGCTACAGTTTCCGATTATTCTACATTTCCATTTATTTTAACTTTTTTTTTTTATCGTATACAGTGACGAGACGACCAGGTCATGTGCCTGATGGTAAGCAACATGCCTGCCACATAACAGCACAGTGACACGCAGCTATTGGAACATGATAGTCCAAATCATTACCTAGCACTGCACTGCGCTCGTCACCCAGAGATCTAAGATATTATGTCTCTAAGCCCTGTAATTTCTCTGGAATCATTGCCCTTCAAACCGGAACACAGTAATGTTTGCACATTACTGCTTGGCGGTAGAATATTTGGCAAAGGTGTGGTACTTCCCCAGGCGGACTCTGCTAAGAGTCCTACCACTACTAAAAATAATAAAATAATTATTCTACATTTCCATTTATTTTTACTTAATCAACATCAGGCTATCTTAGTCCATTGCTGGATATTGGCCTCTCTCATGGCTCGCCACTCAGCCGTATTTGTTTATTAACTGTTATAGGTTCGCACTTGACCACCATCTCGACAGATGTTAAGCGACGATGCGATCTACGATGGAGCGTGCTTACCTAGAAGAAACCGTTTCACTTTCGATTTGAAGACACCAAGATTGTAACTATCGGGGAAAACCCACTCAGGCAAGGCATTCCACAATTTAGACGTTCTTATCACAAACGTGGAGTCAAATCTCTTCGTTCGTGTCTTTGGAACATCAACCATGAAACGATATCGCTTTTTTGAGATACGAGAAGTCCGATAGAAGAAAGGGCAAGGTGGTATTTTAAACCTTATCCTCAGGTTAACGTCTCAAACCAATGTCTACTGTATTCCGTATTTAGTTACATCATCTAGTCACAGGTCACAGGGTATCCATGCTTAATAGCCTTACTAATACCATAGAATAGATAACTAATACTATAAATTCGATAGTTAGTATGTAGGTATGATGTTTGTAACTCTTTTATGTACCTACAAGCTACTGAAGGATATGGATGAAATTCGGTTTATCTTATATATAAAATTATCGTGTCACAGTGTTAGTTACCTACTTACTCCTCCGAAACGGCTTTACTGATTTTTACAAAATTTTATATGCTTATTCAGTAGGTATGAGAATCGGCTACTATCTATTTTTCATACCCCTAAGTGATAAGGGTTCTTCACCCCTAACATTATTTTTTTAATTTTTTGATAAACATTTTTGTTTTTATTTTTTTATAATGTGGCATTTAAAAATACATACAACCTTTTGTACGCCTTTTGTACCCAAAATGTTTTAATTTTAAGTTTAATTACTGTTTTCTGTATTGTTTTGTGGTGTAATAAAGTGTTTTTGTATTGTATTGTTTTGTGTACAACCCTACATTTTTACTCTTTTATCACTAACTCCTATTTTTTAATAGCCATTTTAGTCATTTAATAATTTTTCATCCCGCTCGATAGCTGATCAATTATCGTCTTTTTACCCGACTGCGCGACGCAAAGGAGTGGTAATTTGTAAATGCTTTTCACTCTATTTCGATTAAAATTTCCAGGAGCTTATGGCAAATCTAAAATTGTTTTATATGATTAAAATTTAGGGTTACCATGGATGATTTAGATTCACAAACCAGCCCGGCAGATGGCGCTGCAGTTGGTATCTAGGTTATTATCCGAGCGAAGCCGGAACGGTCCGCTAGTAGATGAATAAATAGGTCCAGAGAAATTACAGGGCTTAGAGACATAATATCTTAGATCTCTGGGTGACGAGCGCAGTGCAGTGCTAGGTAATGATTTGGACTATCATGTTCCAATAGCTGCGTGTTACTGTGCTGTTATGTGGCAGACATGTTGCTTACCATCAGGCACATGACCTGCTCGTCTCGTCACTCTATGATATAAAAAAAAAAAAAGATTTATAATTGTCTGGAATAATGCATAGCACTTTTTATTAAAAACGGGGTCGGGAACTATACGGTTGAAGCTGCGAGTCGCTGCTAGTACGTTATAGTATGAAATAGCACAAGGGTATTTAACCCAGAAAAAATTCTTCGAGAGTTCCTTCTACAATATGGCTTTTCTTAGTTATACGCGGGCGAAACTGTAAATATTGACTAAGACCACCGTGGTTTTCCCGCGTATTTCCTGCCCTACAAAAGTAAACATTCCAAAGTTCAGTAAGTGTTTCAAATTTCAACTCGAACTGTTCAGCCGTTCTGTTATGATTGAGCAACAAACTTTCACAATTATAATATTAGTAGGACGGTTGCATTAGTTAATATCCTGATATATTCTAACTTCGTGTCGAGGCATAATGTGTTGGATTGTAGCTGCCGTTCCATCTGTGTCTACATAGAGCCATCATGTGATTACTGGTACTCATGTCTAGGCTAGGATGGCGATTGCAGATACGTGAGCGAAGAGAAGTAAAGCCATGTGTTTCTAGTCGATTGTTCACCGTAACTGTTCAGGAAGTACATCAGTGGCTTCAGTGATCATGTATTGGTCTGGAGTCCGTGGTTTGCCATCGTATTGGAATGATCTGATATATTTGTGAGGTCGAGCGGTAGGTAAGCTTTGCTTGGAGTATGATATTTTGAGCCTATTATGGATTTAAAAAATATTCATCTTATTTTAATGCTAGTTTATAGCCAGTCACAAGTTTGAGTAGCTCACTTTATGTTCCCACGCCTGGGAGTCTGGGCCTTCTCTCACGAAGAGAGAGCCAAACCTTGCCTGACTGGCCAATGCGGGATGGCAGATGCCACATACGAGTTTTTTTGGAACACGTTTTCTCACGTTTTCGTTAGCCGTTAAAGCCGGTGTCGATGACAAACTTCCAAAGGAGACGGCCCATTTTCCATGGGCATTTGTCCCACAGCAAAAGTGCAGGAGACTCGACCAAAATTAGATAATTAAATAGGATTTTTAATATATTGAGGAGCCGTTAATGTTTTTATTCTGCATAGCGGGCTTTAAGAGATATCAACTAAAACGATTGAAAAAAAATAACGAAATTATTCCTTGTGTTGTGTGAGTTTTGAACGAATCGAGCATATTTTACATTATCTTTGGAATCGAGTTTCGAACGAATCCGAGAATGTGTCAATTTTATTCACTTTTTTTTTATTTTGGCTCCGCACGTACTTTTTGTTTTCCCTTATTAAGTATTTAAATATTTTCAAGTTTTACTAAAAATCGTCAAAGAAACACGTTCACGAACATCAAATAATTTATAATAATCTACCATGTATATTACATATTGCCACTCGAAAATATACAAGTTAAAGAAAATATACAATGAGGCGACATGTTTCTCAAAATGACATGAAGCACGTGAAAAACATGGCTGACTTTAAGTACAGTTATTAAAGTACTTTTTATTCACACCAATTTGCAATCCCCGCTTGGCACGTTAGTATTGAATGTGCAGTTTGCATTATTTAATTATATGTTATTTTAAATAAATAACTTTTGTAGGTCTCCAGGGCTAATTAAGTACGTAAACTTGAAACGACTTGGGGCAGAAATGAGCCGTCTCCTTTAAACTCGGAGTAATTTTCCTGGAAACATTGCTCTTCGAACGCAATAATGTTTGCACATTACTATATGGCGGTAGAATAACTGGCTAAAGTGTGATACTTTCCCAGGCGGACTCTGCAAAGTGTCCTACCACTATAAAACCCATTTATTTATGTTTTCTCTCTCAAAATACGGTCTCAATATCTCAAATTTCCAACAAACCTCACGACGGCTAATAAACGTAAGCTCAACAAACAATAGTCGTTATACATAATGCAGATTAGGACTAGACCGCGTTGTGTGAACTGCGTCCTCTGTACATGTAATAGCTTAATCCTGCTAGAATAGATTACCCCTATTGCAGGGCCTGGAGTACTGGAGTGCCTCTAGAGGGATAGGAAGCTTACCGTTCATATTCAACATGTACTAAAGAAATAACAACGGTTGTAACGGGGGTCTTGTGGTAATAGAGGTATTACATTAAAGTTATTGTTTTAGTTAGTTTTCCTGGTCTTCTGGATCAGTTATTAACAAATTTGCTTAGTGTACATACTATTCTTACGTGTTTATTATGGCTTCGATTCTCAGCCGGATTTGTAATGAACAATATCTGTTTGTTCTGTGACTGAATATTTAAACGTATCATAAATGTTTTAACACTGCCTCGTGGCTAGTAGCTCTGCCTGCGAAGCCGAGGGTCGTGGGTTCGATTCCCACCCAGTGGAAATATGTGTGTGGTGAACTCAAATGTTTGCACTGTCTGGGTGTTTCTATATATTATAAGTATGTATTTAAAACTATTTACGTATTATATCAGTCATAGTACAAGCTTTGCTTAGTTTGGGGTCAGATGGTGTTGTGTGTGAACTGTCCACCAATATTTATTTTATTTATTTAACAATTTTATGAATGT
Source organism: Ectropis crepuscularia (assembly GCA_963693475.1). Classification (NCBI taxonomy): domain Eukaryota; kingdom Metazoa; phylum Arthropoda; class Insecta; order Lepidoptera; family Geometridae; genus Ectropis; species Ectropis crepuscularia. The sequence continues at coordinate 7,253,561 of OY856359.1, read as the reverse complement.
TAATTATATTAGCTCTCTAGTACTCATTAGTAGTAGCTTGAGCTAATATACTGACTAAGCTAATGTACAAGTTTAGTTTTTCTTCTTTTGAGGCTAGGTAATGTAATGTTGTCTGAAGAATGTCTACCAATATTGTTTATATACATAAATTTCATTTCATTATATTAAAAAAAAAGTAAAATGTAGTAGGTAAAGGTTTTAGCTTTTTAATCCATTGTTTTGGTTTTGGACAGAGGCAGATTGCATATTAAAAGCCGGGTCACACAGAGGCGATAGCGAGACGATATTTTTTGTAATGTACCTGGCTCCTGTAAAGAATAACACATGAATAATAAAAACCACTACGTATTTTTTTTATAAATTTATAAAGTTACCACCAAGACCCTGCGCTCGTTAACCTTCACGTTAACCCTTCAAAATTCCAGTAATCGTTACTTTCCTGTAATAAAATGTCTATATAACAGGGTGTTTGGTCTAGGGTTAGACAAACCGAATGGGTGTGTGCGGTGACCTATTTAGAAAATACAAGTTGGCCAAAAAAAATCCCAGACGCCCACATTTTTTTTGGTTGGTATTTATGTGTTTTTTTTATTTTTACCGAAATTAAACCTCTTAAACCCCACAACTTAAAAAAAAAAGTGTTTCAGATCGGATCTTTTTATTTGAATTTGGTCTCGGATACATTCTCGGGCTGTATAAGGCAAAATTAGAAGCAAATAAGGGCTAAATAATTTGTTCAGAGCTCATAGAGTGTAAACATGAAAGAAAATTTGCCTAAAAGGTCCACTTTGACTCGATCTAATAAAAAAAATAAAAATATCCATGGAATTCAAATACATTTAAAAACATCTCTAGTTATTCCTTATTACAACGGTATCGTACATTAGTACAAAATCTATCACTTTGTGAAAAAAACCTTATGTAATGAAAAATTAACTTTGACTAACGTATTTTTCGTACCTAATAAATACGAAGTAAAGAACTTGTTAACGGTCAAGACAATGCAAATTATTTCTAAAGAAGGTTTATAAAAGTAGCACTCAAGGTCAGATAAGGCAGGCTTTTGTTAAGTTCGTCTGTCTCTTTCTATCGAAGAATGCTATACAATTACAAACACCACTGAGATTGCAATCCCTGCGGGCACGGCAGGGATTGCTTTGTTTAGTTTAGTCGAGATTTGGCTGCCCTTGCAGTGAATCGTGTCCGAGTTATTGTGATCCATTTCATTATTATTATTTGTGAATTGTTAATTTTGTTTTGAGTTTTGTTAAGTTTGTTCTGGAGTGTTTTTGGACTGTATGATTTTTATCTAGTAATTACCATGGCTGGATTCAGCTACGAAGAATACGCTGACATTGTTTTTGAGTATGGCCGTGCCAATGGAAATGGTCGAGCAGCAAAAAGAAATTACGAACAGTTGTATCCTGAACGACGTGTGCCACATCACAGCACGTTTGCAAACACTTTTCGAAGACTACGAGAAACTGGAACGCTAAATTTTAGAGAACCTACGTCTAGTGGGATGCGGCATGGTGCAGCTATAGACGAAAACATTTTGGAAGCATTTGACGCAGATCCTACTGTCAGCATACGAAAAGTGGCTAGTAACTTGGGAGTATCCAACTGGAAAGTGTGGTCAGTGGTGAAAGCAGATAACAGATATGCTTTTCACTACACTCCAGTGCAAGGTAAGAATGTAGCTATGACTTTTTAATCACAGGTGTTCCATAACTTAAATGACTTAATGCAGTTTTAAACAATAATTCTGGGTTTTCAGGTTTGGTAGAAGGGGACGAAGAGAAAAGAATGCAGTTCTGCCGTTTTCTTCTGCATACTGATGTAGAAGATCAGCAATTTTTAAAAAGTATCTTGTGGACCGACGAGTCAAAGTTTACAAGGGAGGGAATATTTAATCAGCATAACTTGCACAATTGGCAACCCAAAGGACAAAATCCACGCAAGACCCGGGAAACATCACACCAAACCCGATTTTCGGTAAACGTCTGGGCTGGTGTGATTGGCAGCCACCTGATTGGACCCCATTATTTGCCAGACATTCTTAACGGGGATAACTACCTAGAGTTCCTCCAAAACGACCTGGTTGAACTGGTTTGTGACTTGCCGATATACGAAGAATACCGCCCCATGATTTTTCAGCAAGATGGCTGCCCGGCGCACTACTCGTCGTCTGTACGCGAGTACCTGGACAATGTGTTCCCCAACACGTGGATCGGAAGACGTGGCCCCATCGAGTGGCCCGCACGTTCCCCAGACCTTACACCACTTGATTTCTTTGTCTGGGGACGTGCCAAAGAATTGGTGTACGAAGTCCAAATAAGCACCAAAGAACAACTTATTGAGCGAATCGACGCAGCTTTTGCGAAGATGAAAGAGGAGATGAGGTTAAAAACTACGACTGTAGAAATCCGACGAAGATGTCGGGCATGCATAGCGAATAGGGGAGCTGTTTTTGAACAAAACTTGTAATTATTGAAAAATAAAATTGATTATTTTTCCCATCATTGTTTTTGTTTCATTTTCCCTTACATAAGATTTTTTCACAAAGTGATAGAGTTTTGTACTAATGTAGGATACCGTTGTATTAAGGAATAACTAGAGATGTTTTTAAAAGTATTTGAACTCCATGGATATTTATTTTTATTTTATTAGATTGAGTCAAAGTTTACCTTTTAGGCAAATTTTCTTTCATTTTTACACTCTATGAGCTCTGAACGAATTATTTAGTCCTTATTTGCTTCTTATTTTGCCTTCTACAGCCCGAGAATGTATCCGAGACCAAATTCAAATAAAAAGACCCCATCTGAAACAGTTTTTTTTTAAGTTGTGGGGTTTAATAGGTTTAATTTCGGTAAAAATAAAAAAAACACATAAATACCAACCAAAAAAAATGTGGGCGTCTGGGATTTTTTTTGGCCAACTTGTATTTTCTAAATAGGTCACCGAACACACCCATTCGGTTTGTCTAACCCTAGACCAAACACCCGTATGTACACTTTCAGATCATTGTTTACATATGTATGTTCAAAATTGCCACCCAATTCGTTCAGACGGTCTGACGTGATTGAGCAACAGACGTCTAAACATACAAAGTTGTGCATAGGAAGTAGGATAACATATCATGCTTGTTACCTACTAATATTATAAATGTTAATGTTTGTATGTTTGTTGCTCAATCACGTCGTAACGTATGAACAAATTGGGTTTAAAATTTGGAACAGTTAGATTATAGTCAGGAAGAACACATAGGCTACTTTTTATCTCTGGAAAATAGCGGCAACGGAAACTACGCGAGCAAACCCACTGGGTGCGGCTAGTTATACATATGACGCAATCAATATTTAAGTATTGAGTGGGACACTTTTACGAATTGTGGTCAAATACTAAACAAAACTAACCTCTAAGTAAAAAAATAAAATCCCTTTGGGATCATTTATCGACACAAATTTTGTTTCGACAAAACATTTCTTTCGAAGTAACTTTACTAAAAATTTTGATTAGCTTTCAGTTTGTACTTCTTAATATTGCGACTTAATTTGCTTGTCCAGAATACGACTGTACCTAAGACAATAGCTTAAAGAGTAAAACCACAGAAACCAAGCTCTAAGATCTCGACTGCTTCTATACGATCTTCCAATTTCCGGCCACGTGGGAAATTGTAGAGCTCGCCTGAACATCTGGGAAATGTTAACGATCTTCGCTGAATAGCTGCGACAATCGGAGTAGAGAATGCGCCTCACGGCTCCGACTATAGCGGAATTTGAGTGATTTGAGGGACGGCGGCTGGATTTTAAATTAATTTAGAAGGACTGATAAAAACAGACTTCATTTTGCGCACAAATGTTACTTAGAAAAATGAGTCACGGCATTTCTGTGTGGCATATATCCCTCTGAAATAGCTCAACAAATTTTAACAAACGTTTTTGTACATTTTTTTTTAATAAAGAGCGACGAGACGAGCAGGACACGTGCCCGATGGTAAGCAACATGCCTGCCACATAACAACACAGTTACTCGCAGCTATTGGAACATGAAGAGTTCAAATCATTACCTAGCACTGCACTGCGCTCGTCACCCAGATATCTAAGTTGTTATATCTGTAAGCCCTGTAATTTCTCTGGAAACATTGCCCATCAAACCGGAACACAGTAATGTTTGCACATTACAGCTTGGCGGTAGAATAACTGGCAAAGCTGTGGTCCTTCCCCAGGTGGACTCTGCCAAGAGTCCTACCACTACAAAACTTCATTCTTGCCCCCACTCTTCATTTTTAACGCGTTTTTATTGTTTTTGTCGCTCGTTGAAGTGAAGCCACATCCGCTCCGCATGTTTATATGAGGAGTCGCTCTAGATATTTTGTGAATGCTGAATGCATGTCTAGACTGTATCGTAAGGCTATTTTTATCGGTATCAAATTTGATTGAAAAGCTACAACATCACAAACAGGCACAAACATAAGTCAACTTGTAACAACAATTTCTACGAGGTATAAATAAAAATGTTTTGAAATAGGACACGTTTTATTCGGATAGCGCGTTCCACAGTTTATGCTGCCAATATTATAAATGTGAAAATTTGGATATTTCTTGCTCCATCACATCTAAGCGACTGGAAGGAAAGGACAGAAACTGACTGGAAGGACAGAGAAATTACAGGGCTTAGAGATATCACAATTTAGATCTCTGGGTGACGAGCGCAGTGCGGTGCTAGGTAATGATTTGGATTCGTCATGTTCCAATAGCTGTGTGTCACTGTGCTGTTATGTGGCAGGCATATTACTTACCATCAGGCACATGTCCTGCTCGCCTCGTCACTCTTTATTTAAAAAAAAGGATAGGGTTGAAATTTGCAATACAGATAAATCATTAGTCTGTAATGTTACCTTTTATCATGGAATTAGTACAGCTGCAGACCGCTGTTAGATAGATACCTTTCAGTCAAATTTCGAGACAAATCTCTCCGAAACGTAAACTTTGAATCATAGATGGTATTGGATCGCACGTAAACTCTCCGGAACGAGGTTACGCAGAAGGTATATAATTATTTATTTAAGTACTTATTAAGCTAAAAGGGTCGTATTATATTCAAAATTATATACAACTTGCACTTGTTTCAACACGTAACTGTGTTTCAGTTCGAAAGGTAGGTAGCGTTTCCAGATAAATAACTAGGCCAAAAGATAACTAATTTAAGATAAGATACTAATTTTATATCTCTGAGTGACGACCGCAGTGCATTTTATCTCTGTACCGTCTAGATGAATATTATGAAGCTGAAGAAGTTTTGAAGTGAAAACTTCTTTAGGCGCGCCTAGACAAATTTTTCGTGGGCTGTGAATTGAATTCTAGCGTCACGCTCGGGTATGATAAGAAATCTTCGGGTAAACGCGGGACCGTAGCCATTGGCCATCTAGAAATACGTCAGCCAATGGGAAATGCTGAAAGGGCGTGGCCTGGCAGTTATGGCATGGTCATCTAGAAATGCGTGAGCCAATGAGAAATGCTGACGCATTTCTAGGTGGCCATGCCATGGTGGGTTGGCCACGCCCTACGGTTACATCCGTGTAGTTTCCAAAGTAAGCTATCAAATTCTGAGTTATAAGGTTTCACTTCTATCGGCAGTTCCTATTACTGCCAATTTTTTTGTTTGAACGCGCTAATCTCAGGAACTACTAAACCGATTTCAAAAATTCTCGCACCGTTGGATATTTATGTGATCCCTGAGTACTATAATATTCCCTGAGTATTATGTACTATAATGTATGTTATGTACAAGATAGTTGCTATTAACTCTCTAAAACAAATAAGGAAGAAAAGCTACCAGATCCATTGTTAACAGAAAAGCTTGTTGTAATTGAGAACTTATTTGAGTTTTGATATTGTATTTTTATATTACTTATATAAAAGTATTTATAATTAGATATTGATTATAAATACATATATTGAGGTGTATTTTGTATGACTTCGCCATCTGTATTACCATCGCTATTATAATCCAATTTTGAGACAAAAAGCAGATGAATATGTGACGATAACATTCAGATCAACGCATACCTACATATATCATCACAGTAAGCAAACCGTAGTTGCCTAGTTACTAGAACGTCCACTTTCAAAGTTCTTGGGTCATATGTTCAAATCCCGCCTAAGCCTCTGAGTATCTTCCGAGTGCAAATGTGGAAATTTGTCATCGACACCGGCTTTAACGGCTAACGAAAACATCGTGAGAAAACATGTTCCAAAAAAACTCTTTCAAGGATGTCCTCGAAAGAGTTTTTCGAAAGAGATGCCACATATGTGGCATTTGCCATCCCGCACTTGGCCAGTCAGGGTTTGGCTCTCTCCAGGCAAGACCCAGACTCCCAGGCGTGGGAACATAAAGTGAGCTACTTGTGACTGGCTATAAACTAGCATTAAAATAAGATGAAGAATTTTAAAATCCATAATAGGCTCAAAAGATCAGACTCAGACTAAGCTTACCTACCGCTCGACCTCACAAATATATCAGACCATTCCAATACGATGGCAAACCACGGACTCCAGACCAATACATGATCACTAAAGCCACTGGTTGTACTTGTTGCGGCGAATACAACTACAGCCTACTCCACTAGAATACTAAAATGAACCTTACTGCAATAGCATATGGATGAAGTCACAAAAGCTGATTGTTCTGATTATATCCTGAACGCTAGCTTGAAAACCGACCTTATTTCTAGGAGTTAAGATACAGGTTTCGATGTTTTTGTGGGTATATATATGCCCGAGGCCCACAATTCCAACGAGCTCCTGGCCGATATTCGATTCCAATTTAGAGCACACTTTTGACCAACAAATTGACATCTGTGTTAGTATTCTCCTGGATTTTTAGATTGTCACGGAGATTTAAGAGTTTTTTCAAGTGGAAATTGCTTTTTGGCGTGTGGTACACGAAATAATCTCAGTTTGAACAATATGCCTATTATAATGCAAGAAGTATATTTCGTTAAAAGTAAAGAAAGTATTCTAAACTCTCCGATTTGAACAATCATTAGGTACGATAAAAGCTCGTAATGAAAAATCGTGAAAAAGTATGTTTATTCAAACAATTATTAATAACCATCAGTCGAGATGGCGGTCAAGTGTAAGCCTATTGTTTACCTAACCAAAATTATTGATTATAAAAGCAACTTTAAAAAACACGATGAATTAAATCTAATCTGCCCTTCCACACGTGTTGTCGAATGCAAATGAAGTTCGAAATTAAACTAATCTTTCATTTGATAAAATTCTAAGTCTAGTCTATACCTTGAATTATCGCTTGTACTTGAACATTTAAAAAATCGTAGCAATGAAAACGTCTCATTTAATTTTATTTTTATAAATTTCAATTTAATTAAATTTAAAGGTTTGAATCCCGCATGCACCTTTAAACATAATTTTTTTCCGAAGCATGTTTTGTCATCACTACTGGTTTAACTGTAAAGAGTAACAGTAGTAGAGTATCTTTCCAGGACAAGCATTATTCGCCAACCCGTACCTACTCTGCTACCTACCTACCTACCTAGCGTAGTATAGGTATTCAAGATTCAGGACCTTCTTTCCCGGCGAAAAAAGGCCGCACCCAGCTGTGGGAATATTTAGTTAGCTGCTTATGCTTATGAGGCTTTATGTTGGTTTTACGATACACTTATCTATTCTACTCAACAGCTAATCATAAACTATTGAAAGGCTGTACACTGTAAGTGGATTTACTTCACTCGAAACGGATCACTTTGAAACTTCTTTCTCGAATCAATTCAGACCCTATACTAATAAACCACCCGAAGTAGACTTACAAGTAGCGTACATCAGCCGCACTTAGCCTCATAGAAGACGGTGCTGCCCTCGCAATAGCTACTGAATATTGAATGCGCTCAGTGCCCGCCGAATTATTCCCAAATTGCCGCCCCAAAGGTCAATGTGTACTCGGCTTTAAGCCAGTGTTGTTCTTGGTGGGTATTTTGGTAAAGCAAATAAATGTATTTTTGTATTGTTTTAGTTTAGTTTTAATTGGACAACTGTATTGACTTACAAACGAACTCTCACCGCCGTATTCCAAAAATGATATATCCTGTATTTAACTCCAGGCTTACGCAAAACAAAACCCTGTAAAAATTTGACATATCATTTTTTGCCTTTTGTTTCTTCAAACAAAGTTACATAATAGAACTTAGGTAATGTGCAAACATAGCTTAGTGGTGGTGCGGACTCTACATATATTATGAGTTTTTGTTGAATTTCCAAACTACAGGGACTCATATAAATAAATGTTCAATATTTATAATCCTGTCGGACCGTTTTCCTTCCAGAATCCCTTAATCACAACATGGGATCCCTTCGGTCTCGATCCCGCGATACAAAAGCTATCTTAGACTCTTAAAATTTTACGGCATCGGATTGCCTTTATTTTTCTTCGGGCCACTTGGGACGAGAGAGTTAAGATGCCTAAGTCAATATTGGAACTAAATTTGTGCGTGTATTCATCAAAATACGTAAAAAATCCATTCTTATGTTTAGAAAAAATCCTAGGTATATACAAGTGGTTAGCAGTATTTATGGCCTTAACTCTGTCCTTGCGAGAGAAGGCCCCGAGTCCCAGCGGTGGGATCGTTTAGTGGGCTGTTGATGTTGTAACAGTATTGTAAGAGTAAAATATATTTTGTTTATTATTCTTATTAATCTAACTTGCAAAGGTAAATCTTAGTTCTACTAATATTATAGATATGAAAATTTTAAGTCTGTCGCCCGATCAAGTTTGCAATGCGAACAGACTAAAGTACTTTGACCATTTTAATCTGCTAATCCATACATAAAGCTGAAAAGCTTGTATGTTTGAATGCGCTAATCTCAGGTATTACTGAACCGATTTCAAAAATTCTTTCACCATTGGATGTATCTGATCGTTGAGTGTTATGAGTAGGTAACTAAATATTTCGTACCACGGGTACATGCTGAACGCTACTTAAATAATTTAAAAAACCGTCCTACCTACTACTACCGTCGTCTAGTACGTAGGTAGTATGGAACTATTTTATGTAATATGACTATGTACTATGCCTGGGTATTTCTATTTATGATAAATATGTATTTACTCCTATATAAGTTTTATATCAGCTATTTGGTGTCCATAGTATAAGGTTTGCTTAGTTGGGGTCATAAGTATGGTGTTGTGTGTGAAAATGTCCACCAATGTTTTGGCCATTATTGTGGGAATTATATAGGCAACACTTTCGTTCCTTTTTCCTACCCTCTAATCTCAATCTTCATTCTACTATCCTATTATCCTACTTCCTATTATCCTATCAATATTATAAATGTCAATGTATGGATGTTTGGATATTTGGATGTTTGTTGCTCAATCACGTCCTAACGTATGATGGGATCGTGCTGAAATTTGGAACACAGATAGAAACTATAGTCTGGAAGAACACATAGGCTACTTTTTATCCCGGAAAACAACGGGAACGAGAACTTCGCGGGTAACACAACACCGCGGGGAACTGCTAGTAATATTATAAATGCCAATGTATGGATGTTTGGATATTTGGATGCTTGGATGTTTGTTGCTGAATCACGTCCTAACGTATGAACGGATCAGACTGAAATTTGGAATACAGTTACATTAGAGTCTGGAAGAACACATAGGCTACTTTTTATCCCGGGAAAATAACGGGAACGACGGGAACGGGAACTTCGCGGGTAACACCGCGGGGCACTGCTAGTACGAAATAATGATTTAAAAGGTTGCGTCATTCAGTCACCGCTGCTATTCTACTCAGATCAGTAAAACAGTTAAAAGGAACCCAGTGTAACGTGTCGTCGTATCACTACCGGCCGGCAGGTATAGCAGCTCCATCATCACGTAAGTTCCACCCTTCATTTTGGTTGCCTAATTTGATGTGTAATTCTTGATTTTATACTGTGAAACTAATCAAATTATTATTTTTTGCTTTTTCTGTAAACGGTTGATAGATTTTCATAATTTATGCTCGCTGTTACGAGCGAGGTTCCCACTACTGGGACTCGGGGCACGAGGAGAGAGTCAAGGTTAAAGTCCACCACGGTGGCCCAATGCGGTTTGGTGAAAGACACATGACTTCGCAAGATTCTAGGCACGTGTCGGTTTCCTCACGATGTTTTCATTCACCGTTTCAAATTAGCGGCATAACGTACGTGACTCAGAAAAGACAGTGGTGCGTGTGGGATTTGAACCGGGGGATCCGAATTGGCGCCGTTCTCTCGGCTAGACCAGCCGTAACTTAGTCGTACCCGTAATACTATTATTATACTAGGATATTTACTGTGGTCGACTCGTGGAGTGGATTCTCTAGATTCACGGTAACATCCGTGTGAAAGTGGTGCAGGAAACTACATCGGTCGCTCCTCTATATAAAGAGATAAACTTCTTAGCATTCCATGGATACACCGTGCGGGTGCCGGATCCATCGTGTGGCAGAGAGAGAAATCTCGAATAGACCCCAAGACTTGTGACTCCGGGGGTTTAACTACTCGTATTTCTCTCCCTGCCCAGCCAAATCCGGTATGATTCTACTAGTGCAGCTTTAGATACTCGTTCTAGTATAGAACTTACTGCACTTCTGGACAAGCCAAGGTCTTTCAGCAAGTTATAGAGATATTTTGCTGGTATACCTCTCGCTCCTATTTCTACAGCGTATATATTAACTACATACGGGACATTTAAACACGTTACATGTCCCGTAATTAATAATACTAGTGTATGATATACTTATTTTATATCCATAAACTTACAGAAGAATATTTATTCAATTTTGTTTTATGTACTTTCATAGTATTATTAAAATGTCACGAGATGTGAGTTTCCTTAGTGTTGGTAACCTGGAAGAGATTGTTTTCAGAAATAAAGCCGCCATTTGTGAAGCTTGCTCATTAGTATTTTACAGTAATATTACTATTTAAAAAAAAAACTATCTATCTCAGTGTAGCCAAGTTAACGGTTAACTATTAGGATGTACCTAGTAAGTTTAATAATCTAGGGTATTGGTGTAAAGTTAATGCAACATTAAAACGGATCATTCCAAAAACTAGAACATTCGCGTACATTATAACTTAATCCATAAAACTCCAAGCGTGGAAGTATGTACATAGATCTCAACTAATCTTTCAGTCAGTGCAATCTCCAATTTACTTTCCGCAGTTACAGTAAATCTACCAACCAAGGAAGGTTTTAACAAAATTTATATTGAATCCTGCTATAAACCAGATTACAGACCAGACGAACAAAAGGCGGACTGGTCTAATTTACAATGGTTTGGAAATAATTTTAGTAAAAGGCGCTTAATGTATTCCTTCCGTATAAAATCGTTAACGCCCCTCTTTTGACAGCCTATTCGCTTTTCGGATTTTATTCCCGAAATAGGAGAATTGATTTGCATGAGCCCGATCAATTCACGCAGTTACCCCCACAGATTTTCGCACACACGCGGTTTTCTGCATTAGAAACAATTACTTATATTACAAAACTTGATTGATTCTCACCTTAGTTTGTTTCATACATTTGACGTCATCCCACAAATATTATAAATGTCAAAGTATGAATGTTTGAATATTTGGATGTTTGTTGCTCAATCACGCCGTAACGTATGAACGGATCAGGCTGAAATTTGGAATACAGTTAGATTATAGTCTAGAAGAACGCATAGGCTATCCCGGGAAAAGAACGGGAACGACGGGAACGAGAACTACGCGGGTAAAACCGCGGGGCTCTGCTAGTATGTACATACATGTCAAAAATCTTATTCGTTTGGTTTGGTTTCGACTCAAAAATTTCACAAGTTATTGTTTGCGTAAGACTTTAGTAAATGATGTGGTTAATGTACGAATAAAACTAAAATCTTAATGAAATAAAAGTTTGTGAAATTTCATTCTGAACTTAAAGTTTCAATGATGAAAATTCAGAAACTACAAATGTTTTAATTAATTTTACATTTGATTTATCACGACTTCAGAGGTCATTTCAGGTTGGTTATAGAGAGCAAACCATACTTTCTTCATGTTTCCAGCTCAATGTAACGTTTATCAGAAAATCTACACCTTGCTTTAGCCGACCAAGAATATTTTTTGTATATACTTACATTGTACAAATTAAGTGTATATATGTCAAGGAGCTTCGAAACTGCCCAAACGATTTGTTTAGTTCAGTTCAGTTCTTGGTTTTCTGGGCTATACGACTTTGTCGTAATTCTGCCAATGTCCGTTTCTTGGGAGTTTCGTAAACGGTCCTATGTTTTAAATCCCACGGTTTACTTATGTGATCTGGATAAGTTGTTTTAATCTAAAACAGACAGACATAACACATGAAATACCCAACACGGAGTTAGTAGTTATATTAAATAGATACATATTTTTACAATATATACTTAATGTTTAGTTTGGGGAGACACACATTCTTATAGTTTAATTTTATTTATATTTACAAATTTACATAGTATAGAGTTGATTAGGGTTGTTTAAATTTTGTAGAAATATTATTTTGCCTTTTACACTGTCTGTCTTAAAAAATACGAAATTCTGAGAAAACGTCTAGAAAAGCTCCTGCCAGCTTAATTTACTAACATTACTTTTTTTTACTAAATTGTATGTTTCCTTTATGGTGTGAGCAATAAAAAAAATAATTCATTCATACTCTTAAAAAAATAAGATAAGACACGTTGCTTCATCGGACTACCAACGAAGACATCAAGTATTTATTCATCCGTTTTGAAATAAAACTGAAACAAAACAATAATAAATTAACTAATATAATGATGAGTAATAAAAGTAAAACACTATCGGTCTATACACACAATCTAATCAACAGATGGCGTTATCAGTTTCAATTGATTTACAAAGCCAATGACGTTATGAAACTATCAACTTTTAAAAACGGCAAAACAAATACAAAGTGGTATGTCACCGAAATAATCTGGCGTAGCGTTTCAAAAAAGAATTCTCCATTCAATCTTGCACTACGAACATACAAAGGGCCTTTTATGTAAGCAGTTCCATCGCCCATACTTTATTCATCGGTAATCGCTACGCAGTCAATAATGTATTCAGTTATTTATTCGTCGAAATAATGCTCTGTTCTGCGAATGAAAGCGCGAATTTGTGATCGAGGGGCGTCAGATTTAATCAGAGCGATTTGTTTTAAAACTCCTCTGTACTCGTATTTCCATTCATTCATTCATTCATCCGGTTAAATAATTTTGACCCAATTTATTGAATTTTGTTGTGGACTGGGCACAATAAAAAATCTTTTCGCGTTCATTCCGCCGTGATGAAATCGCCGCTTCATTTTTTCGACGCTAAATCACTCTTTCGGAATGATGCTATTCAGTGTTTTGATTTTATTATTCCGTTCGTCTGTAAATGCGGGATTTGCGGCCTTAATTCCCTTCCGTTCTGGTTTTACCCAACTGTGCAAGAAGAATTGTTGTGAATGTAGGTAGCTTTGGTCGAAATAGTGAACGATTTGATGGATTTGACGTATGTATCTATAATGTAATTTAGGATCTAGTAAATGTTCCTAAAAGTATTCTAAGAATTAATTGTACCTCTTTAGCATTTTTAGCTTGAAAATTATAGACACTTTTATGCTATTTATCTAACAAATTGTTCGTCCTAATTTAGAAATTGATTACGGAAACTTGAAATTTAGTCGTGGGCTTAACGTCGCTGTAACTAGGAGCTTCAATAATAGGAGATAGGAGTAAGTATTTTCCTCTAGATGTAGCAGTTTGCATGACATAATTGAGCCGAGTGACCGCACGGTCGATTGAGGATCTCAAACCGGGAATCTAGGACGGATCCGGGAGCAAATGTCGCCCTTAATCGAGACGGAGTGGACGGAAACTCGTTTTTGTTGGGAAACTTAACTGTTATGGCAATTATTGGTCGATTGCGGTAATTTCTGCAATATCTGAGATATACAACCGTAATGTAAATTTGCGTTAGAGAGACTGATGAACAGATAACGAAAACTGTGAAGAAAAAATTACGCAAAACATGCTTAGATGTAGGTACCTATTCATATAACTTATTAGTTTTTTAAACATCTTATTGCAATTTATAAAATTAATTAAATATAGGATAACTAATAGTAGTTATCCTTCCTGTCTTATGTTTCGTATTTTTTGCGCACGTCGTTCGTAGTTTCTTTTTTTTTGTAAGGTATACAATTGTATAAGGTATACAATTTAATGAAATAGGTAAAATGAAACATATTCTCAAGATGTTACGAAGGGAAATCAGGATTTGTTTCGAATGTGTTTAAATATGCTGCTTGTTGCTCATAATTTTTCAGTAGCTTCTTTTCATTTATGATGTTTTTTCTTCTTTTCGAGAAACTTGATTTTGAACAATAATCACACAAATGTAAGTAGTAATGTCGCAAGTAAAGTAATATGGGGAAAATCTCTTTGTACACCAATCGTAGAGATTTATTATCGGTAATCATTTTAGCATTTCACACAGAAGCTCTTGCAGAGGAAGTGGAAAAGTACGAGTAAGAATAAAATATTCATTTCATAAATTCACGAGTTTTTCCCAGTCTCTGGCAAAAAATAAGACAAAGATACTGCATTAAAACACAGCATCAATGCGTATTTTATTTAAATGATGGTGAAACAATTTGGATAATTAATTTCTATTTCAGCATTTGTTTACGTTTTAACTTTGTGACAATCATTGGTTGCTCTAAATTTTTGAAGTGAAAACTTCTTTAAGCGCGCCTAGACAGATTTTTCGTGGGCTGTGAATTAAATTCATTCGTCACGCTCGGGTATGATAAGAAAGCTTCGGGTAAACTTGGGACCATGGCCATCTAGAAATACGTCAGGCAATGGGAAATCCTGAAAGGGCGTGGACAGGCCATCATGGCATGGCCAACTAGAAACGCATCAGCCAATGGGAAATGCTGACGCATTTCTAGATGACCATGCCAATATGGCTTGGCCACGCCCTCCGGTTACACCCGTGTAGTTTCCAAGCTAAGCTATCAAATTCTGAGTTATAAGTTTTCACTTCTATCGGCAGTTCCTATGACTGCCGATTTTTTTTCTGAACTGTCATGAAACAGATTTATAATTATGCATAAAGCTAAGTTTTTAGCCCAATCTTTTTTCTTTTATTTAAACATGATAAGTATAAAAACAAGGCCTATCTCGTTTTTATCATTCGTGATTGCCTTTTCATCGACATTTTTATTTGGCTTTCTGTGCTGTTGCAAGATTTCCGAACTGTTGATACAAACAAGAATACTTACTACTCTGAAATGTCCTGTAGTCACGAAATCTCCAGTAGCATTGGATTTGCGGGATTAGTGCAGTTGTTGGCTCGAGGCCAAACTGCACTTTCATACAATCACCAGGACATGCGATGTCACGAACACTCTTAATCACATTACACGATTTCTGTGGAAATAGTAAATAGTAGACGTGACAAGTTGTGAAAACATTAGTCATATCCATAGAATTTTTTAATTGTATCTTGGTTTTACACTTTTATGTTATTGTAACTTAAGTTTGTATCCTACAGGCAGCAAATCGGTCGAAGCATAGGTCATACTCCTGAATCCTTTGACAACCTATAATGCTTGTTACCTGATAGGTATAACGCTGGCATCCACCACAATACACCTTTGCATCTCAGTTAAAGGATTTTTTGCGAAACTTTACGGTTCCTTGTTTTAATCCAAGCCGGATTTAGAGATTGTGTTTTTTGAAAACACTACGCTATGTTATGGGACGCGTTCCCGTGATAAATACCTATGGGCTGATATAGACTATAATCTGACTGTGTACCCAATTTCAACCTGTTCACATTTTCCGACGTGATTGAGCAACATTCATCCAAACATTAAAATATTGACATTTGTAATATTAGTAGGTAATCTTAACGTTGTGGCTCGTTTGTAAACTTGTTAATTCAAGAAACCACACTTTTAAAACAACTGTCCAACATTTGTCATAAGAAATGCAGCTAAAGTCCGCCTAACAAACCGCGAAAACAAAGCGCTGAATCTGGCATGAAAGTGCTCTTATAAAGTGCCGTAATACGTGTCGTAAGTTGCCAGCTCGTTAGCGCCAGCCCACGAATGAATATTACAACTGGTCACACAGGAAAAACTGTGAAAATTGTAACAGCTACAAAAGAAAAACGTGGAAAAAATACTAGGGACTTATACTTTGAATTCAATACTTTAAGTTTATGTTTAGATCTTTTATATCAGCAAATGATATAAAAGATCTAAACTTTTTTTTTATTTTTTAGTCCTTTTTCAGGCTTAAACAACCAAAGATCGAAAAAAGTCCAGAAAATGTTGTATCTGTATCTCAGTACGCAGAAAGCTAATTTCTTGTTGCTAAAACTAACCGGCGCGTCTACCGCTTAACTAAATCGGCTATCGCTTTGCTAATGCTGTCTCTATCATTTCAAGCGAAAAGAAAAGAAAGAGAAACATCAAAACTATGACATTTTTTGTTCGGCGGTAGACCCCCCGATTAAAGCACTTAAATTCGTCGCATGAAAGAAATTTCATTCACATGACATGACCCGCAAAGGTACCCTTTGCTGTTAAACGAATAAAAGCGTGTCAGCTCCACACAGGTCCTAGTCCACGTACGTTCAAATATCACGGTTTCTATTTTTCAAAGCGATCTTTCATTTTTCGGTGCTATAAATGCAAAGAGCGGTGCAATTTCGCTCGGTCCGCTCACTTCGTTCAGCTCTGCTCAACTATGCTCAGCTATTACGTGGCGTTCGCGGTACTCGGTTTGATTTCGTATATAATTCGCGTTCGCAAACGGAGATCTACTGATCGTTTACCGACGTAATGGTGGCTTCAGATTCGTATAAAAAACTATGTTATTGCGAAAACTTTACCTTCCTGAAACGTTTTATCTCTGTTAACCACTTTGATGCGCTCTCTCACTCCCACGTTTTACGGCATAGTACTCGTTCTTATGAGGTACTTATTGTTTCAATATAACAAGACCAGACCGAGTAGTGCCAGTAGTCCGGTTGCTAGTTCGGTTAACCGAACTACTGCAACTTTTTAGTCCCAGTAGTTCGGTTGTACGTCATCACCGAACTATTGGCACTGCGGAGTGCCAGAAGTCCGGTTGCTAGTTCGGTTGACCGGTAGCTTCTAGGTAAACACGCTCCATCGTAGATCGCATCGTCGCTTAACATCAGGCGGGATGATGGTCAAGTGCGAACCTATAATAGTTAAAAAAAAAATTTTTAGTTGCAGTAGTTTGGTTCTATCTAAGAACTGAACTATTGCTTACTTATACAAATTCGGGTTTATCTAAGCATCGAACTATCTATCGATAGACTTCAGTTTATTAAAAACTAGCGACCCGCTCATCATTTCAGCGGTATATAAATATACTAACTTTTTGCGATTTTTTATGTAAGTTTAATTTTTTATCAATCTGTAATAACAATGTCAATATGATGAGTAATTAAATATTAGCTATTTTCCAAGTTGAAAATTATATTGTATAAGACTAAAGTAAACTTGTATACGAGTACACTACATTAAAATGAACGACAACACCGATTTTAAGATAATGCAGCGAGGAAGGGGCAGGTGTAGAAGAAGGGGCAAGGTGGTATTAGATCATGCAGTAGTTCGGTCAACCGAACTAGCAACCGGACTTCTGGCACTCCGCAGTGCCAATAGTTCGGTGATGACGTACAACCGAACTACTGGGACTAAAAAGTTGCAGTAGTTCGGTTAACCGAACTAGCAACCGGACTACTGGCACTACTCGGACCGACCAGACATTGTGCGTTAGAATTTACTACTTGTGCATATGTAATGATGCGAGGGTTCAATGAATTTGAAATAAATCTAATTTCTAAATAATTTCGAATAGAAGAAATATGCTTCTACTCGTTGCGAAGGCAGTACGGTATATTTATGACCTACCCAATAAAAACCAGTGTGTTTTGTCATAATAGGCATCCAGTTAATCTTTAGTAGAACACTACGAATAGGTACGTGATATCGCGAACACAGTCTAATTGGATTGCCTGGTTTCAATATGTATTACCTCGAAATTAAAGTTGTAAATATTCTTATTTGTATACCAAAATATTATTTACCATAACCAAAATAATTTATCAAACTTTCTTTTGAAGGCCCGGTATTATACAGTTTTCCCCATCAGTTCCAGAATGAGATACAGTTTTTGTAGGCCGATAACGATGGTCCCGTAATCGATTCTATCTCTCGATTGATGTCGAGGACACCGATAAGGGTCATAAAGGGCACACGGGAGCCTTCGGCCGAAAGGCGACGATCGCTATCACATGGCGCTTTCGCATCGCTGACTTTGTAAAATGTACGGTGTTTTTGTTGTTTATGTGTTTTGTTTGCTAGATGGAATGCAGAGGACGCATACAACATTGTATCAGTGTACACATTGAGGTACAGGATACATAGTTTGTTGGTCAAAGAAATAAACCACGTTAATTAACCATACATTTATTCATAAAAGTGTGTTTTCATCTTCAGGATACAAGCCGCGCGCAGCGGTACGAATATTCGTGTTCAAAATACTGCACCAGATTTTGCCTTAATTCGAAAGCTTGTTTCATGCAATCAGGTGCTCTAGTGATGAAATAAATTAATATATGTAAAGAGTGAATACATTATACAAAATAATTTGAATTAAACAGCAGGAAATGTTTAGTTCAACAGTTTAATAAATGTTTTGTGAAGAATGTCCATCAACATTAATTGTTAAAGATTATAAAAAACCTTAAACTAGCACTCTAGTTACTAGTCTACTCTCACGGAGGAGAGTCCAAGCTACTTAGATGGTTAGAGCTGCAGAGTGATACCTCCTGAACCTCTAGAGTGGAACCTCCTAACAATGCGCACTGTGTCAAGGATAAGCATTTAGGCCCGAGCTGCACGAGGCTAGTTTTTCAAGCTATGATAGCAAGCTAGTGTTAGCAAGCTAGTACTTCCAGCTTCGTGTAGACAATGCTACTCAACGCTAATTTTGTCAACACGAAGTTAGAAGCTTACTAACACTAGCTTGCTATCATAGCTTGAAAAACTAGCCTCGTGTAGCTGGGACATTACCCTTGATCCAACCGTCTAGCAAAAGCTTATTTTGCCAAATAAGCTAATTGAGCGGAATTAGTCTTATTATTCACCTTGCTCATTCGTGAATTTATAATTTTCAAGCTCAAAATTAATTATTCCATCGTCTGATCTGAAACTTAGGATTCCAATTGACCTGCAATAAAATCATTAAACGAAGACAGTTAAATACTTTCCTCTCCTTACTCAACTCTGCGTTATCTAATTAGTTCTTGCTGTTAATTCGCCATGAACTCGAGATCACGAATTAAACTTCAATTTGTGATTATTTTAAAGCTTTGAAATTGCAACGGATTTGCTGAGTTGAGATAATTGCTGAGAGAAAAATTGTTACAATGCTATCCAGAATGTCGTTACAGATTGCAGTGGCGCAATTAATCGTCACCAATACCCACAAGTGTATTTCTATAGAGGTATTTATGAACCTTTATTTAGACTATTTTTGTACTAGGCATTTAGTACAAAAATAGTCTAAATAAAGGTTCATAATCATATATTTGTGGGTATTGGTGACGGTTAATTGCGCCACTGCAATCTGTAACGACATTTTGGATAGCATTGTAACAATCTTTCTCTCAGCAATTATCTGAACTGAACTGAACTGACTGAAACTGGTCTGAACTAAGCGTAGCGTGATCTGACAAATAATATTATTTTACTACTGATGGATGATTTTGCCGAGTTGACGACATACGATTCTTTCTTTTAACTTGATTAGCAGTACTAGCAGCGCCCCACTGTTTTACCCCCGTAATTCCTTTTCCCATTATTTTACACGACAAAAGTAGCCAATGTTGTATTCCAGATTTTAATCTCACTTTGTTCAATATTACAACCCTATCCGTTCAGCCGTTCCAATATGATTGAGTAACAAACATGCAAACATTGACATTTATAATATTAGTAAGATTTTACAAAAAAACCGGCCAAGTGCGAGTGGGACTCGCGCACGAAGGTTTCCGTAGGTACCATTATTTTACAATCAAAAATGAAGTTTGTTGTATGCCTTAAATATTTATTTTATTTATTTTTAGTATTTGTTGTAATAGCGGCAATAGAAATACAACATCTGTGCAAATTTCAACTGGCTAGCTATTACCGTTCTTGAGATACAGCCTGGTGACAGACGGACGGACGAACAGCGAAGTCTCAGTAATAGGGTCCCGTTTTTACCCTTTGAGTACAGAAACCTAAAAAGCGTTTCGAATATGTGTAGTTTAAAATTTAACGTAACAATTATGACGTAATGAGTTAACCCATTGCGTGCTCATCATAAAACAGACTTAAGTAGCTCAGTTGCCACATATCAACTTACGAACTTAACAACATCAGGCAACAATTTGTGTAAATTACATGCACTTTGCCCCGCATATAACTCATCCGAGCGACTTGCGTCTCGGGGCTCTTCGCAACTTTTGTAATTATACTTACTTTTACCAAGTTTCGAGAGTCAGCAATGTACGCAACGAAGTGAACAATGTGGTAAGTGAAGATATACTGTTCGGTCTTGTGTAATCTTGCCTCACATGTTTGTGTGGCCGCGAAAACGTATAAAGTAATTTGATACCGAAAATGCCTCTCGTTATTGGTTTGAGTATGCGTAAATATTTTGAAATTACAAAAATAAAACTACATGTTCTTCTGTTTAAAGTTACTGATGGCTTGACTTTGAAAACGGGGAAGAAAAAGGATCGTGAGGAAACAAACATGCTCTCAGATTTTTTCATCCACCAACCGACCAACCCATACTAGGTCAGCGTGGTGGATTATGGCCTTGACTCTCTCCTAGGGAGAGAAAACTCCGAGTCCCAGCTGTGGGATCACTTAGCGGGCTGCTTATACCCATACTTTTGTTTTGATATGGTTGTTTTTAGATGGAAATGTCACTGCGGTTATCAATAACAAAATTGTATGTACCCAACAACACTAACTGAAATTAGAAATCTTTAGACGTCGGTATACGAATAATTTACAACTTATTAGTGTAGGGAATTACTTTAAAAAGCTATGTATTATAGTCTACTTTTAATTTTGTAATTAATGTCTATTCACTAAAACACTGCGCAAACAGCAGGTATGAATATTCTTCTCACACACCTAACACATTCTGAGCGCACACTTAGCTGTAATCAATGCAATTAAGAGAAAACTAGTTAAAAACTAAGCTACCATTAAACTCAAATGGCCATAATTAGGTTCATTTTCGGGCCGAAATGAAACTCCACTTCCGTACTCTATGCTCTATCATAAACAGAAATACGACACTGCGGGGTAAGTGCCGACATCTTCAGGCTTTTACGAGGTAATTCGTCCTTGTTTATTCGAGCGGATGCGTGTTTAATTTTACTCAATTAGCAGGCGGGTGTAAACGCTACTTTACCAACAATAGGGCTGTCCAACCAGATATGATCTCGTAAGCAGCCCAAGAAATGTTCCCACAGCTGGAACTCAGAAACTTCTTTTGGAGGGACAGAGTCAATAAAGGCCATAATACACCACGCTGGCCTAATTCGGGTTGGCGGATCACCCATGACCTCGAAAAGTTCTAGGAATATGCTGGTTTTTCTCAGTGGTTTAGAAAAACTTGCACATTTGCACTTAGTAATCAAATGTGCAGGCAAAATTCGAACCTACAACCTCAAGTTGTAAGCTCATCATCGCGCGTTCTATCCACTGTGCTTAGATGTGATCCCGGCCTGATGAAAATCACTAAATAATCTCAGTTCCAGTTTTACTTGATTAAAATTGCAAAAAAATACAATTATAAGCCTATTAGAAACATTTTACAAGCGTATTCCCGTTGACTATTAAGAAAACGATAGCTTTATTTACGATTGTATGTAATTGTTGCGACTCATACTTTCATTATAATATTTCATATTATATTTCAAATGGTCATTATGGATCGAGTAAATACAACAAAAGTAGCTATTACATCAGCTAACTAGCATCCAAATTACAACATTTGCTTGTTTCGGGGCTAATCAGTGTTTAAAAGACTATAAGAAATGTATGCTAATATTTATTTTCCTTATTTACTTAAAACATTTTTGCCCAACAATCGAAAAGTTGTCACTAAAACAAACAATTAATAAGTATTATATTATTATCTTCAATTCAAACAGCATGAGTTTTATTGATTTAAATGGCTTATAATGATACTCAAAATTGATTTGTAAAATTGTAATAAATAAATGTTATCGGTAAGCCAAGATCACTTTTCATTCTCACAAATACTCATATGAACTAATGGAGTAAGTGGCCAGCAAATCGCATGTCGGGCAGCCCTGAGCAACCGCCGCGAGACACAGCGTATAATTAGCGACAAAAGTTCCTGTACAATCAACATAATTAATACTATATATCTGTTGTAGTGGCACAAATGAGAATAACAATAAAGGAAAATAAAAAGTATTCGTCTGTACTGGCGTTTGCACTTTTTGTTTGGTTCGTTGAATTTCCGTCCAGTCGACGTACAAAACCGTCAATTATCGCATATTTTAAAGTTTACATCACTCCGTATTTACCTTTGAATTGGTTTATTATAAAAATATATTGTTTATTGATCTACCGCTGTTTTTTTTTAATAAAGAGTGACGAGACGAGCAGGACATGTGCCTGCTGGTAAGCAACATGCCTGCCACATAACAGCACAGTGACACGCAGCTATTTGAACATGAAGAGTTCAAATCATTACCTAGCACGACACTACGCTCGTCACCCATAGATCTAAGATGTTATATCTCTAAGCCCTGTAATTTGTCTGTACATATTGCCCCTCAAACCGGAACACAGTAATGTTTGCACTTTACTGCTTGGCGGTAGAATAACTGGCGATTTGTGGTACTTCCCCAGGCGAACTTTGCTAATAGTCCTACCACTACAAAACCGTTCCACCGTTATCTCGTTCGATTTTGCTAAAATCAAAGATAAGGGTATATAACAGTGCCATAATCAATTTATTAGAACGAACAGTCCCTGAGAATCTACGGCTAACTAAAAATGTCTTAGCTTTAATATTGCTCACTCTTTTCTTTGCGTTTGAAATTATAGAGATAACGATAGCAAAGGCAAAACAGATTTATTTAGGCAGTTGACCCGCGACCCGGTCGTATTTTTGAAAGGCATTCGCTTGTCATCAGTTCTATTATTACCGTCCATTCTATCTATCAGTTCCATACAGTTTCAATACCTCTTCTAATCTATTATTCTGCAACGCCGGCGCCGTACAAAAATCATGCGACAAGGAGAAATGATCGAGGGTTCCAACCCTCCCTCTTCGACTGTACTCAGTTGGACAGCTTACAAGTGACGGCATAGTGCT
This sequence comes from Ectropis crepuscularia, assembly GCA_963693475.1. Taxonomy (NCBI): domain Eukaryota; kingdom Metazoa; phylum Arthropoda; class Insecta; order Lepidoptera; family Geometridae; genus Ectropis; species Ectropis crepuscularia. The sequence continues at coordinate 7,230,058 of OY856359.1, read as the reverse complement.
GAACCTTATTACTTTATACCCTTCTATCATCCTACATAGGTCTCCTGGTGGTTCATTTACTACGTAAATTTTGTTCACGGGCCTGTAGTCTATTAGTACTCGTATGCACTACGGGCATATATACTTAGGTAGCTATACTTGTCGTACTCTATCACATCACAACAGTGATAAAGCGACGCTATAACAAAATGAGCACCAATTACGATGGAAATATGTATGTACTAGTTAGTATCTTGCAGTTAAACATGAAATTTAAAAAAATGTATGACGGTGCTCTTTACTGCCGTGGAAACAAAAGTAGACAAACATATTTGGAAGTGCAAAAACGAACCTTTTATAAATTTTGAATGTCACTAGTAGTAGTTCTAGTAGTACGTAGTACAGTGGTCTATCATTCAATTCCGAAAAGTTTTGCATTTTTGCGTTTGAACACCGTGTTATTCTGTAACAGAAGTATGATGTCAATGCAAGTGTCAGCACTTCATTCATTGTATTTGGTCAAATATCAAAGGTATTTATCATCAATCGGTTCATGGATAGATAATTCATGAACCGATTGATGATGAATAAATTATTGTTGTTAGCTTAACTATATTCGCGCCAATACACGAATATACTACGCTTAGTGTACAGTCAGCATTTTAAACATTTAACCAAATATTTGAAAATATTATTCGCACACAAATATTTAGCCAAATCTAGCAAATTATTATTTGGAATATTTAGCTCAATATATCAATGTATAAACCACATGTATCTCTGCCTATTTCTATGAAAGCCTGCTACATTGAAACGATCTGTACATTTTTTTCATTCATCAGCCGCAAGACGTCCACTGTTGGACATAGGCCTCCCCCCTAGATTTCCACAACGAACGGTCCTGCGCAACCTGCAACCAGCGGTTTCCAGCGACCTTTGTGAGGTCATCTGTCCATCTAGTGGGAGGCCGTCCAACACTGCGTCTTCCGGTTCGTGGTCGCCACTCGAGAACCTTTCTTCCCCATCGGTTGTCAGTTCTGCGAGCGATGTGGCCTGCCCATTGCCACTTCAGCTTAGCTACTCTTCGAGCTATGTCGGCTACTTTCGTTCTTTTGCGAATATCCTCATTCCGGATTCTGTCGCGCAAAGAGACTCCGAGCATCGCTCTCTCCATAGCTCGCTGTGTGACTTTGAGCTTTGTTATGAGGCCCACAGTTAAGGACCACGTCTCAGTTCCGTAAGTCATCACTGGCAACACGCACTGATTGAAGACTTTCGTCTTCAAGCATTGGGGTATTTTGGACTCCAAGATGTGCCGTAGTTTCCCGAACGCTGCCCATCCGAGTTGGATCCTTCGCTGGACCTCTTTGTCGAAGTTGGATCTACCTAATTGGATCTTTTGACCCAGGTAGACGTATTCGTCAACAACTTCGAGTGTGGTATTCCCAACAATAACCGGTACAGGTGAGACATGAACATTTGACATGACCTTCGTCTTGTCCATATTCATCCTCAAACCTACCTGTTGGGATACTCTACTGAGGTCTCTGAGCATAGCACCGAGGTCCTCCAGCGACTCCGCCACAATGACTATGTCGTCGGCAAACCGAAGGTGAGTGATACATTCGCCGTTGATATTGATGCCGTCTCCGTTCCAGTCCAGTAACTTGAAAACATCTTCCAGCGCGGCAGTGAACAGTTTCGGAGATATAACATCTCCCTGCCTCACGCCTTTCTGTAGCTGGATATGTTTTGTGCACTGGTCCTGTAATCGAACAGACATTGTGGCTTTGCTGTAAATACACTTCAACACTTCGATATAGCGATAGTCCATGCGGCATCGCTGGAGAGACTGAAGCACTGCCCAGGTCTCGATGGAATCGAAGGCTTTCTCATAGTCCACATACGCTATACATAGTGGCCGATTATACTCCTCGGTTTTCTGTATAATCTGCCGAAGCGTATGGATGTGGTCTATGGTACTATAGCCTTTTCGGAAACCGGCTTGTTCGGGTGGCTGGAAGTCGTCAAACCTGCGTGCGAGACGATTCGTGATTACCCTCGAAAACAACTTATAAACGTGGCTCAGAAGTGAGATGGGTCTGTAATTCTTCAACAAGGTGTTGTCACCTTTTTTGAAGAAGAGCACCACCACACTTCTGCTCCACGCTTCTGGCGTATTACCGTCAAGTATGACGGAGTCGAACAGCTTCTGGAGGACTTTAAGTACCGGTTTTCCACCCGCTCTCAGAAGCTCAGTCGTAATTCCGTCGTCGCCAGGTGCCTTGTTGTACATATGTCTTGATCTGTACATACTATCGTGTAATTTCGGATTCGATAAAACTATTAATTTCAATATTATCACCGCTATAGGGTTTTATAGTTACTTGCAAATCGAAAAAAGATGTTTTTATTCTCTCTACAAACACTGTAGGCATTGCGCAGTGCTACGACTTTTATTATCGTAGCACGCGCTACGAAATCCGTAGACATCGGACAGTGCTACGATTTCCAGTACCGTACCGCTACGAAGTCCAGTGGAGTGATAATGGTACGTTCCACATACTGATGTGATACTGCGCCCGTATTACGATTCAGATGGAAGTAACTCACTACATTTATGAGTTGAATCGTAAATCACCGCTGTTACCCTTTGCGCCTATTAACTTGTACCGATTGAGGTTGCGTCGCAATTGTCGTATTTCAGGACTGAATAGACGAGGTCAGGAGGGATTCCTTCGCCTTTAAACACTGTACTACCCGTGGATTCTGGAAATGCAAACTCTTGTTATTACAACTTGATCTAAGATACACGACGTTAAAAATAGATACTCTTTATTGTACAGAATAAAAAAATAAAAAAACACGCGGTTAAAGCTAATCACTAAAAGCAATCTCCTCCAGGCAAATGTAGGATGGACAGAAACAATAATTAATCTGATGTAGTTAGTGGTAGGACTCTTGGGAGAGTCCGCCTGGGGAAGGGCCACACCTTTACCAGTTATTCTACCGCCAAGCAGTAATGCGCCAACATCCCTGTGTTCCGATTTGAAGGGCAATGTTTCCAGAGAAATTACAGGACTTAGAGATATAACATCTTAGATCTCTGGGTGACGAGCGCAGTGCAGTGCTAGGTCATTGATTTGGACTCTTCATATTCCAATAGCTGCTTATCACTGTGCTGTTCTGTGGCAGGCATATTGCTTACCATCCTGCACATGTCCTGCTCGTCTCGTCACTATACAGGGTTATTGGTAATCAGACTGCATCCTTTTAAGGGGATGTTAGGTACATTCAATACGTCAACTTTTGTTCACAGTTTTTAAAAATTCATGTTTTTTTTTTATTTTACAAAAAAAATAAAAAATGTATTTGCACAGTCTAAAAGCATCGAACTCTCCGTAACAATTCGTAATAAGAGTGCGTACGCTCTTTAACGCGCAAAAAATGATGTGCCGAAGTGAATAAACACTAAAAAGTCACTAAACAGTACAAAAAAGGGCAACACATAAGAACATGCCCTTAAACGGATGCAGGCTGATTACCAATAACACTGTATATTAAAAAAAAAAAGAAGGAAATGACCGGGTCAGGGTAAAAGGTGACGTAAGGTATCACACACACTTAATTTATAGTAATCAAACATCCTTGTAATTACTTATACCTCATTCCAAATGTCTGTGAATAAAAGGTAAACAAACCAATGTCACTCTCAAAATGGCAGACCAGCATTTCTCAACCTTTGTTTTACAAGATAGTTTGTAGTACCTTTCATTGCTTGCCCTTTTAAATTTTCATCGCAAAACAAGGCTAAATATATATGTATGGATATCATAAACACCCAAATATATGTTCCCACTGCTGGGACTTGGAACAATCAACACATTGCCGCTGTAAAAAATCGTCAGACACAAGAATCTGCAATGGGGCGTTTTCCAGATGAAGATAGACTTGTCAAAAATAGTTCTAAATTTTGCCAAGTGTGGCACCACTGTTTGTTTTTGTGAAATTTCTCTAACAAAACGAAACATTGGCGCCACTTATGGTGAAATTGGGAACTGTCTTTGACAAGTCTATCTTCATTTGGAAAACGCCCCATTGCTGAACATCTGATTGATGCTAAAATTGGTAATTGGATCGAGATCCACGACCCGAAGGTTCTATCTACCGAATGTCATTACTACGCAAGAATGGTTCGGGAAGCATTGGAAAATAAAAAACATAGGTATATATTTCAACTACGACGCGATGACCACGATGCCAATAACCAAAAACTACCCGATTTACGGTTATCGGCGTCGCGGAATCCTCTAATAAATAAATGTGTGCATAGCGCACTGAGTTTGGAGAAACCTGATATGGTTAGTGTTGTTTGTAGTGTTGGTCACCCTGCGATTTTTGAAGCCCAAATGAGGGTAGATGGAGATCTCCTCTCATTTCATAATGTGAGTATGGCGGGCATATTACATTTATTTCTCCCACGTAAAAAAAGGAAAGGCAAAGCATTTGAGTTCGGAGAAGAATGTAACACTAGAACCAGTGACTTAGAAAAGTAATTTAGATGTTTCCTTATATAAAAACGTTCATTTTATTTTTAACAATAATTAAATCTCGTTCATATTGTCCTCGTATTACCCAAAACTGATCATAACACTATGATGTAATATTCTGGAAAAACATACAAAAGTTTCGATCAAAATAACACAAAATTTATGGCATTTTAGAGTGAAAATTGTACAAGCTTTTGATAGTAAACAGCGTAATTTGGAACACGTATTTAGAGGTTTGCGATTTTCTCTCAACTCGTTACGACACAAGAAATCTTTTTCTCGGAGTTCTTTAGTCATACTCTTACTCTTTTATTGATAACGAGTAGTTACATGCCATAATATTCAAGATATTCAAATATTACCAATTTGTATTGGTAATATTTAAATTTTCAATAATTAAAAAAAAAACAGACGTCAATTTAAGATCCCATTACAATAAAAATCAAATAATACATTACATTAAAATCAAATTACATTACAATTAAAAATTCCAAATTAATGACAAAAATAAATAGAGTAAAATTAATCCATACTTGAATATAATGGAAATGGGCATTTTTACAATATGGGCAGGAGAAAAATATGGCAGGTATGTTAGAAAAATTGGCGCGTCCTTAATAAGAATAATTTGATGAAAAGAAGTATAAATGTCTTGAATGCAACATTGAGAGTTTGAGAAACACAGATCAAATTGCTAGTACTTAAAATCATATTTCTATCATCCTACCATTACTTTCTATAACTTTGAAAATAAGATAGTATAGAATTATTTGATCAATATAAATCTAAGTACATGGTATTTAAGATCGCAATAAAGTCGAATCCTATTTGTGAAAAATATTTTAAGGCAATTTCATAAAAATACTAAGATTAAACGATGTTTATGTTATGGTATCACCTGTTTTTTGGTTTTCTGCACAGCTTGCTGGAACGCACTATAGAATCCTACTAATATTATAAATGTCAATGTATGGATGTTTGTTGCTCAATCACGTCCTAACGTATGAACGGATCGAGCTGAAACTTGGAACACAGATAGATTATAGTCTGGAATAACACATAGGCTACTTTTTATCCCGGAAAAACAACGAGAACGGGAACTTCGCGGGTAACACCGCGGGGCGCTGCTAGTAATACATAAAAAACGAACACATACGAAAACAAAAACTGACTCAAAACATCTTGAATACACATCTAATTGTTTAGAAATCACATCTGGCAAACTCCAAGACTCATGAATAAATCATAAGTTTCGCCAGAAACAAAGATAACGTTGCCCATCTCCAAATGGTGAACGGGAAAGGTCATGTTAATGTTAACAAAAATATAAAAGTGACATCGTTTCTTGGTTGGCGTTTTAAAGACTCACACAATTAATTGATTTGATTTGTAATGAGAGCTAGATAGTTTAATTAGGGTTTTAATATGTAACTGTCGATAACAAATTTATCAGAATTAACGCAATATAAATAAATATTGGTGGACAATTCACACACAACACCATCTGACCCCAAACTAAGCAAAGCTTGTATGATGGCGGCCAGATAGCTGATATAATACTCATATAGTTTTAAATACATACTTATTATACATAGAAACACCCAGACACAGTGCAAACATTTGAATTCATCACACAAATATTTGCACTGGGTGAGAATCGAACCCACGACCCTCGGCTACGCAGGCAGAGCTACTGCCAACTAAGGCACGATGTTTTCATGTAATTTCAATAGAAATGCATCATATTCAGGAGTCGATTGATACACCATAAAAACACATATCTACGATATCCCGTAATCCTTGACAATAGTTAAAAAATATCTGAAGCGTGAAATGCGTTACCTAAGTTGGTATTTTTGGTTAATAAAATTAAAGTATCCTAAAAATCGAGAACTAACCCGTTTCTTTTAGATAAATCGGATCCATCGTTTAAAATCAAGTCCAATCGCAGTCAAGCATACACCTATTTTAAAAATAAAAAATATGGGAGGGAAATTGTCTCACAAGCACCAGCAAGTACTTGACTGCTAAATGAGACTCCAGAAAAGTTATCCCAGTCAGTCAATAAACCTTAATAGTATTAATCTCCGTATTTTAGAAGTTGAATAATATTTATAAAATATTTTTTTATTTAATAAAGAGTGACGAGACGAGCAGTACATGTGCCTGATGGTGAGCAACATGCCTGCCACATGACAGCACAGTGACACGCAGCTATTGGAACATAAAGAGTCCAAATCATTACCTAGCACTGCACTGCGCTTGTCAGCCAGAGATCTAAGATGTTATATCTCTAAGCCCTGTAATTTTTTTGGAAACATTGCCCTTCAAACCGGAACACAGTAATGTTTGCCCATTACTGCTTGGCGGTAGAATAACTGGCAAAGGTGTGGTATTTCCCCAGGCGGACTCTGCCAAGAGTCCTACCACTACAGCTTACTATTGTAGTAGCTCAGAGTTACAGAGCTGTAATAGCAAATATTGTATAATTCCTGACGTCAAAGAAACAAAGAATAAGGCTCAACTAAGTAATCTAGCTAAAACTTTCGCACTACAATAGATGTGAGAAATCGCACATTTTGGCCACTTCAATTCATGTTTCAATAGCTGCGTGTCACTGTACTGTTATGTGGCAGGCATGTTGCTTACCATCAGGCACATATCCTGCTCGTCTCGTCACTATTTATTTAAAAAAATAAGAAGGAATTGACCGGGTCACTCTATGCTATAAAAAAAACTCGTGTAACCTTGAATAAATGTGGAATTACGTCGTTATATTCACGTCACCGCAGTGAACATCGGGCAAATCTAACTGGTTCGGATTTTTATACTAATAGAAAAGAATGTTATAAAAGAAAAAACTCATAAGCCACACCTATATCGCTGGAGTTAGATCTGTAACTTAAATCTTTCTCGAACTTCGTCGACGTTCGTCACATTACGCCAGTAAAGTTTCACCCACACTGAATGGGGAAAAAATAATTCGTACAGCCTGGAGATTTGCCAAATTCCGCTTCTCTTTTGGCCTGTATTTCTTGGTCCTTGAGAAAACGCCAGCCTGACGAATGTTTTAATAAATAATTCCAGGGAAAGTATCTTTGAGATTTTTGTAGAAGGGTTGGATGTGACAAGATTTTGGCCGGTAGCCGGAAAGACTATTGAGTAAAGTAGCAGTTTTCTGTTTTGTGATCTTCTCGTAAGAGGTTGAACTAAAATCTAATATAATCTATAATAATATTATAAAACTGAAGAGTTTGTCTGTTTTAACGCAAGGATCTCGAGAGCTACTGGTCCGAATTGAAAGATTATTTCTCTGTTGGATAGTCCATTTATCGAGGAAGGCTATAGGCGTATAGGCTATTTTACATTACGCTACCATCAACAGGAGCGGAGCTTGAATGAAAAATGTAACAAAAACGGGAAAAATATTGCGTTTTGAGAGCTTTCGTTGCGTGACAGCATGTATCTGGTTGTGTCATTAGAACCTAAGGTAACCGATTTTGTTCTAAATTTGAATTGGTACAACCAATTTTTGATAGATGGCGTAGCAACGCGCGCACGGATCAGCCAGTAATATATAAAATCATAAACTAAAATTAAGTTGGCTCACATTGTAATCAAACCAAAACCTAAGTAGTTCTATCGCTTTTAGCAATGAGGCCGCTAAATTGTCGCAGTAGATTTAAATAGTATCGTGATTTTTCCGTGTACAGACCCGATGTACAGAATCTCACTTTGATCACACTAAGTATCAAAATAACATTCAAGGTTTGTCTGATTGATTATTTATAGTATGCTTATTCTATTAGTAATTCTCTTAATTTTCATAATAAATATGAGCATTTCTCTCATCGTTAACAATTTGTAACGGTTATTTCGATTCAAATAAAAATAATCTCATCGCATATTTTTTGAGCACATTGCATTCCTTCTTGTCCTTCTAAGAGGTATTTCTTGGAAAGGAAGGAACTTCCAATGAATTATAACCCAGTGTACCATGCAGGAACTCTGTAGGGTACAAGTAAGGGTAGTACCCAAACTTACGCTTATACAGATATCTGAGAAACGCCTTCTGAATCTTTTCCAACATAAGGGTATACTTATCCTCGTGCGTATGCCAGACACATGCGCTAGCCTCTAACTTACTTCTGACCAAGGCACTAAATATGAGCTTAATAACCTCGATATTTTTCAATTCCTGAGAGTTCCGGAGTTTATGCCGCTAACTTAAAACGGTGAAGGAAAACATCGTGAGGAAACCGACATGTACCTAGAATCTTTCGAAGTCACTGTCATCCGCCAACCCGCACTGGGCCAGCGTGGTGGATTATGGCCTTAACTCTCTCCTTGCGAGAGAAGGCCCCGAGTCCCAGCAGTGGGAACGTTTAGTGGGCTGTTGATGATGATGAGTTCCGGAGCACAAACCCCAGCCGTTTGTTTGACTGTTTTGCCACCATGGTAATATGCTCACGAAACGTGAGCCTCTGACCAAATGCGACGCCCAAATCCTTAATCGACGTCACACGTGATATCACGTTCTGTCCCAATTTGTATTGGAAGTCAATTGGCCGTCGCATTCGCCCAAAGGTCATCACGTATCATTTAATCAAATTAACGCCCATACCATTGTTCAAGCTCCAACCAAGCATACTATTTATGTCTTCCTGGAGCTCCTTACAAATCGCCTTCAGCTTTTACAATTTTGTACAGTTTTAGGTCATCGGCATACAACATACATTTCGAATTCCGAAATACATCTGGAAGGTCATTAACCATAATCGTGAAGAACAGGGGTCTATAAGTATCGATCCTTGACTTACTCCAGAACGGGTATGAAATGAAATTAAATTTATTAACATTAACAAACGTTTTGAATTCACAAGGATAATTTATGATAGGGATTATAATATACGACATTTTCACCAAAAGGCCACCACAGCTCGTCCTACTATCATCCTTTATTTCAATTAGTATGAAAATATCGTCGTTTCCCATAGTATATTTGTCCGGATAACCAGCACATCACTATCCTAGACGTACTGTCCCGTGTCCCTTTGTTGACACATTTTAAGTGAACAAGTATCGAATTTATACGTTGAGAAGGGTTCCCAAAACATCCTGACGCAATGTTTCTACATTGTACTCAGATGGTTCCTTTGGACTACTATTAATTGAAAATTTGTTAACACTTATTAGATTTTTGTTTCGTAACCGTCAAATAAATAAATAATAATAAAATCAGTAGTAGGCATAACGGAAACATAGTGGAAATTACTGTAGTTAGTTCTCCTGACTTTACTTGAATAATATAAGATTGACCAATGTAACACTATTTCCAAAACTGGTTCAATAACTTATCCTGACTTAATGTTTGCACATTACTGCTTGGCGATAGAACAACTTCTAAGGATGTGGTACTCAAGCGGGTTTTGCAACCAATCCTACCATTATCTAATTTGCGTAGTAGACATAAATAAACCAATTTTTACTTACTTATATATAATATTTTACGTTCAAAAGCTCATAGACATTGAAATGCGGAAAGTATTTGAAATAGGTACTTGAACGTAGCAGCAAACTTGCAAGTTTATTATTTACCGGCTCCATTTCAGGTAGTGAGCAGCTGAAATGCATGATCTAAAACAATGTTTCTATCGGACTGCTATTAGATTAAAAAAGTGATAGTTTCATGATTATCGTTCCAGAGAAGTTTAACTCTACTTTCCCGCTTAAAACATCCAACATGTGGAAAGCGTTGCTCGAGTAGCTATTTTCCGATGAATATCATCTGGGTGTCAACAAGTCGAGAGTGAATTGGTTCTAGTTCAGTGCGCTTCTCTTTTCGCGTTCGTTCTCTTCCTTTTTTTTAATTGTTTCTGTTAATCACTGTCATTTGGTTATTTGTATTATTTATTATTATGTATGTTTATTTAATCGATGTATGTATATTAAATTTTTTTATTTATCATGAATATTTATATCAGAGGTAGGTACCTATATGTTTGTATGATATTGTAATGTAGTAATTTTTATTTATTTATTTTTTGCTAGCATAAATGTCGTCATTTATGCTAGCAAAAAATAAATAAAAATTGGTATTATTAAAATTTTTTTTCTTGCTGTTACTTTTGCACCATATCCTCAAATTGTTTTTCGCTTTCTCATATTTTGGCTATTAATGGTTGCCGGGAAGAAATCGCTATAAGCGATGAGGCCGCCATTTATGGCACTAGTTATAAGTTATTTTATTTGCTTTTGTTTTTTCACTGTATAAGTCTTCTGATGTGCATAATAAAGCATTTCTGTCTGTCTGTCTGCGCTTCCTCACTTAAGGCAATATGGAGGTCAAATGCAAAATCTACTATCAATGAAAAAAGATTCATTGGTCGTTATTTGTAGCAACAACCTGTTACTAATATTCTTGAATATAATGTAAAATAATATTGTCCGCTCGCTACAAGACCTATATTTTGACGGACTTTTTTGATGGTAATTGAAGAATTTCTTTGATAAATTATTCCTTTAATGTTTCAACGACTCTTTTGTTCTGGAATAATTGTGTTTCGAATTTCATATTTGTCTAGTGACGATCCCTTTTACGCACTACATGTTCACTACAGATGGTTGAATTTATTTGTAGTAGTCTATCCTTACTACCGTTTAAAGAGAAAACGCAAATTTTCACGATAATTACACTATTTGAAGAAGATTGTTTAGATTACTTTACATAGATAGAGTAATATACTAAAATAGACTATGCCTAAAATTTCTGTTAATCGTTAAAATATTATAAAATTAATATATAAATACTGTTGCACATTCCACACAACACTAGCTAGCTCCAAACTAATCAAAGCAGCTTGTATTATGAAAAAACAGATATTTTATGTAATACTAATACAATTGTAAATACATACTTAATACATAGAAACACAACAAACAATAATATTTGTCCAGTATATATCTATAATAATAAATATAATAAGCATCCCACTTTATGATCTAAGAACTGGGAGGACTCGAAGGTCTTCCGTCACAATGAGAGAGTCAAGGCCATAATCCACCAAGGTGGCCAAATGCGGGTTGACATCTGACACATGTCTTGAGAGATATTTTTCTTGAAACATATCTGTTTCCTCGCACAAGTTTCCTTTACCGCCAAAGCCAGTGGTGATCGCAAACTGTGCATTTTAAAAATACTCAGAGATGCAGGTAAAGATCGAACCTACGTCTACATGATTTTGGAATCGGACGATCTCTCCACTAGGTCTCTATCACTTATCCCCCAGGGAACTTTAATTGGAATTTTGTAACTAGAAATAATTATGATTCATTTGTCCCCAGGTCCAGAGTCCAGTGTTAGTAGTGGAGCTGACATTGAACAGGCTAGAGGGGACCCAGCTAAGAGCCCTAGGCCTCCTATCAGTGTTCGGCTTCAACGTGACGTACGCAGTGAGGGCTCCTACTGACCCGCCGGGGCCTTCATCCTGCAGCGCTATCGAATGTCGTCTTCTGGGACACTGCTATGCAAAACAAGACTTTCAGTAAGTTTCATTTTTGACGTCAACCCGCATCTTAACAACTTTTCACGATACTTTTGCTACCATTTTGCTAGACGTTAAGTGACCATACTTTATCTTCTAACTTTAATAAAATTAATAATTTTAATAAAACTGATCTACTCTCGACTTGAAAACACCAAAAGTATCCATGGGAGAACAATACACTCTACAGCACTCAGGTAATATTCCGCAAATTATCTGACTTCAAAACAAAAGTGGTATCACGCTTCTTTGATCGGGATCTTTGCCTTTTTCAAAAGAGTAATTTTAACCACAAAACGGTGTCGCCTCGTGTAGCTCCTAACAAATCAAAAGAAAAAGAGCTAGCTGGATTCAGAACATGTAGATTCATAGCATACTCGTAGAAATGTATCCGATTAAAACCCGATAAAATAGCTACATACAAAGTTTAAAAATTAAAAACATCTCTGAAAAACTATGAGATATCAATATTTAAAGACAGTCAAATTAATTAGACAGAATAAAGGACTAGGTACAGTCAGATTACGTAGATCAGTAACACCCTCACTAAAATGTATCCGCAAAAAGAAACGCTAAACAAATTACGTGTAAATTCATCAATGTTAATTAAATTTGTAACGAAAGGGTTGGTCATAATTAAAATTACTAACCTAACAAGTCTGTCTGAAAAATGTCTGACATCAACATTCCCAGACACTAAAATTAATTTAACGGTTAAAAGTTCAAACTCCTTTAAGAAACGCATCACGTAGCTGACGGCCAATTTTAATAATTGATTTAATCTCAAGTTAAGCGAGAAAGCCAACCCTCCTACATTAAAGGCGAAATTGAATGGGTTTAAGAAAATTGTGTTCGAATCATCTACAGATATCCTTAAACTTTTATTAAAAAAAGAAAAGAATGGATAATTCTATTGATATCCTATAAAAGTATCGTCTTCTATTTGAATTTAGAATGCTAATTTATATCCATTGCACCTAATCGAAATAATTCGTAGTCATGTTATTTGTTTTTATTTTCGCTTTGCGGTTTAAAATCTGCAGACAGATATTTATTTTCTTTTGAATAGGTACCATTATTCAAATCCGTCTTGACATTCCTTTGCCTTTTTGTTCAGTTGTGATCAGTCTTACATGCTGTTATACTCGTACATTGCTGCATCGTGCATTTTTAATCAATTTAGACATCATACGGAAAATAAGTTGTGATTTTTTGTGAGTAAGTAGGTACTTTAAGTCAAAACTGTAGTACCTATCTGAAAACTTATTTGTTATAATTTGTATTAATATAAGTGAATGATGTAGGTAGGTATACCATATTTAATACGTATACATTACAATTTTGTTTTCTTCTCCTGTTAAACATTCTAACTTTCATGGAAAGATTACAATAGTTTCCGGAACACAATCTATAATAGCTGGGTGTAGTGGAACTTGTCTCTTACAAAGTATTAATATTAGTTAATTATGTTCCAAATAAAAGTATTTGCATACTTATATAGCATTTCTTAGTATTTATTTTAAGTTCATTGTAGCTGTTAATTGTAGTTAGAAAACGTCTAAAATATCTCAAGATATAGGCACATTGAGTAAATACTTTAACATACAGTGGTTTAGACCTTGTCCCCAATTTGTATGGCAAAAGGACTGCGGGTCTCCTGAGATCCAAGTTCTATCTTTTCAAGGTCAGAGTAGATCTTTGCAAAGTCAGCGTGTCTCCCTTGCGTCGATATCTGCGCTTATCAGCGGCGTTGAGACGCGGTCCTACGGGTGATAAAAAAAAGAATGAGACACGTTATCTGGCAACGATCTTAACCGCGCATTAGGTCCCCAATAGGGCGTGAACGGTCACCGTGCGGGAAGAATAGAGTCGATGACAAGGGTGCTGCCCTTTCCACGCTGAGTAATGGAGCCTTTGCATGTGGAGAGCCATCTTTTTGTGTCCACTCGAGATACGGACGGCCTTTTTGTGCCGGAGATTTAGTAAATATGCCAGACTTAAGTCATTTTTGTAGGGGACCCGGAAATGTATGAGCATCAGATGAACATTTTCTGATGACTGAGATAGACAATTTACTACACACTTATTTCAATCGTTGGTGCTGTTAGTCTATTACTTTATGTACAACAATATTTATTTGAATTATCCATGGACCCATGAAGGGCTAAAGATATTATCACACTGAATGCCAATGTTTACACGTTGAGCAAAGTTAACGCCAGCGTTATTCTCACGGGTCGCGCCGGGCAAGCCTTTGGTTTTTTTTAGGGTTCCGTAAAACGTAAAAACGGAACCCTTATAGATTCGTCATGTCTGTCTGTCTGTCTGTCTGTCCGTCCGTATGTCACAGCCATTTTTTGCCGAAACTATGAGAACTACACTGTTGAAACTTAGTCAGTAGATGTATTCTGTGAACCGCATTAAGATTTGAACAGAAAAATTAAAAAAAAAAGAAAAACTAGGGTTGCCCCCCATACTGAGAACTGAAACTCAAAAATTTTTTTTTCATCAAACCTACACGTGTGGGGTGTCTATCGATAGATCTTTTAAAATGATGTTGAGGTTTCTAAAATCATTTTCGTCTACACTGAATAATTTGCGCGAGAGACACTTTCAAAGTGGTAAAATGTGTGTCCCCCCCCCCCCCTCTAACTTCTAAAGTAAGAGAATGAAAAATCTAAACAAAATATATGATGTACATTAACATGTAAACTACCAACGAAAATTAGTTTGAACTCGATCTGATGAGTAGTTTTTTTTAGTACGTCATAAATACACTATTATTGAAACTTCGATCAAAATTACAACGAACTACAAGAACTATGTGTACTATGTATATTATGTTACTTGCTGCAACGGAACCCTTCATGGGCGAGTCTAACTCGCACTTGGCCACTTTATTTTGTAAATGATATGAGGTCTCGGCCTCTACGGGCCCAATGTTTCAACACCAAACCATGTTTATGATCAAATATTATGTAATCAGTTTCGAGGTATGCATATTTTCGCCGATTACAACACTCAGCAGAATCAACCACTATAGCAGCCCTACTATGTGTCTCTGTCAGATGTGATAGCGCCAGAGTATCAGGGCAAATTGAGTCCTATATCAGAAGTCAATCCTACTTCCATGGCAAAAGAGTGTTATACATTCATTTATATTTTTAACGGTCAAGATATCAGTAACAATCAAACTGGGTGTTTTTTTTTAGTTTGAATTAGCCTCTTCATGGACTCCGGGGTCCGTGACACTTGTCATTTGGATTCTTTTATTTTAGATACGAGTAAATCGTAGATTAGGAGAAGAAAACGAGAAAAACTGGATGTTCACAACACGTACCTTAATGGACATTAGTCAAATAACATAGCCCTAACTATACCTTCAAAGGTACCCTGAACATTGGCAATATACACGACTAAAAAACTAATTAGTCCTTCAGTTAGATAAAAAAATATATATTACTTACACATTTTTCTATTATTTCGCAAATGTAAAATGACGAAGACTATTATTATATCTTCGTAATTTTATGTTTGTGTAATAGTTAGTTAGTTAGAGTAGTTGTGCTTATTTATATAGACGTGACGTCACAACCCCCACTCCGAAAGTTTGATGAGCAATATCGTTTTTGAGTTTTAAAAATAATCTGATAAAACAAAAAATGATATTTTTCCCGTATTTTTCTATAATCTAATTGACGGACTAATTAGAATGGTCTATTGTTAATCTAATCATCTGTACCTCCTGATATTTATGTTGATGAAATTTAATAAATGTTCACAGTCAATTCTACTGTTCGTGCTTCGACGGCTACTCTGGTGCGGACTGCGGCGAAGGTCCACTATGTCCGAAGTCGTCCAACATGTGTAAAAATGGAGGCACTTGTCGGTAAGTACATACAGTAGTTAAACTGATAATATAGTAATTAATTTTTTTTAACTCACTCACAGGCATTATTAAGCGCCCACCCTGTATTTCCCTAGTTTGCAGAAGTCGTTAATTTTACAGCAAATTTGATGATAGTACCTACGTTAAAAGTTGTCATTAAGCAATAACAAAGGAAGATATTGAAACATTAACAGTTTTTAAGAATAATCCCACAAAACCAATTTTGTCGAAAAGATTGAAGCGACGAAAAATATAGGTGGACGGTTAATTGTGCCTTTGAGTATATTATAGTTGTGGTTTACACTTGACCGCAATCTCGCATGATGTTTTGCGGTCTACGATGAAGCGTGCTTACCCAGAAGAAGCCGGTTCAATGGGCTCTGGCAATGCATTCTACAGCCTAGAATGTCGATCTACATGAATAATTTAATCGCATAAATATCTCGTTTTCAATTACTTACGAATCCCACTACCAAAACAGGCCATTGAAAACACGAAAATACCCTACAAACTTATCGTTCTGCATTCGCTTCCGATAGTAGCGGGTAGTTTCAATATCCTAATTACTGTATTCACGGGCCAATTCTCGCAATCAGCTCATTACTAGTCGATTTTCGTTCTATTCCCCGCGTAGGCTGAGTCTAAAACAAACATTACCGTTCATTTGCTAGTACCCATTTACAAATGTCCTCCGCCGTATAGCTAATGTCGGTCGTTACGAGCTATCTGCGAGCGCAGCCTAATTTTTATACCTCTTTAGTAAAATTAGACCAAGGAACCGACAAAATTTCAAGCATAAGCTGCCCACAAAATGTTTCTTCCACTGCTGCGACACGGGAGCTCTCGCAAGGAAAAAGTCAAAGTTATAATCGATTGGATTGGACGCTGGCCCAATGCGGGTTAGTGAACGACACAGTCATGACCTTGAAAAATTCTAGGTATTTGTTTTTCCTCACGATGTTTTCCTTCGCCATTTTTATGTTAGGGATTTGAGCCGCAGAAGTTTGGTAGGTACATAAATAAGTGGAGTAACATGCAGGGTATTTTTTATCCCGGGAAATTAACAGGCCGCCACCTACACTAACACCTACGCCGGTGAAACCACGGGACGCTGTTGGTATCGTATAACTTTGTAGTTTAATTCGACATTCCTTCTAGAGAGTGCTTTTTGGACCAATGAACGCTTTCTTTTCGAAAGTCAAATGCTCCAATAGCGCAGTGTTTATTTATGTGATTGCTTCGCGGAACGATGAGTGCTTTGTGTTCTTTTATTGTAGCAATCGTTCCGGCTTAATTTGATAGTGGCTGGAGTGGTGTTAATAGGAATTTACTAGTATTTTCAAATGCACTCTTCAATGAATTAGTCGCAGTAACCTTATAACATTGGCTATTATATTATATTACTAGTGGTCCGCCTCGGCTTTGCTCATGGTATGTACATATATAGCCTATAATAGCACTCCGGGTTCACTTACGTATCGGTGAAATAATTTTTGAAATCGGTCCAGTAGTTCCTGAGATTAACGTTTTCAAACAAATAAACTCTTCAGCTTCATAATATTAGTATAGGTACGTTGATGATAGCATAAACATAAGCACATAAGCAGCCCACTTTACACTTCCGTTACTGAGATTTGAAACGTTCTCTCACAAGAATAGAGTCAAAACCATAATCCACCAAGCTGGCCAAGAGCAGGTTGATGAATGACGCATGTTCTATAATGATGTCTTTCTAAGAACATGCCAGTTTCTTTCCAATGTTTTATTTCACTATTTAGTGACTGGTGTGAAGTGACTGGAAATTAATATGGACCACCTCTGAACTACGATGTACTAAACAAAATAATAACCATCAAAATCAATTCAAAATTTGCGGCGCTATAACGCAACATATATACAAAAAAATATATGCGTGTGTATAAATATTAATTTTTTTCAAACACGAATCAACTCTTACAAAGCTACACGTAACTAAACATCTGTTGAACGGTGTATGTACGTATTACTTCAAGTATTTACAAAATACTCTTTACTACACCGAAACAGCGACCTTCAAGCCCACCCCGTCCGTTCCCGCTGCATTCATTTACTAATGGCTGACGCTTCCTGAAATGTCGGAATTTCGCGGTTTCTCTAGAATTCCCCCAAAATTAGAGTTGAACTCCCTCCGTTTACAAGCTACTCGTAAACGAACATTACTGTAAATGGTTTCCGCGCTTAACATTTCTTGAAACTAAATTTGATGATCGTTGCGTTGTTTTCGCAACGGAAGAACTAGGCAAATGTCCTTGTAAATATGTAATGGGCTCGAACGTTTCTGATGCCGAATAGATGTTGCCGCTTTAAACAATACCTACCTGGCTACAATTTTTAGTACAAATATTATGATACTAGCTTTGCTCGTGTTTTTACGCGCGTTTTAAGGGTTTTTTGTTTAATTCACGAAACCTTGTTTATTTTCCTGATGTAAGAGAAACTTAAGTTATGCATTAGAACATCCACTATATAGTAGTGAGAACCTCGTCATAATCGGTCAAGCCGTTTTGGAGATTACCCGAGATAAACAGACAGATAGACAAACAGGCAACCAAAAATAGTGACCTAAACTCTCTTCGTTAGTTTTTGGTGGTTGTTAATCACACGTTCACTAACTTCTCACATTCAAACCGCAAGGTGTCGTATCTCAAATAGTATATATCCATACGACAAACTTTTGCCCTAAAAGATTGTTACTTTTAAGAAATAACGTTTTCCGCAAAAATGTTTTATCACACACACAACATTGTGGGAAGCTTATAGAAATTTTTCATCACATCTCGCAGCAGTGCAATTAAGTTCATCGTTCGGGCTTCCCATCTAAAACAAATTAACGATTTTCCGTTTGTTTTAAAATATGGTAAATTTTCCAAATCGTATGATCTTGATTTGATACCAATATTATAACGCTGAGGATCGCGGTCGCGGTCTCGGCGCGAACTGGCGCCCATACAATTCCATAGTGTCAAGTGGCTGTCGCGGTCTCCGGTCGCGGTCTCCTGTCGCGGTCTCGCGTCGCGGTCTCAGCGCCAACTTGTACCTTTAGATGGCCAATGTTGATATATCACGGAATGAAGGTACTTAAAAAAATACTTAGTTCACGTTAATTGTCGTAATTGATTTTCACGCCTATTATAAGCAATATCCTTTAAAATATGTCGCCAATACTCCCAGACACTTGCCGTATGTCGTTTTGCTTTACAGATACTTCCAAAAAAAATATTTTTTCAAACTCCCAAAATAATTATTTTACTTGACATAAATTCTGCTACACTTTTAGATATGTCCGCCAGACTATTTTACAACCTTTTGCAACATAAGGGGCCAATCTACCCGATCTAAGAGGTCAATTATACCCTAAACTCAATGTAAGTCCGTATATCTGGCCTCGTGGCTTAGTGGGTAGTAGCTGTGCCTGCGAAGCCGAGGGTCGTGGGTTCGATTCCCACCCAGTGCAAATATTTGTGTGATGAATTCAAATGTTTGCACTGTGTTTGGGTGTTTCTATGTATAATAAGTATGTATTTAAAACTATATAAGTATTATATCAGCTATCTGGCCGCCTTCATACAAGCATTGCTTAGTTTGGGGTCAGATGGTGTTGTGTGTGAATTGTCCACCAACATTTATTATTATTATTATATCCTAATACATGATGTCTCACGCAGTCTCGCGCTCTCACCCATTGAGACAGGGGGATGATCGGCCCATTAGATCGCTCTTAAATTGTAAAATACTAAAATAGCGTATAAAACAACAGAAAAAATAACGCCTGTAACAAATTTATAACATAAACATTATTTTTACTAAGTGACTAATGTTTTCTGTGTATGTAATGACACAGTTGTCACACCCAAAATTCGTCACCAACCCAGTCCTAAAACAACACAGAAAAAAATGCAAAGTGATAACCCTGGACCGGACTCGGAAGTGAAACTATTCGAGATTACCCGGGAAAATTAAGTTTGCCTTGTAAGAGTGATTTATGGTTCGCAGTCACGATGCTTGTTTTGCACTTTTTTATATTATGTCTAAAGATATTGTTGACGTTTTTATTAACTGTGGTATTTGTTTTATACGACTACATAACGAGCTCATATCGTATTGTGACTACATTGAAGTTTTGAGTTTGAAAAAGTTTTTACATAATATGAAGTGACAGAATTATACAGTTACTAGTGTTTATAGTAACTTGATCTTAGTAGAACCATAGTAGAACAATACGATGGTTAACAAAACGTTTTTTGAAATCTAGATAACTAGGGTGAACAATTATACATTATGAATTAGAAGACGTGAAGAAAGACTATTGAAGCTTTAGCTGGAGTTTATACATATTTGAAACCTATATTAAGTATTTTTGATGACCAAAACCCGAAGACGGTTTGGATTAGGAGTATATTTTTAACTGTGTTTAGGGTATTTTGATTTGGTAACCTAGGAATAAAATAGTGCTAAAGTTATTTTGTTGTCTTAACAACATGTAAGTTTTAATAACTTCGAAACAGAAAGAGTTTTTAAGTTCGGCTTTACGTTTTCTTATTGTTATTTATCTAAAGAATGGGGTTACTCACATGTTTAATCTCGCCTTGCTAGGTAACTCAGGGTACAGACAAGGTTGGGTAATGTTTCCAGAGATGTTACAGGGCTTAGAGATATAACAACTTAGATCTCTGGGTGGCGAGCGCAGTTCAGTGCTAGGTAATGATTTGGAATCTTCATGTTCCAATAGCTGCGTGTCACTGTGCTGTTATGTGGCAGGCATATTGCTTACCATCAGGCACATGTCCTGCTTGTCTCGTCACCCTTCATTAAAAAAAAAAAAGGTGCAACTCACTTGCACAAAAAATACTTATTCACTCTGAATTTTAAGGTACCCAGATTATAGACAAGTAGGAACACTGCTGGTGGCAGAATGTTTCACATCTCCGCTGTTCTTTTTACTAAAGAGTTTTCAAAGCTCTTTGTTCAAAAACTTGGAACATCTACCACGGATGGAACAATTTGCCTATTTTCGAGGTTCGAAAACGGAAAGGGTAGTGTGATATTATTTGTGGAATCTCCCAAGTAGTTTGAAAGTATATTTTAACAGTAGGTAATCAAAGTAACTAGATACTGCACACAAATATAGGAACGAAATATAATTGAACCTGTATAACTTCCATTTTCACTGTGTTCTCTCATTGGCTTGAATAAAAATGAAACAACATTTACAACAAACAATTCGACCCCTGCAGTTATTTAGACACGGACTACAAAAAGTGAGTTTTACTAAAGCTTGTTTAGGCCTCTTTGGCCTTTGCTGCCTGTTAGTCCAACAAACATACCCCTTTTTACGTTGAATATCCTCAATTACTTAGGTCGACATACGTTCCCGGGCAAAAAGGGGTTTCTCTAAAACGGTATGAAGTCTCCGCGATGAAAATATAGCTTTATCTCAAGCTTAATCTGAATAAAGTAATTAAATGTTTGTTCTTGATTAAATACTACCTCTGTAGTGTTTAGCGGTATGATCTACAAATAATTTCATCACTAGCAGAAAATTAAGTAACATTCCGTAATTCAGCGGTTGTACATTTTATTTACATATCTAAGTATATGGTAAAACTAGCTAGGGGTCGCATTATCGACATTCTTATTCTTTCGACATATAAACTAGGAATGCCTTTAATTTGCTAAAGTCGAGCCTAGTAAAGTTAATCTCAAATGCGTAGAGGTAAAGTATAGTACGTATTGAATAAGTAATGAACAAATAAAATAATATGTTTCCGATCTAATGCCCCACTTTACCCAAGGAAACGCTGCTGTTTTAGAGTCATTCAGATTCTGCATTCGTCTCACACACTTTTCTAATCCATTAACTATCGGGTACAAGACGGTACCGAAAGCGAGCCATTCTTTAGAGTGGGTATATGTAGACTGTAGGCACCTATCTAGTATTGTTTGGCGAAGCCTTTGCTTGCCATGTCTTCCTTTTGGGTCGCTCTCCTATTTGTACGCCCGCACTCTACTTTGACAAAACCTGTACTGTAAAAGAACATTGTTTGATTACGCTTTGAGAGTAATAAATAACAGTTAAGTGATCAGTAAATACAACTACGAAGTTTCTGAAATTAAGTACAATTAAGTATTGTTATTATTCATTTTATAAAAGTCAATGTTTGGGTATTTGGATGATGATTGCTCAATCGCGTTGTAATGTTTAAATGGCTCGGGTTGAAATTTGAAACACAGATATAGTTCGGAAGGACACCTAAAGCTCCTTTTTATCCCCGACAAAATAACGGGAAAGAGAACTATGCGGGAGACCATACGGCGCTGCTAGTGCTATAAAACTTTATGCAATGTCACAAACCCTCGAAAGATACCTTTCTTGGAATATACCGGTTTCCTTGTGATGTTTTTCATTTCACTGTTGAAACCACTGCTGTTGACAAGCATGTATATCTGTGCATGGAAAAAATCTTAAAGGTGGGGTATGAACATTGAACATGTAACCTCAAGTTTACGAAATCATACGTTCTGCCACTGAGCCACTGCTACTTTTTAAGTAAAGCATATTACGGCAACTAAAATGACACAAAAACGGTAAAGTAGTAGTAAAGTCAAAACAGTTTTGCAACGTTTGCATTGGGATAGTCTTACAGTCCTCTGTAGTCTTCTTAACTAATACTTTGACCATTGCCTGTGAGACTGTGTACTGAATCAGGGTTGTGTTGACAGACAGATGGGCCCGGCTGCCGTGAGCTGCATCTGCGCTCCGGGATACACTGGCGACCTCTGCGAGGCGCAAATTGCTTCACCAGGTAACAACAATCATACATAATTTATTATAACATTTAAATTTTTTTTTAAATAAAGAGTGATGAAACGAGCAGGACATATGCCTGATACATGCCTGCAACATGCCTGCCACAATACATAACAGCACAGTGACACGCAGCTATTGGAACATGGAGAGTCCAAATCATTACCTAGGAAGGAGAGAATCAGGATCATAATGCACCATGCAAGGTACGGGTTGGTGGATGACGTATGGTCTTGAAAATTTGGATTGTAACATTGCGCCGGTTTCTTCACGTGGATGGTTTCAAACAAATTAGTATAGGTATAAAATTGTATTTGTGTTGCATGGTTTTCATAGTACAAAATAATGATGACGGACTAGCGGCCCGCTCCGGCTTCGCTCGAATAATAACCTAGATATCAACTGCAGCGCCATCTGCCGGGCTGGTTTGTGAATCTAAACCTTCAAGGGTCCTACCCAAACGTATACAAAAAAAAATCATTCAAATCGGTCCAGCCGTTTAGGAGGAGTTCAATAACAACGAAAAGTGGCATTGATTTTTAAATATAGTATATAAAATTGTATTTGTGTTGCATGGTTTTCATAGTACAAAATAATTATGATGGATTAGTTTTGGGACATGATATTTCGTGACTTTTCTCAAACACAGATGATGAGAAATGTGGACCATTATTTATTAATGTACTAATAGATTGCACAATGAATGTCCTTTTGGTTGTTTACAAAAAAAAAAGCTAATATTCTACCAAATTCATTGCAGAGTTTGAATGAAATACATTTTCAGTTATTTCATAAATATCTTAAAACATTTTGAAATTCGAGAATAAAACAGCCTTTTACGTTAACTAGCAGCGCGTAGCTAACTCGATTAGCAATCACTTAATGTAGAACTCTGAGCATTTGTAAATTCAATTCTCATTCAAACTCCAATAAGGTTGCTTTTGATTGAAATTGTTAATTTTAGATAATATTATTACCATCTACAATTAACAATAAAACAGAACATTTAAAATAACGAATATACTAAAACTTGTTGTAAACAAACAACATACTCTACATTAATTTTGTTTAACAAACTGTATCCAACAGTTACAAAACAATGTCGCAATTTAATTTGCGAAACAGAATCAGGACAACGACGACTAAATAAAATGTAATACTGGAGCTTGTTATGGAACAATTAACTTTCTCAGGAAGCTATATTTGCAGCACTCCTGCTAACAGGTGCTCGGTGCAATTTATAGAATTACTTCTAAAACTGGATGACACAGAAAGGGTACTAAGTTAATTGGGGCTGGTTAGTTTCAAATCTCACAAAAAAATCGGATGAATAAAAGTCGGACTACAAGATGTTGTTGTTCTAGTCTAACTTATTGTGCAGTACATTTTGAAGTCTAATTCTAAAATAATAAAATCGCTGTATCTTTTATTACGAGTATATAATCGTTATCGTTACATATCAAGAGCAACGATATATTCACTATTTTTTTTATTTTCATTGACTTGAACTTAAATAAAGATCTCAATAGCTAGTGGGAAGTATTGCGTAATAAATCAAATTAATATTTTAGTTTTGATTTTAGCCAAAAACAAAAATTCTGAAATCAGATTTACAGTCATCAACCGATTTAATCACAGTTTGGATAAGCACTAACAGAAAAAAATGGCACCGCCTATGTCCGATAATTATCAATTAAAAAAAACATTTAAATTAACCGTTTCGAGGACAGATAAATGGACACATTGATATATTAATGTATTAGTTCTTATAGTTGTAGAGTTAATGTCATTCTTAACATTAACATGGAAACTTAATGAAGCTAACATGTTCCGTTGCAATCAAATAGTGTATTAACTATATAGATTGACTGTATTAACTATATAGTTGGTAGTAGCTCTGCCTGCGAAGCCGAGGGTCGTGGGTTCGATTCCCACCCAGTGCAAATATTTGTGTGATGAATTCAAATGTTTGCACTGTGTCTGGGTGTTCTATGTATAATAAGTATGTATTTAAAACTATATAAGTATTATATCAGCTATTTGGCCGCCATCATACAAGCTTTGCTTAGTTTGGGATCAGATGGTGTTGTGTGTGAATTGTCCACCAATATTTATTTATTTATTATTTATTAGATATAAATATATGCAATAAAAATAAGAGTAGATTTTGCATATTCTTATTAGGCAACACTACTTCTAGAATAAACATTATTCTTGTGATAATTTTATGATTGACAGGAATAGTTTTTAAAGACCAGACTTGAAGACGTCGGACAATAAATAACAAGTAAAAGTAAAAAAGATAGATTTTGAGGAATTATATTTAAAAATTTCATCGAAACGGAACAAAATATACGGGTACCTAATTAATTTTATTAAACATACATAATACATACGTAAATTTCATGGGAACAACATATTGTTTTAGGACGTTACCGTGTTTATGTGTGACGATGCGTACAACGGGAATCAAACACAGGGCTAGTCACGCCATGCGCCATTACAAATATATCTGTTTCATCGCGTCATTACGATGGACGAAGTTTTTATAAATAATTCTGTACGCAATGATCAGTTAAAATTGTATAATGTCGTCGAAAGTCAATAAAATAGACGGCTGATATAGGAGTTAAAAAAAATGTTTCGTTCACTACACCTTTCTCAGTAATCTAGTAGAATCATTTGAAATATGGTGCGCCAGTTCATTACTACGCCATTTGCCAGACTTGTTCTGTGTTTTATAGCAGACACAAGCATGTGTGTTCTACAATGGACTACAGATGTTGTGTGCTCTTTGTAGCAAAACTAGTTATTACCTCAGCTTTGTCCGCTTTGTTTCACCGTAAATACATATACCAGTTAGGGTTGTGTTTATGCTAACTTATGGAAACCATTCGTTTTTCGGGATATTTCACTCTTCTCTACCCAAGTCAAATTAATGATATTAAAAAATGCGGTTTTGAACAGAGATCATCTCGTTTTTGGAGTGATTTATGGTTTCACTTTTTTTTATAAGTGTACGCATTCTCACCTTAAATTTCACACAAGTGTGGTGAACCTGCGAACGTGGTTAACCCACAGACACCATTTTACTCTCTTTTTTTTTTAAATACGTGTCGAATTATTTTAATTAACATAAATCCTCAAGAATAATATGATTGAAAGAATTTGCTGTTCCTTATTATTTAGGTTTTGTATTGAGATCGTTTTCGCAGCTATAAGTGTACGCATTTGACCTGAAATGAAACACAGGTGCCACCGAATGTAGTTGTCCCGAAAATACCATTTTACTTTCTTTTCAGTAAAATACATAGGTACATATCGAATTATTTTAGGTGACATAAATCCAAAATAATAAGGTGATATAAAAGAGGTAGAGCTGGAAAGCTTTCAAGACGACAATTTGCAGAGTTGCGTATTTTCGTTCCGTATCGTAACATCCCACCGCAATGCCAGTATGTCGACGTCTCAGAAATGGCTTCCCACAATTTATCATCATTACTTCACGCATTCGGGGTAATTCTACATTTCCCCACTACGTTCCTACTAAAGGCTAAAATGAAAGTATCACGATTTTCACCCCACCTTAATTAATTTGTGCGAAATGGGATGCTAATATAAATACTTTAGCAAGCTTTTATAGCCCCGATACAAAGTAAAGTCACATGGACATATCCATGTTAGTAATAGTCAAACTTTTACTAGCCCAATATTAACGACAGTGTTACTGGGGAAAAGTTCAGTAGCTGTTGAAATAAGTGTATTGTTTTAAGCTGTAAAGGTTTTTCTAACATGAGACATTTAATAACGATATTTGGTGGCTCGACTTCCTCATATTTTCATGTGCAGTTTCATGTGCCACATAACTATGGTTTAATAGTCAGTAATTTTTTTTAACTATTATAGGTTCGCACTTGACCACCATCTCGCCTGATGTTAAGCGACGATGCGATCTACGATGTAACGTGCTTACCTAGAAGAAACCGATTCACTCTCGATTTGAAAACACCAAGATTGTAACTATCGGGAAAAACCCACTCAGGCAACACATTCCACAACCTAGATGTTCTTATCACAAACGTGGAGTCAAATCTCTTAGTTCGTGTTTTTGGAACATCAACCATGAAACGGTGTCGCTTTTTTGAGATACGAGAATTCCGAATAATGACTCATAAAAGTTGAGGTTGGTCTAGTCGGAAAAACGGCGACTGGCGATACGGAGCCATAACTATTAACTATTTTATATCTATTACCTAGAATATTTCTAACTCATGTGTCATCTACCAACTCGCACTGGGTCAGCGAGCGTGGTAGATTCGAGCCTTGGCTCTCTCCTTGCGAGAGAAGGCCCCGATTCCTAGCAGTGGTAACAATTGGTAGGCTGTTTATGCTTATCTTACTGATAAAAGAGAAATGTATTGTTCTTATGAAAATGGGTTCGGTGGGATCAAATTCAATTTTACTTATTTTCATATAGAAGAAATGAAGTTTTTAAATAGAAAACTTCACATAAGTGTAAAATGGAAAATCTATTCAGTAACAACTGAGACTGAGACGTATGTAGCATGACAGTTGATGCTCTCAAGTAACACACACAGTGGAATATAACCTTAGTTGGGAAAAGCAGAATTCCTCCACATTTGCAGAGTGCGAGCTATTCCCTAGAAATTAATAAGGATTGCGTGAAATGAACGATGTGGTGGCGATGATACAATCAATTTAGATAATAGGTACCACAGAAATGAGGCAATTAATTGTAAGGAGTCTTATTTATGACTATGCCACCTAAGAATACAAGTTATGTTTGTCTCATTTGTGAGAACTAAATGAACCATTGTATTTGCTCACATTATACGGTACGCAAACTAGTCCTCCTGGGTAGTATGTAAGGTCCTTAATAACCTGCATTAACATTCACTATTTAGATAACTACATAATAATAATTAATTATTTTAGATGTTTTTTTAATAAAAAACATAATTACATAGGTACATAAAATAAAATATTGTCCTAATTTGTTTCACTAAACACCATCCAGTCCCAAACTAAGTAAAAATCAAACAAATTAAAGAAGAATTCGCACTCTTTGTCCATACCAAAAGCACAGGATAACCAAATTGTCTTGACACTCCTACAGGACGCTATGTTTGTAGCGAACATGCCATTCCTGTGTGGCAAGACTAACTTTTTTATGTATGTAAGCTGATGTAATACATATACAATTATTTATAATAAAAACTTACTTATGAAACAAAAAATATCCATACTTATTACTCAGACGTTTGTCCTAGGTGGGAATCGAATCCACGACCTATGGCTCAGTGAGCAGACTTTCAGCCAACTTACCCACGAGGCCAATTTAATGATAACCATAAAATGACAATTTTAAAAGATTGAAATTGCTACTGTTACTGAAAATGTCTTAGTCAATTATAATTTGTTTCAGAATGCGGTCTAGAAGAATGCTCAGAAGGTTGTAAAAAAGGAGATTCATGTGACTGTAATCCCAAAAATAGTGACACATGTGAGTTAAAAACCATTGAAAAATTATGAAAATATGGAGAATTTTCTTATGAGTATGTTTATATTATACGTATGTAATTTTTTAATATAATGCGAATGTTTGTTCACTTTTCAGCTTCAGCACGCTTTGAAACAAGACTGCAGGTTGTAGACCAACCGAATATCAACATATCTCAAGAAGTCACAAAACAGGTGCCTATGTCCTTTGTTTAACCTCCGATGTAAAAAAGGGATGTTATAAGGTTATTAATCGATTTAACAACTCGGAAAATATAGGCCTGGTCTTCTTTCTAACACAAATATTAATTTGATATGTTCTTCAACATCGCTAGAAAGATCAAAGATTGGCTTGTGTTTTTCAGCCATTACCTGATGTAAAGCCACGTTGCGGTTCAAGATGATGCAGGTTTACTTAAAGCAATCCATATAACTCTTATAAATGCACTGCCTAGGTACCTAGCAAAGGTCTACTCAATCCCGTAGCTTCTTCCTGTCATGGACTTGCACCGACCAATCTCTTTCAATCGCTCCGAGCTCGTCACATTTCTTATTTGAAAATTTATTCTCAACTCGAAATGTGTCGTAAAAATCTCGCGACTCGACACTCACTGCTCTTCCCCAATCTCATCCCAGCTATAGGTACTTACTAAAATTTTATTGGCTTCGTTTCAGATAACGAGCTATCTGAAGGCATCAAATATCACTTTGGAGGATGAAATCGAAATTTTGAATATCAGGTGAGTCATTCGCATTAGCATATTTGGGCAGTTTCTCGAACGGATTCAATGTTGGCTCTTCACATGGACAGTCGTGTTTGGGTATTTGTGTTCTGTATTTTTCCACGATTTCTGTGAACACGCCCTTATTGGCGTGTTCACAGAAATCGTGACCTATTATACACCGCTACACGTGGAGCCAAATAGCGAAGACAGCGATGCCGTATTATGTTTATTTTTTGTTCGATTTATCAAATATTAATAGTTTCAATTCGGATAAATATTTTAATTCTCGAAACGTCAAACGTCGAAACGTCGTCTTAAGGCCGATTTACATCAGTCGAGCAAATGCTCATTCTATCCCCATTGTATCAAATTCATGTGGTGTAAACAAACGTAGAGCATTATTTCGTTGTTTTGTTTGCGTTCGCAAAGATTCTATGGAATTTATAATATGGAAAACGCTAAGAACGATCTTTCGTTTACACTAAAAGATCGAGAAAGAATGCTCTTGTTCCAGCTCTAGCTCTATGTTCGTTCAGTTTAAATCGGCCTTTACATAATGTAAGTCATTCACGCTACGGTCTGCCGGAGAGGTCTACCTGTGCAGGCATGCCTGCGCAGGTGGACCGGAGTGTGTGTGGGAAGCCTGCGCAGGCGACCGGAGCAAGATCGAAAATCAATTCTGTTCGGTTGGCCTGCGCAGGCATAACTGCACAGGTAAACCTCTCCGGCAGACCGTAGCGTGTATGGCTTACATTAGAATTATTCCAGAGCTTTATTTTAAGAAAAAAAATAGTAGACTATAAAGTCAGGCTTAGACTATATTTTAACCAGAATTCACACAAAACTTTTTTTAAATTACAAAAAACCGGCAGTTTACAATAAAACGCGTGAGATTGTAAACTTACGGGATGTTAAGTTTGTATTTTTAATCTACTTTAAGCTGCGTCTACGCTAGGAGAGCCGAACACGAGCGGAGCACGACCCGAACACAATTCGTCTAGTGTGGACCGACTCACAAGCCTCGAACGAGCGCGCTGCGCTAGACGAATTGTGTTCAGCTCATGCTCCGTCCGTTAGATTCTAAACTAAAACAGCCAGTATCAGGGAGTTTTAGTCAGTTGGTTGACATGTTTGATGCTCATTCACGTATATTTATCACCGCCCACTACGTCGTAAGGTCTGAACGTAGTTACGTACAAATTATAGAGAAAAATCATACGACGCTGAGTGATGTACGAGCGTTGACAGAATAAATATTCTGTTCAATTCTCTGTGCGGTCGAATTTTTGTTCTGTGCATTTTACTAAATTATGATCCTCACTCTCGCTGTGTTTTAAGTTTTTGGCTGTGCAGTTTGGCAGAGCTGTACCTATAAAAGAGAAACTAGGGGTCCGCCCCGGCTTTGGCTGTGGTACATTAATATATAGTCTGTAGCACTCAGCGATCACGTACATATCTAAGGGTACAAGAATTTTGGAAATCGGTCCAGTAGTTCCCGAGATTTGCGCGTTAAAACAAATGCAACTCTTCAGCTTTAATATTGGTATCAATGGACCTAATCAATTCTTTGATGTGGACTAAATAAGAACAAAAGGTTAGGCTTGGTGCACAAATATCCGTAACTCACTCCACCAAATAATCCCGATCCGTAATTTTTAACACTACTGAACTACTGAGTCATCTTAAGACAATGCTTGGTCAGTATATTTTGATATACGTACATAAACGTAGTAAATTTAAAAATATCGTGTCTAGAATTTTCCAAGTCTGATTTTTCTGAAGTGAACTTCGCGGTGATATTTTCGACATTCAGTTCAAAAAGTGAACCACTCGTTACCGACGCTTCGTCATATTTCTCATGGATGGATGGAATCGGAGTGCACTCGATGTCTTCTTTATTTCTTTACCTAAATATTATTTTATATAGAAGTGTTATTCGTTTTAAAGTTTCCCAATAATTGTGTTTCTGGATGTTTCTATGTATAATAAGTATGTATTTAAAACCATATAAGTACTAGCGGTCCGTTCCGGCTTCGCTCGGATTTCGTCATATAAGGACTATTAATCGAAAAAAAAACTACCCTATCTCTCAAGTTGGACCAGACTGCTCACGGTGTGCCAATTTAATTTAAAATCGGTTAAGTAGTTTAGGAATCCATCGCGGACAAACATCGTGACAGGAGATTTATACATATTAAGAAGATTATCAGCTATCTGGCCGCCATAGTACAAGCTTTACTTAGTTTGGGGTCAGATGGTGTTGTGAATTGTCCCCCGATATTTATATTTATTTATTTATAATTTAAATTAACAAATATCATTATTGTTTACTGGGTAAACGAGTAACACACGTGTAATATGATCAGTCAATCCGACTCGAGTTTCAGCCGCGTCCGGCGGCCTTTTTCGAGGAGAGTGTATGCGTGCGACAGCTGCCCGTTTAACTCTTTAAGTTTTAATAAAACCACTAATACAATAATTGAAATTAAACACTAGATTATCAGTTTAATCTAACAAACAAAAAGAGTTTTCGTTTGCTATTTCAAACATTGTCTTGCTATTTTCCTCAGTTTCAATTAACCCTGTAAGTCTTAATAGAATGACTAATACAATAACTCATTTCAAACACTAGATTATCAGTTTAATCTAACAAACTAAAAGAGTTTTTGTTTTCTATTTCAAATATTGTGTTGCTTTTATCCTCAGTTCGTTGGAGACGAATGGCGCTAGAACTGTGTGGCTGCGAGTGTGGGGGGCGCGGAAAGAAGCTGGCTCGCTCCGAGCCGCGCTGGCTCGGCTCGCCGCCACCAGGTCTCGCGCTGACCGACTGAAGCTGCTCCCAGCGACGCTGCACTTCGACATGCAACCAGCTCTGAGCTTACACGTTAGTACTAAATACTAGAACACTTCATCAAGTTTAGCATCCAGATCTGTGAGCCCCAAAGATAAAAAACATGGTGGCTCTTGGTGTAACTTCCAGCAATACTGCACTTCGACATGCAACCCAGCTCAGCTTACACATCAGTACAATACTTCATTAAGTTTTGCATCCAGATCTGAGCCCCAAAGACAGAAAAAGATCCCTTCGTGCAACTTCCAGCGATACTGCACTTCGACATGCAACCAGCGCTCAGCTTACACGTTAGTACTAAACACTACAGTACTTAAATAAGTTTAGCATCCAGATCTGTTAGCCTCAAAGACAGAAAAAGATCTCTTCGAGCAAATTCCAGCGATACTGCACTTTGGCATGGAACCAGCGCTGAGCTTACATGTCAGTACTAAACAACACTAGAACACTTCATTAGCCGCGTCCACACCGGACTCGCGAGCCTTATTCGGGCGAGCAGCTCGGCTGAGCCTGGCTCGCAAGGCAGCCTCGTAGTCTACCGGAAACACAGAGGCGTAGCTCGCGAGGCGAGCCGAGCCATCCCGAGTCATCAGCTCCACCGAGCAATTTAAAATGGCCTTCCCGCTGACTTCTTTTTA
Source organism: Ectropis crepuscularia (assembly GCA_963693475.1). Taxonomy (NCBI): domain Eukaryota; kingdom Metazoa; phylum Arthropoda; class Insecta; order Lepidoptera; family Geometridae; genus Ectropis; species Ectropis crepuscularia. The sequence goes on along the minus strand of OY856359.1, from coordinate 7,197,518 downwards.
AAAATTTGTTATTCTTAGGATCCCACAACGTCGCGTGTGAAGCATATTATTTCATTTAATTTATCGAGGCTTCTTGAATGTCCATAATATTTTATGAAAGCTTCGTGTTCGCGAACCAAATGTGTCCACATCGAACGCACAGCGCACACCGAGGCACCTTTGAGCACGTGCGTTTACCGACGCCGCTATTAAGTTTTACATCCAGGGTACTGATTTTGAACGCAATCCGAACAACTCAAATTCGGAATGACAATCCTTGTCCCTATCATTCTAAGCCGATAAGACGAAAACCGAGAGATTTAATTCCGTGTGAGATCAATTCGATTGCTTTGTGAATCAGGGTACTGATAAAAGATAGAATCTTTTATTTGGGATCCGAAGGAAGAATCAAGTTACGGAGAGCGAAGCTGCCACCAGTAGTCACATTCAGAAACTGATACTCTCATAAAGAAGTCAAAGTGTCTTAATTCTGGATTCACGCTCAAAAATTGCGTACATCATCATATCAGTTTCATTTTAACAAGTCATATAAAATACTAGCAGTGCCCCGCGGTGCTACCCATGAAGTTCCCGTTCCCGTTGTTCCCGTTGTTTTTTTTTTCGGGATAAAAAGTAGCCTATGTGTTGATGTATTGTATTGATTATAGTCTGGAAGACCTTATATAAATGATTATATGAATGAATGATGAATGTCTTATATAAATGATTTGTCTGGTCTTGCAGACTATAATCAATCTGTGTTCCAAATTTCAGCCCGATCCATTCATACGTTAGGACGTGATTGACCAACAAACATCCAAATATCCAAACATCCATACATTGACATTTATAATATTAGTAGGATGTTTACCCCACACAGGTATGATACAGGAAGTGTACAACTAAATCCATGATTGTCGTATCTCAATAGTTTATCTGCAGCAAATAACAACGTCCCAAATATTTACTTAATGTTCATCAAACATTATATTGGACTAAATGATGAACACGATGAGTTTCTTCAAGGTCATTCATTATATAAACTACCTATTACCACGTATACACGTACACATAAACTACTATTAATACATATAAAAGAAAATAACTATGACCCTATTCAGAATTTTCTCATCTCACATTTTCTTGTTCTAATATTTTAGGGCCGGTAATTTTGCCGTTATAAGGCTATCCATTCTCTCCAAACAACCTTATAATTCGTTGTAAAAAACAACCCAGTGATGGCGTACTTCATAAGTGTTACAGAGTAATAAACCGAGGCCCTCGTAAAGTTAACAGCCGAAACGAGTCCGTGGACTATCTAGGCTCTTCCTAAACTGTAAAACAACGTAACAAAATTACGCAAAACAGCTCATTTACAACTAAAAACGGACGAGTTGTGCCTTTAAAAACTTACAAAACTTCCTCAAGATTACTTGCCTAATTTTGCTATTAACCAGATAAATTTGGGTGAAAGCCTGAGTTGTTAAAGAATAAGCGACTCAATCAAGAAACCTTAAAGTTTGCTCATGGGCCCTGAGAGAGAAATTACCCCAATTTTTCCCCTCTCAACTTTAGAATATGGTCTGGGAAAGTTTAATTGTTTGAAATGTTAGTTTTCTAGCGTTGTTCGTACGGTAAATTGAGGTTTGAACTTTAAGTATTATTTCATCTTAATAAGACAATCATAATAAATCCACGATGAATGTCTTATTCAAATGATACATAGAGCTTAAGAAGCTTATTTTTTAAAGGCCCTATAGCAGTTGTCGACAGATGTTCTGTATTGTCTATCTAACTTAAACTAAAGAAGAAAGCACGAGATCCTAGACTTAAGATAATGACTTAGTACATACCTGAAAGGCTACATTAAGTATACTTGAAGCTATGCTGAATATACTTGAGACCTGAGAGCATTCCTTATACCTACTAAGCACACTCACAGTATTCAACTGTGTATACATACTACATCTCGTACGACAATCAAGGTAAGGGCACCACCGGTATATCCAAAACGGCGTATTAACGATAACCTAGTTCAGAGCTCAGTAATTAATTGTTCGCCGGCGCTGGTGTCTGCCCATACAGCGGTGGCAATCAAGTTTGAAAAGCTTTTGTTGATATACCATGGTTAAATCAGTTCACTTTTTCAGCCACAGACTTTTGTACAAACTTCACAACAACTGAAATTTATTTAGGATATGCTTCTCAAAATTAAATATATCGGAAACGTCCGCTACAAAAATATATTGATGAAATGAACTCTTCAGTCAAATTCGCATAACAATCACAGACACGGTTTTGTGGAATAATTATCAAATTAACAATCCTTTGTCTGTTTGTCATCAAAGGGACGGTTTCAGTCTGAATTTTCGTATTTTGCAAGTTGCGAATAAGACGGTAACCAACGAACTTGTAGCTTTATCTATCTGAGTATCTGACGTTATTATCAACTTTAATTACTATTAAGAATGTATACTATTAACTTATAATACAGAGTAATTAGAGGAGAGTAGGCTGAGATGGTATGGGCATGTGAAAAGAAGGCCGCCTGACTACGTAGGGAACGTGGCTCTGCAATTTTCCGCCCCTACCCGAAGATCCAGAGGCCGACCCAAAACCAGATGGAGGACTGTAGTGCAAAGGGATATGAGAGAATGCGAGAGAGCGAAGTGGAGAAGAAATAGCTGGAAGGCTGACCCCACCACCATATGGGATATATAGCCAGGAAGAGAGAGAGAGAGAATTACAAATTGAGTTGTCTATACTAATATTATAAAGAGGAAAGATTTGTATTTTTGTATGTTACTAATAAACTCAAAAACTACTGAACCGATTTCAAAAATTCTTTTACCAAAAGAGAGCTACATTATCACTGAGTAACATAGGCTACTTTTATTACGAGAAAAAATTAGAATTACTTTGATTTCTTTACTAAAACCAACGCAAGGTATAAAAAAAACAGCCATAAAATGGCTTTCATCGCATACGCTGCGGAAAGTACCAATGATAGAACAAAACAATGTTCTACAATATTATAAAACGTATTAAAATCTACAAAAAACCTCGCGAGACCATATGTCTAACTACTGTAATTACGTCGCTACAACTGCTTTTTTACATTTTAAAAGAAGATAAAAATGCCGATCAAATTCAGACCATATTATCCATACATTTGTATTAATTCTTATCCAAATAAACTATTTCGTATTCAAGATTGCTTTAATACCTACTGATTCCTTTTTGAATTATTAAAATCGGACATTGCATTCAAAAGATATTACGAAGTTAAAAAATTCCATCCTGTCGAAATAATAATAACCGACGCGACGGGCCGGCGCGGCGCGCCGACTGTAGCGCGGCGCGGCGCAACGTGGCGGTACATACCATCGATACAAATCAATGGATGTGCCCTGAGAACCTTGAAATTGGTAATAAATTGCGTCTCTGTGTGTATCGTAAGTGGTTTACAAACAACCAATCTACTTGACCCCTATAATCGCTAGCGGCGAGATTTGCTGTGGTTCTACTTATTTTGGTTGTTGACAACGAATAATGATAGGTAAAAACGTCCAGCGTCCTCCGCGTCCTGCAACCGACTAGAACGGAAAGAGTGAGCTCACTCTTCCCAACTTTAACATGATTACGTGCGCTCTGAAGTTTGGGAAGGCAAATCTTGGGTTCTACGATCTATGGTAGATGCAGAATTAGGAAGAGTGTACAGCGTTCATCCTTCCCAGTCAGAGTGTTTTTATCTCAGAATACTTTTTTATCATGTACCACGTTGGTACATGGTTCCAAGACTTTAAAATCGTGTAAAAGAAACTTACCAAGCCGCATGCCGAGACGGGGGTTTGTTACAAAATTATAGCCAATGGGAAATCCCTTTGAGAGAAGCTTCAAGCTTCCCGGTGTCCGTTGAGGATGAGAGTTGTTTGTGGTAATATTCATCGATATAAATCAATAGATATGCCCAGAGCACCTTGACATCGGTAATAAACTGCGTCTCTGTGTGTATCGTATCTGGTATACATAAAACCAATCTACTTGACCCGTACAATCGCTAGCGGCGAGATTTGCTGTGGTTCTACTTATTTTGGTTGTTGACACCGAATAATGATAGGTAAAAACGTCCGGCGTCCACCGCGTCCTGCAACCGACTAGAACGGAAAGAGTGAGCTCACTCTTCCCAACGTTGACATGATTGTGTGCGCCCTGAAGTTTGGTAGGGCCTATCTTAGGTTCTACGATTTATGGTAATATTATTATTTTGTTTCCGCCGTATTACATTACAGCTAGCCGTTTTGAAAAACAGTGCCTTTTTGTAATGCGGCGGTTCAACGATTAGCCGCATTGTCATTGCGATACGTTCTTCAATAAGGCGGCTCACGTTCAGCCGTATTGTATTACTGCTTATATTATAGGGTGACCAAATTTAAAAAAACATAATTTAAATAAACAAAATCAAAATTAATTTCATTCATCCGAAAAAACTGACCGATTACTTACGGTATTCCTTAATATTTTTTTTACAACATTTTACCTCTCACATAAAGTTAGAAAGCCCATAAATTGATATCGGTGACGGTACACCTAAGAAACATGGTGCACTTCCATAGACAAGGGTCTATCATCGAGATTTGACTCCGGGTGGGCTCCCGCCAGAAGCTCTGCGGTCAGCCCTGAGTGTCGCTTCTCCATACTCGGCCTGCGATACACTTCGGCTACTTGCATGGCTTGCTCCACTCAGGACCTCCCTTGAGCTTCTGGCTCCCGCATTTTTTTTAATACACTCCAGAGGTAGTAGCGCCAAGACTATATGGAGTCGGTATGCTCCGAGTCGGATCTGGGTCTCATGTAACCAACCCGGTCCGATTTAGTCTTAACAAGGTGGACGGTGGAAACGAAATAGTTTCCAAGTAACACCCAGGGTGACAAGTGACACTCCAATAATATTGTGTACAATCCCTCCGAACTCCAGAATCCACTGTCACTTTAGCAATTTAGCAACACACTTACAGTACCTATTCAATGCCATAGTTGTTGTTATGTCAGGCAGTGCCATGAGTGTTAAGAATCGGAACTAAAAATTGTGAAAGAGGCGGCTAATCTCTCGCTTTATTACTTTACGGCTAGCCGTGTTGAATGACGTATGGCGTCGAATACATTCCGGCGGTTTTTTAATCAGCCGTATTCAATCCGGCTGATCGTTAAACCGCCGCTTTACAAAACGGCCCTCAACCAACTAAGCCACCAGGCCAGCCAGTTTAATGTTTTTACACTTTAAAGTTTTGGTTTCTAATTTTGATCATTTGGAAAAATTTGGTCATGTACGTTTCATTTAGCATACCTACTTAACAAAAAATATTGACCCCGTGCGAAGCCGGGACGGGCCGCTAGTTTATTATAAAATACACAAATCACACAATACCTCACAATATTATTATTTCCTTTAAATAATTTCGAAGCAAAACTCGGAAACGTCTTGAAATAATTCTCTTTGCCGGAAAATTGGTGAACGTATAGGGAAAACCGCAATGTGTACTCATACCTGGTCTCTGTACACAGGTACACAGTAAGTAAGCTTCACACTATCCACATCTTTGCACATCCACAGGACTTAAAGGACCAAAGTCATAGAAGACGCCAACTGTAACTATAAGCTCTGAAGGTCTACGGGATTACCTATTGTTTAGTCGTTGGTAATCGTTTTTTTTTTCAATCAAAAACACCATATACCATTTTTATATACCATAGATATACCAGCTATTTAAAAAATATAACAGTGATTGATTTCTATATGCAATAGCTCCATATTTTAACTTTTTGAGCTCTGCTTAATCCTACGGGAGATGTAGATTTGTTGATATATTCTGATCTACTTTAAACATTAGAGTTATTTCCATTTTACAACTCCAGAAGTTCATTATAACAATGTGAAGAAAAAGTGTGATCTAATATATTTGTAGATGATCTGTTATTGCCTGTTCATACAAGATAAATAAATATGTTTTTTTAACACATTACTGTGTTCCGGTTTGAAGGGCAATGTTTCCAGTGAAATTACAGGGCTTAGAGATATAACATCTTAGATCTCTGGGTGACGAGCGTAGTGCAGTGCTAGGTAATGATTTGGACTCTTCATGTTCCAATAGCTGCGTGTCAGTGTTATGTGGCAGGCATGTTGCTTACCATCAGGCAAATGTCCTGCTCGTCTCGTCACTCGTTATTAAAAAAAAAAAGTATAAGCAAGCGAAGCTCTGTAACTGTTGCCCAGGTCATGATGTGCGAGCGTCGAGATGCAAACTTGTCAACACTTCCTACGTATGATAAATAGCGTTGCGAGATATTAAAATATGACTCGCGTATGTGACGCTTACAAGGGAAAAATATGAGGCAAATAGACAACTTTCTCACAATTTTGAAAGTATGTGGTTGCTTTATTTTTCTTATTTATGACTGCTAGAATTGTATTATATTTTCCAGATCTTTCCAACATCATCATCAGAGCAAAGTATAATTAAAAAATCGGTTGTCTGTAAAGTTACTGACGATAGTTGAACGTGACAACTTCAACTCCGAGCCTTAAATGGAACGCCTCAGAGCGAGGTAACGCCGTATGACGTCATGTTTTTTCGTGCGTGCAGCCGGCTTCATCGAATTATAAGACGTTGTCACGTCAAAAGTTTTAGTTATTTCCACATTATGAACGGCTCTGAACACAGACTTCTAAAACCAGAAGTTTTGCACTAAAACTCAAAGATGTCATAAAAGATAGAATACGATTAAATTAAAAGTTTTTTATTTTATACTACAAACAATAATACTTTGCGTCTTCAAATCCAGAGTGAATCAGTTTCTTCTATAGACTTCAGGCCCGTGAACAAAATGTATGGGTCAAATGAACCACCAGGAGACCTATGTAGGATGATAGAAGGGTATAAAGTAATAAGATTCAGCACTATGCCGTCACTTGTAAGCTGTCCAACTGAGTGCAGTTGAAGAAGAGGGGGGTTGCAACCCTCGATCATTTCTCCTTGTCGCATGATTTTTATACGGCATTGCGAAATAATGGATTAGAAGAAATATGACTCACCCAATGTTCAAACGCTGGACAATGGCTAAATTGCGGTGACATTAACGAATGGAAGCAATTAGATAAAGTAGATAAATTAATCCACATAAAATATATAACCTATTGAAGCGCCATCTGTCCAAGACGTTTGAAACTTACGATCAATAACAACAATCAACATATATAATTGATTTTTTGTTAATTGTAAATTATTGAGACCGTTATCGGAATAAAAACTATCCTATCTCTCGAGTTGGACCAAATTACACATATCTAAATGCCAACTTTCGTGAATGTCGGTTGACTTGGTAAATAGTTCACAGAGAACAAACATTATGACACTGTTTTTTTTTTTTAATTAGAGAACAAAATTGGCTGGATCAGCTAGTAAGTAATAATATTTTAACGTTACTAGCGAGAAAATAAAAAATAACGACACAATTCATTTTACAACTTGATTGATCGGTACAAATGATTTATTGCCTCCAGTTCTATTGGCCCATAAAAAAGATAATCAAAGTGTAACATAAAAACTGGAACAAGTCATTTTGGTAGTTTAGCTACCTATCTACAAGTAAACTATAAGTTTATTGCCTTGTAAACGTGCGTTTTATTTCGCTAGGCTAGCTGAAAGTATAGAGGTCCATTGTCACATATTTAATTTTATTAATGTTACACAAAATGGACGTAGGTACTAAAATAGAGAGGCACACAGAAATACTTTATTTTGAATATAAATAGATATTACAGTGAAAACAAACAATTCCTTAATTAGGATTAAGGTAAGGAAAGTTAAGATTGTCACAAATGGCGGCCTTATAAAAAGCCGTTATATTACGTTGCACTCGCCAGGACCAAACTTTTATTAAGAACCTAAAATTGGTAACATATTTTTATTCATTGAAATCAGAGAAAGGAAGTTTACTCGTATTTACGTTTTAATCACATATTTATTAATTTACCTCATTTCAAAGATGTATACAATTAATAAATTATTATAGACACTTGAAAATTAGGATGTCGATGGCAGCGAAACCTACTAGTAGTTTCGTGGTAGTAGTTGGATTTGTAGATCGATGATCATGACTCCTGATTATGACCAACCTTCTAGCGAAAGTCTCTAAAGATTTTGGTCGAGGCTTTTCGCTATGAGACCTTACAACGCCTATATAATATTATCCTTATTAATATTACGTACAACACTACATCTATGTGTACAACATACACAAAATATAACGTTTATATATAGCTTAACTCAACATTGAAAACGCGAAAAAAACAGCTAACACCACGTAGATGTCATAAACAACCTTGTTCATTTTATCGATATAAAATAAACAAGACTGAGACTTTGATATTTTTATATTTTACAATGAATACAAGAAAAATATTTATTGTTACTTGTCCATACGCTTTGCTCCAAAAAGATTAGAAGGTGTACATGTTTGTTTATCTCTCTCGTAACGAGTACATTACGAGAGATTAACAAATAAATAATGGATTCCAAATTTTAGTTTTTAAGTTTTATTTTAACTACTTGTTGTCCCGTATAAGTAAAGGTTGTTAAACCGTACTACGATACCGGATTTTAGCGCGGTACCAAAAATTGCTTATTTAAATACTATTCCCACTTTTAATTGATTGGGAAATTAAACAGCTTAAAACTAAAATAAGTTTGTTTTAAATATAATTTTCAACATTGGCTATTTAAATAAAAGCGGTCAAGTGCGAGTCGGATTCGCCCATGAAACAGCAAGTAACATAATACATACATTCTTGTAGTTCGTTGTAACTTCAATCAATTATAGTGTATTTATGACGTACTAAACAAACTACTTACTAGATAGAGTTCAAACCAATTTTCGATGGAAGTTTGAATAGTAATGTACGTCATATCTTTTTTAGTTTTATCATTCTCTTATTTTAGGAGGTATAGGGGGGGCGGGATACACATTTTACCACTTTGGAAGTGTCTCTCGTGACAATAATTATTCAGTGTAGAAAAAAATAATATGGAAACCTCAACTTCATTTTTAAAGACCTATCCATAGACAGCCCACACCACGTACAGGAATGATTTTTTAATTTTTTTGTGTAAAACTCTTAATGCGGTTCACAGAATACATCTACAATTTGATACAATTTCGAACTAAACTTAATGTTTAATTGATAAGCAGTGTTTGAATACCTGTCGGGGTGTGTTTTTATCCTCAAAGTGCACAGTTACAACAGTTTTTTGTAAATTCACAACATAAGCCACATCTACACTACAACTAACACAAAATGGAGGCCGTATTGGAATCTCAAGAAAAACTACAGGCCTTGTTCTTGCAGCGGATGGACGCTTTTCAAGGACAACTCCAGTCTTCACCTGCAGCTTCTAAACCATCATCATCATTGGCTGAAGAGTTCTTGTCTTTCCGGACCTTCATCTTACAAGCTCTGAAATCCTTGCAGGATCAAGTTTCTCTTCTTGCATGTGAAGCAGACAAACACGAGATGCGCGCAAGGCGCAAAATTCTGCTTTTCCACGGAGTCCCGGAGGTCAAGAGTGAGGATACGGCAGCCACAATTGTGAGAGTTATTTCAGAGCAGCTGAAGATTCCCAATTTCACTGTTGTAGATGTAAATAGATGCCATCGCATGGGTCGGTCTCCTGCTCCAGGCAAAACCAGGCCGATTCTCCTCAAGGTTCGTGACATGGCCATTCGTCAGCGAATATGGTATGCGAAAACTGCACTCAAGGACTCGGGGGTTACACTTTCCGAATTTTTGACGCGGCCCCGCCATGAGACATTTATGTTGGCCCGTAAGCGCTTCGGCATCGGGAAGTGTTGGACGAAGGACGGCATCGTGGTCGTGCTTGGATCGGATGGCAAACGCCATTTTATCAGCAATCAATTTGAACTTGATATACTTGAGACGCCGGCTCCAATCCAGCTAAAGAAACCTGAGGCAGAGGCAGTGAAGAAGGCATCAAAAGCCACACGAAGAGTCCCACAAAAGTAGCAACCTTGCATTTTGGTAGTATTGTGCTTTAATTACTTTATTTGTATACTTTTTATTTAGTGCTAGGGTTTGTGCAAGTATTATCTTATATGGTTTTTGTCTCACATCTTCAATATTATTATAATATTGACTTATTGGAACGTGTACACTGGTTAAACTCCATAATTTTTATACTCATTTTCATTTATTAGAATTATTTTAGTTAACTTCGTAATAACTTGTTATGATTTATGATCCAGGCATTGACAACTGTCATGTTTATTGTTCAGTTTTTTCTTAGTATTTAGTGTTACATCACCGCAATTTTGCCAGTGTCACGCGTTAATAACTCTGTTAAAGTCCTTTTAAGACTGTCACCCATTTACTATTTTTTTTTTTTTTTTTTATTTATTAGTTAGTTTACCATGATTATAATTACTGTCCACGGGATTTTTGAATATTATATAAAAGTCGTATGTATCAAAAATATGTTAATACTAAAGCAATCTCGTTCCCGCACAACCCGACAGGTGGTTAAATTAGGATTATCAAAGTTTTTATTATTTTATTTTATTAATATTATTATTTTTTAATTAGTACGTGTACGTTTGCATTTGTTTATTTATTTAATTTTTCTTTTAAACAAATATTATTTATTAGTAGGTACTTAGTATATTGTATAAAATATATAATTATATTATGATAAATATATTCAGTGACGATGACTGTGATAGTGATGGCGAATATTTTTCAGCTTCATCCGGTTCAACAGCCAGCATTCTAAGTTGCAATAGTGTTGCAAGCGTTGAACCATTATCAGATTTTCTGGAAAACACCTTTTTACATCAGTCTAAAAACTTCAACATCGTTCATATTAACGCACAGAGCATTCCGGCTTCTTATCCTGAAATGTTGGCGTCTCTTGACCATAATAACCTCCATGCTATTTTAGTCTCCGAAACCTGGCTTAAACCTTGTCTTCCTTCGACCTCTTATTCTCTCCCCGGCTTCACACTCATAAGAAATGATCGCGTCGGCCGTATTGGGGGGGGAGTGGCTATTTACCTTAAGGACAACATTCCTTTTTCTGTCTTGAGCAAGTCGCCACAACCACCCCCAGTCTCCGCGGGCGAGCATCTTCTTATTGAAATTCTTCTTTCACATGTCAAAGTTCTTCTCGGAGTCTACTATAGCCCTTCCAAAAACGTCAACTATTTTTCTTCATTTGACAATCTTTTGCTCAACCTTTTACCTTCTTACAATCACTCCATTATAATGGGTGATTTCAATACTTGCCTGCTTAAAAAAGATCTTCGGTCTTCTTCCCTCCAATCCATTGCTAAATCTTACAACTTACTCATTCTTCCTCTCAACTCTACTCATCATTTTCCTAATAGTACCCCATCTTTGCTAGATTTGATGTTAGTCTCTTCTCCTAATAACATTGCTTCACATGGTCAGCACTCGGCTGATGAGTTTTCATACCATGATTTAATATTCCTTTCATACAAAATTCGTCCCCCTAAATCTAAGCCGAAAATCGTCATGCATCGCAATTTTAGTAGCATGGATCATGAAGCACTCCTTATAGACGCCAAACAAATTGATTGGGGCCCCGTTGTAGACGCTATTTCGGTGGATGAACAAGTTGTCATTTTTAATAAGCTCGTTACTGAACTGTATGATATTCACGCACCTCTACGTAAAATAAAAATTAAACATCTTCCTGCCCCTTGGCTCACCGATGAAATTAAGTTACTTATGAACAAAAAGGCTGCAGCTAAATCGCGATATAAGTCGCATTCAACTGAGGTTAATAAAGATAAATACGTTCAGGCCCGGAATCGCTGTAATAAGGTGTGTAGAGATGCAATGCGCCGACATGTTCACAAATCTGTTCATAATGAGAATCCAGGCAAAGTCTGGAAATTTCTAAAGTCTATGGGAGTCGGCAAATCACGTCCAAATTCTACCCCTAATAAATTAGACTTAGATGCCCTCAATAAACATTTTTCCTCTGCTTCATCTATATCGGAAGCGATAAAAAATTCTACTATAAATCATCTTTCTGCCATCCCATCTCCTGACTACTCTCAATTTAAATTCAATCGATTCACTGAAAGTGATGTTAAGAAGAGTGTTGTGTCGATCTCCTCCAACGCTGTTGGCGGTGATAGTATCAGTAGGAACATGTTATTGCCCATCCTTGACGCCATCCTTCCCGTCCTATGCGCAATCTTCAATAATTCCATCACATGTGGTGTTTTTCCGACAATCTGGAAAGATGCACATTTAATACCTTTGCCGAAGAAACCTAATCCTACTTCCTTTTCCGAATACCGCCCTATATCTATTCTTCCTTTTATGTCCAAAGTCCTTGAGCGTCTTGTCCATTCACAACTCAACCAATTCCTAATCAGGCAAGACCTCTTAAACCCTTTCCAATCCGGTTTCCGTCCAGGGCATAGCACTGTATCCGCCCTTGTTAAGATCACCGACGACATTCGCAAAGGTATGGACGACGGCAGGCTTACTGTTCTAGCCCTGTTAGATTTCAGTAATGCCTTTAACGCCGTCGATTTCGATATCTTGCTGGCGACACTGCGCTCTATTAACATATCTCCATCGGTAATCAATTGGTTTCATAGTTACTTGTATGGACGCCGACAACGTATTCACCTCGACGATGTTTTATCGTCTTGGTGTAGTACAAATGCCGGTGTCCCTCAAGGCGGCGTGCTATCACCTCTTCTTTTTGCTATTTTTATAAACTCAATCTCTCAAAACCTTAAATCTTCCTACCACCTTTACGCAGACGATCTCCAAATTTATTCCCAAGCCCGACTCTCAGATATCAAAGTTGCCATTGAACTCGTGAACGCTGATCTTCGACAAATTGTTCATTGGAGCAACTCTTTTGGATTGAGCGTTAATCCCACCAAAACGCAGGTAATAGTGATTGGGAGTCCTTACATGATATCTAGAGTTGACTGGGGTTCCATTCCAGAAGTTGTTTTTGACGGAATAGTAATTCCGTACAGCGAATCGGTCAAAAACCTTGGCGTGATTTTCGATCGCACGTTAAGCTGGGAACATCAACTAAAAGCAGTCAGTAGTAAATTATTCGCTTCTGGGGGATCGTTGAGGCGACTACGAAACTTTTTACCCACTGCTACTAAAATTGCGCTTGCACAATCTCTTCTTCTTCCCATTTTAGACTACGCTGATATCTGCTACCTCGACCTCAATGAAGACCAGCTAAATAAACTTGAGCGTCTCCAAAATTATTGCATAAGATTCATATTTGGCTTGCGCAAATATGATCATGTATCTCAGTTCCGTATGCAGCTCAAGTGGCTTCCCATTCGCCTTCGTCGGAATGCTCATATTTTATCTCTACTCTACAATGTTTTATTTCAACCCTCATCACCGCGTTATTTGAAAGATGTTTTTACATTCTGGAGCGATGCGCACTCTCTGCCTCTCCGGTCTAAGAACAACTTGTCACTCCAATCGCCTTTGGCACGCAGCGAAAATTTCTACGGCAAGTCGTTCGCTTTTCGGGCCGTTGAGCTGTGGAATGCTTTGCCTGTAACTATTAGACAAGCTCCATCAGTTGCAGTTTTCAAACAACTGGTAAATCAGGTATATCTATCTACGTGATAATTTAGTTGAAGTCGTTACTCTTATTTAAGTTGTAAATTTATCAATTTCATATATTATTGTATAAATATATCCTTTAGTAAATCATGATATTTATTTATTAGTTTATATTATATTCGTATTTATGTATTAGGATGTATTGTTATTAATATGTAGGTTTATGTTTAATAGTATTGTAGTGTATTTATATTAGAATATTTCAAAGTTAATTTTCATATTTATAGACTTATAATCTTTCACTCATTGTTTGTACTTCCCCGTCTTATTATTCTTCATTTCTCCTTTTCCATCCAGCGGTTGCCTGGAAGAGATCGCTTTTAGCGATAAGGTCGCCAATTGTTACTTTATTTTATTAAGTTTTTGTAACTTTGTTTACTTTGTTAAGTGCAATAAAGAGTTAATCTATCTATCTATCTATCTATCTACTTACCAAGTTTCAACAGTATAGTTCTTATAGTTTCGGAAAAAAAGTGGGTGTGACATACGGACGGACAGACAGACAGACATGAAGAATCCATAAGAGTTTAATAAGTGAACGTTTTACGGAACCCTAAAAAGACTAGTCTGCGAGCGACGCTTTGTAGAACAACTACAATTACAACCTCTTTTCAACAATTTTCGCTTCTGTTTCGCATTTCCTGGCATTTTGCCAATTAAGAATATAACACGATTTGAATTTAGAATTCTTGTTAATGGCATTATAAAAATTCGAATATCCAACGAAAAAGTTTAACGTTGAAGATGCCCAAATGCGGGCGTAATTTTGCTCTTGATATTTCTTGAAACACATGTTGTGTATAAAGTAAAATACTCAGCAGGGAAGAGTATAATCTGGGAAACAAGCGAAATTCTCCCAGTGTCATATAGAAGCAAAACTTGGTAAAGTAATTACGGACGTAGCGAGCGAAGACAGTACCGTGCCATAGTACATCAGTATTAGATCTTTAGAGATAAATAATAGTTGTCATCTTTTTCTGTGGTACTGTTAAACCACTGTTACTAGAGTAGGTAGTTTTTTTTTTTTGGTTTTGATCCTGTTGTAGAAGTTGCCTTTTAAGATGATTGTGAAATTGGATAGATGTTGTAACAGAAAGCGACCCGCAAAGTAGATTAATTGTTGAATAGAGGATATGATAAGGAACAGTATTAAACTTGATCTGACGAATGGCTTATTTGATAATCTCCATCAAATTCTATCAAATTTTAGTTTGGTTCCGAAGAAGATATGGAATCAATGAATTTAAATTCTTTATTTTTTACACTATTCAAATGTTACATTTAATTTGGGAAAACAGTATGAGCAGCGAAATGAATAAAAATAACACGCAAACCGGCTTTCTCTGTGTTATAATAATATGGATGGTATAAAGTCTTGATACTGTCTGTATTTCATTCGTTGTAGTACTAACATTTCCCAGCCATCTTATTACAGAACGGGGGAATGTAATGAAAAAATAATATTAAAAGTAGACGGTGGATTTTTATTTTTAACAAATGTTTCAACGACGGTTCTGTGGTCATTGCCATGATTGCTTTAGTTTAACTCGAAATACCATTTAATTTTGTAATAATATAAAAGTTATTTTTTTCACGAGAATTCTTCTACTATATGTAGACCTATTTCGAAGGTTTCTTTGCAGACTAAGTAAAGAGATACGGTTTCTTTTCTTACGTTACAAAACAAGATCCAAGGAGATCTAAATGTGCCGGTTCGCGCCGTGACCTCGACACGAGACCGAGACCGGAGACCGCGACCGGAGACCGCGACCGGAGACCGCTACCGGAGACCACGACCGGAGACCGCAACCGGAGACTGCTACAGGCACTTGACATTACGGAAATGAATAGGCGCCAGCCGTGACCGCGACAGGAGACCGAGACACGTGTCGCGAGACAGGTGTCGCGGTCTCGGCTCGAACTGGCGCCCATACAAAATTATAATGTCAAGTGCATGTCGCAGTCTCCGGTCGCGGTCTCAGCGCGAACCGCTACCTTAACATCTGCCACCCACACATCAAGTACAGGTTTTAAATTGTATCAGTCTGGTAAGTCATGGGAAAATTAAACACGATTATCACCAGACTGATAACGCGATTAATGTAAAACTAACATATAAATTGTTAAATGAAAAGTAGTATACACGTTATACTTGACTTGGATAAAATTTAGCGCCGAGAAAGAATAATTTTTCTCGGCGCTGAATTTGATTAAAATCGAATTGGTAGTTTTTGCATGAAACATACATCCAGCCATCTATCCAAACAAAGTTTCGCGTTAATAATACGATGATACTATTATTAGGATTACACTATATATGTTATTCTACATATATGTGCGTTAGTTTAGTTTGATAATGCCCTGAGGTTTTTGCGCTAACTCATAGTTAGATAGACAGTAGCGGACTTCTAAGGCCAACTGCCAACTGCTATTTAAAAAAAACATTGTATTTAATACTCTTCATAATATACAAAGTTATGACATTATCATATATCTTCCGAAGTGCTTAGGTTAAGAGTTAACTCCTTTTCCACATCCCGATATAAAAAACAAATCGACATATTATTTTCCGGCGAACCCCGAGGGTTCGCTTCCAGCCTAGGTTTAGGAAGCCTACTTATTCAACTCAGCGTTATCTTTAACAAAAAAATATAAAACAAAAACTTGTGTTGCGGTGAAATGCTGGAAAACAAAAGGTAAATTGTAGGCAGCATTTTCCAGCGGTGGCGGTGAATCGTAATAAGTTGATTTCAGCCCTTTGAATTGATAATCAGATATTTTTTATTCTACTTTTTTTGATGTTTTGTTGGATATTGGCGAACCTTTTGTTGCTGAGAGCAGGTTTAGAAATGCTTTGTTATTGAAATCCCGTTTCGTAAATATTTTTATCGCTTGTTTTATTTGGTTGTTGTTTAATGAGTCAGACGCATTTAAATCTTTTTACTAATTGGATAGATTTGTAGCCTCGTGTAGCCCGAGCTACACGAGGTTAGTTTTTCAAGCTAGTATAGCAAACTTGTGTTAGTAAGCTAGCCAGCTAGTACCTACTTCTACTCGTAGCTTTGTGTAGACAACGCTACGCAACGCTAGTTTTGTCTACACGAAACTAGAAGTACTAGCTTACTAACACTAGCTAGCTATCCTAGCTTGAAAAACTGGCCTCGTGTAGCTCGGGCGTTTGTGATCATTAATCAATAAGAATAATTATTATTTTGTTGCTCAATATCAGCACATAAATCATCACAAGACGCTTGTCTCATCTTTGATCTTCTTCACTCCCTGTGGTCAAATACCGGCCCCGAGACTATACATAATATATACCTGCCCTCTCTGCCGGAGAAGGGCTCTTGAACACTCTCGTCCAGGGGTAGTTTGGGACCATGTAATTAGAGCCGTCATTGCTTTGACGCGATTCGGCTCTCTGTAATGTTTTCAATGTTAATTAATCCCAACACAAATGCAATAACTATTAAATACTGAGATTACCAGCTAAACATAGTCGTAGGTGTAAAAGATGTATTGTAATGTGCTGCTGAGCACAGAATACAGTTATTAAAAGCTATAACAGTCCTACAAACACATCCGTCGCTACTGTAGTAAACAATAGTTTGCATTGTTGAGTCAGTGTCTCTTCTCGCAAGGAGAGAGTAATGGCCCAAATCCACGCTGGCCCAGTGCGGGTTGGTGGATGATTTATGACCTCGAAAGATTCTAGGGGCTTGTCGGTTTCCTCACGGTGTTTCCCGTCCCGTCTAGTTCAGCTGTAACTTACGTATTCCTACTATAAATATGATTTAAAAATATTTGCTTACTAATACTAGGTACGAATAAGTAACGATTCTTAGGGAGTTTAGAGTATTAGACTAGCTGCGGGCAGAGTACAGTATTGAGTTTTGGATTTTGTTCTCAATTTGTTCTAATCCTTACTAATATTATAAATGCGAAAGTAACTCTGTCTGTCTGTCTGTCTGTCTGCTGGGCTTTCCCGTCTAAACCAGTGAACCGATTTTGATGAAATTTGGTATACATATAGACTAGACTCCGAGACACAGCATAGGCTACTTTTTATTGCGGAGAAAGGGGTGGGGTTGAACAATGTAACGCAAACGGGGAAAAATATTTCTCTTTGAGAGCTTTAGCTGCGTGTGCCATTCTCCTTGGCGTGGACTGAAGTCTGTGACAGCACGTGTCACAGACTTTTGAAGACACGTGTCACAGATTTAAAGGTTGCGTCATTTTATGTAAACAAAGTTGCAAAAATGCATTGTTACATTTTTACGTGTAAATTAAAAATATCTCTAATCTTATATTGTGTAATATTGTTTATATGAAATTCTCTACACCAATATAACTATTCACATACAATCGTACATTAGAAGTACTTAAAGAAAGAACCATGCTGCCTCGATTTTACACCAAAGCTGTTTTCGATAATCAAGCTCAAGATTATCTAAAGAAGACTGATCACCTGAATGAAGAATCATACTACAATGATTAACATATAGACACAGATTACAGAAATAAAACCAGATGGAACGCGCAGAACAGAGAACCTGAAGCAGACAAAGCAAATACAAACATTGAAGCAAATACAAATTCCAGTCAGTACGAAATGGACTTCCGTGTTGTACGGGCGTCCCGTGTGATTTTAAGTTTTGTTTGAAAATATGCTGTTTTATTTCTGTAATCTGTGCGTATAGAATAATATTCTCAGTGTTCAAACGCTGGACGTCGGCAAAATTGCGGTGATACGTACCTACCTTCTATTGCCGAATGGAAGCCATAAGAAAAAAGAAGGAGAGAAGAATGCATTGTTGTTGTTTTATAAACATGATGTTATTATGTATCTGAACAAATACATTATTTATCACAAATATATAATTTTGAACAAAAGCCCGTGATGTTTTTTGATTTTAATGAATATTTTAGGATATATCGTAGTTTTAAACAACTCCGTAACAAAATAATAGACCACTTTATTAGGACACGTGGTCGCCGTGGTAGCCGTGGTCCTGAGGGCGAACTTCTCGCACTCGACGATCTTAGCCAAGACGCTCAACAATGAGAGGTCATGTGAATTGGAGAAGCGAGATGAGGCCGATACCTGTCACTCATCCAATGACGTGAAAGTGGACATGGGAGCGATCTTAAAGGCGCACTTGACTCGCATCCAGTTTCCACCGGAGGGTCTAGGGTGTCGGACGCTTAGGGCGGTCCGGCATCGCACCTAGGGATATGGTTTCCCGAGGTCGTGACGCGTCGCTGGTTTTTAATGCATCACTAGAACCAAATGCGGTGGTTCGGACGTCTCCCATGAGGTGTCCCCGCAAAAGGCGGCGGCAATGGCAGATTGAGTCACAGTCGAATGCGATAGCGGTCCCGCGCTTCTACCGCCTAACTAAATCGACTATCGCTTTGCTAATGCTGTCTCTATCATTTCAAGCGAAAAGAAAAGAGAGAGAAACATCAAAGCGATGACATTTTTCGTTCGGCGGTAGACCCCCAGAGACTGCTGCCAACCCACGGCTGGAAAAACCTGTCGTAGGTATGGGGTTTGATCGGTAAGGTTGCCATATCCGTACGTAATATTGATCTCGACATATCCCACTATGTCAATGCGTGACCAGGGGCTCCAAAGCTTGCGGTCCAAGCAATTCGGTCAGGGGGGAGTTGCGCGCCGTAGACGATGCTGGCGCGACTGAGACGTGCCGCGATGAACCGTGGCCGTAGAAGAAATACCCCGGCTGAAGAGAAATACCGATATAACGGTGCGCCGCTCTCCTTGCCTACTGCGGCCTTGCGTGGTCGTTAGCGTGTGATGGTGGACGCGGTGGGGCTGTAGGGGATGAAGAGTGCCGATATATCGGTGAGCTGCTGTCCCCGTCCTCTTCAGCCGGATGATGGTAGGCATTAGTCCCACCGCCTGATACAAAGGGTGTCTAGACGTGAAGATATCTGGCACCGACGAGGCAGTTGGTTACCGAGGTGATCACGGCGTGCATTATCCGCGGCGGATTCGCAGAAGAGTGCTAGAGCATACCCGTGTCCACGGCAAAGGTTTTAGTCGGTACCACTCATGTCGAATCTGACACAAATCAACCATTCTCTTCAAGCGGAATGGTATAATGCATTGCCTCCACATAAAACGGCACCATTTGCTTTTTAATTTCAAAATAATACAATTTCCCGTTAAGGAGTCGTTTACTGTAACTATTACCACACCCCGGACACTCGGCCTAAAATCTATACAGACGGTGCAGTTGACATACCTACACTCACACATCTCGCATATGTCGTTCGAACGCATTTACGCATGTGTGCGTGTCATCTATGTCGTGTCGCTGAGTGCTTCTCGCGTTCTTGCGGGGTAGGAAGCTTGAAACTGGCGGGGGGTGGGGAGTGTCCGTTCTATCTGTATTATCTATTCTATGCTATTACTAAAGCACAGGGGCAAACATTTAAGCGCCTAGGAATCGATTCACGCAAAGACGGTTTTTTATACGGACAACTACTTAAGTATATGTTGCGTTATCAAGATCATCAGATAACAGATATAATAAATTTGATCTTCTACCGTAAGAAATAAAAAACTAAAAATATCATATACACAGAACTACTTTTATATGTAATAACTTTACTATGTAAAACGTTTTAGTATATCCCAGTACGTTTATCTAGCGTTCCTTCGTTATTTTTCTATAGTTCTCTTAGTGATCATAGCTTTTTAAAGCGATGTAAATTTTAGTAGGGATTTTCCCCAAATAGACGCGGGTGAAACCGCGGGTCTCAGCTAGTTTTCCATATATTTGCGAGCGTTTACGCAACATCAAAAGAGAATTTCAGATAATATTACGCCGACACCGCGCGCAGCGGACTTGAATGAAACATACTTGCCATTAGGAGCAGTCCGAAGTTTTACCCTCGTAGTTATTCCCGTTATTTACCCGAAATAAAAAGTAGCCTATTCGAGACTATTCCGACTGTGTTCCAAATATCAACCGGATTGGGTTGATATTTGCAACTTATTGGATTATTTATTTGGATTGACTATTTGGATATTTAGTCCAGACGTTCCGACGTGATTTAGCAAGAAACATCAAAACTTTCGCATTTATAATACTAGCAGCGCCTCGCAGTTTTACCCGCGTATTTACTGATCCCATTATTTTCCCAAAATAAAAATATCCTATGTGTTATTTCAGACTTTAGATTATAGTTTGGAAGATAGTATAGTCTGTGTTCAAAAAATTCAGCCCAACCCTCAACGAGTTACGACGTTATTGAGCAACAAACGTCCCAACTTTGACATTTATAATATTAATAGAATTAGTAGGAAAATACACACATTGTACCCTAATCCCATCTTTATTTTACTATTTTATGTTTCATCTCATCCATGGTGCCTGGACGTACTTTTAGCAATAAGGCCGCCATTTGTTGAACTATATAGCTTCAAGAATGTTTATGTTCGTTTAGTTATTTTTGTGACAGTAATTAATAAGTATCTCTTGATCTACGTAACTTTGGGTTATTTAACTAGGACATTATATTTAATTAAGACATAATAAAGAAGAAAGGTTACTAAGGACATAAAATATCTTAGTTTTCCTGTTCTTTAATTGAAGAATAAGAAGCCGTTTCTTTGCCGGTCCAATAATGTCCTTGCGAAACTTTAATTATTTGAAATGTGAATTTTCTAGCGAGCGTTGGCGACGAGCCAGATTGCTAAAGTAGATAGGGTTGCCATAATTAAACAGCAATTTTGTTCCTTAAAAAGGGTTTATTTCATGAAGGCTGATCGTAATTTATTGCAAAATTTTGTTTGGCTAATGTATGTCTAGACTACTTTGAGAATTGAATAAATTTATTTCGACACTATAATTAGAATTAAACACGCAAAAAATTGAGTTTCAGTTCTAAGTATGGGGGCATCACTAAACTTTTTTTTTTATCTTATTGCGGTTCACAGAATACATCTACTTACCAAGTTTTAACAGTACTCATAGTTTCGGAAAAAAGTGGCTGTGATTTACGGACGGAGACACAGACAGACAGACAGACATGACGAATCTATAAGGGTTCCGTTTTTACGTTTTACGGAACCCTAAAAATTCATACAGTATTCATCCAAATTGCAACTTCGATATAAAATTGCGATTTGTGATTTGTCACAAAATTTGCTATATTACTTAGTATAATTGTTATTTTTGTTATCTATTAAATATACTTAAATATTTTTTTACTATTTTAGCGAAAATGTAAGTATTTGTGTTATTTCTGTTTCTGGGCAAATTTCTTTCTCGCGACAAAATATAAAAACAAATAAAATGTAAGCTTTTTAGCGCAAGTTCGTTTAACTGGCAATGCGCCAAATTGCTAATACGAAACTGTAAGCGAGCCATAAAGTAGAGTCATCGTTGTCCGATACACGCTTTCAACTTGGGAATGGTTTAACGGATATATATTTTTAATGAATGAGACTCTAATTTGTTCATGTAAATAAATAAGTTATTGAATTTTTAAACTGGCTACTACCTACCTACCCACCTACCTACCTGTCTTCTTACCTACCTACTACCTATCTTATACTAAAATAAAAAACATCGCACACCCAATCGAATTCAACAAATACACCATAAAATACACCACGAATAGAAATCTTACTGGTTTTTTTAATACACTAGCGGCCCGTTTCGGCTTCACTCTGATATTGTCTCACAAAGACCAATAATCGAAATAAAACTATTTAATATCTCAAGTTCGTCACGTAACGTAGCCATTTTATATTTTTATCAATGGGAGAGGGCACGCGCAGTCACGTCACGGGCCAAACGAGGCTTGGACGTAATATTAGTGTGCCAAAAGTGACGCGGTCGTGTGCGCACTCTTCTTGAAAATGACCGCCAAATGCGGTTGAAACTTAAGTCGAGCTACCTCATTCATATGACACGTGAATAACCCGTTCATTAATTTAGAGGCTGCTGTTTCGCTTGCTTATTGCGTAAATGTCATTTAGTAAGTTTAGATTCCTTGCGTAAATATAATTTAGTAAGTAGGGTTTTGCACTAACTTGAATTTTGGTAGTCAATAGAGATAATCTCGGGTCAACTGCAATATGCACGTTATAAATAAAAAGGAACCAGTTATCGAAACTTTGAAACTACAGAAGATCGTAAAATGTGTACCTACGATTAAAATCCAACTCTGACAAATAACTACACGCTATCCTAACTGGGGACATTATTATAATGGCGGTGTTGCCATCAAATCGTGTTTCTCTCACTGGATGTTAATTGCTTGCAACTCAGCAGAGATAATTCACTTTTACGTATTACGTTCTTCTTCATTACATTCTTTTTAGTAGGTACTTTCGAAAATGCAGATTTTACTTCAAATTATAGCGTACATTTTTTTACACATTTATGTACCTACTAGCATAGGTGAACCCATTTTTACGAAGTGGTCAAGAAAATTCTAACAAATTCCACACACCAACGTAATATCCCTCACATACACAATATAGCACATTATTATATAAGTGCGCTAGCTCTCGCCTTCGGCTCGAGCTAGCAATAGCGCCTCGGCTGTAATTATCAAAGCGCACGTATGTCATACGACGTTTTATAACATATTTGCGAAGAAATAGGTAAATAAAACTCTGACGACATTTTCAAATAAAAACAATACAGCGAAAAATAAGGGCGCGGAATAATACTTGTCCACAGATTAGCAATAGCAATGCGCACGCATCGGCGCCTTTTTTAAAGGAACGGCACAGAACCAGCCAGTACGCCATTAGTAATAAAATAAATTAATATTTTTGTGTTTTGTTACAGATAAATTGTTGTAATTTATGGTCAAAATGAATTAAATTAACGAATTAAATAATTATTTTTTATTTTTTTATTCTTTTTTACCTCTCAAAGTAAATTTTATTCACAAAATGTTGACCACTTTTCTGACATAAAAACTCTTTACTAAGATTTAAACAGGTACCGTTCGTTTTAGACGGAGCATTTTGTGACCGTGCGTTTTACATTATACAATATACATTACCGCACAAGTACGTAATGAGATACATTACGATACAAAAATTGGTGAAACAGGAGACCCTTTAGGTACGAGCAAATATGTTATAAATTATATTACACATTCACAGTGAATAAGCAAATATGTCTTCCATCTATTTCATACGTATCTAAGTATATTTAAACTCCCTTTCTCTTTCAGGCATTGATAGTGAACCAGCGTCCGGAAGTATGGGAGGGTTCCGAGTTTATCCTGAGTTGCATGGCTTATGGGTCTCCAGAAATCACCTTCACTTGGTACAAGGATGGAATCAAAATCAACTTTAATGGCACTACTAGGTAAGTTCATATTTGTAGGTACCATCGCTACCTAATGAGTTATAGTGTACCCTACCTTATTGCGAGTTGACGAACTAGTCTTTGTTGAGTTCAAACGTGCGTAAAAACTAGATTTTGTATCAATTTTTTTGCTGTTAATAAAGTGATGATGTACAAAATAAACAGTACCTACAAATGTAAAAAGGTGTTGAATAAATAAGTATTTGCAGACATTATTCACACAACACCATCTAAACCAAAACTAATACATTGTAGTGGTAGGACTCTTAGCAGAGTCCGCCTGGGGAAGTACCACACCTTTGCCAGTTATTCTACTGCCAAGCAGTAATGTGCAAACATTACTGTCTTCCGGTTTGAAGGGCAATGTTTCCAGAGAAATTACAGGGCTTAGAGATATGTCTTAGATCTCTAGGTGACGAACGCAGTGCAGTGCTAGGTAATGATTTGGACTCTTCATGTTCCAATAGCGGCGTGTCACTGTGCTGTTATGTAGCAGGCATGTTGCTTACCATCGGCACATGTCCTGCTCGTCTCGTCATTTTTTATTAAAATAAATGTTTGTCTGTAAAGTCGGTTTACTGACGATAGAACGTGACAACGTCTTAAGAAAATACTGATGGAATGGTAACATTTTTCAAAAGAAAATTTTAATTTCATTTGTTTAATTGATTTGTATGTAAAAAGTAATCAGTAGAATTTAGTCATTTTCAATCAAAACAATGCAAAAAACAATGCAAAAAAGCTTTTAGATGCCGGGGATCGAACCCGGGGCATTTCACATGCAAAGCGAACGCTCTACCACTGAGCTACATCCCCGCTTGAACTACTGGTCGAAATAATTAATACAAACATGCGGCGAGGTAACGACCGACGGTAACGACCGACGGTAACGACCGACGGTAACGGTACATGACGTCATGTTTTGTGGGCGTGCAGCCGGCTTCATCGAATTATAAGACGTTATCACGTCAAAAAAAAACTAAGCAAAGCTTGTATGGGAACCAAGGATTTCTGATATTATAAATGTGAAAATTTGAATATACTCGTATATCGTTCTGTCACGTCGGAACGGTTGAACGGATCGAATTGAAATTCGGAACACAGTTAGATTATAATTTATAATAGTCTGGAATAGGACATAGGCGGATACTTTTAATTACAGGAAAATTACGGGAATGGGAAAAACGCGGGTAAAACCGCAAAGCGCTGATAGTCGTTCATATATTCTTAGTATACATAGAAACATATTGAATCTAACATACCTACCATTAATTGATATATGTGTTGACTGTTGATGAAAGGATGGTTTTCACGAGGCGAGGAAAAGCTCATGTTTGTTACTTGCTACGTTGCTTTTACAAATTCGACTACTAGAACAATAGTAGGTACTAGAATTAAGCAGTTCCGTGTTCCCATTTCACAAAAGCTTGAGTGCTTTAGCAGTGTTCACACATATAAACTTCCAAAGCATAGTTAGCACCTAAATACTGTAACATGCTGGAAATTTCCGTAAAGCTTGCGACGGGAGCCCGGGGGCAGGTAATATGCAATAACAATTAGGCAAAACATCTTTGTTTACTCTCCCGGGTGCTAGCCTGTATAATCTGGTGAAACTTTATAATTTCCCTCTATTTTGTTCTGATGTTAGATTTACCACGGCTATTGTAGATTAGGGGTTACAACGCCCGATTTACGTACTAAAAAAAAACTACTCATCGAATCGAGTTCAAACCAATTTTCGTTGGTAGTTTATATGGTAATGTAAATCATATTTTTTTTTTAGATTTTTCATTCTCTTACTTTAGAAGTTAGAGGGGGGGGGACACACATTTTCCCACTTTGGAAGTGTCTCTCGCGCAAATTATTCAGTGTAGACGAAATTGATTTTAGAAACCTCAACATCATTTTTAAAGACCTATCGATAGACACCCCACACGTGTAGGTTTGATAAAAAAAATGTTTGTGTTTCAGTTCTCAGTATGGGGGGCAACCCTAATTTTTCTTTTTTTTTTAATTTTTTTGTTCAAATCTTAATGCGGTTCACAGAATACATCTATTTACCAAGTTTCAACAGTATAGTTCTCATAGTTTCGGCAAAAAGTGGCTGTGACATACGGACGGACAGACAGACAGACAGACATGACGAATCTATAAGGGTTCCGTTTTTACGTTTTACGGAACCCTAAAAATGTACGACATTGTACCCTTGACGGGCGTGCAATATTAACCAGTTTACAAGTACATATCTATCACTTCCTTGTAATTCTGTTTTTGAAAACAAACATTGTGTGTCATCCGCCAAACTGCAGTCGGCCAGCGTGGTGAATTATGGCTTTGGCTCTCTGGCTGTGAAAGAAGGCCGTGAGTGAGTGACAGGGACAGGGAAGATAAAAGGGATGGTTGTGCAAATTTTACTACCGTATGTTGTATGTTACTCGGCCTTGCGCGTTAGCCCGAGATGCTGCACTACATTTTTGACTGTAACACAGGAATCTTAAATTAATTTTATAACACATTTGCTCGTAAAGGGTCTCCTATTGCACCAATTTCTGTATCGTAATGTATCTCATTACGTACTAGTGCGGTAATGTATAATGTAAAACGCACGGTTTCAAAATGCTCCGTCCACAGACTAGGTAGAGAGATATGCTCCGTCTAAATCGAAAGGTACCTCTTTAAATCTTAGTAAAGAGTTTTATGTCAGAAAAGTGTGGTCAACATTTTATGAATAAAATTAACTTTGAGAGGTAAAATATAATAAATAATTATTTAATTCGTTAATTTAATTAATTTTGACCATAAATTACAACAATTTTTCTGTAACAAAACACACAAATATTAATTTGCTTTACTTATTACTAATGGCATACAGGTTCTGTGCCGTTGCTTAAAAAAAAGACGCCGATGCGCGCGCATTGCTAATCTGTGATCAAGTAAATATTATCTAGACAAAGCTGTGCCAAGTCTAAGGTACCTTACTGCGATTTCTTTATTAATATAGTTAATGTTGTGTGAATTGGCCGTTGAAGGGTACACAAGGGTACAAAACCAGGTGCACCATGACACCATTGCACCAATCTGTCGCCAGAACCATTGATGATGGAAAATGGCCAATTGGAAAACGTTGATTCAATAACCAGTCAATTGTTTTTGTCTTACTATTTTCCCTAAATTGAATTGTATGTATATGGTGTGAACAATAAAGAATTTCAATAATACTTATGTGTAGGCGAGCCGGAAACAAACAGTTTAAAAAAATATTTCCAGTCCAGACGGACTTCTATTCATTGATAGAAGTCCGTCTGTACGTCTATTTTATGTTAGATAGGTGGTCGATTTGACGCTCCCAAAAAAAATAGAGCAGAAGTCAGTATTCGATGCTGAACGCAGGTGCTGCTGTTGAATGCATGCATGTGTTGTTGTTGATTAACAACAGCCTAATATGAGACACTAGCGTCCAATTACCAATACCAGTATAGGGTATTATCTCGCTTAACAAACATAAGTAGTTACAACAGATACAACATAACGTGTAAACAAAATTTACTTGTATCCACTAACGGGCTAACGTATAAAGAATGTTCAACGGCCAAGTCACAAAACATTAACTATATTAATAAAGAAATCACAGTAAGGTACCTTAGACTTGGCACAGCTTTGTCTAGATTTCATTACTTTTTAGAGATAAATATGCAGCTTAATCGAGACTTGGCTAGTTTTTTACAGAATGTTTTTGGTGGGATTTCACTTCTTTTTGTAGAAACGTGGACTTATCGATTTATTATATTAGATGTATTATTTGACACTTATTATTTTTTTCCGTTTCTGATTCTTGTATATTAGCAACATTCGCCCAGTAGTGGGAAGCAATAGGCTAGATTAAATTAGAAGATGTGTCCCACTATGCTGGATTTTTGCAATGACAGTCGATTTTTTTGTGTACCAATAGTAGAAAGGGGCATTGCTATATCTCTTATACAGCTGGGACAAGCTGAGGGTTCTTCATCAGATACTTCAGACCTTCGATTTTTGACATCAAATGAAGAGGCAAACAAAGTTGAATATTTTTTGTAAAGGCGTGTTTTCAAATAACCAGGTATACCACAAAGTACCCTAGATTTTCGATATTCCTAGTTTTTATAGTTTTTCCTTTATGTGGCCATTAAACCCTAAGTCTGTACCAAATTTCAGCTCTCTGAGTTTATGGGAAGTACTAGTTCTATTTTGATGATCATGAGTGAGTGAATGAGTGTCGTAAATGCGAAACTTTGCTTTCGCTTAACTTCGGAACTAAATGACGTACAGACTTGAAATTTTGGATGTTAAGTACGCGATTATAGCTTACTAGATGACGAAAATTTCAGCGTTCAGGTCTTATCTAGAGGTTCTCAAATAGGGGCCTGAAAATGCGGCGAAATGGTTCCAGTAAAGGATGGTACGGCAGTGTTTGCTTGGCGCTCGACTTGGCGGGGGCACTACCGTGCCCCCAGATTCGAGAAATATTATTTGATTTATTATTCGAAGAAGATTTCCAACGAAGATAGTAAAAGTACGAACGAAGATAGTGATAGTAAAAGATAGTGAAGAGTAAACGAAGAAATTGAAATGAAAAAAAATCAAACTAAATTTCACATCACCTCCATCTCATTTGCAGCATTCTAAGAGTGCATTCGAGAGCATGAGGTAAGCGTAAAAGCAGATACATTCTACATTTCGAAACGCTTGCAAAGTCGTCTACAGATCGTCTAGAATAGCTTAGAGAAAAATTCACAAAGGTTTCAGGAAATGGACTGCATTACAAAGATGAAAACTTAAACCTACAATTACTGGATTGCATCCATCTGGTGTTTAAAGTTAAATCCTAGGTTTGCTTCTACAAAACGACGCCAGATTTACATTTTATTCCTTTTCTTAGAAGTTTTCCACTTATCCGTAGCTCTCTAATACCACTTGAGACGAGAGCGACTTATCATAATATTATTTTGCGTAGAATATTACTCTGGTTAGAGCAACTCGTGTGCTCAATAGATCCTACTAATATTATAAGTATCAATGTATGGATATTTGGATGTTTGTTGCTCAATCACGTCCTAACGTATGAACGGATCGGGCTGAAATTTGGAACACAGATAGACTATAATTTAAAAGAACACATAGGTTGAACGGGAACTACGCGGGTAACACCGCGGGGCGCTGCAAGTCATTGAATACGTTTTTGTATGTACTATAAGATTTGTTTTAGATTGTTTTGTATCCTACATATTTTCTATCGGTATTATTAATGCGCAAGTTTATACTTATGTATGTATGTATGGATGTTTTAAGTAAAAAGTACTAGCGTGATCTGGATGAAATTTGATACAAATATAGATAGATAATGGTCTGGAATACCACATAGGCTACTTTTCATCGCTGGTGAAGGTATCGTGAACTTTGCGGAGAAAACGTATTTAATATTTGCAGATTAAATGGTGGCCAACTTTCCTGATTTATGCATTTAATTACTTAGGAGCACCTTCGGTTTTACCTGCGTAGCTGCCGTTTCTTTCATGCAATTTCTACGACAAACTCTTAAATGTACCGTTAGCTTGAAATATATAATACAGATCTGTTCTGTAGTATTTGCATGTATGATTGCGTACGTTCTTCCATCCATCTCTACATACATACAAAGTTTCACGACTTGATAAGAGGATATAAATTTAATCAATTAGTACGTGCTGATGGAAAGAAGAAGTTACGGCGGGTCTAGTAAGTTACGGCTGGTCTAGTCGGGAGAACGGTGCCAGCCGATTCGGAGACCCCGGGTTCAAACCCCACACGCACAACTGTCTTTTCGAAGTCATGTGCGTAATGCCGCTAACTTAAAACGATGAAGAAAAACATCGGGAGGAAACCGACATGTACCTAGAATATTTCGAAGTCATGTGTCATCCGCCAACCCTCACTGGGCCAGCGTGGTGGATTATGACCTTAACTCTCTCCTTGCGAGAGAAGGCCCCGAGTCCCAGCAGTGGGAACGTTTAGTGGGCTATTGATTATGATGATGATGATGGAAAGAAAGAGCGAAGCTTCACTTACACTCACAGAAGTTACTTTATTTCCAGTAGGTAAAACAAACTCTTCGTCTTTGTCTTTTTATTTTTAACTTTTTTTTTCCATCCCACGGTTGCCTGGAAGAGATCGCTTTTAGCGATTAGGTCGCCATTTGCTACTATTATTCTTCTTCTTTTTTCGTCATGGCTTGATTATAATCTCACCCGTTATACTGTTAACTGACAGTGATTGCAATTTTATGGTGACACTAGCAGCGCCCAGCGATGTTACCCGCGAAGTTCCCGTTCCCGTTGTTCCCGTTGTTTTCCGGGATAAAAAGCCCGTAAGCCTATGTGTTTTACTATTATAATAAATAGCATATGTGTTCTTCCAGACTATAATCTATCTGTGTTCCAAATTTCAGCCCGATCCGTTCATACGTTAGGACGTGATTGAGCAACAAACATCCAAACATCCATACATTGACATTTATAATATTAGTAGGAAGTAGGATTAGTAGGATATACTTTTTTTTTTTTATAGCATAGATTGACGAGACGAGCAGGTCATGTGCCTGATGGTAAGCAACATGCCTACCACATAACAGCACAGTAACACGCAGCTATTGGAACATGATAGACCAAATCATTACCTAGCACTGCACTGCGCTCGTCACCCAGAGATCTAAGATATTATGTCTCTAAGCCCTGTAATTTCTCTAGAATCATTGCCCTTCAAACCGGAACACAGTATTGTTTGCACATTACTGCTTGGCGGTAGAATATTTGGCAAATGTGTGGTACTTCCCCAGTCGGGCTCTGCTAAGAGTCCTACCACTACAAACAGAGTTTTGCATTTATAATGTTAGTGGGATCATTGAAACAAAATCCTGCGACATTTTGTGACGCTCAACACCAACCATTGAACAGGAAAGATAAATAAGTAAACTCTTCAATGTTCCGCCATCTTGTTCGAAGACTTTTCACATCGTTTCGTAAACTTTGACGGTTAAATATTCTAACTTATCGAGTTCAACGCCTCGTGAGCACTACTTTGCATTTACATCCACTTCACACTTTTCCTCAGAGTTTAGCATACATTCGAGAATGCGTACAGGATGTTATGATAGTGCACGGTTTTTCCATGCCAAATTTTTTATGACCGAAATCGTAATACATATTTTATGGACGCTGTTTTAAAAATAACTTGTATCGATTCGTAATTTCAGTTGTTTAGTCACTTTTTAAGTCTAGATTTTAATAGTTTTTTTTTTGTCAATAAGATGTTTGCACTTGCCTGCCATTTTGCCTGGTGTTAAGTGACGATGCGATCCACGAAGGAGCGTGGCAACCTAAAAGTAAGCGATTCACTAAATGTTTGAAGCCAAACATATTGTATCCATCAGGATATACCCATTCAAGTATCGTATTCCATTAATATAGATGTTAATATTACGATACGAATCGAATAGAATCAAACCAACTCTTCGTTCGTGTCTTTGGACTATCGACCATGAAACTATATCGGTTTCTGTAGATACGAGCAGTCCGATAGAAAGGTAACATTATGTAGGTAAGTATTAGATCATGAAAATAAGAAGCACATTTTGTTTGTAAAAAACAAAAAAATCTTATTGGACATCAATCATCATCAGCTTACAGCTGCTCGACGTAAAGCATTTCCTAATGAACGACACTGAGCGTTTATTTGACAATACTATTTAATTTAAGGCGGTTTCAAGCTTAATATATCATTTACTATCAAAATAGAAATTTAAAAGCTTAAATTGATATAAATCTCGGGCTTTCAAACATCCTGTAAACTAACTGCAATGCAATCTGCGCACTCAGTATTTGGGTTCTAACTCAATTTTTCCTCAGCTCTCAACTATATTGACATTTCTGAGGAATAAAAATGTTTTAAAGGAAACTTTTCACATTCTATTTGCGATTTACTCTGAAATCATTGGCTCGATGGAGACGAGTACCTCATGATGTTTTTATTTATAAAGGTACTCCATGATCGGTTCAAGTGGCCTTTACTGCCTATAGTACCATGGACTAGCATGGAACTCATCTTAGCTCACTAATTAAACTTACACACATACGTAGAGCATATATGAAAGCATACAGGAAGCATATCTGAGAGGATTGTATTTATTATATGTATAATAAGTATGTATTTAGAACTATATAAGTATTAAATCAGTTACCTGGCCGCCATAGTACAAGTTTTGCTTAGTTTGGGGTCAGATGGTGTTGTGTGTGAATTGTCCACGAATATTTATTTATATTTATTATTTACTATACTCACTTTACAATATCATCAAGCTAGTAGTATATCAACGCGTATGTACTAAAAGTATCGTATTTATTGAGATCGAATTGAAATGCGCCTTGTTCAAACAACATTTAACTTTTAAGTATAACAGACTTATAATTGACGTTTTCTACTTACCCATCTGTTTTGTGCTGTGTATGGAAAATGTTAATAAAACATTTATTAATAACACAGTTAAACATAACTTGAAAAAGAGCAGGCTTTTCTCATTAGAATTTTAAAAGGAATCCTTAGCTGACTAAGTATCAATTTAAATCTAGGCTAATTTACTTTATACAGTTTAGAATACATTTTAAATATGGGTATCATATTAACGTACTTTACGAAGGTTTAAAAAAAATACAGCAGGGGATTTTGAAAAACTATGTGCTGCTTGTACATTTTCAAAGCTAAATATTAGACATGTTAATATTTCCGCTCCTTTTTCTTTTAATTCACACCATAACCACTACAGATTACCTATATCCATTAAATTATTTATTCCATAAAAATTTACAAATTATTTGTCTGATCTTATGATAACGGGAATAAAAAGAAATACATGGCACAGTTTCTAACGTTAACTCAACGAATGGAGACCTACATATAAAGATACAAAAGTCACCCCAAATTAGTTGGTATTCTAGTATCTTCCATTCTGTCCTTTATACCCTGAATTTTAGTGTATCGTATAATTGAGAGTTATTAGGGCATATTATCTCGACTCGGAACGTTCCCAGTCACTATGGCACATCCAACGTTCTGTAGATAAGCAGGTCTTAACATCCAGGGCTTATCGCACTCCACATTCAGAATATTTCAGAGAATAACTTGTAAAACTGGGATCCCTTTTGCAAACATATGATAATGGTATGAGCCCTCGCACCTTCTGTGTTTGCTTTGACTTTAAATATCTTGATTCCGGGAAATACTGGGTATTTACATGTTTTGAATCTTTTAGTCTTATGATGTGCTGTAGCACCTTTGGAAATGGTAAATTTATAGAAACTACAAAATAATGTAATTAAATAGATTAGAATTGTTCACCAATATTTATTTTTTATTTAGGTCTAATAAAAATACGCACATTCTTAAAACATTATAAAATAAAACATAAAATTAGTAATTCACTTTGTTTTTTCTCTGTTGTGACTCAAAGCCTATCTATACTCTATACAAATAAATACAATTAAAGGGTCTGTTTGTAATATTAGAATAACCGCTTTTTACTACATACATATGAATGTATAGATGTTCAAAAATATGCCAAAATTTATTTTTTTACAATTTTGTTTGTATGTCTATCTGTCTGTTTGTTCTGAGTAATCTCCGAAATGGCTGGACCGATTATGACGCGACATTCATAAATATATTATAACTGATGTTCTAATGCATAACTTAGGCTACTTTTACTTGAGTAAAATAAACAGGGTTCAGCAAAATAAACATAAAATCCCTGAAACGCATGTGTAACCGCAGACACAGCTAGTCACATATTTATATAAAGAGAGTTAGGAGTCATTACTCTGGCCGAATGTGGTTTATCGGATGTCGTTTGTCCATGAAAGATGACTTTCTTGGAACATGTTTGTTTTTCTTACGAATCGCTTTCTTTCGCCGTTAAAACCAGTTATGGCAGACTTAAATATGCTTACTGAATATCCATCTGAAACGTTGGTACAACTGCACTTAGAAAAATACTCAAGGGTCCAGGTGGGTATCAAAACTACGCTCCCAAAGCTTGAGAACTGGACGATCTTGCTACTGAACTACCGCGTCTTTGTACGTAGGCTAACTACAGTCCAGAGACTATGAATTGAGTACGTGATTCAAATAATACCTGATTGCCTACTATCCTACTACAGCCGTGAATTTACAGCTGTAACGCATACGTAGGCTTTATATTTTGTTTCTCCGGTCAGGTTAACAGGAATAGCAGTATGCAACAAGTTTACGCATGTATCTACCTTGTTTGGACAGATTACGTTGATTTTGTTCATCGGACCTTCAGTTTAATATTGGAATGGAATGGAAGAGTAACTTTTTTTTTTCAATGTTTCGGTTGAAAACTAGGCCGTATTTTGCAAATGAATGTTTGATTAAAATTCTATACACCGCTTTTATTATCCCACAATAATGTTACGTAAATTATTGTCAGACAACCTTATGAACTTGACTGATCTGGTGGCTTAGTGATAGTAGGTCTGTCTGCAAAGCCGTGGGTCATGGGTTCGATCCCCACCCAGAGCAAATATATGTGTGATGAATACAAGCATTTGTACTGAAGCTGGTTGTTTGCTAACATATTTTATTATGTATTTAAAAATATATAAGTACTAGCGGCCCGTTCCGGCTTCGCTCGGATTTCGTCATATAAGGACTATTAATCGAAAAAAAAACTATCCTACCTCTCAAGTTGGACCAGACTGCTCACGGTGTGCCAATTTAATTTAAAATCGGTTAAGTAGTTTAGGAATCCATCGCGGACAAACATCGTGACAGGAGATTTATATATATTAAGACTAGCGGCCCGTTCCGGCTTCGCTCGGACATAACCTAGACACTGTCTGCAGCGCCATCTGCCGGGCTTATTTGTGAATTTAAACCATCTTCCAATACACACACAAAAAAAAAACATTCAAATCGGTCCCGTCGTTTAGGAGTTCACTTTCAAATGATTAAATTACTAAAATGGCTATAAAAAAACAGGGGTTGGTGATAAAAGGGTAAAAATTTAGGGTTGTATGTATTTTTTAACGCCACATTATAAAAAATAAAAACAATTTTTTTTTACCAAAAATTAAAAAAAATATGTTTGGGGTGAACAACTCCTAATACTTAGGGGTATGAAAAATAGCTAGTAGCCGATTCTCAGACCTACTGAATAAGCATATAAAATTTGGTAAAAATCAGTAAAGCCGTTTCGGAGGAGTAAGGAAACAAACACTGTGACACGAGAATTTTATATATAAGAAGATTATGTATATCAGCTATCTGGCTTCCATAGGACAAGCTTTGTTTAGTTTGGGGTCAGATGGTGCTGTGTGTGAAATATCCACCAATAATTGTTTAAAGCAGTAAAGCTAAGCTTTAAAGCACTATTGATTAACCTAATATTTTTCTAAATATACTTTTAGAAAAATATATTAAATTTTTGTTTTATAAAGGATCAATGGTAGCTTTCGACGAGCTTTCAGCTTAAATAAATCCCTGGTTCTCTACATTATTTTCAGAGATATTTGGACTCGCACTGTGTCAGAAGACGCTTTGGGCCGACGGATGTCTGTACTTGGAGTATCAGAAGCAAAGTCACCAGACGGAGGCAAGTGGTCCTGCGCCGCTGACGATGGAGGCAGGAGAAGGTGCAGGGCTTTGAGACTATCCGTACTCAAACCACCTGATATCCGGCTTGTACCTTCCAGATTGACTGTCAATAAGGTGAGACCTTAAGCAACTTACATCAAAATAGCACCATGCTTTGACTATATTCCGGAGCACAGTGTTAGAATCTCACACGCATCACTGTCTTTTCGAAATCATGTACATAATGCCGCTACCTTAAAAACAGTGCGGGAAAACATCGTGGGGAAACCGTCATGTTTTTAGAATCTCGTCACGGTCACCTTTCATTCACAAACCCGCGCCGTTTAATGTATGGTGTATAATGGCCTTGACTCTCTCTCCTTTCGAGATAAGGTCCCGAGTCCCAGCAGTGAGAACATTTAGTGGGATGCTTAGGCTGACTATGCGCCTGCATGCCTGCGCCTGCGCCTATCTGTCTCAGTATAAAATGCACCTCTTCGAAAGAATGAGTGGTGAAAATGAAAAATGAAAAAAACTGTAATAATAATATATTCCCCTAAATACATAATCATTTATAGATTTGATTGTTTTGGGTTGACTTCAAGTAAATACGTAAAATAGGTTTATGTGTATCTGAGCCCCAGTAAAAAAAAACTACTCATTTAGCTCAACCAGACAAATAAACACATTTTTTGTAGATCTTACAATAATAAATACTTTACACTAACTTTATGTAAATACATAAACTTTTGTGAAGTTTCAGCTAATTTGAGTCCCAGTAAAAAATTACTACTTACTCATGTAGCAAAATCAAAATCAATTAACACGTCCTCTAAATCTTTCTAGGTTGACCATTGCTTTTAATTTTCAGGGTGATAACGTGAGCATCACCTGCTTAGCCGGAGCTGGACGAGTCCACGGAGCTCTGGGCTTCAGCTGGGCTCGTGAACGAACCCTGCTTCCTCTAGCCCCTGGTCGGGAAGTGTGGGAAGACTTGTTCCCAGCTGGTAGCGTGCTCAAACTGTATAACGTACAGGTATTTTTTCAGTTAATTTATCATAACTATATATCCCAAGAAGTACCGTTTTTTTTTTTTTTTTTAACTTCATAGTTTTAGTATTGATCGCCTTCTCGCCTTATGTTATGCGACAATGCGGTCCACTTAGCATGTTTACTTAGAATATAATGGATTAAATAATCCATCACTCATAGACTTCTAAGGCTACTTATATAACCTGTTATCGTTTGATTTCGATGAAAAGTACAAATAGCTACAAAGCATAGGTGAATTAAGTAGTGAATATGAATGAAATCGTAATCGTCGTGGATGAAAGACAGAAATTTAAAAATTGTTGGTTAGTTTCGACAGCCAACAGTGGCGACATTTTAATGTCTTCCTTGCAAGAATAATTTATTTACGTATATTAGTTAGGTTGCTCTCGGCCGAGACTTGTCAAACTAAGTTTAAAATAACTTTCCTCGTACTGAATTTACGTTTGACCTTGCCTTCCCAGTAACATGGTTGATGTTCCAAAGACGCGGACAAAGAGGTTTGACTCTACTTTTGTAATAAGAACGTCTAGGCTGTGGAATGAGGTGCCTGAGTGGGTTTTCCCTGCTAGCTATAATCTTGGTGTCTTCAAATCGAGAGTGAATCGGTTTCTTCTAGGTAAACACGCTCCATCGTAGACCGCATCGTCACTTAACATCAGGTGAGATGGCGATCAAGTGTAAAACTATAAAAGTAAAAAAAAAACACAACGGGAAAAGGTCTAAGGTGAAACACGCTTGCTTAACTTTGTTCTGTACTCTGGTTATTGTAATATGTATGTCAAGCTACCTTATGTCTTCACTCATGGACCTATTACAAAGTTATGTATTGTTACAATTTGGTGATGTACAAAAAAGTTCTTACGGTACCTATACAAAAAAATTCTTTAATGTTCTAGAAATCGGGCGAGTTCCGTTGCCAAGTGTCTTCTGTAGCTGGTACAAACGCCAAAGGTGTGACGATGTGGGCTCTGGGAGCCAATGACGTGGCTTGCGATTCGGATGCGTCTCACGGACTCCGTTGGCCGAAGACTGCGCCTGGGGCCTACGCTTCTGCGTCGTGCCCGCCGGGGCATAACGGAGAGACCACGAGGTAAGATCGCCATGAGATAGGTAAAATAAAAAAAAAGGTAAGATAAAAAATAATTTACCCATACTAAAATGTAAAATTAATGAATAAAAAATTATATGAAGTAAAATATTATAAAAACTAAATTAAGTAAAAAATGTGAGTCTGAGAGGCTGATATAATACCTATAAAACTGTATCTTTATACATAGAAATTTCTATATATACACATTAAATGTGAAAAATTTAATCCCTCCATAATAAAATACAAAGAGTCAATAATACAATAAAAATAAATTATATTGAAATAAACCTCTGTGGATAACCTTAATCTATTTCTTAATTAAATTCTAACATTGCTAGTGCAATTCAGTGCTTTCAGTAAGCATTATTACAAAAGTTTTATTCAACGCTCTCGTATCTCGCATTTTCATAGTTAAATGCGCTGGAAATGCTGATTTACTTCGCTATGCGTGATTCAATGAAACTTTTAATGATCACAATGTACATTTCGCTTATTTTCCAATGAAAGCAAACTTTTAACAAGGACGATGTTTCAGATTTTGCGAACCGAAAACTGGGCAGCACGGGGTCAAATGGATGCTACCAGATTTTTCTGGTTGCGTTGCTGATTCCTTGAAGGATATTTATGAAAAGGTATATTTTAACATAAACAGACTATAGTATTTTTGTAAAGCCAAGCAGTAACGGGCAAACATCGCTATTGCCCGGTTCGAAGGGCAATGTTTCCAGTGAAATTACAGGGCATATAGATAAAAACATCTTATATCTCTGGGTGACGAGCTTAGTGCAGTAGAGTCCATTGTATACTTAGACAACCATAGAGATAAAATTTCGCTTGCGCAACGCTGACAAATTATAAATAATTTTAAAACTATTTTTTGTCCACCTGCTCTTGTCAATCTTACTAACAATAAGAAAATCTCTAGCGATTATTATAACATCTTAAAGGTAATCTTTGGAATGAACATTCGCGATATTACTTTTGCCCGTGACTAATAATTTTTCATGTGCTAAGAAAACAAATGGAGCTTAATATCTAAATGGCAGAAACGTTTACGATAGAAGATATCTATGAGTTTATTGCAACCTCTTTAATCCAATCAAAATTTTACAACCGAGAATTACGAATGGCAAGTTAATTAAAAAGTGTAA
Organism: Ectropis crepuscularia; assembly: GCA_963693475.1. Lineage (NCBI taxonomy): Eukaryota > Metazoa > Arthropoda > Insecta > Lepidoptera > Geometridae > Ectropis > Ectropis crepuscularia. The sequence continues at coordinate 7,158,500 of OY856359.1, read as the reverse complement.
ACATTGATTTATATTTTTCTAAGAACATGTATTCAATTCAAATTGACACATTGTACTCTTCGTTAAGCACAATTATTACTACAGAGCTAACTCAGAAACCGTAAAAGAATTCAGCTGGTTGCAGAGATCGAAATCCAAAGTACTTCGATTAGAGTATGTACCTACTAAGGAACTGATCAAACAATGAGTGAAAAATCATTATTTCTATTACATTTACAGTTCACCAAAATTTCGTACGGTTACTCCTGGGAAAATGTATCCAGCGTAGCCCATCAATACGGAGCAGTTTTACGCTCCTTACCCTCTCACCCGGGCGAAGGAACTCTGCCTCTCTACCACTCAAGAGAAATGCTGCATTATCTGATGTCATCAGCTGGCCAACCCAAGGACCGACTGGCCAGTACGATGGATTTGCTAAAAATTTATGACACGCTACTGAAACATCCTGACGCTTTTTTGGATGAAGAGGTAAGTTTGTATCGGTATCTGTAAGCACTATGATGTCAATTACAGGGATATCCGGATTTGTCAAAACTTAATTGTCCACCCATAACTTAAAGGCTTATTACACTTGGCTAAATTTAACTTGGCTGAATTCAGAAGCAAATTTAGAAGCAAGGTTAGTCTACTGAATTCATAAAGAATCAAACAAACCTCGCTTCTGAATTTAGTATGATAGCTTACTATGCTAACGACTAAATTTAGCGAAGTGTAAAATGCTTTCTAGCTAGATCTATGTTTACGGAAGGCCAACGTGAACTTAGCCCATGGTCAAGCTTTCATCATCACCCTATCTAATAAACGCCTACTATTGGGTGTAGGCATCCCATGGAACGCCACACGGCACGGTTAAGTTTTACAGTAGAAAATTACTGAAAACAAACCCCATCTAGTTCCTGAGACAACAAAATGTAACTAATACCAACTAATTCTATGACAAATAGCTACTTAACGATATTTCATCTATGTACTTCCAGAAAATTTACGAGCTCCAAAACGCGTTAGGAGACACAGGGGGCATGAAGGACAGCCTCGATGAACGTTTCCATGAATTTACCATCAAGTCAAAAGCGATGCGTGATGAAGAAGCTCACTTTGATCTCCAAGCCTCTCATAACGGCCTTGAAGAGTGGATTCTAGCATCAGCTGGCGTCGAGCTACTTGCTAAAACTGGCAATGCTTCGGCGGTAGCTGTATTGTATCACAATTTGGCGGTCAGGTTACCGTCTTTAAGAAGATCTATTGAGTTCAAGTAAGTTTTTTTTAAATGAGGTTAATTTAACTTCAATATTCAACTTGAAACCCCTGATACTCATACTGAAAATACTTTCTTTGTAGTGGTATCAATAGCCTACCTATATATACACAGACCTATGTCATAAATAAATGCATTGTATTTTATAACTTACTAGATTCAGTGTAATCTATGAAACCACTTTTACTTTTTTGGCTTATTTAATTTTCGTTTTATCTTTTTGGTCTTAGTATTCAATGTTAAATAATAAATGTTATTACTTAATGTTTATTGCATATATTGCAATAATTATGCATCTTATTTAAATGTTACAACTCCTAAACAGCAATTTTGTCGATAATTGAGTCTAAAACTTTCATTAAAAGTTATGTACTGTTTAATTTTGAGAATTGTTTTTACTTTGATCATATGTTTTTTTATGATTTTGTTTTGTTTAATTTGATGTTTCTTATCACCTTTGTAGCGTCACGTCGACGTCTTCCAGGAACGGCCGAGAAATGGAGTACCAGATCTCTTCACAACAAGTCCAGCTGTCAGTCAGCGGGTCAGGAGTAGACCAGTCTCTACAGCACGGTGTTAAGCTTGTGTTCACGCATGTCAAGAATTATAGTGCTGTTGGTAAGTTTATCGATTTTATTGATACGAGATCTAGATAGGTTGCAGGTTGCACTGGTTGCATCGATTACGGTATTCCAAAATTGATTCCGATTCTCCAACAATAACTTACAGAGCCGGTGGCGAAAGCGATCGAGATAAGTCTTCATCGGTGCAGTAATACGCTATACAGTTCCTCAAATCCCAAAACTGCCATGCTGTGAAAATAAATAACAGTCATAGGGACTGCCGATAGAAGTGAAAATTTGTAACTTCGATTGTTAGTATTAAACAGCACTAATGTTGCCTCTTACGTCTCCACGATGTAACACGTTGGAGATTTAAGACCGAGGATTGGGCTGAGTGGTGTATTATGGGAGAGGCCCATGTCCGGCAGTGGACGAACACAGGCTGATGATGATGAATGTTGCATCACCTAGTACAGTTGTATGCAGCTATTGATGTAAGTCCTGATGTCCATTTACTCGGCTACCTACCCTATTCTTTATTTATTTTTCTCCTAAGGTTAATCAATATTTGTTATAAACGGGGGCTAGTTTCAATTTATGTTCATGATGGTGGCAACTATGGACAGACCTATCAAAAGGTCAACGCGGCCTAATGCTTTAAGTTTGAAGGAAGTGCTCTTATTCTCAACAAATTCTTCACTAATTTCCAGCATCGAAGCTAGCATGCGGAGTTCGCTCAGCGTCCGATCCTCGTGCTTGGAGCACGAAGGCGTGCGAGGTTCGGGTCACGGAGCCGACGCATGTCATGTGCCGATGTAAAGGACTGGGGACTTTTGCACTCTTCACCATCGCACGTTCTACTCTTGTAAGTAACTGTCGCCTTTTGTGTCTTTATTTGGAATTCAGTAATTGGAATTCAAATGCGATTCTTGGAAAAGTGATAATGAAATTTATCGATTACATGTTTGCACTTGACAGACATCTTGCCTGATAGCCTAATAAAATTAAGGAAATTAGAACAAATAATTCGTTCAGTTTTGAAAGTTCGTACAGTTATTGGTTATGGTGTCTAGATGAACATAATAAAAGTCCCGAGGCTGACAGACGAGCCGGCGGTGGGGGATAGGGGGAAAAGTTTCCTACAGTAAAGTAAGATGGTTAATCTAGAAGTGACTATAGAGATACTATTAATAGTTTTCGAGATATATACACAACACTGAAACAAGATACTTTTTCTCCCACGCTGGCCTAGTTGCTGGTTGGTAGATGACACATAACCTCGAAAGATTCTAGGTACATGTCGGTTACCCCACGAAGTTTTCAGAAGAAAAGGACGATGTAAAATATTGTCATGTGTTTCGAATGTCGGCCGCGCCACCAAGTGCTATCATGGACAACTTTCCATGGCCGAACACGACAATGCAGAGGTGATGGAGGTGCTTAGGGAGCTAAAAGCTCAAGGAGCTTATAAATAACATTGATAGTTTTAGACACTGTTTTTAACTATTTTATTTATGTGACTTTTCAGACGGACGCAGAGAAGGATCTCCGAGGCATAGTGAAGATAACTGCGAGTTTGGGCGGCGCCATGTGTCTGGCAGCCGCAGTTCTCCAGCTCTTCGCGCTGGTTCCAGGAAGGAAGGCCAGGTTACCTGTCTTGTTGAAAGCTGCCACAGCGGGAACACATTCTGCGGCCATGCTTACTCTTCTGGAATGCGATACCAGACAGGTTACTATCAATTACTTTTTTAAATCAGCTAGTTTTGTAAAAAAAACTTTTGGTGGACCACAAACAGATTTTTCGTGGGCTGTGAATTTACCTCCACCGTCACGGTCGTAATTGAAAGAAATCTTCGAGTAAACTGTGGAACTCGTGGAACGTGGAACTCTACACTGTGGAATACATTGCCTGAGTGCGTTTTCCCCGATGGTTACAATCTTTGTGTCTTCAAATCGAGAGTGAATCAGTTTTTTCTAGGTAATCAGGCTCCATCGTAGACCGCATCGTCGCATAACATCAGGCAAGATGACGGTCAAGTGTAAACCTATAAAAGATAAAAAAAAACTCGGCAGCATCGCCATTGGCCATCTAGAAATGCAGACGCATTTCTATGGTGATAGCCACGCTCTCCGGTTTCACCCGCTTTTTCCAAATATAGCATAGTTTCCAAAGTGAGCTATCAAATTCTGAGTTATATTTTTTTTAATGAATTAAGAGTTAATGTGCAGTCACAGGGACTGCCGATAGAAGTGAAAGTTGTGTTGAAGTGACAATTTTTTTTAACCAGTGCAATGATTTGGACGGTTACGGTGGTCTAGTCGGGAGAACGGCGGCTGCCGATCCGGAGACCCCAGGTTCAAACCCCACACGCACCACTGTCTTTTCAAAGTCATGTGCGTAATGCCGCTAACTTAAAACGGTGAAGGGAAAACATGAATAGAATCTTTCGAAGTGTCATGTGTCATCCGCCAACCCGCACTGGGCCAGCGTGGTGGATTATGGCCTTAACTCTCTCCTTGCGAGAGAAGGCCCCGAGTCCTAGCGTTTAGTGGGCTGTTGATGATGATGATGATGATGAATGATTTGGACTCTTAATATTCTAATAGCTGTGTGTCACTGAGCTGTTATGGGCAGGGATGTTGCTTACCATCAGGCACATGTCCTGCTCGTCTCGTCACTCTATAGTATAAAAAATACCAATGTCGTAGAATAATAGAACAAATAATCCAATGTCCCGTTTTGAGTAAAAAAAAATACACCCGGATGGAACGAAGTTGTACAAAATATTGCTCTTTACTGTTTCTGTTGCCCTGGTACTGATACCTGGATGCAAACGCAACTCTTTCATATTTCTGTTGTCCTGGTATCTGGAGATAAACGCTGGGTGTGTTAGAGGTAGGTAATCGAAACTCCTTACTGTTTCTGTTGCCCTGGTACCTGAAGGTGTGGAGGTAATCGAAATTCCGTTACAACTTTTCGTGAGATTTTTTTCCGTCTAGCTCCCTTTTGCAACGCACGATAAGGAACTTCGTTCCAAAAGAATTAGTCGCGTGACGTTTGCGTGTCGGTTTCAGGAGGAGGCGTGCCCGGGCACGCTGGGCTGGGTGTGCGCGGCGTGCTGGTGCGCCGGGTGCGCGGCGCTGTGCGCGCAGCCGCTGCTGCTGCAAGCGGAGCTGGCGGGCCGCGCGCAGAGAGCTCCCTCCGTCGGACTACTGGCCGGTACGTACGTTGGGAGCCTGGCCAGGGGTGTCACAAATCCTTGTACCTAGCAATAAGCTGATATTAAAAACGAAATATAGGCACTCCTGTGCTCCGATGCGACGCTGATTTAGAATCTGTGTCGGGAATCGCATTCTAGACGAAAAAAAATCGAGTACTGTTCATAGAGGGCAGTAATTGTCGAACGCACCGGAGAAATATCACTTTAAACCTTTCTTGTGTTATTGATGAATACAAATATTTGTTCTATTTCTGGGTGTTTTTAAGTGTACCTACCTAATAACTATATGCATATGTATGTACAATTTACAAGTATTTCGATGTATAATAAGTATGTATTTACAATTATACAAATAAGTATTATGTCAGATATCTGGCTTCCATAGTAGGTAAAAGCTTTGCTTAGTTTGCGGTTAGATCGAAATGATGTGTGAGAAATGTCCAGAAATATGTGTGATATTTTCACGATTTCCCCTTGAAGTAATCTACAATTGATATAATAAAGCTTAAAAGGTTTTTTGTTTGGACGCGCTAATCTTAGAAACTACTTTACCGATTTTAAAAATTATTTCACCGTTGGATATGTTTTATGTTTTACTTTCATAGGTTTACTTACTTTTACTTTACTTCTTAGGTTGACTTTTATAGATACTTGACCGCCATCTCGCCTAATGTTAAGCGACGATACGGTCTACGATGGAAGCGTGTTTACCTAGAAGAAATCGATTCACTCTCGTTTTGAAGACCTACGATGAAGAATAATGTACCTACCTACGTAATCCTTGAGTACCTACTATAGCCTATACTATGTACTACGGGTGAAGACGCAGGAGGGACAGACCGCTAGTTAAATAGAATAATACAAATTGTTTTTTCGTAATTTTCCAGGGGTGTGCACCTTAGCATGGCTGACCGCGCGGCTCTGGGGCGGCGCCCCATTGCAACTAGGCGCAGCGGCGGCGGCGGTCTGCGCCGGCGGCTGCGCACTACTCACCATGCTGTGTCTGGCGCTGGCTCTCTGCGCCGCTCTACGACTCCGGACCATCACGCATAAAGTACCCATCGAGAGGAGAAACTACTTAAAAGACAGGTTTGTCATTTTGAGATTTGATGTTAAACGTGAAGCAAAAACTTAAAACCCCTTTCTCACGAAAATTGTGCGGACGGAGGAATATGAAATTTCGAATTTGAAAAGTGTGCAGAATGCTGGACTTTTTGCAGTGAAAACTTCTTTTGGCGCGCCTTGACAGATTTTTCGTGGGCTGTGTAGGTATTGAATTCTAGCGTCACGCTCGGGTATGATAAGAAATCTTCGGGTAAACTCGGGACCATAGCCATTGGTCATCTAGAAATGCGTCAGCACATGGGAAATGCTAAAAGGGCGTGGCCTGCCCATCATGGCATGGCCATCTAGAAATGCGTCAGCCAATGGGAAATGCTGACCCATTTCTAGATGGTCATGGCATGATGACCAGGCCACACCCTCCGGTTACAACCGTGTAGTTTCCAAAGTAAGCTATAAAATTCTGAGTTATAAGTTTTCACTTCTATCGGCAGTTCCTATGACTGCCAATTTTTTAAATTATGCCTAAAGTTACATTAAATCGAAAAAAAAACATTATACACTACCATGTATTTGACACATACACGCCTATAATATTATAATTTTTTTTTTAATTTGTTTAAAATTATAGGGTCGAATTTCCACCATAGGGCGACCACTAGTAGGTATATATAAGTGACTAACAACGCGCCGCAGTTTTACCGGCGTTGTTCCTGTTCTCGTAATTTTCCTACCATAAAAAGTATCTAGCTTATAAGCTATTCTAGACTATAAACTTACTGAGTTTCAAATCTCATCCCGATCCGTTCATCCGTTCCGACTTGGCTGATTGCTGATTGTTAAATTTGATGTGAAGCTTCGCCTCACTTTGGCATTCCTTTTCAGTTGAAAACATTAACAACGTACGTACGTACGTACGTGATTTGGGGTATTTTTTGGGTTGTTCGAGAACAATATTACTTTTGTATGAGATTTTTAGATGTCGTAAGGGTTGTCGTGTCTCAACGTACGAGAGATAGAAAGCCAAAATACGAGATTCTTAGCTGCAAATGTACGAGGAAATTTCTTCTACGGTTGGCAACCCTGCTTGGAACCTAGTACACTTTGATGTTAGCCTTATGAGAGTTGTTGAGTTAGACTTATGAGTTTGACGATAATGGTTTGTGTCCAGGGGCCGCGTGGTGCGTCACACGCTGGTGTTGTTGCTGACGACGTCGGCGGCGCAGGCGGCGGGCGTGGCGTACGCGCAGCCGGGCGAGCGGCGGCTGGCGCACGTCGCCGCGCTGTCCGCCGCCGCGCTCGCCAACGTGAGTCCTCTACCTCCTGTTCTAAATAATAACAAAAACTGGCTAAGTCCGGGTTCGCGCACGAAGAGCACCATCTATTTATGTAAAAATGGATCTTCAAAATGTACGTTATGAGCGTTCATGACAGCACTAAACTTGATGATCATTTGTTTTATGTATTCGTTATTGTAGGGACAAGTTGTGTTTTTGTACTTATAGCAGCAAATTTAGAAAATGTTGGAAAAAAATATGGTGGTACGAGGTCGCCGGGTTAACTAGTTATCTATAAAAACAGCAAGTAAACCGGCAATTTAAAAATACATCATATGCGAAAATTTCAGCTGTCCTAGATATCACGGTTCATGAGATACGGAACTTTTAAAATACCTATGACAGAGTTTAGGTACCTCAGATAGTCTTCACTCCAAACTTTGAACTAAGAAACTTTTAGGGTTCGTTTGTGTAGGAAATGGTTATAGAAATGAAGCGTCAAATATAATCTAGTGTCATCTTCCAACATCTAACTAGGTACCCATAGTACCTGGTACGAGTAGTATTGGTATATGACATGAATTGACTTCGATCAGAGTATAAGACGTTGCTAAAACATTTAGTCGACCGATCTATTTTATTATTTATTTGTTAGAATGAAGAGACCTGACGCTGAAAAAAGCAATATTATTATTTATGAAATAAAGACATCTAACACTAAAAATAGGTTATGTGTTACGTAAAGGTTTCTTTATATTACACATTTAAGGTTATATCTTCATTAACAATAATTAAAACTGAAATCAGGTCTAAATAGATTTGGACTCTTAAAATATAATATTTGTAATTTTCCAGGGTATCGCAATGATCGTATGCTACGTGATACGCGACGAAGAATGTCTCCGGTCTGCGAGAAGGGTGCTTTCCTTGCCGTCCAATAAGGAGTGGCAGGACTCGCCAAATGGAGATACTTCGTTGAGCCGTAAGTAGATAATATTATAGATTTAATATTAGATAAAACATTATCTAATATTATGCGGTCTTTATGCAGGTAAATATAGGTAAATCGGTCGATCTTTATATAGTTTGGACATTTTTGGATAACTATCTGAAATTGTTTCTCGGAATTATATGCATGTAACAAATAAATAAGTTACTAGATACACGGTATAGGTATATAAATCAGCAACATTTATGCGACCTTGAAGACTTTTCAGATTTAATTTGGTAAGCCCTTCGGAGTATTCCTTGAACTTGCGTAGAAATGCGTGAAGTGCATCATGATCGTAAAAATTTACAGATTCTAGTCTAGTACAAATGTAGGTACCTACCTACGTCATTTATTGGGTATTTGATAATAGGTACCGGAAGCTTATTCAACTACGCGTGTCTGATTCGAACTTTTGTTCCAGTGTATATAAAACAAGGAGGAGAAGTGGAGAGCCGAGGAGGCGTCGGCGGCGAAACTTCGTCGTCGCCAGTATCCCCGATGACGTCATACTGGAGAGCGCCTGGACTTGAGAGTCCTGCCAGGCTAAATCGGTCAGTATTTCGTCCGCAACGTTAAGGTAATTAATAATCAAAATCTCGAATAATTCGATTTTTAATATAAAATGACGAGACAAGACGAGTACTTGATGGTTTGTAGCACGCCCGTTTATAACAGTGCAACACTACCTATGTAGGTACGAGTACTTTGTACGTACGTAAGTACTTACTATGGACATAAGCGATCAAATTACTGCCAAAAGCTCCACTGGACTCGTCACCCGGATATATAAGATTTTATTAATGTTATCCAGCAATTGCAGCATTGAAGTTATGAATAAAAGTCATATAGATATGTATTTCATTAACCACACATTGTTGGGAGACATTGCCTTTCAAACTAGGACCAGTAATGTTAACATATTACTGCTTGGTGGTAGAATATCTGGTAAATTTGGATCCTATGGAAAACTGTTTTAAGCCAAGAAACTCTTCTTGGCCCGAAAACCGTTTAAGTATAGTATTTAGGATTTAATTTTTAAACATTCCCGATTTGAGTTAATTTTGTAAAAACAAAATACATTATTTAATCACGATCTAAATTATTTACTTATTATTTAATTACCTTGACGTTTCGGCAGCGTTATACCCACCGTGTTCACGAGAAGCAGTAACGTTGCCGAAACATTGAGGTAATTTAATAATAACTTAGATTGTGATATTGTCTTGTGTTATTGTTACAAAGTGTTAAGGATCTTGAGTATTTTTTTATCATGTATTAAATGTTTGTGACTAGGAGGCTGTCCAACCCCGACTGCCGCGCCGACATCGTCCGCTGCGTCGAGTACAAGGACTCTGCGCTGAGCCCGCACCGCTATGTGCGGCATCCCGGCGCCGCCCGCGCCGTCTGCGACCTCATCCCCCACACCCCCCTTCAACCCGAATACATGGCTCGCGTCTGCCTCGAACTCGGCGTCCTCAACACCCCCCGCACCCCACCCAGAGAATCACCCGCACCTCTCCTCACTTGCTCAGTCGACTTCGAACCCTACAACGAGAAACACCGTTTCGACACCAGCAAAGAAAACTGCTCCATATGCGTCCAGTCCAACCCCGACGTTTCTCGAATACCCTCACCCCCAATCAAAAGTTGCTTGAAAAAAAGCAAGTCGGAGTTCACTTCGACGTCGCTCCCGTCCATTGAAGTGAAAGACGATAAGAAATCGGACATAGAGCAAGTGAACAGAGAGTGGAACAAAGCGTACGATTCGCCCGAAACGGATCGAATGCTCAACAAAATATCCAACGATTTGGATTTTCTCTTAAACCGGACACAAGAAAACAGTAAAATACTCGACCAAATAGAAGAAGCACCCACTTAGGAGATAGATAATGTAATGTAGATTTAAATTTGAACGAATAAAGGAAACAGGGGTGCAACAAGGCATAAGTAGTTAAAAGTTTTATATCGTGTACATATTTGGTATTTTAAGCAACAATTTGTACCCACCTAATATAATGTACTTAACTAATCATCACAAAGATTTTCTGCAGTACTTACTACGAAACTGTGTGTAATAAGCTATTGTAAGCGTTCAGATTGGTTTTTCTTTTCATTAATTGAAGAATTCACCTGTCTGAACAATCGACGCGTTTGATTTATCACTGTGGACACTTTAAGGAGAGACCAAAGTGTCCTAATGACTGAATGTCGCGTTAAAGTTATCCTAAGTTGTTTCGTTGGTTCCCCATGTTTTGTTACAATTAACTTGTTTTGTTGCATGTACATTTCACTGAGATCATTGTAATCAGCTAAATAGATGTATTTATACATGTAAAAATCACAGTATGTACCTACCTACCAGTAATGTCCCAGGTCTTATCAATAACTTCATCTCTTCTACAAACCAAATAATCTAAAAAATAAGCATCATGGCTTAGGCAGCCCATTTTGTAGTTCCAATATGGGGGGCATATGCCTTCTTCTCACAAGGAGAGCAGACCTACAAAGTATTACATTATTTTGATTCATTGCCGTCTATTGGTATACGAACCATTTAGTTTATTTACTTCTAGATGATATCCACAACCAACCTTAAAAATTCCATGTGTGTTTATATCTATCCCTATTTATATCAGATTTATAAATTCATATTTGACATGATTATACTCACTAACAGATTTGAGTTATATCTTAACGAATGTAAATAATAATAATTATATGTGTAAATAATAGTTGTAAGGTTCTAAACGAATTATATTTTATGTTAAATCGGGTACAATATATTTTTATTTACAATAAATTTTTTACTATTGATTTTGTGGTTTCTTTCCCTGCTTCATTTTCAGCCAACTTCGAAAAAGAAGTAAAAGGAGGACTAGGACTTTGTATTACAAGGAGAAAGTTAAGGCAATAATTTACTACGCTGGTTAACTACCTACAGATTAACGGATGACACATGTAGGTAGTTTCGGTTTTAGCACTATCAGCGCCCTGGGCGTTATTTCTACGGCGCCCTAACTGCAAACCTAGCTCAAATTTCGGATGTAAAGGGGCCTGCACCCTGGGCGGTATACACTACAGCACACTACACTAATGTTTCTATTTCTGTGGACATGTTTGTGTCCAGTACCGGCGTCAGGTTAGGACGCAGTAGGGCGACCCCTCAGGGCACCTCTACTATTTAAGACCGTGGTGATGACAAACTCCTACATATGGGCTTGGAAAAATACACTAGGTGATCGCGATTCAAACTTGCGACGTCACAATTGTGAAATCGTATGGTACAAACGGTACCCGGTATAATCATCTATTTCAGGGGATCCCAAATTTATTTTGTCGCCTGCCCACTTTGAGAATATTTTTTTTAACGTCCCCATTTTTTCACATGCTTCAAAACCACTATAATTGCAATTTCAATAGTTCATTAATTATTGTGAGCTATATTAATTAGTGGAGGTCCAACATTAGTTCTAAACGAGACTTGCTCCTTACAATAACCCGCAAGAGTTTACTTGAGCCCAGTAGGTAGTAGGTAGGTACACAACGGACTCCAAGCCTCTACACAACACCCCCATTTTTTCCTGGGTCTCTTACCGCCCTTTAGGCTTCCAGCGCCCACAAGGGGTCGTTATCGCCCACTTTAGCAAAGGCTGATCTATTTGATGCTGTAGGCCAAGTAGATACATACAAAGTTACACCTATTGTGATGTAGAGTTTGAAAATGTACCAGGAATTACAAAAGTGCGTTTGACTTTTATCTGAATATACAATTTGTTAGCTTCGACTGCTCGCTTAGAGCATTTAAACAAATAATTTGTCTCTGGCTTCTAGTGCGAAGTGAAATCTTAAGTACGACTAGCACAGCGAGAATGTTTGCTTTAGTTTTGCAAACTAATGCTTTAACCGCGTTGAATACTTTCGAGGTGGTATTTACCAGCCGGGCCTAAGCCTCTCCCCCCTCGGGCCTGGCTTGCGGGCATGCGGCAACCGTAGGATAAGGTCTCGCGGGCCCCGGGCTTGTGATTGCCATAGACCCACCGGCACCTCTACCGCCAAACTAAATCGGCTATCGCTTTGCTAATGCTGTCTCTATCATTTCAAGCGAAAAGAAAAGAGAGAAACATCAAAGCTATGACATTTTTCGTTCGGCGGTAGACCCCCAGCAGTGGAATTATGCTAGTAACTTCAAAGACTACGTGGGATTCGAACCACGAGTTCTGGTTCGGCTGTCGCCGTTTTCCCGACTAGATTAGCCATAACATACTATACCAGCTGTAACTTACTAGACCATCTGCAACTTACTAGACCAGCCGTAACTTACTAAGACCAGCTTTAACTTGCTAGAGTCTAGCAAAACTGTGTAGATTCTACACAATCTATTAACCAATAAATAGTACAGAACTTTACATGAATAGTACCTATCCTGATAAATCATCATCATCATATCAGCCGAAGGACGTCCACTGCTGGACGAAGGCCTCCCCCAAGGATCTCCACAAAGACCGGTCTTGCGCCGTCCGCATCCAACGATTTCCGGCGACCTTCACCAGATCGTCGGTCCATCTTGTGGGAGGCCTGCCAACGCTGCGTTTTCCGGTACGTGGTCGCCACTCAAGAACCTTTCCGCCCCAACGGCCGTCAGTTCTGCGAGCTATGTGCCCCGCCCATTGCCACTTAAGTTTGGCAACTCGGTGGGCTATGTCGGTTACTTTGGTTCTCCTGCGGATTTCCTCATTTCTGATTCTATCACGCAGGGAAACTCCGAGCATGGCTCTTTCCATTGCCCTTTGGGTAACTTTGAGCTTTCTTACGAGACCCATAGTAAGCGACCACGTCTCTGTTCCATATGTCATCACTGGCAACACGCACTGGTCAAAGACTTTCGTCTTGAGACTCTGCGGTAGTTTGGATGAGAAGATATAACGTAACTTCCCGAACGCTGCCCAACCAAGTTGGATCCGACGAGTGACCTCTTTCTCAAAGTTGGATCTACCCAACTGGACCGTTTGTCCTAGGTAGACGTATTCGTCAACAACTTCGAGCGTAGAGTCTCCTACTTTTAAAAGAGTGGGTATAACATGGTTGTTCAACATGATTTTCGTCTTGTCCATGTTCATTTTTAGACCTACTTTTTCAGAGGCTCTACTGAGGTCATTCAGCATCCTGCTTAAGTCGTCCAGGGTTTCAGCCATGACTACAATGTCATCGGCAAATCGGAGGTTGGTGATGTACTCGCCGTTGATGTTGATGCCGATATTATTATATTATTATATTATTATCCTGATAAATATAAAGATTAAATTATTCAATCAAATATATTCCACTCATCGGATACATACTAAGCTGTGTTCTAATAAATAATAGTATTGCATACATTCACACATAAACTAAAAAAACATAATTATAGGTACCTCCAACTGGTGTAATCGAATAAAACTATTATTTTTCTGAGTACTATTTTTCTGACAAGCATATCCATAACGGTGCACATGTCCTGAGATCATGGAGATACACTGTTGCGCAAAAGTTTTGTTCATTAAGAACTCTATTTTGAAGTGAAAACTTCTTTTGGCGCGCCTAGACAAATTTTTCGTGGGGTGTGAATTGAATTCTAGCGTCACGCTCGGGTATGATAAGAAATCTTCGGGTAAACTCGGGACTAGCCATTGGCCATCTAGAAATGCGTGAGCCAATGGAAAATGCTGACGCATTTCTAGATGGCCATGCCATGATGACGAGGCCACGCCCTCCGGTTACACCCGTGTAGTTTCCAAACTAAGCTATCAAATTCTGAGTTGTAAGTTTTCACTTCTATCGGCAGTTCCTATGACTGCCAATTTTTTTTTCTCAACGCGAGACACCTTTACAATATGAACTAAAATCGCTGGTAGGAAAAACGTAGATAGGTACTAAAAATTAAAACACTCATAAAACGAGTAATAAAATATTATTTATTAAAGCTCAACTAGCATAAATAAAACGGGTAATTTACAAAAAAAGCGTGTGAACTAACTAGCAACTTATACATATAATTGTTCGTTTATACACGTTATTTATATACTCTAACATTAATTTATAACAACGATTATACACCTAACTGTACATTATTATTATAAAAGTGTACGCAGAAAGGTACTACACTGAAAGAGATGCGTTGTTCAAATGCCTACTTTCAAAATCACCCAACTAAATTGTTTATTTTACTAGCGAGGCAAGTTTTACTTGTTTTACCTTTCCATGGTGAAATTTGTTTGTAATTATAAACTCAGCGCGCCTCTTTCGACGTAGTACAACTTTACTGCGTACCTCTATACGATAACATCGATATTTTTGTGAATCAAATTAAATAGTACAAAAAATGTAGTTAGTGAACACCAACGTGGTCAAAAACAACGCATTGAAATAAAACCAAAGTCAAACAATAGAATATTAAAGCTTAGACAATTTAAACGAACAACAACTTTAGTAAGATTTTGGTCTGGATTTTGATTAGCTAGCGACGCCGTAGGCCGTATAACATATTATTTAAAAAAAAGTTTTAAGTGATTTTGTTTTTATCCTTTCGTCGACCGATAATACCCTCGTTGCGAGTATGGTGCCGACCCTTGCAATGTTACAAAACAATATAAACAAAAATAGACCTATCTATTCAATGTTTACTGGTAAGGTGAGATGTATATTACAAGTCGGCCTAAATGTTTAAACATTCTAAACGTCGAGCCAATTTACCGTCTTCATCATAGTAGTAGAACGAAACAAACAGGAGAATCTCACGAGGATTCTCTTCCCTTTTTTAAACCCCCTTAAAGTATTTTTCCTCATCAGTATCAATAAAAATGCGCCTATGCATTCTAACTTGATTCTATATTTCAGTCTAAATTGTTATTTTATGTAGAAATCTCAATGCATTGATAACCAAGTTGATGTTCATTAGATCTAATGGACGAACAGGCTCGTATCTAAACTCTTATTGCCATATGTGTTACAGTTTGAAGGATAATGCCCACAGAGGGCGAAGAGATAAATGTTATACCTCCTAAGGTGACGAGGGCAATGAAATTTACGCCAGAAATTTGAAATCTTCAGAATCAAAATACTCCATTGTGCTGTTACGAGCAACGTATTGCTTACAATCAAGCATTGGTCTTGCTCGTTTCATCACTATCTTACAAAAGAAACACCATTAAACACATAAAAGAAGGGAAGGGGCCCAAAATACAGGCTTTGCCTAATATGGAGCCCGCTGTAGGTACTTCATATTATCTGTATTGCTTGTTATGCTTTGCAAATCGTTAATTTAACTGTACTTTTTTGGGAAAAAATAAAATATTAACTATAAAAATATTATTGTCATATTAATATTATTAACATAAAATTTAAAATAAGAGTTTATGATACAAGGCCTGCACAGATCGTGCTATAAGATACTTAATCGATACCTCAAGGGTAAGAGATTCCATAAAGAACATTATCCATTGTTTGTGTACCCTTAGGTTTCAACTTTCCATCTCATCTTAAAACACAGTTCTTTTTGATATTTTTATTTAGGTTTTCACACAATACATACATATATCTGCATGTCTATATTTAGTTATTGGCGCACTAGGATTAATCGTACATACCTGACATAGTTAAAGAACATGGGATCTTTTACAGTACCTTGACCAGCTGGCTTATTGGACGCCAGTTAGTTGATTTCATTCTACGTCAGGTAAGAAAGATAAACTTTATACATTAATTAGGCTTTTTCATCATTAACGAATAAATTAGTTAACACTTTCGATGATATTAATATGATGACATGTTCTCATTATTACTACGTGATACTTTTAGCTATTAATGTTTTACCATTGAAGTATCCGATTAGTACGGTGTGAACGTAAACTAAATTAGCCATCATTTACTGTTAGATACTATAATATTATAGGGGATTGACTGGAGGGTTTCATTGACATAGCTAGGGTGCGCCTACCCAGAAAACGTCTTTCCTCCTATAAAAAATCCCTAGCCACCCCAATGATGTTTACATGTCAGTCTCCTCCAAAAAGTGCGTAAGCAATGACATTTCAAACGGAGAGAGAAATCTATAGCACGGTCGAGGCAGACATTGAAATAGAAAAAATTCCGGGGAGCGATTTTTTTTTATGAAACGTCGGGGAGGGTTGTTGGAAGTATAAATCTCGATTTTCTAACTAATCTCGGCAGAGGGTTCGCCGCCATCTTGTTTTAAAGTTTTTGTGAAATAACTCGTTTATTTTCAACTATAGAGCAAAAATGATGGTCACCAAAATTGTTGGAAATTTAATTTCTCACAAGTTTGCTTCAAATAGGTTTTACGCTAGGATCAATATTTGCAGAGTTATACTATCAAGTTTATCAAAAAAAATCGTAATGGTTGGAATTTTATTTTCTTCAACTTCGGTTCTCGCACTTTTTAGGGTTCCGTACCCAAAGGGTAAAAACGGAACCCTATTACTGAGACATGGCTGTCCATCCGTCCGTCCGTCCGTCCGTCTGTCACCAGACTGTATCTCAAGAACGGTGATAGCTAGACAGTTGAAATTTTCACAGATGATGTATTTCTATTGCCGCTGTAACAACAAATACTAAAAATAAAATAAGTAAAAAATGTGCGAGAACCAAAGTTGAAGAAAATAAAATTGCACCCATTACGATTTTTTTGATAAACTTGATAGTATAACTCTGGAAATATTGATCCTAGCGTAAAAACTATATGAGGCAAACTTGTGAGAAATTAAATTTCCAACAACTTTGGTGACTATCATTTTTGCTCTAAAGTTGAAAATGAACGAGTTATTTCACAAAAACTTTAAAACAAGATGGTGGCGAACCCTCTACCGGGATAAGTTAGAAAATCGAGATTTATACTTCCAACAACCCTCCCCGACGTTTCATAAAAAAAAATTGCTCCCCGGATTTTTTTCTATTTCAGGCTAGTTTTATGTCTACCTCGACTGTCCTACTAAACAGCTACTACAAATAACCAAAATGCAGTCAAACTTTTTCGAAAGGAAAAATATTTATGAGGATGGCAACAATTTGACTGTAATATTTGTATTCAATAGGGCCGATAACGTGATATCACATGGAACTACTAATCAGGCTTCGTTCTCTTTCACGTCTTAACACAATCAAGCGATCGTGTATCATATTTTTTGCATTTTCTGAGAACATTTACTATAGTAATGTATATTTTTTACACCATCAGAAAAAAAGAGATTTCAACGAACAAAAAGGTCTTTTTCCAGACTTTTTGGAAAAAGCTGATGGAATGATTTTGACGCGAGAATTTTCGATTGAATGGTTTTGGTGCTTTTTTTATTTTAACTTAAAATAAGGCGAAAAAATAGATATATTAAATCAAATAAATTACAGTGTACATAACACATAATAAGGTAAGTTTTCAAAAAAAATCTCAGAAGATTTTGTTTGGAAACGATAAAAATATAAAACCACAAACTTGGTTATTAGAATTTTCACCAAAATTTTGAGGTTACGTAAAAAAAATTGTTGGTACAAAAGTTGTAGATCTTTTTATTACCTACAATTATGTCATTTTTTTTCCATATGACTTGTAATTTTGCCGGAAAACCATTTTTTACCCTTAAAACTCACCCCCTCCCTTTTCCCAAACTCGGATCGACCGTAATTTATTTTTTCTTTCATTTTTATCATATTCCCCTCCTTTTCAAATGGGTTTCATTCTACTGCCTTTTTATTTTAATTTTTTACCATTTTTGAAAGCTTCGGCCCTGGTCTATGTCGTGCTAGCGACTCATCTAGCCAATTGTTCGGAAACATCTAATTTTATAATAAATGGAAAACAAAAAACATTAAAAATAATATGATACAAGCAAGTATCATATGGGTAGGTTGTACCCATGAAGGTACAAAGTTCCTAATGGCATTGAGTATATTACTGAACCAATGACTTATATTGTTATATTGACTTATATAGTTTAATATATTTCTTTTACAAAAAGCCCTAGGCCGAGGGAGAGTTAGGATTACGTGCCGTACTCCTTTTGAGACGTCATTGATTGAGCTATTTCTAACATCGCAACATCTATTTTACTAACTTTATAATGTAGCACCAGTACTTACACGAAAATTAAATCGAAAGTGTCTACAAAATAGTTTCAAATGGCTACAATTACGATAGATTTTACTTGGTAAGTTAAAAATAATTACCATTAAACGATGGAGAAATTATTGAAATTTTGATATTCATATTTGTCAGAGCATCAGAAAAGTTTTAAATTTTAAAATTAGATAAATATATTCGTCAGACCGTCAACAATGTTTAGGACGTAATAAAAGTTACATGTTTTATATAAATTGTGAAAACAGAAACCGAATGAGATTTACATTCCAATACTTTCATACTTCTAGCTCACGAGGTCATCCATAAAAAAGTCACGTTACGAAAAAAGGGATGGGACATTATGTAATGAGGAATGAACTACGTGTGATATTCCCGTTTAGAAATGCTTCGAACACGTAATAGGACGGAGAACAGTCAAAATCGCGATTTAAATAGTAACTATAACATCACGGCGACATAAACAGAACACCCCGAGCGAATATTGGATACACTTGAGAGAAGATTGACACTTTTTAAGAGGGAAATCTGGTCAACGTGGTAGCCTTATAGTTAGGTACATCTACTTAATTTACTTTCATAAATTATTTATAGATTTAGGCTGTGCGTTGATCCTCGATTTTGACCTCGATCCAACCTTTGACCTCTAATAACAAAAATTCCACACACCGGAATGATTCGGAACTTTCAGAGGTTACTTTTAACTATGTTTTAAACAAGTACACGCACTTACAGGTTGCAGTTAACTTATGTACTTTTTTGATATAATTTGACCGGACTATATGTTGAAAATCGGAAAAACAATTTCAATGTACCTTTGCTGTTCTTTTTTGGTCTAATTTGACCGGACTATAATATGTTGAAAGTCGGAAAAACAATTTCACTAATCTTATGAACAAACGCTATGACAGATCAGTTCGAAACATAAAACAGGCGTAATATTTATGGATGGCCTCCAATGAGCCAAAAATCGGATCTTACGTCTACCTGAAAAACTTTTACTATCACAAGGCACTGTTCCGTAATTACAACAAAACTGAGCTATAATCTCCAGTATTATTTTAACACCACTTCCCTATTATTTGGTTAATTATTGGCTGTTTAAATTTAACATCAGACATATTATGTATATCTGATATGCTAATTTTATAGCAAATATTCTTAGCTAAGAAAAAAAACCACAATGCCAGGTTTACATTATTCCAGTACGCAATCCAGGGCTGGATTCGATCTCTGTACTGGAATAATTTAAACAGGGCATAAATTACATAATAAAAAACCGTTGAATAAACCGTGTGCTTTTAGTCTTTGGAGTGAAACCTTTTTTCGGCGCTTTGATTAATTTTTGAGATGGGAAAATACTATTAAACTCACCACTCGAATTTGCCAAGAGCTCAACTGAATAACGAAAACGTTTTCGCTTTGTTGGTCTCTTCTTTATTTTCGAGTACAAAAGAGAATAATTAAAACCTTTTAGTTAGTCAGTAGACTCAAAATCAGAAGTCTTAAAATATCTTATACCCCGTTTACATGATTCCAGTCCAGCGACCGAATCCAGCGCTGGATTGCTTACTGGAATAATGGAGACCAGCACTGGAATGCATCAATCCAGTGCCAGTGCATTCCAGTGCCGGTCTCCATTATTCCAGTAAGCAATCCAGCGCTGGATTGGAATCATGTAAACGGGGTATTATTCACATTTTGTCTAGCTAAACATAGACACTACAAACACAATCTCGGCCAACGATGCGAATCGAACAAGTGGTGATCAAATAATTAAATAACTGTTTAACAATCACTTGTAACTAATAATCTCTGACTTGTATTATATTTCAAACTGCATAGATTGGTTTATTTACAACATCCAATTTAGGTACAGAAAACCTTATACAGGATTTAATCTCAAGCGATTTTATTAAACGCATTTACGTCGTTTACAGTGTAGAATTTGCACGTATACAATACATTATCTCAAATATTTTTATTAAACATTGAGTGTATTAAATTCTGTTCATTGTATTCAAAATGAATACAAATCGCGAGTCTTAAAATTATATTTTAATTTACACTCAGAAAACCGACGTCCGTAGTTCTAAATTAAGGGCCGGTACGTTTCCACATTTTCACAATATAATTAGTCTACTTAATTTTTATATACTGTGCAAAGTCTAGTTTTTCTTACATGACATAAAATCCAAACAAGAATTAGCGTCAGTTAAATTGGTTTTAATTTTCGTAGTAAAATTCATATGTATAATAACTAGCGGCGCGCTCCGGCTTCGCTCGAATAATAACCTAGATATCAACTGCAGCGCCATCTGCCGGGCTGATTTGTGAATCTAAACCTTCCAGGGCCCTACCCAAACGTATACAAAAAAAATCATTGAAATCGGTCCAGCCGTTTAGGAGGAGTTCAATAACAACGAAAAGTGGTTGATTTATATATATATATATATATATATATATATATATATATATATATATATATATATATATATATATATATATATATATATATATATATATATAGATAGATAGATAGATAATAATAATATAATTATAATGTTATGTGACGTATTTTTTTTTTTGTTTTAATAAGGAAACGGTGCGCTAATGACGAAAATAAAATAACGAACATTTAACCGCGGCAAATATCCTGTAGGTAAAGGTAATAAAAAAAAATGACGTCACATAACATTACCTAGCCCCAATGCGAGCCAGGATAGCGGATAAAATACTCATATAATGAGGCGCTTTCAAGGTAAAAATAGACATGTCAAAGATAGTTATCAATTTCACACCGTAGGTGGCGCCATTGTTCCACGTTGCTATAAAAAAGTGGCCAAGTGCGAGTGGGACTCCTGCACGAAGGGTTCCGTATCGTTAGCAAATAAACGGCGAAAGCCTCTTTGGCTTTATTTGAATTCCGTATACATAAACCATCGCAGTTTCCACAGACAGGGTTTCATCCAAAAGATTTTCCAAAAATTTTGATTTTACCCTACGATTATTTTAACGACAAGGTCGATAGCGCGTTTTAGTGTACTAGTGGCGCCATCTAGTTTGCTTGGAACGGACTAATCGAGCAAAAAACTGTAAACAATCAAGTTTGTTGTATGGGAGCCTCCGTTAAATACTTATTTTATTTAATTTTTTTATATTTGTTGTTACAGCGGCAATAGAAATACAATACAAATAGGTTCCCGTTTTTTACCCTTTGGATACGGAACCCTAAAACACAAAATTAATTGAAAAACGGCATTGCAAATACATAGAGACCCCTAGAAATAACAAATATTTGTATTTATCACACAAATATTTGTCCTGAGTAAGGATGCGATCACACACGACTTACGGCTCCTCAAACTTAATAATAAGACTAAACTAAACCATAATAAGACTGAAATAACGGTTTCCTATTGGTCACATCGTCCGCCATTGTTGTTTACATTTTAAGTCAAATATGGAAACACAGACTTCAACCAATTTTGTTTGACTATCTAATCAACATTTAAATAACTGTACATACGTACAACATGACACGACATAAATATGTATAAACAACACAATGTTGGATAATAACTAGGTTAGATTATGTTCATAATTTCATATAGTTTCAAGCTCAACAGTATAATTTACAATACATTTAGTGCCTTTAGAATTCATTTAAATATGTAGTTCTAGATCTACACAGGATTACATTGAGCCGAAAGGATCGTGTCCCAAGTTTAGATTCGATTTCAGGGGTGATAATCTCCACATTATTATATAGATTTTTCCGTTGACGAGACCCTCTCGTCTTAGTGCAGGGGTAATGGGAAATCCTATATTATTTAACAATGATTTATAATACTGAATGTTCGGATAAGTAAATGTATCGAATCACACAGACGGATAAACATTAAATATTTGTGTGGCTAACTCACGCGCAGTTGTTACTAATAGACTAATACATTCGTGCAAAGTAAGCGATTCAACACATATATCGTCATAGTCGTGGAATAGTGACGTATATGATACACAATGTACATATTATATATCACTATTCTACGACAACGAAGATAAATTATGACAATAATTGAACATGTATCCGAACAAACAGAATCTCTTAGATTGATTTTTTAAAACACAGTGATATTTTTTACAAAAGTAAACCACATTTTAATTCATATTTGTAGAACAATTTTACTGTATAAATATGATAAATATGACGAAAATGTTATACCTGTAGCTGCCCACAAATATACACTACAAAAATATTTTTAAGATCAAGACTGTTCACAATACTAGTTTTATTAATTATAAGGAATATTTTCCCGTGGTAATATGATGGACCGAACCACTGATATTTCGATGCAATTTCACAACATGCAACATGCGTTCTGGTAAACACGGCTTTAACCTAAGCATAACGCATAAATATCTTGTAATTAATAAAACTAAAACATTGTTACGCATTCTATGGAATATTAGGAGGTTTTAGTCACACAATTCGTGCTCGCCCTTTATTTCGATAACTTGCTTTAAAGCAAAATATTTCAAATTCGTTCATACACATTCTGTCACTGTACCTTTCTCACTTGTCGAAGTTTGTTGGAATGAGGAGTTTTCAGAAATAAACTTTACCTGGCAAAGATAGTTCTCCAATTTCGCCCAAATGCTTCATTTTTTAAGAGTAATTTAACAAAAATTATGCAGTGGTGTCATCTTTAGCCACTTCTTCGCAATTTACAAAACAAAACAACTAATCAAATCATCACTTCCAGTATATTCCATAGAATCGTTAATAGCTTCACACTTGGCTATTCAATATGTAGCATCAGTTCTCTTGCACTGCGAACGAATTTGATAACAATAAAAATATTTTCATCTCTTTTAGTTTGCAACAACGAACAATGATTGAGAAAAGGACGAAAACAATTTTATAGATGAACTTTAATTCAAACAAATGCAATAAATATAACTATATCACTTTTTATACAGTGAGTCGATATATTGTATCAGATCAAATAATTATTTATCGAATCCGGAATATAAATAGCGCAGATAAAAACTCATCCTGGACACGATTTTGTGTGTCCCCTGATCAGACACGCATTATTTAATCCTTTGAACCAGAAGTCACAAATCTCCAGAATCAGACATTAGTTATAATGGTCAAATGTATTCTTAAACAAAATAGAGTAATGGAGTATCGCCCAACAGTTAACAGTTTAAAGGAATACTTTCAAAGGAGTATTTTCAATACTACGACTAAAAACAATATTAATATGAAAAATGATGTTGGTATAGCTATGGGACAATTCAAAGTTTCAGTCCCTTTGAAGTAATTTCATAAGTCTCAAATGCTATTTCATTCACACTGAGTCAATCACGAGCAAATGGCGGTTGTGAGAAAAGTACTAAAACAAAATGGCGCATGCAGTCGCGATTGACTTACCTGCTACTGGTATAGTAGCAGGTAAGTCAATCGCGACTCATCAATCAATCAACAGCAGGTATATTTAAATATACCTGCTGTTTGGGTTCGTTTAAAATTACACGTGTGTTTAAGTGAAGAGATGAGATGCAGTTACAACTTTTAGTAGAGTTCTGTTCTCAATTTATCGACTCACCAACAGTCCAAAATAACACGACATCTTGTCACGTCAACTCGCGTCCGTCGCACGATGTGGCCGCGAAACACTTACGATTTTTGTGACATAACTAACTAGTAGGTATATAAAAGTCGCAAGTTTCAGGCGTCAACACAGCGCAGCACCGACGCATTTATTGCAATCGCGCGTATCTGAAAACACCAAAATGAAACTTGGTCAAAATTGTTTTGATCCGTTTTTGTTAGTTCTAAAGAAGTTTTATAAGGGGTGACCAAAGAGTTTATAGGTACTACTCTTTATCTAAGAGGGTGACTCTGTTTTTGCAGAGTTCTTTAGACTTTCTCTTTGGGCCAGTGGCTTAATTTGTAGCAAGTTACCGGCGGAGCCAGAGGTCGTATCTAGTTTTGATTCCCATCAAGGACACTAAATATTAGCGTGAAGAATACATCTATGTAACATAAATGTGTATTTTTTATAGCATTGAGGAACAAGACAACAGGACATGTGCCTGATGGTAAGCAACAATATAATATATGTCTGGCCTTTATAATACAAGATTGGCATAGTTTGGGGCTAGTTAGTGTTGTGTAAAGAATTTTCATCAATATTTATTTAATTAGCACTGACTTAGCAATATTACTAATTACTCTTTTGGAAACAAATTATCGCGAATACTATGCGTGTTAAACTCGCCTAAACATTAGCAAATGTAGGGAAAATACGTTATATCTTCGTCGGCTAGGAGCGCTTCTAGTTCTAACCTCTAGTTTTAACGGTGAAGGAAAACATGAGGAAACCAGCCGGCATGTTCCAAGAACAACATCCTCTAAATCTAAAACATGTGTCTCCAACTCGTTTTTATTATTAAATCATTTATTTCAGTAAACACCCCATCATCAACAGCCCACTAAACGTTCCCACTGCTGGGACTCAGGGCCTTCTCTCGCAAGGAGAGAGTTGAGGCCATAATCCACCACGCTGGCCCAGTGCGGGTTGGCGGATGACACATGACTTCGAAAGGTTCTAGGTACATGTCGGTTTCCTCACGATGTTTTCCTTCGCCGTTTTAAGTTAGCGGCATTACGCACATGACTTCGAAAAGACAGTGGTGCGTGTGGGGTTTGAACCCGGGGTCTCCGGATCGGCAGTCGCCGTTCTCCCGACTAGACCAGCCGTAACTCTTAAACACCCCATATACATTAAAATTACAATAAAATAAAATGTCACACAAATTAATTACGTTACGAGTATTTAAATTGATTTTTTTATTTCATTATGGCCTTAACTCTACTTTTGAGAGAACACCCCGAGCCTCAGCAAGAGGAAGACATAGCGGGCTACTTATGATATGCTGTAAAATAGTTATCCAACATCAAACCAACCATAAAATAAATACAAGCAAACATACTAATACAACCGAGTATTCCTACAACAGATTAGCTTTTAGCGAAACGATGAGTTTGAAGCGAGAGAGTGTTTATCTAAGTTTACTGTTCGTAATAAAATATTATGTATTCACGAATGACGTCAGAGCACGCTCATATCGCAATAAATCTAATTTATGTCTAGCTGATTCATTGACAGCCGTGCACCGGAATCATAGAACACATTCTAGAACAACTCCTACATTAAGCTCATTAGATACCACACACCTGCTGTATAATTAATACTCGGAATAAAGATCCTTATTCTTGTTACAATAAGAATAGAATATAATATTTTTATTAACATAATTAAACAATCTATTAACATTTTTCACTCCAAAATATTGTTAAACAATGAGTAATAGCGCTTAAAATTTGTCTCGTTACAAAATAATTTAAATGAATATCTCAACATTGCTGTAAAGGAGCAATACCATTAACTAGCATTTGAACATAAAAATAATAAATGAATGGATAAATTAATAAAATGATTATAGGCATAGTAATTTAAAACTATTAAGTTTGGATGTCATATTCATCGTAATTAAAATTCATATACTCTTTTATGCTGTAAGTGTGAATCACTTACGTTGTAATATATTTTTATGAATAATTTAATATTAAAATACTTAATTGAATAACACAATACTACTGTCTGTTAGTAGTCATGAGGTAAATTTTTAATACGAATCTCGCTAATTTTTCTGGTGTTTACTTTATGAGAGAGTATACATTTTGAAACGAAAATCCTACTAATATTGTAAATGTAAAGATTCGTCGTCGAAACGACAAGGATCGGGATAAAATTCGGAACATCTTATACATTTAAACGCGCAATTCTTGTATAAATATACAGAATCTGAATCTCGGAAAAGGCTCGAACAATCTTCATGAAATTATGTATGCAGGGGGTTTCGGGGACGATAAATCGATCTAACTAGGTTTAATTATTTTTTAACGCATTTTATGCGCGTTTTTTAGACAATGAAAAACTGTTACATTAACATTAGAATGCGACGGCAAATTTCGCAACACTGCGCGGCAGTATAATAGCTCAGTCGATAAGATGGGCGGTCATGATGCAGTAGAATCCGAATCGAATCCAGGTGGCTTCTCTTTTTTTCAAGTTTTTTTTCTTTCTTTCTTTTTGAGATAATCTATTACTGGGAGCCCTTTATCTGTAGGTACAGTCCGCGAGGTATAAGCTGAACTTTGCATTAGTGTGAGTGATCACATGCATACGCATCTATTACCAAAAGTACAGTCAGACAACAAACTCTTAAACAACAAGCTGACATTAACTATCCAGGATCAATATGGTCATTGCGAAAAGAAGTATCTCTTTTAGGATTCAAATGGTCAAGGACAGAGAATAACAGAAAAATTTTAATGGAAAAGCATAAGATCCGTCACCTACGTATAACTTATTTACTTAAAATTTCCGAATACCGTATTCAGGGCAGGCCTATCGTTTATACCAATATACAATTGATACTGCATAATAAACAACGATTTATTGAATATAAAATTGACACCTTATTAAGAGAATATGGTCACAGCGTCCTGCGTCTGACTGTACTTTTGGTGATCACTCACACTAATGCAAAGCTCAGCTTATACCTCGCGGACTGTACCTAAGTATCCTCGGTGTTTATACCGAGCAAGGCTCGGTCACCCAAGTACTGGTTTATTATTTGGAATAGCACATAAGCGGGAAAATTATGACAATGGGAACTATACGGGTAAAACAGCGACGCGCAGTCAGTGACGTGACCTCTAAAATGTTCCCTTACAAAGTATTCAACGCGGCTACAGAAGTTTTCACTTTAAAAAAACTGACCGGCGCTGCTTCAGGTCAACAACAGGAAAAGTGAGAGTTATTTATACTTCGTGTTTGAATCACTCGGTGGCGGAATTAGAAGCAGGATTAACGGATGAGAACAAAAGTTACTATAATAGTATAGCGTCACTGATTTTTTTTTAATGAAACCTACCTATGGCAGTTAGCCTGAAGCGGCCTCTATTGCCTACCGAATTTGGGACGAGGGACAAAAGGAGCAGGGCCCTACTAACCTAATGTTACAGTAGTACGTACATACTAAACGAGTAGGTACTACATTTCCTAAGACGAATAGTGCAAGAGCACCTCAAATAGTACGACCTCGGTTTGGGCTGCCGCCGAAACGACCTGGGGGGTCAGCCGGTTAAGCAAAACGGTCTTAGCTTTGATTTACTCTCTCTCTTTTCTTTTCGCTTGAAATGATAGAGACAGCAATAGCAAGGCCAAAGCAGATTTAGTTAGGCGGCAAACGGGCTGGAATACAAGAAGGGGGTGTGTCAGTTGGTACTGACCTGCGCTGTTTTGGCCGCTACAACTGAAAGAGGTCATCATGCGCCCTCTCGAGGCGTCGCAGCGAGTTATCCACGCGCCTTCCTTGGGTCAGCATCACCGGCGGCGGTGGCAGCGGAGGCGGGATCACCTCGTTGTAGGAAGAAGAGGCTCCCAGCGACGCGGACTGCCGCAACCTAGCCGTCGGTCGATGTCGCACGAAACCATCCTCGAGGTCTTTCACGAACCTGGAAAGGGTATTGTTGCATGTTAGAATTATAGAAGCAGTGATATAACTTCAGAAGGTAACTTTTGTAGTGGTAGGGATCATTGCAGAGTCCGCCTGGGGAAGCACCACACCTTTGCCAGTTATTCTGCCGCCAAACAGTAGTGTGCAAAACATTACTGTGTTCCGATTTGAAGGGCTTATAGCACCGGGTGACAAGCGCAACGCGGTGCTAGGTTATGATTTCGACTCCTGTCCTGCTCGTCTTTTCACTTTATACAAAAAAAAAGATAATGAAAGATAATTCCAAAACAACGTACATAATGTTAATCCAAATCAAATTACTTAGTGTTAGCTTGGAAAGGCTGTTTTCCGAAAATTTTAGATAACAGATAAAGCTGTATACCAAATTCATCTATTATACATATATATATAAAAGCGAAAGGTCACTCATCACGAATCTCAATCTCAATCTCAGAAACTACTAATGCTAGGAATCTCAAATTTTGCATGGAGGTACCTTTTAGCATGTAGGCGTTCGCTAAGACGGGGTTTTGCGAAAATCCACCCCTAACGGGCGAAATAGGGGATGACATTTAATATAAATACAAGAACAAACCATTAGGGCTAGAAACTTAAAATTCCGCACACGTATTCCTCCTATGATGTGAGGATCTACTAAAGAAGGATTTATCAAAATTTCATTCCTAAGGGCCACCCCCTTAATAGGGGATAAAAGTTTGAAGAAAACGTTGTAAGTACATAAAGGGGATGAAAATTTCAAATAAACGCTTAGCCTTTACGCCAACGACTTACAGAACGCGAGCGAAGCCGCGGGCAAAAGCTAGTATCCAATAAAATTACAGTCTAATAAATAACTAATAACTCTCCGGATTCGGATTTAGTCGGCGTTCTCCCGATTAGACCAGCCATAACGTGCTTGGGCTAATATATCTATTCAGGTTTTAACTCTACTTTTGTGCTAAGAACGTCTAGGCTGTGGAATGCGTTGCCCGAGTAGGTTTTTTCCGATGGCTACAATCTTAGTGTGTACAAGTCGAAAGTTAATTGGTTTCTTCTAGGTAAGCACGTTCCATAGTAGACTGTATCGTCCTTAAACATCAGGGTAGATGGCAGTCAAGTGCGAACCTATGTATATAGATTTAAAAAGATGCTTAAAACTAATCGAACCATCATCATAATTGAACCCTGAAAGGCCAACTTCAGTTTTTAGACCATTCGAATACGGTACAAATGTAAAATCAGTACCTACAGATACTTTTGTGCGAAATATTATGGGAAAGTTACGATGAATGATTGCAAACGGATGTTGGAGATAAACAGCGCTAAAAATATAGTATCCGGTATTTATTTTGTAAACTAAAAAAAATATCTAAACAGTTATATACCGAG
The DNA here is from genome assembly GCA_963693475.1 of Ectropis crepuscularia. NCBI lineage: Eukaryota > Metazoa > Arthropoda > Insecta > Lepidoptera > Geometridae > Ectropis > Ectropis crepuscularia. The sequence goes on along the minus strand of OY856359.1, from coordinate 7,129,019 downwards.
TTGCCAAAGATTGAAGGATGGCTGTAGACTCTTGGACTGATGACTAGTAGATGTATACTATAGATAAATTACAGGGCTTAGAGATATAATATCTTAGACTTGATCTAGATTGTGGCGAACGCAGTGCAGTGCTAGGTAACGATTTGAACTCTTCGTGTTCCAATTGCTGCGTGTGACTGTGCTGTTATGTGGCAGGCATGTTGCTCACTATCAGGCACATGTCCTGCTCGTCTCGTCAAAAAGATGTGCGTACACATATACATATATTTTATTTCTAATATTAAGTGACAGGACGATCAAGTTTTGAGCTTGATGGTAAGCAACAAATAAATAATAATCTCCTTTATGTTTCTACTACTCCTACTCCTTCTCTAACAAGTTTTCTTTGGCCAAGGTCATCACGCTAACCAAGTATATATGGTACGTAAGCAACACGCTTGTTCATAACAATGTTGTAACTTGCAGTTATTTGAACATGCAGATTATCGGAATTTATTAGCCCGAGAGCTAAATCTTATATATAAAATTCTCGTGTCACAGTGTTTGTTTCCTTACTCCTCCGAAACGGCTTTACTGATTTTAACCAAATTTTATATGCATATTCTGTAGGTATGAGAATCGGCTACTAGCTATTTTTCATACCCCTAAGTGACAAGGGTTGTTCACTAAGGCAAAACAACGTTTGCGGGGTCAGCTAGTCTTATATATAAAATTCTCGTGTCACAGTGTTTGTTTCCTTACTCCTCCGAAACGGCTTTACTGATTTTAACCAAAATTTATATGCATATTCAGTCGGTCTGAGAATCGGCTACTAGCTATTTTTCATACCTTTATTTATATGGCAAAACAACGTTTGCGGGGTCAGCTAGTCTTATATATAAAATTCTCGTGTCACAGTGTTTGTTTCCTTACTCCTCCGAAACGGCTCTACTGATTTTTACCAAATTTAATATGCATATTCAGTAGGTCTGAGAATCGGCTACTAGCTATTTTTCATCTTATATATAAAATTCTCGTGTCACAGTGTTTATTTCCTTACTCCTCCGAAACGGCTCTACTGATTTTTACCAAATTTAATATGCATATTCAGTAGGTCTGAGAATCGGCTACTAGCTATTTTTCATAACCCTAAGTGATAAGGGTTGTTCACCCCAAATTTTTTTTTTTAATTTTCGAAGAACTTTTTTTGTTTTTATTTTTTTATAATGTGGCGTTAATAAATACATACAACCCCAAATTTTTACTCTTTTAACACGAACCCCTATTTTTTAATAGCCATTTTAGTAATTTAATCATTTGACAGTGAACGCCTCCTAAACGGCGGGACCAATTTGAATGATTTTTTGTGTGTGTGTACATTGATTGTTTGTGTGTGGATTCGAGGATGGTTTAGATTCACAAATAAGCCCGGCAGATGGCGCTGCAGACAGTGTCTAGATTATGATCCGAGCGAAGCCGGAACGGGCCGCTAGTTCTTATATATATATTATTCTTATAGGTATTTAGTTATGTGTTCAAAGCAAAAGTAAAAAACATGTAGGTTAATAACGTGTATTTATTGACCGTAATCAAATCTAAGTATTTATTTATTTGTCTGTTTTTTTTTTAATAATACTAGGTATCTGCCCTGGCTTCACCCGTAGCACCTACATAATATAAATATGCCTATATAACTCAGGGATCACGTACATGTCAAACGGTGTAAGAATTTTTGAAATCGGCCCATTTGAAGAACTTCTAGCTGAAACGTAGATTTTCATTACTAAACATAGTAATAAAGCAGTGAATAGTGTCCCGGCAGGCGCATTGAGGATACATACGGGATATAAACCACTGCGTTCGTGATTGTATTTAACTACTAGGGTGTATTATTACACAAATGTTCTTATTGTGTCTTTGTTATTTTATGCTTTGTAACTCTTTACACGTCTTGTTATATGTAGGTATTTCTTTAAGTTTAATAAAGGTATATTTGTTTACTGAATGACATTGTCGTCTTAAAAACGTATTTGTTTATCTGAAAATACATATTAAATCATAAAATTGGTTCAGAACTGTAAGTTTAAAACAATTTTATGTTAATAGCAACACAGTTCAGGGCTACCGCCAAATGACCACGAAACCAGTGTAAGTTTAGACCTAGCCAATATTTTTAGCTTGCAATGTCATGGAAATCAGGTTGTTTTATACATCTATTACCAACGATATTTTCTAAAAATAAATAACCAGTTATTTATTTATTCATGTTTCGGTGTAACTTCATTATATATTAATGTAATGGTCGAAACTCTTTCAAAACTCCGTTCGGGTAATTCTAGGGCTGAGTAACACATAAATAAAGACACGAACGAAGAGATTTGACTATACTTTTGTGATAAGAACGTCTAGGCTGTGGAATACGTTGCCTGAGTGGGTTTTTCCCGATGGTTACAAACTTTGTGTCTTCAAATCGAGAGTGAATCGGTTTTTTCTAGGTAAACACGCTCCATCGTAGACCGCATCGTCGCCTAACATCAGGCGAGTTGGATATAAAAAAAAATTACATACATGATATGTAAACGATTTTTCCAATCAGAAAGGGCTTCAGGGAAATAATAATAATTTGCATAGCTTCAACAGACATTGCTATATCAAAGAGTCACATTTAAATTGTTCACATCCGTTATCTGTAAACTTGATAGGATGATCTGGAACCCTGACCTGGAAAGATTCTGGGAAGATGCCGTTTTCCTCATGATGTTTTTCATTCACCGTCAATGCCAGTGGTGAAACTTACATGTGGACTTTAAAACATAATCAGGAAGCCACTCTTTTCACAACTGTGAATCTAGCAAATTAGTCACCACAACTTCATACAACAAAACATTACACATCATTGCATTATGTGTAAAACATGCATAATTCACTATTTGTATTTCTTTCGATAGTTACGTAAATTTCAATACCAAATTTGTTCTATGTCTAGGTGTTTCTTCGAAGGCAGGCGACTGAATGGAAGGTTAGGACATATCGATTTAAGCTAAAAGAAATTCACTTACTCTTCCTATGAGTGTTTAGTAAACAACGTGTGTGAGTCCAAAGCCATTTCATTTCCCATGATATTTATGATGTGTTCGCAGATGACGTCAAAATGACGACATATTTACTTATTTGTTGGACCGACCTGCATTGCGGCATGATTAAGGCCGTAAAATTAACCAAAACAAAGATATCAAATATTCTGGTCATCGTTCTTATTGTTTTAATGATAGTTTTGCACTTGACAGCGATTTTTAGCGACACAGTCTACGATGGCGCGTGCTTACCTATAGGAAACCTGAAAACTCGACTTGAAGACAAAAATATTGAATCTTTTGGAAAATCCACTCTAACAGCTCATTCCGCAGCCTAATTCTTATAACGAAAATGGAGACAAACCATTCGTTCGTTCGCGTTTTTGGAACGACATAATCAGTTTAATGTGTACTTGTTATCTGACATGCCGGCTGACGCTTCAACTTCGACCTTGGTTCCGAGAATCCCTTCTCTAAATATCCTACTCCGCATTAAATAAGAGAAACACAAAAATAACAACATAGAGGGCTCCGGCACCAGATACCCTATAGACACAGTTTTGAAAAACCTTGGTGGCGGATAACTAATCCTAAAAATAATGAATAGGGTACAATCCTCAAAAAAACTAAGTAGCCCGTTAGTTAGATTGCCAAAAAATATTGTACGCGTTTTTTTTTCTTTTGTTTCACAAACAAAAATTGACGAAGATACAGCGCTTCGAAGTTTCGTGTGACGTCACTTGTGAGTACGATTTTTACTCACGAGTGACGTCGCGACCCCCCACTCTCGAAGTTTGATGGTCTATATCTTTGACGATTTTTAATATTATGAAAAAACAAAAAATACGTGTCCAATATTTTTCCATGATCTAGCTGACGGACTAATTAGGATGGTGTATTTTTGACCCAGTCCGGTACCCTATTGTCTCTAATTTAACCTCTTATTGTCTACCTAACAAAACTGTAAGATTTTTAAAGTTTTTATGGACAATAATAAGTATTAGATATTTGATGCACTCATCAGGGGTACACATTACACATACATTCGTGGCTCTGAACACATATCACTACATTTTTGGTTAAGCGAGTGATAGTAACATACATTCAAACATACAAAGAGTAAATTTTGTTCGCGTGTGTACGCTACGTAGTGCTGTGGTATTTTGTAAATGTTATTGGTAACCATCAGACGTTATACCTACGTCTGGTATATCCTAAATATTGATAACCATCAGATGGCGTACCTTCTCGTCTCGTTGTACGTAAAAAAATGGGTACTTCGCACGAAAGCTTACACAGAGCCAAATACGCAAACTCCGGTGAAAAATCGCTTCCAGTTTAACAGATTTATGACAAATTGTAACATTATTTTCATAACACCACTCAACTCGACCCAATATTTGACCGACGAGTGGTGGACTTGTTCAAACATTTACACGTTATTTGCCAATCGAACACTAACTCTAACGTAGTGGTTATAAAGTCTGTTTCTGATACGTAAACGTGAAAGGAAGTTTGTCAATTATTCGCTAGAGTATTATTCCGATGCGGAGACTTCTAAAAATATCTGAACATCCTTTGTGTGAGTGGGATGTCCTTCTTCCTACGATTCTTGTACTTTCAAAAGAAACCAGACGCATATTTTGCAAAACGTGTGTTCAAAACATGACTGTACATATTAACTTGAATATCTACGAACTAAATAAAACTCCAATGCGAACTAACAAATAAGTAAATTATGATTTTCTTTAACATATTAGTGATGTCGTAAAGATCTATTATACAGGACGTCTACTCTGTTTCTACGAAAACGTAATTTCGAAATAAACTCGCGATTTTCCAACTCCGATTCTACTTCGATCCGTCGTTTTGTCCGTTTAAATGTTCTAAGCCTACTCTAATTAGAGTAGGCTTAGAACATTTAAACGTCAAACAATGTTGTATCGGACGAAACGAAGTAAAACGAGAGTGGGAAAGTCGCGAGTTTTTTTTCGAAATTTCGTCTTCGTAGATACAGAGTAGACGTCCTGGATTTCATAGAATAATTTTACTTATATACACAGAACTCATATGTATTTTATACACAGCTATATATATATATATATGCTTAGATACACAGAAGACAATACACACATACATATTATTTTGTGAAATACGCTTACTACGTCATGTATGTTCCACATAATTTAAGAAACGAAGATAGCTTTTCTGGTACAATTAATTTATATTATACTTTGTTGAATTAATCTGAAACAGCTGACTTTTTAAAGTTAGATCCTACCAGCGAAGAATCGAATGAGTTTTTAAGTCCTATTAATATTATGTACATGAAAGTTTGCTTAATCACTTCATGAGAACTAAGCAAAACGAACATATTTTTTTAATCATATAGAGTGACGAGACGAACACACGAACAGCCCATGTGCCTGGTGGTAAGATAGATAGATAGATTAACTCTTTATTGCACTAAATTTAAAATAAAAGACATACAAACTTAAAGACTAAAATTAAAGTAGCAATGGGCGACCTTATCGCTAAAAGCGACGTGCCTGCCACATAACAGCACAGTGACACGTAGCTATTGGAACATGAAGAGTCCAAATCATTATCTAGCACTGCACTGCGCTCGTCACCCAGAGATATAATAAGATGTTTATTTGTCATCCCGAAAAAAAATCTTGATTCCTTGAATTCCTTCTCATTTATATTCAGACGAAGTGACGAGAATAACAATGGTCGTTACAGAAACATAAGCACTAAGCAATGTGATGTTTATAGTAAAAGACGGCGATATAACAGTGGTAAAGCGTAGAGCTATTTTGACGCTCCGTAGAGCTAGGAATAGAAATGAAACAAGAATCTAGCTGGTCTACTTATTCTATTAGTGCTCTGTACTCTGTACCACAGTGTTCTTGGCTGATATGCAATTGTCCACAATTTTATCTTTATTTTTTTGAAGTGAAAACTTCTTTAGGCGCGCTATAGACAGAATTTTCGTGGGCTGTGAAATGGATTCATCAATCGTCACGCTTGGATATGATAATGGATCGGATCGGATATGAAATCTTCGGGTAAACTCGGTAAAAACGGCCAGGTAGGTACCAGGGCAACAGAAACAGTAAAGAGTTTCGATTACCTACCTCCAACAGCCCTGTGTTTATCTTCAGATACCAGGACAACAGAAATAAAAAAGAGTTGCGTTTGCCCCTAGGTACCAGTACCAGAGCAACAGAAACAGTAAAGAGTTGCAATATTTTGTACAACTTCGTTCCATCAGAATGTCCCTTGACACCTCCCAAGTATTTCGAAGTGAAAACTTCTTTTGGCGTGCAGGCGCGCTTTTAGACAGATTTTTCGTGGGGTGTGAATTGAATTCTAGCGTCACTGGCGTCACGCTCGGGTATTTCCAAAGTAGGCTTCAAATTCTGAGTTATAAGTTTTCACTTCTATCGGCAGTTCCTATGACTGCCAATTTTTTTTTTATAACTAACAAGTGACGGGACTAGGACATGTGGCTCAAAGTAAGTAGGTAAACACGTCTGCCCATAACAACACAAGTGTCACGCAGCTATTGAAACATGAAGAGTCCAAACCATTACTGCACTACTTAGCACATAAACTTAGCACTCCACTGTGTTCGTTCTCAGAGATATAATAAATATGATGCATTTCTCTGCCTTGTAATTTCTCTGGAAACAATGCTCTTCAAATCGGAACACAGTAATGTCGATGATTACTTATTTAACGTTACTATTCGATTTTAACAGGCAAATAAATAGATAATGGTGAACATTTCTCACACTACACCATCTAGTCTCAAACTAAGCAAAGTTTAAAAGGGGTACTTTCCCCAGACGGACTCTGCAAATAGTCCTACCATTAGACACTTTGAAATGAACAAAAACTTCGGACGAGAAAAAAATTGGCAGTCATAGGAACTGCCGATAGAAATGAAAACTTGTACCTCGGAATTTGATCGCTTACTTTGGAAACTACACGGGTGTAACCGGAGGGCGTGGCCTGACCATCACGGCATGGTCATCTAGAAATGTGTCAGCATTTCCCATTGGCTTACGCATTTCTAGATGGCCATGCCATGATGGCCAGGCCACGCTCTTGCAGCATTTTCCATTAGCTGATGCATTTCTAGATGGCCAATGTCCCGAGTTTACCCGAATATTTCTTATACCCGAGCGTGACGCTAGAATTATTTTTTTTCTAGAATGCTAGAATTTAAGTTTTTTCTAGGCGAACCGATATTGATGATTATTTTTTAATAGCATGCTGGCGTTTTTCATGTGACCCCATTTTAATTGTATTAAGATAATAATATGTCCGTTGCAGTTATCGGAAATAATATGTTTTACTTTTGTAACCTCAAATTTTGTAACTTTAGGATGAAGTAGAGTTTAAAAAGATACACTTTAAACTTAGTCACACAACATTTGTTAAACTCTATTGATTTATTGGTTAGGTGTATTGATTCTTAACTTGAAGGCGTTTCATTGAATTATAAGACAAAAATAATTACTTTGTAGGAATAAACGTAAAAACTTAGAAGCTTGTTATTCGAATATAAGTTTGGATCGCGTAGAGGCGTACTGATAATACAGATAACGAGCAACAGACGAGGGCAACGACCGCAAGATCCTACGCGATGTCGTATTGTGCAAACGACATTCGAAATATGAATGGTCACACTATCATAAAATTAGAATCGTATAAGGATGCTATAGTTTTTATGTGGATGTGTGTTTGCAGTTCCCAATGTGACATTTGCAGATCAGCGTAAACATAAGCAGCACACTAAAGGCCAGGGCCTCTACCGCCTAACGAAAAACGCTTTGACGCTTTGACGTTGCTGTCTCTTTTCTTCTCGCTTGAAATGAAAGAGACGGCAATGCCAAAGCATCAAAGCGTCAAAGCGTTTTTCGTTAGGCGGTAGACCCCCGGGTCACACAGAGGCGATCCGGTAGCGATAGCGATCCGATAGCGATAGCGATCCGATACCGAGTATGGGATCGCACCCGCTTGCTGTGTGTCAGGTTGCATACAAATTCGAACATTACAAAAAAATCCCGTCTCGCTATGGGATCGCTATCGGGTCGCCTCTGTGTGACCCGGCTTTAAATGTTCCCACTGCTGGGACTCATTAGGAACAAAGGGTATTTTAGAACCCTGAGAAAACGAAGTGTGACTACGGCTGTGGTCTGAGAGACCCCACCTAGACCAAGCACCTACTCTCGTGCCCTTGTATCCGATATAGATCTGACATTGCGCAGGGGAGCCGTAGAAGTATATCAGCGGGTCTACCGCCTAACGAATACTGTCATAGCTTTGATATTGCTCTCTCTTTTCTTCTCGCTTGTAGTGATAGAGACAGCAATAGCAAAGCCATAGCCGATTTTGTTAGCCGGTAAAAGGGCAGATCTATACTCTGCCAGAACTTGTGGAGTCGATGTGGCGAAACACATTATAAATTAACCATCCAATAGACTACAAGTATGCATTGATTTATCTTATTTTTTTGTACAATTTTTTTTTAAATGTAAATTCATAACAATAATAACGCATACCAAACAAATTATGTACAATGATTACAAATACAAACAAAACATTATGCATTAAAACAAAACATTAAAAAAAACCTTAAACGCAATTGTTTCAATTTTAGGTCTCATGTGTGTTTGAAAGTAGGTAAAGCAAATACTTTTAGTTAACAAAATAACTGATCACTTCAAAACGACTGAACCGAATTTGATGAAACAACAAAGAGTGATTCGTCTTTCAAACAAATCAACCAAATCAGTTTCTCATTTCGAGAGCTACGATGCACATACAGACACGTCAAACTTACCTCGTCGTTTTTTCTAGGGTTGAAAAGATCTTAACATACTTCGTACAGGAAAGTTAAACCTTTACTTTAATCCTGGTCATATTCTACAAATTATTGTAACATTATTGTAGTAAACTTTTACTATGGCGTCGCAATCGCAAAAATCTGGCGTCGATTTTGTTGTCCAAAGTAGCTTTTTGAATTTTAGTTTGCTTTCACATCACTCTGCTAAGAGTCCTACCACTACAAGTATACTCTAGGTATGTAGTTTTTTTTACTTTAGTAGTGCTTTGCGCCTTCTGGGCAGCTGACTGCTAGCCCAAAGATCGGTAGACCCTATTTGAGGCAACAGTCCCACACAAATCCCTTTAAAAAAAAGTGATACGTCGCCTGCATATTATATCTGTAGTCTGTCTCTCCTAATATGCATTTGAAATACGTCTCTGTTACCTCGGAACGTGTAAACGTTGCTATATTACAAAATCATAATAAATTCACGTTTTTACAATCGTCGCTTAACATCTAACGAGATCTATCAATGATTTAAAAAACGTATTAACATTACTATTTTAACTCCATTTTTATTACCGTCGCTTAACAACTAGCAAGATGGCGGTAAAGATAACCCTATCAACGATTTAAAAAAATCATTACAACAAGTAAATATCAAGTACCAACTTCGGTAACTCGCTAACAAGCTTTAACTGAATAACAAGCGCCAAAAACGTGAAAAACCCACAGATGTTCAGTGCACGTTTTAAAAACTGCTTTACCTATTTACGAAATTTCGGGTTTCATGAAATTAAAACCACGCGATCTTGTTTTAGGCGTTTTGCAATGACACACAGTCGAAACAGGGGTGTTTTAGTGAGTGTGTAATCTGCGTGACTAAACGAAATGGCAAGCAGCTTTTAAAATAATGTTCATATTATAATATGATCGAACAACTGTTCACGTTCGACTGTTGCCGTGTGAACGTTCAATTTAGCATCAGGCATCACCCGTATCAAATTCAACCAACTTCTGTATCGAAATATACAAACATTTGAAGCGTAGTGTTAGAGAAGTGTTCAGCTTGAATTTTGCGTAAAAACTTTCAAGTATTAGCAAACCATTGTATGTTTCCACTGCTTCCCAGCAGTGAAAACATTAAGTGACTTTGGGCCATCTTTTAGTAGGAGAGAGTTAATAGAAGGAAGATAAAATATGCATTTAGGTAAAACAATTCTGACGAATACTGGCAAATATCTACCACCATGTGCTAAAGTACGTGAAATAGATAAATAATTAATTAATTTATTTATTTATTTATTGACATAAGCGTAAGCAGCCCTTAACTTTATGTTCCCACATAAACTTTGTGGGACCTTCACTCACAAGATAACCAAGGCCATAATCCACCACGCTGGCCAAGTGCGGGTTGGTGAACGATACATATCCTCAAACGATATCTTGCTTGTAATATGGCGGTACTCACGATATTTCCTTCACTGTCAAAGCAGTGATGACAAACTTGGTACATATACAGAGATGCAGACGAGATACGAACTTACGACCTCAAGATTGCGAATCCCGACGTTTTCGCCGTTCTGAATCGGACGTTTACGCCTTTAAAGCAATATTTAAAGTTTAAATACAATCTCCAACAACGTATTAAAAAGAAACCTAAACACGTAAACAACGCGGACGCAAAGAAAGGCACCAGTCACATGACCGCTGTGAAAGTGTTATACAGTTCAAGCCACCAATCCTAATCTGTGACGAAAGCAACTAACCACACTACTTTTACACAAAAGCTGTAAAATATCACATTAGACGCGATTGTAGCGCCGCGCGGAATAGACCGTGATTGGTCGTGGGAAATACCGTATGCGCTCGCGCAGACCTTGACTGACTCAATGGCAGCCTCAGAAAAAAATTTGATTAGGCATGTTTTTTGCAGCTTCGCCGGCAAGGTATATTTGTTCCAGTAAGCGACCGACCGCATTGTGATGGCTGATGACGTTCGCTTCATTAATTTAAACATTTGTCACATGACTTTGTACAATGAAGTGTTTCTACGTCACTGCCTCGCTTGGTTGCTTGGATTCGTGCAGTCTACACCATCACTCACGTCTTGTGGCCTAAATCTAGAACCTATACGTTTATTTACAAGAGCTATCGGATATAAGATAGTAACGCTACACGTAAATAGATCATTGAAAGGGCCAGGATACAAGTCATGCAGTCGAGGGAAAGATCGTGCCCCCACGCATTCTCATTTCATAAAATGTAATAAATAACAAAATAATTATAAATAAATAAAAATTATCATATGACAAGAAGGTGCAAGGGTTCGTTCGATCCCAAATGAAATATATTGTTTATATAGGATTGTATTATAGATAATTTGGATTAATTTCATTTGGATGGTTATTCATAGAAGAAACGTTTCCTGGATTTGTTACATACCAACGTACATCTTGTTCAGGATTTGTTAAAATGTGGATTATGGGTAGAATTATCTATGTAACCTCCTAAACTTTAGTATCAACTAAACTGTTGTTTTTGTGTCTGTAACCTACATTTTAATCAATATCATGATAAAGAAACCACGACAATTGAGGTTATTGTATAATACTAAGCTATTAATACTATTAACTAGATGTTTAAGGCCGGGTCACACAGAGGCGATCCGATAGCGATCCGAGACGGGATTTTTTGTAATGTTCGAATTTGTATGCAACCTGACATACAGCAAGCGGGCGCGATCCCATACTCGGTATCGGATCGCTATCGCTATCGGATCGCCTCTGTGTGACCCGGCTTTTATAGTATTATGTATACTAGCTACGCCCAACTACTAGTGATATTACTCCTTTCAGGGTAAAATTTGTAGAGACTTTGAATGTTATATTTATATACTAGCAGTGCCCCGCGGTTTTACCCGCGTACTTCCCGTTCCCCTCGTTCCCGTTATTTTCCCGGGATAAAAAATAGCATATGTGTTCTTCCAGACTATAATATAACTATATTCCAAATTTCAGCCCGATCCATTCATACGTTACGGCGTGATTGAGCAACAATTATCCAAACATCCATACTTTGACATTTATAATATTACTAGCAGCGCCCCGCGGTGTTACCCGCGAAGATCCCGTTCCCGTTGTTTTTTCGGGATAAAAAGTAGTCTAAGTATGTGTTCTTCCAGACTATAATCTATCTGTGTTCCAAATTTCAGCCCGATCCGTTCATACGTTAGGACGTGATTGAGCAACAAACATCCAAACATCCATACATTGACATTTATAATATTAGTAGGATAAGTAGGAAGTAGGATAGGATAGGATAGGATAGGATAGTAGGATAGGATATGCTAACTGACGGACCGCGAAAATTAAAAAGTTGCGTTGGAAAAACAGTACATTAGCACCGGAAACGTCATATCTGTCGGATCAGCTGCTAAGTATTATTTACTTACATTTAGGCAGTTATAATAGTTTAAAACAAACAAATCGAAAAAGGGTACGTATTGATTGTATTTTTGAAGTGAAAACTTCTTTTGGCGCCCCTAGACAGATTTTTCGTGGGGTGTGAATTTAATTCTAGCGTCACGCTCGGGTATGATAAGAATTCTTCGAGTAAACTCGGGACCATGGCGATTGGTCATCTAAAAATGCGTCAGCTAATGCTAAATGCTGAAAGGGCGTGGCCTAGCCATCTAGAAAGAAGCCAATGGAAAACGCTGACGCTGGTCATGCCATGATCATGATCACGCCCTCCGGTTACACCCGTTTAGTTTCCAAAGTAAGCTATCAAAATCTGAGTTATAAGTTTTCACTTCTATCGGTAGTTCCGATGACTGCCAATTTTTTTTTCTTTTGTGTTTTTTATAATATAGAGGTATAGAGTGACGGTATGAGCAAAACATGCATATGTTGGTAATCAACACGCTACTTTAATGGGTTGTAAATTACCTAAAACTAAATGTCGATTTTGCAACTAATAAGCAACTAATGATAGTCATTCATTCCGGGACGAAATCGAAACCCTGACCGGTGATTCAGTTTCAATATTGAAGAAGAGTACTCGGTACTAGATTCTGGTTCTAATCCTAATTCCTGCAAAAATTAGATGTAGGTAAATGTCGATGTTTGGATACGTGGATGCGTGTTGCTCAATCACGTCGTAACGTATGAACGGATACTGTTGAAAATTGGAACACAGATAGGTTATAGTTTGGACGAACATATAGACTATTTTTTATCCCGGGAAAACAGCGGGAACAGGAACTATGCCGGTAATATCGCGTAGCGCTGCTAGTTATGTAACAAAGAAACCAGATACTTAATTTTTGCCTCCATTTATTTAAATATAAATTAAGAGTACATTATAGACGTTCATAACGTTGTTTTGAGATCGTAACCGGCATGTATCGTCGCTTGTTGCTTTCTCAAACGATCAAAAACTCCTATCTACTCGTACTATATCTTTACGGTGCAGCGCAGTGCGTCGAGCTCTGTCCATGCGTTGTGTAATTAATTTCATAACTATCGGTTAAGTGCGTAATAGTCAATTAACAATCATTGAAGTCATGCTTCTTTTAGCGCGTTAGCGCGCGTTATTTTTACTACTCTACTAAAAATCTTTACTAATGAAGTTAGATAGTCAACATTGTAACTAACTTCAAGTTAGGGCTCCTACACAAAACTGCGATGCGATGCGACGCCGCATCGGAGGAAAGGCTCCCGAACATAAAACTGCGATGCGATGCGACGCCGCATCGGAGCAATTTGCATCGCATCGCAGTTTTGTGTGGGAGCCTTTCCTCCGATGCCGCGTCGCATCGCGTCGCATGGCATCGCATCGCAGTTTTGTGTGGGAGCCCTTAATACTTCTTGCGTTGAAGATATCTATCTATCCTATGTTTCTATGGTTGAAGTTAAAGGTCGGGTCACACAGAGGCGATCCGGTAGCGATAGCGATAGCGATCCGATACCGAGTATGAGATCGCGCCCGCTTGCTGTGTGTCAGGTTGCATACAAATTCGAACATTACAAAAAATATCGTCTCGCTATCGGATCGCCTCTGTGTGACCCGGCTTTAAGACTTCTTAGCAGGAGGAATAAAGAGAAGTATTAATATCTTGCGTGCGTGCACTCTTTTTTAAACATTACTAGTTCTCTTCATGTGTATGATCGCCTCAAATCACGTCCTCAATTACCATTAGCGCCTCGCTAGTCAGCCTGTTTATATGTAAAATTAACAGTTGAAATAATAGATTCACTTGCAATTCAAATAGAACACTGTTTTAACTATACGCTGGCCAAATATCGCGTTCTGTTATCATTCATTAAACATACTGGTTATCTCAAGAGCAATTTCTGAACTCCTACATGTTTACACAGACTGCTGTTATCATGGAGCGGGTACAATATTGTATCAATTATATATGACTAGCCGATGCTCCGCCACTTTGTACGGATATCATAATATACTGGGAAATAAGTCCAAGGCCTCCATGGCCCTGCCTAAATCACGTATGATATAACGCCCCTGCTTTTGGATTTATCAATAGGCCACGGTCTAGGGTCGGCAGCGTCCTAGGGGTGCCAGATTCCAAAGGACCCTCACTCGATTTCAGAGGATAAAAGTCAAAGAAGTTTATGTGTTTTAGACTAATACCTACGTCAAATCCCTACAGAAACACATTTTTATTGAAAATAGAAATAATATCACATATTATTTTTGAAAGGTACATGGGGTGGAGGAAATAATGTAGCCTGCAGTCAAAGAAAACACACCTAAATTTGTAGTGTCCCAAAGACTCGAGCAAAGAGATCTGACTCAGCTTTTGTAATAAGTACATCTAAACTATGAAACGCTTTGCCTGGTGGACAATGGACATAAACTCGGTGTGCTCAAATCGAGAGTGGATCTTTTGTGGAGTACTTACTGTTCCTCGTCATTCGTCAATTAGTTAAAATTATATTTAGAAACAAAGTATTTTTGACGTACATTTAAAACTGGCAGCGACCTGCGGGTTTACCCGTGTAGTTCCCGTTTTTTTCGTGGGGATAAAAAGTAGTCTTCTATTTATGTGCTTCCAGACTATAATCTACCCTGTGTTCCAAATTTCAGACCGATCCGTTCGTACGTTACGACGTGATTGAGCCACAAACATCCAAACATTGATATTTTTATAATATTAGTAAGATATAATTACAAAAACTATTTATATAAATACAATTGTTACAAACAATCACTAACTACTAACTTATTTATTTGTATGAAAATGGAGAAACATCGGAGTAAATTTACAGATAAATTTGATATTGGGACTTTTTAGTTATTAATTGAGTGCCCAGCTGACCTTAATACTGTAACAATATCATTGAGAGCTTGCAAGGGTGTCATAATATCACTATTAATATTTATATACAAGAGAGACACATATAATATGTCTCTGGACAAAAACTGATAGTTATTATTGTTATTCAGCCTACTTTTAACTAATTAAAATGTTGGGAAAATACATTTCAATTTGCATACTGTCTTCTTGTACATTGGTGTTTAAGATTGCTCATTGATTATTATCAAGTATACTCTTGTGGCTTTCCAAAAAGCTATGAAATGCAGTATCTTGGGCATAAAGTTATTCAATAATTTCAAAAATATGGAATAGCTCTCCAAGGTACCGGACTGGGTCAAAAATACACCATGCTAATTAGTCTGTCAGCTAGATCATGGAAAAATATTGGACACATATTTTTTGTTTTTTCATAATATTAAAAATCGTCAAAGATATACACTATCAAACTTCGAGAGTGGGGGGTCGCGACGTCACTTGTGAGTAAAAATCGTACTCACAAGTGACGTCACACGAAACTTCGAAGCGCTGTATCTTCGTCATTTTTTGTTTGTGAAACAAAAAAAAAAATACGTGTACAATATTTTTTGGCAATCTAACGGGCTACTTAACTTTTTTGAGGATTGTACCCTATTATGGTAGAGTAAAAATATATATTTATGTTTAAAATTTAAACATACAAAACTATGACTACAACTACTGTATCATGGATCAGGGTGAAATTTAATGAATGGAGATATTTTATTCTGAAATAATACATGGACTACTTTTTACTGCAGGAAAGTTACAGAAACTATGTGGCTAAAATCGTGGGGTCTATTATATATATCAGTAACTACCACTACTAGTTTTACTAGTAGTGTTACTAGTTTTACTAGTAGTGGTAGGACTCTTTCTGCCTGGGGAAGTACCACACCTTTGCCAGTTATTCTACTTCCAAACAGTAATGTGAAAAGATTACTGTTCCGGTTTGAAGGGCAATGTCTACAGTGAAATTACAGGGCATTGACATAAAACATATTATATCTCTGGGCAACGAGCGCAGTGCAGTGCTAGGTAATGATTCATGCTCTTCATGTTCCAATAGCTGTGTATCACTTTGCTGTTATGGTCAGCCACATTTATTACCATCAGGCACATGTCATGCTCGTCTTGTCACATTATACTTAAAAAAAATCAAATTATAAAGTTTGGATGTTTGTTTGTTGGAAAAAATACTTAGTGCTTTTCTAAATGTGCAAAATTATACTCAAATGAAGACACACACAATCTAGTACTTATGTATTAAGTCAATGCTGGCACATT
Organism: Ectropis crepuscularia; assembly: GCA_963693475.1. Lineage (NCBI taxonomy): Eukaryota > Metazoa > Arthropoda > Insecta > Lepidoptera > Geometridae > Ectropis > Ectropis crepuscularia. The sequence continues at coordinate 7,112,476 of OY856359.1, read as the reverse complement.
CCTACATTTTTATATTTATTATGGAATTATGGAATTTATGCTATATTATAAAGTGTGAAGAGTTTATTAGTTTGAATGTGATAATCTCGGAAAACACTGCACCAATTTCATTTTTCTTTTTATGGTTGGATATGTACTTGACCTCTGAGTGCTATAGAACTATAGGCTATATTTTATGTGAAGGTCCCATGGGTGAAGCCAGGGCTAGCTAGTACTAGATATTTTAATGGATATTTCTCACAAAACACTAACTAGCCTAGGGAGGATGTAACTACATAAAATATTACCTATAACATTGTAATTATAACATACTTGGAAATTCCCACACACAAAATAGACATCCTAATTCATTATCACACAAAACAGGTATTTGTTCTTTATGGAACCCATAACCTTCAATAGGCAGACTTACCTACAAGCAAATGAGCCAGTTACAATATGTGATAAGTGTGAAAATACATGCATATGCCATGCAGTAAATTATTTAGAGTATTCAGTAGACATTATTTAGTTTTCAAATTAAACAATCAACCAGTTCAAATGTACAATATTGTAGTCCAAGAATTTAACTTATCCCAAAACAATACTATACACCTTAACCAGAAATTCACTGGGGCAAATCACTTCCCATGAGATTTAGAATTGGAATATATTAAAAAACTTGCAGCACTTTGTTGTTATACCCACATAGTTCACATTCCCATTATTATCCCCTGATAATAAGTAGTCTGTGTTATTCCAGACTATAATCTGTGTTCCAAATTTCAACCCAATTTCATTTCAGCCGTTTGAATGTGATTGAGCAACAAAACAAAACTTTGCCATTTACAATGTTAGTTGATTTGGCCGAGTTAAGTAGCTAGAAAACATTAATACAAAATGATAACAGTAATGGAAAATTTTAACAAACACAGTTTTTATCGAACATCAAATATAACAGAATGACTAACACATTTGAATTACAATTCCTCTATACCACTACCGAGTATTCAAATTAAATACATGCTGGAAAATCCCACAAATACAAAATTTTCAAGGAAAAATTGAAGGTCATTTCCAACCCCAATACTTGGTAATACTTTGAAGATAGCAGTATTATCTAAGGAATCACTGTATTTGTAATCTTGCTTCCAATAAATATATTGAAACAAAATTTCAACCACGATTTGGGCATACTCAACATTTGAAGATTGGTTGCTTTATGTTATGTTTTAGTAGGATAAGGTACTCACTCGCTATTCTCCTTCGTTTTCTCAACATGTTTCTTGATATCAGCTAGGGAAGAGTCTAATCTGTTCAGAAACTCGTCGAACGTCTTCTTCTCGTCGGGACTGCCAGGCGAGAAGCCGCCAGTGGGCATGCCACCGATAGAGGCGCGATGACTCGGCGGCGCTGGCTCCATTACCCGCTCTCCATTCTCATAGAAAGGTGAATCTTTGGTGACAGGTATCAATAGGTACTCTCTCAAAAACAAACTGTCCGTCGCGAACAATCGATTCGCTCGCCGTATCTTCTCCATCTACAACAACATAATAAAGCCATTAGCAATAACAATTAACAATTGCAAGCCTTTATAGCCAATATTATTGAAATAATAACACTTCTGTTGCGAAGTATTCACACTTACTGTTACACCATATTTCAAGGCGATCCCTTGTAAAGTATCACCTTTTGCCATAGTGTGCTTGATGTATTCTTCGTTCCTTTTCATGTGGTTGCATGTGCTACCGTATTTTTTTAATGGACGAGCTGATTCCCGAATAGAAACTCGCTCGTCGAAAAGACGTTCCTCCTCCATTTTAGACGTATTTGTAAATGACAAAATTTTGACAGCACAACAAGCTACGACTAACAAAGTGAAGTTAGCCAATAGCTACTGTCAAATTCCACAGGTAACAAATAATACAGATAAATAATTTTAAAACCGGAAATATTAAGCAAACTCTCAGTGGGAATGAAAAAAAAATAGGAACTGCCGATAGATGTGAAAACTTATTACCTACTCAGAATTTGATAGCTTACTTTGGTAACTACACGGGTGTGACCGGAGGGCGTGGCCTGGCCATCATGGCTTGGCCATCTAGAAATGCATCAGAATTTCCCATTGGCTCACGTATTTCTAGATGGCCATGACATGATGGCCAGGCCACGCCCATTCAGCATTTCCCATTGGCTGACGTTTTTCTAGATGGCCGATGGCCATGGAGTTTACTCAAAGATTTCTTATCATACCCGACCGTGACGCTAGAATTCAATTCACACCCCACGAAAAATCTGTCTAGGCACGCCAAATGACGAACGCCATCGCATGTTGACGAACCATTCTTTCCTTGCCTAGTATACCCATCCGATCGATATCTATATCCGTTCGTCAGAGCCTGAATCGTTGGTCAAAAGTAATATCACAGACTTACTTAATATTACAGACTCACGTTAGACTGGCTTAGAGTTAAATGCATCATGTGTTCTATTATTCCCTAAACGTACCTAATGTTCGACCCTATTCTGAAGACACGGTTCAAAACCAAGATTAAACCAGTCGTTCAATGCCATCAGTGCTCAATGCGCATTGCTTAACCCTAGAACACTAAGCTTCGTCGAATCGACGACGCGAATGTGAAAAAATTTAAGTTAATAAATTTACATGAATGGGTGCGACCATTGCTGCTTCCGTGTAAAGTGTAATCTTAGTTGGGCCGTTGCCCTCACAACACACAGTAGTATTTTTTAAGTGGTTTGTGAGTGCTAGACTAGCAACCATGACTCGTTGATTCGGCAAAGTTTAGTATTAACGACACTGTTTTAGTAATGTGTTTCTAATATTTTAAGTTTGTTTTTTAGTTTTTATAGAATAAAATATTTACAAAGTATCTACATTTATTTTTGTAAGATTCTTCGGTTATTATTAGGAGACAACATTTGAGAGAAAAAAAATTGGCAGTCATAGGAACTGCCGATAGAAGTGAAAACTTATAACTCAGAATTTGATAGCTTCCTTTGGAAACTACACGTGTGTAACCGGAGGGCGTGGCCTGGGCATCATGGCATGACCATCTAGAAATGCGTCAGCATTTCCTATTGGCTGACGCATTTCTAAATGACCAATAGCCATGGTCCCGAGTTTACCCGAAGATTTCTTATCATACCCGAGCGTGACGCTAGAATCCAATTCACAGCCCACGAAATATCCGTCTAGGTGCACCTAAAGAAGTTTTCACTTCAAAAATAACCTGCGAGTGAGAAAATTGATGTGGTCATATCTCACATCGAGTATGATTGTGCATCAATTAGTGAGGATGAGGTTTATCACCTCTAAGTCAAGACGTACAGGTGAATAAGCATGTATCACTATCAATTGAAGCATGATCCCGCAACATTCTTTGCGCAAAAGATAATCACAAATGGTCTTCGCTAATATATAAGGGCAAATTAACAAAACTGAAAAGCTGAATGAAACACATTAGACCTGGATCTACTCGCATGTGTAAAGATAAACTATTTGCTTTGTGTTGCTTTTTGTAGTTTTATTACACACGATATGAAAAATCTAACTGTAACCTGTACCAATGTTGAGTATGCAATAAAATCAGAAAAATACAAGGATGGAAAACCTACTCAGAAATCAACAGATAATACTTGAGACTGGGAAAAAGAAACTACAGAAACTACAGAACTTATATCGCAGAAAAAAGAGCAGTTCGTGTCATATAAGTCAGCAAAACGAAGCATGACAAAAAACAATTTCTACAAGTACAAAATAAAGTGGTCAAGTGCGAGTTGGACTCGCCCATGAAGGGTTCCGTTGCAGCAAGTAACATAATATACATAGTTCTTGTAGTTCGTTGTAACTTTCGATCGAAGTTTCAATAATAGTGTATTTATGACGTACTAAAAAAAACTACTCATTAGATCGAGTTCAAACCAATTTTCGTTGGTAGTTTACATGGTAATGTACATCATATATTTTTTTTAGTTTTTTCATTCTCTTACTTTAGAAGTTAGAGGGGGGGGGGGGGACACATTTTACCACTTTGGAAGTGTCTCTCGCGCAAATTATTCAGTGTAGACGAAAATGATTTAAGAAACCTCAACATAATTTTTGAAGACCTATCGATAGACACCTTACACGTGTAGGTTTGATGAATAAAAAAAAATTAAGTTCAGTTCTCAGTATGGGGGGCAACCCTATTTTTTTCTGTTCCAATCTTAATGCGGTTCACAGAATATATCTACTTACCAAGTTTCAACAGTGTAGTTCTCATAGTTTCGGCAAAAAGTGGCTGTGACATACGGACGGACAGACAGACAGACATGACGAATCTATAAGGGTTCCGTTTTTACGTTTTAGGAACCCTAAAAATAACACAACCTTGATATGAGTCTCAAATGTTTAAGCTTATGGTTTTTGGAACGAAGTTCCTTATCGCGCGTTATGAAAGGGAGCTAGACGGAAAAAATTCTCACGAAAAAGTTGTAACGTTTCGTGCCTATGACGTCATAGAATTAGAAGAATTAGAATACGATAACAAATTTCACCCATGTTAATAATGACCGGTTGGCGCAATTAGTAAGTAAGGGGTCACCTATGAGGATAGGTGCCCCCGGTTCGAGCCCCGGTAGTTACCGCAATACTCTTTTTGTTCTTTTTTCTCTCAAGATGCTTTTTGTTATTTTTTTCCTGAGAATAATAGTTTTTATAAAGGATCCCTCTTATCAACGCATTTAATTTAAATCTAAGTATTTTCTAACAAACAATAACGAAAAAAAAATCTATTGGCGATTTATCACTACAAACTGACTCTTGCGCTTAAAAATAGATGGCGTTGCACAATCCCTATGAGTATTTGGTTAGAGGCTAGACCAACACTACGACCACTGCCCGAATCGCATCAAAGTTCCTATAATTACCAATAGGTGGCGCAGAACTCAAAATTTCATCAGCTGTGGATTGTATCCTACTCTAGTGTCATAGAAAATCTGGAGAGGTCACTACCGGTACGATAATTTTGTTCTTTTTTTCCTGAGAATTTATGTAAAGTAATCATTCAGAACCGCAAAATAAACCCGAAATACAGTTATTTGACGATTTTCTTTCACTTTTGTCATATTCTCTTCCATTGGTGGACAATTCACACACAACACCATCTGACCCCAAACTAAGCAAAGCTTGTATGACGGCGGCCAGATAGCTGATATAATTACTTATATAGTTTTAAATACATACTTATTATACATAGAAACACCCAGACACAGTGCAAACATTTGAATTCATCACACAAATATTTGCACTGGGTGGGGATCGAACACACGACCCTCGGCTTCGCAGGCAGAGCTACTACCCACTAGGCCACGAGGCCAGTCCATTTACAATGGGTTTTATCCTACTATATTCAGCTGCAGGCATCAGTCACGAAACTGTTCCATTCATCCAGGATTACACTTTACGTCGTAGTTCAGACGTAGTACGTCACGTTGCGTGTAATGAACTGATAGTGTGATTGGACACTACTACCTCAATATGGGTATCGAATGAAAGGGCTCGACTAATAGAATACTATGCACTATGACAAATTTCAAATCCAAGAAAGCTGGCACCACAAAATGGCGAAATACGTTTCACTACTCAATATGGGTATCAAATGAAAGGGCTTGAATTAGTTCAATGTTATACAGATTACAAATCAGAGGTAGTTGGGGTTAAATCAAAATTTTTGATTTTGTACTTGTTTTTCCACTCGATTCTATTGTCTGTAATATTTCATCAATGTATTGTAATGATGTTGTCACGTTATATACTATCGTATATTATATATCGTAATGTTCATGTAAAAACCGATTGGTGTGATTGACGCATATTTCGACAAATTTCATTCGTAAAACTAATATCTGTACCTAGGCAACATTGGAAATAATATGAGTACTGTTTCTAAATGCAATCCGAATGGCTAACATTCGGAATGATAATAATGAATCATTGTTATAATGTTTATATAATACCTCAATGCTACTCCTTAAGTTTATGTTAACTTACATTATATTTGTTAATAAGTAATAAAAAAATATTATTATAACTTAATTTTTTTATTACAATTCCTTCACTACTGTCGTAACGCCGATGGATTTCGTGTCTGCCTCCACTTATAACGTTGGCCTCAGATCAGGGAGGATTACCCGCCTTAATCGACAAGAACTTCGTTCCATCCCATCCCTTGACACCTTATTTTAATATGTTTTTTTTGTTGATTCTTTGTTGGTACTTATTTTAATGAAGTACTTGAGTTTTTTTTTCAGTTAATTTTGTCCTAATTTTTATTAGGTAAGCGCTTAAAACAAACATCTTTATTTGGAGCCAAAAATAGAGCCTTAGTAAAAAAGCGATTATGTACTAAATGTAAGTATGGTTTATTTGAATAAGAATGTTACGTGAAGGGGGGTCACAAGGGACATGACCCCCCCCCCCCTAAATCGTATACGTTACATGAAAATGGGGCGCTACTAGCTTTGATGAAACTAAGTAAACGAAGATAAGGTACGCTCTAATATAAAGACAGCATAATGTATCGAAAATCTCACACAAGTATACGCAATGTGCACACAGCTTCACTTGCATCGTGAGAGACGTTTGAATGAATGACAAAGACATCATGACAAGTAGGCAGTAGGTGCAAATGAGATAGCTATACATCACATTTGTTTAGATATTTTTTTCGAAAAGAATAGAAAGACATACAAATGCACTGGCGTGAAAGAGACAAATAGCCGCAACTAACATATCGCCGGTCGTGTTGCACTCTTACGCTGTATGTATATCTGTCTCTTTTTAGAAATGGCCAATTGTAAAATTGTTTGCAACAGAAAAATAATTTTAGATGTAATACTCATTGAACTGTTATGGAAATAATTAAAGATTTTGTGTACTTACGCATGAAAAGTGATACCATGAAACTTGTTCTTGGTCTTTGAACTGTTTGTGCACCTTGCAAAAGCTGAATAAGACATTATTACGGCTCATATCGGATTTTTTTGAATTGTTAGCGTACGTCCATTCAACTTGTGGCTCCTGTTGCGACTGAGACTCAATCAGGCGCTGTCACCTGATTTTACATTGTGATCGTAGATGAGCGCATGCCGCTTCTTAGTGTTTTAAGAGTTCAATGGCTACTAGTAGTCTTTTTTACTCGATGCATTGTTTTCTACTAGTGACACCCCCCCCCCCCCCTCAATCTGAGGATGTGCACTGGTTACATGTTTGTTAATATTTATTGATATGTAAATGTAAAAATATAGGTTTTTTTCCCATACAACCTCATAGATCTAATTAATGTTATGCGTATGTTATGTTTCAGCGTAGTTGAAACGACGAAGCTTAGTAGTAAGCGTTGGAAAATAAGAAAATAAGTTGGAAAATTATATTTAGTACATAATGTGAGTTATGAATTATGACGGTATCGGTAATATCGGTATGCTATGTACTGACATCTTCATTCGTGAAGAGCAGGATGTAGTTCAGTTATTCATTGAAAGATGTCGCTTAAAACGATTCGTAGAATGGTCACTAGATGCCGCTACGCGATACGGTCGCACAGTATCATTTCATTCATTCGAATGAAGAGTTCAAACTTCATTCGATTCATTCATTTCATTCTCTCATTCAGTCGTTGAATGGAACTCGTCGAGGTGGTGTGTTGTTGAATTGTTCGGTTAAATTATAATTATTTGTAACTTTTGATTATAACAAATAACCAGTTTAATTAAATAAATGTCTTATTAAATTATAATTCCTGGACTAAGAATTAACATAGTTTTAGTGATCTGTTGAGTTGTGTTGGACTTTTTGAGGTTTGTGTACATACACATGTGATCAATACATCCAGCGGATTTTTTATTATTTTTTGAGGGTAAGTTATCACTCGATAAATTAAAAAAAGAAGTCGATGTTCCATGTTTGAAATTACTGTATTTTTTATGTATTGGCAAATCGAGTTTTCTCTGTATTGGCGCACACCGCCCTTTGAATTGCACCCAATATCGCGTCACTGGTCGTGATCACTGCATCCCCCGTATTTCGCGACAGGGCCATTGACTCGCTTGTACTGGTGGCATTTTATTACTGTGGGGTGCAATTGTTATTTTTCTAATTTTCTACACAAATTTGCGTGGCACGGTTTCTGGGGGCGGAGGAATAAAACGTGTCCTGCGCAACAGCAGGACGAATCCCAGGTCCCTGGAAAATTTATGTAGATAGGTACCTACCTATATAATGTGTACCTCGGCTATTTTTTTTTTTTTTTTTTTTTTTTTTAATTTGAATTATCTACTCCACAGACTCCGGGGTCCGTGATCTTTGTCATTTGTTTTTTTTTTTTTACATATTTCTTGGATTAGAAGAAAAGGAAAATAGGGGGGAGTTGGGCACATTTCAAACTTAATTCTAGTGCTCGTTAGTAGAGCCGATCACTAGCGGTTGGGATTCTACCGCTAGTAATCGGCTCGACATCGAGTCTTTGCCTAGTTACCATTTGCCTAAGCCGCCTCCTCCCGGCCCAGAGCCTCCACTACGGCTGCATTTCTGTCCCTGATGGCCATCTGTAGGTTGAACTCTCGGATGGTCTTCGGTGATGCAGCCAACGCTCGCCGCACGAACCGACTGATGGCGTCGTCGGTGTCGTCAGCGTAGTATATGAAGGTCCCCGTGTGCCGTGAGATTGCAACAACTGCATGGGGCACGCTCTCGTGCAGCTTCATGTTTGCCTTGGTTTTGATTGCGATTACCGATTCGTATGTTAATCCCTGAGCTTCATGGATGGTAAGGATGCGTGACCCGGTGCCTGACCCATAACCCTGGTTTGTCAGGGTCTCTTTCTCCTCTTGAGTGTGAACTAAAAAGAGGGTGTTTGGTAGAGTGTTGGGTATTTGCGCTCCCTTATACCTTCTCTGCTCTAGGGACTTTATACGGGGTGCTGAGGAGTACATACCGGAGTATATCTCCCTCAGCGCATATGCGACGTCCATTGGGTTTCGATGTGTGCAGAGCAACTCCTGGCTGATCTTTGTTACCAGGTTTGGGCGGTGATACCTCATTTCGAAGAGATTTTCCCTGTCGATGTAAGGCAACTGATTGACGTCTCCGATGAGGACAATTTCACCAACACCAGACAGCCTTGAAGCCATCACAATGGCTCCAAAATGGTTCATGAGAGCTTCGTCCACCATGAGGCGACTGAAACTTTCCCTTCCGAAACCATTTACCAGAGCAGAAGCCATGGTTCGCACTCTGGTTTTAACCAGGTTTCCGATACGGTGCGATAGCTTTTCTCTTAGATCTTTTGCTGCCTCAGTTGTTGTGGTGATGATGGCGTCCTTGTCCACATCAAAGTTTCTTATCACCCATGTTGTCTTTCCACATCCTGGAACTCCGTTGACCCACTGTATTCTCGGTACCTCCCAGTTTTCCCAACCAGCTTTGACGTTTGAGTTCCTTTCGATGTTCTTGGCCATCTCTAGGATCTTATCGTCCAGCATAATCTTGGTGCATCGGGCAGTAACTACAACTGGGTCGTTTTGTGGTGTCGCATAAACAGGCACTCCCGCGCGCTCTGTCTCTATCTCGTTCAGTGTCACGAAGCCATTTTCTGCACTGTAAGCTGCCATATACTGTCCTGTCATGGTTCCCTTGATGACCCGGGAAGTGACATTATTGTAAATAGCCGCTTCGGCCTCCTCGAGTTGCGCCTTTAAGAGGCTTTCACTTCCTAGCCTATAGGACTGCAAGATGTTTTCGCAGGTTTGTTACCTCGGCTATTTTACAATTAGAACTTTTTTCGCACGGTTTTCGATGAGTTATTGTTTAGGTTGTCATAAAAATAACTATTATTATAAAAATACTAGTAAGTACACCTTTTCACTACGAGTACCTAGGTACCTAGTTCACGTCCCTATTTTATTCACGTACCTAGGTATTACAATATTCGAATTACAAAAAACATAATTTAAAAATAAATTCGGAAAGTTCTCAAGGTCGTTGACCCGTCGTCAATTTGAATTCAAATTCCGAACTTTTCCAATCACATATTCGTAAAGACATAGGTAGGTACATACCTACTTTCGTGACATAAGAGGTAGGTATGTAGGTACATAATATTATGTACTTTTGTAGGTTCTACTGAACATACCTAGTTGTTATTTTTAATTTTAAATAAAAACGCCAATTTAATTACGACATACCAAATACATAACCTACGTCAAATACCTATTAAATTATAATTACATATAATATAGGTACCCATCTCTTTGATTTTTACAAACTAATTTCTGCATGTTTCTAACACATAACTAACTTAAACTAACATAATAACTAACTAACACATTTCTAACATTATACGAGTAAAAATATTATTTAAACAAGAAAAAAACCCCAAAAGTAGTACTTAACAGAAAATAGAATGCTAGAATACCTAAAGTACAAATCAAGCAATTTTAGTTGTTATGATATAAATAAATCAAGTTCACTGAAATCGTTACTACAAATTTAATAAATTCGTAGGTCTGTCTGTAACCTACACTAAACAATAATTACCTACTACAGTAACAAAAAATAAACTTAATTATCGAAATGACTCACGACAAAATGCACCCATTCATCCCCTCAGTTTACAAAACGCTTTATGTAAAAAAATGCGCGTGAGTCAGTAACAGTTGACGGAACAACAGAATAAGGCCGAGTTGTTAGCGGAACTTGTTTTCAAACAAGACTCAGAATCAAGATCACTGCTTGGTGATTCACTGCTCAACTATTCAAGCTTAGTGGAATCCCTTGTTGACTTCAAACAAGTGGCCTTGCTAGCTCAACAGTTCTAAAGCTGACGGCTTGTTAGATAGCGAAAGCAGCCCACTGTCTCACTTTATCGATCCCACTGCAGGGACTCGAAGCCTTCCTTTTTAAGAAAATAATCAAAGCCATAATCCACTACAATCGCTAGGTACGGGTCGGCAGATGAAAATGACAATAATATTATGTCTTCGAAAGGAAAACATCGTGAAGAAAACGGCGCATTCCCCTTGGTTCACGCCGGTTTCCTCACGATGTATTCTTTCACTGCTGTACTCTTTCCTTGGCTCCAACGCCTTCCCATGGTTCGTCACTTCGGCTGATTATCAGCTTTGTTTCTTTCCTTCCACTGCCTGCTGTCATATTCACTCTTATCTTCTAGTCTCTGGGTGCCCTCACTACGTTTGTCGATTCGCGGTCTCTACTCAAGAACACGCACCCCAACAGTTTTCGGTTCTCGGACACATTTGATAGACATTATGTTTGGAAAGGGTTGAGCTATCTTATTTGTAAAATACAACAATAATAATTGTACAGTATAGTGTAGTTCTAATTGTAATCCAGTATTGATAAAGATTCAGTCCGTGTAAAAAAAAATAGCAGTCATAGGGACTGTCGATAGAAGTGAAAACTTATAACTCGGAATTTGATAGCTCACTGTGGAAACTACGCGAGTGAAACCGGAGGGTGTTGCTAGTCTGGAATAAATCTTCAAATCATTTAGCCGACTAAATAAGTCTTCTATTTATCGATTAGACAGCCATGGTCTCGAGTTCACCCGAAGACTTCTTTCATTTACGAGCGTGACGCTTGAGCTCAATTCACAGCCCACGAAAAATCTGTGTGTGGTGCGCCAAAAGAAGTGTTCACTTCAAAAAACAATATTTCATTTAAACAACGTAAAATAATAACACAAAATGTATGCAACAATAACTATCAATCAAGCCAACTACCTGTCAACCCACACCTTAACGGAATACCGACCACGGCCGTCATAAACTACTATCAGATTTCAAAGCAGTGTCACCGTAACATAAGCCTAACTATATTACCAGAGATTTACGAGCTTTTCACGGCGCTTCGGCAACTCTTAATAAGACTAGGTAGCCTAGGCACTTGTAATAGGTAACTAAGGCGCTACCTGGAAATTGTGGTGTAAGATTACAAGTGCCGTCGCCTTGGCGCCGGACCAAGAAAATTAAGTGAATAAGTTTTAGCATGACCAGAGAGTCGCCCAACTAAAACTGTCTTAGCTTTGATATAATTTCTCTGTCTTTTCTTTTCGCTTGGAATTATAGAGACAGCCAAAGCCAAAGCAGATTTAGTTAGGTGGTAGACCCGAGGGATTCCAGATTACCAATGACCAAAACGTAAATACGTCGGTTTGTCATAACCAGTTGTCGCCTAGTGGTCAAAATTCGACTTAAACTTGAAGCCATACATTTTAATCTATCTGGATTCTTAATTTGACCACAGACTAACAATAAACAAAAGAGTATAATTTTGCGTGTTTCAACTAGGTACAATCAGTGTAGGTATCTAATGTTTTTTTATTGGTTTAATGCTTAGATAAAGAATATGTCAAACGCTTTGGTTTAGTGTGTATGTATTACCTATGTATAATTTAAAAATGCATTCTACTTTACACAAACTATAGTGCGAATAAAAGTGTGCGAAATTTCATACTTCTTCTTTCGTTCGCGCAATTTTCGTAAATAGGGGTACAACATTTTTGCTTCTCCTATTAACATAATATAGATTTTTAATGATGTTTGAGTGACGGGACGAACAAGATACGTGCTTGTTGGTACACGCCTGCTCATAACAATACAACGCCGCACAACTATTCGGACATTCAGAGTTCAAATCAGAACTGCACTGCGCTCGTTGCTCTCAGATATTACATGGACTTACACTAGTAATTTCTCTGGAAACGATACACTATAATGTTTTCACAATACTGCTTCTCAGTAAAATAACTGGTAAATGCGTAGGTAGTAGTTTCCCAGGTGGACTCTGCCTACCTACCATGCTACAAAATTAGATGATCCTTTTATTAAAATTGTAAGTGTCTTTGAGTTAAAATTCTAAAACCCACCTTTTTCTAATCACCCAATTGATCATGGAATCACGGTCCAGGAGGTTGTTTATCTGTATAATTGCAAGCGAAATTATAAGTCTCCACTTAGTCTGTGATTATAAGTCATAGGCCTCAACCACAGTACGGGCCTAAGGCGGGCGCGGGCGCGGGTGCGGGCGCGGGCGCGGGCGCGGGTGCGGGTGGGTGGCCACAGTGAGCAGCGGGCGAGCGACCTACGTCAGGTGTTGCAAACTATAGGCGACGATTTGCATGACGTACATGAAATCATTTATAACAGGGAAAAATGTGGTAAATTGTTTCATTATTGCAGGAAAACACCCAAAAAGCTTTTTAGTACGCTCGAATGTCCATTACAACATTTTAATAGATCCTTGGAAAAAAATATAGCTTGAATCATCAAAGAAAATGCAAACTTTTGTATAGTTTTAGTTCTAAGAAGGAATTATTTATAAATTTGCGGAAAAATTAAACAGATTTTAAACAGTTCAATTCAGTATTTATCATAATTGTACCAATAAATATATCCAGCCGCGTAAACGTCAATCTTGTCGCCAAGCGACAAGACTAAAAAGGTTTGATACCCCCGCCACATGCGCATTAGGTCGCTCGCCAACTAGATGTGAGGACGAAACAATTGAACTAGACGTGTGTAAGTAGCTCATTTACTGAAACGACTCAGTGAACCGAAACATCACTGATCCGAATGATTGGGAACAGTTGGACGATAAAAGCACAAAATAAATATTAGTACATGTACAGCAAACTCACTTAGCGAAAGTTTTTTTATAAAAAGCGACTCTTGTTTGGACACAACAAAGTGCAATTCAGCTCGCATTAGCGCTCAATGCCTATCGCGATATTCACCTAAACATTTGCGCTCTCTTCTAACGCGTAACTCTGTCACTGTCTGACGCGGAATGATGCGCAAGGGTTGTCGACATACATAATAAAAAAAAATTAACCTTCCGTTATGTAGGTAGTCAGCATTGTAGCACAGATTAATATAATTATAAAGGCCATGCAAAAAATTATAATTCTTTGTTTGTTTTTTGACTCATGCATCCATATACAACACAATAATTATGCACGCGACGTCATTTTGCACGGGAAGCATGTTGCGCGAGCGCTCAGCCGTGTGTCCGAGAACCGACTGTCTAGTTGTAGGCTAATAACGCGCGACCTTGAGCGAGTGGTGATGCCCTGGTAAAAGTGTTTAATTTGGAACGAAATCAGTTCACAATCACGAGTTAGCAGTCACTGTTTGAATGAATTGTATGTTGTATGATTGCTAACAATATTCAATAATTTCCGAATGCAGTATCAAGTCGCGGCAAAGCGTGAAAAAAATAAAACTGCGTTGTGTAGTAATAAGATTGAGAAACAAAACGGAATTAACGTCGTGCGTATCGCATAGGTTGCAACTTGCAAACTAAATTAATAAGTTTTTCATTGCTTTAGAACCAAGTTTTCGAAGTTTGAATAGATTGCTTAAATCGTTTGTTCTTATTTAGGTTATAAATAAAACTTCTGCGAATATGAAAAATATGATAGTATGTATCTACACAATCTACAGTAATGTTAAAATATAACAAGAACATAATTAAATATTCAGATTTCCACCTGATATCGTGGATTTGATAGAATTTGTTATAGAATTCTACTACTTTCCCTTTCATTTGCTATCCATATTGAAGTAGGTTGTGAAAAGATCTTTGGTCCACTATTTTATGCAGGCGAACGTTTTAGACTCATATTAACCAAACATTACTAAAAACCACCGCATAGACACTGAATTTCAAATCAAAAAACCGCATCGAAATTGAACCATCCTTTTGAGAACTTTGGTGCACCAGACTGTCTGTTGCGTCTACAGACAGACTGACATCAGCGTCTAAAAGCCGTAAAAAACCGATTAAGTAAAGATTTAGATAGTAAATCTATAAATATCATATCTATCTATCTATATCTAAATCATTATTTTGACTCAGTGTTCCAAATATCACAAATGGTCATGTCATCATTTTACAACTGATCGACTGATCCAGATGCAAATGTTTCAATCTCGCCAAAGATTCATTTTTACCCACGTCTAGCGCGAACAAATGAACGTTTGACATCTCCGCCCGCTTAGTCGCTCAAGCCCGCCGCGCTAGGACGCCTGCACTGTGGACACAAAGGCGCGTTTCGTAGATCTGCGTCTCCATTCACGACCGGTCGTGAGTGGAGCCATTGTTGCATTCTACAACGATAACGATAAACAAAACTGATTTTATAAAAATAGTTCAACTGTTTCGTCACAGGACTTAAGTGATGGCGCGGACTTTATGTTTGAAATTTCCGCGCCCGCGCCCGCGCCCGCCTTAGGCCCGTACTGTGGTTGAGGCCATAAGGTTATAGCTTTTTATTGGTACCAAAAAAAAACAGCAGATTTTACAATAATAATATTAAGAGAGCCATATACATATATAATGCACCATTATTTTCTAACTGAAATGTTATCGAATATGGTTTCTCTACTCTTAGCATCTCAAAATCATAGGCCTCAACCACAGTACGGGCCTAAGGCGGGCGCGGGCGCGGGCGCGGAAATTTCAAACATAAAGTCCGCGCCATCACTTAAGTCCTGTGACGAAACAGTTGAACTATTTTTATAAAATCAGTTTTGTTTATCGTTATCGTTGTAGAATGCAACAATGGCTCCACTCACGACCGGTCGTGAATGGAGACGCAGATCTACGAAACGCGCCTTTGTGTCCACAGTGCAGGCGTCCTAGCGCGGCGGGCTTGAGCGACTAAGCGGGCGGAGATGTCAAACGTTCATTTGTTCGCGCTAGACGTGGGTAAAAATGAATCTTTGGCGAGATTGAAACATTTGCATCTGGATCAGTCGATCAGTTGTAAAATGATGACATGACCATTTGTGATATTTGGAACACTGAGTCAAAATAATGATTTAGATATAGATAGATAGATATGATATTTATAGATTTACTATCTAAATCTTTACTTAATCGGTTTTTTACGGCTTTTAGACGCTGATGTCAGTCTGTCTGTAGACGCAACAGACAGTCTGGTGCACCAAAGTTCTCAAAAGGATGGTTCAATTTCGATGCGGTTTTTTGATTTGAAATTCAGTGTCTATGCGGTGGTTTTTAGTAATGTTTGGTTAATATGAGTCTAAAACGTTCGCCTGCATAAAATAGTGGACCAAAGATCTTTTCACAACCTACTTCAATATGGATAGCAAATGAAAGGGAAAGTAGTAGAATTCTATAACAAATTCTATCAAATCCACGATATCAGGTGGAAATCTGAATATTTAATTATGTTCTTGTTATATTTTAACATTACTGTAGATTGTGTAGATACATACTATCATATTTTTCATATTCGCAGAAGTTTTATTTATAACCTAAATAAGAACAAACGATTTAAGCAATCTATTCAAACTTCGAAAACTTGGTTCTAAAGCAATGAAAAACTTATTAATTTAGTTTGCAAGTTGCAACCTATGCGATACGCACGACGTTAATTCCGTTTTGTTTCTCAATCTTATTACTACACAACGCAGTTTTATTTTTTTCACGCTTTGCCGCGACTTGATACTGCATTCGGAAATTATTGAATATTGTTAGCAATCATACAACATACAATTCATTCAAACAGTGACTGCTAACTCGTGATTGTGAACTGATTTCGTTCCAAATTAAACACTTTTACCAGGGCATCACCACTCGCTCAAGGTCGCGCGTTATTAGCCTACAACTAGACAGTCGGTTCTCGGACACACGGCTGAGCGCTCGCGCAACATGCTTCCCGTGCAAAATGACGTCGCGTGCATAATTATTGTGTTGTATATGGATGCATGAGTCAAAAAACAAACAAAGAATTATAATTTTTTGCATGGCCTTTATAATTATATTAATCTGTGCTACAATGCTGACTACCTACATAACGGAAGGTTAATTTTTTTTTATTATGTATGTCGACAACCCTTGCGCATCATTCCGCGTCAGACAGTGACAGAGTTACGCGTTAGAAGAGAGCGCAAATGTTTAGGTGAATATCGCGATAGGCATTGAGCGCTAATGCGAGCTGAATTGCACTTTGTTGTGTCCAAACAAGAGTCGCTTTTTATAAAAAAACTTTCGCTAAGTGAGTTTGCTGTACATGTACTAATATTTATTTTGTGCTTTTATCGTCCAACTGTTCCCAATCATTCGGATCAGTGATGTTTCGGTTCACTGAGTCGTTTCAGTAAATGAGCTACTTACACACGTCTAGTTCAATTGTTTCGTCCTCACATCTAGTTGGCGAGCGACCTAATGCGCATGTGGCGGGGGTATCAAACCTTTTTAGTCTTGTCGCTTGGCGACAAGATTGACGTTTACGCGGCTGGATATATTTATTGGTACAATTATGATAAATACTGAATTGAACTGTTTAAAATCTGTTTAATTTTTCCGCAAATTTATAAATAATTCCTTCTTAGAACTAAAACTATACAAAAGTTTGCATTTTCTTTGATGATTCAAGCTATATTTTTTTCCAAGGATCTATTAAAATGTTGTAATGGACATTCGAGCGTACTAAAAAGCTTTTTGGGTGTTTTCCTGCAATAATGAAACAATTATAAATGATTTCATGTACGTCATGCAAATCGTCGCCTATAGTTTGCAACACCTGACGTAGGTCGCTCGCCCGCTGCTCACTGTGGCCACCCACCCGCACCCGCGCCCGCGCCCGCGCCCGCACCCGCGCCCGCGCCCGCCTTAGGCCCGTACTGTGGTTGAGGCCATAGAACGTATGATCGACAAGCCTTCGCTTCAGGCGAGATTTAAACGCGACGCCGCCGCCGACGCCACATAAGGCTAGGTAGGAGCTCCATTGATGTTTTCTGGCAACATGTTAAACCAGGACATACGTAACTTTGCACAGCGCTTCGACAACCTTTAATAACAGTAATAAGCTTAGGCAATTGTAATCTATCGCGGGTCCAACCTGGACTTGATTGGCACAGGATCCAGGAAAATGGCAGTTTCTGCACGCTAAGGAATGTGTGAGAATTATAAGGATGAAACGTGGTGGGACTCTTGGCAGAGTCCGCCTAGGGAAGTACCACACTTTATCTCTATGCATAGGCATAAAGATAAAATATGTTACATCTTTGAGTGTTGCTTACCATCAGACACATGACTTGCTTGTCTCGTCAGTCTCAAACGGGAAAAAAGTACTTACCTACTGAAAGCGGAAACTAAAAATAAAAATACTTTGTTTTAACCTACCACGGTTGTTCAGTTTACTCAAAGTTTTTTGTAACATGGAGTATGACACTGCATCGAAATATCGGAGATTCACTCTGCTAATGGCCAACCCGCACTGGGCCAACGTGGTGGATTATGGCCTTGACTCTCTCCTTGCGAGAGAAGGTCCCGAATCCCAGCAGTGGAAGAACATTTAGTGGGCTGTTTATGCTGTATGCACTCTACTAATTACCCACGGTAAATATACCGTAATCAATACCTACTCGTGTAATACGAGTAAAATAAATAATCTCAATATTTTATAAATTACTATTGACAATCATTTAAAACATTCAGTTAAAATTATACTACCTACCATATGGTAGGTAAAATATAACTTTTAAATGTATAATTTTCCTAAAACTTAATTTAGTCGTGACTTTATGAACGGGAGCCGACGCGGTTGATACCTATATATTTTAATTATTTTAATGTAGGAAAACGGGAGCGAGGTAATTAATGATCATCCGATTCGATGGAATCTACGTACCTACAATCATATAATGCAATTCTATGTAACTTATTTCCTGTTTTGTAACATTATAGCTTTAAAAAATCCTTGCCTTACTTATTGGATTCTTGGACATTATCAATGCCAGCAAAGTTGCAAGTTGCAACCTACAATATAAATCAACCATAAACTTTCCGCTCCCCTCAATACTGTTATTAATTAAATCATAATGTTCTACTTACATTTAGTGTTACATGTAGTGTTAGTGTTAGTATTTTTGGGAGAGTAATTTTGAGATGTATGGGACCTATAGCTGTCGGACTCAAGTTAGCTCTAGTGCCTACTGTACTTTGGGCTTGCCCAGAAGGCGCAGGACAAATATTTTTGTCGAATCATCCCACATTTTAAATGATTTAGTAATTGGTAAAAAGAAGTATCTGTTCTGCAATTTTGCAGTTACGTATTCCTAAAATATTGTTATTGAACAAAAATGTAAGATATATTCTTATATATATGTATATATATAAAATTCTCGTGTCACAGTGTTTGTTTCCTTACTCCTCCGAAACGGCTTTACTGATTTTAACCAAATTTTATATGCATATTCAGTAGGTCTGAGAATCGGCTACTAGCTATTTTTCATACCCCTAAGTAAAAAGGGTTGTTCACCCCAAAAATTTTTTTTTAAATTTTCAGACAACATTTTTTGTTTTTATTTTTTTATATAATGGGGCGTTGAAAAGTAGATACAACCCAAAATTTTTACCCTTTTATCACCAACCCTTATTTTTTAATAGCCATTTTAGTAATTTAATCATTTGACAGTGAACTCCTAAACGACAGGACCGATTTGAATGTTTTTTTTTGTGTGTGTATTCGAGACAGTGTCTAGGTTATGTCCGAGCGAAGCCGGAACGGGCCGCTAGTATGTATATACCTACTAGGAATATAATCCGTAACAAATTTAAACTGAAACTTTTTTTGTAATATTACTTTGACGTTCAAATTGTTCAACCGTTTGGTTGCCAAGTTAGTGGAGGAACTGGCGATTTAAGGTAACAACATAATTAAGACGATAATTACCTACGGGTTTACTTAGGCACAGTTTACTTAGATTAATTTCATTTCACACCTGAGATAATCTTATAATTAACTGGTGTATCACAAAAAAACGTCGTAAATTTTTGTAGCGATTAGAGTATAAGTACTACCTGTCCGATTGTAAACAATCGTGGGTTCGAATCTCGCGTTCTTGAGTTTTTTTTCATGTGCAAGAACTAGTAAATATTTTTTTTTTTATATAAAGAGTGACGAGACGAGCAGGACATGGTAAGCAACATGCCCTGCCACATAGAACCACAGTGACAGGCAGCAATTGGAACATGAATAGTCCAAATCATAACCTAGCACTGCACTGCGCTCGTCTTTTATAGGTTTACACTTGACCGCCATCTCGCCTGATGTTAAGCGACGATGCGGTCTACGATGGAGCGTGTTTACCTAGAAAAAACCGATTCACTCTCGATTTGAAGACACAAAGATTGTAACTAACGGGAAATACCCACTCAGGCAACGTATTCCACAGTCTTGACGTTCTTATCACAAAAGCAGAGTCAAATCTCTTCGTTCGTGGTTTTGGAACGTCGACCATGAAACGATGTCGCTTCTTCGAGCTGCGAGCATTCCTATAGAAAAAGGGCAAGGTGGTATCAGATCGTGCAAATCAGTCGCACACTCTCCGAAGTGTATCCGATAAAAAACCGATAAGCTAGCAATTTTTCGGCGATGTTCAAGACTTTGCAGTCTTTTTCGTCACTCAGAGATCTAAAATATTCTCTAAGCTAATCTCTCTAAGCCCTGTAATTTCTTTGGAAACATTGCCCTCCAAACCGGAACCCAGTAATATTTGCACATTACTGCTTGGCGGTAGAATAACTTACAAAGGTGTGGTCCTTTCCCAGGCGGACTCTGCCAAGAGTCCTACCACTACAAACTACATCTAGTACTAGTTCCTCAAAACCACTGGCTTTAACGGTTCTGACAGAAAACATCGTGGGAACCTCTACGAAATCTACGAAAGCGGCGTGTCCCTTGAAGGATTTCTTTTTAGAATTTGCGTGGTGGATGACCTTGACTCTCTCCTTGTGAAGGAAGGCCCCGAGTCCCAGGAATGAAAACAATTATTCAGCGTATTCAGCAAATGTTTGAAATATGTCGATTAGAAACAAAACTAAATGTAGGTAGTAATATTACAAACTAAAACGTCTTTGAGACTTCACCATCGTTATACCGAATACGATTCACAAATTTCGACATTAAAAGTGAGCTGCTCATAGCTTAAAGCCATTTCCGCGAAACTACAAAACCCGTTATAATAACTGACCTTCACCGGTGCGAATAATACAAGCGACTCATCCGAAAGTAATATTTACTAATACGTCATGGAATTCCGTCGATGCAGGGCATCGCCAATGCGTCAGATTTGTTCTGAGATCCGTAGTAACCGCTGAAGTAGTATTTCTTCCTAGAAACTGCTCGTGATCAATGCTAAATCCGGCACCAATAGAAACTATTGCGGTATCTGTACCAGAACCACCTATTATGTAACTTGAGTTGTGGTCATTGGCCTAGCTACGGAGACCATGACCAAGCCATGACTAATGGTTGTCAACCACAGAAGCAAGTCGCTTGCAAGCATTAGCGACGAAGCATCGGCATGTTTCCAAATAATTCTCTATTTCCCTGCAATAAGGTAAAACTTCCCTTGCGCGGCCGTTCTTTATCTTTATTTACCCACAGGTTTTATTGCTTCACAGCTCAACATGACATGGAGATAACTTTCTCGGGAAATAATCATCGTAACTTTCCCTGGTTGCGTCTAAATTCGTCTTCCCTACGCTTTGGGAAGATGTAGACAGAAGCAAACGCCTACCTTTCATTACTCCTAATTTAAGGAGCATATTACTACTCGTGAAGTCCGCCCGTTAACGCTCAAAGTTATTTCTTTAGTAGCTTGAGCAATGTAAACAAATTCCTCGTCATTTTGTGCTCTAATAAAGTTTGTTTCGCTTAATTATTGTACTTCCCCGGGGCACGACAAGCGACAAGTCAGCACATTTTGTTTGTCAACAAATACAAATGACAAGCGAAAATTTGTCTTCGTCCCATTTAATTAAGACTTCCTTTATAGTAGAAAATAAAACAAAAAAGATAACATGGACATAGTCTGCTTCAAAGAAAGAAGAAAACAAAAGCATATCGCTCCAGCTCTCAGCTTTGTTATATCCAAGTTGGCAACTATACAGGATATAATAAACTACGTTTATTGGAACACGGGAGTATAAATACTACGGACTTACGAGTATACTCATAAACAGACTTATCTCCATGAGATAAAGCTACACTTTTATAGATGTTCTTCGAGAAGTCGTTATTGAAGTTACATCATAACCATACACATAATATGGATAGTACGCCATACGTGAAGCTAGTTTCGTTTAACTGTAGATCATTTAAGAGCTCCCTGACTGACATTAGGGCGTTATGCAAGCAAGCCAGTGTGGTCGCGCTGCAGGAGCACTGTTTACTGCCCCATGACCTGCCCCTACTGAACACGGTGGATGAGGACTTCTCCTGTACGGGGATATCGGCGGTGGACACTTCGGCTGGAATACTTCGGGGTAGGCCCCATGGCGGCGTGGCCCTACTATGGAACAAAAGTGTGTGTAGTTCGGTGTCTGTTGTGGACTGTGATGATGTGCGACTACAAGCTATTAAAGCCAAAGTTAGTAATAGATTGATGTTAGTTTTTAATGTTTACATGCCGACTGATTCGAAGGACAAGGATAAGGATAATTTAATGGAATTTACTCAGTGCTTAGGAAAAATTAGCTCTATAATTGAAGAAAGTAGTGTGGATGCCATATATATATTAGGTGATTTTAACGCACACCCTGGAGCTAGGTTTGGTACTAAACTTTTGGAATTTTGTGAGGATGAAAGATGGATCTGGGCGGATTTGAAAAAACTGGGCCTAGAGTCGGACACTTTCACTTTTATAAGTGACGTACATGGAAGTGTGAGAT
Source organism: Ectropis crepuscularia (assembly GCA_963693475.1). Lineage (NCBI taxonomy): Eukaryota > Metazoa > Arthropoda > Insecta > Lepidoptera > Geometridae > Ectropis > Ectropis crepuscularia. The sequence goes on along the minus strand of OY856359.1, from coordinate 7,089,708 downwards.
GGTTGGACCACTGTTTAGTTACAGAAGGTACAATGCCATCTATTAAGAGAATTTGGGTAAAGCGTGACGCGGTGTGGTCAGATCACCTCCCACTTTTTATTGAATGTGATGTGGAAAAAGTGACTAGTGGCCGGAGTTTGACAGATCGCTCAGGTTTACTGCCTAGTGTTAATAAAGTAACTTGGGGAGAGCGCACTTTGGATCAAGTTGGCCAATATAATCAGCTCTGTCATACTAAATTAAGGCTTGTTGATTTTCCTAATAAGCTCTCTCAGTGTTGTGATGGAATATGTTCGAATATCAGTCATAGAGGTATTTTAGATGAAATGTACTCGAGGATAGTCACCATTCTGTCAGAGGCCGCATCTGAGTCTTGTGAACGTCCTGCGGTACGTAAGAGGGGAGGTTATGTTGCCGGGTGGAACAAGCATGTAGCTCCACTTCACAGGGAGGCCAGACGAAAGTTTTTGGCTTGGGTTGCAGCTGGTAAACCAAATACTGGCCAAATTTATATTGACATGTGTGAGAGCAGGAAATTGTTCAAAAATAAACTGAAGTGGTGTAAAGATAGTCAACAACAAATCAGGATGGACATTCTTGCCTCACAACACACAGCCAAAGACTTTAAAAGCTTTTGGAAGAGCACGAATAAAATAAATGTGACGCCTGGCCTTCCTGCGAGTATAGGTGAAGTAAGTGACCATAAGCAGATCGCAGACCTTTTTAAGGACCACTTTAAGGTTGTGTCAGGCCCTAGTTCAGATGCCTGTGAGATGTTGGATGCTGGAACTGTTGAAACAGAGAGAACGGTGACATTTAGTGCGAAACAGGTAGAGAGAGTTGTTAGTACGATGCAGAGAGGGAAATCACCTGGACACGACGGTCTCAGCATCGAACACCTCAAACATGCTGGAGTACACCTGCCGCGCGTGCTCTCCATGTTTTATAATTTGTGTCTGTGTCATGGATACCTACCTGGAGACTTGACGAGGACGGTTGTAGTGCCGATTATAAAGTGTAAAACTGGAGACACATCTGATAAAAATAACTATCGGCCTATATCTCTGGCAACCATACTGGCAAAGGTCCTTGACGGCTTGCTAAATGATACGATGCTGCAGTACGTCCAGTTGCATGATGCACAGTTCGGTTTTCGAGCAGGACTATCGACGGAAAGTGCCATACTGAGTCTGAAGCAAGCTGTCAGGTACTATACGGATAGGAAGACGCCGGTGTACGCCTGCTTTCTCGATATATCCAGAGCATTCGATACCGTGCTGTATCGGAGGCTTTGGAGCAAGTTGCAGATTGCGGGTGTGCCAGCGGAGGTTGTCTCTATACTGAGGTGGTGGTATGGTTGTCAGCAAAACAGAGTGAGGTGGGCTGGGACGTTGTCAGATGGGTATGGCATGGAGTGTGGCGTCCGGCAGGGCGGAATAACCTCTCCTCTACTGTTTAATATTTATGTTAATGACCTCATCGGCGAGCTCAGCGGCACCCATACGGGATGCATCATAGATAGCGTGTGCGTGAATAATATTAGTTATGCCGATGACATGGTGCTGCTGGGTCCATCGGTGGGATCAATTCGACAATTAATTGATATTTGTGAAGCATACGTGGCGGAACATGGGCTGAAATATAACTCTAAAAAGAGCGAAGTAGTTGTATTTAAAAGTGGAAACATTAAACCCGCTCAGGTTCCGCCAATTATGCTCAGTGGTGTGGCCCTGCAGGTGGCGACTAGGTTTAAATACTTAGGACACATGATTAATGAAGACCTCACCGATGATGATGATATAGAGAGGGAGCGCAGGGCGCTGGCGGTCCGAGGGAACATGGTTGCTCGGCGGTTTGCTCGCTGCTCGAGGGAAGTGAAAGTGACTCTTTTTAAGGCTTATTGCCAGTCCTTTTACTCGAGCAGCTTGTGGGTGAGTCATACTCGTCGGGCTGCCAGCGTTCTTCGCGTCCAATTCAATGACATTTTCAGGATGCTGATGCGGCTGCCTCGCTGGTGCAGCGCATCTTTGATGTTCGCTGAGGCACGCACGGACGACTTTCACGCGGTTATCCGCAAGAAAGTCGCCTCTCTACGACAGCGAGTGCGAGTCAGTCGCAACAGTATCCTGAAAATGATATACTATAGACTGGATTGCCCCATTCAAAACAAATGGATGAATGTTGTTTTAGGACATAAGTTGTGATGTTGATATCTGTTGTTGTTGTCCTGAATGTTTTTAATAATCAATTGATATAAAATAATTAATATGTGTGACATTTTATTCTATTGTAATTTTATTGTATATGGTGTTTACCGAAATAAATGATTTAATAATAACCATAACATACGTGTAAAAACCATACTTAGGGATCTGAAAAGATAGTAAAATATTAATTACCATACCTAAATTGAATGATCTGAAGCTATGTGAAAAGAAACGGTTGTTAAGTAATTTTGTAGATGTTTATTTAAATAGCCGTAAATTAGTTTAAAGTACCTATTTAAAGGTGAAGTTTCATTGTCGGAAAAAATAAAAGCTGCAATCAATCATACTAATCACCTTGGTAGGTGGTCCAGCCGTTAAGGGAAGCCACTCGGTCACGCCTCTCTGAACTCTTTAGATTCATGACATACCAGTATATTATGTTTATGTGTATGTATAGATACATACACAAACTGTATTGCTTGAGACGTTTTTGGTATGTCAGATAAGAATGATAAATGGGAAAATATGGGAAATTATTGAGATTGACATATGATTTTCAAATTTCTCTACCAAAATTAAGCATTGGTTTTCACTTTTTAACCGACTTTTTTTTCAAATAAATATATATTTTATTGATAATTAGATGTTTTCAGAATGACAGAAACGAGTGTAAATTGTGAAAAATATGACATTTTATTGACAGTGACACATCTCTATGAAACATGTATTAAACGTTGGTGTTCACAGGATTTTTATAATAAAATAGTACAACTTAATGGGCTCATGGTGCATTATCTATTAATTGAAATCGAAACGTTCGAAAGAAGTTTCTTTTGTCGATTGGTCCAATAAAATGTCGATTACCTAATTGGACTCAAGACTACTGATCTTACTGTCATTCGTTTATTACTGCCCGTATTTCTAGGTACTGACAAGACTTTTAATAACCTGACCATTATGTCATTGATAGGCCGTCGAGTTAAGTGGATAATGTGAATTAATGATGACAATCGTAATAATGTCTATCTTTAAAGTTCCTCTACCAATTTCCTAAGAACCCATTTCAAAACCAATTACAGGCAGCGGATTGAATGAGTACCTCAGATTGATGGAAAATTAATTGACTGTGAAAAAGGGAGGGATACTGAAATCGAAGAAACGTTTTGTGGCAGCCTACATAGCCTTTTTGTAAAATTGTTCTTTTAAACGGCGTAGTAAGTGAGCGAGTTCTATATAGATAAATATTTGACTAGTAGCGCCTTAGTTTTACCCGCGTCGTTCCCGTTCCTGTCATTTTCCCGGGATAAAAAGTAGCATATGTGCTATTCCAGACTATAAGGCAGCCTACGTAGCCTTTTTGTAAAATTGTTCTTTTAAACGGCCTAGTAAGTGAGCGGTTTCTATATATCGATAAATATTTGACTAGTAGCGCCTGAATTTTACCCGCGTAGTTACAGTTCCCGTCATTTTCCCGGGATAAAAAGTAGCCTATGTGCTATTCCAGACTATAATCTCAAGTTTCAAATTTCAACCCTATCCGTTCCGACTTCCGACGCGTCGCTGCGACGTGATTGAGCATACAAACATAAAAATGTTCGCATTTATGTTATTGTTAAAGTCACTACTTTATGCATAAATATATATACAATTTACACGTCAATTAATAAAAAATAAAACCAAAAGAAAAAGCATACAAATTGTAACGATACATTTTCAGAGTCTGGCATTACTACTTTACTGTATTTTAATAATTATCGTACAGAAAACTCAATTTTTTTTTCTTATCATTTTTATGGGAACTTACCATTTTATTAGAATATCATTAATTTACATTTTCCCCTTTATATGGGGTTGGTACAACAAGTCCGCTTCCTTCATTCATCTGTAACGTTCACTTGCTTAATCATGTTCTTTTTCACACAATCCCCCCACCCTAATTTGGTTTCGCCTTTGCTTTACTTCACTTTACTTTAATTCACTTTTAGTATTTTTTTATAGTATAGGTTATAGTATAGTATTTTTTATATCACCCATATAATATATAAGATGTTTTTTCTCTACGCCTCTACGCCCTGTAATTTCACTGGAAACCTTGCCCTTCAAACGGAAAGATTAGCATGGTGCTTAAAAGAAATGTCTTCTTTACTACAATTTACTTCACTTTACTGTAGTATTGTGCTCAAATAAAAAACTTCAAAATCTAACACTCAAGATAATTCTACTAACAATAGGCAATGATATTCGTAAACGATATTACAAAATCTGCAAACCCTCTAATAACAATCGCGATTGATCTGTACAAAGGTCTCTTAGCTCTTCATCAATATGAACTGTCTATCAATAGTTAAATAGAAACCTGATTATTCGATAGATGTTGCAACTCAAGGAGGGAAAATATGGTTGTTATTATCTATTCTATGGCACCAGCTTGCCTTGAGGCAGTTACAACGCTTCCCATACATTTTCCTATTGAGTAAGCATCTATTACATGGCTGTACTACACTAATATTAAAGATTATTTGTGTGTCTGTAGAAATGTGTGTACCTATATTATGTGTCAAATGTAGAGTCAGTAACATAATAATATGGAACATAATTACATAATTTGATTAACAATGGCCATTCAGAAGATATTAACAGCTAAAACATAACCAATATTGGTATAGACTAGCAGCGCCCCGCGGTTTATTATAGTTTGGAATAATCACATAGGCTACTTTGTGCTCCGGTAAAATAACGGGAACTGCGCAGGTAAAACCACGGGACGCTGCTAGTACTTATTAGTTGTAAATGATACAATAGTATAAATTTGTTATGACATATTTAAAAAAAAAAAACAAAGCGATTAGCTACATTTACCTACATAAATAAAGTCGCAATTTAAACTTTTGGTCGGCGATATTGGTGAGCGCGGAGACGGAATTGATGAATCCAAACTTGTGTTTGTAGTATTTAGTTAGGGATTTGACATTTTAAATTGTATTTTTTTAAGTAAACTTTTGTGTTGTAATATTCTATGAGACTGTTATTTAAACGTTTGTAATAGTTATATGTATGTACATAACAAACATAATAAAATAAAACTAAATCCATTAAAAAAAAAATCAACAAGTCATATCAACTAGAATAACCTGCGTGGTCCCTAAAACGCTAGCGGCATTGCCTCGCTGAATAGCGATGGCAATCCTCTGTCTCAGAAACGATCCAGAGTGGGAGTCACCAGTCAGTTTGTTTGTTTGTTTGAACACAAGGATCTCGGGAACTACTGGTCCCAATTGAAAGATTCTATCTCTGTTGGATAGTCCATTTATCGAGGAAGGTTATAGCATAGAATAGATAATATAGATAGAACGGACACTCCCCACCCCCCGCCAATTTCAAGCTTCCTCCCCCTCGCGGACGCGAGGCGGACTCAACGAAGGGTTATTATATCGGACGATAATTTTCTATGAGAATACGACCATGATGCTGTATTATTTAACAAAATGGTACCAAATTTTTCGTCTATTATACGAAACAAGAATAAGAGATTTTTAATTTCATAAGAATTTCTACAAAGATTGAATCATTTTTATAAACTGTGTTAAGCTATTCTAGTTAGAAGTACGCGCCAACACTGAAGTCCTGTGACTATAATGAAATACGTGATATGTGGAGTGATTAATTAATATATTGTCAGAATAAAGTTTTCTTTTTGGGTAAGTGTATTTAACAAAAAATCAATTCGTACATGGTACCTTTATTATCTCCTATTTTGTTTTAAATCTTCTCCCTTCTTTGTTGATGAAAGTTATATTTACCTACATTAAAGATCGAACACTAACTAGGTAAGATTGTAAGCCACTTCACAGGCAGGTGAACTCAGGATCACAGCTATTCTATAAAATAATTTAGTAACCCTAGATGACACGCACACATGCGTAAATGTGTTCGAACGACATATGCGTAGTTGTGTGAGTGTAGGTATGTCGACTTCACCGTTTGTTTGGAGTTTAGGCCGAGTGTCCGGGGTGTGGTTATAGGCTATTTAACATTACGTTACTATCAACAGGAGCGGAACATGAATGTAACAAAAACGGGAAAAAATATTGCTTATTGAGAGCTTTCGTTGCGTGACGACACCATGTGTCTATCTTTCAAAGGTTGCGTCATTAGAACCTTAAGGTAACCGAATTTGTTCAAAATTTGAATTGGTACGACCAATTTTCTATCTTAGATGGCGTAGCAACGCGCGCACGGTTTAACTAGTAAATACATAATTTCATACTTATTCCTCTTTAGGGCAGTCGTGTAAAGATGTATCGTCTCATAAGTCCCGTTCATCATAACCGCATCACGATGGCCCGCGGCCCGCGGCCCCGGCAGTGACCCGGTCCGGGCGTGTGCCCCGCTATCACGACGCCAATGTCACATCACTGCATTGTCTGTCCGCTTCGGATCACGAACTAACTTATTACTTGCATTATACCTTATTTAGCGGGCATCGCTTGTGCTTAATTATAATCCACAAAATTACTGTCTATGGCTTCGGTATTTATAACCATGTTAAGACGACAATAACTAGTAATATTATCTTATCGCTAAAACCTCGTAAATCACTTCTACAGCTTAAACCTCGGGATGTCTACTCTCTTTCTACGAAAAACGTCATTTCGAAATAAACTCGCTACTTTCCTACTCTGGTTCTACTTCGATACGTCGTTTCGTCCGTTTAAATGTTCTAAGCCTAACAATGTCACATCACTGCGTTGTCTGTCCGCTTCGGATCACGAACTAACTTTTTAGGTACTACTTGCATTATACCTTATTCAGCAGGCAACGCTTGTGCTTGATAATCTCCAAAATGTCCCTCTATGGCTTCCGTATTATGACTTTAGGTAGATAAGCTTAAATATCAGTAAAAACATGTTAAGACAATAACTAGAATTACCTACATTATGTTATCCTAGTTTTTCAAACTAGGATAGCAAGCTAGTGTCAGTAAGCTAACAAGCTAGTACTTCTAGCTTCGTGTAGACAAAACTAGCGTTGCGTAGCGTTATCTACACGAAGATAGTAGTACTAGCTTGCTAACACCAGCTTGCAATCCTAGCTTGAAAAACTAGCCTCGTGTAGTACTCGGGCATAAAAGCTCGTAAATGTATTCTGCAGCTTAAACTTCTAAAGCTTAAAGCCTGAAATCACAGGCAACCGTAAAATGGAAAAGCGTATAAAAGAAGCCGGATATATATACAAAAATAGTAAATAGATTCCTGCTAAAACATAAATATATTATAATTTATAATCTTTACCTATAAAAATTACGTCGTCGTTTGTCCACGTAATCTCCTAAACAGCTGGACCGATTTTAATCAAGTTTTTTTTGTGCACATTGCAGTTACACCTACCACCTAGAGAGGTTATAGCTCAATTAATTTGTAATCCCAATATTTTTTGTTTCAAGTTATATTTAAACGGCTTCAAAAAAGGAGGAGGTTCTCAATTCGCTTGTGGTTTTTTTATATTTGTTACCTCACAATTTTCGACTAGGACCTATTTTGATAGTTGTTATTATTTTTGTTCGAAAGGTTGGCTAGACCACCCTAATAAAGGGTTGGTATCAAACGACAATCTATGAAAATAAGACCATGATGATGTGCTATTTATCAAGCTATTACCTAAAATCTAGCCAAGTTTGCAGTAATAAACGTAATCTGTGACAGTTTTGTCCGACTGTCCTACCACTGTCATTAATCTCCATGAAAGCATTCACCAAACTTAGACTATTAATTATACCAGTAACTGTATTTTACTCCAACTGCTGACGTCACGGGGTAGCTATTTGTGTTTACAACTTCATTCTTAGGAGCATTGTTCTTAAATGTATGCCCAAATACTTTATCTAAGATGCCCCATAATTACTACGAGAGCACTCCTAAAATGACGAAAAAAATTCAGTTACAAGATTGGGCACTTGAGTAGTCTAAAATTACTAGTAAATTCATCACACTGCTCTGGGACTCGGGTCCTCTAGCAAGAGAATGGTGTGGTGTGTGATACTTTCACAGATGCACTCCGCAAAGACTTAAACCACTACAAAAACTTCACGAGAGAGACCGTGATGACAATCTGGTAAGAGAGATTCAATGCCCAAATAATCAATTAGGTAGGTAACCAGTTTTTATACTAACCTTTACAAGAAATGTTTAAATAACAATTACTTACCAAATCCATATAATTTACCGGTAGTTCAGTGGCCGGTTTAATATTCAAGGGGCAGATGTTTGTGCCCAGTACCACAACAGGTGTGCACGCGCCCTTTTTTTAGGCATTTTTTTGTTGAAATGTGGCACAGTCGCTCGCCCGAAAGATAAAGAGAATGAATTCGACGATTTGATTTTCGAGTTAGTATTATTTAGTTACTCGAACGAAAGACACGAGGTTCTTTATTCGTTTGATTTTTTTAGTTGTTACGTCACTATCGCATTTATTCGTAAACATATTTGTTATTTTTAGGCAAATTGAGTTGTGGGAGCTTCTATATGAAATGAGCAGTAAAAAAATATCGTTTTAGTAATTCCATTTTTAAGACCGTCGCGTCGTACAAATATCAAAATGCTCAATGGATTTAGTTTAGATTTAGTTTCGATATACTTTGGCCTTTGGGAGTGCACATGCGGGCAACCCCACGCAGATAATTAAAAATATCTTACGTAACAGTCACGTTACATTTCATAGTAAAAATATTTTTGCCCAAAAATAAAAACCGCATCATTTTGAGAATAACTATGCGCCTATCCTATATTATGTATTTCTATGTGTGTGAACTGTCAACCAATATCCAGTTACCTCAGCGCACAAATAGAACAGCATAGCCATCCCACCTTACAATCCCACTGCTGGGACTCGAGGCGTTATCTCACAAGGAGAGAGAGAGAGAGAGAGAGTCAAGGCCATGATCCACCATGCTAGCCAAGCGTGAATGACGTTTAATAACAACTTTCTTGCAACATGTCTGTTTCATCCCAAAGTTATCTCTCAAAGTTAAAGCTAGTGATAATAACAAACTTATACAACTTGTAGGACTTGCAATCGGGGTTCGACTCTACGATTTAAGGTGCTGACAACAGCTAACTGAAATTCACGAATTCGAAATTAAGCCACGCCTATTTACTACTTCGATAAGACAGCGCCACCAAACGAAACCGCATCCAGCCGGCGACATTATTAGTATTGAACAAAACGTGGAAACAAAAAGTTACCGCTCCAAGCTCATAGATGGCGCTTTTAAAATATTTTGTAATTAATTTAACATAACTTTTTGTTTCCTTCGATATCTTTTTGCACTTTTGCAGATTGTGAAGAACATTATCGAAATTTTATTAGTAAAGCTTATAAATAATAATGTACGGTCTACAATTACAACAAACTCTTTTTATACAGAAAATTAAACCAACTTCAAAATCACAAATAGGCACTCGAAAGCGAAAAAAAGTTAATTTAATTATTGTAAGCGCTACTCACTCATCTATTTGAAGTCTAATAGATTCATTCGACATAAACATTAATTGCATTAAAGTAGCTACAGCAAAAAGCCAACATTACGTGGTGTTCCCAGGCGGTCACCCATCCAAGTACTGACCACGCCTGGTGTTGCTTAACTTCGGTGATCGGACGAGAACTAGTGTTTTCATGCGCTATGCACGTCGTCAATTATATTAAATACGTGTATGAATACAAACATAATAGTTATCATCATCATCATCAATAGACGAGCTCGCAAGTTAATAATCCCCAACTATTGCTCATTACAACACGAAAAACAAGTTTTTGAAACAACCCCATTTCGCTGCTTTGTAACGAAAGGTCCACAAACAAAATTTTACAAAAATATTTTAAATTCAAAAGAATTTTTTTTTAATTAAACCATGCGGAACGTTTATAAAATGAAACATTTATAAATTGCAATGGAAAAAGTTTTGGAATTTATATTATGCAAAAAGTTGGTTTTAAAATGTCAAATGGATAAAGTTTTTTTTTGGGTTTTTATATGGACTAGTGGTGCCATATTATATGAGACATAGCGGACATATGATTTGAAAATATAAATTTCACCTATACTTACTAGTGTTGAGTACCTATGCAATAAAATATAAATAATACAAAAATAAAACAACCACTCAGAAATACACAGATAATTCTTGAGATTGAGAGAATAAAGCTGCAGCTCACTATATCGCAGGAAAAAAGAGAAGTTCGTATCATATACCGGTCAGCAAAACGAAACACGACAAAAACAGTTTCTACAAGTACAAAAAATAACATAAACTGGATATGAGTCACAAATGCCTAAGTTAATATTTTTTATTTTAATATTAACTTTGTTTGAAAACGCATATTTTTTTTCCGTAATTTACTTTGTCATAATGAATGTAGCATAATATATAGTGCCATAATGTCAATTTTGCATAATAGTTTATATAAATATTAATGCAGTTGAAAAAGATAGCTAATCCTTGAAACTATCCAAATTAATCAATATCCAGAAACGAAGGATACAACCATAATCTACATAAAAAATAATAAATACACTGTTTAGCAACATTTTAAAGTTGATTTGAGTTGTGCGAGTTACGATGGTTATAAAAAAATGACACGCTTTCCGTGTCATACGCCTTAAAATAAAAACTTGAATGACACGGATGCTGTGTTTTCCGCAACGAATCGGTTAAGTCGGTTTACAGATAATAGTTAAATATGACACCATCATAACAAATCATAGATGAAATGATTGCATACAATGTAACCAAATGTCATCTAAAAGTCACTTTACTGAGAAAGGACATTGTTCATTTATAAGGGACTTGGGGCTAAACGTGGACGTTGACTGTCACTGATATCATAAATTAAACATGATGGCTTCTAGCACTTGATATCAGAATATTATCTTTTGGTAGTAGCAAAAAGACTATTTACTCGTAATGCGAACGTTGACGTGGTTACTTTTAAACAAAACTACAACATTTTGTACATTTTTTAATATCGATCTAAAGATCGATAGTGACCGTCTGGATAAAATCGATGCTATTCTATTATGTTTAAAATAATAACTAAATTATTCACAAGTTAGTGGTTAGATGATTATCAATGTGTGCGAGTGAGATGAGCGATTACTCGCATCACTCGCTCGCGGCGTAAAAAAACCTGTACTTTCAGATCCGCACTGTAGAGAAATGAACCGCTGGTTGCTCTCTTGGATTGTTCTAATCGCTTAGCGAGTATTATCTTTCATAGCTCTTGTCGCTCAGCGACAAACTAGTGAAGCGAGTACTCACCGGGAGTATGAACAGTCAGCGATCAACTACTGTCTGTATCTGAATATATGCATCTCTTTTATTTAGGTATATGGAATGTATAATATCTATTGTACGTTTCTTGAGCGAGAAAATAGTCGATAGTTACTCGTTTTCTCGCCGGCAGTGGGACAACTTTACTGGCCAAGTAGATGATTTTGTTTTTCGTGGCGTTGTGAAGTGAAAGCGGGTGCGATGAAAAACCATTACACAAATAAAGTGGCCAAGTGCAAGTTGGACTCGCCCATGAAGGGTTCCGTTGCAGCAAGTAATATAATAGACATAGTATACATAGCTTTTGTAGTTCGTTGTAACTTTGATCGAAGTTTTAATAATAGTGTATTAATATTATAATATATAATATAAATTTCTGTATCGAAATGTGGCTTATTACGTACTTGTGCGGTAATGTAACGTAAAACGCACGGTTTCAAAATGCTCCGTCTAAAACGAACGGTACCTACCTTTTTAAATCTTAGTAAAGAGTTTTTATGTCAGAAAAGTTGTAAACATTTTATGAATAAAATTAACTATGAAAGATAAAATACAATGAAAATTATTTAATTTGTTAATTTAATTAATTTTGACCAAAACTTAAAAACACAAAAACATTCATTTACTTTATTACTAATGTCGTAATGTCATATTGGCTGGATTTGTGCCCTTGCTTTAAAAAAAAGCGCTGATGCGCGTGCATTGTTAATCTGTGAAATACGTCAGCCAATGGGAAATGCCGAAAGGGCGTAGCCTGAATATCATGGCATAGCCATATAGAAATGCGTGAGCCAACGGGAAATGCTGACGCATTTCTAGATGGCCATGCCATGATGGATCAAATTCCGAGTAATAAGTTTTCCCTTCTATCGGCAGTTCCTATGACTCCCAATTTTTTTATTTGAAAATGTCATCTGAATTTTGATTTATTTCCTCGCAAATATGTTTTAAAACGTCGTATGACATACGTGCGCTTTGATTATTACAGCCTCTGCTAATTATATGTAGCTCTCGCCTACGGCTCGAGCTAGCAATATTGCTTCGGCTGTAATTATCAACTTAGCGCACTTATATCATAATGTACTAGTATAATGAACTTTTAGTTTATTTATCTGGGTACTAAAATAATGCCCTAATTATACATATTTTTTTTTACAAATTCTAATTATCAAGAACATTTTGGCCACGGATAGCCTATTTTGATCAATGTCCTTTCATATTTTTTTTCAAATTAAAATATAATCAGTGAAATTGGACAACAACAAAGGCGTTTGGGTACTTTGGGTAATACCCTTTCAAATAAGTGACAGCAGATCTTTGGCTGCTAAAGGAAATTACGCCACTAATCCATACAAAAATACCCAAAAAAAAAAACTTTGAAAAGCCATAACTCAGCTTCGATATGACTTACAGCTTACAACAAATCTGATAGCACAATTACCCTAGAAGTTAAGTAATATTTCGAAAAAGCGATAATAAATCTTAACCGCTAAAAAAACACGATGTCACTAAGCCCGTACAAAAATCCAAAATAATATATAACTTTGATTGGTCTTAACTCCGCCAGGGAAAATCTCTTCGAAATGAGGTATCACCGCCCGAACCTGGTAACAAAAATCAGCCAGGAGTTGCACACATCGCAATCCGATGGATGTAGCATATGCGTTGAGGGAAATATACTCAGATATGTACTCCTCAGCACCCCGTATAAAGTCCCTAGAACAGAAAAGGTACAAGGGAGCGCAAATACCCAACACCCTACCAAACACCCTCTTTTTAGTTCACACTCAAGAGGAGAAGGAGGCCCTGACAAACCAGGGTTATGGGTCAGGCACAGGGTCACGTATCCTTACCATTCATGAAGCTCAGGGACTGACATATGAGTCGGTAATCGCAATAAAAACCAAGGCAAACATGAAGCTGCACGAGAGCGTGCCCCATGCGGTTGTTGCAATCTCACGGCACACGGGGACCTTCACGTACTACGCTAACGACACCCATGACACCATTGGTCGGTTCGTGCGGCGAGCGTTGGCTGCATCACCGAAGACCATCCGAGAGTTCAACCTACAGATGGCCATCAGGGACAGAAATGCAGCCGTAGTGGAGGCTCTGGGCCGGGAGGAGACGGCTTAGGCAAATGGTAATATGACAAAAAATCGATGTCGAGCCGATTACTTGCGGAATCCCAACCAATAGTGATCGGCACAACAGACGAGCACTAGTATTAGGTTCAAAATGTTCCCAGCTCCCTCCATATTTTCCTCTTCAGATTATTCAAGAAATATGTAAAAATAAATAAGATTTGAAATGATGAAAGCTACGGACCCCGGAGTCTGTGGAGTGGTAAATTTAAATATATAAAAAAAAAGGAAATGGTGCCACTAATCCATATAATCAGAAGCAGCAATGGGTGCAACAGCGCACTTAAAAATTACATCATTTTTTTCACATTCGCATCGTCGATTCGACGAAGCTTAGTAGTTAATGTAGTTAATGGGCTTTCGAGGGGTAAGAGACTAATACGGCATTTTTACATAAAACATTAGATAATATCAAATGTGTTTAAAATAAGCCAAGTGCAAGTCGAATGAACGAATGAAGGATTCCGTACCAATATCTATGAAAACGGCAAAAAATCAGGTCTATTTTATAGGAACCCTACTTCCACATATTTACATTAACTTTATTCTTATGATTATTAATTTTAACACAACGTAGAAATAATAAAGTAATATCCCATTAAAATACATAGAGAATGATAGAAAATCGTCAGAAGTAGAAAAGTAAAATAACTGAATTTTGAGTTGTGGCTTTTTAGTCTCAAAGCAGCGATTTATTTTCAATTCATCGCCAAATCTAAAAATGTAGTATGAAAGAAATAACGTATCTTGTGAAATTAAACTACGTAGGGCCATCTTCCAGCTTAATCATCAGACCCGGTTACAATCTGCGTAAACAACCCACTATATGTTCTCATTGCTGGGACTCGAGGCATTCATTCGCAAGGAGAGATCTAGGCTGGGACTAGGTTATAATCCACCACGCTGGCCAAGTGTGGGTTGGTAAATGTTACATGAGGTGAAAACACTAGGTACCTACATGTACATTTCGGTTTCCTCACGATGTTTTCCTTCATCGTTTTTAAGTTAGTGGCATTACATGCTAACATCTAGTTAGCTGGTAGAAGGGCCGTTCAGTCGAGTTAGCTTTTTAAAAACAATTGATTGATGTGAATTAAACATTTTGCATGACATAGCAACCTTCCAGCTCCATCATCAGATCAGCATCATAATTAATTAATTATCATATAATTGTCTTGCAATTTAGTCTTGTTTTAATGTCTTGTTCCATAGTAACTATATTCTCACCTATGCCTCAGGGCAGGTAAAACTAAAAAGTAAAAGCTTGAAAAACTACAGAGAAAACATACAATAATATGAAAAAAAACATGCAAAAAGAAGTTCGCGGTTCAGAGATTTGAACACAGGGTCATGAACGCGTACCACGATCATGCTAAACCATCGAGCCAACCCGACTAATATCCAACGTGTCAAATTTTCAAATCATATGACCTCTCTTGACGTTTCCGCATTTCGTTTGTGAGAATTTATCATTTTTATTTTTTTACCGATTTAGTTAGCTGGTAGAAGGGCCGTTCAGTCGAGTTAGCTTTTTAAAAACAATTGATTGATCTGAATTAAACATCAATGATATGGCATGGCAACCTTCCAGCTCCATCATCAGATCAGCATCATAATTATCATATTGCAATTTATTTATTGTCTTCTTGCAATTTACACAAGTATTATACAAATTTTCACGCAATCTGTAAATCGGGAAGTAGATTTAATTTGCAAGATTTCATGATAAGCCTCGCGTTACATCACGGATATTCATGGGTTCCATAATAACTATATTCTCATCTGTGCCTCAGGGCAGGTGAAACTAAAAAATAAAAGCTTGTAAACTACAGCGAAAACATACAACAACAATATGAAAAAAAATATGCAAAAAGAAAATCACGGTTCAAAGATTTGGACACAGGGTCATAAACGTCCACCACGGTCATGCTAAACCATCGAGCTAAACCTACTAATAACCAACGCGTCAAATTTTCAAATCATATGACCTCTCTTGACGTTTCTGCATTCCATTTGTGAGAATTTTTATTTTTCTGAATAGCGAGTGCCGCGCAGCGAAGCGACGCGACGTAGCGTCCTTCCTGCACGGCGCATCAGCGCTTTCTGCCGGACTTCATAGTAGTGAGCGAGAAGCAAGACTCAGGCCTGTTCGGTCGAGTTAGCGTATTAAAAAACAATTAATTAATGCGAATTAACCAAATTAATCTAAAATATAAAACATCCTTGCCCTTTATTAAGAAATAATACGTTAATCTTTAAAATTTGAATAATGTATGTTCATTAATAACACAGATATTTACGTTTAAAACTCATTTTAGAGGTTAGTTTACGATTTTTTCTTGTCAAGATATCTTTTCCAAATTGTGTTTTGAAAGCAATGGTTCCCTTATAAATATGTTCAAGAATAACATATATTTTATTCAACATCTCAAACCCTATACATTTTGCTAAAAATGTGTTTAAAAAGTGCCATTTGGCTCTATTCAGCGCCTTAAAGCTCGTGAAATCTGACATTCTCTCCACTAGGGCACCACGGCTTCCTAAGCCGCCCATGAATCGAATTAAAATCTTGGAAAGTATATTTTTCTACAGCTCTAAATAAAACAACTTCCCTAGGGATCGATTACACTGATATCTCGAGATATCGATTCACTCGCCCTAATCGATATTCTGTCTCGATTCGAATCGAATAGGCAGCTGCGCCGTAGTTGTTTTATTTTACAAAAACACACCGAACATCGTCTTGCAATTTTCGAATCGGCTTTGACTTTATATTTATTATGGCTTTTTCCATTACTGGTATATGGTTAAAATACAAAAATCCACTTGGTTATCGCCAAGACCCTTTTAAAAATATTATTTGCAAATGTCAGCAGCTCAGCACAAGCAAGCCCACTTAATGTTCTCACTGAATAGGGGTCTTTTCTTCCAAGTTGCGAAGAAACCATGTTCAAAGTTCAAAGAAAAACGACTCATGGCATGTCTCAAGACATGTCCGCCAACCTGCGGATGCTTCGAGTAGATAGATCCTGTACTTTGAAAAATGCTCCTCTGTAGATAGGTTACTCTGTTTCTTTTATTGTATTGTTTTGGTGTGTACTATAAAGAGTATCTATCTATCTATCTATATTTAATTTAATATCAATGAATGGGTATATAAATGCGCGATAGAAGGCTACGTTACATCAAACCTGCATTTTTGCAGTTGTTCGTGCAATGTATCTTCGCCAAAAACGATTTAAAAAAATAGCTAAACTTCAGTTAAAAATCCCAATTTTTTTTTAATTTGATCATTATCTCGAACCATACACATTTTGCTAAATTGGTGTTGAAAAAAGTGCCATTTGGCGATTGCCAGCGTCTTAAAACTCTTATGAGCCTGTATAATTTCACAGGCATAACAAACAGGCACAGGTTACTTTCGCATTTGTAATATTAATAACATATAGCGGATACCTTTTTCTGTTTTGTGAAGTGATCTAACCAAAAATGTTTGTAGTAGATACAACTCCATAATACGAGTAAGTAACTGTAAAATAACACAATTTTGAGAACCCGATTACATACCTATTTCAATTTAAACTCTCCTCAAACAGAATTTCCTTTTGAAAACAATTTAATACCAATAACTCCTGCGTAGTATTTCGCCCACGCTTTGTAAACAGAGTTTCAACAAAGGTTCAAAACATTTAGAAAATACTTTAATTTCCAGTACTTTGGTTATAATATTATATACGTAAATAGCTCGAGTACAAAAACGTGGCGAGAAAGTGCTTGTAGCGTGACTCAAAATTTTTGTTCATATTACGACATATCGTAATGTATTTATGTATGGAATCATATTCTCATACATATTTGTAAATCTCGTGTTAGTATGTTTTTGGCTCTAGGTACCTACTCCTCTTGAAACCGTTATATAGATTTTAATGATTTAATAACCGTCATTCATTGAAGTGAAGTCATCTACATGAACATAATCCTAATGATTTATGCTGAACTGTCATTCATTGAAGTGAAGTCATCATTAACATTATCCCTAAGATATAACCGTCATTCATTGAAGTAAAGTCATCTACATTACATTATTGCTATGATATAGTCGTCGTTCATTGAAGTGAAGTCATCTACATAAATATTATCCCTATGATAGAATCGTCATTCATTGAAGTAAAGTCATCTACATTACATTATTGCTATGATAATATAATCGTCGTTCATTGAAGTGAAGTCATCTACATGAATATTATCCCTATGATAGAATCGTAATTGAATCAAATCAAATTTGATTTGATTTTGATTACAAATTTGATACTCCACTCGATTCGGTTTTTTGTAGTGAAAACTTCTTTTGGCGCGCCTAGACAGATTTTTGAATGAATTGTGAATTGAATTCTAGCATCACGCTCGGGTATGATAAGAAATCTTCGGGTAAACTCGGGACCATAGCCATTGGCCATCTAGATGTGCGTCGGCCAATGGGAAATGCTAAAAGGGCGTGGCCTGCCCATCATATGGCATGGCCATCTAGAAATGTGTCAGCCAATGGGAAACGCTGACGCATTTTTAGATGGTCATGCCATGATGACCAGGCCACACCCTCCGGTTACACCCGTGTAGTTTCTAAAGTAAGCTATCAAATTCTGATTTATAAGTTTTCACTTCTATCGGCAGTTCCTATGACTGCCATTTTTTTTCATCAAGGCTCATAAACGATAAGACACATTTGGATGCGATTTTCTTTCTGTGAACGCTAGCAGGATCGAAATGAATCTCGATTATAAATTGTAGGCGTAACTTATTAAAATGTATCAATGCGAATAAAAATCGTTTCGACATCAAAGAGTCAGGAAGACAGGAAGACACCAAAGCGACTGCCATATATTAAATAACAGTATGTAAACAGCCTAATTATGTTACGAGACAGTCAGACATTGAGATGTTAATGCTCTTACCGAAACGAGAATAGAATATAAATTAAAAGAACCGAGTATTCAATTCGATTGATCTAGTCTTTAGGTATTTTCTTAGTTCTATTCGAAACTTTTTTATCTGAGCTAAATTTACCCAAAAGGCCAAAAGCTTCTCTAAAATGGTATAAAGAAAATAGAGCGCCAATTTTAATAATTTCATATTTTATAGCACAGATTACAGAAATAAAACCAGATGGAGCGCGCAGAACAGAGCTACTGAAGCAGACAAAGGAAATACAAATGCTGAAGCAAATACAAACTCCAGTCAGTATGAAACGGACTTCCGTGTAGTACGGGAGTCCCGTGTGATTTTAAGTTTTGTTTTAAAATATGCCGTTTTGTGTCTTCAAACAATGTTCCCAAAAACAAAAAAAGGAAAGAGAAATATAATTTCATAGGAAAATTAGAAATTTTTTACTGTTATTTAAATAATTTAGGCGATTTTATTTTGGTGATGAATGGAACACAACACCTCAACGAAAATAGGTTAGTGTGGCGATACTAAATGGAAATTATTTTCCCTGAATTTAGGGTAAAATATAGATTATATTTTTTTTTAGATACTCGTAGACCAAATTATTGATGGGCATTGTATTATTCATTTCATTTTTAATTTAATTTAAGTAAATGTTAAATTTGTGAAATGAGTAATTTATGACATAAAAATGTACAAAAAACAAAATCATTAATATAACCTAAAAATCCGAGGATAAATCCGAAAATAAGAGGGCGCGATTCCCGGGCAGGCTGGTATCTGGTTCAGCGGATTTCCATGGCGATTCAGCGGGGCAATGCGGCCAGTATTATGGGGACCTTTGAGCGACACTCGGCGCGTGGGGGAGTTTTTATTTGACCAGTAACATGATTTGTCTTGTTACGTGCTTTGGTATTATTGTTTTTTTCTGTGTCGACTTGTGTTGTATAAAATTGAATGTGTTTAAATGAAGTAAATGATTATATACCTAAAAATTGTATTTATTTATTTCGTTAGTTGCACCACTGCCCAAAATATTACCAATTTTGTTTCCTCATGAATCAAAAGGTTATATGGAAGAGATCGCTTTTAGCGACAAGAGCGTCTTTTGTGCCCATTTTGTTTTGTTATTATGTGTGTTACTTCTTGTCAACTTTGTTTATGGTGCCAATAAAGTGTTTTGTATTATATTGTAATGTCATTCGATATATTATCTAAGTGAAACAGCTATATAATTGGTTATACAATGATGGTTTATAAAATAAAACATTTGTTGAAGAAAGATATTTTTGAAGTTAATATTATGCATAACGTTGTTTGTAAAATGAAATATTTTGATATTGTAAAGTTTATTAATATTAAAGTCAAAGTACTTTATTCATAAATGTACAATTTACACGTCAATAAATAAAAAATAAAATTAAAAGAAAGAGTATACAAATTGTATACCTACATTTTCAAAGTTTGAAATGACTACTTTACTGTATTATAATAATTATTGTACAGAAAACTGTCAAGCATTATATGAGTATAATATGTTTTTATAACAATTGTACTGACCCATGTCAAATTTTTGTATACATTTTTATAGGACTTTGCCATCACTCTCTAAAAATTCGGTGTAACTATAAAAAGTTTGATCGATAAGCCAGCACTTTAATTTGTTTTTGAAGCTGCCGAAACTTGGGGCAGATCTAACTATTTTGGGAAGAGTGTTATAATCTTCAGGTTATGTGAGTTAGCTTCCGTGACCTTGTAACTTGTGAGAGAGTGTGATATGACATCCAGCTTCTCCGCGTTACGTATGTTTCGAGAATGTCATTATACGGTTACTTGATTTTAAAGTCTTGTTTCGTCAAAAAAAGGTGAATAATAAGTGAACTGTTAAAATGATTATTTTGTCAGTTTTTTTTGTTTGTTGTTTGGACCTATGACATACTGGTAGCCTATATGCATTTTATCAAAAATAGTTTGGTGGTAAAGATGGTTGTTTTAATTTTTGTTTAACCTATCTAAGCGAGTAAATTACACTAATTTTATTATTTGCGATTCCAGTTAATTTCTAGTTGCATGCAAAATCAAAATTCTTTTCTTCATAGAATGGAAATAGTAGTAACAAAAAAATCCTTGCATAATCGGTGTAATAATATTAATATTTTAAAATATCAATTGATGTGTTTATTATACGTGAAGATTTCCCAAGCTAAGACAACAATAGTGGGACTTTTTTCTTAAGACTGACAACATTATACAAGTCATTTGGAACGTTGATTTGACAATTTTACGTCAACATGACTAATTACGGGCCTCACAGTGTTGTTCACGAAGGTTCCATCTGTGTTTATTTCTGTAATCTGTGTCTAAATATTATTCAAATATTTAGGAAGGTGGCCCTGTATTCAACCTTGACTAAGTTAGGGACACACTAGCTCGCGGGCCGGGCATCTGCGCCTGGACAGGAAAAAAATATATTTAGGAAATTGCCGGTATCACTTATACTTGAAATCACTTGCGGTACTTGAAATCACTTTTTACCTACCTATTTAGAATGTACATTATTCCATATTGTTACAGGATAGCTCTATATGTATAAATCTTCTGTGCCTGTGTTTTTAATTAAACTCATCCCAAACGGCTGGACCGATTTCGATGAAATTGTTTGAGGTTGTGGGCGTGTGTTCATTTAGGTGGATTCGAGAATGTTTATGGTTTAGAATGTTTGGATTAACAATTAGATGTTGACGTTTTTTTTCTCCGGTGTGACGTCTGTACACTATAGGTACCTACAGGACAATGTCTGCCGGGTCCGTATTATTACATATTTATGTATCAGTAAATATTTCAAACCGAATACCGAATGCCGTACAAAAATCATGGGTCAAGGAGAAATTATCGAGGATTGCAACCCCCCTCTTCGACTGTACTCAGTTGGACAGCTTACAAGTGACGGCATAGTGCTGAATCTTATTACTTTATACCCTTCTATCATCCTACATAGGTCTCCTGGTGGTTCATTTACTACGTAAATTTGGTTCACGGGCCTGTACTCTAGAACGAAGTCGGGATCGACCGTTAGTCAGCATCATAATAATAAATGCAAGAAAATGTTGGTTACTTACCACAATTTTTAATAATTGTGGTAAGTAACCAACATCATTAACCAACAACGTTGAATATCGTTTAATCATATCTCGTTAGCCAACAAGTTAATTTCGCCTATCATGGCGTTCTCATTCTACGCCTCAGTAAATTACTGTTATCTATTTTAATGAGCCGGTTATAGATTCTCGGATCTTCTCGTAATCTAGCTCTGTGGATACGTCGTGGAAACGGCCTGTTTGCTCAGCAATAGTGTACCTTGAAGTCCAGACTTTGATTATCGTTTTGCCTAGGTATGTGATGGATGGGAGGTATGGATATGATATTTCGGATCTGGATAGGGATATGGATATAGTAATAAAATTATATCGGTTTCGGATACAGTTACGGATATGTAATTATTTCGGATTATCCGTTTGTTTCGGTTACGGATATTATATTGAATATACTTCTAATAGTCAAAACTGAGCAGAGGAAGATTATATTAAACAAAAAAAACAATTTGTAGCCTTATTAATACCTACCTGAAAGTTGGTGCTAGCTGAAACTTGAAATTGATACTACGATTACGGACATCGATATGAACCATTGGATGTGCCCTTCTAAACTTCAGGCGCACGGAATTATGTTATCGTTGGGAAGAGTGATCTCACTCTTCCCATTCTAGTCGGTTGCAGGAAGCTATGCACGCCGGACGTTTTTACCTATCACTATTCGTTGTCCACAACCAAAATATGTAGAACCACAGCATATATTGCCGCTAGCGTTTCTACAGGTCAATTAGATTGGTTGTGTGAAAACCACTTACGCTATACACAGAGACGCAGTTTATTACCAATTTCAAAGTGATCAGAGCACATCCAGTGGTTTATATGGATGATTACGGATATAAGTATTTTTATTTCGGATATTTGAGAGTTACGGTTATGAAGGTCCATAACATCCCTGATTTTGCCTTTGACCTGACTAAAATAGTTAAGCTTTGCTCTATTACTACTCATCTCGCTTGTAAAACCAAAACATGTTTTTAAGCTTTTATTTACTAAACTAAAATAGGCGTTTTCAAGACGCAAGTAGACCTGTCAAACATAGTGTTCATTTTCGCCATAGGTTGCGCCAATCGTTCATTTAGTTGGAGGAAAAGTGTTCAAAAACATCACAAAAAACAGTTTCCAAAACACCAGCACAATTTCAGTTCGATGGCAAATATTTCATTATTTCCATGACTACTTTGTTCAAATGCTATAGACTTTTTTTCTCAAAATTTCATCCTTAATACTCGTATTACCCTAATGAAGACAATGTTGCCAGTTTGTAAGCCCAAGATAAAATATTACAGCCGACAGTTCTATTTGAGACTCGACTTGTTTTATTCTTATTCCATAGTTGTGCTACATAAATAACTAGCTAAGACAGGGACATCCGTTTTTTATCCTGTTTTATTTATTCTGTTAACTATTTAAAGTTATTATTTGCTTGAATATTTCTTGTTTTTTACAGTAAGAGACTCAGTCTCATGATTTCGTCATTTTGTACTAGAAAGCTGTTTAAACTCAGATTACAGACATAGTAACTAGACTAGAGACAGACAGAATACAGATTAATTAGGCCTACAGCCCGATAAGTTGTGAGAAGATACACCCACATTAGTTTTTGCGGAGGCAGATATAGTAAGTTCTTATAGGTCTATCTCCGTATAATTTTTTTAGAGTTATTATACTTATTTTTACGCATTTGGAAGTGAATTTTAATGATGCGTGCAGCAGCTTCTGTCACTGACATCTAAAATCATGGTGAAGTTCGCTGACAATGGTATCTTCAGAATTAATTATTAACCCACGAGCCCAATGGTCCTTTTTTCATTATTTATTTTAAACATTTTAATCGCTTCTTATGATAGCTTTTTATCGCCTCTTACGACAGTGCGCTGAAGTTAGGTGGGTGTTTTAAACAGACCCATGGCAGTTAACGTTAGCGATCATAATAGGTACCTAATTATAATTATGACTTTCTTCTGGCGAAAGAAGGTTCGAAGTCCCAGCGGTGGGAATATTAAGTGGGCTGCTTATGCTTAGCCTGTGCAAACTTTGATGAAACTAAGTAAACGAAGATAAGGTACGCTTTAATATAAAGACAGCATAATGTAACGAAAATCTCACACAAGTATACGCAATGTGCACACAGCTTCACTTGCATCGTGAGAGACGTTTGAATGAATGACAAAGACATCATGACAAGTAGGCAGTAGGTGGAAATGAGATAGCTATACATCACATTTGTTTAGATATTTTTTTCGACAAGAATAGAAAGACATACAAATGCACTGGCGTGAAAGAGACAAAATAGCCGCAACTAACATATCGCCGGTCGTGTTGCACTCTTACGCTGTATGTATATCTGTCTCTTTTTAGAAATGGCCAATTGTAAAATTGTTTCCAACAGAAAAATAATTTTAGATGTAATAATCATTGAACTGTTATGGAAATAATTAAAGATTTTGTGTACTTACGCATGAAAAGTGATACCATGGAACTTGTTCTTGGTCTTTGAACTGTTTGTGCACCTTGCAAAAGCAGAATAAGACATTATTACGGCTCATATCGGATTTTTTTGAATTGTTAGCGAACGTCCACTCAACTTGTGGCTCCTGTTGCGACTGAGACTCAATCAGGAGACGTCACCTGATTTTACATTGTGATCGTAGATGAGCGCATGCCGCTTCTTAGTGTTTTAGAGTTCAATGTGTGCAAAGCATTGATTTAAGAGTACTAGTTTTAACTCAGCGTATTTGAGCACGTGGTAATTTTAAACAGTAGTTATACCCAGTTTGGGTATAAAGTATGGACTCTAATACATAGCATTT
This sequence comes from Ectropis crepuscularia, assembly GCA_963693475.1. Lineage (NCBI taxonomy): Eukaryota > Metazoa > Arthropoda > Insecta > Lepidoptera > Geometridae > Ectropis > Ectropis crepuscularia. The sequence continues at coordinate 7,065,125 of OY856359.1, read as the reverse complement.
TTTTATAGTATAGAGTGATGAGACGAGCAGGACATGTGCCTGATGCTAAGCAGCGTGCCTGCCCATAACAGTACTGTAGTACGCAGCCATTGGAACGTGAGGAGTCCAAATCATTACCTTGCACCTTGCACTACACTGCGCTCAGATGTTTTATCTCTCTAGCTGGGGATATTCTCTCTAGATAATATTATCAATTAACCTGTTTCGATTCATTACCAGTATTAATAATCGGCATTTAGGTATTTAGCAGTAATTTATCATTCAATGTAGAAACAGGAAATCCAGGACAAATAAACATCGTCCGCTGGTCGTACTGACAACAGCGCTATCGGGACAACAATGGTGACGAATTTAGTAGTTTGGATCGAATAATGTATTAAAATACATTGGTTTCTCTTATTATGACGCAAATTTGAGAGAAAATAGGAAAGTTAATAATGGCTATACTTTTTTTAAACTATAACCATAGGTACCTAATCCATTTATTGTTTACTAACCATTTACTAACTAACATTTGCGCGCAACTTCGGCCGTGTAGAATATTGTAATTCACTATTTCCTAAGAAAACCCACATTTTTTCGAAACGTAAAGTAACCTATGTGTTATTCCAGAAAATAACTTACTTTAATAATAAAGTAAGTTATTTTCTGGAATATAACTCAAGTATAAACTTGACTTCCTCAGATTGGTGCCTTCTGTTCTTACGACATGATTGACGTACGATGAATGTGTTTAAACAAACAAACGTTCACATCACTAAGTACATAGTACAAAAGAAAGTCGCATTCTCTGTCCCTATATCCCTATCTTTAAAACTACGCAACGGATTTTGATGCGGTTTTTTAATAGATAGAGTGATTTAAGTGGAAGGTTTTTATGTAAAATACATGCATAGTACAGTAGAGAGACAATGTCAATTTTAAAGCTTTCTATAAAACAATGTCATAAATAAACACAATTTTTGCGCTTTAATTGCAAACGCTGGCTGAACCGTACGAGGTAGATCAAAATAATGTACTGCAGTATTGTACACCTTAAAAAGGTCAACAAAAAAGCTCATTATGGTACATGTCTATCTCTTAGGGATAACCCACAATAATCATTTTTATTCCTATGTAGTATCAACATTGCACCCGTGCGAAGCCGGGGCGGGTCGCTAGTTTATAATATTAATAGGATATGAGGATTTTAAAATCTATTAACTTACTTCAAAGTGTGACTGTCTTATAACGTTGTAATAGTATCTTAGAGATTTATTGATTAACAATGAGTAATAGGCGGTCAAATAAAAAAAAATCTATACCAGAATTATTAAGAGAGAACGCCGATTTTGCCAATTGTTTGTTTATGTAGGTATTTATGAGGTAATCTGCGAAAACATTCCACCTATTTCAACAAACTATTCTCCAGACACGTGTACAAGTCCGCGAGGTATAAGCTGAGCTTTGCATTAGTGTGAGTGATCACATGCATACGCATCTATTACCAAAAGTACAGTCAGACAACAAACTCTTAAACAACAAGCTGACATTAACTATCCAGGATCAATATGGCCATTGCGAAAAGAAGTATCTCTTTTAGGATTCAAATGGTCAAGGACAGAGAATAACAGAAAATTTTTAATGGAAAAGCATGAGATCCGTCACCTACGTATAACTTATTTACTTAAAATTTCCGAATACCGTATTCAGGGCAGGCCTATCGTTTATACCAATATACAATTGATACTGCATAATAAACAACGATTTATTGAATATAAAATTGACACCTTATTAAGAGAACATGGTCACAGCGTCCTGCGTCTGACTGTACTTTTGGTGATCACTCACACTAATGCAAAGCTCAGCTTATACCTCGCGGACTTGTACCTACTTACCGCTTAGTCATTTTATTTTAAACTAGCTGAACCCGCTACTTTGTTCGCGTACGTTGATCTTGCGGCCTTATTAGTACATTAGTAGTACTTACCTAAAAATATTTGGATGGGTGGCCATTACACAAACCGAGTGAATTTGTTTTTCCACACAAAAATATATTTATTCGAGTTGAGCAACTTCATATTTTATATTTTTAGCTACATCAAACATACTCGTAGTAAGGTTGTGGAGTATCGAAAATAGCCGCAGTGTTAAGTTTGTAGGATTTTTATAGGATACATTACGAAGAGTACTACGTAGCTAATGTGCGTGATCTGATACTTACCTAATTGTTTAATAGGTGATAGACTTATTAGCCGATGTGATATTTTAGACTCTAACTCTAAGCCATGTGTGTTTCAAATGTCAATCTAATTGGTATTGTCGTTCTGTCGTTAACATTTGTTTCGTTAGGGCCCATGCTTTTTCCGAGATGATAGGTAGTATATATGAGACTATAAACTATCTGTGTTTCAAATTTCAACCATATCATACCTTTACATAATATACATACAATGCTTAGTAGTAAGATAACATTTTATACAATTTTAGAAAAACAATGGTCTGCTTTGGTCACCGAAGCTTGTTAAACACTACATTTAGTATTTGGATTGAAATAATATCCGAAGGAACAAAACCTGACTTCAATTATTAAATTATCATTTCACGTCAACTAACTAACTTCTAGTCAAGTAAAAAGTTCACTCGACTAATTTAAGAAGCCAGAACTACGTCGTCCAGATAAATAGATACTGGTGGACAATTCACACTCAAAACTTTGGCTTTTTCGACCGCCATTGTCCCAGCCATGGGAACTCAAACCGGAGTGGTCTTACGCGTGACGATGGCAAAAGACCTGACGGCATGACTTTTTTGCCTTGGAAGTTGAGTCCGCCCCAAGTGTGGGACGCAGCTTGCGTCGATACTCTGGCACCATCACATCTTCCAGAGATACATAGTAGGGCCAGTGCAGCGGCTAATTTAGCTGAGCGTCTCAAACCGCGGAAATATGCAATCCTCAATCCGCAATCCTCGGTAAGTATTGGATTTATATTTAAGCCATTTGGGGTTGAGACATCGTGCCTGTGGGGGCCGGGAGCTTACCTCATCTTCAAAAGCCTTTCCGAGCGCTTGGCCGACGCAACGCGTGACCAAAATGCTGGCGTTTATTAGGCCCAACGCATAAACAGTGCCATTCAGCGTGTTACTGCCGCCAGCATGCTGGGCACGCTTCGACTGGTAGTAGGCTTAAACATCATCTTGTCATCCAGTTTTTGTTAATATTCAAAAAACCGCCTCCCTGTTTTCCATATAATATATGTACATGGTAAAAATGGGACCCTATTACTGCGACTTCGCTGTCCGTCCGTCCGTCTGTCGCCAGACTGTATCTCAAGAACGCTGATAGCTGTATTTATATTGCCAGTACAACAACAAATACTAAAAACAACATATAATAAATATTTAAGGGGGGCTCCCATTGAACAAATTTGTTTTTTTTACCGTTTCTTGCTCGATGCTAATAATGGTGACAGGTAGACGCTTTAACTGTTCACAGAATATTTCGTTTAATGTTCTCTTTAAATAATTAATTAAAATTAATGATTAAGGAGGCTCCCATACAATAAAAGAAGTTTTCGCCGTTTATTTGGTAATGGTACGGAATCCTTCGTGCGTGAGTCCCACTCGCACTTGGCCGGTTTTTTAATACCTAACTTAGAATTGATGTTACGTACAGTCCGCGAGGTATAAGCTGAGCTTTGCATTAGTGTGAGTGATCACCAAAAGTACAGTCAGACGCAGGACGCTGTGACCATGTTCTCTTAATAAGGTGTCAATTTTATATTCAATAAATCGTTGATTATTATGCAGTATCAATTGTATATTGGTATAAACGATAGGCCTGCCCTGAATACGGTATTCGGAAATTTTAAGTAAATAAGTTATACGTAGGTGACGGATCTCATGCTTTTCCATTAAAATTTTTCTGTTATTCTCTGTCCTTGACCATTTGAATCCTAAAAGAGATACTTCTTTTCGCAATGACCATATTGATCCTGGATAGTTAATGTCAGCTTGTTGTTTAAGAGTTTGTTGTCTGACTGTACTTTTGGTAATAGATGCGTATGCATGTGATCACTCACACTAATGCAAAGCTCAGCTTATACCTCGCGGACTGTACCTAGGTTACTTACCGACGTGATTTTATTCGCCACAAAATTCAGTGGGTAAAGTATAATAGCATTCAGTAACCTAAGATACTAAATTCAGAAGCAAGGATTGCATCCACAAACACCGCTAAATTTTTAAATGTAGTTCGACTTTGTTTGATAACATTACATTACATGTATTCATGTTTCTGTGACATTACGCATTTTCTAATAAATCTCAGATCGTGTTTCGTACCATGAGCTGCCATCTGTAGTTGTGGAAAAACATTAGAAAGGTATATTGTCATATGACCTGACGATATATGTCACCGATGTCACCGATGGCGGATTTGAGTGCGGTGTACCAGTGATGAGGTTTAACTCCGATAAGTCGGAACTTCCGATTACAATTACACCTTCGGTTCCGATTTCGGCTCCGAAATTTTTAAAACGGAGGTTACAATCGGAGGTAAGTTGTATAAATATTGCAGATAATCCCTTATTGTGGTGGATAGTAAATGGAAATACAAAATCCCAACTTCCTAAATCAATTGCTCGTCAATGTTTACCGTGTCCACGAGTTTGGCAAAAAAAATTACCCAAAAAAATGTTTCTCCTGCCACCACTTCTGATCCTGCCTCTGTCTCCGACTTCGGTTCCGACTCCGATAAGTCAAATTTAAAACCTCCGACCGCGCCTTCGGTTCCGATAAAATGACCTCCGTTACATCCCTAGCTAGTGTTTACAATGCCACAGAATACTTAGAAGTTAGTATGTACCGAACTTATTATTACCGTTATTATTTAATTTCTATGTAATTTCTGAACCACACGACCAATATTGTTAAAAACTTGATGAGACTATATTAAAAATGTGTTCTTTCTAACAAAATAAGAATTAACGAAATTGAACAACGCAAACATGAGTTACAACCAAATATACAATCTGAATTTCACCCCTTTCTGCAAGAAAACCGTGCAGAATTTGGGGATAAAAGTTGACAGCTACCATCTACTTAGTATGATCTTAAATCATGTCAAGTTTCATTTGAATTGAATCAGTAGTTTCGGCGTGATGAGAGTTCCCTATACAGAAAGACAGACAGACAGACAGACAGACATGAAAGAAAAAAAATGCAGTTTCGCCATCAGTATCGACTAAGGAGTGGTGCCCCCAAATTTTTTTTTTCAAAATATCTTCAATGTACAGAATTCGACCCGCTACAGTTTTATTATAAGTATAGACAAATTAGACAAATTTATGATGACACTATCAAATCAAATTTATGACGATACTATCGGCATCCCGCTGTTTCACTGGCACAGTTCTCGATACCGCTATTTTCCAGTGATAAAAAGTAGTGTAAGAGCAGTTTGATTCACGTATTTTCCGTAATTTCTCCGTGATACAAATATTCCGCGAATATTATATTAGTTATAAGCAGCCCACTAAATGTTCACACTGCTGGAACTTGGGGTCTTTCGCAATGAGATAAAGTTAAGGCCATAATTGACCTCGCTGGCCAAGTGCGACCTATGTATGTGTTATTCCAGACTATAATTTATCTCCTTTCCAAATTTTAACCCAATGCGTTCCCAAGTGATTCACCAATACACATCCGAACTTTCACATTAATTACATTAGTAGGATTAGACCAGGGCGAAGTCGGAACAGACCCTTGGAGTTATTTCTTTGTTTTCTTTGTAGAGTCCGTCTGGGGGAAGTACCACACCTTTGCCAGTTATTCTACCGCCAGGCAGTAATGTGCAAACATTTTTGTGTTCCGGTTTGAAGGGCAATGTTTCCAGTGAAATTATAGGGGATATAGATAAAACGTCTTATGTCTCTGGGTGAAGAGCGCAGTGCAGTGCTAGGCAATGATTTGAACTCTTCGTGTTCCAATAGCTGCGTGTCCTGTGCTGTTATGTGCTGTTAGGATATCCTAACCTAATTTAGGTTATAACAGCACAGAATCCAACGAGATTCTAACACAGGGATGTTGCTTACCATCAGGCACATGTCGTGCTCGTCTCGTTTTTTTTAATCGACAAAACTAAAATACAATGAGAACTACACTACGCTACTTACCTAATTAACTATTTACACTAACCACACCTGAACTATACTTAGACCAATGAAGGTCTATCTGACTAATTCATTAGAATATTCCTTTATTACAGTGTAACCATCGCGAAAACTAACTACTTTTTGTAAAAAAAACCGTAGTAATCTTTCTAACACTCGCTAGGGTTACTCAATACCCTACATTCATTAAGTGTTTTCCTCTGTCACCCTAAATAGTGTGAACGCGGTCGTTTTTATGGCCTCTAAGTGCGATAAGGGCTTTACGATCACCCATCCGAATAAATATACAGTTCACGATCTCATGTAGTTCCACGAAATTACAACAAAGCAGGTGCATTTCTCCTTAGGAAGTTTGGAATGACGTTATGTAGGTATCGTAAAACCCACACGGCCACAAAGTGTTGATCTGCATACATAATATTATACAATGTCGCAAAGACGATGATAGCACAGTCTATTAAATCATACACAGTCGTTCGATGAAGCCGTCTAGACGGAGCAATCGTGCGGGGTGAGACGCGGGAAGCGCGCTCCTGCATTGCCTACATTACAATATTAGTATTGCAGGAGCGCAGGTCAGGGCTGACGTCTTCCGTGTTTTAATTTTATTGTCACTTTTTTTTGTTTGCGACAACCCTACCCTTGTCTAGACATTATCGGCGTTTCTCCCAAGATCAAAGGCGATGAACTACTGGTAGTATTTCTTTATACTGTGATGATAGTCTGTAATCTGTGCAATGTCGCTATACATACTGGTATAATCAAGAAATAAATAAGTTTAAAATGTGAACATTTCTGACATATGTACCTAACACTATCTAACACCAAAACTACGCAAAGCATCTAGAAATAAATGAGTATCTGTGAATATTTCTATTATACCTAACACTATATAACTGCAAGCTAAACCAAAGCTAAGCAAAGCCACTATGGAAACTAGATAAGTAACATAATAGTTAATATGTTATAACTAGCAGCAATCCCCGATTTTACCCGCATAAAATTACTTTTCCCGCGATATATAGTAGCAAATGTGCTATGTGCGTATTCCAGACTATATTCTGTGTTCCAAATTTCAACCCGATCCGTTTAGCCGTTCTGACGTGATTGAGCAACAGACATCCAAACTTTCTCATTTGTAGTCATATTAATAGTTTAATAGGATTGTAGTAAAATCCAAACAAAGTTATTTAAAGGTAGGTAGGTAAGTTGTAAAATCTAAATTAAATCATATCCATTTTACTCAAATGTAGGTAATTTGTCGGAAAAGAAAAACATAAACAAAAGGAACGCATTGGCATTCACTATTTTGGACAACTTTGATTATGAGTTTAATTACGCCCGTTTAATTATTAGTATTATGTATTAGTATATTTTTATGTACGTAAGTATATATGTATTGGGCTGTAAATTATTATTTAGGTAGGTATGTTATAGTATTAGTAATTTAGTTTTTATTTTTGTATTATTTTTAAATTGTGGATGTCTATAATATAAGTATCAACCACTCCTTTTTTGTGCTTCCCCTCCTCCATACTTTCAAATCTCTCATTCCATCCTAAGGTCGCCAATTGCTACTTTATTTTATTTTGTTTTAAGTGACTTTTGTTTATTTATTTTTTTAGTTAAGGGCAATAAAGAGTTAATCTATCTATCTATCTATCTACGCCCAAAAATCAAAGAAGAAGAATACCAAGTTACTGAGATAAAAATTGCCGTTATGATTTAGAAATAGCAGATTAAATTTCACGGTTGGTTGGATACAGCTCTTCTACGTAACCATTTATTTACAACTGTTTTCACTCAATCAGCTGTTGCAACATCATTATTTGTTATTCCCGAAGATTTTATGACCGACAGATTACACGCACGTAAATCGGTCCATAAACATTTTATGCATCTAAAGCCGCTGACCCGAAAACTGCCTATTTCGTTTATGGTCCGAATCCGGCTAGTGAAATCGTATGGATACTTTAACTTCGTGTTTTTCACTCCGTCTAGTACTAGAAATTTCTTACAATAAATAAATAAATACCTATTAGTAGTGCCTCGCGATTTTACCCGCGTAGTTAACGTTCCCGATATTTTCCAAGGATAAAAGTAGCCTATGTGTTCTTCCAGACTACAATATATGTAAATGTGTCCCATACTTCATTCAGCCCGATCCGTTCATCTTAGCGTCAAAAACTTACTACTCAGCAATGATACAGTAATATGACTATGATCCCAATATAATTTCTCGTGTTGGTGTTACTGTACATCAAATTGGTAGATAAATTGAACACTTTTGTTGTGACACAAACGAACATATTTACTGTAAAACACTTATGAGTTAGCACCACGTTGATTGTTCGCATTCTTTGCCAAACTTTTTGATGGTCCAGATATCTTAGAAACTTTGAATTGCGCTGCAAAAATTAAATTGTAAACATCATCCATTCATCAAATAGATCTAGACATAGATTGTTAACATTTGTGCCTAGAGCTGATTGATGATCTTATTATAAATGAGTACTTGAAATTGGACCCGTAGCACCCGTCACACTGGTGACCAACCTATCACGGCTGCTAACGGAACACTTACAGACCTACATTTGGAAAAACATACATTTAAGTGGATGTGATATTTAGTGTTTGTAAGTTTTTTACGCCAATAAAAGGATTTGTATTGTATTAATGAATGAATGATATTCATTATTACATTCAATAAACATTAATTAATACAATACAAATCCGACACACAATACACTCAACAACAATCAACTCACAAAACATTTTTAACTGTTAGGGCATGGCAATAGTAATTGTACGATTATACCCCGTTTACATTATTCCAGTCCAGCGATTGAATCCAGCGCTGGATTGCTTACTGGAATAATGGAAAACGGCACTGGAAAGCATCAGTCCAGTACCGGTTTACATTATTCCAGTAAGCAATCCAGCGCTGGATTCGGTCGCTGGACTGGTATAATGTAAACGGGGTATTAAACTCTTAACTTATGTAACGGTACAAAATAAATTCTTATATACTATACCTACTAAGTTACTAAAACTGATACCGTGAGAGTGGGATATATTTAAAATGATTAGGTTCTTATTAATTTATACTACAGTAACATTTTTGTATCAATAGTATTTTTAGCTTTTCACCAAATCCAGTTTGGCTTGGTTCATTTTTGATGCCATTAAACAAGGTGTTATATATCTTTGTTATCATATATCGCATTAATCGCATGTCTTAATGCTAATCAACATAGATATATATATTATGTAAATACACGTGGTCAGGTTGTTGACCCAGAGTGGCCGAATATCAGAGCCCCCTCGGCGTCACCACGTGTTGACTCGCCTCCTGGCATCTGTTTGCACAAAACGTAATTAAATTGTATTAGAAGTAGGGCAAACTGTTAGAGGGCACTTGACTCACAATTAGAGCAATTTTCGTCCTATTTGGCCCAAGGATCCAAGATACTCTTCAACTGCGAAAGTCGTCTCAAGATTTTTTTGTACAACAATACGAGGAAGCATCCTGAATTATAATAATTTCCTCGGGTTCATGTTATCATTTTTGAACTGGATATAATTTGTTTATAGTATTTTTGTTCAATTTAAATTAACAACTCTACTACAGACTTTGGGGTCCGTGACCTTTGTCATTTGGGTTCTTTATTACATAGATCTTGGATAAGTAGAAGAGGAAAATAGAGGGGAGTAGGGAACAACCTAACTCTACCTAATTCTAACGCTTTTTAGTCCGATTTTGTTATTTTCTAAGCTCACAGCGCAGAGCCTCCACCATGATCGCTATTCTGTCTGTGTAGTCTTTCTTGCTTCTTTCTTTGGTTATTTTAAATCTTTGCAGTTTTCGCTTGGGTTAAGTACCTACCACAAATTTGCCAGATATTCTACCACTAAACCGAAATTTACAAATGCTATTTCGGTTTGTAGGACAATGTTTCCAAAGAAGTTACAGGGCAAAGATATAAGTCGTCTTACATTTCTGGGTGTCCTGCGTAGTACAGTACCTACTGGGAAGATTCTTCTTCTTCGTGTTCAAATGACTGGCCAGGTGTGTCGCTATCATACGCACATCTTGCTCGTCTTTTTACTCTATCTTATAAAGATTCCTGAAAAAAAAAAACGGAACATATCGGGAAATATGTGGTATCCTGGTATCCAACAAATTAAAACTATTTAAAAGCTTAACTAAGGCATAGTATACACTATACACTGTACATTAAAATTGTCACGTGAAAGAATCTTAACGTACATCACTTCAATTGGAACGTTGTGTGCCCGTCCTAACGCAATGACCCTTCAGCAAATGTCATCGCGAGCAAATCCCGTGTAAACAGATTCGAGAGCTCTTAGGATTTGATGGGAGCCTGGTACCTTTTTGTTTACAATGGGAAGAGCGCGCGCCATTTCAACTTCGTACAAACTCTTTTCACACAAATTGAAGTAGTTTGTTTATAAAACCTGAGAATTAATTCACATAAAACTTCGTATATTACTTGCTAGTTAGTACACATAGTTGTTACCTGGTAGATTCATCATCATCATCATCAGCCGCAAGACGTCCACTGCTGAACATAGGCCTCCCCCCTAGATTCCCACAACGAATGGTCCTGCGCAACCTGCAACCAGCGGTTTCCAGCGACCTTTGTGAGGTAATCTGTCCATCTAGTGGGAGGCCGTCCAACACTGCGTCTGCCGGTTCGTGGTCGCCACTCGAGAACCTTTCTTCCCCATCGGTTGTAAGTTCTGCGAGCGATGTGGCCTGCCCATTGCCACTTCAGATTGCCTGGTAGATTACCTAGATATAATGTAGCCACGGAAATACCGTTAAATTATAGACCTATCCATCTTATCCTTATAACTTCGACAGCTGGCTTTGCTACCTAGCTTGTTAGTTAATAAATGTTTTTTTTAGACTTCAGTATCATAGTCAATAATTGAGTAGGCGTGGTGGTTAATCAAGACGGTGATATTGCGTTTTTTTGTGTCTTTTTTTCACTGGTTTGAATTCTGCTAGGCTCTGTGACGCCGATGTGCTGACAAATTGGATATGCTAATGATGTTAGATGTTAATATTCTGGCAACGAAAAAATATACTCGTTTTATGATAATTGGGGTCAATAAATGTATCGGAATAATTTATTAATTCAACCGGTATTATTTATCTATAACTTTGAAGGAATGTGAAAATAACTCTAGTTTTATTTTTTGGACTACGGCATATTTACCGCCGTATACGTGCCAATGACCATCCATCATCCATCATCATGCCGTGTCCATGAGGACATATGAGCCTTTTGGCCCGACGCGCGTCTCTTGATGTATTCCAAAGCCGGTAATTATCTTTCCGCCGGTCTGTGCTTAGTATGACATGAGCAACTTGGTACGACTTGGTATGACTGTTCTGACTTGAAGTATCTTCGCACCTTTAAGAGGACAGTTATTTTTTTTGGCAGGACACTCTTGTTCTAAAAAGATTTTAAAGTCTGGAATATCTACTTTGACTTTATCGGTGAAAAATTGATAGCTTGTCGGTTTTTCATCGGCTATGTTTCGTAAAGTGTGCAAATTATCTGCATTGTCTAATACCCCCTTGCTCTTCTTTCTATCGGACTGCTCATAGATCAAAGAAGCGACATCTCGACCCGAACGAAGAGGTTTGACTCATCTTTTGTGATAAAAACATCCAGGCTTTGGAATGCGTTGCCCGAGTGGGTTCTTCGCGATAGTTACAATCATGGCTTCTGCAAATCGAGAGTGAATTAATTTCTTCTATGTAATCACGGTCCATCGTAGACCGCATCATCGCTTAACATCAGGCGAGATATCGGTCAAGTGTTAACCCATATCTACATAGTATAAATTAAAAAAAGGATTGACTGTGAAATTTGTTTGACATGAAATAAGTTTATTACAAATCCCTAAGCCCTGAATGTGCTTTGATGGTATCAAAACATTATTCAACACTTTACAAAATACCACAGAATGCATCCGACACAGAACAGCCAACTCGCGTGAGTCGCGCACGGCAGATTGTAGTAACAACTCACGCGATATTGACTCACAATTTTACTACTCACTACTCCGACCGAGAATCAGATAATTGTTACATCAAATGAGTTTTTTATATCTCCCGTACGATATTTGTATGATACCGCTCTCTGTTTTTTCGTTACGCACATGCACACGATTTGCATTAACAACTTTCAATGAGCATCGATCGGAAGCGAAAGAGGTTTTTATCGTCATTGTCATAAATTACGACTTTGAACGCTCCGTCGGGTTTGAACGTAATAATTAATTGGAGATGATTGACGGTAATATAGTGGATCGTTGTATTTTTCGTACATTGGTAACTTATGTAATGAATACGTTGGGGTTTTTATGTTTGAGCCTATGTTACTTTGTCTTATGTGCATACTTTGATAGACAGGGCCGTTTTAAGAGTGCGCCTAAAGCCAAGAAAAAATCAAATTTCACCCTCGCGACGCGTTTCTTAATGTGATGTACATAAAGTCGAGAATAGCATGACACAGTTTGGAGGAAAAATCAATATTTAATTCCTTTTCCATTCGTCCATTTTTGACCAAGTTTTATATAATTACTCAATAACTAAACATAAATTTAAAAAAGTGTTCGGTTACTTTACTAGAACGTACAAATAGGAATTTTATTACCAAACAATAATGTGGGGTCATCGCTGATAATTTCGAGTACTCGAATTAAAACGGTTTTTTTCGGTGTCATTTTTATTTTTTTATTGTAAAAAACTCTGATCTATTTTTAAAATTCAATTCGGTTATTGTGCTTCTTATTGATTGTACCCACACGTCAATATTTTTTTTGTCATAGTTTTTAGTTTCTTAACTTCAGTGAGCGGCGTCGAAAATGTCCTTTTTTCGTTTTCTGGCTTTAGGCGCCCCCTTAAGTAAACATGCACTTTCGTAATAAGAGTTAGACTTTCGTGCTAAATACTCTTACCTATCAATAAACTTGATGTCTTCGTAGCTTCGTACGTAGGAAAAACAAAATTCAAATGTCAATTAATATAATTACGTCACATTTTAACTCAACATATTCTCGATATACTAATCACTCCAATATTATAAAAGCGAAAATTTGTGTCTTTGTAAGTGTAGAATTATTTTCACGACTGAATTATTTTTAAAGAAGTTACTTAAATACGTAGAAACTACAGTACCTGGATTACATTTTATGCCGTTAAAATTAGTGGTTCCCTTGGGATACGTGACAAAATGATCCACATCAATCGTATTGGACAAAAATAAATTATGACCCGAGTTCCACCGCGGCGCACAGGTAGTACAGTCCGCGAGGTATAAGCTGAGCTTTGCATTAGTGTGAGTGATTACATGCATACGCATCTATTACCAAAAGTACAGTCAGACAACAAACTCTTAAACAACAAGCTGACATTAACTATCCAGGATCAATATGGTCATTGCGAAAAGAAGTATCTCTTTTAGGATTGAAATGGTCAAGGACAGAGAATAGCAGAAAAATTTTAATGGAAAAGCATGAGATCCGTCACCTACGTATAACTTATTTACTTAAAATTTCCGAATACCGTATTCAGGGCAGGCCTATCGTTTATAGGTTTATACCAATATACAATTGATACTGCATAATAAACAACGATTTATTGAATATAAAATTGACACCTTATTAAGAGAACATGGTCACAGCGTCCTGCATCTGACTGTACTTTTGGTGATCACTCACACTAATGCAAAGCTCAGCTTATACCTCGCGGACTGTATATGATGATTACTATTGCTAGTATTGATACAGCTAGGCTATGATGTTATCAAGAGTTTCGTGCTCGCATTGATCATCACATAACACCACAAACCATCTATCATTTTTGATACAAAATTGTGTCAATTTACCCGTGATTCCGAGTGACATATCACAAAGATAGTCTGGGCGCGTCATTTACATAGAAAAAGCCCGCGTAGCTCGAAAAGAGTCGCGTGATGACACGCCATGCAAATACTCGCCTTCGCTGCCTTGTACGCCAACCCTAATCACGATTGCAGACAGATAGCACACACATTCCGTACAACGCCTGTTTCAAATAGGGCTGTCAAACAACTAGGCTATGTACTACTTACACCATACGTTTTTACGGTTTTTATACAATGTCAAACCTTTGTGTACTGGCTTAGACATAAATAAATAAATAAATAAATAAATATTGGTGGACAATTCACACACAACACCATCTGACCCCAAACTAAGCAAAGCTTGTGTGATGGCGGCCAGATAGCTGATTTAATATTATTTAATTTAAATGAAATGCAATTGTTTTATTATTTTTTCTACTTCATATTTTACACATTTACCTCTAATTTTTGATATAATCTGGAACTTTTAAAGGTCAGTGAGAAAACATTTTAAGTCAGCATGCATTACCTGCGATCACACCGTCGCGTCGCTTACTATGAGGCGAGTTGGTGGTCAATCGCAGACCTAAACAAAAAATACAATAACTAACGCAAAAATAAAGTAACAATTGGCGACCTTTACCCTTAGAGCGATCTCTTCCAGGCAACCGCAGGGTGGAAAACGAGAAATTAGGAATAAGAATAATTATTAATTCCGATAGGTATATTGACCGTGGCTTTATGATGTAGCGTATTCTCTATATTTCGATGGACTTTCGTGCACCATGGTCACGGGTTTTGATATATCGATGGGTTTGATAGTATTTTGGGGCTACATGGTATTGTGTGAAATGTGTATCCGTTATCCTACTAATATTATAAATGTCAATGTATGGATGTTTGGGTGTTTGTTGCTCAATCACGTCCTAACGTATGAACGGATCGGGCTGAAATTTGGAACACAGATAGATTATAGTCTGGAAGAAAACATAGGCTTAATATCCCTTTTATATAACTTTTATCCCGGAAAAACAACGGGAACGGGAACTTCGCGGGTAACACCGCGGGGCGCTGCTAGTTAGACAATAAATTTAATAATTCCGTCAGCCCTATCGGAACTAGTAAGAGTACATACGAAGTACTCCGGTGTGAATAGCAGTAAACTCGTGGTGATGGTGGTTTTCACGAGTAATTGTGAACCCTCTAATTACTTTGTTTGAGTCTAATATACCAGAGAACTCTTGTTACTATCTATATACATTGAAGTTTGAGATGAAATATAAACGTAAATATCTTTGCATATATCACTTAATTAGTAGGGGCGGAGCCTTTATTTTATCAAAGTTAAATAACAATGAGTACTACATTACATAACTTAAGTACGTACTAGTATTTTTACACTAATATTGTTTTCGGGACATTTACCGTGGTTATATGGTAGAGCGAGTACCGATATTTAGATACAGTTTCTTGCACCATGTTTACGGAGTAGGTAACAGTAAATAAGTATAGTAACGTAGCGAAAAACTGTCTGTCTGTGTAATCGTAACTCCCAAACGGATGTACCGATTTTAATTTTGTTTTATTTTTAAGTGTGAATTAGACGGGAGTTGTTTTATGTTTCATCTACGTTTCATCAGAATCGGTTCAGCCGTTTCAAAGTTATTATCAGCTCTTTTGTTAGCTGCTGTAGGAATCGTAGACGGATATTTATTTGCTTAACTTGTAAACATAGGTTAGCTTTAACTACGTATGACCTAATTGCGTTAGGTTTTCTGTTCAATTTTTCGTTCGTTAACCACTACACTACACTACAATAAGCACTACATGGAATATATTTATGTGGGACTTTTTAGTTTACCGTAAATCGCCAAGAGGTTACGACTCCACTTTCGTTATAAGAACGTATTGGCTGTAAAATGCGTTGCCTGTTTAGATTTTTTCCAATAACCAAATCGTGGTGTTTCAAATCACAAGAATAAATGGGTTTCTTTTAGGTTTTTAAGCGAATTCCATCGTGGATTCGTGGACCCTTTCATTGAACCAAAAAATATTTGCTGGCATTTTGGTGACACATCGTATTGAGGTATTGACGAATCGATGTTTATGAAGTGATAACTTCTTTAAAACGCGTTGAGTGTATTCTGAGATGGTGAAAACCAATTGGGCACATAGCTACAGAGTACTACATGTTCCCGCTGCTGGGACTCGGGGCCGTCTCTCGCAAGGAGAAAGTCAGGCCATAATCCACCACTGGCCCAGTGCGGGTTGGTGGATGACAAATGACTTCGACAGATTCTAGATACATGTCGTTTTCCTTCACCGTTTTAAGTTAGCAGCATTACGCACATGATTTCGAAAATACAGTGTTGCGCGTGGGATTTGAACCCGGGGTCACAGAATAAATATTAGTACAAGTACAGAACACTCACTTAGCGAAAACAATTATATAAATAGCAACTCTTGCTGAGACATAACAAAGTTCAATTCAGCTCGCATTAGCGCTCAATACCTGTCGCGATTTTTAACTAAACATTTGCGCTTTCTTCTAACGCGTAACTCTGTCTCTGTCTGGCGCGGAGGGTTGTCGACATATCTAATAACAATATGCGCGGGAAACGTGTTGCGCGAGCGCTCAGCCGTGCGTCCGACAACCGACTGGCACTTGTTCCCTGGGAGGAACGATCTAGCTGTAGGCTAAAACCGCGCGACCTTGAGCGAGTGATGATGCACTGCCGGGGTTCCGGATCGGCAGCCGCGGTTCTCCCGACAAGACCAGCCGCAACTTTGTAACGTAACAAAAATACGAAAAGGAAAAATTTGCGTTCATCAAAAGCACACCTTTGCACGCGTCCAAAAATAAACCAGTAGTCCCAAATTATCGAAAATAAAAGCTGCCGTGGTTATTAAATGCAAATTGCTTGCCTGGTTTACAAGCTTATAACCCGATTTATTTCGGTACAACAGTGTTGTAAACTATATAGCCGTAACCACGATTTTTATATCGTCTTGCCCGTATTAGTGTTAATAAATTCCTTGCATGAGGCATGCATGTCTTTGTCTGGTAATATTGATCTTTATATTGCATCCTGTCATCTACTTTACGTGTGTTTTTTGCCCCACTGCGTCGTTAAGAAATTTCGCATGAATTCTCTTACCAGATACAAAAATATGATTACAAGTTAACGTTAATTTTAATTCTAAATTGAATAAAACCCCAACGCAATTGTTTTAAGTTTTAGGGCTTACGTACGTACAGTAGATATTTGAAGCTATTTGAAGATGAAGAGTTCAAACCATTGCTCAGCCATTTGTCCTGTCATTTCCTGGAAACATTGTCCTTCGAACCCCAAGGCAACAATGTTTGCACATATTTGACGTTGAAATAATTGGCAAAAGTGTGGTACTTCCACAGGAAAATTCTGCACAGTCCATCAGTATCAGTGTGGGTTATAGAGGTTCATCCATAAATACTTGAGGATCCATCAGAGACTCGAATGTTGTGGATTTAAGAGACTAAAAAGGCGTGTCCAATTCAAGCTTTTAAAATTTGAGTTCTTTATTTACAAATGTACAATTTACACGTCAATTAGTAAAAAACAAAATCAAGAGCATTCTAATAGGATACTTTTTGAAAAAGTTGTAAAAAAAAAACGTTTTTCAGTTTTATTTTACTTCTCCGCCATGTTTGATTATTACGGCCAGTATTGCTATGATGTACGTACTCGGAACAAAACAGTTCTGGTGTTCGTTAAAATTGTTGCGTGCCTGAACAAACTTTTGTTCTGTATCAAGGTGGTTGTTGACCCTTGATTGTAATAAACTTGGATAGTTTCAAAGATTTCTAAGTTAATGTTTCTTGACGTAAACAAAGGTTTATTGTTATAGCGCAGGATATACGAACCAATGTCAATAAGGAACGTTACGCCCAATTTGTGGAATATCCATTAATACTATGTCATTTGCCATTCGTGTAGAGGATATGCCGACTAAACCAAAGCGATTTGTGATACAAAGCTGATGGGTGTATAATTAGTTCCTTTGTATAATAGTTAATTTATCCAGACAAATACATTCTGCTATAATTAATTATATTACGCAGGTTTGTAATAGAATATCTATATACTGTTAATTGTTATAAACTATGTCACCGCAAAATTGTAAGTAATAATCGTCAACAAAACGTACGTAGTTTCCCTCGATAGTTCGATATATCTGCCCTATATTATAAACTTGTGTGTCAAATCCTCAAATGTATAGTTTGCCGCATACGCAAAGCATGTAATTGAATCAAAATATCGGAAAATCGTTCAAATTTACAAAATGACTAAAGTTATGTATGAGCGATATAAATTGCCCTAAATCCTAAAAACATACTCAATTTTCGTATTACTTATAATATTTTTTGTATATTTTTGAGTGATTGAAAGGGGATTTCTATTTTGTAATATAGTGACTATTCATACTGTACAAATAAAATGTGTTGTATTATAAATACAACACATTTTTATGGAAGAAAAGTTACTCTATTTTACTGTGTAATATGGATCCATGTACTATATAGGGATTTCCTTATTTGAAAAACGGCTTTAAATAGTATATTCATATTATTGTGATCCTGTAATAATAAGTATGTCGTGTCATCAGTCAGAAGAAGTGGTTGGAGTCAGGATGGTACTGTTGTTGGTCCTCTTCAGTAAACATGATATGTGGGCTTCGATGTGGTTCACGAACAAGAAGTACAAGAACAAATACGTAGGAACGTTATAAGTGAGTTTAATACAAAGCACTACTCGATGAGACAAACATGTGATACAATTTTTCTTATTGGAAATTTCTTATCAACGAGACGTGAGACAGTTCCCGAACTATGTACGTGGTCACACGACGGCTATCGGAGGAGGAATGTACTCCCTTCCGAATGTCTTCAAGCAGCCTCGCACGACGTAATAATCCGGACTCTGCCGAAGCGATGACAGCACACCGCTTGCGCCTCGTATTGAAATCCAATACTGTTCGAAGTTCGAATGACCTCTTGACAAGTATATATATATATATTTTATAAATATAATTATCTAGTTAGAGGCAAAATTATGGGGTAATTGAACATTCCTCTACAAAAATAAATATTACTGTATATCAGGTAGGTACACTATTTCTATGCGTTTCAACGAATGTATTTGCATAACTGAATTGTCTTATGCAAACATTCATAAAACTATTTACACATCGACCCACTTCAACGTATTTTTGACTAAATATTTTGTTATGAAAACATCCCTAAAGCTATTTAAGTTATTCGAAAACTTTAGCTTAATCAATTCCATAAGTTTGCGTATACAATACTGCAGTGCAGTGCTTGGGAATCGATGCGGCATCCGACGGAAATTGCTCGTTGCCCCACACTTTAATGATCGCCTCCCTAATGAAAGCTTAATGACCTCACATGGGAAGAATAACGCTACAAATATAAACAAACAAACATAAACACTTATTTGTGTCGTTAGTTTGTCGTCATTGTTTTTAAATCTACAGCATAGGCAGGACACTTTGTGTTCCAGTTCTAGGACTCGGAACCTACCCTTATAACGCCTAACTAAATCGGTTTTGAAAATCGTGTATGAGAACTAGCCAAGTCAGACCTTATTATAAGTCTTCAATATATTATCCTAAAATGTAAGAAAAATGCTATTTTAAGTTGTTACAAAATATTTCAAGTTGTTTTAATTAATTTCAGGATCGATCATTGAACTCGGCACCCATTTAGATCTCACTTCTTTTGTTGTTGAAGGCAACAACTAAGCCATATATTATATTTTTTATTGAACTTGGCTGTCATATCACATATATGTTTTTGACGGGATATTAATTTCCACCATCTAGGCAATGCAAAAAAGTAAGAAAAAGAGCACAAAATGTTAAAAACGTCCAATATCCGAGTGAAACTGGCCACCAATAATGACATTCATTAATTCTCACCGCCCCCTCTGTTCACCTAAACTCTAACTAATAAATCGTGATTTTCCTCACGCCATCCTCCCATTTCCTGAGATTTAGGAGTAATGTGTATTTTTAATTAAAATTTTCTTTCTCTTCCTTTTTAGACTTCAAAATGAAATCAACCGATGCCTAATTATATGGAAACAATTACTGTTATTCTAGAAAACATGTATATTTTTCAACCTTACAAGATAACTTATTTAAAACAAACATGATATCAATTTCTTCTAATTAATTTCACCTGCGATGCAAATAGGCAAATACGATATGAATTATGTATAATAATGTATTGAGATGATTGCGTGGGTTGAAAACAGCTGCTCTAAACACTGAGTAATTAAATCGTGTCGCGTTATCGCAGTTCTATGCTGGGCTATATCTGTGGTAATGTTCGAATTTGTAGTGACGCGCAATCGTGGCTTCCGATTAAACTTCCGATGATGGAATCATTCGAATTGTCGCCGTGTTTGCATTCGAATCACGACCGTAAGGGTCATGTACCTCGGCATTAGGAGATAAATAAATAGCTGTCTTGA
Organism: Ectropis crepuscularia; assembly: GCA_963693475.1. NCBI lineage: Eukaryota > Metazoa > Arthropoda > Insecta > Lepidoptera > Geometridae > Ectropis > Ectropis crepuscularia. The sequence continues at coordinate 7,044,512 of OY856359.1, read as the reverse complement.
ACCCGTTGGTCTAAACGGTGACGCAAATTTATAGAGTTCATTCGATACAAATTGTCAATATGAACATGGAATTGATTTGTGCTTCTTTCATTCGATGGGGTTAATCTTTTATAATAGCTTAGGTACATTAAAATACTTTTCAGACGCTTCATATGAAAGCCAACGTCTCTAAGCTTTATTTTACGCTTACGGTTTAGGAAGCTTATTAATGCGCGCGCTTTTTAATATTTGAAATAATTTAATTGAAGCGATGATAATCGTTATCAGTTATTTTTGACGAACTGGTACAGAATAATACATAAATACATAATGAAATACAAAGTGAAAAATTATGTCATATTTTAACAGTGACATATGCTTATCCGATTTCTCTAGCAAAATAAAACTTTAACGCCACTTGTAGCGCCACTGACAACTATTTTGTCAGGATTTTGCATACATTTGACATTCGTCGGCCGCTAGCTAATACAAGCGTCGAACTGAAAACGATTGCGATTGCCGACATAGATCGTAAAACCCAAGATGGGCCCTCCCAAACTTCAGGGCGCACGCAATCATGTCAACGTTGGGAAGAGTGAGCTCACTCTTTCCGTTCTAGTCGATTGCAGGACGCGGTGGAGGCCGGACGTTTTTACCTATCATTATTCGTTGTCAACAACCAAAATTAAGTAGATTGGTTGTTTGTAAACTACTTAGACGCAGTTTATTACCAATTTCAAGGTGCTTAGGGCACATCTATTGATTTATATAGATGATTGCCGCTACTTCCCGGTGCAAACCAGAAAGGATCCGCTGACTACATTAGAATATTATGCTTAATAACTGTGTAACGAAGTTTTAATGCATGGAGTGAGTCAGCGTGCATTCCAAATATTCGTGCACGCTTCCTGCCGGTACTCCTAAAATATCGTCCGAGCCGGCGCGGCGCGCGGCGCGTCACAAGGATTACCGCATAATGTATTCACCTCACCTGGCCAACCGCTTTGTATCATTCCAAATCTATATTAAAATATCACAATTATTATGATAGGCATGATGTATAAAAAACTAATTTGTCCGTCACTTAGATTATTATAGAAAATTGTTAGATTATTAAAGAAAATTGTGGAAGCATTTTTTCTTTCGTTTCACAAACAAACAATTATGAAAATACTGTGCGTAGTTTCCAGTAAGGTCACTTAATTTTTGCACTTGACGTCACAACCCTCAAGACCTTTTATTCTATATCTTTGTTGAATTTCTATAATTTGATGAAACAACAATATATGCATGTCCCTTATTTTTCCATAATCTACCTGACGGACTTATTAGAATGATATGTTTTTGACTCAGTCGCCATCCCAATTGTGTTAGTATTGTTAATCTTGTTTTTTAATCGGGCAGAGCCTTTATTAACAAAACTAACTACACTATGCTACATACCTTACTAACTACTTACACTAAGCACACCTGAATTATCCATAGACCAATGAAGGTCTAAGGTTAATCTTGTTGTCACCAATCCGGGCAAAGGCCTCCCTAATATCATAAAGGGGAAAAATATGTTTATTTGATACCACAGAAATCAATTGACTTTGAAATCTTTTGTTATAATTGCACTTTTATTAACAAAACTAAATTCTATCAAAACTAAAAATATTTTATCGTAGTATTGTCCGACAATGGAAACAAGATAATCATGATGCAGATATATATGATAAAACTGCATTGTAACCGGGTAACATTATAATCGTTGAATTTGACCCAACAAACAGGTTGGTTTAGCCTGTTTAAAACCGGATAAAACCGTTAAAAAAATATTACTTTTTGTTGAAAAACATAATAAAAAATATGATTTAAGAAATACATGATATACTCTAACACTTATAGAAGAAACTCTTCACCCGCCAACATGATTTTAATAAGAGCATCTAATCGAGATGTTATAACAACAAGCTTTTACTATACGTTCCAAATTAACTAACGAAATATTTCCTTTCTTCCAGATATTGAGGATGAAGCATCCGTGACGAACATCGACATCAAGTAAACCAAAGCAGGTGCGTTTGATTGTATTGACGAGGGAACACCTGTCCTTGCTATATCCACTTTAGAGGTGCATTTGTATGAAAAAAAATCACATATTGAAGAAGCAAACAAGTGATAAATGGTAAATGATCACCGGACACACAGGTGCCTATGGATTGAACCAACGCTATTCCATATATTGAGTAGGTTATTGCAATGCCAAGAAATAAGAAAATTTGGATCACGGACGAAAAATTGCATGTCTCGCTGTTTTTTATGAACTGCGCTTTTTTTGTAGTAAAGAATGACGGGACGAGCAGGACGTGTAACTGATGGCAAGCAACACGCCTGACTATTGTCGACAGCACAGTGTCACGCAGGTATTGGAACATCAAAAGTTTATACCATTACCTAGCATTGCAATGTGCTCGTCACCCAGAGACAACATGTTTTACATCTATGCCCTGTAATTTACTGGAAACATTACCCTTGCTAAGTAATGAATTGGACTTTTCATGTTCCAACAGCTGCGTGTCACTGCGCTGTTATGGTGGACAAGCATGTTGCTTACCTTCAGGCTCACTGCTCGTCTCGTCACTATACTATAATAAAATCTATTTCCTTAAAAAAAAAAAAAAAAACGGACCGGTTAAAAAGAACGTACGAGCAGTATTCGAATTTCGAACCGACGACTTCACAGATGTGATGTCGCATGATCTAGCCACCAGGCCACCTTACTTTACCACCTACGTAGTCGCTTATATTTATTCTATGACTTGCTGCAGCGGTTGTTCTTTGACGCGTTCCGAAACCATCAATATACAGCTTGTCTTTGTTTGTTTACTAATTAGTGGTTCCACATTATTCATTCATTAATTTGTAATTATAATGGAATTGATCTCCAACGTTGTGTAAACACGGTGATATGGAGATGCTAGCGTTGATAGCAGCAGTGCCCCTCGGTTATAGCCATTATAAAATAAATACTATAGTAAGTTTCCGCTTTATCGCCATCTCGCCTGAAATAAGCGACGACACGCTTAAATTCTAGGAATGCGTCGGTTTCCTCACCTTATTTCCCTTCGCCGTTTTTAAGTTAGCGGTATTACGCAAGGCACCGCAAGGCACGGCATGACTTCGAAAAGACAGTGGTGTGCGTAGGATTCGAACCAGGGACTCCGGATCGGCCGTTGCCGTTCTCCCGACTAGATCAGGCGTAACTGTGTATGTATGAAGAGATTGTAGGGGTATATGTAGGAAGAGTGACTAGTAACCAATAAGTTTAGCTGCTCTTACATTTTGATTTTGACGTCTCGTACGGGACTTGTACCATATTCTTGTATGTTCTACTCAATACTATGAACTAGTAAAAACAAATTGCATTCTTGCCACGATCATCGCTGACTCCTTCCATTGCGAGCTTGCAAATTGCAAATTCATCCAAAGCACAAGCCTAGTCCTTATACGGCTCCCTTCCTATTGAGTTTCCTCAATCACACCGTTCCGATTGCAATCGCGTCCCATACTGCGGGCTATTGAAGACACGTGCGTGACGTACAGACGCAAGCGCATGCGCCATACGTGTCACAATGGACAATGCTGCCATTCTCATTCCTGATGGAGAGCGCTGCGGAAGTGTTAGCGTGGCCAAAGCCGATTGTCGTGACATATCTGATTGGACAATTATTCTTTAAAAAATAATACTTCGGCAAGGATTTGTAAATATATTTTTTTATATAGAGTAGGATTCTTTGCATAATCCGCCTGGGTATGTAGGTTGTAGGTACGACACACCTTTACTAGTCATTCTAGCAAGTAATGCCAAACAATAATGAGGAATCATTGCTGGGTTCTGATTAAATCGTCTATATATCTGAGTAACGAGCGCAATGTAGTGATGTGTATTGATTTGTATTATCCCACAACACAAGACATTCCTAGTGCGGGACGATGGGTAGGTAAACCTCCAAATGAAGTTAACTGGTCACTGTATTATTTTATTATTATCAAGATAATTTGTAACTTCATTTATGTTCCATGTACTACGTATTGAAATTAAGATTATTTGGACTCTTCATGTTCCAATAGCTACGTGACACAGTGCTTTTATGGACAGGCGTGTTGCTTACCATAAGACGAATGTCTTACCTTTTCCATAAAAAATCTCATTGTGAAGTAGCAGTTTAAAGTGAAAAAATAAGCTTAATACTTTGCGAGTATTTGCATATAATAGTAGAAGTTCAGGTTACTGTGTGAGTCATATCAGTATTCCCCCAAAACGGCAGTTAACCCTTCCTGACCCCATGCCCCTTGACTAAACCGCAGCGTGTCAGCTGTTTCCCAAAGAATAACATGTAATAATAAATGTAACCACCGAAAATGTTACACTTGTTTAGTACAATACTGTGTAAATAATGTGTAGAGTTCCGTAGTCCGTACCCAAGAGGGACAAACTGAACGCCTTCGTTATCCTCTATCTAAATGTTTATTGGATATTTCGCTAACTCTATTTAGATCATCAATAAGAAAACTCTGGGTTGAAGCTATGGTTGATAAAGCTATGTAAGGTTTCACTACATTAATATTGTAAAGCTGAAGAGGTTTTTAGTTTGAACGTGCTAATCATAGAAACTACTGGACCGATTTCAAAAAATATTTTACGGTTGTATGTATATGTGAACCCGGAGTCCTATACACTATAATATAATATATTGTGTACTATGGGCGAAGCTGGATTGGTCCGCTAGTAGAAGAAGAATAAATTAACATTAGCATTTTGTAAAAGAGTAATGTAGTTCGATAATTTCGCCACGCCACTTAAATGATGGCGCAGGATCTTTATGGTTTCGTGGTTCTCATGAATTTCACTTCCGATCGTCTTTCCGTGCACCGGGGGCTCCAATGCTTTATCGTTGAGGGCTGTGCTGTAATATCGATTATTTGATTCATGTAAATTGGCCTATACTCAATTCATGTTGCATGCCAAGATGCCATGGATGTTTATTGCCCGATAATTTTGAATTATATAAATTGGCTTGGGATTTATTAATTTGCTTTTTTATAACCTAATGAATTAATTTAATGGTTGTTACAATTTCGGAGATTGCGTATGACGATGAGATAAAAGAAAGAAACCAAAATGATTATGCGAATTACTCTACCTTGAAATGATGTCAGCTGATATTCGAAATATATCATTGTTATAATATCTATCTATCTATATATTTTCTTCCTGGGTGGGAATTGAACCCACAACCTACGGGCCAATAAACAGACTCACCACAAACTGAACCACCATTCATAATCTATGCGTCCTGCGTCACCTGCAATTGCTGTTTGCTTACCTTTAGACACCTCTGCTTGTTTATCTTGGAATCTGCTGGTAGCCATTTGGTCCGGTTCTGCCAACATCTCCACTTCGAGCGAACCTTACTAGATGTGGGGTATAAATGTACGTGTCATATTATCCAGCAACACTCGAGTCGCAGTTAATGTGAGTAGCAACTTCGAAATTCAATAAAGCGAATCATTCACTTGAAAGATTAAGTTGCTTAAACTATTCACAGCATATTCCTTGACGATATGTCAGGATTGTCAGTAAGCATGCGCGACAGGGTTCAGTAACCGAACAAGCTCGAGGCAAGCTGAGCACACTCCCGTCGCGTCGTCTGCCACTCGAGAGCGGCCCAGATTTCACCCATTCATCTAGGGATCTTTTAATTACCCTCACGTACTTCTTAAACTTTGCCAGAGTTCGAAACTCAAAAATCTGCATCGACAACGGTGACCGACATTGGCGCCATTTTTAACTGTTTTTTGCCACAATTTTACAGTACCAGTCTTTTATGTGCTTGGTACCATGATCACGCAATTGTAAAAACCTGCTAATATTATAAGGGTGAATATGTGTTGCTCAATAAAGTTGGATCGACTGAACGGATCGGGATACAATTTGGAACATTGAATGTAGTCTGGAATAGTACATTGGGAAAATAACGGGAATTACGCGGTTAAAACCGTACAGCGTTACGAAACTGTATATATTATTAAACTGTATAAATATTCTAACGACATCAGATTACAAACTAACTTAACCTACCGTGAGGTTATAATGTAACGCATCAGATTATTATCTGACAGCGTTGATAATTTTATTATACGGTGTTGTGCGTGAAATGTCTACCAATATTTATTATTATTCAGTGCCTTAATTCTTAAGTTTTTTTTTACAATAAATACACATTATAAAAAACATAAAAACTAGGGTGCCGCCAGCAGCGGTGCAGGGCCCAAGCTACTGATGGTGAGGGGTGCAGATAGAGGAACCTCCTGAAGATGCGCGCTGTGTCGAGGATGATCGCCGCGTGCATCTGACCCTTGATCCAACCGTCTAGCGAAAGTCTCATAAGATGTTGGTCGAGACTTTTCTCTATAAGGCCTACTTATTATTTATTAAATATATTTTTAGTTTTGTTACTAAAATCTCTGCCCGTTAAAAACACAACAGCATTTAAAATACACAGCCGTGGTACCACGACTAAGTTTGCTATTTGTCTCATAACTCACCTACAAAGTCTACAACATTCATGACCCAATTCCGTTTTCCCGGCTGCCGCTGTCATCTGTTCAGTTACTTTGATTAGTCGAACAGGCTTTGTTTGTTAGGTTGAAGCTGCTTTTTCATTTACCCTGATTTGTTCGTCCGACAGAATCTAACTCTAATTTGATAAATGTAGTCACTAATATTATAAAAACAAAAGTTTGTAATTGTGACTTTTTAAAGTGTTTCATAATTTAATGTACCTGTAATTGAATACCTAACATGTTTAACTATGACGAAGTGTACATAAATTGATTTAAAACGAATACCCAAAATACAGATGTGCTTCACACCTAGTTTGGGAAATTAGGGATTCACATGTAAATGTACCGATTATTGAAATAAACAATTTTTAACAATTTTTAATTGTTTGTTCCCACGTATCACTATAGTGGGTCAAATAATTTTATTGAAACTAAATACGTAGGTATGTAAATTAACACCGAGGCTACCTTTTATCCGGCAAACCTTACCAAACATTGAGGAGCAGCTAGCAGTAGTAGTTTTACCCGCGTAATTCCCGTTCTCTTTATTTTCCCGCCAATAAAATTAGCTTATTATGTGTTATTCCATACTGTATTCCAAATCCCAATCCGATCGGTTCAGTCGTGCAAGAAGTGATTGGGGAACAAACATCCAAACATTGAAATGTATAATATAAGTAAGATTAAATATAATATGTAAACAAACCTTTATATTTCTAAACCTTTCGCCATGCATCATTTAACTGTAACTACTAACATTATAATGTTAAAAGTTTGTGGGAATGGTTGGAATGTATGTTATTCTTTCACGTAAAAAAAATCTGCTCAGATTTGAAAGAAACTTAATAGTAAAATACGTAATAAAACCAATAGTCTAATACCCAGAAAATTTTCCCAATCCTACGATATAGTGGGGATGATATCGGTTCTGAACATGCTACTGTTATAGTCACTATTTACTTCCAATTTCTGAGTGGGTTTTCGCTTATGCATATAATCTTGGAGTTTTCAAGTCGAGAGTTAATGGATTCGTTCTAGGTAAGCGCATTTCGTAGTAGATTGCTTCGTAGCTTATCATACGGCAAAATTCCGGTTAAGTAAATTCGTTTTTTTTTTCTTTTTTCGGATTTATCGAGAAACTTCATATTGCTTCTAAAAGCTCAAATTTAGATTTTAGCAGAAACATTGCACATACAAATGGTGTAAAATGTACTGAAAGTTGTGTAAAGTCAATGGTTTCCCTGTAATCCCTATGTCTAAGTACATTATTATTATTATGGTATTATTAGTACGAACGACATTGTTCTAGATACTGTATTAGGTATTTAGCTACTGTATAATTATTATAATATTATTATCTTGTACTTCATGCGTTATGTTTTCCTGTGTGTGCATATTTAGCAATACTAGGACACTGCAGTACTTTTCCGATTTTCCTACTAGTTCTACTTAACTTATTTATTTATGTAATGCAGCTGGCTGATTTACTATTTCTTACGCCAATCAATGTTTATATATTCATCTTTTTTTTTTGAAGAGTACATTCATTCTAAAATTAATTAAATGCTATTTTAAAAGCTTAACACTGAAACTGGCAATACCTTACTGATTGGAAATGCTAACAAAAGTCACATTAGCAACGACATCCTTTTGCGAAAAAAAAAAGAAAATTGGCACTCATAGGAACTGCCGATAGAAGTGAAAACTTATAACTCAGAATTTGATAGCTTACCTTGGCAACTACACGGGTGTAACCGGAGGGCGTGGCCTCGCCATCTTGGCATGGCCATCTAGAAATGTGTCAGCATTTCCCATTGGCTGATGCGTTTCTAGATGGCCTGTCCACGTCCTTTTAGCATTTCCCATTGGCTGACGTATTTCTAGATGGCCAATAGCCGTCTTTCTTATCATAAACGAGCGTGACGAATGAATTCAATTCACAGCGAAAAATCTGTCTAGGCGTAGGTACCTATAGAAGTTTTCACTTCAAAAAATTCTAAGTCTTGAATATCACTGCAAAATCCGGCTAGCTTATCGGTTTTATATCGAAACCACTTCAGAGAATGTGCAACTGATCTGCGTGATCAAATACCACCTTGCCCTTTTTTCTATCATATCGCTCGTAGTTCGAAAAAGCGACGTTTTATGGTTGACGCACAGATTACAGAAATTCTGTAATCTGTGGGTTGACGTTCCAAAGACTCGAACGAAGAGATTTGACTCTACTTTTGTGATAAGGACGTCTAGGCTGTGGAATGGGTTGCTTGAGTGGGATTTTCCCAATGACTTCAATCTTGGTGTCTTCAAATCGAGATTAAACCGTTTTCTTCTAGGTAGGGTAGCTCCATCGTAGACCGCATCGTCGCTTAACATGAAGCGTAATAGAGGTCAAGATGTGTAAACCTATAATAATAGGTAACAAAAAACTTTCAGGTCTACCTAATAATCATTTTATTCATATACATAAAAACAATAAACGCAATCCACATAAACATATCTCCATAAATTACTGTACCTATATGACTTGCATTTATAGCAGAGAATACATAAAAATGTAAATAACAGTTTGTCATGCGACACTTAACTCTACATTCTGCATGAAAGCGTTTCATGCCGAGGAAAGGAGTGTCCTTTATGTGGGCCACAAAATAATAATAATTACTCACCTGCCTACTGACCCACATGTTATTATGCGAAATGGTGACGTCATGGTACACGTGACTAAACCCTTTGTATTTGTCAATGACGAAAATTGGTGGACATTCTGTCATACAGCCGTGGTGGCGTAGAAGCGTAGTGATTGATTAATGCGTGCGATTTCAATATCATGACGTCGAATCCCACTTGAAATTTTAAGTATTCTTTCAAGTGAATGTGTACGAGTCTATCGTCAAAACTGGCTTTAAAAGTCAAGCAAAACATAGTGAGGAAACTGTTGTTTTCTAAGAAAGAAATCTTTCGAGTACATAATGCCATCTAAAAGTGACTTAGCTATAGACGAGCATTCGTTGTTTGTCTTGTCTGACTAATCTATCATATGTATAAATAATAATTAATCAATAGAATCAAAGGTAAAATACAAACGTTTTAGTTAAAATCTGTTGTATTTTACCTCCGATTATTAACAGAAGTAAAAAACAGACGGTTCTTGAATAAGTCATTAAGTGTGTAGTAATTAGGTATGTGAATTTAACACTTGGGGTTTGATGGATTTCGCAACATTATTCCGCCAACCTTATTATGACGTCATCGGACCCATCTAAATTTGAAACATAAAATAAAAATATGAAATTCAAAGAAAAACTGTTAAAAAATATGGGTGACCCACTGTCAAATTTAATAATATTACGAAGGCAAAAAGCATGGGAAGAACGAAAATGTGTCATGTGAATGTGAGAATTCTAGCAATAGTGATCATATTGGTATCTAATGCAACCCTCTTTAAAATGATCGACAGTCGACAGCAGTCACAACAAACGACATTGACGAAGGGAGTTGTCATAATGGTCACTCGAAGGACGAAGGTGAATCGGTGTCCTATACAATCGTTAATGCTTGGACATGTTTGGCACTCGCGCTTCCTGTGCCAAATAAATGTAAACCTTAAAATTCGGTCAAACGTTCTATATTTACTTATACGAGTCCCGTGTACTGAAAATTCATTTGATTCCCTACGGATTTTCACCAAACGCAAATCGTTTCGATTCGGCAGACTTTCCAATTCTGCGCCTGATCGATTGCAATTAACAGTCGATGCAGAGGCCTTTTTCAGAAGTATTTCGGAATGACGATCACAAGATATTTCGCTCACACACATACGATTAGTAACCTACTATGAGCGGGATAGCACACGACCCCGATACTGATTGCACTGTATACGGGGCTGTTTGTATCTACCCCTATACTTGAACCTCATTATATGCAGAGAGATGACGGGTCAAAGGTTATTGGGTTTCTGGAGCGTCTCGATCTCTGAAAGTGGATTTAGCTATGACCTAGTTGGGATCTGCATCATGGATGAAATTGCATTGCTATAAAGCAAACACACAGATATGCGACACAATTTGTGAGATAAAACTTACGGCTATATTATTTAATATGTACATATGTAGAGTATAGGGAGACAGGACAACCAAGAATGCACCTGTTGTTAAGGAATACATTTGTCCATAACAGCCCAGTACCACGCTTTTTGAACATGAAGAGTCCAAACCGCTGTCTAGCATTGTACCGTGCTCGTCACTCAGATATAAAATGATTTCGCTTATCTCCTTGCCCGGTAATTTCGCTAGAAACATTGAAACCCTTAAAAGCGCAACCCAATTAATGACTGACAAAAGGTATTTGCTCTGTTGACAGTCCTACCACTACACTCCTAAAGGTTTCCTTAACTTTTAACTTGTAGTTGCTTTTATTGGAAAACATACCACAGGATTTACCGGCGAGTTCAAATCGCGAAAGTTTAAAAGCTGTATCTGTAGTGGTTTTCTTCGCGGTTTTTGAAGTTGATTTTACGTAATACCAGTGCGTTTCGTTCCACATTTTGCGATATTAGGTAAGTACCACAGGTTTTAACGGCGAACGGTTTCTCCTTGTCCTGAAGGTCCTGAGTCCTAGATAGGTAGCATATATTATATTACGTCTTTATTGGACGTAATTAGAAAAACACCTAACATTAAGTAGATTAGATAGATAGATAGATAATCTTTATTGTACACACCATAAACAAAAGATGGGACCATACCAAAAAAACACTTATACAGGAGAGAATAACAATAAAACTAGTGTTACAAGCAATTAGCTTCTCACTAAAAGCCATTTCTTCCAGGCTACCGTAGGGTAGCATGAGACATAGATTATGGAAACAAAATTGGTTGTTTTTACTTATGCGTGCGTTTCTTTTAGTTTTATTTCTTTCAACTTAGGCTTTTCTTGTAATAATAAAATATCATGCCATAAAGAAAAAAAAATGGCAGTCATAGGAACTGCCGATAAAAGTGAAAACTTATAACTCAGAATTTGATAACTTACCTTGGCAACTACACGAGTGTAACCGGAGGGCGTGGCCTCGCCATCATGGCATGGCCATCTAGAAATGCGTCAGCATTTCCCATTGGCTCACGCATTTCTAGATGGCCATGCCGCGATGGCGAGGCCACGCCCTTTCAGCATTTCCCGTTGGCTGACGCATTTCTAGATGCCCAATCGCCAAGGTCCCGAGTTTACCCGAAGATTTCTTATCATACCCGAGCGTGACGGTAGAATTAAATTTACAGCCCACGAAAGATTTGTCTAGGCGCGCCTAAAGAAGTTTTCACTTCAAAAGTTTTAATCTCATTTTGAAGACATTATTGTTTATTCTCAGTGCCCCTTATAATATGTTTTTTCAAGTTGATAATAAATAATCATAAAACTTTCGAAACACGCATGAAGATAAAGACTATACACAGTTTCGTAATTTATTTAACAGTTTAACCAAGTGAGTGCTTGTAATAGATTTATTGCCTATAAATGTTGCTTTTGATTGCTCCACACGATAAATTACGGCACTAACAAACCAGATAATATTATGTACGTGTGCTTTTATGGGCAATTTCTAATGGATCTCCTTTCTTTTGAGTGTTTTGATAGTTGTGCTGATTGCTGTTGGATTCTTCTTTAAGTGATTTGCTAAGTGTAATTTATGACACTTGTGTTTAATCTATCTTTTCGTTACCTTTGGGGGAGTTATATCTTTTTTGTACATTGTAAGACTGGCCGTTCATTCAGAGTTTGTCTTGTGTTGACTGGGATATTTATTATTTATGTAAAATGTGGAAATGTAGCAATTGGTGGTTGATTGATTTAAAATTTTCGGCACTATCTCGCCAACTATATGACGTCATCCGATCTTAAAACATAAGAACAAAAAATAAAAATAGGAAATATTTACTAAAAAAAGAAAAGCAAAACTGTCCAAAAGAGGTCCAAAAGTAATGAACGGCTGTCAATTATATTTCTTAGCATAGCAAAAAATTAAATATATCATGTGAACATGACAATGTTCCGAATATTGCTAATGATATCTTTATTCGCTGTATTAGAATATCTAAACTGTAAACTACGCTGACTAATGGATGTAATTTAGGTGTCTTCAAGTCTACAGTGAATCGATTTCTTCTAGATTTAAGTAAATTTGATGCTGAATTCAGAGAGTATTTAACATCTACCATTATATTGGTAGTTTTTTTATCAAAAATATTTTACAGATCAATACGACCTATTGAAACTTTTTCCCCTAAGACGTTTATTTTTGCACGTAATTTTAATATCTGTTAGTATGATATCCAAAGAGTTATTCTTGATTTATGTGTATTTTCCTCACATACAAAACCTTGCAATAGACCAAGCATAAAATGCAAATATTTTTCTTTTCAAGTTCTTTCATCAGCGATCCTCCGAAGATAATGCAAACCCCAGACGCTACTCGGTTTAGCTAAAAGTAGGAACAAAATGACAACGTGTCCTTTGTCAGGGACCCGAGTGCGGGACAATGGCACGGCTAGAGAGCCTTACTATCGTAGGGTTGACAGTTAAATTAGATGTCCCATGGAAAATCACAGTAGGTATAGTGGCCGGCAAGCAAGCATTTGTTCATTTAAACAATTGTTAACTACGTTAACATAATTTCATGAAGATCATAGCGAAGTAGTAACTAATAATTCTTGACATAAAATCTATTACCACTCTAAAAGGTTCTTAGATTCGCATATGCATAACGTTTACACAGGATCAAGGTAAAAGTGTCGTATATCTCGAACCGTTACGGCCTACTGATGACATGCAGGCAACGTGATCAGTAGGCCATAACAGTTTGAGAGTGAAAATTGTTTGTATATGTCCAAAGAAAAATTGTGAAAAGAGCGTCAGATTACAAACTAACCTAACCTACCGTAAAATTATAATCTCACGCGTTAGATTATAATCTGACAGTGTTGACAATTTTATGGTGACATAGTATGTATTATGCATACTCGTATAATATCTTAATATCGTAAAATAACTAAACAAAGTATAGGCATTACCAAAAATAAGATGTTTTTCAAAGCGATAAATGGGTGAAAATTTTAAAAATATGAGTGTCAAATGATTAACGTATACTCAATCGAAAACTATTTTGGACATCGTTTTGCTTTCTGAACCCCTTTATTATATTCGGCTAGTTAATTGTTGCAAAACAGGCAACCCTGGTCTAAGCTTCTGCGTTTACCGAGTGCGGTTGACAACGGGCGGTTTTATTATCCTACACTGCCTCAAAAGATTAAGATAGTGTTCAGCTTGATGGTCTTAAAGTTATCTTACTCTCTGTGGGAAATCCGCCAATCCGCCACCTAACGAAAGAACAAAGATAATAAAGATATCTAATTTCTATCTTTCTCTGTAATTTAGAAATAAATTATATCTATAAATAACAACTAGCAACGTCAAAGTGAAACATCAAGCTAGTGGCTTAGTTGGTAGTGAGTCTACCTGAGAAGCCGTAGGTCGTAGGTTCGATTTCCATCCAGTGCCGATATTAGCTCTATGGCCGATTGTTTCTATGTATAATAAGTACTTATTTGCAACTATAAAGGCCTAACTAGATCAGCTGTCATAGCTCACGTAGTACAAGGTTTGCTCCAGTACGCTGGCTAAGTGTGGGTTAATGGACAGATGCTAAAGAAATATGTGTTTCTTGGAATAGCTGGTTTCCTCACGATGTTTCTCTGTATGAACTAAACCAATGATGGTAATAAACTCGTACATCTGCACTTGGATTTTTTTACAGATGCAGGCTGGATTCGAATCTACGACTACTGTGAAATAGGACTTTCCAGGCCCAAGACCACTACTGGTTTAGACGTAATTGTATAATAACCGTTCAATTTAGCTTGGTTTATATTATATGAACACAGTGCGACCGCTTACGGGAGGTCTTTTCAAAATGTTCGCAAGGAATTGCGCAGTACATAATTTCCGTAGCCAAGTACCAATTGTACGTACATGTATGCGTCGCAGTTCCGACAACCCACTTCATAAAGTCAATCCCAAAACGGTCAAAAAAATCACCATACATAAAATAATAGCTACAACACCACAAATTCTGCAATATACTTAAAAAAATACTAATTATTGTAACGAATGAAGCTTATTCAATGACCATTACAACTCATATTTCTGTTTTAAAAAAAGGAAACTACTAATTACTTATTCTTCAACTGGGAACCATTAAGGATACTACAAAACTCTTTACATTCAACTCACGGGTTAAATGCTTTATTCAATCTGCGGACGCCAACGCAATTGTTTCTATTCCTTTATTGCTCTACGGCAAATCCTAGACTTCTAGGTTGTGCAATTCCAAGCTCTAAGTCTTGGAGAATAAAGCTTTCGGATGTTTATAAATTTTCGCGAGAGTTTTGTTAAGGCATGAGGATGTGAAGTGGTGAATGGCATTTAAATTTTTTACATGTGCTAGTTGTATTTGGGTCAGGTCTCTTAAATTGGGTTAATATGACCGCAAAGGCAGAGTTGTGACTATTTACTGCTTTGAATTAAGTATGATCACACGGCCGTAGACTCTAGATTGCATGGCTATCACCTAGGGTTACTGCTGCAATTGGGTTAACGCTCGACAAATTTTAACAGAGGCACATTTTGTGAAAAATGAAATGAAATGAAAGTAATTTATTCCAGATTAAAAATCAAAATAACATTAAATTAAATGAAACATTAATGAAAAATTAAAAATATGAATTTAAATTGAATTGAAAAATATAGCTGTACAATTTCATAGTTCATAATGCAACTTGTGGATCATTGTAAAATCTATTTTAGTACAATCATTTAAGCAACTAAGTACCAAAATGAGCAAAAACGTTTTCAAAATCGCAATCAAAAGCAAAGTCACTGGTATTAGCTGTTCTTTTCTGTGCAATAACTATAAACAAAACTATAACTTTCATGAATGAATTCTAAAATATTTAATTTATTCATTATGTTCGATAATACTCATAACATTTACAAATAGCTAACTTGACGATGTAATTTCGCGGTAAACTAAACACGTTACATGGATATTTTAGTCATAACAATGAAATTATATTATCACAATATTAATGCCTCAATAGTAAGTACGACGGCTGCAGAACGAACTACAAATTAGACTGTTAATAGTGGTTCTATATTACTTCAACAGCAGTGAGAACTAAAAATCTCTCTTACGAGTTTCACGGCAAATAAACCCGCACTAAAAATCCTATAAACGCGATAAAATTGGTTTACTTGTGTATTTTGTACCAACAATCGGATTTTATTTTGCACTGGCTGACCCGGGGAACTTTGTGCGGACATCTTTTTTTTTTTTAGTGGACTGACTGCCTGTGGCTCACCCGTTCAACTGCTGGCTGAACAAATGAACGTTCTTTGTTGGTTGGTTGTTGTTTTGTTACATATTTAGGTCTGATTCAGTCTCCTTTCGTTCACTCACTCGCTTTTCGTCACAGATTAGTGGTACCTGATCTGTGCTTTTCATATTGTGGGATTTTAAGTGTTTTTCTTTTCTTTTAATACATAAGGTAGGTATAGATAAAAGTGCAAACATTACTGTGTTCCGGTCTGAAGGACAATGTTTTCGGTGAAACTACAGGACATAGAGTGGGTGACAAGCGCAGTGCAGTGCTAGGTAATGATTTGGACTCTTCTCGTTCCAATAGCTGCGTTTCACTGTGTCGTCATGTGGCAGGCAAGCAGGCATGTTGCTTACCATCAGTCACATGTCCTGCTCGTCTCGTCACTCCATACTAAAAATAAATAAAAATGTAACAGAATTAGCATCCCAGATAGTTAAGGACAAAATCTACCAAGTGTATGGGTACTTGGCGGTTATGTTTTGAGACATAATTATATCCTCTAAAGATGTATTTCTCGGAACATGCTGGTTCCCGAAAAAATACTCAGATATACAGGTGGCGTTCGAACCAGCGAACTCACTATTCTGAAATAAGACGCCCTAGCCACTAGGTCATTACGGTTCGTTTATGTATTGTTTAAATATTAATAGTACCATATTAGTGAAAGTAAACCAAGTATAAGTACATTAATAGTATATACAAATATATATCTGTCATTAATATCTACGTGTATGAAATACCTTACATCAAATCTCTTACTCCGTCCCCTATTTAAAGTTCCTTTTTATTCCTCGTTAACATGTGAGAGCTCGCTCCTAGAGTCAGTAGTGGCATTTATTTCTAAAATGCTAAATATGTTTCTTTATGTTATTGTGAACAATTGAGGTTATCTATCTATATAAGGTTTGTAGTTTCACAACTCAGACAAAATATTCTTACTATAAATGCTCTAAGTTTCACAGTTATCTAAATCCATTTTGTTCCCGTTTTACATCCTGGCGTTCGATTGCAGCTACTAGTATTTTTATATTGCGGCCGTAGCGTCCGGTGAAGCACGCGCCGGTTTTTACGGCTATTAGATAACTAGAGATGGATTACAGGGCGGCGTTCACACGCGATCGCCACTGGATACCGCTTAAGTTAAAAAAGTCTGAAGCAATTTAAAAGAGGAAGACTTTGATTAATCTTTCAATATCATGAGCAGGGGGGGTAATTAATTTCTTATCGCACAGGTGCGCTATCTCTCTTCCGTATTTTAGATTAATTCTCCTAGCTCGAAAAAAAGATATCGTTTCATGATTGACGTTCCAAAGATTCGAACGAAGCGGTTAGATTCAACTTATGTGATTAGGTCTAGGCTGTGGAATGCGTTGCCTGAGTGGGGTTTTCCCGATAGTTCAGCCTTGATGTCTTCAAATTGAGAGTGAATCGATCACTTCTCGGGAAGCTTGATCAATTGTAGACTGCATCGTCGCTTAACATCTTATTTAAACAATCTATGTACAAATCATAATATTTCAGCAGAAAACATTTTAAATTATTACCTACCTACTTACGTAGGTACTTACTTTACCATACGTAGTAACTTACAGTATTACGGTGTAGGAAACTTTGTTTTACTGTGTAGAAAACATTTTTGCCTTATTTCTCTCGTTTGTAGTTTGCAACATTTTCCTATCGAATGCTCGCTTGATCCTGTTACGTAATAACTGGAGCAAAACGGTGTCGGGCGGGGAAATTAAACGGCCGTGCAATCTGCACATCGATTGGAAATATAGCTGAAACTGCCTTTAACAGACTAGGTAAAGAGATACTCTACAGAACCCCGTTAAATGCGTTTATTCGGTGTATAATCTGTAGAACCCCATAGAATTGATAAGTTCTTAATTCAAACATTTATGAGGAAAATTTTTCGCGCCTACGCTAGCTAAAAAGCTAGTGCTCAAAGGAGTACGCGGTATTTTACTTTAGCAAAAAGAAAAAGTTTTTCTATCACATTAATGGGGATAATTTTATTACTACTGGTTGCATAAAAAAACTGTTTTTTTATTCTTCAAATTTTTGACGTAATTGATCGAATTAGCAATTTCAGTAAAAAAGCCGTCCCAAAGTTTTGTTTATAATGTTTTAGAAATATATATTTCTTAAAATTTTACTTTATAAGTTTTAAATATGAAAGGAGTCGAACATTATATACGGATATTCGAGCAGTTCGGCGAAGAATGTGGCGACTGTGTTCTTTCGAAGAGGCACAAATGCAATTACCACAAATACGGCCCAAAGAAACTGAAGATCAATGGTAATATTAAATCACATACTTTATAAATAAGTGGATCATACTTGATCTGCACAATATACCAATTTCTACTTATTCTAGATACGTATGAATGTAGCACATAAAATATATATGGGGTTCAGCTTCATGAGAACAAAACCAAGTATTATTTAGAAATAATAGCTTCATTTTATTTTAATCTAATTTTCGAAAGTTTCATAATCGTCCTCGTGCTTTCCTCACTATCTAAATAGTCATGCCAAGAAGTGCCACAAAGCAGCATGTGATTACTCGAAAGGTTCACGTTAATTGTCGCCTCCTTAAATTAATTTAATCAATTCAAAAGTTATTTATCAGAGCTATTGCCATGACAAAAAACGTCTAGCGAGTTAGTGACCTAACATATTTTTCTCCTCCTCGAGTTGTGTTCCTCATGCCCGAGGGTCGTGACCACCACGTCTCAACTTATCCATGATGAAACTACTGCTACTACTAGCCATCGCAACCGAAACTTAAGTCGGACCGGACTGACTATATCAAACGTGAGTTATAAATACGCCGTCTAGCTCTATCACCGGCGACCTGCAGAGCGTCGTAGACTGATGTCTCTAGAGAGGATCTGATCTGAACCACGCATCGGAATTGCGTCCTCTTGTTCTTTTACCGTCAAATTCCTCAGTAACCCTCAGCTTCTCCAGATCGTCGATTTCCTTCCTGGCTACATGCCCAAAGTAATACAGCACTCGTTTGAGGGTAATGGTAGAGACTTGTCTTGATCTTGAGCTTCAGAAGTATGAAATATTGGTCCGATCCTCTGTCTAATGAGCATTCTTATCCAATAGCAGATCTAAAGGAAATCAATCCACAATCTGCTGATTTAAGCGTGATGTTAGTGTGCACTGTGCAGTGTGTGCTGTGAGTTAAGGTGCTGAGACATGGGTCTCAGCACCATAGAGCAAAATAGAAAAGACAGGGGTCCGGACTAGTATCTTTTTCGTCTTTAGATTAAACCTCTGTCCTTCCATACCAAGTTCCGTCATGGCATCCTTTGCCATTGCTAACATATTATAATACCCATACAATTATTACAGTTACAAGGACGTGGTGTTTACGTAAACCTGTCGATGTGATATAATACATTTCTAAAACTTGTGATACTTATACTCGTTAAACCACATTCTAGTCAAATAGTTTAGTAACACTGTCAAACCTATGTATGAATGTACTTAATTGGTACTTACCAAACGTAAATTTAGTTCTTAGTAAGGTACATAGACATTTTCAAAATACGTGTTTAATTTTCAGCCTCTCTTACCCACTAGGTCAGGTTAACACGGTGTGATAATTAAAATGGTCCCAGGTAAAAGTTGTTATCTAGAATTCTAGACTAAAGCGTGACCTGGATTATCGTGAGCGGAAAATTACCTCGAAGCTTTTTAAAGCAGCCTTATTTTCAAAGCCTTGTTTTAGTTTAAGCTTGTATTTTTATTCTCTGGTGCTACGAGTATATCTATGCTTTTATATCTGAGGCTATCTGGGGGCTCGTCAGCGGTTTTCACAATTACAATTTCGTCTGTGATTTGACCTAGGGTTCCAAAGATCTCTACTGATTACCTACTACGGAGTTAGTCATTTTTAAAACTTTTTAATGTTTCAATTCTTTGTGTGTATATTTGTTACTTAGAAATTAGTTACGATTAAACAAGAAAAAATGCTTTATTTTATATATATCTCCACGTCAACGTCACATCAACATCGCTTAAGCTGGTAAGAGTTGCAGTAGTTCAGTCATTATTGTAAGTACATTTGAAAATGCATGGAAAACGAAAAGGAAAATCTTGGAAATCACTTATCCGGAGCTAGAAAAGTATTTTGCATTGAGATACTTAAGTCAATTTTTAGACAATTCTTTTTTGCTGCTCTTTATATCCTGTCTTAGTTAATTTATGAATCCATTCGGACAAGCAGAATATCTTCTTTCCCTCCCTCTCCTTTTTTGTATCCTTCCCCTCCCTTTCCCTAAATAATTAACATTTAACGACTATTTTATTAAGTTAAATTAAGCGTTTATAAACTAAGATGTTCTTTTTATTATTATTATTCAAGCGTGATTTGTTTTATTACTTAGAGTGCATGCCTTTTACTTTTATTTTTAATTTTGTTTTGTTTTTACAAATTCTTTTTATCTTGTTTATATGTAATAACACATTACCACTCCTTTGCGTCGCGCTGTCGGGTAAATAGCCGTAGGTTGGTCATTAAGTCGGAAAAAACGGGTTAGTAATGCAGGAGAACTGGAAGGCCAAATATTGTAGGTCTGAAGGTCTGCTATTATTTTGACGATTGACAATTTTAATAGCAAAACAAAAAATGTCCCGAAACTACTTAAATCTTAGTTTTTTAAGTAGTTTTTGTAAGTAGGCCCTCCACCGGTGGAGGGCCTTGGTATGCCATCATACAAGTTACACCTAGTTTGGGTACCAAGGTTGTCTAACTTGAATTATTGTGAAATGTTATTGTTTTACCATAGATTTATAACAACGTGTGATGATTGTAATTAGTCAATAAAATTGATTTATTAAAATTTATTTATTATTTTACATCTTTGATTAAGATCGTCTGTAATTTTCATCTATCATAGTTATTGAAATATCCAACGAAAATTAAAAAACTAAGATTTAAGTAGTTTCGGGACATTTTTTGTTTTGCTATTAAAATTGTCAATCGTCAAAATAATAGCGGACCTTCAGACCTACAATATTAGGCCTTCCAGTTCTCCTGCATTACTAACCCGTTTTTTCCGACTTAATGACCAACCTACGGCTATTTACCCGACAGCGCGACGCAAAGGAGTGGAATGTGTTTAACAGTCTATGTATGTATGTATGTATGTTCCTTTGAAGCCCTATACAGACCAAACGTCTGGGCCGATTTTTATGATTCACACGTCAATCGATTCCTCTTAGTCTGGCGAGTGACACTAACGACATGACATTAGTGTAAATCCAATATGGAGGCTACCGGACACCATATTTTCCAAATAAAAAAAAAGAAAAACACCAAACTGAGGCAAGAGAGGTATCGTTGAATAGGTATTTCAAAAATATTGTTAGCTTTCTCTCAATATTTTTCGATTTGGCTGACCGTTTAGGAGGTGTATCGATTTAAAGTTGCGTAACAACCATTATCATATTTAATAGGTTTTTAAGTATCAGAAAACTTCGTATAACTAACTGTACGTATGAATGAGGATGGACTTTATATGCTAAAGTATCTAGTAGGTATATTGGAGTACTTTTTTTTCGTCCGTGCAGGATATATGTATTTACGCAAACCCTACCGCCCCGCCCGGGAGACATGGCCGGGTTATGTTGCACTCTATACCATGTATGGATATGGTGTCCCTATCTACTAAAATCTCCAAGGGGTTTCAATTCTGCCGCTGATGATGGGAACACGGAACCGCTCTCGGATTGCTCCGCCTCGGTCGCCCATCTCCAGCTTCAAACGATTTAGTACTCAACTTCAGTCGAAAATCTATAATTATATAGGTACCTTACACAAAACTATATGAATTACATGCAGTAGAAAAATCTACATAATATACCTATCAGTAGAAATTAAGACATTGGACAAAAACCAAAAGATCCATATTATGTTGAGCATAATAACATTCACAACATTGTTCATAACTAAAAAGTATAAAATAAAAAAATATAGTTTAAAAACTCAAAAACCCGACTGCGTAATGAGTGAACCAAAACTACGTATGTACTTACACACTAAAAAAACTGAAAAGAATAAAATAAGCACTTAGGTGGTTTCTGGTGGTCTAGAATTCTAAAATATGTTATTGATTTTATATAATAGAGAAGATATAATATTATTGAATTATGTAAAATGTATTCTAATAAAATTAATTAAACATTACAACAGAACAGTCGGGATCCACTGAACATTTAGATTGTATGTCGAATAATAATGTCGAATCCATTGAACGATTAGATTGTATGTCGTATAATAATGGATCTCGACTGTTCTATTGTAATGGTATTTTATTAGAATACATTTTACATAATTCAATAGTATTAAATCAATAACATATTTTAGATTCTAGACCACCAGAAATCTAAGTGCTTGTTTTATTCTTTTCAGTTTTTTTAGTAAGTACGTAGTTTTGGTTCACTTATTACGCAGTCGGGTTTTTGAGTTTTTAAACTATATTTTTTTATTTTAGATATTGAATGTCTAATGCATTACTTCCAGGAGTTGGATTGGTTAGATCGAACGCTGGTAGTGGTAGGGTAAAACTATAAACGCACACAAGACCTTACCTGTACCCTTATCTATACTTTAAATTATTCTACACGTGGTGTGAAATGATACGCAGAACTTCACAAACTCCATTCTACGTCAGCTACTTACAAAGTTGAAGTATGAATAAACGAATCGTTTCCACGCTACGGAAACTGGCTGAAATGACGCGAACTTTGCTATTATATTACAAGTGGATCGTTGACATTTCATGCCTTGGCGCGATATTATTAGGTTCCTTTGACACTTCATTATTCTTCCCGCAAAATTAATGCAAAGTTGTATGCTTTGCTTAAATATGGTAGTATTAATGGGAAGTTATATGCTTTGCTTAGATTTGTTCATAAAACAGAGTGAAGAGATGAACATTACAAGTGCCTGATAGTGAGCAAAACGCCTGCTCATAACAGGGGCAGCGCAGTGCCACGCAGATATTTGAATATAAATATCACTGACCAGCCAGTGCTGGTCAGTGATATACTTGATATACAGTGATATACTATACTTCGCTTGTCAACCAGAGTTTTAAGATCTCTTGTCGCAGTTTCTCTGGCAACGTTCAAATCAGGACAAAATAATGTTTGCACAACTTTTGGCTTATATGCTAGATCTAGACGAATATTTAAAGAGAGCGAGAGAGATCTCCAATTCGATTTTATGTATATATGTCGATATTTTCTCCGGCTGTGATCGATTAATTAGTTGAAAATTACGTCCAGAGTGGTGCTGTCGAATCGTGACAACTTTCTCTCATTTGAAATTCTACAGAATCTAGGCAACAAAACTATACCTTTGATATGGTAGAAGATTTATTGATATTGCTGGAATGTTTCGGAAGATTAATTCAAAGCAAAATTGGCGTTCTCTCTTTATTAGTACCTATTAGTATAGACTAGCTGAACCCACTACTTGGTTCGCGTAGGCAGGCGTTGCGGCCATAACTCAAATTACCTTATTTTCTACTACGCTGATTTACAAAAAATCTAGTTCACGGGACGTTACAACTAAAAATGTAATGTGTTTTATACTTGTCATTTTAAAATTACGTATACAGGGGAAAATGTTAAAATAGTTAATTTTATTTCTGGAACAATGAATCGTGGGCAAATATCTATTGGGCATTAATTTAGTAACTAAATTGGATTGTGGTAAAACTTTTCCCTTTTGTACGTTTTAAACGTACCTAGTTATTAGGCTACGGCCATTTTCGAAACTAAGTTTCAGAAGTACTGCCAAAAACGGAATAAACGTTTGTGCTCTACTAATGAGTGAGTATTTTTTGTTCTGAAAGCGCATTATTCCGTCTGTCGTCTTTTGCTGCAGATTACACGCTATCTCTGGACCTTTGCCTTTGGCACCTGATGCCAACAATATATATACAGAATCATTAGTTTAAAAGTGCTTTTACCGCCTTCGTTTTTTTTTAATACATGACCAATGTACTGGGAATGTGATTGATATAATATCTCGTTTCTGTAGTTTTTATGTATTACAATAGAGTGACGGTCAATAAATGCGCCTTATGGAAATCAAAACGATCATACCAGTACACAGTAGCACGCAGATGTATAAACAGGAAAAGTCGAAATTGATGCCTAGAACTGCACTACGCTGATCACCGGAAAATATGAGATAATAATTTGTTTACCCTGTAATTTCTTCGAAACATTTCTCCTCATACCGTATCACAATAATATTGGATATTACCGTATGGTCGTACAAAAACTAGCAAAGGTGTGGCACATACCCAGGTGGACTCTGCAAAGAGTCCTATTACAACTGAAATAGTTATGAAGTAAATTCAATACTGGCTAATTAGGTTGGAAATCGATATTTCATATTTCGTAAATTATGATTTGTTCCATGTACCTCGTAAACCTGGCTCGCAGCATTTTGTACCTATTATAGAGCCTCCCACAGGGACTCCCACTCGTCTCTTAGGCATTTTCGTTTTTGTATTTAACCTTTAGAGGTTTGAACCTGGTTTTCATCTTAAATTCTTGGCCTCCATTTTATATTACCCATGTATATAATTGTAGGTACGCGTACATAAAATAACGCTAATTTCTTTATGGTTAGTTAAAGAATTCAGACAATTATGTAGGTGAAGTTTTCAGATTTACACCATATTATGTTTCTATTTTATCATATCACAGTCCTTCGTAGAATAACTACAATTATACTTGAAAACAACTGTTTGAATCCCACGTGGTTAAAACTTGTTTTATATTCCGCTCGTTATTACTGTCATAGCCAGTATTTAGTATCCATTTAGTTGTCAACAATTATTATTAGTGAAAATAAGTTATTACTATTTTACTACACCTATATCTATAAAAAAGTAATAAGTTTTGTAAAGATGTATGAAATTGCGTAAAGATTTTCGTATGTATCCCATAAGTTATGAGCGAACTGGTCGGAGCTTAGCGGGGGTGTTTTACACCCACAGGAAATGCCCACTCAAGCAGTCATGTTACAGTTCATATTTTACCAGAAATATCTTATTATAGGTATATATTAATAGCAAATAGCAAACTCATTTATTCAGTTTTCCTGTATGCCGTTTCACGTTTATATTTTCCCTGTAAGTATTGCTGGTTTTAGTTTTGGTGGAATTTATGTAATAATTTACGCCCTTATTTTCCTTTTTAGGGTTCCGTAAAACATAAAAACGGAGCCCTTATAGATTCGTCATGTCTGTCTGTCTGTCCGTCCGTATGTCACAGCCACTTTTTGCCGAAACTATGAGAACTACACTGTTGAAACTTGGTAAGTAGATTTATTCTGTGAACCGCATTAAGATTTGAACAAAAAAATGAAAAATTAGGGTTGCCCCCCATACTGAGAACTGAAACGCAATTTTTTTTTTCATCTAACCTACACGTGTGGGGTGTCTATCGACAGGTCTTCAAAAATGATGTTGAGGTTTCTTAAATCATTTTCGTATACACTGCATAGTTTGCGCGAGACACACTTCCAAAGTGGTAAAATGTGTGTCCCCCCCCCCCTCTAACTTCTAAAGTAAGAGTATGAAAAATCTAAAAAAAATATATGATGTACATTACCATGTAAACTACCAACGAAAATTAGTTTGCAACTCGATCTGATGAGTATTTTTTTTTTGGTACGTCATAAATACACTATTATTTAAACTTCGATCAAAGTTACAACGAACTACAAGAACTATGTGTACTATGTATATTATGTTACTTGCTGCAACGGAACCCTTCATGGGCGAGTCCAACTCGCACTTGGCCACTTTATTATTTTTATTTTGTTGAGTGTGTTTTTATTCGTAAAATTGTTTTAATGTTGGTATGAACAATATAGACTATCTATCTATTTTTTAAACTTACTGGAACTCTATAAAGCCAAAAAGTAGAAGGCATATCGATTAACGCATCTTGTGATAACAAGCTTTTCAAGAAAGACACTGTAATTTATTTGAAACACGTAGTGCACACGTAGTTGACAGCTTCACACGGCGTAATCTTGTCGAATTTTTTCACAACAAAAACCTAAACTTACTGTTGTATTTCATTTCAATAACTCTGAAAGGATCGCCTACTATATTTATCGCCTATAGTTTAAATAAAATTATTAATGTAGTGTAAGCTTGTAAGAATTTGTTTCTTAGCCACTTGACGCCGCAATACAAATTGTCAGTACATCATTTAAGCAATAAAAGATTTTGAGTTAAAGATGTTACTGACCATAATAATCGTTACTTAGCTACCAACTAAAATTGTTCGCTAAAACGTAAAACTATAGACACCCGAAGCTTTCGTGTTAATAGAAAACGATATCGTTAATTAACCTCAAT
This sequence comes from Ectropis crepuscularia, assembly GCA_963693475.1. Lineage (NCBI taxonomy): Eukaryota > Metazoa > Arthropoda > Insecta > Lepidoptera > Geometridae > Ectropis > Ectropis crepuscularia. The sequence continues at coordinate 7,018,078 of OY856359.1, read as the reverse complement.
TAATTTCCGAAGACACAAGCGTTTAAGGTAAGCCGTGTAATAAACGTTAATCCTTCGAGAGGCGGATAATACCTGTATCACTTGAGCCCTTACCACGTGCCAAGGGCTTGAATTACACTCCTAAACCCTAGTGTGTCTTATATGCGTGTTATGTATACACTTAGCTTCAGAGATTTTTGCGCTTGAAAGGATATTAAATATTCAAAATTTTAGAAATAGGTTTAATGGTGTTGTCACAGAATAAAACTTCTAGATTTTTTTCTCTGCCTAATGTAGGTATTGAAATTGCATTTGAACAATACATTTAATTAAATTTACTACTTTAAGAACATCGAAGTGTGTTGAACAAGTTTTAAAACCAAGTGACAGCAATTAGTCTACAATAATCTAGCTGCACGCACTTAATATTTACATTCACAAGAATTAAACAGAGTTCGGCGAGAATAAGGAAATATTAAAATGATGAATGCTCTCAATTTCCGAAAATGTTTTGATATATCCTACTATCCTAGGGATGAGATTTTTAAAAATCAGCGCCGTTTGATCTTGACACTCTTCTGATCTCGGTTAAAAAGCTCATCCAATTCGCTTTAATCTCAACTCCCATTCACAAAACTCCTAGTACGGCTGTTTACATTCTCAAAGATCCACTTTGGGTGTTTATTTTCAAAGTCATTTACAGATTATTCACGGCGACCGAAGCCGTCGGACTAATACACCTAATTGGTGGCTGTAAAAAGAAACGTCGCGGACGGCGCTAATTATGGACATCGGCCTAACTGGGAATTTGTCGTTTAGGAAGTTGGTATCCTGGAAAACGTAATTAAAACTAAATCCTTTATTTACGTGGCAAAGTTTTTTTATGGCATCATCTTAGTTAAACAATTTTACGGTAAACCATTCCTGTTAACCAAAAGTTGAGCATTTCTCCTACTTTATTAGACTTTTGCGAACTTAATTGTCTGGGTTGTTATTTTTACTTTTTTTTCCAACATTTTATTGCAAATAAATGCTGCCTACACGTGATGAAAATACCGCGAAGCTGACTCGTACCTTAAAGTCAATAATGTTATCGTTTCACGCGCCTAGCCAACCGGTACATTCTAGAGAATACCACACATCGCACATTCCAAGAATCGGCACCTGATCAAATAACCATTACTGTTATGAAAAGGTCTAGCTTTCAACTAGCCTCTTTGAAGCTTACCTTGCGTTAAAAGAAAGAAAATTCCACAACGAATTGTATTTCAAAAAGCTTCTTGAAAGTTAAACAGTGTAATGAGATTCACAGTTAGAAATGTTGAAAAGCAGTTATGTACACATTTTGGAAATGTAACAGGTGTTTTACATTCAGTGACCGCGTCTTCTCTCTTTACTTTACTTTTGAGACAAAGGTCGTCCACGAATCCACGTCGAATGAATACGCCGTTACAGTGTACTCTCAACACAGCGGTACCTATAGCGACATCTATTCCCTGTGTAAGTATGTGCATACGATTTGTTTGCCTGTGTACTATATTGTTGTGTTTTCAACATTTATGTTTAATGTTCAAACGTACTCCCATAAGAGCCACGGTAGGGTTATACAAAGGGATTATATAAAGTACAAAATACTAGAGACTTTTTTCAACCACATTTTTTTAACAGACTTCAACGAAGGAGGAAGTTCTCAATTCGGTTTCATATTTTTTTATATTTATGTTCCGCGATAGCTCCGTCAATTGTGAATAAATTTTGTTGGTTCTTTGTTTGGTAGATCATAGTTCAGAGGTAGGTGGTCCCATATAAACAGCCCACTAAATGCTCTCACTGCTGGGACTCGGGGTCTTCTCTCGCAAGGAGAGAGTCAAGGCCATAATCCACCACGCTGGCCAAGTGCGGGTTGGTGAATGACACATGACCTCGAAAGTTAGAAATCTAGATGGCCATGCTTAGAATATTTATCTAGACGATCATGCTTTGAAGAATTACTCCAGACTAGGAGCACCTTCCGGTTTCACCCGCGTAATTTCCAAAGTGAGTTATTAAATTCTGTGTTATAAGTTTTCACTTCGATCGGCAACATTCCCTGTGACAACCATGATTTTTTCGTCGTACCTCTTTGTTCCTCTGCGGTCCAGTACCACAGTCTACGAGGGTCAAACTGAAAGTTCTTAGAACTGGCCACTTATAAACAATATAATAAAAAAATAATTCTATAATTTGAAAATAGAACTCTTTGCCAATATTACTGAGTATATACTTCATTCATTTGTCATTTGTTTTACGATTTGGCGGTAAATTTAAAATTGTCTGTGTCACGTCAACATGAATTTAACACGAGAAAATTTTCGTGCAATGATTTTTTATGACTTTCGATGTCATTTAAGTCAACAAGAAAGTTATGATAGACTACGATTGGCCTTTCACGATGAAGCCCCATCTCGTGCGACTGTTTACAACTGGTTTAATGAGTTTAAACGTGGTCGCACTAATCTCACTCATGATTTACGTGAGGGACGGCCTTCTACGGCGACGACTGAAGATAACATCTGTGTTGTGCGGCGTATGATAGAGACTGACAAAAGAGTGACCTATCAGCAGATTCGGACAAGCTTAGGCATCGGTATGAGTCAAGTGCACAAAATCCTACACGAACATTTAGCGGTCAGGAAGCTTTGCGCCCGGTGGATACCTCATAATTTGACTGAGGCTCAAAAACTCCATCGTGTGGATTGGTGCCGTAAAATGATTGAAAGATTTAACGGAGGTGACTCAAATGCTGTGTTCGACATACTAACAGGTGACGAAAGCTGGATTTACTGTTATGATCCTGAAACCAAAAGACAATCTGCTCAGTGGGTGTTTCCTTTCGAGGAGTTGCCAACTAAAGTGAAGAGAGATCGAAGTGCGGGGAAAAAATGGTGGCCTCGTTCTTTGGAAGGATAGGTCATTTCGCAACAATTGTGTTAGAGGATCAAAAAACAGTTTCTGCAGAATGGTACACTACCAATTGTTTGCCACTTGTCTTGGAAAAAGTTCGAGAGAAACGACCTCGCAGTAGGATCCTCCTTCACCACGACAACGCCTCATCGCACACCGCCAAGCGAACGATCGACTATTTGGCGACATCAAACGTTGAATTACTGGGTCACCCGCCGTATAGCCCCGACCTCGCGCCTTGTGATTTTTATTTATTTTCAAAAATTAAAGAAAAACTTAAAGGAAAGCGGTTTATGAATGCTGAAGAAGCGGTGGCTGCGTATCGCGATGCCATTGAAGAGACCCCTAAGGACGAGTGGGCAAAGTGCTTTTCCCAGTGGTTCCATCGCGTGCAGCGGTGTATTGACGTGAATGGACAATATTTTGAAAATATATAATAAAACTAATAACTGGCTAATGTAATCAGTTTTTGATTTTCTAAGAACTTTCAGTTTGGCCCTCGTATTAATTCATGCAGTAGTTCGACGAAGCCGTCTAGATGGGATAATCGTGCGGGGCGTGCGGGGTGAGACGCGGGAAGCGCGCTCCTGTATTATTGTCTACATTACAATGTTACTGGTGCAAAAACGCGGTTCAGGGCTGACGTCTTCTGTACGTTTTAATTTTATTTTGGTGCCACGTTTTTTTTGTTTATGACAACCCTGCCCATGTCTAGATATTATCGGCGTTTCTCCCAAGATCAAAGGCGATGAACTACTGGTAGTATTTCTTTATACTGTGCTAGTACTATGTACTCAATCCGAGCGAACCTCTAGTCCATTGTTTCTCGCTCCAGCTTTTTGTATGTCTCGTCAAAAGGACCCGGTATGTTGAAACAGGGTCCCTAAATAACTTTCACATGGTCCTTGAGGCCATTGTGTTCCACATTAGGTAAAGAATGTACCAGTGTCCCCCCCCCCCCTCTCCCCGAGTGGGGTGTATTTTGCGAGCTCGCGCGTCTTGGGACTTGTCTGAGTATATTATGGGGACGTGATGAAGACAACGATCCAGGTTATACAGTAATGCGTAACTAAGGCATTTATCGAAAACTCCCCATTTCGTTTTTGATGATGTAACTGTTCCAGTTTCCAGAGAAATTCTCAGGGCTTCGAGATATAATATCTTAGAACTCTGGGTGACGAGCGCATTGCGGTGCTAGGTAATGATTTGGACTCTTCGTATGACAATAGCTGCGTGTCACTGTGCTGTTATGTGGCTTACCATCAGGCACATGTCCTGCTCGTCTCGTTACTCTATACAATAAAAAAAAAATGTTGTATATAATACTAGCAACGCTTCGCGGTTTCACTAGCGTATATCCCAATCTCGTTTTATTTTTCTGGGATTAACAATAGCCTGTGTTATTCCAGACTATTTTTGTAGTGGTAGAGCTCTTTGCAGAGTCCGCCTGCGGAAGTACCACACATTTGCCAGTTATTCTGGCGCCAAGCAGTGATGTGCAAACATTACTGTGTTCCGATTCGAAGGGCAATATTTCCGGAGAAATTGGGTAAGAGATAAAATACCTTATATCTCTGGGTGACGAGCGCAGTCCGGGGCTGGGTAATGATTTGGACTATTCATTTTCCAATAGCTGCATGTCACTGTGCTGTTATGGGCAGGTATGTTGCTTACCATCAGGCACATGTCCTGCTCGTCTTGTCACTCTATACTATAAAAAAACTATTATGATCTATGTTCCAAATTTATCCAGATCCATTAATTAGTTTTTTTTTTGCGTGAAAGAGTAAGTAAAGGTCTATTCATACGCACAAACTTTCGCATTTAAAATATTGGCAGGTTTATTTTTGTTTTTCGTTTCTTTGTGTGATCTTTAATAAAGAGTTTTTATTATTATTATCATCTCGATACACAGCACCCTGTTGTGTGTCAATACAGTGAAATCTATCATCTAATCAAACTGTACCTTATATAAAGAATAAGTAAATAGATCCGGTTTTTCCGCACGGTTCCTTTGTACGAATAGTAAGCAGATGAGGTGTATGATAGCTGTGGCGACATAGTGATGTGCCGCGACAAAAGTATGACACTTCCACAAGAGCGACATGACAAGAGCAATCGGACCCGGGGGTCTACCGCCGAACGAAAAATGTCATCGCTTTGATGTTTCTCTCTCTTTTTTTTCGCTTGAAATGATAGAGACAGAATTAGCAAAGTGATAGCCGATTTAGTTAGGCGGTAGAAGCGCCGTGCTTTCGGTGTTAAGCGTTTGTTCTAACTCTATACGTAGTATATGTAAACTCTTTGTACGGTACCCTATCCGCGTCTCCCGGATGTGTTGAAAGCAACTTATTATAAGGTTATATCGCAAGTTTGATGCGATCCTCGTGTAATTGGCGAAGGAGCCTTGTTTGTCGGGTACCGCTACTTATATGGGCTTATTGTATTATTTATGGATGTTTCCATCAGTGTGAGTCGGAACTTCGGATCGTATTGTTTGGTTTGTTCTCGAACACATAGTTTGTTGCTTTTTATTGGTTTTTACTTTACTACTCTACTATCGGTTACTAGTTGTCTCGTAAGAACCCTTATTATTTTGTTTGATGTCTAGTCAACAGATACTTAAATCTATTTCTAATCAAATAAACCTACCAAAGCGAAGTTAAGGAGGCCTCATCATCAGGCGTTTTGTCTCTAATAACCACTGCGTTCAATATATCGTCGATTTTTACAGGCAAAGGATATCCCACAAACAATTATACGTTACGTTGTAGTCTTTTTTTCAAATAGATTATTAGTTCAATACATATAGGTACTCAATATTGTAGTTATATCGTTGTAGTTCTAACATGCAATCCTCGTCCCGTTCTCACGGTGTGTACACGCCGGCGCCGTGGCGGTCCCTTGAGAACTGACACCAAATCACCACTTTCAATCTGGTGGAATGTGTTACCGAGGAGACACGGGTATGCATAATCACGAGTTTTAATGACAGGAAGCGGATGTACTTGTCGTGGTTTGCAGGTTAGCGTTGCGTTGTCTATTTAAAAAATAACCTATGTTAAATAAAATCCTAAAAGAAAATATTTTGTAACACTTCGCTTTATAGCGCCACTGAATATTGGTGTGATCGAGGTTATGAGTATTGTCAAATTCACCCCAACTCGCCAAGCAACCTTGCATTTGACTGTACCTAACAAAAAATTTAAAAAAGGTTTCTCCTTTTTTTTCTTTCTCTTAATTGTTCCTGGGAAAACGTCCAAATACATACATTAATTATCTCCACGCTGTTTACGATGTGAAATGCCGTCCTCAGTTTCCAATAATTAATGTTTAAGTATTCTAGTCCAGTGGTCTAGAGAACTGTAGAGAACTGTAGTTGCCAAGTTAATTACTTGGACTACAATCTGGAGTGCTGATTCGTAGTCTGTACAAGTTCTACCGTCTAACAATATTGCTTATAGCATAGCCAATCTCTATAATTTTGCTTAAAATTACAAAGAGCCATAGCAATGCCATAACCATTGTTATTAAGCTATAAAGGTTGTCAACGTTTTGTTCAAAGTATAGAGATAGTTACGAGCTATGTTTTATTACAGCAACTTTGATTATTACGCTAAGCATAACTGTTTGGCCATTACGCTAAGCATAACTGTTTGGCCATAAATTGCCACTAGACAATGTTTATTATCCTTCAAACCCGAAGAATACTATGGTGTTTATGGTACCTCTACAATCTCTACACGTAGAGAAGTTAAAATAATTTTCACATTATTAATCGAATTGTAATTGGTGTCTTCAACTTGAGAATGAATCGGTTTCGTCGGTTTGGTTTCGGAGTAACTTCGCGTCGGAAAACTTTTCCTTACGTGTCTATATATCTTGTACGTCACGGCTCTTGACCCTCGAAAAAAATACTTAGTGTTGTCCCCACATATTCCCACATGAACTCTTGCCCCGAAATCCTTTGAAAGCACTTATCGGGTGAGGAATCACACCCGGGCGATCTCCAGGGTTCACTGGGTTCCGTCACGCGCCCGTGATTCCCGATATGTCTTTATTTAGAAGTGCTCGTGTTAATGCACTCTCGTTTAAAATTCTGTCAGAATATCGAAGACAACCAGACCAGGGAAGCGATTGAAGTGTTTTGTCAATTCAATTAAATAATTCAACGTTTTGTTTAAATAAATAAAATAAATAAATATTGCTGGACAATTCACACACAACACCATCTGACCCCAAACTAAGCAAAGCTTGTACGATGGTGGCCAGATAGCTGATATAATACTTATATAGTTTTAAATACATACTTTATACATAGAGACACCCAGACACAATGCAAACATTTGAATTCATCACAAAAATATTTGCACTGGGTGGGAATCGAACCCACGACCCTCGGCTTCGCAGGCAGAGCACTAACCACTACGCCACAAGGCCAGTCAAACTATGTCTATAACACCTTAAAAACCTATGTATTTATTCTATTAATATTTTAAATGTTTGTTGCTCCATCACGTCATAACGTATGAAGGGATCGGGCTGAAATTTGGAGCACAGTTAGATTATAGTCTGGAAGAACACAGGCAGGCTACTTTACATCCTGGGAAAATAACGGGAACCCCGCGGGTAAAACCGCGGGCCCTGCTAGGCTAATAGGCCCATATGACTAATAGGTCCATACCTAAGTTCTGAATACCATGTGCTTATTCAGTCAACTTACAGTTCAATTTTGTTTACTGCTGACCAAACACCATCGTCATTAACAGACGAACTGACACTACATTATTTTCTTGTCTTCTACCCACAGCATTTTAACCCATCCAGGCACACATATTCACAAGTCTTAGTCGTCAGACTGTAAAAAATATATTGTTCTCATCCAGATGACAGATAAAGCGCCGTCCCGTTTATTCTTGCCAGGAATAGAGAAAAAACAAGGAACGTCGAATTGCTGCTTCTTAAGCGCCATTTTATTTTGCACCCACGCAGGCTTCTCCCAGCTCCCCGCCATCCTTAGGGCTTGTTTGTTTCAATATAAATAGTTAGACTACTCAGTATCGTAAGTTGTTGGGTCCTGCGTCCCCACGGCGCTAACCCGAAAAGTCCGACAAGTAGTATAGGCGTCTCGTGGCCAGCTACTGTAATGTCAATTAAAAAAAAAAAAAAAAGTTTCGTAAGTTGTAGTCATAGGTCATAGGCCAAATCGTCTTGATCGTAGTCCATGGCTTGTCGTCTTGTCGAGTAGGTTTCCTAGATGGACTCGGCATAAGCAGCCCACTAATTGTTCCCACTGTTGGGACTCGGAGCCTGCTCTTGCCTGCTCTTGCAAGAGAAAGTCAAGGACATAAACTACCACGCTGACCCAGTGCGGGTTGATGGATGGCATGCCGGTTTCCTCACGATGTTTTTCTTCACCGTTTTTAAGTTTACTTCGAAACAGCCCTTGACTTCGAAAAAATGGTGGTGCGCGTGGGATTCGAACCACGAGCTGCGGATCGGCAGTCGTTGTTCTCCGGACTAGACCAGCCGTAACTTAAGATAAATTATCCTGCTTATCGTAGGCTATTTTAATCAATCATACAATATAACATTCCCGCAACCAATCAAACAATAGCCAAATTTAAGGAACAGCCACAAAAAAAACCACACACACTCGGCTAAATGTAAAATCTCCTTTTAATAAAACTGACAAAGCAACTCTAAAGACCTTTGTTAGTATTGATCTTTATTGGTCCATGGATAGTTCCGATGTACTTAGTGTAAGTCGTTAGTTAAATAAATGAAAACTACTAGGGTACTAGTGTAGAATTTACTTTTGGTAATAAAAGCTCTGCCCATTTAAAACAAAACATAAAATATGAATTGTGCCTTTGAGTTACTGCTAAGGGCTATATAGATACGTTTACCCGGGATCCAGGATTTTGTCGTCCGCCCACGCGCGTCTTTTGATTCCAGAGTATAAGAGCTGGTAATTGGATTAATGGGAAATAATGGGACCGGAGGCTTTGTTTGCTTTCACGATAATCTGATATGAAATCTTCATAAAAACATTGATAAATAAGCGAAGACAAATAACATTGGTTCGGTAAATTCCTCCGTAGAATCTGCGTCTTTATATATGTAGCCTTTCGACAAAAAAAATGTTTTTGTGAAATCACTTGACGGAGACGATATAGCGTCTAATATCTTGGGACGAGTAGGGCAATATAGTACGAATAAATGTTATACTAGACAACTCCACTGTTTCTTAACACTACGTAGCAAAAAGCTGCTATAGGTATGTATTATGTATGTATGGCAGGTACATGTAACTTACCTTAGCATAAATTGCTTACTGTCCTCGTTTTCATGAATTTTCTTAATATGTATATCCGCTTTTTCTACATCGTGATTTAAAATGACTTTGGAGAGTATTTACACAAGAACGGTATTCCATATACATATTATGTATATTATTACTCTCTCGGCAAATGTATACTTCCAAAGATATGGAGACTAAAAAACCATGTAGCTACTACGCTCATAATTCCTTCTCTAACCGTTTTCCATAAACAAACTGCATAATTCTATTGAAATAATATCCAATTTCATTTCCCATATAAAGTGCGTGGGTTTTCAAAGCAAACATTTGAATAGTCGCATTAAATCAAGTCTGAATGGGGCGTCCCTTCGTCCAAAGGTCCCGTTGGTACCACAAAGGGATGGTATCACGAGCGCCAAGGGGACATGTCCTTTGCCATCACTGGGATAGGGGCCAAGTTAGGATTGGTGACAGGTTTGTGGCTTGGCGCCACCGTGAATCATCTGAAGCAATATAACATGGGCATTTAAGTAGGTGTGGCTTGAAATGTAATAAGCAATAAACTAGCAGCGCCCCGCGGTTTCACCCTCATAGTTCCCGTTACCGTTATTTTTCTGGGATAAAGCATAGCCTAAAGGATAGCCTACGTGTTCTTCCAGACTACAATCTATCTATGCTCGAAATTTCAGCCGATCCGTTCAGACGTTACGACGTCATTATCAACAACAACCATTCACCATCGACATTCATAATATTAGTCGGATATGGATCTCAAACTGTACCTAGTTCAGGCTGATCTTTCATTGGAAAAAAGCCAGAACCTTTTGTGAACTAGGTAGTTAATCGGTGCTTTAAACACAGATTTCCGCGTATTTAATTAATAGTTATTACTTGTCGATCCATATTTAGTGACATGATGAGGGTGACAAAGCCATCTATGAATTAACCCGTTTATTTCCTTTGACACTACTGCTTGGCACTACTGGTAGAGTCATGGGAAATTTTACTTGCCCGTGGCACTACCAGAAACCATATATAAAATCGTTAAATTAAAAAAAAAATGTTATGTTTACTTACTTGCTGTAGTGGATTATGTGTAATTGACCAGTTTCATTCTGTGAAATTATGCATGAGGAAGCATGTTTAAACTATTTTCTTTTAATAGAAACCTTATCATATCACGTTTTAGAAAGTATTAAAACAAAAAAAGAAATATCTAGCATTAAAGGCACTGTCTCTTGTAGCTTGCAGCGTAAGACATTGACATCCTTTAGGGGTGCTCCCTTACTGTTGAATGTCAGGAACTATGTACATGCTTGCGGAGTTTGTATCGAAATTAAATGCTTCTACTGACTAAAATGTCGCCGTTCTGAAATTTATATTTACGTTTTAAAATCACTATCATTCATACATACATATTACATACATACATATTACATACGTAGCTATGTGCTTTACCCGGACTTCAACTTTTCTCATCCTCAACTATTGTATGCTCCTTTAGGTATTTAACAACTCGTCGTGAAAGTAAAGATTATGAATTACTATCGGCTTTCATTTGTCAGGTTGCTTCTATTTTTTTCAGGACCTGTGTCCAATCTTCTCCATAAATTGTCATTGCGTCAACACTACTAGTGATGAAAGCAACCTAACATTTGAGTACATACGTGGTTTTATCATTAAGCTATTGTACATACGTACTGTATGCCGCCTCACTCTATACAAATTTAAAACAATAACTGATTTTGATATTACATATAGGTACGTGTCTAAACTATCGTTAACACCACATCATTAATTTTAAATAAATCGCCCGTCAATCAATACCAACACAATCCAATAAAAAAATTATCAATATGGATAAAATAATAAAATACACGAGAAGGGCGAAGGGAATGTAAAAAACGCCAAGTCACAATTGTGTTATTTTTCGTAATGTTTATATTAATAAATTCTAAGACTCTTCTGCGTCCCCTACAAAGGGTGGCAAATTGACAGACGATGAAAGTAATTAAACGTTGCGTACGAACAACGAATATATTACAACATAGTTATAACTAGCTTATATAATAACATTAAAGACTACGGGGACTTGGACTACGGGGTCCAATATTTCACTCGCGACTATGAAAGTCCCTGAATTAATTCAAGAAAATTCGTTATTTGAAATACTTGCCAAGTGTAATATCAAATTTCCAATTTTCGTTCTGATAAATAATTAGTATATTTTATATTCAAATACTATGTACGACAACTGACTAAGGTGAAAGTCTTCCTTAGTATTCTTCCCAATTTGCGTGTTTGTAATTTATTATCATCTAGTTTCTTACAAAAATGTATTTTCCGTAAGTTTATTGAGCTACTGGAAAATATCTCAAAAACATTGAGTTATGAGAGACATCGCCGACCTTTGTGTGATTGCATAGCGACTTAACTGATATGTTGAAAGGTCTTTCATTGATGTTTGTTTGGTATAATAGCATTAGTGAGTATGGCGCCTCAACTCAATAGAAAACATTTCTAGGGGCGGTCAATAAAACAGTTATAGAATAGCCGAGTAGCAGAGAAACAAAAACAAAGGCATATCCTAAAATTATTAAGTGAATATTCAATATAACTGAAACATTTATAATTTAAATGTAACGATTTATACCTATGTACATGCATAGTCAAAATGTACAGAGTTGTTCCTGAAATGACAAATCACGCCCTCGCATTCCGGATAGCAACATTTTATCTGTACCTACATAAATCATTCAAGGTTTTATAAAACTACTAGCGGCCCGTTCCGGCTTCGCTCGGATGTATGAAAATAGCTAGTAGCCGATTCTCAGACCTACATAATATGCATATAAAATTTGGTTAAAATCAGTAAAGCCGTAGGAGTAAGGAAACAAACACTGTGACACGAGAATTTTATATATAAGATTATATATAAGATACATCTACAATTCTACATTGTTCACCAGAATTGTATTACACTAAATCGAATATCTAATGAAAACGAAGTCTTCATTTATAGTTACGATAGAATTGTCAACAACCTACAATAAATAAAAAGGTTTTTTTTGCATAAAATTACTGGTAAGGTACCTTTCGTAACGTCGCTTCTTGTCGGGTAATGATTACTTCGAGTAATCAGTAGAGTAGGGAAATCGAAAAAATCTATTTCATCACACCTATACGTATGGGAAGTCTATCGATATGTCTTCAAAAATGATGTTGAGGTTTCTAATTTCATTTTTGTCTACACTGAATAGTTTGCGCGAGAGACACTTCCAAAGTGATCAAATGTGTGGAGACACATTTTATCCCCCTCTTAACTTCTAAAATAAGAGAATGATAAAACTAAAAAAAAAATATGATATACATTTCTCGTACCATGCAAATTTCCAACGAAAATTAGTTTGAACTCGATCTGATGAGTAGTTTTTTTAGTACGTCATAAATACATTATTATTAAAACAACGATCAAAGTTACACCGAACTACAATAATTTATTTATTATGTTACTTGCTGCTACGGAACCCTTCATGGGGGAGTCCGACTCGCACTTGACCGTTTTTATTTATATAGTAGTGCTGTATTGATTACTTCGAGTAATCAGTAGAGTAGGGAATTCGTAAACTTACTACTTTAATTCTTATGACTGCCACATTTTTTATACATATAGTAGCGTTGTATGGTAGCGCTTATTATAATGATTATGTATATTAATTTTATTTTTAGCTTTTGAGTGCCTATTTTTGGTTTTGAAGTCGGTTTAAGCTTTTGTATAAAAATAATTTATTCACGAAAATATCATTACATATCCCAAAGAAACTAACTAATATAACGGGATAAAAAGTAGCATAATGTCTCTTTGATCCTAACCTAAATGAATACACGGTAACTGAGGATAACTGCTATTCTATAGATAGAATGGACATTTTATTACCTCCGTGTATGGTGTATGGTGTTTGGTAAATACGAATCGATTGTCCTGTGCGATAAGGATCTCCTTTGTGCTCCGTACAAAGACTCGATGAGCTTACTCTCGGCTATATTTAAACACATTGTACGTTGTTCCTGTATTGATTTTTATAAAACAAGAGAAATGGGAGCATTTCTCTTGTTGTTATGCGAAGCTGATGTATGATACTGATATTTGTTTTGTGTCTGGGTGGTTCTATTCTATCCTGCGTCCTACTAATATTATAAATGTCAATGTTTGAATGTTTGTTGCTAAATCGAGTCGTAAATACAAAATTGCCTGTGTTCTTCCAGACTATAATCTAAATGTGTTCAAAATTTCAGACCGATCTTTTCAGATGTTACGACGTGATTAAACGACTAACAACCAAACATTGACATTTATAATATAAACTACCAGCGCCCCGCGGTTTTACCCGCGTAGTTCCCGTTCCCGTTATTTCCCCGGGATAAAAAGTAACCTACGTGTTCTTCCAGACTATAATCTAAGTGTATTCCAAAGCTTTTAGCTTGATCCGTTCATACGTTACAGCCTGATTAAGCAACAAACATCCAAATATCCAAACATCCATACTTTGCAATTTATAATATTAGTGGGATATAAAGTAGCAGCTCCCCGCGTGTTTACCCGCGTAGTTCCCATTCCCATTATTTTTTCGAAATTAAAAGTAGCCTATGTGTTATACCAGACTATAATCGGTATTACAAATTTCAACCCAATCCGTTTAAGCATTCTCACGTGATTGATCAACAATTATACAGACATTATCGTTAAGAATATTACTCGTAGTAGGGTGGTTCCTTTAAAGTCCACTGAGGCTATTGTTTTAATTTCCCAAAACATTTACAAGCGTCACAAATTTACATCTAACGGTATTCATACTTCGGCAGTTATGTTCGAAATCTACAATAATCTTAAATTCAATTTACTAAACCCATTAACAGAACTTGATAGGCTTGTTTTTCCTACTCCTCGGGTGCTCGGGTCTCATGTCAGTTGAAACGCTTCGCTCTATTTATCACTGTTCCCACCATCTGACATGCTATACAATATAGCAGCCATAATACATCTATACAAGGGGGTTTGCAGAAAAAATGTACTACAACGAAAGAGATACAATATATTAATAACGAAGGATCTTCTGGTACTGGGAAAAGAAAATAGCTCTTTATTCCTTACATATTTTATTATATAGTTCTGTGCAAAAGTTGTTGCAAGTCATCTACATAAATTATCTTAACCCTACTTCTGTTTATATTCCTCTCGAACTATACCATGTAATTGTGTCATTTGTCTTCATCCTGTTCCATTAAAGTCCAGGTTCGGCATTACATACCTCTAGGTTATATTTAAACATAGCTGATGTACATATTTAACCATAACAGTAACAGTTGTCTGCGGTTACACTCAACGAATAAAAAAACAGTTTCTCTAGAAACATTGTCTTTCAAACCACTGGAGCACAGTCATTTTTGCATGATACTGCTTGGTGGAAGAATAACTGGTATAGGTACTTCTTCAGTACTTTGCAGAGAGTCCAACCACCACGAAACCATATCTATTTGTGTAGTCCCTTGTACGCGTATAATTTCCAGACAACAGCACCAAATTCCTAATAAATATTATAGTATAATCCCACTAGCAGCGGCCGGCGGTTTCAGTCGCGTAGTTCCTGACCCCGTTATTTTTCCGGTATAAAAAATAGCCTATATGATATTCCAGACTATTATCTATGTATGTACCGAATTTCATCAAGATCCGTTTAGTAGTTTTGGCGTGACAGTTACGAACGTCCATACATGGACGTAGGTACACAACTGTTAATTTATGACGTTTAAAATATTCGCGTTAATAACAATAACGTATTCGTTTGTATGAATACTCTATCTGTGTGACCCTCGATAGAACGCGAATATGATAAGCAAGTGCGAGGGCGCGGTGTTACGTAGTTACCGCAAGTGACGTTTCCGCTCGATATGCCGAGATGGGACGGAGAACCGAACCCTTCTGAACTTGACATTGATGAAGAAGATGGACTCACTCACTGTGAAATTGTGCTTCTTATACCTACTTTATTATACTTAGTGGTGTAGAAATTGAGGTCTTATTTGTATATGTTATGTTTTGGTTCAATGTCCCTTTGAAATGGCATGCTCTACTAATATTTCTTTTTTTCATAATGGCAAAGTTTTGGTTTAATTTCGCAAAATAGCAAATGTATGTGATACATTTCTTCATGTTACCCTTATTGTGTATTTTTTTGAACGCACTAATTTCTATATCAGTAGATATTATCCCATCCCATTATATAATCCCATTAGTAAATGGGATTTGAAAAAAAAATGCATCACAGCCGAATTCCAAAGAAGGTGGGTGGATCTGTTGGACACAGTTTCTTATAATTATGTATTCATACCCAGCTTTTCAAGTTTCTAGAACAAATAGCTGAAGAGACGACGCGACGCCCCTATTCGTACCACTGGGATAATAAATTTGTCCTAGTATTAATTCTTGTTATGAAGACTATGAAGATAGTAGGTACAAGTACACATGTCGCAGAACCGTTTCTAAGTAATTGAAAAATGTGATCCAGGAATCCATAAAAATATGATCACCCTAAAACTCCCGAATAAAATACGCCCTGCGTTGATATCATACGTTATCATTTATCTGCGATCAATCATGATATAATATTAGAGGGTGCGACTTGGTGATTAAGGGTTGCGGGGTGAAAAGCCAAGATCGAACAAGCAAATGGAAACCCAATCCCGAGGGGTTTATTACGTAAACTCTCGTTAATTTTTATGGAAACAGTTTATTTACGTTTTAGATTCAATTTCTCAAAATCGTAACACTAGAAGCAATTTGATGTTGAGTTTTAACTTTTAAAATAGCAGTGTATTGTTCAGTGGTTTATTTGCTTACTTTTAAAGCTGAAACTTCTTTGGTTCTGTTCCTGACAGTTGAGTTGATATTATGTTGATATGAGTTGACTGGCCTCGTGGCTTAGTGGGCAGTAGCTCTGCCTGCGAAGCCGAGGGTCGTGGGTTCGATTCCCGCCCAGTGCAAATATTTGTGTGATGAATTCAAATGTTTGCCCTGTGTCTGGGTGTTTCTATGTATAAAAAGTATGTATTTAAAATTATATTAAGTATTATATCAGCTATCTGGTCGCCATCATACAAGCTTTGCTTTGTTTGGGGTCAGATGGTGTTGTGTGTGAATTGTCCACCAATATTATCACCAAGGTATTTTTAAACCCACTGTAGGCAGCCCTGCTAAGAAATGTTATAGATATAGAATCCACTGAATATTTGGCGTAAGTTGTTTTATTATTATTTTCAAATCTAATAATATGTAAACCCAACACTGACTAACAGCTTACAATTTATTTTGATTCTTCTAATAGATAAATAAACCACAGTGTAAACCACTCGCTCCTAACTTGAATGAATGAAATGGTTTGGCATTAACTCTATCGATGCCGCAATTACCCCTCTGGAGATCTCTGCGGTCCCGACATGCCTTTGAGACAACATTGCGACCTCCAGGACACACGACAACTAATCGATTTTTTGTCGTGACAAGGCTACGAAATCTTATACGTTTATCTCGTTTTAAAACGACAAATAAATTCGACATCGTTTTGTCGCAATGCATACGTATGTTAGATGTTAGATAAATAGACGAAACGCGAAGACTAAAGACGCTTCTACAACACACGAAATTTGTCAAGCGATTACGACTAAAGCTAAGAATAAGAATTCGTGGAGCGATTTTTGATTGCGTTGGCGCCCACAGCTTGGCGTTGGTTGGGCCTCAGGTAACCGTAGTTCCGGAACCACGGCGGGCGCTATCGAATATATGAAACTCGCTCTATAAGTTCTTAGCCTTACACGGGAACTTTGGGTGACATTGCCTAACTTCGGCCTTTGTAACAAAAAATGTTGCATAATTTCACCTATGTCGCGAGATATAACAGACGAAGTCGACCGAAGTTTGTTTATCAACATTGCCGGGTATTTCCAGACATACTCAATCGTATGGTTCGACAAAATGTCGCCTAGTGGAGACGCTACTGTAGTTGATATCTCGACGTTTATTGACACGATGATATCACGTATTTGCGTTAGAAGCCCATCATAACACGCTGACAATATTTGTTGAGGGTAACATGGACAGCGTGCTTTTGTAAAGCTTTCGTAAATAGTTTCCTCGATTTTGTTTGTTAGGTAAACTGCTAGTATGTAAACGGTTAGAATAGATGTAATTTTAGTACTATATTTTCAATACTAAATGTCCTAACGGTGTCCTTAGCCTTAACAAATAACGCCCATAGTACAAACAAGGTGTAAGCTGTCTTACTAAAGATAATTATTAATTCTAATTTAAGGTTTCCCAGATTATGAAAGTAAATAGTTTTCTGGAAAACAATCATACAACAAAACGACATAACATACTAAGATATCATATCTAAATCATCTGAAACCATGATGTCCTTAGCCCTCGCAGAAGTATTAGTAAAGTAATATTTTTTGTTTTGACTATTCTTTTAGCATTGCTATAAAATTTTGCGCTTTTCGCAGCCTAGTGCGTTTCAATCTACGGAATCTACAATTTAGTCTAGACTTTCTTTCCTTTTGTGCTGTTATTTCTTTCGATTTGTTTGTTCAGAGCATTTCATACAAGTAATTGTTTGGTTCTATTTCCCGGCTCAGTATTTGTTCTTCGTAGGAAAGTTTTGCCACTCTGGTTACTTCTGAAGTTTCTAAGTACCTAGTAGCCTTGCTTCCTGGCGAGTAAAGTTTATACGATTGTTACTATACATATTTATGGTCATTTTACGTGCTGAGCAATACAACGGGACGTATTATTGTAGAATGGGCAAGATTGAATCTGTTTCGTACATCAGCGCTACTTAAAGACCTTTCTCGAGACGTTTATTACATTTTGTCTAGACATAGCAGTAACTCTGTTAGCGGAGACTATGGAGCTTAAGAGGCTTAAAATTAATTTACTAGCTAGTAACAGGATCAGGTCTAAAAGTGGCTTCTTGGAGAAGTCTTTAGATGCTGTTTCTGATATTTTAAAGTCATGTGTCATGAAGGATTTTTTATTTTTTTACATCTATCTATTTGTAAACATGTTATTTCTGATGTAGAGTTTTTAATTATAATATAAATTTGTGTATTTTATTACATTTGTAAGAGAGCCAACTAATTTAGTGTGAATTGTTGTTCCAGGCACAATGGAGGAGCAGGAGAATGAGGCCGCCTGCGGCGTGCCCGACATGACGATGATGCCGGAGATCACCGAGGAGGCCATCAACGACAATTTGAAGCGGCGCTACACGCACGACCTCGTTTATGTATCCTTTTTTAATGGAGTGACAAAATAAGATGGCATTTGAGGTTGCTTAGGGCAAAGTTGAATCTCTTCAGGGCAAAGTTGAATCTCTTCAGGGCAAAGTTGAATCTCTTCAGGGCAAAGTTGAATCTCTTCAGGGCAAACTTCAATCGCTTCCGGGCAAAGTAGAATCGCTTCAGGGCAAAGTAGAATCTCTTTAGGGCAAACTTGAATCTTTTCAGAGCAAACTTGAGTTTGTTCGAAGGAGACTAGGACTTGTTCGAAGGAAACTTGGAATTGTTCGAAGGAAACTTGGAATTGTTCTGGGGAAACTTGGACTTGTTCTGATAAAACGTGCGACTTGTTTAGGGGACAACAATGGCAAAGTCCGACACAATGTCGATCTGACCAAACATGGCCTTCTTCAAAGCGTAGGTACGTGTTGACTGACTTGCTTGATCAAGATACATTTCGAGTTACGCAGAATAAATAAATAGATCATACCAAGCTCCGTTTATAGTTTTGTTTCGATGATTTTTGTTCTAGGCCAAATTGAATACGAACAAACTGGGCCGCGTTGAATGAAAATAAATATTGAAGTAGAGCTGGGTCAACTTACACCTTGGTTGTGCTGGTAACGTTAGAGAAGAAACTCGTGAAGAATCGTGAATGATAACATTTTTTCGGGTGAACTCGGGACTATGGCCATTGGCCATCTAGAAACGCGTCAGCATTTCCCATTGTCTATCTGGAAATGGGTAAGCATTTCTAGATGGCCATGGTCATGGTCACGCCCTGCGGTTTCACTCGCGTAGTTTCCAAAGTGAGCTATCATATTCGTAGTCATACGTTTTCACTTCTATCGGCAGTTCCTATGACTGTCACTTTTTTAAGACTGCGTTTTATAAGACTTGATTTTAGTTGTTCCGAGTTTAAAACATCATCAAAATAAACGTATTCGTAAAATATTCAACTGAGTAAACGGGCAACTCACATGTAATGTCCTCGGTCAATAAGACTCGAGTTTCGGCCGCGTCCGGCGTATTCATTAAACTAACGTAACGTAAAAATATGAAAAATTATATTTTTTGTAAAATCTTTCTTTGCATAAATATTCTTCATTTTATTATTTTGTATTACAATCCCATTATATATGTACGTGTCGTTCTAATTTTATCAACCGAGCAAAAGCGTTTGATCAATTTCACGCGGCTTACGTTTTTTTCACTACGGTGCAGAAAATCGTCGGCACCTACATATAAGTAATTCGGGAAACGAGGAAAAACTCCTCTTAATGGAATGTAGAAAATATTTCCTTCATACAAGGAATTTACGTCATGGAAATAATATTCTGTTTATGTCTAAGCAATGTTACATAAATATATGATTTATTGAAGTATGAAGACTGTAGGTATGCGTATTTTGCGGGCAAAACTGAAAGATTACCATTGAATTAGTTTCCTGAACACAAAATACAGACATACACTGGATCTATATTGGTGGCAGTAAATCCTTACAAGGAACTAGGATGCTATACTATGGTAAGTAATACATATGTAGGTAGTACCTATGTAGCTATTGACTCGTTTTACTGAAATAGATTTTCATACAAAGTTCTCGTTTTTGTGGTCTTATACCTAACACTATAATGTCAACAAATATTTGTTAAGAAAAACACTAAAGCACTATCTATACGATCGAAATGAATTGATGTTATGAATTTTGTCGTCTCGAAATATTTTAAATTCTGTTTAGAACTCTCCTTTAGACGCTGTAGATATTATCACTTTTGTATACAGATAGATACAAGTACTTACGTATTTCCAGAACCTTTAAACCTAGACCTAGACAAGGTTGATCGATCTAGAATGTTTTTGGCTTAGAATCGAAGTGCTTTTACATTTCATAATATTATTGTGAAAAAAATGAAAGCTATGTTATGTATTGTAACTCACAGAGTAAAAAATTATAGCACCTAATTGATTAATATTCACTCCTGATCGATAAAATTGTCGCTAATTACGTTTTTTACAATCTCTTATGTTAATAACACTAAGTAGAATTAGCAAAAAGTGTTAAATCGTCTCGAGTAAAAGTGTTCCCGTTCATCGATTATGCATGAACAGTTCTTGCCCCGTCAGATCAGACAATGAGCACTTTCTATGGCATTTCCTACTTGCTATAAATATTGGCTCATGTCTGATCTTGGCGATATAAAAATCTGTATGATCTTACGAATCTTCACCTTTGTGGTTCACTAAAGATGTGTAGCTATTTTATAACTAACAAACTTTTTTGGTATTTTTATATTGATTTTAAGAGTTGTTAATTTATATTTGATTTTCTTCTAATGCGGTTGCTCGAAATGAGTCGTCTGCCGAATATTATTTCACGACGAGAGTGAATCGGTTTTTTGAAGTGAAAACTTCTTTAGGCGCGCTATAGACAGAATTTTCGTGAGCTGTGAAATGGATTCATCAATCGTCACGCTTGGATATGATAATGGATCGGATCGGATATGAAATCTTCGGGTAAACTCGGTAAAAACGGCCAGATAGGTACCAGGGCAACAGAAACAGTAAAGAGTTTCGATTACCTACCTCCAACAGCCCAGCGTTTATCTCCAGATACCAGGACAACAGAAATATAAAAGAGTTGCGTTTGCCCCTAGGTACCAGTACCAGGGCAACATCAAGTTTTCACTTCTATCGGCAGTTCCTATGACTGCCAATTTTTTTTCTAGGTAAACACGCTCCATCGTAGACCGCATCGTCGCTTAACATCAGGCGAGATGGCGGTCGAGAGTAAACCTATAAAAGTTAAAAAAAATATCTATGCAGTCGTATAGAGTTAAAAATACAGTGACCTACTCGTATTATACAGCCCCGTAACATTAAATACAGCTTCCGAATTGCTTGCTAAAAACGTAATTACATTACATTACCTAACTGAAAACAACGAATTGTATGATATGTATTCTTACAAAGAAATTATTATTATTTACAGATTAGCTACGATTATTCGTTTTTGCAAACATTATGTTACTCTGTATTTTTATTTTGTTAGATTATAACAAAATCTTCAAACGCGGCGACAAATCTCGACTATTCAATCAAAACTAGAATGCCCTTCCAATTTTCCAACCCTACTATGTCGTTTACCGACGCTTTTGGTGGAATTATTTCTTTCCTTAACTATTTTTTCGGGAACTAACTAGAAAGAACTATTTCTTTGAAAAATTTTAATCATTTTCTCGTGGCTCTATCACCTTCCTACATTGCCTTTCAGCTTTCTTTGATTTCAAGCCTAATTAAACAGCGTAGCATTGACATTGATAATAATTTATCTGGGCGGTAGATGCCCGCTTATTTATTTGGTAACTTTCGTCATTAAACCGCTTTACAAACAAATTCCGCTCTAGTTTCGATCTAACTTACGTAACGGAACTTCTAGACAAGCCAAGGAGATAAACTTCCATCCTCCCGAGTGACTTCGAACTTGTTTACAGGAACACATGCAAAACTACAGGGGGAAGGCTTTCGGTACTCTCGAGCCACACGTGTTTGCTTTGGCCGAGTCGGCTTATAGCTCCCTCAAGGTAAGCAAACGTTTCACTTGTCTTTGCCAAGTTATACACTTAAACTGACGCTTATAATCTAAATAAACATGCTGTTGAAACTGTCATTCATAATTAGTGTTAGTAACTGTTTGTTTGTAATGATTTAATAATGATGTAAACAAAGTCTCTGACAATTTTGTATTATTTCTAAGATGCACTGTGTAAAGTTGGGTACCTGTTATAATTTAATGTGAAACGTAGGGTTGGGCCATTTACTACTAAATTAATGGTACAGTCAGAAGACTAGTATACCTACTTGTTTTTCTTAAAAAATCTGAATCAGATAATGAATCAGCATGGGATTAGTAATTTTCCCTATCCGTCTTCGAACGGCTGTGTAACTAAAACCTATACGACTCGTCTAGACTGGCGTGAATGACCACAAATAAAGGGATATATTAGTACGAACTGCTTAATATTATTAACAACTATCAGCGTGCAAGTGATCATTAAATATCTGGGTAACAATTACGTAAATTATTAACGTGATGAAAAAGGAGACGCGAAACTTTGCCAGAGATGAAACTCAGCGGAAACAAGTTATCCGACGTTTTTAGGGTTCCATAAAACATAGAAACGGAACCCTTATAGATTCGTCATGTCTGTCTGTCTGTCTGTCCGAATGTCACAGCCACTTTTTGCCGAAACTATGAGAACTACACTGTTGTTGGCAAGTAGATGTATTCTGTGAACCGCATTAAGATTCGAACAAAAAAAAAAAGTTAGGGTTACCGCATTAAGATTTGAACAGAAAAAAAATAGGGTTGCCTCCCATACTGAGAACTGAAACTCAAAAATTTTTTTTTCATCAAACCTACACGTGTGGGGTGTCTATCGACAGGTCTTCAAAAATGATGTTGAGGTTTCTAAAATCATTTTCGTCTACACTGAATAATTTGCGCGAGAGACACTTCCAAAGTATACATAAGGTAAAATGTGTCCCCCCCCCCCCTCTAACTTCTAAAGTAAGAGAATGAAAAATCTAAAAAAAATATATGACGTACATTACCTTGTAAACTACCAACGAAAATTAGTTTGAACTCGATCTGATGAGTAGTTTTTTTAGTACGTCATAAATGCACTATTATTGAAACTTCGATCAAAGTTACAACGAACTACAAGAATTATGTGTACTATGTATATTATGATACTTGCTGCAACGGAACCCTTCATGGGCAAGTCCAACTCGCGCTTGGCCACTTTATTACTAATTCTTATTTGTACAAGAAATTAGATACATTTGACTGTTTTACTACAGTCTTATTATAACTGTGGCATTATACTGTGATTATGATTTTAAATGATTGATGAGTCCCAATATTTCATTGGTACCGAGAAAGCTTATAGCTGACGAATACGGATTGTTACGAGATTACGACGATACGGTGCTTAATATTATAATATTCATATTATATTACATTTATTCATATTAGAATATCCATTTAAAATCAACTATCGTCGAAATAGCTTATGGTCTGCTCTTCTTTCAAAGTTCTTAATATAAGTGATGGTATCTCCCAGAACGGTGAAAAGAACCAGTCAGTAGTGATATCGGGCGAGAGTGGCGCTGGCAAGACGGAGACCACCAAGCTAATACTGCAGTACCTGTGTGCCGCGGGTGGACAAGCGACCTGGGCTGAACAGCAGATCCTGGAAGCCAATACTGTGCTGGAGGCGTTTGGTAAGTTAATGGGAAAATATAGCTATGTAAAATTAGTAAACAGTGTTTTTTTTATATTAATGAGTGACGAGACGAGCTGGACATTTGCTTGATGGTAAGCAACATGCCTGCCACATAACAGCACAGTGACACACGGCTATTGGAACATGAAGAGTCCAAATCATTACCTTGCACTGCACTGCGCTCGTCACCGTTACAGAGTTCTAAGATATTATATCTCTAAGCCCAGTAACTTCTCTGGAAATATTGCCCTTCAAACCGGAACACAGTAACGCTTACACATTACGGCTTGGCGGTAGAATAACTGGCATAGGTGTGGTACTTCCCCAGGCGGACTTTTGAAAAGTTTTTCAAACAGTCTTTTTCAAGTCGACATCAACGTCCAATCGCTCGTGAAGTTTTGAAAAGAAATCCCGTTTTTAACCAATTTTGTTCGAAGTAATTATGCTATGCAAATGAGTTTATTGTGAACTTTACGATTTCAGGTAACGCAAAAACTGTCCGTAATGACAACTCGTCACGTTTCGGGAAGTTTGTGGAGGTCCGGCTCGACCACCGAGGGGGAATCAAAGGCGCGGTCCTCAGAGACTTCCTCCTAGAACGGGCGAGGATCACGGGACCGGCGCCGAAGGAGACTAATTACCATGTGTTTTATCAACTCGTGGAAGGAGCTAAGGTGAGTGAACGGTCCTTATAGCTCTAGTTTGATCCGATAAATGTTGATGATCAATTCGCCGCTAAAAATGGCGGTTTTTTTTCACAACTTACTCAATAAAATGAAAGTATCTTCTCTAGACTCTAAATCTTGACTAGTAGAATACTAGATGACAAATTTCTACTATGACAAATTTCAAAAGTGACGTCGTTTTATTACGTCGAAAAGGGAACATCGTTTCATGGTTGATGTTCCAAAGACACGAACGAAGAGATTTGACTCTACTTTTGATGATAAGAACGTCTAGGCCTGTGGTATTCTACACGTTGCCTGAGTGGGTTTTCCCCGATGGTTACCTACAAGCGGTGTGTCTTCAAATCGAGAGTGAATCGGTTTCTTCTAGGTAAACACGCTCCATCGTACACCCCATCGTCGCTTAACATCAGGCGAGATGGCGGTCCAGTGTATGCCTATAAATGTTAAAGTAAAAAAAAACCAAGCCGCCACAAAATTTCGGTTTTCTTAATTTTGTTATTTATGATAATAAGAGACTATGTATGTGACTATGAGAATATGAGTAGAGACTGATAAGTCTCTACAATAACTTAATCTATGGTACTTCTTATTCAAAATCACCTTTATTCCCTTGTCACAATGGTTCGTTCTAACTTCTAGCATAACGCAGAACTGCGTAGCACGCTCCGTCTCCGCGATGGCGTCGGTTTCAAATACCTCAACCCGGAGGACTTGGAAGCTCGCGCCGGCCGCGGCGGTGAACAAGGGAAGCTGGAGGCGCTACAGTTGGCGCTGACAGTTCTCCAAGTGCCTCCGCATATGTGCGAGGGACTCTTCAAAGTATTAGCTGCTGTTCTGTGGCTTGGGAATATACAATTCCAGGTAATCTATCTGCAACAACTTATTTCATTTGAAAAAGTAGAGCTAGGCGTGTTGAACTTACTGCACCGTTTTCCAATTTTTACCGTATTTGTACTTGAAATTCTCTGTTGTATTCTTAGCTTAAATTTGACTCTGAACAGTTAACGATTCTCGGAAATATATGGTCATTAGTGTTAATGACTATACATAGTGTCGGTAAAAGTAACCTTTCACGCCAACACTTGAACCCAAGGAGCTATACTGCTAAAAAGCCGCTAGCTCGAACCCACAAGTATGGCTTGATGACAGATGACAGATTAACAGAGATGACGATAATATTTATTTCAGGACGTAGACGGTGAACGCACATCGTTAGCCCCAGAAGACAGCGAAGCAGTAGAGGCGGTGGCCACGCTACTCGGTTTGGCGCCGCCGACTGCGAACAAAGTGTTATTGGAACGACAGATCAACGTGCGAGGCAATGTCACTGACATCCCCCTTCGACTGCCCGAGGTAATTGACAAATTGAAAATCATTAAAACAACGTTTCCTTTAAATTGTGTTCATTAGTTTGTTTCTACTCGATGTACTCCGAAACTGTAGGAGTAACAAGCTATCCTTCGACTTACACATATACCCAATCCTTTAGATGTTGTAAGTTCTGAGGATGTAATTGTAAAATACTAGGAACATCCCACGGTTTCCCTTGCGTTGTTCATGATCCCGTCTTGGGATACAAAGTAGCCTACATGTTTATAGTATCTATTATCTAACTATGTACCAAACCCCTTCAATAGTTTATGCTTAATCGAGTATTAAACACCCAAACATACCTACATACAAACTTTCGCATTTATATTATGTACTTGGATTTGATCTATAACGCCTTGGTACATGACAAGCACGAGATCAAAGTCGTAATATGCATACTTCGAAGATACGCCGATTTTATCTTCGCACCGTGTCTATCGTGTTATATGTAATGTCCAATCTGTCCATGCTCCGTTTTCTAATTTCTTCTTACTAGTTGTACGAGTACGAGTCACCTGAGGAAGGTCGGGTTTTGGTTCAACGCATAGCACTGGTGATCCAGTGATTTAACGTGACCAGCAATCTGGAGAATTTTAGTCAAAGTACTCAGAACACGCTGTTTTCCTAACTATGTTTCCTTTTACCGTTCACATCTAATCATGATGACTGATGACAAACCTCCATAATCTTACTATTATACTATAACCTTACTGGTACCGTTGGTTGGTGGTCCAGGCGCGCACGTTCGGTGGCTCGTTCGTCACGTGAACTCGTGCGCGACGCCGTGCTTAGCACGCCATTTTGACAGCCGTTAGTAGTAGGGGTTACATTTCTAACTCAGTACGAAAAACTTTGAAGAGTGGCAAATTCTACGTGAAAGCGCCCGATCAAATATATACAACAAGATGGCGGCTCTATATATACTCGCACTAACTCTGAGAGATATACAGCCAGGAAGAGAGAGGGTATGTGTGTTAAATCTAGCGACGATGACAACCTTTCATATCTTATATATACTGTTTCATGTGTGTTTACTTCAGGCGCGAGAGAACCGGCACGCGATGGCACGCGCGCTATACTCGCGCACGTTCGCGTGGCTCGTGCGTCACGTGAACTCGTGCGCGGCGCCCGGCCGCGAGGCGCCCCGCTCGATGGGCGTGCTCGATATCTTCGGCTTCGAGAACTTCGCCAGCAACTCGCTGGAGCAGCTCTGCATCAACTACGCGAACGAGAAGCTTCACATGTTCTTCAATAACTACGTGTTTGCTCTCGAACAGGAAATTGTAAGTGAAAATACATTTTTAATCGACCCTAAAAATTCTCAATTTGTTTGTTTTTTTTTCGTATGTATTTGACGCGATAGCGTGACCCAATTGTGAATAGATTTTGATGGTAATTTTTTTTTATTGGTAGACCATAATAGTTCAGTGGTGGTCCCATATACATTTTAGCGATCGATGTAACGTTTTTAGGGTTCCGTAGCCAAATGGTAAAATACGGGACCCTTATAGATTCGTCATGTCTGTCTGTGTGTCCGTCCGTATGTCACAGCCACTTTTTCCCGAAACTATATAAATAAATATTGGTGGACAATTCACACACAACACCATTTGAACCCCCTGCGCCCCGTAAAACAATGTGAAAAAGTTTATTAGCAAGCCAAATAAATGTCTTGCGTCCTCCTATGGTAAATCCTCATAGTTCAGAGGGGGGGTCCCATATATATTTTATCGAAATCAATGTTATGGTTTTCGTAATATGAACAAAAAGCTAAAATATGATTTCATGTATTTAGGTGATATAACTAGTGATTACTTCATATGAAATTTGGTCGAGCGTCCGAATTTGATTTTAAATTGAAGTCGGTTTTTGTTATGCGTTTTACCATGCAAATCGTTTTTTAATGTTTATTTTCTCTTTCAGTATCGACAAGAAGGAATAGTATACAATCAAATTCAATTCACCGACAACGCGGCGTGTTTGGAACTGCTCGAGAAACCGCCTAGAAGCTTGCTCAAATTGCTCAGCGAACAGTGCCATATGCCGAAGGTAACACGAAGCGCTAAATTCCAAAAATATTAATAACGCTCCTTTATATGTTACTAGCAGCGCCCCGCGGTGCTACCCGCGAAGTTCCCATTCCCGTTGTTTTTCCGGGATAAAAAGTAGCCTATGTGTTCCAAATTTCAGCCTGATCCGTTCATACGTTAGGACGTGATTGAGCAACAAACATCCATACATTCACATTTATAATTTTATTATAGTAGGATTTATTTCTATCTATACTAATAATACTATAAAGAGAGAACGATTTGCGACTTGTGTTTATATGTAAGAAATAGGTAATCTTCTGAGCCACTGTTGAGTGTAGTAAGTGAGAATGTTATCAGGTAGGTATGCTCTAAGTATTTGTAGTAATAGAGTGTAAGTATGACGTAGGTTAGGGCCTGTGCCTTATGCGCTATCCCAAAGTTTTGTAGGCAGGAGTAGTGACCTAACTACTCCAACAGGCAGGAGTAGCGACCTAACTAACCCAACTGCCATACGTACACGATCCTTTTATAAAAAATCTGCACCACTGCATGGATGACAATTAACATAAACACACCATTTAAAAGGTACAGTTCTTCGAGATGGCCAAATACTATATTTTATGAGAATTAATACAAAATAGATAAATAACTCTTGAAGATTTTTTTTTAATTTAGTTTTTTGATGGCACACTACGTTACATTAGCTTACGTTAGATGATTGTTTAACCCGGACGAAGTCTGGATGGACTGCAAGTTATGAAAATATTACTTCAAGGTCTAAACAAATATTACCGTTTTATTAACTATTTTATCTAAAGGCTTTCAAAACTAAATTTTGTGGTGCTTCCAGGGTTCAGACAGCGCCTACTTAACGAACATCCAAGGCGAGTTCGGCGAACACCAGAGCTTCGTCAAAGGCTCTCGCCGCAAATGGGAGGAAGAGTTCGGCGTCCAACACTACGCGGGCAACGTATCGTACAGCGTCCAGGGGTTCGTCGACAAGAACAGAGACACGCAGCAAGACGCGTTCATAGACCACCTCAGCCGGTCGGCCAACCCGTTCGTTCGGGAGCTGGCCGATTACGTGCAAGATCTGGCTCCACCGTCGCATGTAAGTTTTGATTTTATTTAATCAATCATATGCAAACTTCGCCAATACATAGACATAATTAGTAATGAAAATTACCTTAAAAAATAAAATTTGGCCTGTACTTATTTGTTGTCAAATTTGTAACCAATCAGGCATCAAATAAGAAGTAACATTCTCGAAAATGTATTTTAAGTGGGCTTCAGAAGTGTGGCTTTACTGTGACAATACGATAAAGCATCGTAATATCGTGTAAACATTAAAGGCCGGGTCACACAGAGGCGATCCGATAGCGATAGCGATCCGAGACGGGATTTTTTGTAATGTTCGAATTTGTATGCAACCTGACACACAGCAAGCGGGCGCGATCCCATACTCGGTATCGGATCGCTATCGCTATCGGATCGATATCACTATCGGATCGCCTCTGTGTGACCCGGCTTTAAAGATGATTGTGTAGAAAAACACTCATTCTGTTCTTCCTGTTTGTTTTATCTCAGGATATTTCGCTATCAAGTCCAAATTCAATGAGCACTACGCAGCGTGGCACGTCCAAGGGCCGTCCAACAGTCGTGGACACTTTCCGGTGTCAGCTGCAGTCGCTAGTCGATATGCTGCAAGCTACCGATGTCTGGTGAGTAAGCCAATATAGTATTAGCTAGTACTAGAGCAGATTAGCAAAATTTTAAAGTTCGGAATGAAGTTAAGGTGAAATAGAAAGGAATCGGTTTGGTTAGGTTAGAACTGTGACCAACAAGGCACAACCCAAGCGAGCGAAGCGAGCATTCCGCGGCAGCGGCCGGCAAAGTGCCAGAACCAAATCGCTTTTGTTTCAGTACACAGAGCACAAACATGAGAAAAATAATTATGAAAAAAATACTCCAATATTACCATCAACCTGTATAATATTTGTTCCAAATGAAAATGGCATCCCTGTAAATAAATTTCAGCAAAAAGGCAGAGAACCCTACCTAAATATATACTTTTTTTAAACCGAGTATACTCGGCATTCAAACCGAGTACCGAGGCCGAGTACGAGTATCAAAAAACCCGCCGAGTATGCCGAGTACCGAGTATCAACCGAGTACTCGGCCCATCTCTAGTTTTTATCTTGAAAGTATTCATCGATCCGTAAATTCTCAAGCAAGCGATGTTCTATTCATACTTCGCGCCAGTTGACGTGACGACAGATAATTATGGTGTTCTAGATATATTATTGTTTTAGAAATTAGGGGTAATGCTCTGGGAGTAATTAGTTGAAGTAAAATTGTTCATTTGCTTGAAAGATTTCTAGACAATTGTGTGTCTTACGTAAGGTTCAAATAATGTATCATTAAAATATTTTTTTAAACACCATTTTTAGCAAATAAATTATCGGTCAGTTTTTGTCTTCTACTTTGAAGTAACACCAGTGTTTCATCGCCGCAGGTACGTGCGCTGCATAAAGCCGAACGACACGAAGGTGGCGGGCAAGTTCAGCGACCAGCTGGTGTTGGAACAGCTGCGGTACCTCGGCATGAACGAGATAGTCCGCATCCGACGGGACGGGTACCCCGTGCACCTGCCCACGGACGCGTTCCAAGCGCGGTACCGGTGTCTGCTGCCGCATCCGAGGCAGAGACAGCCGGAAGTAGCGTGAGTAATCAGTTTCTTACTACTTTGAAGTACAATTAACAGTAGATGTAACCGCTGTTTAAGCTAAAGGCCACGAAAGCCGATACGATACGATAGCGGTACCGATGTCTGCCGCATCCGAGGCAGAGACAGCCGGAAGTAGCGTGAGTACTCAGATATAATACGTTTCTTACTAGATATTGGTTACTTTGAAGTACAAACAACCGTAATACGGGCGCTGCATAAGCCGAACGACACCAAAGTAGCGGGCAAGTTTAGCGACCCACTCGTACCGATACGATACGGTACCGATGTCTACTGCCGCATCTTAGGCGTGAAGGACAATGTTTCTAGGGAAATGACAGAGCATAGAGATAAAAACATATTATATATCTGGTTGATGAGCACAGTGCAGTGCTAGGTATTGATTTGGACTCGTGATTTCGTGTTGGATAGCTGAATGTCACTGTGCTGTTAGGGGCGGGCTTTACTTGCTATACTATATTGCTTACTATCAGGCACATGTCGTACTCGTCTCGTTACTATGTATAAAAATACATATATGTTTGTATACTATAGTCTGTGTTTTTAACAAACTTACTAGTACCGAGTATGTCTCTCGCACATTTCGGATATTGAGAGAGTGATATGGGTCATTGGTCGGGGTGGAGCCAACACCTTGTTCCTATTTTGAAATTTCTCAATTCATGAGAAAAAATCATTTGCTGTCTCAGTTACAGAGTATTAGGTAACTATGACGATGAAATCGAAAAAACCAAACTCAGATAAATAGAGGTTTGGCCCCATTAACAGAGGTAATTCAATGCCAAAGTGTTGGGACCTCAGCATGAGTTCCAGTTATGTAGGTTTTTTCAGGTGCCACTTAAACCAGTTTCACTGTATTAACAAATTTACAATGAATGTATATTTTAAGACTGCGATACGAAGCTTTCTTTTATGACTATGATTGTTGTTTCAGAACGATAACAGCGCTTGTGAACGCCCCCAAGAACGACTGGCAAATTGGTCACACCAAGATA
The DNA here is from genome assembly GCA_963693475.1 of Ectropis crepuscularia. Classification (NCBI taxonomy): domain Eukaryota; kingdom Metazoa; phylum Arthropoda; class Insecta; order Lepidoptera; family Geometridae; genus Ectropis; species Ectropis crepuscularia. The sequence goes on along the minus strand of OY856359.1, from coordinate 6,986,397 downwards.
TTCATGCGAACGTCGGTGCACGCGCCTTTAGAAGCGAAACGTACTGCTCTACTCCATTCCTCTGCACTACGGATACAAAAAGTAAGTAAAAACAAACATTACTCCGTTGCTAATAGGTCAGAATAATAACCATATAGTACATTTCAATGATAGACCCTGATTTATTATATTTATTTATTATGTATTTATTTATTGGGGTGCTACCAACTTAGTAAAAAGAATCTTTAAAATATTTCTTCGATTTAATTTAACGATTGATAGAAGTTGAAGTAGTTTTCTGTCCCCGTGATCTATCTTTACTGTGAAAAGCCCATTCGTAGCGGGTGAGTCGTGATTTAGTGTTTTATCTCACGAATCGACGCGAGCTTTACTTGGGGTAACAATGTTCACAAACACACTTTGAATGTGTGCGTGACTGCGGACGCTCTCAGTACTCTATATCGCCCGAGATGCGGGCGAAGTGTGCTGTGTGTATGTTTGTGTGTGTGTCTTTGAATTATACTTAGCGTGCACACATACTTAGCGTGTTTTTGCACGTAATCACAATAAGTCTAGACGTGGGTCGCTTCGTGAGATTAAGGTACTAAAATGGCAACTGTAGCAAACCGTATAACCGTAGTACATCACTACCTCAACGGTCGACTCGAGGCTGTCTCCCCGCGCGATATTTAAAACTAAAAGAGCGAGACAACACACGCCTCTCCATGCATGCACACGCACGCTTGCCCTATAACCCGCGAACATTTCTCGTGTTTCTTTATATGACGGGACAGCCCATACAACTCATTTGCTGTGAAAAGCATTTTTATAATAAAGATAGATCATGGCAGAACTATAATCTACTGATGGATTCTACTATTGATGAGATGAAACTACTATAACAGAGTGTTGTGTATTCTTCCCGCAGTGGTACAAGGGCGTGGTGTCCCGGCGACAGTACTTGGTGTGGCGCGGCGCCGCGGTGGTGCTGCAAGCGGCGTGGCGCGGCTGGAAGGAGCGAGCGCACTTCCTGCGCCGGCGCCGCGCCGCTCTCACGCTACAGCGGCACCTGCGAGGCGCCTTCGCGAGGGAGGTGGCCGCTGCGTTGCGGGAGATGAAACGAGTCAACGAGGAGATCAAACTCCGGGAGGAACGGAACAGGTACTTAGGTTAACCTTGTACTTTAAGACTTTGGGGTGACTCAATACGGTACGGTGTGGCGCCTTTGCGACCCTAACCTACGAGTAAGCCTTCCTACAGCTGTTCCTATGATGCATCGGGCCAACTATATTGTAATATTTGCGATCGAGTCTTCAAAACCAAGTTGCGGGAGATGAAACGAGTCAACGAGGAGATCAAGCTCAGGGAGGAACGGAACAGGTACTTAGGTTAACCTAGTACTTTAAGACTTTGGGGTGACTCAATACGGTACGGTGTGGCGCCTTTGCGAGCCTAACCTACGAGTAAGCCTTATATTATAATATTTGCGATCGAGTCTTCTAAACCAAGTTTGGCTTTTGCGAGTTCATGCTATAACTAATAGCCATTAAGGTCGCCGTCATCGAAATCGACGAGGACTATGTATCTTTCTGTACTTAATGTTAATATTTGTTGTATGTCCAGTCTTGCAGAGAAGGCGGACCAGGAACGCGTGGAGTTGGAAGCGATGGCGGGCCAGCTGCGCGGTCTCGGGTGCCCGGCGACGCGCGCCGACTCCGTCAACCTCGACAACCTGTTCGACTTCCTGGCGGAGGTGCCGGCGCAGCGCGGCGCGCCCGATGGCGAGCCCGACGCGCGCCAGCCGACCATCGCCGAGATCGGAGCCTCCATGGAGCGCCTGGCCGACGACTTGCACCACGAGGTCAGTGCATCACTCCGTCAACATACTGCACAACCTGAGGTCAGTAGATCACACCGTCACCATACTGCACAACCTGAGGTCAGTAGCTCACTCCGTCAACATACTGCACAACCTGAGGTCAGTAGATCACACCGTCACCATACTGCACAACCTGAGGTCAGTAGCTCACTCCGTCAACATACTGCACAACCTGAGGTCAGTAGATCACACCGTCACCATACTGCACAACCTGAGGTCAGTAGCTCACTCCGTCAACATACTGCACAACCTGAGGTCAGTTGATCACTCCGTCACCATACAGCACAACCTGAGGTCAGTGGATCACTCCGTCACCATACTGCACAACCTGAGATCAGTAGATCACACCGTCACCATACTGCACAACCTGAGGTCAGTAGCTCACTCCGTCAACATACTGCACAACCTGAGGTCAGTGGATCACACCGTCACCATACTGCACAACCTGAGGTCAGTGGATCACTCCGTCACCATACTGCACAACCTGAGGTCAGTGGATCACTCTATCACCATACTGCATAACCTGACGTCAGTGGATCACTCCGTCACCATACTGCACAACCTGAGATCAGTAGATCACACCGTCACCATACTGCACAACCTGAGGTCAGTAGCTCACTCCGTCAACATACTGCACAACCTGAGGTCAGTGGATCACACCGTCACCATACTGCACAACCTGAGGTCAGTGGATCACTCCGTCACCATAATGCACAACCTGAGGTCAGTGGATCACTCTATCACCATACTGCATAACCTGACGTCAGTGGATCACTCCGTCACCATACTGCATAACCTGAGGTCAGTGGATCACTCCGTCACCATACTGCACAACCTGAGGTCAGTAGATCACACCGTCACCATACTGACGACTTGCACCACGAGGTCAGTAGATTATACTTCCTAAATGTCCTTATTATGGCCCTAATTCTCTCCTTGTGAAAAAATGCTCAGCGGTGAGAACACAAAGTGGGCTGGCTGCAAGCCACCAAGCACGGCGCCGCCATGAAGAGTCTGTTGTTGCGAATAGTGTTTCACAAGACGACAGCCGGGTCATGAAGTTACTATGCTAGAGCTCTTTTATTTTGGTCTGTCCGTCTTTATTTCCTTTGGCCTTTACAGTATTATGGCAACATTTTTTTTAAATTCAGTTTTTATCACACTAAAGTCAATCGTAAACCGCGGTAGCGTAGCATTACAGTACCGGCTAACCTACCGCTTTCAACGATGTTTATCTTATCTGTTGTGTACGCTTACATTTACTCGGTACTTTCAAAGAAGCCTCAAAATCCATAATCTGTAGTTTTGTGTAAAATATGAAATAACATTGTACACGTTTCGTTGTACCAGTTGGAACACGTGCTAGCCAACGAGATGTCCAAGAGCCTCGACGAGACGGAGCGCAAGCCCGACGGCGCCGACTCTGACGCGTGTCCGCCGCCGCCACCTTCGTCGCTGCCGCTCCAGAATATTCTGACGCCTGCCAACTCGATGACGTCGTCGGTCAACGGAGTCATGACGTCGTCTCTTACTAATGGTAACCTATATTATGTATTATAAATAAAAATACTTATTTTTACTAATAGGGAATGCATTTTGTTATTGACAAATTCTAAAGCTACAAATTTGTTAAAGTAATTTTCCAACTAGAGAGCTTCATTAAACGGACGTTCAATTTTGGAGATCGCGTTTTTAGGCCGACCTGTGTAATATAGTTAGCAAAAATTGGACAAAACGAGTGATCGAGCTCAGTGGCGGGCGTTTTGAGAGGCCTACAGTAAACAAATGTGGTCTGATGACGATTATTCAGAAGTAACATTCGTTGTAAATTGACGCAAATGAAGCTAAGGAGAATGCTAGCAACTATAAACGGTTTTAAGATGCTACTGGTCACTGACACTGCAGACCTACGTCGTAAACTCTTACTTAAACGATTTCAGTGTCTCGTCTTTTTTCCGTGTAAAAATTATACTCGTAAAACATCAAAGTACGTATTTGATCCCAGGCACAGAATAAATATTAGTACAAGTATAGAACACTCACTTAGCGAAAACAATTATATAAATAGCGACTCTTGCTGGGACATAACAAAGTTCAATTCAGCTCGCAATACCTGTCGCGATTTTCAAATAAACATTTGCGCTCTTTCTAACGCGTAACTCTGTCCCTGTCTAGCGCGGAGGCTTGTCGACATATCTAATAACAATATGCGCGGGAAACGTATTGCGCGAGCGCTCAGCCGTGCGTCCGACAACCGACTGGCACTTGTTCCCTGGGAGGAACGGTGTAGCTGTAGGCTAAAACCGCGCGACCATGTGCGAGTGATGATGCACTGTCCCAGGTATATCGCCGATGTCGAACGGCGACGCGATGACGTCGTCGCTGATCCTGCCGCCGCCGCCGCCGCCGCTGTCGGACGGCGACGGAGACCTCCAGTCTCCGCTGTTCCCCCCGCCCCCCGCGTGCACCCTGCCGGAGCCCGCGGGGCCGCCGCCCCCGCCGCCGCTCAATGCTAAAGGTTAGCTGCTTATAAGATCATATGGGCCCTGAGCTGAAATTTCCACACTATTTTAGCGACGGTGAACTGTAGTCACCGGTGCTTCTCCCAACGTCAGTGTAGACACAGCCTGAAATTCGCTATAGTTTGCCATCGGTTGCCATCCGTGCGTATTTGTCTTTTTATACAAAGAAACTCAATTTTTTGCCTGGCCATTTTCATCGATGGCTTTACATACGTTTTTTTTAATACTTCGTAGATACCCATCATATTGCAGAAACTTAAGATAGCCTTTATTAAATTTTCACAAAAAAGTTTTTTATGTAACCTCTAAATGTATTTACTTTTTACCGTAAATAAATAACCGTGAAAAATTGCTAAGCCGCTTGCTTAGACCGCGGCGCGCGGCAAGTATGCAATGTTTTTCAACTACCCACTATAAATTGTAATCATTTTAAATGTATAATTAATTGTACCCACAGACACAACCCCGCCGGAGCTGACGAACGGCGTGATTCCAAACGGCAAGCTCACCGTACTGAATGGCAAGGAGCCGATCTACGAGTCGGTGATACCTCGGCCGCCGGACGCGCCTCCGCCGCCTGTGGCGTCACCGCTGTCCGAACCATCCGATAACAATAATGGGTGAGATATATCCTAAAAATTGCGCTCGGAGTACAGATATTTTTGTCGAATAAAGAGGGAATCACCTATGTGAACAATGATCTTGTAGAGCAAAGCGCTACAGAAATGAGAGCATCGCTGGGACTCAGCAAGTGTTACAAGAAGACTATGTTCAATAATAAAAAAAAACACATTTTTTCAGTTCGATCGCGCAGCAAAATCCCTACCGCCTCCAAGCCTTAGCCGTAAGGAACTTCGTTCCAAAAAAATATTAAGCACATTATACGTTTCTTCTTCAGGCTTCCACCGGATTTGGAGCCTCCGGCAATGACCATTCCCGTTGCGTTGGTGACGTCACAGGAGAAGGCTCCCCCACCACCGCCCATCCCCATGGACACGTGCATCAGCCCGCCGCCCACCATGAACGGGGAAGCTAATGTAAGTAGAAATGCGATAATTGCACCGCAATGAAGGAAAAACTATGCTCGATTTATATATCTGTGAATTTTGGTTCCAAAGCTAAGAATAAGAGGTTCAACTAAGTTTAAGAATATATTTATCAAAATAACGAAAGTGCGTTAGTTTTTACGATAAGTTCTACAAAAATAAAAACATAGCCAACCTATAGGAACCTCGGGAACTCGTGTAGGACACGAGTAGAGGAACCCGTCAACCGTTCAATCAGTCAACATTAAGACAAGATTTTAAGTAAACATCATGGGTTAATTTTTGACTGACTTCGAAAGAGAAACAGATGATATGTTTGATTAAGTTCATAATAATATACCTATGTAAAATTTCAGATTACCACCAACTGAAATAGTTTAAAAAAAGATAGATGTATTTATTTACTATAGTGCTCGCAGTATAAGTCTGCGCGCGACTGGTGGCGTACTTAATGTTGCCAGGTCAAGCTAATAGGTTCCCTTCCCGTTCATTGGGAACGTACAACTTCATAAAACAGGAACGGGAAGGGATTTTTCAGGGAAGCAATTTAAGTAATTACACAACAACTGAGACTCAAGAACAAATGTCTCGAAGTAATGAACGCCTTTGCAGTGCTGGTTTGGTTCAGTATGTGACCAAGTATCATTGGTAATTAGTACAGGCTGTCTGAGTCTCTTACCACCAGGAAAACTTTATTATAGTTTATTACATTATAAAAAATCTGTCATTTTCAACCTACACCAACATTGAAATAACAAGAATTTAATTTAAACTTGTAAATCTTTTATTGAGACCATAAATAACACTATTTTAAAATTTGGCGCATGAGCGTTCTATTAATGAGTCATTGGCTTCCATAGAGTCATCTTCTTTTTTCAATAGAGTTAAAATCACAGCGGTAACCGCAAAACTTCCTGTTCATGTTCCTTTAACAGTTATTCTACTTGGTATTGTGGTCTTCTTTGTGCCTCTTTATTCGAGTAACTGCGGATTTGTCCTACAATCTTCAAAATTTATTGAAGTGAAAACTTCTATAGGCGCGCTATAGACAGAATTTTCGTGGGCTGTGAAATGGATTCATCAATCGTCACGCTTGGATATGATAATGGATCGGATCGGATCGGATATGAAATCTTCGGGTAAACTCGGTAAAAACGGCCAGGTAGGTACCAGGGCACAGATCAGAAAATAGTTACTTCGTAACAGATGCATCACTTCCATACAAAAGTGCAAATACCTACACGATAATAACCTAAACTGTCGTATACTACTTACCTACTGTTACTTGTAAGCAAAAATACACCTTAACACACCCACGCAGAGTTGTAAATGCCGTGCGCACCGTGTGACTTGTCGTCTGCTTACGTCATTGACCGAACGTGCTAGGGTTGTACGAAATGGTGGTAGGTGGTAGTAGTGGTAGGACTCTTGGCAGAGTCCGCCTGAGGAAGGACTACACCTTTGCCAGTTATTCTACCGCGAAGCAGTAATGTGCAAACGTTACTGTGTTTTTTTTTAAATAAAGAGCTACGAGACGAGCAGGACATGTGCCTGATGGTAAGAAACATGCCTGTCACATAACAGCACAGTGACACGCAGCTATTGGAACATGAAGAGTCCAAATCATTACCTAGCACTGCACTGCGCTCGTCACCCAGAGATCTAAGATGTTATATCTCTAAGCCCTGTTATTTCACTGGAAACATTGCCCTTCAAACCGGAACACAGTAATGTTTGCACATTACTGCTTGGCGGTAGAAGAACTGACAAAGGTGTGGTACTTTCTCAGGCGGACTCTGCTAATAGTCCTACCACTACAGTACTCCATTAGACAAGCCCTTTCATTTGATACACATATAGAGGTAGGTGGTGAAAACATATTTTGTCCGCGATTTTGTGGAGGGGGGCATTTTGAATCGATATTAACCAAACATAGCTAAGAACCACCGCACAAAAATATACCTTTTTAAAAAAATCGACGTCAAACTTATAACACGCTTTTTTGGGCGGGGGTTAAAAAATGGTTCACAATTAGCTGAGCTATCGCGAAACATACTTACATCCAATAAACAAAATAAGCCCAGAACCCAGAACCGCCTCCTTCTTTGAATTCGGTTAAAAATTCTATAGCTTTTTTTTAAGTAGGTACGTTTTATAGTAAATTGATACTGAAGTTTATTTTGGTTATACAATGTAGGTAGTTGTAAGTTGGTTTCATACCGTCGAATAAATAAACAAATTAGTATCATTAATTATGTATATGAATATTAAAAAAAGTATCTCGTCAAATTATGCGACATAATAAAAATTGGGTAAATTACTACTACATTTCAGTTTCTTGCTATTGCAGCCATTCACAATACAATAACGCCGCGACATTATTTATGCGCGCACTCGGCGTTCGTTCACACGTCAACTCAGGCAAACGGCCGGCGGCCTTGTGATTTTAGTACATCCGGGAGGACGCGAACGAGTAGGTACTAAGCTCGCGCCGTTTAGCCAGTGACGAGGGTGTGTAACAGAAACAGTAAAGAGTTTCGATTACCTACCTCCAACAGCCCAGCGTTTATCTCCAGATACCAGGACAACAGAAATATAAAAGATTTGCGTTTGCCCCTAGGTACCAGTACCAGGGCAACAGAAATAGTAGAGTTGCAATATTCTGTATAATTACGTTGATATAAAACTAGATGGCGCAACCATCGATTTAGCTGGCGGTGTTGAAATTATGCGAATGTACATAGACCTACGATGGTTTAACAAATAACAAATATTTTGTCTCGACAGGGTGATAAATTAGACAATTCAATTAAAAGTGAAAACATATGAGTCACAAGTTTTCACTTCTATCGGCAGTTCCTATGACTGCCAATTTTTTTAATTTTTCTTAAGCCACTTTTGGCTTTCTTCTTTTACATTGCCCATTGTACCCGCTTTATTTATCTGAGTGCAGTGGTATAATGCGTTGTCCATTGACAGTACGTTCTGAAACGCCTATAATAAAAATACAGTAATTAATACAGAGTTAAGGATCAAAGAGCATCCAAGCTAACGTTGAAAAACAAATTAAGTAAAATTTCTTTTGGCCCACAGATTTTCCCCTAAGTGATAAATGAACCTGAGGCTGTTAGGTGAAAGGGTAGATCGGGTGAACATGGAACCGCCGAGTGTACCCGAGCGAGAAAGATACAATCAGCTGATCTTCACTGCTGTGTCACTGTGTTTTCTATTTTGATTTGTTTATTATGAACAAAAAAAACATTTATAACTAGTTTCTCACATTCGGTCTTAAGCACTCACATTTTTTCCCACGGGTAAATTGGCGATAAAACAATCAAACCCAAAGCAGCACCTCAACCTAAAGCCTCAGCTTTAAAATATGCCGATAATAGGTGGAGATTTGATTGCTATGGTATTAGTTGTCAAATAGCTCTGCGTTTGGAAAACTGCAATTTTGGCCCGTTATTGTATCGTTCTTCTTCACAACCACGATTGATTTTCAAGAACCAGCCACGGCCAGCACTTTTAATCACTTTCGGCATAATAAAAGCTATTATTACTTTGGAAATTAATAAATACATCAATCGTAAACAAACTTTTGTCAACTGACGTGAACAAGAAGTTGACGGCCTGTCAATTAGTTCCATATTTTGCTACGTGCAGAGTTATATTACGAGCACTCTATTATAGTGCTCGCAGTATAAGTCTGCGCGCGACTGGTGGCGTACTTAATGTTGCCAGGTCAAGCTAATAGGTTCCCTTCCCGTTCATTGGGAACGTACAACTTCATAAAACAGGAACGGGAAGGGATTTTTCAGGGAAGCAATTTAAGTAATTACACAACAACTGAGACTCAAGAACGAATGTCTCGAAGTAATGAACGCCTTTGCAGTGCTGGTTTGGTTCAGTATGTGACCAAGTATCATTGGTAATTAGTACAGGCTGTCTGAGTCTCTTACCACCAGGAAAACTTTATTATAGTTTATTACATTATAAAAAATCTGTCATTTTCAACCTACACCAACATTGAAATAACAAGAATTTAATTTAAACTTGTAAATCTTTTATTGAGACCATAAATAACACTATTTTAAAATTTGGCGAATGAGCGTTCTATTAATGAGTCATTGGCTTCCATAGAGTCATCTTCTTTTTTCAATAGAGTTAAAATCACAGCGGCAACCGCAAAACTTCCTGTTCATGTTCCTTTAACAGTTATTCTACTTGGTATTGTGGTCTTCTTTGTGCCTCTTTATTCGAGTAACTGCGGATTTGTTTAATTTTTCTTAAGCCACTTTTGGCTTTCTTCTTTTACATTGCCCATTTTACCCGCTTTATTTATCTGAGTACAGTGGTATAATGCGTTGTCCATTGACAGTACGTTCTGACACGCCTATAATAAAAATACAGTAATTAATACAGAGTTAAGGATCAAAGAGCATCCAAGCTAACGTTGAAAAACAAATTAAGTAAAATTTCTTTTAGCCCACAGATTTTCCCTTAAGTGGTAAATGAAGCTGACGCTGTTAGGTGAAAGGGTCGATCGGGTGAACATGGAACCGCCGAGTGTACCCGAGCGAGAAAGATACAATCAGCTGATCTTCACTGCTCGGCTGTTCAAAATCAAAACCTAGCAAGGGACATTTTTGGCAAAATACTTTTTTTAAACCAATCTACACAAAAATTTGAGCTGCATCTAATGCAAAAACAACCATATTTATATCGTCATTAGAACTATAGTTATGAAAATGCCAAACCTAGCAAGTGCACGTCTTAGTCCGGTATAACAAAGTCAAAAATCTAGTAACTAACATTTCCAAATCCAAAACCCTATTAACTACGGTACATACTAGGTTTTTGAATTTGTAAAGTAGACTTACTAGATTTATGAATTTGGGATAAGCCCTATGCTAGGTTTTTGAACTTGGAATTATGTCATACTAGGTTTTGGTTTTAAAAAACCAGTGAAGTATGCAACGAAATTTCCAATGACTACTTATAGTAAATTATAGCAAGTCAGTGTGAACTGAGAAGTTAGTGCGCGGGGTAGGAGGGAGTAGGGGGGGGGGGGGGTAAATGCGTATTTAAACTGTCCATACAGACTGATTCTCCCTTGTTTGTGATAACAACTTTAAATGTAATTTTTCTTGGACAAACAACGTTTCATATTTCTTACATAATATTCGTTTTGTTTAATTTCTGTTCACATATTTTTTGTTTCCAATGACATAACATTAATACAACAACGATAACGCTAATGTTCAAATAGTATAGTATTGATTTCATATAATAGTCGTTTGAGTTCTTCCTTGTTTTCCTTCAAGCCGCGAACATGCATATTTACATTTAGGCAGCGGTTTTGCTCGCGTGTTATGGGAAAGTTCCACAAATAGTACAATTTTATTACTGAAGATAGGTGATTTTGAAAATTATTGTTTATTATAATTCTAAAGAGTTTTTTAGTCATAGTGACATATTTAGCACCAATAGGTGCTAAATATGTCCTCGCGAGTGTAATAACACTCGCGAGGAAGACAAGCCGAATATGATTTATTTTCGTAAATGAACAATGATAATTTTGATTGTTTGATAAAACAATTCAAACACCTAGTAACTACCTTACTTACTAGGTTTTTATTTTGGATTTCATGTGATACCTATTTTAGATTTCCCAAATCAAACTTAAGTAAGGCACATAAAACTTGTACAGATAGACATAAATTGAGTTAAACTAGCTCATTATGTAAAGCAAACTGTATTTATCAATTTCAAAATGAAAACAGTACAAAAAGGATGTTGTATTCTGAATGGTCAAAGTAAATGTTTCTTTTCCTTCTCCTATAAAATTTGCTCAATGCTCTTGCTAGGTTTTGATTTTGGACAGCCGTGCTGTGTCACTGTGTTTTCTATTTTGATTTGTATATTATGAAAAAAAACATGTATAACTAGTTTCTCACATTCGGTCTTAAGCACTCACATTTTTTCCCACGGGTAAATTGGCGATAAAACAATCAAACCCAAAGCCGCACCTCAACCTAAAGCCTCAGCTTTAAAATATGCCGATAATAGGTGGAGATTTCATTGCTATGGTATTAGTTGTCAAATAGCTCTGCGTTTGGAAAACTGCAATTTCTCCACCATTCTCCACCTTTTATCGGCATATTTTAAAGCTGAGGTTTAAAATATGCCGATAAAAGGTGGAGATTTGATTGCTATGGTATCCCTACATGTTAGTTGTCAAATAGCTCTGCGTTTGGAAAACTGCACTTTTGGCTCGTTATTGTATCGTTCATCTTCACAACCACGATTGATTTTCAAGAACCAGCCACGGCCAGCACTTTTAATCACTTTCGGCATAATAAAAGCTATTAATTATTTTGGAAATCAATAAATACACCAAACGTAAACAAACTTTTGTCAACTGACGTAAATAAGAAGTTGACGTCCTGTCAATTAGTTCCATATTTTGCTACGCGCAGAGTTATATTGCGAGCACTCTATCCATCTGCCCATTAGTCTGTGTCAGTTTAGACTTGTAAATTCTTCGGTTTTTGTTTTCATTTTTTTTTTTTGGTGGTAAAGGGTATTTGTATTGTATGCCAGGTAATATTACTTGCCACTAATATTGCCTGATAACTAATACCTATATTACATTAAAATATTCGTGTAACTAATAACTATATTCCAGCAATGAAGATAATTAAGTTTTAAATATTGTACGAAGATATATGTAATTTTGTGTATCCTAATAATTCTGACATATAAATTGGCTTTACGAAATAAATGATTTTTAAAGTCCTATATCCAATCTCCGACAGAGTACAGACCGTAGCGCGCGTCGCAAAGAACGCGTGGAACGTCGCTTGCACCAGATGGAGGCCGCGTCGCCGCCGGGCTCGGCCGTGCCTCCAATCACGCCCCCCGCGGACGCCACCAACGACCTCGCCGAGTTCGCCAAACTGTACTTCAACGACCATCAGAGGTCGCCTGAGGGTGAGATGCAACAACGTTTGTTTTATATTCATCTCATTATATCACTACATAGTATAAAACAAAGTCGATTTCTCTGTCCCTATAAATGTATGCTTAGATCTTTAAAACTACCAAACCGATTTTGATGCGGGTTTTTTTTAATAGATAGAGTAATTCAAGAGGTTTTTGAAGTGAAAACTTCTTTAGGCGCGCTATAGACAGAATTTTCGTGGGCTGTGAAATGGATTCATCAATCGTCACGCTTGGATATGATAATGGATCGGATCGGATATGAAATCTTCGGGTAAACTCGGTAAAAACGGCCAGGTAGGTACCAGGGCAACAGAAACAGTAAAGAGTTTCGATTACCTACCTCCAACAGCCCAGAGTTATAAGTTTTCACTTCTATCGGCAGTTCCTATGACTGCCAATTTTTTATGTAGAATAGCTACATGCATACTGCATAGTATACTGATAAGTTTAAAGATTTCTAAAGCGATCTCATAAATTAACACAATTTTTGCGTTTAAATTGCAAACGCTGGCTGTACCCTACGAGATAGATCAAAATAATGTACTGCTTGGTACAAAAAAGCTCATTATGATATATGTATGTTTGTATGTACTCATTTTGTATGTACGCTCATAACTTTTGAATGACTGCACTAAATTGGATGGTTCTTTGTTTTATGTACCTATTCGTTATTGTCGGGACATGTTTGTATGGCAGAAAATTTCGAAAATGTTGACGAAAAAATATAAAGTGTTCGAAGTTCGCCGGATCAGCTAGTTTGTTATAGTGATGGCTCATTGATCGGATATTCTATCTAGGAGTAGGGCGGGTTGGTGGTTGCTATTTGTAGCACTACCATATTATTTTGTATTGGTTTGCACGATAGTGATTCAGTCTTGGGGCATGAAGTTGTGAGGAATGTCCATGAATCAAGAACGGCCTCAAGAGCTCGATATCCGTGTAGGAAGCAGGTCGCCGATTAGCAGGCGAAGAGTCTTTATCCCCACACATAGTATATGAGATCGTATTCGTAGGCGGGCTGTTTTCCGCAACTCGACGTCTCGATGCGCCTATTTTGCGTGTGTGGGAAGTAGGCTTCACTCCTGCCAACCCAGCTCCAGCAGGAAGCCCAGCAGCGTCTTCACGTTGCCGCATGCTTCGCGGAGCGTCCCCGGTGTGCCCAGGAACTTCGCCCGATGTACCGCCACTCCCGTGCACTCCATCAGCACGTGAGCGGCCGTTTCTTCAGCCTCGAGGCAGGCTCTGCAAAGAGGACTGTCGGTAATACCTAGTGTGAATAGGTGTTTATTGTACGAACCGTGACCAGTCAGTGCGCCTGTGACCAGACGCATGCATAGTATATGAGATCTTGATAACTATCTATTTCATGATCGTAAATTAACAAACGCTTTTGTGAATTCCAAAATATGTAATTATTTTCCAAAATGTGTAATTATTGTGATTCGAGTCGATATTTGATGATAGAAACATCTTGTTACAGGCACCATTATGGCGACGTTGACTCGTAAGAGCAAATCGATGGAACTGCTCACTAAAGAAGAGATGATAACGTATCACAAAGGGAACAATATTCCCACCTCGCATATACAGCTCCACGACCCTGAGAGCGTCACCGCTGCTGTCAACATATTCAGGGTACGGATGGATAAAATTATTTTCATATTCTAGCTTTTTAAAAAGGAAAATTTATTTTTTATCTCCATTTTGAACCGTATTGTTTGTCGACGAGCCAATGTGAATGGGGCTGCATTTTTTTACAAACATACTCAATAACAATGGATGTGTACCTACAACACGCTATCCCGTTTTCGTTAGAAGACATAACGAAACAAACCATTAGCATTGTCAAAACTATAGAACGTATTTTAAGACTCTTTATCCCTCTTCGATCCAATATAGTAAACGATTTGAGTAAAAAAATAATGATTTGATGTCTTATTCCCGTAGGAGTTGTGCCGGTACATGCGCGGCGAACTGACGGCCGAGAAGGAGACGCAAGTGATACAGTCTCTCATCGCCAAGGGAATAGAACGAGAAGAGTTGCGGGATGAAATACTCGTGCAGTGTGTCAGACAGGTAAAGTGCTTCAACATCAAATAAAAACAGATCTATTAACAGAGTAAAACAATACGGAATGCTATAAAAATCCCCTGAATAGGAGTATAAATTTATTTTAATTTATTTATGAATGAAAATATAAAAAAATAGAATACATATTCTATTTTTGTCTACAAATACTGAAGAAAATGTACAAAATCATTGAATAATAAAACAAGTTTAGTTATTATCAATGATCGGATATTTGTTGCGACGTGATTAAATCACGTCGTTACGTTTCAACGGATTGGGCCGAAATATGGAACATTGGTAGATCTGGAAAAACACATAGGCTTTTTATCTCAGGAAAATAACGGGTATGGCAATTATGCCAGCAAAAGCGCGAGGCACTGCTAGTACCTTTTTAATAAATTAATCGTTGCGTTGACACGAAAAGAAAAGGATCGATGTTTTTTTATTTCCTCAGTGTGAAAACTATGTAACTCGCGAACTAACTATATTTTTTAGATAAACGAGTGCCCCGTGGAAGAGTGGGCGGAGCGCGTGTGGCTGATCCTGTGCCTGTGCGCGGTCGCGTGGCAGCCGAGCCGCGGCCTGGCGCGCTACTACTGCGCGTGGCTGCGGGCGCGCGCGCGCGGGTCGCCGGCTCGCTCCGCGCACTGCGCGCAGTGGTGCCTGGACAACTGCCGGGGCGCGGCGCCGCGGCTACTCCCGCCTTCCACTGTGGAGATCGCGGTCAGTATACCTGTGCTAGCTGGATCCCGTGGCAGCCGAGCCGCGGCCTGGCGCGCTACTACTGCGCGTGGCTGCGGGCGCGCGCGCGCGGGGCGCCGGCCCGCTCCGCGCACTGCGCGCAGTGGTGCCTGGACAACTGCCGGGGCGCGGCGCCGCGGCTACTCCCGCCTTCCACTGTGGAGATCGCGGTCAGTATACCTGTGCTAGCTGGATCCCGTGGCAGCCGAGCCGCGGCCTGGCGCGCTACTACTGCGCGTGGCTGCGGGCGCGCGCGCGCGGGGCGCCGGCCCGCTCCGCGCACTGCGCGCAGTGGTGCCTGGACAACTGCCGGGGCGCGGCGCCGCGGCTACTCCCGCCTTCCACTGTGGAGATCGCGGTCAGTATACCTGTGCTAGCTGGATCCCGTGGCAGCCGAGCCGCGGCCTGGCGCGCTACTACTGCGCGTGGCTGCGGGCGCGCGCGCGCGGGGCGCCGGCCCGCTCCGCGCACTGCGCGCAGTGGTGCCTGGACAACTGCCGGGGCGCGGCGCCGCGGCTACTCCCGCCTTCCACTGTGGAGATCGCGGTCAGTATACCTGTGCTAGCTGGATCCCGTGGCAGCCGAGCCGCGGCCTGGCGCGCTACTACTGCGCGTGGCTGCGGGCGCGCGCGCGCGGGGCGCCGGCCCGCTCCGCGCACTGCGCGCAGTGGTGCCTGGACAACTGCCGGGGCGCGGCGCCGCGGCTACTCCCGCCTTCCACTGTGGAGATCGCGGTCAGTATACCTGTGCTAAAAAAAGATAAAAGCTGCTGTGCTAAAAGAATGATGCTGATGCTGTGATAAAAGTCGAAGAAGCTGATGGTGAGCGATGTTCTGGGTTTCCGTTCGGTTATCGAGCAAAACTGGTCACAGTGGACTGAAGCAGATCTGGTTAACGAAACACCAGATGAGCTTTGGCATCGAGCAAAAACGCTTATTGCTACAAGTGTGCTGGAGACTGCACAACCAATTGCAACCCAAAAAAGGCAGCACTGGATGACTGATGGCACTTTTGAACTTGTCGAAAATCGCCGTAATATGAAAGCAGCGGGAATTAACATCAAGGACCTCAATAAAATATCGGCGCAAATTCAATTAAAATGCCGACAAGACCACAATGCCTATCTGCGAGATATGTGCAAGGAAATTGAAATCCATGCAGACAGGTATGAGTCTAGAGACTTGTATCACAAAATCCGCCTCATCACGAAAACGCTGTCGTCTAAAACATGGGCCATCGAAGATCAGAATGGCCAAGTAGTCACTGAATTGGACAAAATTTCGGAAGTTTGGAGGATTTACTGTCAGTCATTATTTCAGGATCATCAGTCGCAAAATTTCACATCCACGGAGCCCACGAGTGATATGCTCGAGCCAAATATTCTAGAGTCAGAAGTACGAGCCGCCATTAAACATCTTAAGAATGGAAAAGCCATAGGGAAAGATGAGATCCCAATTGAAACTATACGAGCGTTGGGAGAGCGTGGTGTTCATATCTTCCACAACATCTGTAATAAGATATGGCTCACAGGCAAATGGCCCTCTGAATGGGCTCACACAGTCTTCACTCCTCTTCATAAAAAAGGCTCTACGAAAAAGTGTAGCAACTTTCGACTTATAGCTCTAATAACACACGCAAGCAAAATAATGCTACACATAATAAACGAGCGACTGAAAGCATATTTGTCCAGAGAAATTGCGCCAGAACAAGCCGGATTTGTGAAAGGGAAAGGAACCCGTGAACAAATTCTCATCGTTCGTCAAATAATTGAGAAAGCTCGAGAGTTCAACAAGCCGACCTACATATGCTTTGTTGACTTTTCCAAAGCGTTCGACTCGGTGAAATGGCCAACGTTGTGGAGAACACTACTGGACATGGGTACACCACAACA
Organism: Ectropis crepuscularia; assembly: GCA_963693475.1. Taxonomy (NCBI): domain Eukaryota; kingdom Metazoa; phylum Arthropoda; class Insecta; order Lepidoptera; family Geometridae; genus Ectropis; species Ectropis crepuscularia. The sequence goes on along the minus strand of OY856359.1, from coordinate 6,969,264 downwards.
CCTCGTACACCTGCTCAGGGAGCTCTATGAAGAGGGGACAGCTTCAGTGCGAACAGATGATCTCCTCTCAGATAGTTTCCATCCAAGTGCAGGTGTGCGTCAGGGATGCATAGTATCACCTCTACTGTTTAACATCTACACCGAGCTTATAATGCGTATCGCTCTCGAAGGCTGGACCGATGGGGTTGCGATTGGTGGATGCAGAATTGCAAACTTGCGATACGCGGATGACACCACTTTGTTCGCTAGTAACGCGGCCCTTATGGGAGAATTACTTCTCAAAATGGAGCACGTAAGCCTGACGTTTGGATTAAGGATAAACCGATCTAAGACGAAGATTATGATCGTGGATCGGGTCAACAACAACTCGCCCGAACTGAAACAAATTGCGAATTGTGACGTGGTTCAGACCTACGTATACCTTGGCGCCTTAATCTCAAACAATGGCGGCTGTGTAGATGAAGTGAAACGACGTATGGCTATTACCAGAACAGCAATGGAGAAGTTGAAGAAAATATGGAAGAATCGCAACATTACCAAAGCCACCAAAGTCAGGCTCATGCGAACGCTTGTATTCCCCATTTTTCTTTATGCGGCGGAGACGTGGACAATGCGTGAGTTAGAAAAAGGGAAGATAGACGCTCTAGAAATGTGGTGCTGGAGGAAGATGCTCGGGATATCGTGGACAGAGTTCCGTACCAACGTTTCCATCATTCAGGAGCTCGGCATCAAGCAGCGTTTGTCGGCTGTAGTACAGTCTCGCATCCTACAGTATTTTGGACATGTCTCCAGACGAAATGACGACTCCATAGAGCGGCTGGTTGTGCAGGGAAAAGTGGAAGGAACCAGATCCCGCGGCAGGTCACCTATGCGCTGGACTGACCAAGTGAAATCCGCAATAGGAAGCCACGTGTCTGACTGCGCCAGGCAGTCTACGAATAGGGAGAGATGGCGGGAGATCGTACGGAGAGCTGTGTCCACCTCTACCACCGATGTGGACGCCTCGTCGTGACCACGACCGCTCTGCCAAGAGCGATACGATAAAGAAGATACCTGTGCTAGCTGGATCCCGTGGCAGCCGAGCCGCGGCCTGGCGCGCTACTACTGCGCGTGGCTGCGGGCGCGCGCGCGCGGGGCGCCGGCCCGCTCCGCGCACTGCGCGCAGTGGTGCCTGGACAACTGCCGGGGCGCGGCGCCGCGGCTACTCCCGCCTTCCACTGTGGAGATCGCGGTCAGTATACCTGTGCTAGCTGGATCCCGTGGCAGCCGAGCCGCGGCCTGGCGCGCTACTACTGCGCGTGGCTGCGGGCGCGCGCGCGCGGGGCGCCGGCCCGCTCCGCGCACTGCGCGCAGTGGTGCCTGGACAACTGCCGGGGCGCGGCGCCGCGGCTACTCCCGCCTTCCACTGTGGAGATCGCGGTCAGTATACCTGTGCTAGCTGGATCCCGTGGCAGCCGAGCCGCGGCCTGGCGCGCTACTACTGCGCGTGGCTGCGGGCGCGCGCGCGCGGGGCGCCGGCCCGCTCCGCGCACTGCGCGCAGTGGTGCCTGGACAACTGCCGGGGCGCGGCGCCGCGGCTACTCCCGCCTTCCACTGTGGAGATCGCGGTCAGTATACCTGTCCTAGCTGGCTCCCGTGGCAGCCGAGCCGCGGGCCCGAATTCTACTGTTGAGATCGCGGTCGGTATTCCTCTGCTGGGTGGATTCTCTGTGCCGTGGCGTATCAGCCGAGCTGCTGGCACACTTCTACTGTTGAGATCGTGGTCAGTATTCCTGTCCTAGAGACAGATCTAGAAAGCGAGCATAGAAAAGACTGCGACATGGTGCGGCCCATGTCGCTTAGTTTATCATCTAAAGATGGTGCCTCAAGGAATATGGTAGGATGCCGTTGCGTACCAATGGTGGTCCCTATGGCACAGTTGTAGGCTACCGACAGGGTTTTGGGAATACTATCTCATAACCCGACTCCACCTCTATAGAGCAGGACATCGGCAAATAATTTTTCTTCCGTCAAAAAAAATGTGGAACGGGCTTGAGATTCGCCTTTTCTACACATCAGTACAGAAGTGGAGGGGTCCACTTAATTATTATTGATCTCGATCTTGAGTCAATACCATCCAAATAGTCAGCTAATGTCCTGGACCCATCTAGCTTGGTCTACGTTTTATGACAGTTGAAAGACTAGAAACTACTTAGATATAACACAGTAATTGTTGGCTTCAAATTGCCACTGCCTACCAAAGTTTACGCCGACTTTAATTTCAGGCGATGCGTCGTCTCGGCACGATCGTGTGCCGCTTCTTCTTCCTGGACGGGCGCACGAAGGCCATCGACGTGCACCCGGCGGACACGGCGGCGGCGGCGGCGGCGCGGCTCGCCGACAAGCTGGGGCTAGCGGCGCACTCGCGCGCCGGCTGGGCGGTGTACCAGCAGCGAGCGGGCAAGGAGGAGCACGTGCGAGCCACGCACTATCTGTACGACGTCATCGCTGCTTGGGAAATGTACGTTTGGTAGTAATAGTTTTATTTGAAGATGCGTCGTTTTGGAACGATCGTATGTTCTTTCTTCTGGACGTGCACGCGAAGGCCGTCAACATGCACACAAAGGCCATCAACGTGCACACGAAGGCCATTGACATGCACCCGGCGGACATATTCATATTGGCACATTCATCAAGCTTGGGTTAGCTGCGTACTCGCGCGTCTGCTAGGTCGTGTACCAGCAGCGAGCGGGCAAGGAGGAGCACGTGCGAGCCACGCACTATCTATACGATGTCATCGCCGCTTGGGAAAATGTTCGTTTGATTGTAGTAGCTTTATGTTACGAAGTGTCGTTTTGGCGCGATCGTGTGCCGGTTCTTCTTCTTCCTGAGGGTCTACCGTCTAACTAGAACTGTCTTAGCTTTGATATTGCTCTGGCTTTTCTTTTCGTTTGAAACTGTAGGGACAGCTGTAGTAAAGCCAAAGCCGATTTAGTTAGGCTAGAAGGGATGGTCGGGCGTAGGAAGGCCATCGACGTGCACCCGACGGACGCTGTTTATGAACTTCGTTTTGTCCGCGTCTTGAGATATTGACGGTCAAAAGTATAAAAATCGGCCATTAAACGATAATAATCTTTTATTCCGAGGTAAAACTCCTAATATGACTGGGCTATTATCTGTGTAAATATGCTTATACATGTAACGTTTTGTTCGCAGGCAACAGGGCCCGGGCGGCGGGTCGGCGGACAACCGGTTCGTGTTCAAGCGGCGGCTGTTCCGTGGCGGCCGCGAGCTGCCGCACGACCCCGTCGAGGTGGCGCTGCTGTACGCACAGGCCGTGCACAGCGTCGTCAAGGTGAGCGGAAATGTATTTTAAAGCTTATATCATAGAATCTATATTTCTTTGTTAAGGAAACTATGGCAGTTGATCTGTACTGACCTCTACAAACTGCGTACCGAATATTTCGCTAGCGCCAGAAGGCGCAGGCTACTACTAATCTAGTCTTACCGTACTCAACGAATATTACATCGCGTACAACAATTCTAGATTCTAATAGAGATATCTGAGGATCTAGACTAGACGTTCATTGTAGGACACCTGCACGGTCAAGTGCTAGGGCCTGCGACTAGTAGTCGGTATGTAGAGTTAATGTACTATCGTCTGATGTCGTCTTGACTGATTATTAATTGGGGGATTGCTTTGCAAAAGATTTGTCTCGAGTCAGCTGACTGTTATTTTTACTTATAATTGAGCTGGTTTATACGAATAATGTTGGGGCTGGTCTATGTCCTGTCCTGTCTCTCCTGTCAGGAGAATGTCAACTGCCGATCTGGAGTGTAAGTCTGGAGTAAGTGGTTTGAATTCCACGCGCATTACTGTATTTTCGAAGTCTTATGCGTAATGCCGCTAACTTGAAAAATGGTGAAGGGAAACGTGAGGAAACCAACTGTACCTAGAATCTTTAGAGATCATGCGTCAACCACCAACTAGCATTGGCCTAGAGTGATGTATTATGGACACTCTCCTTGCGAGAGAAGACATTGAATCCTAGCAGCGGGAACATTGAATGGGCTGCTTATGCTATACGAATGAACATGGTTGACCTAGTGAAGAGAGTGCCGCAGTATAAAGCCGGCGGTCCGCGGCATGAGACCGAGACAGGAGACCGCTACAGGCACTTGACGTAATAGCTTTGTATGAGCGCCAGTTCGTGCCGCGACCGAGACATGAGACCTCGATAAGGGTTATGCGAACTGGCGCCTTATACGTGTGTATTGTACTCACAGATGGACGAGTTCCCAGTATCGGAGAAGGTGGCGCTGCAGTTAGCGGGGCTTCAGGCGCAGGTGTCGCTGGGCGAGCCGCCGCCCTCGCCGCCGCCGCCGCACACGCGCGCCTACTACGCTCAGCCAGAGCAGTTCCTGCCGCAGCGAGTGGCGCGCGCGCGGCCGGCGCACCAGTGGGTTAGTATACATCACCAGTGAGGTTGCAACTCTATACTCAACGCAGCAGTGGGCCTATCTAGACCACCAGCTCCCAGGACTGCAACAACAGTTAACAGTACTGACGTAGGTACATCACCCAGGGTTGCAACTCTACATTAGCCACAACAGTGGATTAGTTTACATCATAGTTCTCAGGGCTGCAATCCTGTATCTGCTGCACCAGTGAGGTAGAATACATCACCAGTTCCCGAGACTCTCTATCTTTATATATCCGGCACAGACTGTATTACTCTACCGAAGTACACCTTAACGACCTAGTGACCAAATACATGATTTGATCGTCACCATAATTTTTAGCTTTTTTAATGAATTTGCATATACCCGCCGTGTCGCCTGACGGAAACGGCCATTTTCAGTCTTTATCAACTATATAACTGACAGTCTCATTTCTTACGTGCCATTTGCCATAGTGAATTGCCATGCCACGGTAAATAGTACGTTTATTTGTAAAATACGTAATTTCTTTGGTAATATCTGCTACAAGATGTGTTTTATAAGAATTTAATCTAAGAATGGTTGCCCCGCAGGCAAATATTTTATCGCAAGCGCACCGCCAGTACGGCGCCGGACGCGCCGAACTGACCGCCAAGGCTCTCTACCTGTCCTGCGTCATGCAGTACCCACTGTACGGGGTCACACTCTTCCCCGTCACTTACAAGGGCTATTGGGCACATGGTGAGTATAACTACTAATCATTCCAAATAAGCGCTTGATTTATGTAACTTAATCGAATGGAAACAAGAAAACGCGAACAGTTGACTTGACTAAGCCCCGAACGAAGAGAATCGGTGACACTTGATGCATAGCTAGACTGTGAATAGGTACGTTGCCTGAGTGAATTTTCCTTGATGGATAAAATATTGGTAGCAAGTCGAATGCGGATTGGTTTCATCGTAGACTTGCTAACATCAGACGAGACGTTGTCCAATATAAAAAATAAAATACCTCCTAATAATTAGAATAACTGGCAAAGTTCCTTCCCTAGGACTGTGTAAGAAGTACCGGAGCATGAATAACCTTTAGGCTAATTAGACTGCAATCTAAGGCACGCCGATTGGGGGGAGCGCTGACATCGTGTCGAATACACAATTAATCTAGTATTGCTGCATCTATCCTAAAGGTATATTTCAACTAGACCGAGACAAAACACTAAAACTCAATGCGCTGTGAATTGAAAAAGTTTGCGAGTCCATGATTTTAATGGATTCGGCGGGGCGCGTCCTCACAATAAGCCTAGGGCGGTCGGAAGTCTGATCTGTGCTTGAGTCCTACCACTACAGGCAGTAATTTTAAGTATTGTCCCAGGTCCGAACGTGCTTCTGGGCGTCGGCTGCGAGGGTGTGGTGCTAGTCCGGCCGGCGGACAAGGTGGTACTCGCCGAGTACGCGTACACCAACATCGCGGCGCTGCTCATGGACCCCGTCGACAACGGGCTCACCATCAGCCTGACGCACCACGGACAACACGATGGACACAGGTCTGGAACCGATGTCACAAACGTCGAGTCAACGGGCGTTTTTACTTTCGACGATAGTGTAATCGGGCGACGACACAATGCAGGGTGAAACAGGATTGCAGGGACATGAGCCGATTGATAACGGTATTGTCGCAGTGTGAAAACGCCCATCGATGTATCTTATTCGAGTGATTCAATATCAAACACATGCCATCAATCATCCACTGCACACCTTTTTTGAGATTTTCACGGTTTTGGGGTTCAGGAACTATCAAATCAAAACCAAATAAATACTTTAACGTACAAATTAAAACCATAAACACTACCAAATTATCTAATAATGTTCATGAATCTTCGATGTATGCGTTTTTAAATTATTATGGAGTTTGCTATGTTTGAAATTTTAATACTTTATAACAGCGCCCCTAGCAAATTCAAATAGGAACCGTGTTTTCCATACATTTTTTAGCGTTTACGTGACGTTAACTGTGAAACCAGTATTCACGCTTCGTCTGTCTACCGACACTATTCTTAGTTAAGGTCTCTGCGTTCAAGTTCGAAATCTTTATTAGCGTAAAAACGAATTGTAAAAATATTAGTCGCACTCCGTGGATTGTCGTAATATTATGACTGCAATATTAATTTTCGTTTTTTTTTTCTGACAGATGTATAGTACTGGAATCTCCTCAAAAGAATGAGGCCGCGTGGCTAATGGCCGCCTACAGTCCCGTCCTCGCCAACGGGTTGGCGGACGAGCCGCCGCGCCGCGCCGCGCCCACTTCCGAGCGGTCTCGGCTCGCCGGAGCCTTGAAGAGTGCGCGCCGGGCTCTGGTCGACTGCGGCATGTTGCGGCGGCCCGCTGAGGGAACCACTGGGAACTTCTTGAGGAACACGCTCAGAAGGTACGGTAATTTGGTATAGTAACCTAGAGAAACGTCACTGTGTTTCTTGACGGACGAGTGGGCGCGGCGATCTCGGTGCGGTCTCGGCTCGCCGGTGCCCTGAAGAGCGCGCGCCGGGCTCTGGTCGACTCGAGGTCGAGGAACACGCTCCGAAGGTACGGGAGCTTGGAATAATAGTACCCTAGACAAACGTCACTGTGTTCCGTTTTTTAAGAGCATTGTTTCAGACTATTATCGATTCATGTACCAAATTGTATCCAGACGTATAAGGTTTTTTGATTTAAGTAGGTACTTATGAATTAACGAGTATGTAAAAAGATGAGTTATTTGATATTAGTTTAGATGAGTTGCAATTTCTTGCTTGTTGCCTCTGTTTTGTTCAATAGTGAGACCGACACACAACAAAATTAAAGGTCGTGTTCGTCAAACATAGAATACTACGAGATAACTTTGTAAAAGTTAAAACGCTGATGCAGTTTTCCTTTAGAACGATAAAAAATAGTTTTCAAATTAACCGTCTTGTACTTAATGCACCACTTGCAGTGTAAGTGGAACCTAAAGTCGGTACTGCAAACACCCATACATACATAGTTTCACATTTATTAACTTAAAATTACTGTTAAACAGTTTAAATACTGGCGCATCCTAGTTTGGGACCCATTGGACAAACTACCGAGCTACCATACGATAAAACTTCTATAATGTACTTTACTTTTAGCTAATAGGATATTGGGATTAATATAATGTCCATCGGTGCAGGTTATCGAAGCACCGCCTGGAGAAGGTCCGGCTGGACATGGCCGCGGAGACGTCCGGCGAGTGCTACAAGGGGTTCCCGGCGGGGTACTGGTGCTGGGCGCGCGCGCTGCCGCACTCTCTCACCAAGCTCAACGAGGCGGAGGAGGTCGCCGCCATGCAGATATTCAAGGTAACCGGCTTTTTTATTGTTAACATATTATAATTATCTTGGATTACGACTACGAGAACAAAAGGAAATTAGAGATTGCTGAAATAAGACTTAATTTATTTAATTTTCCAACGAGATGGTTGTGAACCATTTGCGTTAGTCCTTGGCTCGTTGGTTCAACGGAAACCATCAAATCAATGGTGGTGATGCCGGTCGCTTGTGACCAGCTTGTGATCAGTTGTGACTAATCAAGAGTTTTGAGGACGCCAGGACGTAGGGTAGACGCAATGATGCTAGATTAATAGACCATGTGAAGTCACAATTCAGCGCGCTCCGCCCCTATCATGGCGCTTAAAGCTGCAGTCTAATTAGCCTAAGGATTAATCAGGTCTTGTTTGTTACATAATGCCTCATTGTTTTAGGACATAATGAGCCACGCGGGGTTGAGCACGAGCGAGGGCGGCAGCAGCAGTAACCTGGCGAACAACAACAGCAGCGGCAGCGGCAGCCAGGAGGGGGACGGCGACGACCGCGTGGCGCTCGCGCAGGCGCTACTACAGCGCTGCCTGCAGAAGGACACGCTACTAGCCGAGCTGTACATGCAGCTCATCAAACAGGTACCTACTTATACCCAGCGACTGATCACGATTTCTTAACGTCCTATGCTAATTGTGACAACCCGCCAGATATGATAAAATCAAGAACTCTCAAGATTTTTCAGTTTCAGGTCTAGTTGAAACTTGTAGGGTAGATGTAATGATGCTAAATTAATAGTGCATGCAAACACGATTTCAGCGCGCCCTACCGATCCTCGCACCTTAGGCTGCAGTCTAGTCAGGCCATTCTCATATCATACATATTCGAACTTGATGGAACAATGGCTATGAGAAAACTACCGACGACAGTATTGCAGAAAGACAAAACTTCACACGAATGGAAAAACATCAACCAACCACCACACTTCCTCATTCCACTCGTGCTCGAACATGCTGGAACTCAACTCTTGTCACCGAAGATCATCACCATCCGAGACTAAAACTTACAGATGGATGGATCAGCAATGCAGCCACAGCACTGGTGCAGTGGTGGAAGCTCTGAGCCGCGATGAGACATCTTACAAAATAATAAGACGATGTCAATTCGATTACTAGCTGAGTTCCAACTGCTAGTGATACTGTGGACGATGAAACTTTGATCGCTGATCCGTTTCGATTGAATTCATATTAACTTCTGGCATATCATTGCAATTCAATCAATCTTTAGAGGCTCTTGACTGCTGCGATTTTAATTAAAGCAACCCATTTGGTGTTACAAAGTTAAGTGGCTTAAGCTCTTCACGATATAGCCTTCTTTTCTCTTCAATTGTTTTCCTTTTTTATGTGCCTACTGTACCCACATGAAACACTAGTTCCCCGATGAATATAAAGTTTGACATGGTAAACTCGTTGTCAGACGACGGACCACCCGGAGCCGTCGTCGCGCGTCTCGGCCCGGCACTGGGCGCTGCTGTGTTGCGCGGTGGGCGCGGCGCTCCCCCCGGCGAAGCCGCTGCGGCGGCTACTGCTGGCTCACCTGCGGTACCGCGGCACTGCGCTGCACACGGGCGAGGAGGGGAAATTCGCGAGACGCGCTGAACAGGTAAGCATGAACTCACTTTGCATGGCTCCTTCGTCTTTTGCGCTAGCTCAACGTTCGATATGAAGTGGATGCCACTCGAGCCATAGATCCCTTAAAAAAAAGAAAGTTCTTTGCGATGATAAAAGATAATTTTAAACTGCAAGGATGCGAAACCTTCCCTCACTAGAAGAGAGTCAAGGGCATAATCTATCATGCAGGCTATCAGCAGGTAGGCTTATCACGCATGTCCCTGAGAGATTATTTTCTTGGACCATGCCGGTTTCCGCACTAGTTTTCCTTTACCAATACAGCCTGTGGTGATGTATATATTTTTTTTTAATAAAGAGTGACGAGACGAGCATGTCATGTGCCTGCATATATTTGTGCTGGGATATCCAGTTTTACAGCTGAGCACGTAAAACATCAACAGAGTTAGATTTTTTTAATATGAATTGTGATAGTTGACCAATAGGCTTGTTTCCACTAAGAAAGAATCGGATGGATTAGAGGTTCTTACTATTGATTAAGATATAGAGATTTCAAAAAATAAAACAGTTTATCAAACTACGTAAAGATTATTAATATTTTTAGAAAAGAAAATCTTAAAAAATAGGCATTGTGTCACGTGACAGTGAACGCCAATCAGAAAATGTGACGTCACGCCGTGGTAAACATCACTTGACATCACTAATGTTGTTAATAGATATTATTATTTTTTATTTTTATTAATTCTTCGCCATGGATACTAGTTCTTCAGCCGCTTTACTGAACTAGTTTTTTATTGTTTTACCACTTTTTGAGGAAAATTATCAGTAGTTTTTTACATTTCCTTTACTAAGATTATACTGTGTCAAATACTTTCATTAAAATGATCTTCACAAAATTATATTCTTGATTTAGTGGGCATCATTCCTCCTCGCAAGCGTTTGCCCCCTTTTTTCGTAATTGTGGATCATTTGGAACCTAGATGAATAATTTGTTTGGCGTATTTATACTTGTGCTTGAACACTGAGGCACTATGCAGTCCTTGTAATACGAGGGATTCATTTTAAAATAAAAACATTGACTATGTCCTTACACAAACACATATGTTTGCCACGGCGTGACGTCATTCAAGACGCCATGACAGTCTGGCGCGTTTTTGTGCAGAAATTTGTTTGATTTTTTAAAATGCAAATAACACATTGTAAATGTAAGTTTTTTTCAAAAATATAGATGTTTCGGAATAATATAAACATTAAGCTATATTATAAACCAGTTTTTAAAATTTTGTGCACAAGCCTATTACATGAGAAAATGTACAATCATATAAAGTGCAAGACGCAGTTCTTTTGTCACTTATCGACTTTTATTGATAGTAAGGAAGCAGCGAAAGTAGAACTTCAATAGTGAATTGGACAACTGATGTGGAAAGGGGTCGTTCGTTTTCCCAGATACTTCCTAAGTGAATGCAAGTTCCAATATGCAGTTTCGATAATTTCATTCTTCTATTCTACTTTATCAGGTGGCATTAAGCATAGCACAAGTTCCACGCCGACTAGCGGCGCCATCTAGAGAAGAAGTACTATGTGCGGCGGCGCGGCGTCCTCTGCACGTACGAGTATTGTTATTGGACGGAAAGCAGCATGGCCTAGTATTCGGGCCCGCTGCTACTGCAGACCATCTCGTCGCTATGCTGCGAGAGAAAATCGGACTTAGTGACTCTGCGACTGGTCAGTGAAATTTAAAATCATGTTTTTATTCGCATCAAAATACATTGTTATTTATAATAGCTGTTACAATTCATTGATACAGTTCATACAGAATTGATTGGCGAGACTTTTGAATTTGCAAATGCCCGTAGGCGGCGGTGACCCGCCGTGACACCGTCAAGTGGTTTCTCGTTTGTTTGTTTTTTTTCTTAATCTAAAGAAGATGGGAAACTTAAGAAATGTTTGATATTCAATTGCTTATGTAGGTTAAGACAGTTATCTAATCAAATAAATAAATAAATAAAAAGTGATTTGATGGCCTTCTGTTGTTGGCCTTCTTTTTTTCTTGTGCCCACCTATTGTTCAGGTTGTTAAGATGAGTGTTGTGACGCAGGGTACGCGCTCTATGAGGTGTGTGCGAACTCGACGCCGGCGGGCGCGGGCGAGCGCGCGCTGGCAGGGTCCGAGCGCGCGGGCGACGTGCTGGCTCGCTGGGAGAAGGCGCCGGCCGCCGCGGCCGCGTGCCGCCTCGTCTTCAAGAAGCGGCTATTCCTCGGCGAGCGACCGTTGACTGCCGCTTGCGCCGCTGAAATGGAGCTATTGTACTACCAAGTGCTGCATTCGGTGCGCCACGACCGGCTGCCGATCGATAGCGACGAAGCTGTGAGTTGAACATGTTATCTTTTTCACTCATTCTTCACTAGCCAGGTGTTAAAACTAATTCTGTTAGCAACGTAGCATGGCAATGTGCGAAAAAGACTTGAAAGTCCTTGAACATCGCCGCAAAATTATGTACCTACTAGCTTTTATTTACTAACTTATCGGTTTTTTATCTGATACACTTCGGAGAGTGTGCAATCGATCTGCATGATCTAATACATTGCCCTTTTTCTATCGGACTGCTCGCAGCTCGAAAAAGCGACATCGTTTCATGGTCGATGTTCCAGATACTTTAATACAGCTGATCCTGCAGAATGTCAATTACTCGAATTTGATATTTGCGATTCTGAAATATTTTGCCTATATAATAATTTAGAGGAACTTTTGAATTAAGTCCCCAGTCAGTTCTCGAAAGGTTTCTCAGCCTACGTACCTGGTTCATACTTTTTTTATAAACTCCATGAATTCCGTCTTAATAGTATGCATAATTAGTCGCTGTATTAGTGTTGACGTCAAAGTCTAGCTTTGGCGTTAGGGATGGGATTCACGTAGTCGTGGTCAAGTCACAAGATCGTGCGACAAGTGCGTGCGTGCGTGCGTTTTAATTAGTGGTCCACCTAGGTTCTGAAGGGTTCTGCAGTGGCTACGAGTCATGACTCCCCTCTGGATCGGTTTTTGGTGCATGCGTTTTAATTAGTGGTCCACCACCTAGGTTCTGAGGAGTAATAATCCCCCCTCTGGATCTGTTCTTGGTTGGTGCATGCGTTTTAATTAGTGGTCCACCACCTAGGTTCTGAGGAGTCATAATCCCCCCATCTGGATCTGTTCTTGGTGCATGCGTTTTAATTAGTGGTCCACCTAGGTTCTGAAGGGTTCTGCAGTGGCTACGATTCATGACTCCCCTCTGGATCTACTCTTGGTGCATGCGTTTTAATTAGTTCACCACCTAGTTTCTGAGGAGTAATAATCCCCCCTCTGGATCTGTTCTTGGTGCATGCGTTTTAATTAGTGGTCCACCACCTAGGTTCTGAGGAGTCATAAACCCCCCATCAGGATCTGCTCTTGGTGCGTGCGTTTTAATTAGTGGTCCACCTATAGATAGCGCGCGAGTTGAATGCAGTCGGGGTCTGCGGTAAAGAGCGGGAGCATCTCCCCCCGCTATCCGCACGCCCCACCTCACGCGCCTGCAGTGTATAGTGCTGTCACTGTCGCGGTCACAGCACTCCGCATTCCTAAGCTCTGCATTCAACTCGCGCGTTATCTATAGGTTCTGGAGAGTTCTACAGCGGTTAGGAGTCACGATCTTTGGATCTGTACTTCGTTGAAGTGTGCGTTGTGTATGTGCAGGTGATGCTGGCCGCGCTCCACGCGCAGGTGGTGCACGGCGAGTGCTCGGGCGCGGGCGCGGAGTGCGCGGCGGCGGCGGGCGCGGTGCTGCCGCCGCGGCTGGCGCTCCCGGCGCTGCCGGCGCCCGCGGTGCGTCTGCACCACCTGGCGCTGCGCGGGACGCCGCCGCCCGCGGCCATGCAGCGCGCGCTCACGCTCGCCGCCTCGTGGCCGCTCACCAGGGCCACCATCTTCGACGTCATGGTGACTATATACACTGACTACACTCTACACTTATTTGTTTATTAGCAATGCTCCATGGTGTTACCCGGGGGTCTACCGCCTAACAAAAAACGCTTTGACGTTGCTGTCTGTTTTCTTCTCGCTTGAAATGAAAGAGACGGCAATGTCAAAGCGTCAAAGCGTTTTTCGTTAGGCGGTAGACACCCCTAGCAGTTCCCGTGTGGTAAAAATGTTGTGCAGATATTCATAAAACTACAATAGATCGTTACTACAATAGAAACTACTTTATTTAATCGTTTAGTATCAAAGCTAAAGGCAGCGGTTTGCGACTGAGACCGCGACAGGAGACCGCGACGAGCGTCTCGGTCTTCGGTCGCGGTCAGAGTGCGAACCGCCGGATTTAGACAGTTTTAACTAGGCGGTATATAGACGGCCCGTTTTGATGGTGAGAGGTGATGATGTACCGTGTTTTGTGAGCAGCAATCGTCCAATATCGAAGCTAAGACAGTTTTAACTAGACGTTATAGACCACCCGTTTTCTTCGTGAGGGATGTTGATAGCGTGTTGTGTGCCCCAACAATCGTTCAATATCGAAGCTAAAACAGTTTTAGCTAGGCGTTATAGACCGTCCGTTTTGATGGTGAGAGATTTTGATAGCGTGTTGTGTGCAGCAATCGTTCAATATCGAGGCTAAGACAGGCCTTTTCATTAGGCGATATAGACCCCCGTTTTGTTGGTGAGAGATGTTGATGTGGCGGTGTTTTGCGCAGCAATAGTTCAATGTCGAAAGACAGTTCTAACTAGGTGGAATGGACCGCTCGTTTTGATGGTGAGAGGTGTTGATGTGACGTGTTTGTGCGCAGCAAACGTTCACGTCGAACTGGCCGCGCGCGCTGTGGCTGGCGGTGGACGCGCGCGGGCTGACGCTGCTGCGGCGCGGCGCGCGCGCGGCGCTCGTGTCGCACGACCACGAGCAGCTGCTGGCCGTGTCGCCGGCGCCGCGCGCGCTGCTGCTCGTCACGCGCGCCGACAGGAAGCACGCCAAGCTCGTGCTCTCCACCGACCAGGTACACCGCACACCGCCTACTGTCTCCGCGAGGTACACCACACACCTACTCACGGGCCGATACATCTTTGGCTACAGGGGGGCGCCACATATAGTCTTGATAGTTATAACCCCGTGTGACAAGTGCGTGCGTACGTTTTTATTAGTGGTCCACCTGGGTTCTGGGCCTAACCCAAAAGGGGTCACGACCACCTCCTCTGGATCTCCACACTTGGACCAACTACTGTCTCCACACGACCACGAGCAGTTGCTGGCCGTGTCGTTGCTACTCGTCACGCGCGCCGACAGGAAGCACGCCAAACTCGCGCTCTCCACCGACAGACAGACAGACAGCATCGTTGCGTCTACCCTATATTTCAAGAAAAACCGAGACAAGCCAACAGAGTCCCTGATTTGATGAGAGACACACCTGGCACGTCCCCACAAATAGCTTAGGGCGGTCAGAACTCTTGATCAGTAGCTGGACACAACAACTACTGTTTCCATACGTTACGCACTCACTTTTGTCCTCTATAATCGTATTAATCTTTGACCATTATGGCTTCTATGGATCATTGTGACTGCACGGTAAGTTTCTGCTCTCCACCGACCAAGTACACGATACGACAACTACTGATTACATACGATACGCACTCACTTTTGTCCTCCATCGAAAAGGATCTTTATCCATGTGGCTTCTATGAATCAAAACCATTGTGACTTCCCATGGGCTATAAGGTATGTATACTGTGTATATACTCGTAGCATAAGCAGACCACTAAATGTTCCCACTGTCGGTACTCGGGGTTTTCTCTCGCAAAGAAGGTAATCATGTCAGATGAATCACTGCTGGACGAAGGACTGCCCCAAAGATCTCTCCCACAAAGAACGGTAATGCGCCGTCTGCATCCAACTATTGGCCGCGACCTTCACCAGAGATCGTCGGTCCATCTTGTGGGAGGCCTGCCAACGCTGCGTCTTCAGGTACGTGGTACACCCGAGTATTTCCCCAAGCAAGCAAGGAAGGTGTCAAGGCCATAATCTACCACTCCTAGTGCGGGTAAGCGCACGACGCGACGCATGACGTAAGATTCTTATAACATGCAGATTTTCTCACGACGTTTTCCTTCACAGAAAGCCAATGGTGATGATAAACTTGTAATACCTACATCTGCTCTTACTAATACTCACCAGACAGGATTTGAACCTACGAACCCTACGATTCGCCGAGTTTGTGAATTGCACGTTCTAGCCACTGGGACATCAAGCTACAACTTTATAATATTCCGTGAGCTGGCACCAGTTGTTGGGTAGGTGTGTCAAGTTTTCAGCTTGCTTCAAGTACCTACCCAAAATTTGGTGCCAGCTTTCGGAATATAACTACCCATCACGCCACGGACGCCACGGATAACTTATAAGAAAACGTTGAATTGTAATGATTTCGCTTTTGAGGTTTTCAGCAAGTATCGCTTTTTTATTGTGCTTAAGTCCGCATTTGACCAATAACTTGCCTGATGGTAAGCGACGGTGTGGTCGAAGATGACGCACGCTGACCTAGAAAAGTTCTATATTGTATCGCTCAGGGAACAATGAGAACTTATTCCGAGAGCTGGCAGCAAAATTTGGGTAGGTATTGGAGGCAGGCTGAAAATTTGTATATAGCGTTCCTATTATACCCCAAGACGGACGTGCAGAGACCTGGCTGGTGAGTAGCGGGGCAAAAATGAATTCAAATTTTAAACTTACTTTATTTTTTGTTCAATAAATCAATAACGACGATTTAATCGGGGTTTTAACATTGCCAGAAGCGTGCAAAAAAAAAATTTGTTAGAGGCAATGCCTGATCTAAATTGAGGGATTCATTTTGCCCCGCTACTTACTAGCCTGGTCTGCACCTCCGTGTTAGGGTATAAATAGGGAGAGCTGTGAGAAGTTTTCAACTTGCCAAATACCTACCCAAAATTTGATAGATCGATGCTAACTCTTTATTGTGACACAAAAAACAGAAATTTTCTGCCAGCTCTCGGAATACCTCGCTTACGTTCCACACAAATCGTAACGCGTCGTTATTATCGCAGGCGTACCAGATCGCGACCCTGATCAAGGACTACATCGAGGCGGTGCGCGGGCCCGTCTCTCCGGCGGTGGGCGGCGCCGCGCCGCCGGCCGCCTCGTGACACCCGCACGCCTAGTGCCAGTGCTTCCACGTCCGACACTGAACGCGCGTCGGCGCTAGCCGGCGGGCCGCGAGACCACGGAACTGACGACTAGCCTGCTACACATGTTACACACATTTGTATCTCGCAATACGTAGAGAATTTCATACCAAACATAAAAAAATATTTTTTTTTATTAAAAAAAATTTGAAGTGAAAAGTTCTTTAGTTGAGCACTTTTTGGGTACACAAAAATCATGGAAGTAGCGTCATCGTCACCTAACGCTTTACGAAATATACTTTTTCTTTTATTACAGCACCATCTGCGGTTAAGGTATCCGAGGCAATACCTATGTCACCTTAATTAATAATATAGGTAATACCTATAAAGTGACACCTGTTAGGTATATCTAAAAAGTAAGGTTGAGGAGCAACTGACAATAAATATCCTGAGCTCATTTGTAAGAAAACTGACATGCCACTTTGGACAGCAAAATTTGGAGTTCAAATTATTGAAACCTTGATGAACGCCTCGAACATTATCCATCGATTGACGTTGAACCTCACCGCCAAAGAATAATACCATGCTCGAAATGTTGACAATATTATGTCTTATACCAATATACCTATATACCATCGTCGCAATAGGAACTCATAATACGATATTTATATTCGATTTGTATGAAATTCTATATGTACAAAAGATGCATATGCTAGGCCTAATGCTCACAAACGGAACATAATAAACAGTGCACCTTGTGAAACTTTGTTTGCCATTCAATATTTGGAGAAACATCTAATTTTCCAAGCAAAATTTTGTGGATATCAGAATACTGTACTTCCAACCAGAAGATACTATAGATATATAAAGACTATACGAACATACATAAATAACACTCACTTATTGATGGTACTTATATTTAATTGGGCAGTTCAAAATATCTATGTAAACGTGTGGCAAATACTAAATAAATGCCAGCAAACAAAGGTTCACAGTGCAAAAACGGTTTGCTCATTTGATAGTGTTCAGAACACATTGGTTCATTTTACTTGTATATTTACTGTGTTGAACGGAGCATTTCTTCGTCTTCCATTGCGTTCCCGTTTATACTTAGGTAACAACTGCACGCTAGTTGTATCGTCGTTGGTACGCACCGAGTGTGCATTCTTAAGCTTAACTAGAATAGAGGAGTTGCACGCTCGACAGGACAGGGTCAGTAACATCGGTCACATAATGGAAGTAAATGTTGATAAAAAGAACCTTACTGCTACCAAGCATAAGGTTATAACTTGAATGTTCGCATTCGAAAATATTGTGAAGAAAAATAATTATTTATATTTATTAGTTAATTGTAATATTACTAACAAACAATCCGCATTTACTTCAGCACAAATGACAGGAATGAAGTGGTGTTCGGTTTTGAGTGTTTAAATGGACGATTTCGGTTGCCAAAAGACGAGGAAGCAAGAAAAAAAACAATAGAATAAATTACCAGCTCATTACTAGCTCAGCAATTTTATCTCGGTAGACTCACATAGAATAAAATTATATTCCCAATCTTCAAAATATCTTAAGCCACATCTGCATTAGGGCAAGCATAGTCCAAATTCAGGGAAAAGACAACTTAGCAAGATTAATAATTAATCGTGGAGACTTTACAAAAATGTATTTAAAGTTCGCTTGATACCAATCATACTGAAAGAAAGAATAGTGCTATTTCAATCAACATTCAGTATTTATTATATGTTTAGCATTCAGTTTATTCTATCCCAATATAATTATAAAATGGGATTGATTGATCAGTGGTACCTATTCAAAATTACCTTAGATAGCAAATTGTCTCCTCTTATGTGGATGTGGCTCAAACACTTAATATACAGTATTAATGTAAATGTTAAATCATATAGTATGTTACTGTTATATTTAATGTTGCAGAATAGATCCTAAACATGTTGTTTAGATAGTAATTAATCAATCTCTTCCTCTTTTTCGTCTATGGATAATCTTATTGTTACTTGGAATTGTGTGAGAGTGATAATGGAGAGTGATTCAAATAATATATGATTGTTTTACTTGCGATCGAAATAATATATTAACTCTTCTTAGCTTAATTCTCGAATTCCTAGAATATGTGTAAAGTTGAAACATGTCTAAGTAATCTTTAGAGATTGAACCTAACCCACTTACCTACTTTGACTGTTCCTTTTTCGTATGTCTCATCTATTCAAATAATCTATTTATTTTCAATGTGATCATATATTTCAAGACTATTGTTTCAAGTTTTCCATGTTTTAAATTGAACACTAAGTGACATGACTGTATATAATCTTATGAAATGTATTGATTCTCATAACTTAATATTTTTTTAATAGAATATGTAGGTTAATTGAGCATGAGCTTGTAAAATGTCTTGTTCAATGTTCATGCTCTCATCTTAACACAACCACATCATAACATTTAATGGATTTATCATGTATGTAGGTAAAAATATATCACCTATCGTATTCTGAAATCTTGTTTTGTGCCTTGTCAACCCTGAAGTAATATTGCTGATACACCAACAGAAAACAGAATCTCATTGTGATTTAAACTCATTAGTTACATGAAGATTAAAATAGATGAATTAACTATCAGCAAGAATTAATTCAGTGAGCGTATTTGTGCAAATTTATTATGGACTGCAAAATAATTACTGATTGTTTGAATATTATATCTTCTATTGCATATTATAACTATATTGCACAATGTTATGTCTCAATATTTTATAGTAAAAAAGTATATTTAAATATTGTAGACTTTATTGGAAATGATTGTACTTTAAATTTCGCACATGATGTATTTCTCATATCCCTAAATGTATATTGTAGTTTTTGGACCTACTTGGTGCTTATTGGAATTTTGCTTAGCTTCTGATCTCATAATGAGTATTATTTATTTAGATGCCATATTTTGTGTTAGAATGCGCAATACTCGGTTAGGTCTATTTATTTTATGTATAGTATTATAATTTGATAAAACTTTGTATATAATTGGTACCAAAGACAATTTGTCCCTTTGGATATGTTGACTATGATTTATGATTAATTCTCTTAAAATATTTTTGTAAATAAATTTAAGTATAATTTGAGTACATATACTTTTTGACGTGAAATTATTGTAGTAGGTACATAATATTATAGGCTGAAATATCATCATGATATAATATCTCTGGCATTTTGATATATTGTGTTAACAAATTCAATTTTTTACTTCTTTGTGGCAATATTTATGATAATACACTAAATACTAAGTTTCATTTATAGACAATATTAAATCATGGCGTATGAATTCTTACTAGATAAGTTAATTTAGAATAATTTATTGTTCAGTAAAGTTGACGAAAGCTAGATTTTGTAAACCACCATACATCTACTGCCTGATAGACTGAAAGTGTCCAAATATTTTATCCTTTTTTGATGGATTGTTTTTGTTACATTATGTATGGAACTTTACCCCATTATTTGAATGCCAAATAAACAATATTAATATAAAAGGTTTTTTATTTGTACATTATAAATTACATTAACTTATGCTATAATAGATGGTAGGTAGTTATTGAGTCACTAGTCCTAGGTAGTCGTCCATCAATGTACCAATGGCAAACTGAAAAGAAAAAAAAATATTGCTTAAAATAATTATGGCTTTTTCCAGTCATTATCATAAACAGTAGTGAGCCCAAGTGGGGCCAATTTTACACTCCCTTGGCCTTAGGCAAAACTATAAAAAAAATTACTTTAAAAAAAATCTTGTCAGAGTGTATGCATGCCGCATGAGTAATAATTTATATTCTCCAAAAAAAAAAGTGACTTCAATTTAAAATTACATTCAGACTACCTTTCATAAGAATCTATCACTACATCGTCTCAAAACATGAAAGGAAATTTTAGTTGTTTGTTCATATTTCCAAAACAGCCACACCGATTTTGATAAAATTTATACAGGACCAATCTAGCAATGATCTATCAATGATCGACACAAAAAAGATCCCCCCCCTAGGTTAAGATTTCTCAAGCAAAAACCCGGCCTACTAAGTTAACGTAAAAGATGTTTACTGGCGCAATTTTTTTTTTTTTTTCGAAGTGTCTCTTGTGGATGCCCCAGGGCATATGCCCCGTTTGCCCTCCCCTAAATCCGGCCCAGGCTATCGTGGAACATAGGTACATACAAAGAAAAATGAGCAGTCAAAGGAACTGCCGATAGAAGTGAAAACTTGTAACTCCGAATTTGAATAGCTTACTTTGGAAACTACGCGGGTGACACCAGAGGGCGTGGCCATCTAGAAATGCGACAGCAGATGGCCAACGATCATGGTCCCGAGTTTACCCGAAGATTTCTTATCATTCCCGAGCGTGACGCTAGAGTTCAATTCACAGCCCACGAAAAATCTGTCTGTGCCGCGCAAAAACATACAACCGAATAGAGAACCTCCTCCTTTTTGAGGCCTACTAAAGCGAGCTTCTCGTGGCGGCATTAATGGCAGACGTGTGCTCGTGGACTCCCTAGGCAGTTCACTTCACATTCTCAGGGTGCAGGAATAGCCTTCTTTCACGAATATAAATAAATAATAAATCTATATAATATATGCTGGTCAAGTGCGAGTGGCCAGCCGCATGCTTTGACTCGGGTCTTTCTCTAGAGAGACGAACTTCTTAGTATTCCATGGATTCACCGTGCACGGGTGCCGGGTCCATCGTGTGACAGAGATGACTTGTGACTCGGGCGTAGGTTTAAAAGCCCCTTAGTGACGTACGTCAACACTCGCCTTCACTACTCGTATTTCTCTCCCTGCCCAGCCTAATCCGATATGATCCTACTAGTGCAGCTTTAGATACTCGTTCTAGTATAGAACTTACTATACTTCTGGACAAGCCAAGATCTTTAAGCAGGTTATAGAGAGATTTTGCTGGTATACCTCTCGCTCCTACTAGGAGTAACTTAAGGGTTACGGACGTAATCCATAAGTATATTCATGAACCTCGCAGGTCTATAGCCTAACTCTCCTGATTTCAGATTTCGCACATGAAAGCGACAACTACATCTGCTTATAATTTCGCTGCATACGGACAACAGATGTAGTTGTCTGCTTTCATCGGCGGGCGTTATCAAATCGGCCGATGATGTTACACAGCATAGCAGAAAGATTAAAAGCTAGGCAGTAGACCTGCCGATGTTATCTTCACTTCAGTGGCAAGGCTTACATTAATTTAGCGTATTTTGTACTCAGTAGCCGTAGCCTGGTCACCCACGGAGAAGCTAAAAGACACCTCGCAGTTGGGACGCTCGTCTAGGCTTTGCATCTGGGCCCGATGCTGTGGAACATCGGTTACGACTGGGTGTTAGGAGGAACAATCAAACTGGGTGCCAGCGTGACCTGCTACGCAGATGACACGCTTGTGACTGCCCAGGGCGAGACATTGGAGGAGGGTGCCAGCATTGCTACAGAGTCTGTGGAAACGACGGTGACAAAGATAGAAATGCTGGGACCCCGGGTGGGGCTGCAAAAGTCTGAAGTCATGGTATTCCACGGAAGGTCCTCGGAAGGGTCCTTCGAGAGGTTCCCATATCACTATCCCGGGGGTGCGCATCGAGGTGAAGTCCACGATAAAATACCTTGGACTTCACCTCGCGAACATTCGAACATTTTGCGATACTGGTACCCCGATTGATAGGCACAGCGGGTGCTCTCAAGCGCTTGCAGCCTAATCTAGCTGGTCCAAAGACCGGCAGTCGCCGTCTCTATCTCGGAGTGGTTCGGTCAATGGCATTGCATGGGGCACCTGTTTTGGCGGATGCCCTAAACAACTGAACTGCTACCCTCTTAAGGCGGCCGCAGAAGGCAATGGCCATTGGGGTGATACGGGGATACCGAACGCTTTCCGGCGAAGCGGCGTGCCTGTTGGCCGGCTCCGTGGGACCTGGAGGCGGAACTCCATGCGAACATGTACACATGGCGCATGGATCTTCGTAATCGAGGACAACTATTGACGACACGAGAAATCCAAGTTTGGAAATAACGCGCCCCTCGTTCTATAGGGCCGTATGGAAGGAGCGACGGGCTCGCCCTAGGGCTGGAAGCTAGACCGTTGAGGCTCTCCAACCCGTTCTTGAAGGCTGGCTGAAGTGGTCACATGGGTCACTTACCTTCCGGCTTGTACAGGTGCTTACCGGGCATGGTTGCTTCGGGAAGTACTTGTGTCGCATGGCCGGAAGAGAACCGACAACCATGTGTCACCAATGCGAAGGCGAGGAGGATACGGCACATCATACGTTGCAGCAATGTCCAACATGAGCGGATGAGCGTCGAATCCTTGTCGCAGTTGTAGGAAATGATCTTGCGCTACCGGCGTTGATCTCCTCAATGCTTGGTTGCGAGAGGTCATGGGAGGCGGCTGTTTTGTTCTGTAAACAAGTTTTGTCCCGGAAGGAAACTCCATCGCTCGACAAGGGTAGCCCGTGAGGTGGCGCGCGTGGTGTTTCTACGCGCATCTTAAAGAAAGAGGAGGACCGGCGGAGCCGGAGCCGCGCTGGAGTGCGAAAGCGACCCCGCAGTCCCGGCATGATGGGGCAGGGACGCAACACCCCAGGGTTTTTAGTGGGTAGGCCGTCATATGGTGGAGAGTCCCACATATCCATCGTGCTATCCCCGGAGCCGGTGGAATTCCTAAAGAATTTTCCCTGAGCAAAAAAGGCTTTGCCTCCAAGACGACCACGATGCGACCATGTTGGTTGTGCCGGGTTTTTTTTTATAGTAAAGAGTGACAAGACGATCAATGGTAAGCACAGCAATGTCACGCAGCTAGTGGAACATGAAGTCCAAATCATAACTTAGCACTGCACTACGTTCGTCACTCAGAGATATCTAGAAGATGTTTTATCTCTATGCCCTGTAATTTCTCTGGAAACATTCTCCTGGAACACATGACTGCTTGGTGGTAAAATTACTATCAAAGGTACTTCCCCAGGCAGACTCTGCAGAGTCCTACCACTACAAAAAGTCTATGGTTGTCAAGCACTACGTTGCGTCGCTCTACCCGCTGTGGCCTTGGCGGGGTCGCCACCGCCTTTCTTGAACCTGTATAATTTTACAATATCACATGTAATACTTACAATTCCCGAAGCATCGACTCTAGTACCAACAATCTTTAATCTGATGACATCTTCCTCTTGAATCACATTGTCTTCCTGTTTACTTTTATAGCAGGGGGGATTCACATTTGGACAGAACTCCATGTCAGCTGGTATAGACTGGAAAAAAAAAAGATAGAATCTATACCCTTAGTAGACTACAGGCCTGTGTCAAAAATGGATCAACCATTTGAACCACCAGGAGACCTATGTAGAAAGATAAAAGGGTATAAAATAATAAGATTCAGCACTATGCCGTCACTTGTAAGCTGTCCAACTGAGTGCAGGGCAAGACAGAGGTTGCAACTCTCGATATTTTCCCCGTGTCGCATGGTTTTTGTACGGCGTTGTGGAATAATGGGTTAGAAGTAGCATTGAAACAGTAAAAATAGTATTTTCTTTTTTTATTGTTGCATTTTTTTTTCCTGTTGATTTTCAAGGGAAATTTGGTAATTTGATTATGTACGGCATCGGTTCCATACAGTTTCATTACGTCTTCTAATCCATTATTCCGTAACGCCAAACAAAAATCATGCGACAAGAGGAAAAGATAAAAGATCAAGAGTTATATAGTTCGAGAGATAGGCTGGTCACTTAGAAAGTGACCATGTTCAAGTGGGTCTGGGCTGGGCTTTTTATTTACACTTGACTGCCATCTCGCCCAATGCTAAGCCGTCTAAGATTGAGCGTGCTTACCCAATACATGAGATGCGTGCTTATACAATACAGTGAAGTGATAATTTCAAACTTTGAAAATGTATACAATTTGTATCCCCTTTCTTATGTTTATTTTTTTTAATAATTGACGTGTAAATTGTACATTTATCAATAAAGAACTTGGACTTTGACCCAGCAAAAAACCATTTCTCGATTTTAATGTATTATACTTCTTATAAGTCAAATTCTGGAATACATACTGGGTCAATCAACTAAATGGGTCCTACTGCATGTACAAGCACCTGTGCGACCGAGAGACCAATCTCAACACTAGTAAAGATTGGAAGACTGTCACTCTTGGAATTGGAAAATTCTGAATTAGAATTGAAAAACCAGAGGGAGGCGAGACCTTTGCTCTGCAATGTGACAATATAGGCTAGAACAATAATAGGTTGGTATTTGTCCACAATGGCGCTATCTCCCCTGATGTTAAGTGATGATGTGGTCAACACTAGAGACCAGTATTGTAGTACCAGTTGGCTTACAGTAAGGTAAAGTAAGAATTGTAGTGTTAATTTTGAGAATGGGGCTATTCAGGCCTTTGTGGATTTTTTTTATATCACATTTTCACATGGTAAAAAAAATATTACAAATAAGTTTCCTTATATTATCCTTCACAGTAAAAGTGAGTGATAATGAAATATCAACACTAAGTATTTTGAACTTTGGGACAAGTGTTTGGGGTCCTCGCTTTAGCCAAGATTCTAACTCATTCCTTGATAAAACTTACATGATGTGAAATGAAGCAGCTCAGCGGCCCAATTTGAGCAAACATTCCAACCTGAAATTATCAATTTGCTTATTTAACCAAAATAAAACAGAAAATTAAAATTATTGTAAATGTATGACGAGTAAATTCAAAGCTCAACATATCTTAATATAATATGTACATCACACTTACTGGATAATGTACAATACTGAATATTTATCATGGTTGTGTATATCGGTAACTTAATTTCTTATAAAATATATTCTTTACTAGCTACCTATAGCACTTGGGGATCACATCAAACAGCGTAAGAAATTTTGAAATCACTCCAGTAGTTCCTGAGATTAGCATGTTCAACCATAAACCTCTTCTATTTTTAAATATTAGTACAGACTATAGATAACTACAATAGTTGGACATATCATCTCCCAGAGTTTTTTGAAGATATTGATAAATTTTATAATACTGTGGAATTTTTTTTTGTTCTATCATGAACACTTTCCGCAGTGCATGGATTATCAGTATACATATTTTAAGGCTAATTTTTTCACACCTTGAAAATGAATTCTTACTAAAACCGGTTCATTTTAGTAAGAATTACTGAGAATCTCTAATTGTTTCTAGTAATAAATATAGCCTATGTTACTCAGTGACATTCTAATGACAAAAGATTTTTTGATAATCATCCAGTAGTTTTAACCCCACTGAAAGAAGGGCTACGATGATTTTTTGTAGTCAGGTTTTTTAAATTAATGTTATTAAGTGTAGACAAACATGTGGCACTGTACTATACTGTACAATGATAAGAGTTCAATATATTTATGGCAAAAATTACAGAGTGTTACCTTATTAACTTGAGTAACTATAGCGTCCAGTACTTCTCCTTTGAATGGTCTAAAGACTATTGCTTTGTATTTAACTGGATACACTACAAATCCTTGTCCTGGTTGTATCAGGCCAGCACCTATGCTGTCAATCGTAGTTACTGCTATTACGAATCCGTATCTACAATAAAACGAAACCATTAGCCTTATGTTGTTATGTTAGATTTTTTAAAGTGTGTTAACCTTTTTATACTTACTTTCCGGTACATGTTCCTTCCACTTCTGTGTATAATTTCTGTTTTACAGTGTCAAGGAGTTGTGGCCCAAAGTACCGCGGGTGCAATAAAATCTCGTGTTCTAATGATATCTGCAAATAGTGTTTTATTTACATTTATTTCGTTCTATCCTTTTATGAAACAATAACAGGTGGCATTTCGAAGTACTTACATGGTAAAACATGTTGTAAGCAGCCTTAAGTTCTTTTTTAATTCACCTTCTATAAGTTATTGGAAGTAATTACACTTATTTCATTTAGATTATCAAAACAAATCAATCTCCCTCCTAAATGCAAAACAACAAAACATTAGGTACATTCGCGTTCGCGTGAGTCGTGACTCGTGACGTCGTGGTGCACACTAGCACACTGCACAGAGTAAGTAATCACTACGTGCCATTGAGATCAGAAACACATGGAGTTGCCGCGTTATTCTATACCTACATTTGCCTATACTAATATGAGTGAAACAAGGGTACAGAATGTGAAACATCGTTATGTCTCATTCTTTCTAATGAAATAATTATATTTGATAAAAGAGACAACAATATTTATGTTGTTGCTCATTTTGGCAACATTTTGATGTGACGTAGAGACAGTTGTAGGTAAGTGCCATAATCGGCCATTTTATGTGGCGAGTTTCGTGGTAGTTTAAATGTCAGATGGTTGTTTACTTTGTGAAATATTGTGATTTTCGAGAAATTTACGAAGATATAACTTTTAAAACTGCGTGTGACTGGTGAAAAACACCAATTCAATATGACTAAGTGTTGTATTGTGAACTGTGGGGCAAGGAAAGGTAAAAATCAACCTCAATTGTCGTTGCACAGGTTAGTATCCAGTTTTCTAATAAAAGTACTCAAAATCTTACACATCTCATGAGAAAATCGTTTCTCGATCATGAATTCACAAGTAAAGTATTGAGATTTGGGTTCATTTCCGTAAAACAGACCATTATTTTTAGTATTTCATTTGTTTTTGATTACATAGTGGAATAGTGTTGTACCGTTAACGTAATAGTATATCTAAAACTAGTGCGTGCGTATGTTGAAACAATATCGGTATCGCTAAAACAATTATAACTGTTTTGAATTAAAATTTCGTGCCATGAGCGAAATGTTGACCCTTAATACATATTAGCAGCTGTAACTGGGGTGATTTATCTAAACGTAAATAATAATAACTGCCCTTTTTTTATAGATTTCCTAGAAATGAAAAATTGAAGAAAGAATGGTTAGATGCTATTGGTGAAGAAAATATTAATCCTCGACTTAAAGAATGGTTCCTCTGCTCACTTCACTTTAAAGAAAGCTGTTTCAATAGAACTCTTGATGTGATGAGATTACATGATAACTCTGTTCCCACATTATTTTTGGTAAGTATGAAATGTAATGATTATTCATGGCTTTTTGCCCTTAAATAATTAAAAAAAAATACGTAATAGAAAACATATTGTTTATCACAATAAATAAATATTGGTGGACATTCACACACAACACCATCTGACCCCAAACTAAGCAATGCTTGTGCTATGGTGGCCAGATAGCTGACATATATACTTATATAATTTTAAATACATACTTATTATAGATAGAAACACCCAGACACAGTGCAAACATTTGAATTCATCACACAAATGTTTGCCCTGGGTGGGAATCGAACCCACGACCCTCGGCTTCGCAGGCAGAGTTACTACCCACTAGGCCACGAGGGCAGTCACGGCACAATATTAGTATGCATCTATTTATTTCAGGCACTCGACAAAAAACAACAGCAAAAGTCCTCAGTTTTGTGTGAAACACAAAATCTTGATGTTTCTTGTGCATCCACTGTGGCTTCCTTGCAGTTACCGCAACAAATTGTGGAAACAGTGCACATAGAGGTATGTATCTACTTACAACTGCCACACAATATAGGAATTATTCTATTCGAAAAGAAGAATGGTCATTATATATTAATTCATTTGGGACCCAAGCCCGGTGCAAACGTAACATCTCAGTTTTTTTTTGTTATTTTATGTACTTACATCAATTATTAGATATTTTCATTAACTATTTTTTACTACGTAGGTAAATTGTCTTAGTTGAGTATTATAGGTAGGTATATAGCTTGTTTGGTATTGTATTAATTGTATTTTATTAGATGCTCGACTCTATCGACTAAAGGAAGTTTTCGATAGCAACTCATGGTAAAGGTACAAATCTCTGCAGATAGATTATAGCTATAGGTATTATTACCTAGGTACTTAGAAGCTGTTTAGCTATCGTAATCGATTAAATCAATTTCCAGAAACATATTTTTATTCATAATAATTGACATACCTACTTAAAATTAGAGATAGTGGTTTGTCCAGATACCAGATACCGAATATTCGGCAAACTTTGAATTGAAAAGAAATGTCATCATCAAAAAAACGATCACCAATTTGGAAATATTTTGACTCATTCAGTGCCGGCACGATTTCACTGTGCCATGCCGCCTACAACAAATCGAGAGCGAACCATATGCATTCAAGGCGCTGTATAAGAAATTGAGTGGACGCAGCAGGTAAAACCACCGGCACTGCTTTTGATTTGATATGATTCTGATTTTGGCTAGGACAAAAAACTCAATATTTTTACATTTTTATGAAAAACCGAGAACACAACAGTTGTGTTCAAGGCATGGCGATTGAAATTAGCAAGATCACAACAGTTGTGTCGAAGGCATCGTATGTGTTACTCATTCAATGCCGGCACTATTTTACAGAGACTCTTAGCCATGCCGCCTACATCAAACCGAGGACACAACATTTGTGTTCAAGGCACTGCATATGAAAATTGAATGGACACAATTGTTGTGGCCACCGGCACTGCTGATAGGTGAAATCATTTATATGCAAATTTCGGCTCAATCTTTGATTATTTGTTAGTTTTACTAGTATTGCGAGGGACTTTCAGACGAGACAAAATAACATGGTTCAATGAAACGACGATAGATGGCGCCTGTAGGTTTTTCGATTAGTTGTCAAAAGCGTTTTACATAGTGATGTCATTATGACCGCAGAATTTAGCTTAGAGATCTGTTCGAACTAGTTCTCTCCGATGGTTAGTTCTAATTCAGTAGAAATAATAATTAGACTTCGACTCATTGCAGATAGTGTGTAAACTTTGTTCGAACCCTTGATATTTACTAAATTCGTATTATGTTAAATACACAAATATCACGTAAGTTAACGTGCACGTAAATGTAAGGTATTAAGATGATTGTTCTACGACTTTGATATATTTAGATTGAACATCATATTTTGAAATGTAAGTATGTAGGTACTTAGTCAGAATATTTTAATATGTGCAATTTACTTTAACATTTCGTGGGTCGTTTTCCGAAGAAACAACAAAATGGCCAAATAAAACGGCGATAGCAGGCGCTTGGACGTTTCATGTTTAGTTATGCATAGTGATTCACCATTAGAAGCGATGAATTTTGCTAGTAGACCTGAGCCAAACAAGTTCGGTGAAAGGGTTAAGGTTATAAATTCTAGTTATGATTATTATCAGTGAGTTATGTTATGTGCTTATTACATTAACCCTGCAGTGGTCACGCATCTGAATTAGACAAGAATGGTCGCGCGGACTACTCGTGTAGTCCAACTTGAAATCGAAGTAAAAAGATTTAAGTACGTTTTTTTTCCTTGTGAGCAGTGTTTTCAACAATTTAAAATAAAAAAACTTAATTACAGCGTCTTTAATACTTAATATTAAATTAATATAAATAAAAAACTTCTCTGAATTGGTATAAATTTCACACTTCTTCTTTCACAGGTCTTAGAGTTCTGTCGCGGGAACACGCGAAGTTAAGACATCAGAAAGATGGCCGCCAATGTTCTATAATCGCTTCTTGAACATTTACTGCTTAAGTTTAGTAATGCATAATGAGAGAGTTTCAGACGAGACAAAAACAGTGCACTTAATTGTCAAATATAGTTCCAAATTTTACCTAGTGTGGCACCACTGTTTGTATTTGTGATGTTTTTCTAAGAAAATGAATCACTGGCGTCATCTATTGGTGAAATTGGAAACTGCATTTGACAATTCTTTTCACTACTTTTGTCTCGTCTGAAACTCTCTCATTGACAAAATACTTTAAAATATTTTTTTACTCGCTTTGTTTGTGCATTTATTCGTCTCAACACAGAAACACTTTATCAAAATAAATGTTATGAAAAAAAAATCAGAACCCTTGATTAGCTAAACAAAACTGTAAACACAAATAATATTGTACGTAGAGTACTAATCAAACATTATACTTAAATATCAACAAATCTATGAAAAAATATTGTTATTTCATTTTTACTCCTTTACCCACTCATTTACCCATACTTATCCCCTTTAGCAGTAAACGTTGTAAAGCCTTGGAATAGTTATACAGTGTTTTCTCTTTTTATTTGATATTTTGAAAACGATCGAAAGAGACAAAACACTATTAAACTATTCCGAGGCTATACAACGTTTATATATAAACTAGCAGCGCCCGTTCCCGTTTTTCCAGCGAGATGAAATGTAGCCTATGTTTTCTTCCAGACTATAATCTATCTACATTCCAAATTTCAGCCCAATCCGTTCATACGTTAGAGCATGATTAAGGAACAAGCATCCGAACATCGTGACTCTCACATTTATTATATTAATAGGATCTTGCTTTGGCTATACTTTTTAGACTTTACAAATGAAAGTTGTGCTTTTTCTCAATTTGATCTCGGTTTCCAAATACATTTTTCGATTTGACGTTATTTAGTAAAACATACCTAATTTCTAGTAATACTTGATATCTAGTATCGATACTCGTTATAGTAACACCTATGACCCTGATAGGGACAACCCTTACAATGGCCGCCATCTTATGTAACGTTTTGCGTTGTAGGTATGCACCTTTTTTTTGTAGGTATTTCTAGTCCTTACTATTAGCACACCCCGGACACTCGGCCTAAACTCCAAACAAACGGTGAAGTCGACATACCTACACTCACACAACTACGCATATGTCGTTCGAACACATTTACGCATGTGTGCGTGTCATCTAGGGTTACTAAATTATTTTATGGAATAGCTGTGACCCGTGAGTTCACCTGCCTGTGGCTTACAATCTTACCTAGTTAGTGTTCGATCTTTAATGTAGGTAAATATAACTTTCATCAACAATCAGAAGGGAGAAGATTTAAAACAAAATAGGAGATAATAAAGGTACCATGTACGAATTCATTTTTAGTTAAGTTCACTTACCAAAAGATTTCTCTTTGGGTAAGTGTATTCTGACAATTCAATTCTGACAACGAAAGCCGCAGTTTAAAAACAACGAGTTTAATAATTTCGTCACAGGACTTCAGTGTTGGCGCGTACTTCTAACCAGAATAGCTTAACACAGTTTATAAAAATGATTCAATCTTTGTAGAAATTCTTATGAAATTAAAAATCTCTTATTCATGTTTCGTATAATAGACGAAAAATGTGGTACCATTTTGTTAAATAATACAGCATCATGGTCGTATTCTCATAGAAAATTATCGTCCGATATAATAACCCTTCGTTGAGTCCGCCTCGCGTCCGCGAGGGGGAGGAAGCTTGAAATTGGCGGGGGGTGGGGAGTGTCCGTTCTATCTATATTATCTATTCTATGCTATTAGTACGTCCATGCTACGTGCACACTGCACATAACAATATTCAACTTCAACTTCAACTTCTTGGTTAATGGCTATTATTGTGGATTAGCCTCACAATTCCGCCAATGTCACGTAGAAAGATATTCTGTCAAACGAGGAGATTTAAAGGTGATCTACGGTGGATTTAATTCTTGAAGCAAGTGTTTTCCCCGTTTTCTGGAATACAAATTGTTAGTATTGACTAACTACAGACAGTCACAGAACAACACACAAATATATATATAGAACACTTAAATAATAAAACATAGAAGTATATAAATATTTATAATTTTATCTTATTTTGTTTAATATATTTACATAGAGTATTTACAAATGATGTATTTACAAGGGAGAGGAGACATTTGAAGGAAGTAGGACGGGGAATATCTGGAGGGATGATATCATACAATGAGGACTGCATTAAGGGACAATTAAAAAATATGTGGTCAACGTTTCCTTCCTCTAATCCACATTCGCAAACAGAATGATCCCTAATCCTAAGTTTGGCCAAGAAGACAGGGGAACAACAGTGATTTAGCCGGAGTCGGCATATAGTGGAAGTTGTCAATTTGTCTGTGTTTTGGAATTTATAGAACCAGGGTCTATGAGGTATTTCAGGTTGAACATCTCCATAGTATTTTCCTTTCTCCAGTTTCGATATCTTCCATTTCTGGGTCCAACATTTACGGAGCATAGGTTTTAAGATGGTGCATAGATCGTGAGCATGGATTTGGGAGTATGCAAGGGAGCCTGATTGGACTGCGGCTTTAGCATAGGCATCAGCATGCTCATTACCTAGGACACCAGAGTGTCCAGGAATCCAAGCCAAAACTACCTCGATGTTGAGATTGAGGCATTGCAGGAGAGCTTCTCTAATTTTTAAAATTATAGGGAATCTGGTTTTTGAATGAAATGGGTTTGAAAGAATTGTTTGGAGGCAGCTCTTAGAATCTGTTAAAATTATGGACTTGTTCAGGTTGTGGGATATGATGAATAAAAGGGATTCTAGGATTGCAATTGCTTCACCTGTGAAGACAGAAGTCACAGACGGGCATTTGAAACTTAAGATAATGCTAGTAGAGGGGATCCATACCGCAGCACCAACCGGACAATAGGGGGACTTGGAAGCGTCTGTGAAGATTTTGGTCCAGTCATGATATTCAGATTGAATTTTGTGGGAAAAGGTTTTATCGGCTTCAACAGAATTCTTGCCCACCCCAAAGTCCAATATGATGTTGTTGGGTAGGAGAGTCAACGCATCAAAAGGCGTAGAGTAAAGGGGTAAGATGGAGGATTGAAAAAGTGGGTATGGAAGTCCAGAGACAAACATGAAACTGCGGAGAAGGCACGGGATATCGTCGTCAAATAGCCGGTTTGGGTGGTAGAGTGAAGCCAGGTACTCAAGTTTATGTAGTAAGGTATGATCATTTTGTTGGGCCAACTTTACGAAAAATCGGTCGGATAGGTATTGTCGCCTAAGGGATAGTGGGGGTTCGCAACATTCCACTTGCATCGCGTTAATGGGAGACGACTTCATTGCGCCTAGAATAATTCGCATAGATTTAGCCTGTAATTTGTCCAGCTTACTTAAGCCTGCTTTGTTACCGGGGTCCAGGAGAAAAGTACCATAATCTATGTGGCTGCGTATTAGGGCATTATACATCAGTTTTTGTGTGAAAGGGTGAGCGCCCCACCACACACCAGACAGAGACCTAAGGATGTTGATGTTCTTTTCAGCTTTTTTATTAACATATTCATAATGGGGGACACCAGATAATTTACGGTCCAACCATACACCCAAGAATTTAACTTTGTTGTCTTCTGGGATTGTTTCTCCGTTGATTTGAATGTTAGCAGGAGGGATAGACCTTTTATTTGTGAAGACTACTGCTTTACATTTACGTGCAGCCAGGCCAAGGCCATGAGGAAGAAACCATTCTATGAGATGCTCCAGAGCGAGATTAAGTTGGCTAATAGCTTTCTCATGTGAGTTTCCTGAATAATATAAGACTATGTCATCTGCATACTGAAGCATTTCACAGAAGGGCAGAACAGGCTGTTCCAAGTCATGTGTATACAGGTTGTACAATATGGGGCTTACAACTGAGCCCTGGGGCAAACCCCTCCACACTCTTCTAGCTGGCATTGTGGAATTGGAGGTCTTAATGTGAATTGTTCTTTCGGTCAGCATGTTGCATATGAGACGAACCAACTTCGGAGGAATACTCAGCTGTGAGAGTTTTCTCCTGAGCACCGGAAGGAGGACGTTGTCATAGGCAGCTTCAATGTCTAGGAAGATTGCTACAAGGTATTCCTTTCTAATGATAGCTGTGCGAATGTCGGTGGTCAATATACCCAGGCTATCCATAGTGCTGAAACCCTTTCTGAATCCGTACTGAGTCTTAGCTATTATGCTGTTGTTTTCTGCAAACCATTCTAATCTTTGTTTAGTCAGATGTTCTGTAATCTTTGCTAAAGCCGAAGTTAAAGCAATTGGTCTATAACTATCGGAGTCTGCAGGATTTTTGCCAGGTTTCAGTATAGGGATGATCACCTGTGATTTCCACGCAAGAGGTACTGTACCATATTCAAGAAGGTTGTTGATTATATTCAAAAAGAATACCTTGCAAATATCAGATGAGTTTTTTACAAATGAGTATGGAATGCCATCAGCCCCAGGGGCAGAATCTGATAGCCCATTTAGGGCTAGTTGAAGTTCTGATAGGGTAAATGGTGCGTCTAAATTGTGAGCTGATGGAAGAGGGCCAGGGATAGAGGGAAGACAATCTATATATGGGACGGAATGAGGAGCTAGCTTATTAGCAAAGGTCTCAATCCAGGCCGATGAATCTGCATTAATTGGGTTATCAGGGCGGAATGAACCTCGGTACCGTTTCATTTGTTTCCATACCATAGAAGATGGAGTTCTAGGGGATAATTCTTGACAGAAATTAATCCATCCTTGTTTTTTTTTCTTTTTAAATAACCTAGTGGCTTGGGCAGCATTTTTTTTGTACTCTAGGAAATTCACTAATGTCATTGAGACCCTGTATGCTCTTTCAGAATCCTTCCGTTTCTTGGCAGCATCTGTACATTCCGCATCCCACCAAGGCGTAGAAACTCTGAATTTAAAAGGTTTTTTGATAGGGAAATTTTCATCGGCACTAGAGGTTATAGATTCTACAAAATTGCAGTAGTTTTGAAGGACATTGAAGCCATTTGTGGGAGGTAAAGACTCAATTCGACTTTCAAGGGACAAAGAATAAGAGGACCAATCAGGGTTAGATAATCTATATTTTAGGAGGGGATTAAAATTACAGGCAGGAACTGTTCTATTGGGAAAGGAGATAGAGATTGGGAAGTGATCACTGCCATATGAGTGAGATAACACTTGCCAGGAAAGAAGTGAAGAGAGGGAAGGAGAACAGATAGTGAGGTCAACTGCACTGTTAGGGTTTTGGGCTGGAGAGACTCGACGGGTAGGAGAACCATTATTGATGACACATAGGTTAGCATCATCAAGAATGTCTAAAAGAGAGAGAGCAAAATCATCGTCAACACAGCATCCCCATGAAGTATGATGGGCATTGAAATCACCCATCACAATCATAGGGGGCTGTATTGACATGAAAAGAAATAGGATATCAGAGATCATAGAAGAGTGAGGATGAGGGATGTAAACTGACACATAAGTGATGTCCAGGACTTTAGCAGCTACTATGTTGATACCGGGGGAGGTAGGAGGGAGGGAGATTTGGGAGAAAGGAAGAGAGCGTCTTATAAGTAAGGCGCTACCAGAGTAACCATCAGCTCTGTCATCCCGGAGACACGAGTAGCCCGGGACCCTGAAACGGGAGCCCGGAACTAACCACGTCTCCGAGACGGCAATAACTAATGGCTGAAACTTATTAATTAAGTGGATGACACTATGTTTCTTGGGACGTAGGCTTCGTGCATTCCATTGCAGAACGACTTGATCCATTATTAAAAAGTGTGGATATTTGGGAAAGTTGGTGGGCAACGTGGGACGGTAAGTTGAAGTTGTTTTGAGAAATGAGAGTGAGGAGAGTTGAAAGGAGAATTTCGATGATTCTGTGGTCCTGGGGGACTGGTGAGGATTGAGACAGGGCAAACCCGTTCGGAAGGTCAGATGACACTTCAGCCGTGATGGCATCATGGGCTGCCTTGTCATAGGGTTTGTTCAAAGGAGCTCTAGTACGGGATGGGATAAGGAGTGTTTTTCTGTAGCTGCCTGTGGATTTAGATGACAGGGATTGGAGAGAGGATGATGGTTGGGATGAGTATGATGGCCGGGATGAATGAATTGAGGGTGAACTAGCTGCTTCCGCATATGGTCTGGTAGGTTTAGGAAACCGTAAAGAAGCCTCCTCATATGGTAGATTATCCTGCGACATCAGAAGCTTGATGGCTTTCTGTCTGCCCTGCTCAGGGCAACTCTTGTTGCTAGCGAAGTGTAGCCCGGAGCAGTGAAGACACGTAGCCTCACTCTCCCTAACGTCACAGGAATCACCGGCATGAGGTTGGGCACACCGGTAACATCTGGGCTTCGAGCGGCATTGCAATTTTACGTGACCAAAACGGCAGCAGTTGAGACACTGGATAGTAGGGAATTGGTATGTTTCTACCGGTAATGATGTGTGGAAAAGGAATACCCTTTGTGGTAGGACTTGACCCTGGAGGGTCATCACAATGGTTTGGGTGGGAACCCAGGAAGTTTTGCCATCAATTATAATTTTTCGGTTGAATCTCCGGGCTTTTAAAAGTGTTCCACATCCTCTGGGAATATTAATTTCATTCGCGAATTCCTCCATGGAGAGATCCACGGGGACTTGGCGTACAATACCCATTTTGGTTATGTTAAATGTGGGAATAACTGCTTGGAAGTTGTTATTTTCCAGGATTGGGTTATCCAAAAAAAGGTTGGCGGCTTCAAATGTCGTAAATTCAACTGAAACTTTATTCCTACCCACTTTTTTTACTCCTTCAGGGCAGATATTAGATACGCGATGTTTGCATAAAAATTGTCCAAACTTAATAGCTCTAATCGACGAGCCTGTGGCGGGATCTATGTCTGTCTTCGAGATGTGAATTAGGAAGGGACCCTTATCTAGGGCCGTATATTGCTTAATGCCAATGACCAAGGATGGGTGTATGTACACATTTTGGATCGAGGCAGATGCCAGGTCTTGGTTTATAATGTTTTTTTTAGGAACTGTTTCGTTGGCGGAAATGTCTGTCGCACGGCGTTTCGCGCAAGAGGAGGGGGTAGACATCTGGATATCCGGGGGGTCCGGCGGATCCGGCTCCAAATCGGACATGATGGACTTACAATACCAGTAAAATGTTAGTACATATAAACACTTACCGGTATAATTTATACCACCACCACCAAGGGAAAACACTAATTAACGATATTTTGCACTAATAATAGCTAAATATACACTATTAACCGGTACTTTTTACTAAAATTCCCGACTCCCATGTGACAGCTATCAGTAGCGACGGCAGAATCCCATAACAATATTACTGCCCACAAGCCCACAGCACAGAAGATATTACTCAGTTACTCACTGTCAGCATGTCAGCAAGTCACTCCGAGTCACTGACAAACTGACATAAGATATGGCCAAACGCTCACAAAAAGTGGCCATAAAGTTCAAAGGACAATGCCCACGTCCCATACATTGAAAAACCTGGCCAACTTTTTTTGATTCTGAAAGTGTATAGAGATGAATAGTATCTAATTAGGATTGTTAATGCTTCTATAAACGTCTACTGTTGGTGTTTTTCATTTCCTAAATACCAAAAATGAGTTACAGTTAAACGAAAAGTAAGGTTATGTTTACTGTCAAAATATTTTAGAATTATGTTTTCTTTTGGATTAGAACAGAAAAGAAAAGAAAGAACTATGGTATTGTCTTTCAAAACATATTTCTTATGAGAATAAATAGGAATAATAGTACTTCTCACGACCAACTGATTACCATAAAATAGTTCTCGGATGGAATTATCATAGGGTAAACAAGCCTTAAACTAACTGAGTGCTGGGCTAGGTCTGATGATGTGGACTTGTCTTCATGTTCTGATAATTTATGACACAAGACAGTGTGTCTTGTTAAAGGCAAGCATGTTTTCTTGCTTACCATCAGGCACATGTTTCGCTCATCCTATCATTGTTTCCTGAAAAAATACTTAAATCAGTGTAGATAATACTGTTCACTGATATCTTTCTACTGAATATATATTCAAACCAATGCAAGAGAGGATAAATAAAATATATTGTTTGCTATCATATAAGTA
The DNA here is from genome assembly GCA_963693475.1 of Ectropis crepuscularia. Classification (NCBI taxonomy): domain Eukaryota; kingdom Metazoa; phylum Arthropoda; class Insecta; order Lepidoptera; family Geometridae; genus Ectropis; species Ectropis crepuscularia. The sequence continues at coordinate 6,931,090 of OY856359.1, read as the reverse complement.
ATTATATTTACATTTAATAATAATTTTATATATTTAATAGCCCAAAACTACTACATAGCCAAAATACTCTGCTCGTGGATTTATGTGGTCCTGGTGTCTGGCCATCCTAGAAATCTCACGAAGAACTCTGCAATGCAAGTACAGCAGTACTGAAAGATGACCTCTGCTGGTTGTCCCTATCATTTTCAACTAAAATATACATATTATATCTATTTTATTTGCTTCAGCTTGTGTCTGTCTTCTAAAAGCAACTCAGGGTTTTAAAATTGGTAATTGCATAGGTTTTGTAGCAACTTAGCGCTATCCCCGTATTTCCTGTAGAGTATGAACACTTCATTCGCATAGAAATATTGTCACAGAAAGGAATATCTTAGTTGTGATATAAATATTTCATTATTTTGGTATTCGAGACAGTGGTCTTAGAAGGTTCATAACAATCGAGGGATTCCATCAGAAAACACAAGCAAGCCATCACAACAATATAAGGTTTTATGTAATTATTACCACAATTATGTAAGTAATAAGGAGCACTGAATCACATAATTCCCAGTTTTGTTAAAACCAATTTAAACAAGAAGAAAACCAAAGTTTTTTTTTTTTTTTTTTTTTTTTTTTTTATTCAATATTTGCTACTCCACAGACTCCGGGGTCCGTGACTTTTGTTATTTCAAATCTTATTTATTTTTACATATTTCTTGGATAATTAGAAGAAGAGGAAAATAAGGGGGGAGTTGGGAACATTTTAAACCTAATACTAGTTAGTGCTCGTCTGTTGAGCCGATCACTACCGGTTGGGATTCCGCTAGTAATCGACTCAACATCGATTCTTTGCCTTATTGCCATTTGCCTAAGCCGCCTCCTCCCGGCCGAGAGCCTCCACTACGGCTGAATTTCTGTCCCCGATGGCCATCTGTAGGTTGAACTCTCAGATGGTCCTCGGTGATGCAGCCAACGCTCGCCGCACGAACCGACCGATGGCGTCGTCGGTGTCGTCAGCGTAGTACGTGAAGGTCCCCGTGTGCCGTGAGATTGCAACAACCGCATGGGGCACGCTCTCGTGCAGCTTCATGTTTGCCTTGGTTTTTATTGCGATTACCGACTCATATGTCAGTCCCTGAGCTTCATGGATGGTGAGGATACGTGACCCTGTGCCTGACCCATAACCCTGGTTTGTCAGGGTCTCCTTCTCCTCTTGAGTGTGAACTAAGAAGAGGGTGTTTGGTAGGGTGTTGGGTATTTGCGCTCCCTTGTACCTTTTCTGCTCTAGGGACTTTATACGGGGTGCTGAGGAGTACATACCTGAGTATATTTCCCTCAGCGCATATGCGACATCCATCGGATTACGATGTGTGCAGAGCAACTCCTGGCTGATCTTTGTTACCAGGTTTGGGCGGTGATACCTCATTTCGAAGAGATTTTCCCTGTCGATATAAGGCAACTGATTCACATCTCCGATGAGGACAATTTCACCAACACTAGACAGCCTTGAAGCCATTACAATGGCACCAAAATGGTTCATGAGAGCTTCGTCCACCATGAGGCGACTGAAACTCTCTCTTCCGAAACCATTTACCAGAGCAGAAGCCATGGTTCGCACTCTGGTTTTGACCAGGTTTCCGATACGGTGCGATAGCTTTTCTCTTAGATCTTTTGCTGCCTCAGTTGTTGTAGTGATAATGGCGTCCTTGTCCACATCGAAGTGTCTAATCACCCATGTTGTCTTTCCACATCGCTTTGACGTTTGAGTTCCTTTCGATAGTCTTGGCCATCTCAAGGATCTTATCGTCAAGCATAATCTTGGTGCATCGGGCAGTAACTACGATTGGGTCGTTTGGTGGTGTCGCATAAACCGGCATTCCCGCGCGCTCCGTCTCTTTCTCGTTCAGTGTCACGAAGCCATTTTCTGCACTGTAAGCTGTCATATACTGTCCTGTCATAGTTCCCTTGATGACCCGGGAAGTGACATTATTGTAAATGGCTGCTTCAGCCTCCTCGAGTTTCGCCTTTAAGAGGCTTTCACTTCCTAGCCTATAGGACTGCATGATGTTTTCGCAGGTCTTGAGGTTAACTTGTCTTGTCGCTCTCAGTGTGGCTATGAATTCGATGAAGGCGTTACGTGCATGACTTCGCGGCTCCGAAGCCAGGACATAGCGGGGCGGTTCAACCTGTCCCATGTCGGCTCTCGTTCGGCTCAGTTGTTGTTGGGAAGCTGCGTTGGGGGTCCTTGACGTCAAGGGGGGTGATGAGTGGGATGAGATTCGGAGTATGCTCCTTGCTGCTGCGTTGAAGGCAGTCACGAAGGTCGTGTTGGTGCCTTGGCAACCGTTTTGATTGGCTGCGGCTTTTTCCGTGGCTGCCCTCTGCTGTGCTCTTTCGGAGCCGGTTTGGATGGTCGAACTAGGAACCGGATGTCCCCAGCTGTCAGTTGCATTTGTTTGGTCGTGCGAAGGGACTCTGAGAAAGCTCAGATTTTCTCCCCTATCTTCATATACGACTACCTCATGATGTTTAGAGGCCTCAATGCAACCCAGCCGGTCTGCGACTCGCGCTCTTGAGTATTCGATTGCCATCGCATCCACGCTTATCACCCGGGGTGTTTCACCTGCATTTCTGCTCAGATGTGCGAGCAGCGCACTTGCCTGTGTGAAAGGGGTCCGGCCTTCCGAGTACTCTATTAGTGCAATCGTTTTGTTTTTCGATCGCACCAACCGAATTCGGTGGCCGTCTACCTCACACACTGGCATGGCGTCGTAAGTTTTCCGCTTCATTGTGACTTTTGCGGTACTCCCATTGAGCAGGTAAGACAATCCAGGTGACAAACGGGCTCGTTTCCGTTCCCAGGCGAAGCAAAAGCTTATTCCGAATCTTTCTTTGTTGCTGTCCATGAAGAGAGCCACTCCGCGGATACGGATCCCTGCCTCTCCTCGGTCTGCGTTCTCCAGTAGTTGTTGGAAAGAGATACTTTTCGAGGAGTTATGTTGGGCGGGAACCTCATTCCACGTGGCGTCCACGGACAGCGGGTCAGGGTGTGGTGGCGAGGGGGGGCGTGTATTTGAGATTGTGGAGTTTCTTTTGGCCGCTATGCGGAATGAGCTCTCCATGAAGGACAGGAGCCGTGTTCTGTTATCTGGATTTGCTAAGATGTTATGGAGATACGAGACAACCAGCCTTCTGTCGATCATAGATTCGAGTTCATGTCTTGCGGCCATGAATCGGGGACAATCGATTAGCACGTGCCAGACCGTTTCGGGTTGGTCGGGGTCACACTCGCATGCAGGACTGCTCTTAAGCTTAAATCTGTACAGGTATTCTGCTATTCCTCCGTGTCCCGTCAACGCTTGTACCTGGAAGGGAGTCAATTTTATGGTTCTCATCATTCGATATGCGTTTGCTATATCGGGGAGGAACGTCTGGGTGACTTTTCCGGTGTCCGAGGTCTCATATCGATCTTGCCATTTCTTGACCGATTCTTCGCGGATTTTGCGTTTGACGTAGGACAAAGGGATCCCCTCGTAGTCTCTGGGTGATTCCGTGAGAGCTGCTGATTTGGCTAGTTCGTCAGCTCTTTCGTTGCCGACGGTGCCCACATGCGCTCTTACCCAGAAAAGACGAAGAGATCTGCCTTCAGCATTTATCTGTCCAATGTTTTCCTTTATACACTTTGCCAGGGGGTGACTCGTATTTGGGTTACTTAGCAGTTCGAGTGAAGATCTGGAGTCACTCAGGACATTGACTTCTGGGTCTTCGCTCATTAACACCATTTGAGTTGCCCGGCAAAGAGCATAGAGTTCCGATTGAAAGACTGTGCATTCGGAGTGGAGCTTGAAGGTCGAGCTCTTGACCTCTTTGCCGTTCTCCCACCATGTTAGAGCAGCTCCAACTTTACCCTCAATCTTACTGCCATCAGTATAAATTTGAGGTCCTTCTGGAAGATTGGAGGTGTCTTCTAGGAGCTCGTACTCTACGGATACCAGCGTGGACGGATGGGCTTGGTCCAAGTAGTTAACGTTTCGTTCGAGTTCCACTTCTGGTGGGAGGTAGTCTTGGGAGAGGTTCTTTTTTACTCTGTACAAATTTGCTGCTTCCTGTATCCTCAGATCCAGGGGGAGCAAACCGGAAAGGGCAAGTGCTGATTTTAGGGAAACGGTACGGTATGACTTACAGATTTTCTGGGCAAAACCTCTTTGGATCGCGTTCAAGTGAGACTTGTTTTCCTCAAGGTCTGCCGCTTGCGCCCATACACTTGAGGCATACATGATGATGGGTTCCGCCACAGCGACGTAGATCGTTCTCGTGATTTCGCCATTTAATCCCCAGGTCACCTTCGCTGCACATGCTAGCTGTCTATAAATGTTCGCCACTTTTTTACATTGGGCGGTCACATGTGCTTTAAAGTTGAGCCGTCGGTCGATTAGTAGACCAAGCAGTTTGACTTCCTCGACCAGATCGAGCCGGACGCCGGACATGACTATGTTTGGAGGTTCGTACTTCAACTTTTTTGTGAAAAGCATTGCGTTGGTTTTATGCGCTGCAAAGTTGAGTTTGTTAATTTTACCCCATTCCACTGTCATGCTCAACGCCCTGCTCGCTTGCTGTTCGATGATGTTCGGGCTGCCTGTAAACACGAGAACGACGTCGTCCGCGAATGCTTGACAGTATACTCCCTCGGCTTCCAGCATTCGTAGTAATGAGTCTAGAATCACATTCCAAAAGGTCGGTCCACAGATGGAACCTTGGACGCATCCTTTAGTTGTTTCCTTCTCATAGACTGCTCTTGCATAGTTGACCTTGATTTTACGGTCGCTGAGGTAAGAGTTTACGATGTCGTAGAGGTTTGTTGGGCACCTCTTCTTCGCTAATTGATTTTTGAGGGCGGGCCACCATGCATTGTCGAATGCACCCTCTATATCCAGGGAGATTAGGAGTACGGTGTCTTTACTGTCAACTCCTTTTTTGATGTGCTCTACCAGGTCATAGAGGGCGTCCTCGGTGCCTCTTTGGGGCATGAAGCCGTACTATTTCCTACTGATGGTTGGGAGGAGATGCCATTGGAGTCGGTTTACCAGAAGCTTTTCGACGATTTTTCCGGGAACGGACAGAAGACCTATGGGACGGTAAGATTTTGGGTGTGTGTAATCTGTCTTACCAGGTTTGCGTAATATGACCACGTGCGCCTCTTTCCATTGCTTGGGAAAGTGTTTCAACGACAGGCATTTGTTTGCTATCGCCAAAAAAACCTTCCATTCGCAACGTATAGCTGCGGCGCATATATCAGCGGTTATCCCGTCCGTACCGGGAGCTTTTTTTGGATTCAGAGTTCTCAATACTGATTCCAGTTCCGCTGATGTGAATGGTGGATCATTTTCCGGTAAGTCCTTAGGCGTTTCTGTGGTCCGCTCCCGTAGCTCTGTATGACACGGGTGGTCTGTGCTCTCAGAGTCGTCGGGATAGAAAGTTTTGGCAAGTAGTTCTGCAGATAGCTGGGGGGATAGAGTGTTCCCTTCGGTGTCTCTTAGGAGTATTTCTTCCTGTCTTGTCGAAGTGTTTCTCATCACTCTGTAGATCTTGTCCCACATACTTTCTTTCTCCTGATTAGTGCAAAACTCCTTCCAGCTTTTCGTCTGGGCTTGTTTGACTTTATCCTTGTAGTCTTGTCGAGCGTTTTGATACTGTTCGACTACAAGTTCAACTCTGTCAGGGGCGGCATTCCTGATCCGTCTCTTTCTTCCGAGAACTTCTTTCTTCAGATTTTCGAGCGTTTTAGTATACCATGGGGGGGTTGGATTTCCCTTCGGCGAGCTTGCCAATGGAATGGTGTGTTCGCAGGCTTCATGTATACTTGCTGTGTAGCTCGTAATCATCGACTCGAGTTCTAGTGAACTTTCACATTTCTCCACTGACTCCGGCGAGATGTTTCTTTCTTTAAGGGAAGATTTTAGCTGTGACATAAAGTTTGACCACTTTGCCTTCTTGGTGTTGTATTTGCGTGTTGTTATTGGCCTCTGTTGTTCGAGAGCTTTAACTAGTCGCAAAGTGAAGGTAATTGCGTTGTGGTCCGATGTTGTAATACTTTTGTCAACCTCCCATCCCTCGATTTTTCCCAGGAGAGACACACTGCACGTTGTTACATCTACTACGCTTGTGCAGAGTTTGCCTTCCCTGACGATCTCGAAGGTCGGTGTATCGCCGGAGTTGAGAATATTCAAGTCCATTTCGTTGAAGAAAGAGTTTACGACTTCTCCTCTCTCATTTTGAGATGTGCTTCCCCACCAGTGGGACCATGCATTCACGTCACCGGCAACAATAAGATCCTTTGTAGCTAGTTTTTCGCTGAATACTTTGATCCTGCTGAGGTAGGGGTCGACTTTTTGGTCTCCTTCTAAGTAGACAGAAATCACTCCCAGTTTCAGACCTGTGCCGACCAATAGGACAGCCGCTTCCGTTTCGGTAACAATTTGAGGGTCATGGATTACCTCTAACCTGTCGCCGAAGACTATTATGGCTGCCTTAACTGGTTTTTGCCTATTTAAACTGCACTGAATAATGCGAGTTCCAGGATATTGTTTCATCGCGCCTTTATTACCCACATAGGGTTCTTGAACAATGGCAACTGAAACCCCCCTTTCTCTCGCAACCTTCAGGAGTTCTGTCGTTGCATTCTGGGAGCGCTGCAGGTTTGCTTGGATGAAACGCAAACCTGGTTCGCCTACTCTTTGGGAGACTGAGCCACGTTCCGCATGAGTGCCCTTAGCAATAAGTTATTCGGGATCGCGCTATGCCATCCCATTTTACCCTTTCAGGGCACTCGCTACTAAAGGCGTTGTGAGCGAGTTCTCTGTTGGGGCTGTTGGGATGAGCAACCGCGCAGTTTTTGCATCTGGGTGGCAGGTCTTCTTTTCTTGCCTTGCATTGGGTCCAGGTGTGGGTTTTTCCGCAATGACTGCAAGATTCATCCCTTTCCCGGCAGATCGTCTTTGTGTGACCGAAACCTAGGCATTTGGTGCACTGTACCAAAGGCGAGTGGTCTGCCACTGGTCTCCTCTGGAGCCCAATGTAGACCTTTTCGGCGTCCAAAAACGCTCTGTGAATGCGAGGTGAGACCTCGATCACTGGATGGCACTCATGCTGGTTATGTACCCTGTAGCAGATGTTTATTCTGCGCCAGAAGGTTTTCCACTATCTCATTGTCTTTGTGGTAAGACAGGACGTCTCTAATAATGATTAGTGGATTTCCCGCTTTCGCGGTCTCCACCTTTAATGTTTTGTCCTGCTGCACACAATTTCTAACCAGACCAAGGTCTTCCTCTGTGCTGCAACTCAGGATAACTTTCCTGTTCCGACCTTTGCGCACTCGGTCAACCCTTGCTCCGGTCGTTTTTGTGTCCAGTGCTACCGCTATCCTATCTATTAGTTTTTCGGCAGTCGTGGGAGATGTGGGATTCGCTGTTGTCACGATAAGAGTGTGGTTCGGTCTTGGCACGATTGGCTTAGCCGCTATTTTTGCGTAGTTGGGCTTAGATGGCTTGCCCGTCTCCGCTTGGCAGATTTCGGCCTCGATGCTAAGGGCTGGTGGGGGAAGAATTAGTTTTTTTTTTTTTTTTTTTTTTTTTTTTTCCTGCCGCATCGTCCGGAGTTCTGACGATACAGCTTCTAGACGTTCAGTAATAGGCAGCACGTGCTCATCGATGTTTATTCTGATTGGAGCGGAGGATGGGGGTGGCGTTTGTTTAGTCAGTATTTTTTCTATCGTACTTAATCTGTCTGAGTAATTTGGGGGGGTAGGAGGAGGAGGAGTCGAAGCGAGCTCTTTCAGAATTTTTGCGTTTTGGTGAAGGACCTCGATGGCTTCTGCCCTTTCTGCGTTTGAGTCTCTGTGAAGCTCGTCGACCTGTCTCCGAAGAATTTCAATCCCGGTTTTTAGACCGAGATAATTGTTCTGCAGTGGAGTCAAATCGACGGAGGCGTTTCGACTTGGCGCAGGTGACTTAAGAAAACCACTGATATCCCGCACCGCTTCGGCCGTTGCTTTGATATGTTGGTGGGGTTCTCTCGACTCAAAGCTTTGCCAGTCTCTAACGGCTTTGATCTCTTTTTGAAGTTCGCTGAGTGTTTCTCTGGCCAGAGCTACCTCCTTTGTTAAATCGTTGTAAATTTTTTGTGTTGATTTGGTGTGGGCCCGTTCCACCGAGAGCAGCTCCATGGCGTGTCGAGTCCGCTCCTGTTCGAGTGAGCTGATGTGACGATGTCTGGACTCTGCCAGGGAAAGGACGATCTCGAAGAGCGTCTGGAGGCTCTCGATCGCGGTTTGTTTTAAATCCCGTCTTTGATTGGTGGATTGTTCGAGAGCGTCCTTTCCCCGGAGTAATGCGTCGTTTGCCACCTTCGTGGCGCTGTCCATCTCGACCCCCGTCCGCTTTGAGCAGTGTGCGATCAGCATACTGGTCCTTTTGGATCGGGCGGAGGTCGGGAGTGACAACTCTGACACATTATCCGTTTCGTCATCCATCGCTAACACTTTTGGAGGTGATATTCCACACTGTTTCCAGTTCTCCACTCTCTCTATTGCGGCTAAGTGTTCTGGGCTCGACTCTGGCACTGATGTTACCGGCACAGAGGTTTCACTTACCGTTCGTGAGCATGGTGGCGATGGTACTCTTTCGACTGATCGAGCGCAGCGGGACTCTACCTCGGGAGCAGCTACGGGCACATCGGGGTACTCCTTCCTCCCTATGTTGTGTCGGCGGCAGCACGTCTGACGCGCTAGACTTAACATTTTTTTTTAGAATGCGCTTATGTAAGTTAGACGCTACTGACCTTACCGAGAGCACCTTTGGTCGTCTGGGTACATTGGCAGGGACAGAGACGGAGCATGCAGACGTAGAGGGGGCGGCTTTTTTGGTTGTGTCAGACATTTTACAAAGTTTTCTAAATTAGGTTATGTATATATGTTATGCAAATTTACTTATTTAGGTTTTATTAACTCGATTAGGTTTAACTTATATCTACTTATCCTACTCACGGGTATTCCTCTTCTTCTTCCTTCCCAAAATTTAATTTGTCAATATGGTCACGTACACGCTCGACGTGGTTGTTCTTCGGGCTGTCCAATAGATGTCCAGTCACCAGCAGTCAGTTTTTGCGCAGGGGCTGACGATGATGTTGTTGTCTCCTAAGTCCGCCTCTGAGATCGGTTAAGAGTGCAGAGGGTGTGACGTCACACTTGGCGGGGAAAGTGTCGTAGGCGCCTGTCAACGACGTGCTTCGGGTTGGTGCGTACGGCGATCGGAACGTGCGGGCGGTGATGTTTATACTGACGAGATAAGGTATGCGACGAAACGTGTCTTTTGTTCGCTTCTCAGCTATGTGGTCTTCAGATATTTCTAGCAAACTAACCTTTGTTTCCAGTTGTTTGTCGGATGTTTTTGAAAATATCTCCTTATCCCGGGGGTCCTGGGGGCCGTATACACCGCTCTGGGGTCGCTGGACTGTTGCCGGTTACACTGAAACTACTGGACTGCGCGCAACTCGAAAAAATCCACTGTTTTGATTTTTTTTCTGCAGAGCTGACGTGAAGCGTGTACGTGTTCGATTGAGTCTTGGACTAGAGTCTAGAAAACCAAAGTTAGGAAGAACACCATACATTTTGCTTGTTTACTTTTTTTTGATTTGTCAATTTGACATTGATCTTTGACCAATTTGGATTTGGTGAAAATTGCATGCCAACTTTTTCCTCGTTTACATTACCAAAAAAAAATTTTATAGTTTCTTTGTCGCCGTATTTATATATATCGTTATTTAAATATGTAAAAGTAGTAAATAAACGACATTGTGAAAGAAATTGATATACATAACATCCATTTTCAATTTCAATCTAACGCGGATCACTAAAACGAAACGCAGGTACCGTTTCGTTATTGCAATTTTTTAAAAGTCAGCTTTGTTGGTAAATGGTAGGTTTAATTTAAACAAATGCAAATTATTTTATTTTGGAATGTTAGAAAGTTATATAACTTCGCACACGAGTACAACAAAAAATCACCAATTTTTTAATATATAACTCATATGTCTATTTACTATTTTCACAACTATTTTAGCGTGTCAAAAATGGACATTGTCCTTTACGTACCCTAAAAGTGGCTAAAAGTGAGGCAAATACAAGTAAGTGTTTTAGATACATATTGGTAAATAAAACTAAAAACATTTAGTTTTTGAATACTTATTTATGACATTTTATTGTCGGTTTATTAGTAAATTTAATCTATGTATTAATATTATTAATAGCTTTATTTTAAAAGAACTTCATTTTAATTTTAGGAGAATTTTTAACATCCCACTCAGAAAGATATTTTCTTTTTCTTTTTAAAAAGTGAATTTTGATTTTGAATTAGTGTGAATATCACGGTAAAGAACGAAAAGTTAAAGAATTTCCCGCCCTGCTACCGCCTAACTAAATCTGGTTTGGATGTGTTATTGGTTATTGCTGTCAGTGGCATATGAAGCAAAAATAAAAGAGAGAGCTATATCAAAACTAAGACAGTTTTAGTTAGGCGGTAGACCTACTGGTACTTCTCCGGCCCCAGCCAGTATTTACATATGAATCCATTAAAATTGTTGTTCGTTCAGAAATAGATATAAATAGAGATATGTAAAAACAAGTGCAATGAATTCGAAAATGACGCATTCCATGCCGTTAACTTTTTATTAACCAGTGACTTATACCTTTTATGGTGTCGGCTCTTAAAAGTGGCTAGATTTGTGGCCAAATTGTTTAACCACTAACTTACTAACTTTTGGCTAAACCAATACAGATTGTGGCCAGATTTAGCCAAAAAGTGGCTAACTTGGCAACACTGTCACAGCTCATAGAGTCACAGAGTAAGAATAAGTACCACAGAATACTTATAATCTCAAGCCCACAATACACACTGGCCGAGAGGAGGTCAACGCGAGGGTTGACAAAACGGTACATGCCGAGTGGTAGCATCCACAGGTCGAGCGCGGGCTAACGCGAGTGCCTTTGTTTTGTGCATAAAATCTGGCGTTGACATTAATTCGTCATTCGCCGGCTCTCGGCCTGTATGTATAGGGGGAGGAGCCATAAAGAGGTAAGTACAATCACTACGTTATAGTGACATGACGTGAGTGTGTCAGTGTAAACACAGAGACAGAGTAGAGCACACAGATCAATTTAATTATTATACTAGTAGCACAGTCCATTTAATTATATTATTTATGCCATCTATACATACTAGCCGAGCGCCGGCGAGTGAAGACCAACGCCAGTGTGTGAAGGGGCTATTTGCCTTGACTTGTGATTACTCGTCGGCGCTAGCCTAGCTGGCCGAGTGACGGCAAGTGGCCAATATGTATAGGGCTCATTTGCCTCGACTCGTCTCCGCTTGTCGTCGCTCGTGACCTCTTGCGTCGATTCGGACCGGTGGCGGTGTCGGTTTTTGTGCACAAAACAAAAACTCTCGCATTGGCCTGCGCTTGGCCAGTGTGTGGATGCTATCACTCGTCATGTACTGTTTTGTAAACACTCGCGGTGGCTTCCACTCGGCCAGTGTGTTTAAGGGGCTTTAAGCGTATTAGATTTAAAAAGATTACTCGCCATGTACCATTTTAGTGTGTATAGGGGGCTTAAGAAATAAGAAGTAAAGTGTATCCACAGATCATTAATAAAGTGTCATGATTCGTGATCACAGACTAGGTAGAGTTCGTGATGTTGTTTTTTTATTAATGCTTGACCATGGATACTGGTCTTTCAGTCGCCAAGATCCTGTGAACATAAAGGGCTGGCAACTCGATTCCACGGATCCAACACGGATCGATGCTAAACGGAAACGGCTTTTATAAAATTGCTAGAGTGCTCGCAATATAACTCTGCGCGTAGCAAAATATGGAACTAATTGACAGGCCGTCAACTTCTTGTTAACGTCAGTTGACAAAAGTTTGTTTACGTTTGGTGTATTTATTAATTTCCAAAGTAATTAATAGCTTTTATTATGCCGAAAGTGATTATAAGTGCTGGCCGTGGCTGGTTCTTGAAAATCAATCGTGGTTGTGAAGAAGAACGATACAATAACGGGCCAAAAGTGCAGTTTTCCAAACGCAGAGCTATTTGACAACTAACATGTAGGGATACCATAGCAATCAAATCTCCACATATTATCGGCATATTTTAAAGCTGAGGCTTTAGGTTGAGGTGCGGCTTTGGATTTGATTGTTTTATCGCCAATTTACCCGTGGGAAAAAATGTGTGTGCTTAAAGACCGAATGTGAGAAACTAGTTATAAATGTTTTTTTTTTTTTCATAATATACAATCAAAATAGAAAACACAGTGACACAGCAGTGAAGATCAGCTGATTGTATGTTTCTCGCTCGGGTACACTCGGCGGTTCCATGTTAACCCGATCGACCCTTTCACCTAACAGCGGTGCGCCAAAAGAAATTTTACTTAATTTTTTTTTTAAACGTTAGCTTGGATGCTCTTTGATCCTTAACTCTGTATTAATTACTGTATTTTTATTGTAGGCGTTTCAGAACGTACTGTCACGTGGTAAAGGACAACGCATTATACCACTGCACTTAGATAAATAAAGCGGCTACAATGGGCAATGTAAAAGAAGAAAGCCAATAGATTTCGACGATTGTAGGACAAATCCCCAGTTACTCGAATAAAGAGGCACAAAGAAGACCCACAATACCAAGTAGAATAACTATTAAAGGAACATGGACAGGAACTTTTGCGGTTACCGTCGTGATTCATCGTGATTTTAACCCTATTGAAAAAAGAAGATGATTCTATGGAAGCCAATGACTCATTAAAAGAACGTTTATGCGCCAAATTTTCAAATAGTGTTATTTATGGTCTCAATAAAAGATTTACAAGTTTAAATTAAATTCTTGTTATTTCGATGTTGGTGTAGGTTGAAAATGACAGATTTTTTATACTGTAATAAACTATAATAAAGTTTTCCTGGTGGTAAGAGACTCAGACAGCCTGTACCAATTACCAATTATACTTGGTCATACTGAACCAAACCACTGCAAAGGCGTTCATTACTTCGAGACATTCGTTCTTGAGTCTCAGTTGTCGTGTAGTTACTCCCTGAAAAATCCCTTCCCGTACCTGTTTTATGAAGTTGTACGTTCCCAATGAACGGGAAGGGAACCTAGCTTGACCTGGCAACATTAAGTACGCCACCAGTCGCGCGCAGACTTATACTGCGAGCACTATAGATAGCTGTGGGCTTCCAGTAATAGTGCTAAATTTATTGATTTTGAAAGTTTGTTAACTTTGCGGTCGGGATTTTGGAGGGAAAAAAACAAATTCGTGTTTTTATTTGGGAAGGTATACCGATAAATTTGTGTTTAATGGCGTCTACTAGAGCTGATCTTTATTTTGATACTAGCTTTTACCCGCGACTTCGTCCGCGCAAAATAAATATTGAGGTAACTGAGGTAATATACCCATACAAATTTACGTTCACTAAAAACAGCTTATTTTTAAACATTATTATACAATATCATCAAAATTGGTTTAGGCGTTAAGGCGTAACAGATAGACAGACAGACAGTTACTTTCATACTTAAAATATTAGTAGGTACCTATAAATATCAAGAGTCTAGTTGCAAAATTTCATGGTTTTATCTTCAACAATGACAAACTTCTATGTAAGTTTCATACCCATTTCAACCCCTATTTCATACCCGTACAGTTCAAAATAAAAAAAATTCTAGAACAAACATTTATTTGATTCGCGTCAAATGTCTAGTTGCCAAATTTCAAGGTTTTATCTTCAACAATGACGAACTTCCAAATAAACGTTCATCCCCCATTTCATCCCAGTACAGTTTGAAAATACAAAATTGCTACAATAAACATTTATTTGCTTCGCGTCAATTGTCTAGATACAAAGTTGTTTTATCTGCGACAATGACGAACTTTCACATACAACTTTCATCCTCCCCCCCCCCCATTCAAAACCCCGTGGTTTGTGTAGATACAGTCCATTGATACCGAAATAGACTTTTAGGATCTTACATTTATTCATAACTCTCAACACATTTAATAAATTATAGGTACGGGATGCTGGGCAACAGAGTAACTTAAGTACTTTTTCAAAATTGTTTCTTTGAAGACGCTTTGCACTAGTAGACCGTTCTTATTGTATCTACCTCGGTTATTTGGCAATCACTCTTGTCTTATTTCAGACACAATACGTTGTCTTTAAAAAAATTAAACAAAACCTAAATTCTACCAAATAAGCCTATCTATGTAAAAGCCAGCAGTTGACATTTGGGTAAACTAAATATTTTTAAATAAATCCATATGTCTATTTAAATATCTATAAAGCAGATGTACAGGGGTTTCTGATATTCGTTATATTTTTTCAAGACTTGCTTAATTGTATGAATGTGGTCTACTTATTGTACTGAAGTTCTTCCTGAATCCCGCCTGCTCAATTGGTTGGTTTTCATCTAGAACCTTTGTTATTCTTTCCAGAATTACTTTTGCAAAGACTTTGTACACATTTGAAATGAGGCTTATTGGTCTATAGTTGCCAATGTTACAGATAGTGCAATCCACCAAGACGCGCCCCACTATTCCTCCTAACCGTTTATAGTAAATGTGTGCGAGCTTCCGTCAATGTTTGAGTGTTATCGGTGCACACTAATTATTACCTATGAATGCACAAGCACACTACAATGACTTCAAATTTTGAGTTATAAGTTTTCACTTCTATCGGTAGTTCCTATGACTGCCAATTTTTTTTTATGGAGGAGAATTATATGGGATTCCCTCCATTGTCTCGGGACCTTCTCAGTTGTTAAAATATCATTAAATAGCTTCGTTAGAATTGGGGTTATTTCTTCTAAGGTGCCTCTCATCAGCTCGTTTGTTATACTGTCAGGTCCTGGAGCTTTTTCTAGCTTTTGTGACATGATGGCTTTTTGAACTACTTGCACAAGTATAGGTGGGACATCTCTATATCTCGAGGCTGAATTGTTATGGGTGTTATTTTTTTGTTCAGTGATATTGCAGGAGTAAAGTGTTTTGTAGTAGTCTGTAGCCAGTTTCTGGATTTCTCTACGGTTTGTTGCTTGTTTCGATCTGTTACTTTTTAATTGAGGTATCCATTCTTTTCCGTACTCCTTTAATTCTTTAAAAGCTCCTGTTTTTACATGCTGTTTGTTTTTTTTTTTTTTACTGTGTTTACATCTGCTTTATAGACTACTCCAAAGCTTTTGACAGCATAAACCACAAATGTATCTGGCTGAGTCTAGAAGAACAAGGAGTGGATGAAGCCTATACACAAATAATTAAATCCATATACAGAGAATGTAAAAGTCGCATTAAACTGGAAACAAAAGGAGACTATTTTCCTATCAACAGAGGCGTTAGACAAGGAGATCCGCTCGCTCCCAAGCTGCTTAATGCTGTGCTGGAATACATATTTAGAAGATTAGATTGGGAAAACTATGGTATCAACATCAACAGTAGCCGCCTTAACCATTTGAGATTTGCTGATGATATTATCCTGCTAGAAGAAGACCCAAAAAACTAGAAGAAATGCTAAAAGCCATAACCGAGAAAAGCAGATATGTAGGATTAAAAATTAATGCAAGCAAAACAAAATTGATGATCAATTCCTCAGAAGTCAATATAGAGGTTTACGGAAACCAGATTATGTGAAAGAGTATGTTTACCTAGGTCAAGTAATATCGCCTGAGGACTATATGTCCAAGGAAATAAACAAAAGGATAACCTGCGGATGGAAAAGATACTGGCCCCTAAAAGAAATAATGAAGAGTAAAGATTTAAGCATGCACATTAAAAGAAAAACTTTCAACACTTGCATCCTCTCCCATGCATGACATACGGCTGCGAAACATGGGCGTTAACAGAAAAGCAAAGAGAAAGACTAGCTAGTACACAAAGGGCAATGGAAAGGAGCATGCTGGGCCCCAGACTAAGTGACAAAATCAAAAACTCTGAAATAAGAAGGAAAACAAAAGTTACAGATATAATAACACGTATAGAGCACTTAAAATGGGGTTGGACTGGACATATGCTACGTTGTAAAATAAACAAATGGAGTAAACAAGTAACCTTATGGTACCCAAGAGAGGACACCAGAAGTAAGGGGCGCCCAAATACAAGGAGTGACGATATCGGCCTAACCTTGGGGCCTTACTGGACCAGAGTTGCAGAAGACAGAGCTCAATAGAGAGAGCTGGAGGAGGCCTATGCCAGGAGGCACGTCGAATTGCGAGACATTATGTAGTAGTTAGGAACATATTATGTATTGTAAAATTTATAGGAAATTCGAAATAACAGGGCTTTATTATTTTTATATTTAAATATCAACAGGTCAAGTAGTAAAATCAAACAAATAAACAAAATAGACATGAATATAGTAACATTTTCACCATATTAATATATTTTAGTATGAAAACTAACGTGGTTATTGTACATTTTGAAACAAATACACGGGTAACTCACTTATAAAATAGTCAGAACAGTCCGACTCGAGTTTCGATCGCGTCCGGCGATCTTCTTCAAGGCGAGTGCCATATAAACCGAGACATTGTTTGGTGGCGGTATGTTGATGATATATTCGCTATTGTACGCCGAGACCAGATTGATCCGTTGCTGATACATTTAAACAGTGTTCACCCGAATATT
Organism: Ectropis crepuscularia; assembly: GCA_963693475.1. Lineage (NCBI taxonomy): Eukaryota > Metazoa > Arthropoda > Insecta > Lepidoptera > Geometridae > Ectropis > Ectropis crepuscularia. Next base: position 6,914,396 of record OY856359.1, on the reverse strand, counting down.
GCGATAACGTTGGAACGTGAACGGGATGGCAGTCTGCCTTTTCTGGATGTGTTGGTGATGCGAAATTCTACCGGAACATTATCGCATACGGTCTACCGCAAGCCGACACACACAGATAGGTATCTAAGGGCCGATTCACATCACCATCCGACACATCTAGCCTCAGTACCACGCACGCTCATTAATAGAGCTTTGAGACTATGTGTTCCAGAACACCTAGGCACTGAAAGGGTCTTTGTCCTTTGGGGAGCGTACCACTTGCCTTAACTGCCTTAGTGGACGAAACATTGTCTTGATGCAATACCTTAGGCGTAACATGTGTCCAATGTTATCCGTCACTCCTTTAATATATGGCAGGTAAGTGAAGTCTCCACCGAAGCTGGACGCGTCCTTGACGATGCATTCGCTACCCGCCATCCCTGCTTCCAGTTATATCCGTTGCGTTTAAGCACGCCTTTCAAGTGATCTATCACTTGAAAGGCGTGCTTAAACGCAACGGTACGCTCCTCAAAGGACAAAGACCCTTTGGGTGTGCCTGGGGTGTACATGATTCCCTGTGATTGCGGTAGAAGCTATGTAGGTGAAACACGTAGGAATGTGTCCACGAGGCTTACTGAACACATACGCGCGATTAAGAATTTGGACGGCAACAGCTCTGCGGTGGCGGAACATGCTCTCTGTTCGGACGCTCAACACTTCATACGATTTGATAAGGCGGAGGTCTTGGCAAGGGAGAAGTATTTTATACCGTGTAAAGTCAAAGAGGCCATTGAAATAAGTAAGCGTCCGACGTTTAACAGAGATGGTGGATGGCATGTGCCGCCCGCTTGGAACCCTTGTCTCCAAAAGGCTCAGCAGTGTGTACAGAAAAGTAGTGAGGACATAGTGAGCTCGGTGTGCTCACTTTGTCCTCACTACTACGGTGCGGGAATATTGATTCCCGACGCGCAGCTGTCCAGTGACGAAGAGTTCCAGTGTACACCGGCGCAGCCCTCCCGCACCCCCTCACCTGCACCCCCGCGACAACAACCGTTAAGCTTGCGCGCGCGCCGTGCAGCTGCCCGCAGTGCTAATCGAGCTGCGAACATGCGCGCGCACTCGCCTTGAAGAAGATCACCGGACGCTGTTCTGACTATTTTATACGTGAGTTACCCGTGTATTTGTTTTAAAATATTATTGGAACGAAGTTCCTTATCGCGCGTTATGAAAGGGAGCTAGACGGAAAAAAATCTCACGAAAAAGTTGTAACGTTTCGTGCCTATGACGTAATAGAATTAGAATACGATAACAAATTTCACCCATGTCGACAATGACCGGTTGGCGCAATAAGTAAGTAAGGGGTCACCTATGAAGATAGTTGCCCCCGGTTCGAGTCTCGGTAATTACCGCGAGACTGTTTTTGTTCTTTTTTCTCTCAACACTCTTTTTGTTCATTTTTTCCTGAAAATAATATTGTTTTTTTTTTTGGATCCCTCTTATCAACGCATTTAATTTAAATCTAAGTATTTTCTAACAAACAATAACGAAAAAAAAATTCTATTGGCGATTTATCACTACAAACTGACTCTTGCGCTTAAAAATAGATGGCGTTGCACAACGAACTCTATGAGTATTTGGTTAGAGGCTAGAATTTTCACATCAAAGTTCCTATAATTACCAATAGGTGGCGCAGAACTCAAAATTTAATCAGCTGTGGATTGTATCCTACTCTAGTGTCATAGAAAATCTGGAGAGGTCACTACGGGTACGATAATTTTGTTCTTTTTTTCCTGAGAATTTATTTTAAGTAATCATTCAGAACCGCAAAATAAACCCGAAATACAGTTATTTGACGATTTTCTTTCACTTTTGTCATATTCTCTTCCATTTACAATGGGTTTCATCCTACTATATTCAGCTGCAGGCATCAGTCACGAAACTGTTCCATTCATCCCGGATTACACTTTACGTCGTAGCATATCTATTCTATGGCCGTAGTTCAGACGGAGTACGTCACGTTGCGTGTAATGAACTGATAGTGTGATTGGTTCGAAAAACCTAGCTACCTAGAGTACTAAATTCAGACTGACTAGGTATAGCTATATATATATATGTTTATATAATACGTCAATGCTACTCCTTAAGTTTATGTTAAGTACTTACATTATATTTGTTAACAAGTAATAAAAAAAAAAAATTTTTATTACAATTCCTTCACTAATTAATCGACAAGAACTTCGTTCCATCCGGGTGTCCCTTGACACCTCTCAACTTTTTATATTATTTCTATCGGTAGATTTACATAAACATTTACATCTAATTGCTATTTGTATGAGTACCGTACCTACTTACTGATTTTTCCGACCACTTATGTATCTCGTATTTTTCTGTCTTGACGACGTAAAAGAATAGTTTTCAGACGTTGTCGCTGTTTTGCATGTACATTTAGGCACCATGCAGTACTTATAACGTGTTGTAGTTTTATTTTACATGATTATACCTGCTGTTGTGTTGAGCTAACGAGTACTAACTATGAACTGCGGCAAACAACTAGCTATGGTCGTTATATAGCATCAAGTGTTGTATAACTATTTATAAGACTTTATAACGAAAACACGTTATGTGAAAATCTCATAACAGCTTATATTTCAAGCAACGGTATGCACTTTTAAAACTACATAACAACCATTGCTTGCTTTATCGCGCAACGAAATGTATAACTCTTTGCGTGCAACGCAATCGGTACCGATTTTTAGTTATTGCCATAACTGTATCGTACCGGTTAGAGCGAGTGAGATACATATGTAGTGGTATAAGTGTGAGTAAGAAAGGAGCATAGATCTATTTGAAGCATTCGGTTATTGAAAAATGAATCTTATCTTGTTATGGTGAAATACGAAAATAAATAGTTTTGATACCGTTATTTGGATATGCGTAACAGTTGCGTTCCGTTATCTGAAAAAACCCGTGACGACACATGGCTACAAACAACCGCCCGGGCGCTGCGTCGTACGCGAGCGGATCGTGCATTGTGACGTCATCCTGGTTTTTGGCCGGCCGCGTGATATACATTTTAAAATTGGAGGGAAAAGCTTCATAATTTCGTTTTTTGTTGAGATCTTTAAAATATAAAAACACTGGGTGTTATTGTAGTTTGTGATATTTTAAAAATAAAACTAAAAAAATGGAAACTTTCTTATTGAGCTAACTCGACTGGGCTATACGTATATGACATTAACCCTGTGTCTGAGTGTCTGTCATTGTAAACGGATAAGAAAAGACCGAAAAGATTCCGCTAAAACAAAAACTGCATCTATATAGTCAGCCACATAATATGCATGTTTACGCTGTCTCATTCACATACAGAAAGTAATATCGTTTTGTATATGTATTTGTAGTTACTTGGAATCGAGTTCGAAATATCTGACAGTGATCAGAGCGTTACAACACTATAGAATACCAAAAAAAAAAAACTAAAATGCCAAATGATTGAATGGCAGGTCCGTGTATCGTAATCAGATTGTTGTAAAAAATGGCAAAAACTTACGATTGTTTATTTAAATTACTTCTAATTGGTGATTCTGGAGTGGGGAAAACATCAATATTATTTAGATTCTCAGAAGATGCTTTCAATATATCATTTATATCAACTATTGGTAAGTATAGTGTTCAAGTGATATCAAAGGTTATTGTCAGGAGATAATTTTTTGTTCGTTTAATGTCACGGAACAGCATTTTTTGTACCTTTGTTCGTTGATCATGATGAGAACAGATTTATGTATTGATGATCATGGATGAGAGGGCGTAGCTGCTCCATATAAGAGCCCTTATCGAGTCAAATGAAGCTAAGGTTTATGACATCATACTCACTAATTTTAATTAGTTAGTTCTCCAGTTCGCTAACAAGTGGTCACTGTTTTCAGGTATTGACTTTAAAATACGGACGATAGATTTAGATGGAAAGAAAGTGAAGTTACAGATATGGTGAGTAAAATAAACTGTGTCCTGAAAAGTTAATGATTTATTAAGCTCGAGAGGCGCGCCCATTTCGAGGATGAAACAATCCTGTTGACTACTTTCCTCCTAGTCAAAACTTGTAAAATGGAACTACAATAATTGTTTGTTCATTTACAACACTTGATTGTATGTCCAAATCATTATGTTAAAGGCAAAAAAAAAAAATATTAACCTGAATTTACTGTTATAAACTTGTGATAAATAATAACTCTTAAAATAATAAATAAATAACTACATATTACTATTCTGTCTGTGACTAATGTAGTCTCATGTCTTAAACTTATATCTGTAATAAAACCCATAGTTTTGATACACTGAAGTGTCATGCTGCAGTTGGTTCTCAGATATAAAACACACATTTATTTCAGGGACACGGCCGGTCAGGAAAGGTTCCGTACAATAACAACAGCATACTATCGTGGTTCTATGGGCATCATGCTCGTTTATGACGTAACAAATGAAAAGAGCTTTGAAAATATTAAGAACTGGATCCGAAATATTGAAGAGAATGCTAGTGCTGATGTAGAGAAAATGATACTCGGAAATAAGTGTGACTTAGATGATAAAAGACAGGTAAGATTACAAGTAAAGTCTGACTGTGGCCTAATTTTTTTATGTATTTGAAGAGAAAGTCAGCTGTATGTTGAAAATAGATGGAAACTAGATGGTTTTGAGGAAAACTGTGTTGGCACATCCAAATGTTTTTGAAACTATGGCGTGAAAATGTTCAGTAATCCCATAATACTATACCAGCCCTTCTACCTCCTAACTAAATGGGTTGAATAAAATGGGTAAGCTATGGGTTTGCTATTGCTGTCTCTATCATTTCAAGCAAAAAGAAAAGAGACAGCAATATAAATAATATAAAGCTAAGACAGTTTTCGTTAGGCGGTAGATCCCCCAAACAGAAAAAAAATATTGCATGGTAATAGAATGGCAAAGGTATGGAACTCCAGGCAATTGCTAAAGCAACCATATCAGAGAATTCCTAAAGGCAATTAAAATAAATTTGATTAAGTTTGCAGTTAAAAAAAATTTGTAAAGCATATTTTTGGTATGTTTAGTAGAGTTATAATTATTATTTGTGGGACAGATAAATTTTGTTCATTCTTTTGATACAGAGACATACAAAAACTGGGTTTACCGATAATATTGATTAGTAATATAAAAACCCAAGTTAGTAGTAATAAAACATCACACAAGTTAATCCAAGTGTCTAAGAACAATACATACAATACGTGCTACTAGCAGCGCTCCGCAGTTTTACCCAAAGAGTTCCCGTTCCCGTCATTTTCCTGAGATAAAAAGTAGTCTATGTGGTCTTCCAGACTATAATCTAACTGTGTTCCCAATTTCAGCCCAATTCTTTCATACATTACAATGTGATTGTGGAACAAATATAAATGCCGCCCTACCTTACTATGTTTTGTTTATTTTTGCTATGTATTTTTTTTTTATTGGTGTGTCAATAAAGAGTATCTATCTATCTATATAAACATTCATACATTGACATTTATAATATTACCTCATAAATTGGTAAATCCTATTGGATTTACCACACAACTGATAAATTTACAGCATCATGTGTTATCCTGTGAATATTGTTAATTGAGATCCAACAAAAACATAACTTAACAACATAAACATAAAAACATAACTTCGCTTAAGCATGTGGAGTGAGTCCCTGATGTGCTTTATCAAATTTTCTGTGAGTTACTGCCAATGGATACATCCTCAATGCTTTCAATCAGAGAGTAAATATTTCCTTTTAGTTTTGTTTAATTAAACATGCACCATCATATTATACTGCATCATCTTTTAGCATCAGATGAGATTGCGATCATGTTGAAGCCTATCATTAACAATGATGAAATTCCAAAAATCAATACCAATATTATTATAACAAGAAAGTGCTGAATTCAAGTGCCTTTATATGTTTGCAAACACTGCACCTACTGCAAAAAAAACTTGTAATTTGAAAAACATGCATTATAGATTATGATATACAATCTATAAGGTTGTGTTTATTAGTTGTCCAATTTAAATAATGCCAAAACATTTAAGCTTAAATTCTAGATTTATTTTTTCTCACTGCTGGGCAAAAGTCCCGTATGGAATGGATGTGACTTTTGGAGGATACTCGGGATTAAAAAGAAATGGTTCTGTTAATTTCTTAAATTTATCCATTCCTGTGGGATATCGGGTGAAACAGTGCAGTTGGTGAGTTACAATATATTGATTACAAAGATGAGTCAGTGCCACTGGCCCTCATTAATGAGAGGAAACAGATGAACCTCGTTATCAATAATGACTGATGTGACTACTGTTTTAAACCAACACTAAAAAAGGAGGATTTGAATATTATTTTGTGTCGGTTACATCATCATCACATCTATACATCTACAGCCATTTTTGTACTATTGTTTGGTGTATGTCTCTCCCCTACTCTTACCAACACTACTGTAGAAACCCTTTAAAGTGATATAACACATTTAAATTGGTGTGACCACCTCTGACGTCTTCTGTACAGGGTGCAGGGTGTATTGTCCTATGACCATTACACAAATTACAATTACCAACACTAAACATAGACTTCCAAATGCACAAAATTTTATAAACACAACAATCATTTACATCCACTGTTGTTTAAACTTGATGATTAATTACTGAACAAGATTCTTCCGCAGTGAGAATCACAAAAAGAACCCTATCACTAAAAAGATAATAATGGAATTTACATTAATTATGCTCTTTTCAAATTTGTGATGATTTCCTTTCCTCCCAATATTATGGGAGTTAGTATAAAATAAATAATAAATATAAATATTGGTGGACAATTCACACACAACACCATCTGACCCCAAACTAAGCAAAGCTTGTGCGATGGTGGCCAGATAGCTGATATAATACTTATATAGTTTTAAATACATATTTATTATACATAGAAACACCCAGATACATTGCAAACATTTGAATTCACACACAAATATTTGCACTGGGTGGGAATCGAACCCACAACCCTCGCCTTCGCAGGGAGAGCTACTACCCACTAAGCCACGAGGCCAGACATAGTTACATTGTTTGTTTTTATTTGATTGTTTGAACTAATGTGACAACCTCTTTTAATGGTTCCTAAAACAATTAATTACAAGTTTGATTTCCTTCCAGGCACATGTTTGAATGTGAAATGGAAGTTTTAAAATAGCCACTTTTAGGTGATCTTACGAATCATCTGTCTAATAAGAAGACCAAATAATTTTCGCATCTATTTATAGTTAAAATATGATGCTTAGTTAAAAGTAAACACATGTGTATAATCATGGGAGAGGCCTATGTCCAGCAGTGGACTTAGATAAGCTGATGATGATGATGATGATAAAATAAAATCAATGACATCCATTATGACAAATAATGATCACTGAAAAGGTGCCTTTTTGATCCCCTGTTTTCTAGTAAAATACCAGTGTTTATTAAGAGGTAGCTCCTATTTTAGTGCAAGTATACTGGGTTGTGCAACCAACCAAAAAAACCTACAGCATAGAAAAGATAATATGCCTACAGTTTCGTCAGGTGACTGTTGCTCCACTGGTCAAAGACAATAAACTTACACAATTTCAACCATCAAAGACAAAGGACTATTCTTTCATTGTAAAACATAATTGTAATAAATTTGAGCAGTGGGGGTCACTGCTCAGTATTTCTATGTTTACTTAATTTAACCAAACCAAAAACAAATTGCTTGATACATACAAACTTTAACAGTTATAATAGTAGGAAATAGTATAAATATAAATAAATAAATAATAAATATTTGTGGACAATTCACACACAACACCATCTGACCCCAAACTAAGCAAAGCTTGTATGATGGCGGCCAGATAGCTGATATAATACTTATATAGTTTTAAATACATACTTATTATACATAGAAACACCCAAACACAGTGCAAACATTTGAATTCATCACACAAATATTTGCACTGGGTGGGAATCGAACCCACGACCCTCGGCTTCGCAGGCAGAGCTACTACCCACTAAGCCACGAGGCCAGTCATGACTATATCAGCTGTCTAGTTCCGATAATACTAGCTTAGTTTAGTTTGTGATGTGATAGGAAAGTACACTAATGTATTTATCTAATCAAGATAACAGATGACTCATCCTATTGTTAATTCTTTTATCTCTTTCTTACAGGTGTCAAAAGAAAGGGGCGAACAACTAGCAATAGAATATCAGATTAAATTCGTGGAAACTTCGGCAAAAGACTCATTAAACGTGGAGTACGCCTTTTATACACTTGCGAAAGATATCAAAGCGAAGATGGAAAAGAAACAGGTAAATGTGATGAGTTGTATATTCGGACTCTTTTTTTAAATTATTTTTTAGACTGAGTGATTGTAAGCGTACTCTTTTAAACATCCGAGACGACGACGTTTTACCAACCAGGAGAAGTGTTAGAATACCCTTTTTAAATTGTTCCTTTGTTTTCGTTATATTCGGGAGACACTCCGCCAATTTGATTCGTACGTAAGTCGATGTATCTCGCACGAATCGGTACCAAAACTCGTTTTTTTTCCCGCGCAGCTATACCTTGGAACAAACTGCCTGCAGGCGATTTTCCGCCAATTTATAACCAGGGTGTCTTCAAACTAAGAGTGATTAGTTATCTTTTGGGCAACAAGCGTGTTACATCCTTACTCGTTACACCTTAAACCTTCTTTACCATTAATTGATTTACTCGCGATAATAATTAGTAATTAACTATATATGTATGTATTCCGATAATAGCATATGTATGGGCGTGGTGGTGCGGAGTGTGGATATTAACACCAAACAGCTGAATCTTCTGATATAAATTTTATTTGGTTAAAAACTCCTCACACACTGTCGTCCAATATTTAATTTTAGTATAATATAATATGTAGTATATAAAGGTGCAATACAAAAGCGTGAGTGGCGCCGCACAGTACTCTGCGATATAATGTAAGATATTAACGAGGTGATGAACTACTGACGGTTTGCATCGTACTGGCGTAGCGCGTGCGAGGCTCGCCGGCCGCGGCAGGTTAGTGCCGTAGAAACTAGCGCGTAAGCTGTGTCGCGCCCGAGCCCGGCCGCTATTGAAATCAGAACAAAAGGCTCGGCGCGTGCGCTTGTTTCCAATGACTCCGTTCCTCCGTTGCAGTGTAATAGATAAATACGATTATTTAAACGGTAATTTGATTAGAATAAATATTATAAGTATTTATAAAGTAAATAGATATTCTTGGAGTGTGTATGATATATATTGTTGCTAAATTATAGGAGTTATTTATATGTATTTATAAATAAATATTTATTTATATAGGATTGCTAAATAAATATAATATTGAATTTAAATTAGTTATATTATATTTATGTGTGCATAAAATGTATATTTGTATGTATGTAGGTATGTAATATTGTATGAATGCCCACATCACTCCCCTCCAGACCGTTAGTGCGGTCGATAGTAGTTGGGAAATCGTACTACGCGTCCAGAACGAGTCTTTTTTACGGCCTGGTCCGGGACCGGGACTGGTATAACAGTCGGGACTGGGACTAATGGCCCAGTTGGGACTGGTGCTGACTGCGGGACTGTGACATTTTGTTGTCTTATTAGCCTGGGGTCAGGTTGGTCCGGGGTAGTGAGGGTAGAACCGGGTGTAAGGGTTGCGTCTGTCAGAATATAGGCTGGTTTCAGCCTATCGATTGAGACTGTGACAATCTTTCCTTTTACCCGTATTTTAAAAACTTTGTCGCTCCGCTCGAGCACTTCGTGAGGGCCGGTAAAGGGAGGTTTTAGTGCACCTCGTACTGTATCGTCCCGTAAAAAGACATGACTCGAGCTACTTAAGTCTTTGAAAATGAAGATCTTGTTTTTGGTGTGTCGTGAAGCTGGTCTAGGTTGCAGCTTGTTGACGAAATGGTGTAAGCGAGTCGTAAAGTCTGAAATGTCAGTACTGCCAGAGGGAGCTGGTTGCAGAAACTCTGATGGTAGACGTAATGGCTCGCCATAGACCAGTTCTGCTGAGGAAGCCTGTAGTTCTTCTTTGAACGCACTTCTTATGCCTAAAAGTACTAAAGGCAACGTATCAACCCAGTTACTGTCGGCGTGACACATTATTGCTGCTTTCAGTTGTCGGTGAAAGCGCTCCACTAAACCGTTACACGCTGGATGGTACGCTGTTGTTCTGCGATGTTTGAATTCAGCCATTTTTCCGAGATACTGGAACAGGGCTGATTCGAACTGAGCCCCACGGTCGGTCACGATATCGGTTGGTGATCCAAATCTGGATATCCATGACATCAACGCCTTACCGACAGTCTCAGCTGTCATGTCTGGCATCGGCGTTACCTCCGGCCAGCGCGTAAATCGGTCTACTGCAGTAAGGCAGTATTTCTGGCCTTGAGATACTGGTAAAGGTCCAATAATGTCAATGTGGACGAAAGCGAATCGAGCTCGTGGTAAATCGAAAGTGCCTAAAGGAGATGTTACATGTCGACTTACTTTAGCTCGTTGACAAGCTAGGCATGTTCGTGACCATTGATGACAGTCTTTGCGCGCTCCAGGCCAAATAAAACGTTCGGCTATTAATTTAGCGCTGGCTTTTGCGCCTGGATGGCTTAGATTGTGGAGGCTGTCGAAGACTTGTTTTCGAAACGATTTAGTCACGAATGGTCTTGGTGAATTGAGACTTACGTCACAGTAGACTTCAACACGGCTGTGGGGCAATTTCAACTTTTCCAGGCGAAGAGAGGATTCGCCTTTCAGAAGCTGTGCCATTTCGGTGTCGGAAGCTTGTGATGCAGCCAGCAAGTCCCAGTCAATTGGCATCTGCAGTTCCTCGATCCTCGAAAGCGTATCGGCAACGACGTTGTCACTGCCAGATATGTGTCGGATGTCGGTAGTGAACTGTGAGATGTAATCGAGATGTCGAAATTGACGAGGAGAACAGTTCGCTTTTCTCTCGCTAAAAGCAAAACTGAGGGGCTTGTGGTCTGTATACACCACGAAGTGTCGAGCTTCTACCATGTGACGAAAGTATCTAATACTTTCGTAAATGGCTAAAAGTTCACGGTCGTATGGCGAATACTTGCTCTGAGCAGAACTTAGCTTGCGAGAAAAGAATGCAAGTGGTTGCCAAACGCCGTCAACTAGTTGTTGTAAGACAGAACCCATGGCAAAGTCTGACGCATCAGTGACCAAGGCAAGTTTTGCCTGACAGTCTGGATGTGCCAGTAGTGCAGCATTTGCAAGGTTCTCCTTACTCTGGTCGAAGGCTATAAGAGTGTCGCCAGATAGGTGAACTGGGTGAGACGCTTTCACTGAGCCGGTTAGCAGTGTAGTTAGAGGGGCTTGGATTTTTGCGGCGTTTGGTAAAAAACGCCGGTAAAAATTTAGCATACCTAAGAAACGTCTCAGTTCTTTCACAGTCTTTGGAGGGGGGAAATTTCTTATAGCTTCGACCTTCGTTTCCAAGGGTTTCGTGCCAGTGGTTGATATGCGATACCCTAGGAATGATATCTCACTAACTCCGAAGATACACTTCGATGTGTTTAGTAAGATACCATATTTTTTCATGCGTGTGAAGAGTTCCAGAAGATGGGCCTCATGTTCTTCCTCTGTTCTAGAAAATACCAGAAAATCATCTAGATAACAGAAGCAGAAGTCTAGGCCTCTGGTTAACTCATCCACAAATCGCTGAAAAGTTTGTCCAGCATTTCTCAACCCAAAAGTCATGAAGGGAAATTCATAGAGGCCAAATGGGGTAGAGATGGCGGTCTTGGGGATGTCCTCTTCGCACACAGGGATCTGATTATAGGCCTTTACGAGGTCTATTGTAGAGAATACTCTACAACCAGAAATACTATGCGCGAAGTCATGGATGTGTCGGATGGGATAACGGTCGGGGATAGTGCGGGCGTTAAGTAGTCTGTAGTCGCCGCAAGGTCTCCAGCCGTTATCTTTTTTAGGTGCCAGGTGTAATGGCGAAGCCCAGGGGCTTTCAGATGGTCGTGCTGTTCCGTTACTTAACATGAGTTCGAATTCCCGCCTAGCTATCTTGAGTTTATCTGGAGCTAGTCGGCGGGGAGTACATGATACAGGTGGGCCTGGTGTCGTTCTAATGTGGTGTTTAGTATTATGCAACGGGGTCATTGGTGTGCCGGAAGGGCGGGTAATTTCTGGGAAATCATTTAAGATCGCATGGTACTTTGAGTCACCTGACCAAGTTTTAACAGAACAAACATTAGTGTGAGCCTTAGTTGCTACAGAAGTTAACGTCGTAGTATTGTCAATGAGTCGTTGATTTCGACAATCTACCATTAAGTTGTAGTGGCTTAAGAAATCTACACCAATGATAGATTTAGTAACGTCAGCAACAGTAAAACGCCAGTAAAAATCGCGCCTTAAGCCTAAATTTAGTCTCAGTTCAATATACCCGTAGGTGTCAATGTTAGTCCCGTTTGCTGCACAAAGCTGGTAGTTCGTCTTGCTTCGCCGCTCCCGGAGTGCAGATCGAGGGTAAACGCACAGGTCACTGCCAGTGTCCACTAGGAACTGAGTGTTGGAGCTGCGATCGGTGACGAAGAGGCGACCTGATGACGTAGGGCAATCGTCAGCCGCCATTAGCGACTGCCCGCAGCGTTTCCCGACTTTTCAAAGTCACATGGCTTGGTACACTTCCGAGCGTTGACGCCGTGTCTTGAGTGGTACCAACACAAGGGGTACTTCCGGTAGCTGGAGTTCGACCTTGACCTCGGGCGGGATGACGGATGGTGCTGCTGCTGCGGTCTGGATCGGTTGCTGATGTTGCACGCTCCGCGGGTGTGTTCGTCGAGCTTCATGGAGAGGCGCTCCACTATCTGCTTCAGTTCCGCGATTTCGCTGGACGGCTGGGCATGCGTGGTGCTTGTTGAGGCTGCTGCGATATTATTCGGCTGCGTTATCTCTTGGATCCGATCAGCTAGGTCCGAGAGTTCCTCCATATTCTGCGACGTTTGCGACGCTAAGACGGTCTGGATACAGCTCGGTAGGCGGTTGCTCCATATAGTTTGGATAAATTCCCGCGGGACAGCTGGTCCGGCCAGATCTTGCAGGTGTCGCAGAAACTGGGAAGGCTTGCGGTCTCCTAGGTGTTCATGAGACAGCAGCTGTTTGACCTTCTTCTCGTGTGATGCTGATAGACGTCGTATAAGCTCGTGTTTTATTTTATTATATATGTTACTGGGCGGCGGGTTGATGATAAGGTCTTTCACTTCCTTGGCGTGGTGTAAGTCAAGATTTGATATTACAAAATTGAATTTCGCTTTATCGTCCGTCACGCCAAAATTCTCGAACTGACCTTCCAAAAGTGCGAACCAAATCTCGGGATCGTCCGGTGAAAATGACGGAACTTTAATTCTCGTGACGTCTAGATTTGGTACAATGGGCACGCGCATTTTGCGGGATCGCCGCGTGGTAATATTGTCTTTGCGATCGTGCGATTTTACAGTGGAATGATCAGACTCACCGCTGGTTTCGTCACTCATCTTTGCTGTGTTCCTTTTGATGGGGTCACCAGTATGGCCGCGGTGGGTTAGTGCCGTAGAAACTAGCGCGTAAGCTGTGTCGCGCCCGAGCCCGGCCGCTATTGAAATCAGAACAAAAGGCTCGGCGCGTGCGCTTGTTTCCAATGACTCCGTTCCTCCGTTGCAGTGTAATAGATAAATACGATTATTTAAACGGTAATTTGATTAGAATAAATATTATAAGTATTTATAAAGTAAATAGATATTCTTGGAGTGTGTATGATATATATTGTTGCTAAATTATAGGAGTTATTTATATGTATTTATAAATAAATATTTATTTATATAGGATTGCTAAATAAATATAATATTGAATTTAAATTAGTTATATTATATTTATGTGTGCATAAAATGTATATTTGTATGTATGTAGGTATGTAATATTGTATGAATGCCCACATATGTGCTATGGAATAGCATATTAGCACATGAAATGTTTTATCTATGTCCTATGTTACAAATAATATCAATTGGATCCGCTCAGCCGTTCCGACGTGATAGAAAAACAAACATCCCGACTATCGACAAGTTTGGTTTAATTAGTTTAGTTTTTTTTAATTGTGGTCAACTTATGCGACAAAAACTGCTGCATATTTATGGAGTCTCCAGTCGCCCCGAAAATGTTGATATGACGTCATTCGAAAACGCAGGAGCGCCGAAAGTTTTCGTATTAGAAACTTTGTCGGACTAGCAGCAAAGAAGGCACTTACAATGTTTTACATTTGTATGTTCCAATAAAATTTTAATTCCGTTGTACTGAACGATAGAATTTCAATGAATATGTCTTTCATACGATGTTTTGAACTGTCTTCACAAAAAAGACAATAAAAAGTTGAGCATTACATGTGGTATGTCAGACTGTTGACTCAGTGTTGTGTCTGATTCAGATGTGAGTTACACAGATAAGTGGAGAGTCCCGCACTCCCGCATTTGCACCAGCCATTATTAAGATGGCATGTTATTGAATTAAAAGTTAGCCTCTTACTAATATTTTTAACGCAAAAGTTTGTTACGTGTGGATGTTTCTGAAACTACTGAAGGGATGTAGATGGAATTTGGTACATAGATAGATAATAGTTTAGTCTACAATAACGCATAGGCTTAGGTATCTCCAAGGAAAATAATGCCTTAAAAACTATTTAAAAATATTATCTGTCTTATTCGGCAATACTGTACCTACCTATACATATTAAACTAATGTTTGGCACGCCTACGACTAAGCCGCCTAGTTTTTGTGGATTATTTGACCCGCCGCGTATCATTAAAATCAACAATACAACTGTTATGTTAACATGTAAATAATGTTAATTTACTGATTCGTTACATTTTTATTATAATACTAGCAGTGTCCCGCGGGTTTATCCGCGCAGTTACCGTTCCTGTTATTTTCCCGCATAAAAAGTAGCCTATGTGCTATATCCCTTAACATTGTCTTTCAAACCGCAACACTGTAATGGTTGACAAAGGTGTGTGTGGTACTACTCCAGGCGGTAAAGAGACTACAATAATTCATAATAAATAAATATTGGTGAACACTTCACACACAACACCATCTGACTCCAATCTAAGCAAAGCTATGTACTATGGAAACCAGATACCTGATATAATACTTATGTAGTTTTAAATACATACGTATTATACATAGAAACACCCAGACACAGAACAAATACTTGTATTCATCACACAAATATTTGCTCCGGGTGGGAATCCAACCCCTCGGCTTCAAAGGCAGATTTACGAGTACCTTTCGTAGTTCACTCTTACTAAGTAGCATGGTATACTCATCAATACCGTACATAACAAATTAGATATACGTCAATACTATGTAGATAAAGTACTTACTACCTTTATAAATACAGTGTCTCTTCCTTTGATCGCGGGTCTATGCCCCGTGTGAACTCGCCCCTATAGTTCATTTAACTTTTACCAAATTGGTATCCCCATTACAGCGCGCTTTACGTCATAATTGATTCAAGGCCGTATCCATAAAGCACTCCTATTTGTGGAGTACATACCGGCAGCAAAATTATCACACTAGAGTGTTGTATGCAAATGATTCGCCTGAAATAGGCGAGAGCTATTCTTCTGATAGTGCGATTCCCTAATTAGTATAGCTATACCTACGTTGGCCTAATGTATAGGTACTAGAAGAAAGTTTGTTTTTAATTATTTTTTTATCTGTAAGTACATATGTATAAATGAAATTAAAGTATCCGATTGTAATTCTTAATGAACATCTTTTCACTAAATGCATATGAAAGTAGGTATATAGGTACAATATCTACTTGAATAAAAAAATCTTTCTCCCGGCGCGGCGGTCTGTTTGTTCCGGCTAATATCTAAAACGGCTGGACCGATTTTAACAGAACTTTCACTGGCAAATTGCGTATCTTGACTGGCCACATGGCTTAGTGGGTAGTACCTCTGCCTGCTAAGCCGAAGGTCGTGGGTGCGATTCCCACCCAGTGCATTTGCACTGCATTTGTGTGAGGAATTCAAATGTTTGCACTGTGTCTGAGTGTTTCTATGTATAATAAGTATGTATTTACAATTATATAAGTATTATATCAGCTATTTGGCCGCCATATTACTAGCTTTGCTTAGTTTGGGGTCAGATGGTGTGGTGTGTGAATTGTCCACCAATATTTACAAGGAGAAACTTAGGCTACTTTTCTTAAGGAAAAAAGGTTATTCAATAGTATAGGTACCCCGCGGGCTACACGCGGGGCGCATCAAGTAAAAAATGTATGTAATGTACTTTAACAGGACTTTCACTACTCGATAGGTGATGTTATACGGTGTGACTTAGGCTACTTTTATTTAGGAAAGAAGGCTATTCAATAGTTAAGGCAAACCGCGGGAAACATCGCGGCCCGCAGCTAGTAGAAAATATGTTTATATATTTGATCACATATTGTCTGATGTTAATAGGATATAGCCGCTTAAATGTAAGGAATCTGTTTACTCTAGTGAAGACACCCACCCAGTTTGTACATAACAAAACGAGCGAGAAAAGAATAGAAACTTCCTACATTAAATTATATCTTTCACTCTGTGGCTTTGTATAATTTATATTAGGCTACATATTATTAATGTATAATAACATAGAAAACACCCAGGCACATTACAAATATTTGTATTCATCGCACAAATATTTGCACTGGGTGGGGATCGAACCCACGAGCCACGGCTTCGCAGGCAGACATACTAACAACTAAGCCACCAGGCCAGTTCGCCAGACTGTAAATATCTTTTTTGTCTTATAAAACTATTTTATCTTGTTCCATGGCTCACTTGTCGCGAACAGAAGGTAATAAGCTCCACGATCGTCCGTTGTTTGTATTGCAACCTTTGTTTGTATTACTTAGATTGTGTAATTTTTATGCTTGAGTCATAATGCAGCATGTACGATAAATATATATTTAGTGTGTTGCCTTTGTGAACTATATTTATATACGTGTGTATCTAGTATTGTTTCTTTGTACAATTGTTGATTGATGCATGTTTGAGCTTTGACCTAATCGAGAGCGCCAATTGACGATACGGAACGTACATTTATATTAATTTATATAAAAAATAGTACTAAATTAATTTTACTTAATTGGGGAACTGGATTACTCTATTACCAGTAGGTAAATTGAAAACGTTAACAGGTTTTCCTACCGTTTTCATCGAACCAACCATGGGCGCGCCAGAATTATCTTCATCCACAGATACTATTAAGTATTGATCAATATAAAACATAGAACTATACTTGTATAGTACCGTTGCTAATAAATGCAAAGTCAATTTCAAATGACGCGACTATTCAATTAAATATATTCCGCATACATACGTAGGATGGTCGTTCGACGTTCTACTAATGGTCATATATTCTACATATTCGTATAAAGTATACATTCGTATGTACATCCAAGCACTTGGGAAACATGGTGTGACCGGGTAAAAACATTTTTTTTGTGTACTTTCATTCCTGATAAGGGGATACAAGTGCACCCTTTGCACCTACTCACCGGCGCCCATAAAACCAACCATCCCACTCCAGTCATATTCTAATGTAGGCACATTATGAACAAGGAACGATTAAAACAGCGCCCGCGCAGATGTAAAAGAAACCATGTTTTCCATACAATTCTTACGTGTCTCAACAGAGACACTAGTCACAAAACAATCAGTGTGAAGTCAAGCTATTTACGCTGGAGCGACGCACACGTAGAAATCGCTTACAGACAAGATACATATCTCGGAACAGCCAGAACAGGGGGAGGTACCTAAATAGTTTCAGGTGGTGGTCCGGATACAGAGGGAAATTTTTAACGAGGTCTAGAAAATAATAAGTGATCATAATTAAGTGCTGCCTATTTATTATTTTGGTTTCAAATCGAATTCTATTCGGTCCGAGGTACGACTTCTCGCGGTCCCCAATTGGACCACGGTGCGCCTGTTGCTGACCGCTGGGCTAAAACAATGCATACGCTACTACCATCTACTTCAGACATTATGCGTATTGTGGGGTTTTTTGGCCAAAGGTGGAACAATTTTTTTTTACAATACAAACGAGACGTGCAAAGTATGTGCCTGATGGTAAGCAACATGCTTGCCCATAACAGTACAATGACACGCAGCTATTGGAATATGAAGAGTCCAAATCATTGCCTAGTACTGAACTGCGATCGTCACCCAGAGATAAGAGATGTTTTATCTCTATGCCCTGTAATTTCAGTGGAAACATTGCCCTTCAAACCGGAACAATTTGATGTTTTGACATTGCTTCTTGGCGGTAAAAATAATTGGCAAATATATGGTAGATACCTACTTGCAGGCGCGGTCGTAGCCTCGAATTTTGGAGGGGGTTACCAGTACACAGCCTCAGATTTTGGGGGGGGGGGGGGGGTCACGGGTAGAAATACAATAAATCGAGTAAAAAATACTGTACTAGTAGCGCCCCACGATTTTACACGCGTAGTTGTCGTTCCAGTTGATTTCCTGCGTTAAAAAAATAGTCTGCACTATTAGATATTTTGTTTTTTTTTAGATTTTTGATTTAACGTATACGATTTGGGGGGACATGTCCCCTCTTTTAAAAAGTTTCCGAAACAAATATTTTATTATTAAATGTATGTCCAATGCTTTTTAAACGAAACAGGGAACCTAGATTATTACATTATAATAATCAAGCAATGTTAATGCAATAATCATGTTCCTATAAGAGTATCGTGCCAACGTAATTTTATTGTGCTTTAAATGTCGATACGATTATTGATAAATTGTAGATAACGCGTAGTAATTGATTGCATTAATGGATTTCATAATTCAACTGTTGAACTTGTATCCACAGTGGGCACTAGAACACAATGTTTACTGTATGATTGTACTGTAATGTTTACTGTAGGATAATGTATCATATATTCGCACTGAAGAAGCTGGCTGAAAATTGAGCTACGACATCAAAGTTCACCTAAATAGACCTCGCTGAGTCGTTATTCATCATTCACATTTGATAGTTCATCAAAATCGGTAAAGCCATTGCAAAGTTATTTAGCTCTTTTGTCAACTGCGGTAAGAATCTTACGACGCATAATGGGTTTACTTATGTAGGTATGATAAGTTTATACTACACCTGCTCGGAAAGTACCTTGATACTTTATCAAATTTACGGTAGAAAGTACGTCATTGCATATCGAACAAATATGCGGCGAGAAAACGCATCTGAGCGGGAGAGAAAAGTGTATGAAAATCCATTTCTTACGTGGTTTTTCTTTTTTAATTTTGGGTAAGACTATGCGCTGGTAACCTAAATATCAAAAGCCAAACAATTTTCACATGTTATTTTTTCAAATTGTTTGACACCATCCAACACACAGCTAGTGGCCAGTGTCATTTTGCGAACTTGGAGATAAAAACTCACTGTAAGTGTTACATTATCTCGGGTGTTTTAAAGCCCTCGCCTAAGGCTCGGGCTTCAAACGACACCCTCGACGGTAATCGGTCACTTTCTCCTCTCGGTGAACAATGTACTATTGTATTCACGTTCTTAATATAGTATGAGTTTAGAAAGATCTAGATTCCAATGTTGGTACTTAAGTAGATGTTGACATTTATATAGGTAGCTTTGATGATTTGGGTTTGATGTCTTTTTATTTGTTTGTTGAGAATCATGTTTATTTACATTCAATTGAGTGTTTGTGGATTAAACTCTAACCTCCATAATATTCATAAACGTCTCAATAAAATTGAATTGAAATCATTGGAAACTAGTTGGTGATTTCTGATATTTTTGGTCTCATCTCTCTTTAAATCATTCACAAGTTCGATTCCCAGACCGCGATTTCACCTCCATTGAAATTATTATATATTAAATTTGAAACTTTCGCAATCTAAAATTTGGTATTGACGAACAACACAATACTCGAGAAATGACTTTATTAGATTAAATAAGGTCACGCCTACATTTCTTAAAAATGCAAGTAGAAACACCAGGGCGATACCTGGCGGCAATCTTGAGGTGATAATATATTCGAACTTCGCCGCATCGCGCCGCAATATTCTTTTATTAGACGTTTACGAATAAAAAAACGAAATTGGAGTTACATTGAGGGTAGTGTGATAAGTTTGATCGTTTGCAGGAGGCGAGTAACCCGGCGGGCGTTCGCAGCAGCGGCGGCACGGTGCTCAAGGTGAACGACCAGGCGCGCAAGCCCACGTCGTGGCTGTCGCGGTGCGCGCTGCTCTGACGGCCCGCGCGCGCCCGCCGCCCCGCCCCGCATCGCTCACACTCTAGATGCCATTAACCACCCTCCGCCAGAGCTCAGAAGAGAATGTCACAAACTAAACTCTTTTCGTACCCACTCCAAACAAACGACAAACTCAATCTACACTCAAAACTGTGGCTGGTGTTTCCATTAGCCGTGAGCTGAACCGCCACCCTCGCAAAACGTTATTTCGTCTCGCTCTAGCTATCTAATATGATAGAGCAAGACGGAAGCCGCAATTCTTGTTGTGTTAAGGCATAATGCAGACGATGGGGCGGGCCGGTCCTTTTGCCCGTCGATGCCCGCCGCGAACACAAAGCACACAGGAGCAGTTACTTCACGACATTCGCTCCAGTGAAAATGACGCGTCTGCGTTACAAACTGGTTTGTGCGATTCATGACGAGCAGCCAAGGACATGCCGCGCCGCTGTTCTCCGCTATTATGGCGGCACGAACTTTTTATTCTTCGTGTGTGTTGGAAGTAAAGGAATCCCTTTGCGCTATCGTTTGCGGACAAATTGACCGGGCAGTCAGCGACGTCTGCGTCGCGCCTTAGTAAACTACTATTGTCGTTTGTTTTAGAGGTAACGGCGAAAGAGTGTACCAATTAGGTTAACCTTACCGATGATTAAGTTTTATTAGCTACTCTCTTCTCAGCTTTGGTTGATGTCAGTCTGGTCTGATCGCGTTTACGTCGCGACGCGTGTCAAGGTTTCGTTTTGTATCAACACAAGTACCGAGACATTTGCATTACTTTGATATAGATAAATGGCAACATTAATGTCTTGTCGTATCATATAATGTAAAGTAATGCGTGGCGCAATGACGTTTTTACTATGCTATTTCATTGTGTGGCTAATTTAAAGTTGCCAACTGATGTGAATGTGATCGATCACCAGATCGCGGTTATTGATTTGACGTCAGATGTAAATTGAAACGAAAAGCATTATTACTTAACCGAGATGCATGATGTGAACGTTGTATAACTGTTGTAACCATAAATGTGTGACGTAGTAAATCTATAACTGCACAGCCAGCAGTTGTCGTAGCTGTGACTGTGGTGTGTCTGCTCTACTACAGTCATAGTACGAAATGTAGATTCGGCAATTCTAAGTGTTTATGTGATTGTTTGCCTGTGTGTGTACCCACACGTCACAAATGCACACATTAGTTAAAACATACACCTGAATTGCTGAACTTTGCCATATTTAAGAGCTGCCTAAACAATACTACTTTGTATACAAACTTACTCATCTCGATGATATTTTTCGACCCATATTTCCTCAAGCAGGTGCATCATCAACTCCTAATCTGGAGCTCGCTTTTTGTATTTTTATATCTGCCACTATACTTGATTGTTTAGAAAATGTAGCCAGTGGTAAAAAACAGTATTTCCTTGAAAATAATTATTATTTGTAATTAAAATTATATCTGTACATTTTTGTTTACTTGTAAAGTGACAATTACTTTTAGGGCGAAATTGATTGGTGTTACATTTCTTTAATTTGATATAAAATGGTTTTATGGATATTTCAATAGATTATTTAGCTGTACTTTTTTCCTTTTGCTATTTTAATTAAGATATATATTTTAATGTAATATATACTATTTAATTGGAATAAACAGTGCTTTTTTACAAATTAAACTTTTTATTTATTCGATTCACATTTAGGCTATTTAATAACATATTACTAAATCAAAAAGTTATCTACATTTAATTTAATTTTTTTATTTCCAACAGTCATTTATATACAAAGTTAAATATTTTAGAATAGGAAACAAAGAAGTCTTTAGCATTTAAGTGACCAAATTATTACAGTCCATTATAACAAACTTGGTACTATCATACACTAGAATGTGAAGTAAATGCTTTCATGAGGCTTGTATCTGTTTGGGTCTTGGTGCTGATCTGAATGGTCTCAAAGCCAAATTCTTTGCCCCAATTAAAACAGTTTTAGATGCAAAACCCATTCCTTGCAGCAGTTTCCTCAGACTTAACAGTAACAGTTCAGTGGTCAATTGTGTTCCTTTCCTCCAAATCACTATGTAGGATGGTACTGGAGGAAGATTATCAGACCAGATTCCATTACGGAAGGTCTTTGCTTTCGCTTCAGCATTTAAGATGACGGGGGCTAACTGTGATTCCATCGTATTCTTTTTTATGCCATTAGGAACAGAAGCCTTTGCAAATCCTAGTTCAACTAACTTTTGCCCAATGTCTATGTTTTCTACAGTTTTAGTCTGAAATGGAAATATTATTTGTTAGTCATATAATAGAATGTAATAGCAAAACAATGGTAGGTACAATGGAATAACTTTTTAAATACCTTTTCCTGGGGTAAATGCAGTATTAAAGTTGATACTAGGTCATCTTTGTCTCTTCCTATAGGCTTTAGAGTGACCTGGCGACCTTTGGCCACACATTCCAACCAAGCCACAGCATTACCGCTCGCAACATCAACACCCCAAAGCTGTAAAAACAGATTTGTTTATATGAAATCTTGGCACCGGATTATGTAGGTCAATTTACAGTAAATGACATTGAATGCCAACCTTGACTGGAAGAGGAGGCTTGCTGGAGTGCCAGAGCGGGAGGTATATCGGCGCTTTGTGGTTCACCAGAACGCGAACCGGCGAGTGTTGCACCCCCGCGTACACCCCTCGAAGCGACTCATGTTTCTTGATGAAATGGTCGGGTACTTTGCTGGCTTTTGAAAACTTGCTAACCTAATTACAATAATAATGTTATTGTTATGTAATGAAACTATTTACAGTCAAATCAAAATTATATTTACCGGTCGAATCTTATGTATCGACACCGCTAACCCAGCAGTAGCCAGAGCGTAGACCGCTATCTGTAAATAACAATTACGAGATAAAAAAACAACTCAGTAGGGTATGGATGTCAACTGTTTAGAAACACACATTAACGCCGCGGTAGTCCTGCTCTAATAAATTCTGGACATTGTAGAAGAACCCTCCTTCTTGTTTATTCATTTTGTCGTTCGTATAAAAACCAAACTATCATAATTTTACAAAAATTAGCTCATCAATATTCTCAGCTGTTTGAGGAATTCGTTTTCTAAACTTTTTGACAGAATGACAGATTGTTGTCATAATATCAGTTCATTTTGACATAAACATTGCAATGATGAAAAATCTTTTTCTCACGTGTATTTTTTTTTATGTTAGTAACACTGTATTCCACGTCAACTGCTTGTTTTGACAATTCAATAATCGCGGCTGATTTTGTGATTTTGTGAATTTTCCTAGTTTTTCCCAATTATTTTCCAAAATGATTTCGGTTTTAAATACGATAGACACGGGCCATGAGGACATGATACACGACGCTGAGTTAGATTACTACGGACTGAGACTAGCCACCTGCTCGTCGGACAACTCGGTGAAAATATACGACATCAAGAGCGGTACACAAACCCTTGCTGCCGATCTAAAAGGCCACTTTGGGCCGGTATGGCAGATTGCATGGGCCCACCCGAAGTATGGTAATCTTCTGGCATCGTGCTCGTATGATAGAAAAGTTATCATATGGAAAGAATCCGGGGAATGGACGAAATTGTACGAGTACACCGGACATGAGAGCTCTGTGAATTCTGTGGCGTGGGCACCCGCTGAGTATGGGCTCATTTTGGCATGCTGCAGCTCTGATGGCGCCGTTTCCATCATAACATACTCTCACGATAGTGGTAACTGGGAAGTGAAGAAGATTCCTGGAGCCCATGCTATCGGAGTTAACTCAATCAGTTGGTGCCCAGCTATATCTGCCGACTTGAACTTGGATCCTCTTAACAATAAAGATGCTCCAAAGAGAGTAGTCACTGGTGGATGTGATAACCTTATCAAGGTATGAGAAGAATATTTTGTTATTTTATGTAACCTTGTTAAAATTCTGATTATATATAAATCTAACAGAATTCTAATCAGTCAATATATGTACTTAATGTGTTAATTTGTTTTAGATATGGAGAGAGCAAGGAGAACAATGGGTTGAAGAAAACAGACTGGAGATGCACATGGACTGGGTGAGAGATGTTGCATGGGCTCCATCACTGGGGTTACAGAAGTCCATGATTGCCAGCTGCTCTCAGGACAAGAGAGTCGTAATTTGGACCAGTGATGACAACGTTTCCTGGACCTCGCAGATACTTCACACTTTCGATGATGTTGTATGGAGTGTAAGCTGGTCTCTTACTGGAAACATCCTAGCAGTCTCCGGAGGAGACAACAAAGTCAGTCTTTGGCGAGAAGGTGCAGATGGACAGTGGCTTTGCATAAGTGAAGTGGCAAAAGGCTTGGGCCAAACTCCAAATGATGAAAGAAGCACTCTTTGATCTAAATAATGCTTCTTTGTACTTTAACTACATAATTAATTAATTTGTGAATATGTTTATTAATAGGAACTAAAAATATAATGCTATTTGATTAAAGTTTTTTGTGGAATTATTGATCTACACTTTTCTATCGTCCCGAGCTTTGAAAAATCAACAAAGTATAGTCCAATCAAAATAAATGTGATCAGTACTGTGCATAAGTGTCTTGATTATTTCTAGACATTTATCATTCAGTTGTGCTTAGAGTAAGCAGTGAGTAAATTATGGATTTTAGTTTTCATTGGATTTACTCTTATTAAAGGCCGAGCAATTGAAAAATATGACTGTTTAATTTTATCATTGCTGGATGTGTAGTTGGCTATCACTATCTTATAATTTATGTGCTGATAAGAACAGTGAACTATATATAATAAATTAAAAAAAAAAAAATTGTATATTAAGCCTTTCTATAAATTTAAAGACTAACTTCCAAATTAAAAAACATTTTGTTGATGCTTATGCAAGCTAAAAACTATAAGTAGTCAACTCAACATTTAAGTTTTGTATTTGACATAGCATAGAACAAACTCAATTTAAGCAGTGTTTTTTAATATGGAGGCAGTCTCTTTCATTTTCACTGATAAATAATTCACAGATCATATTTTAATCCAGTGGTGGATATTCAACTATAGAATAGATATTAATCATTCATCTTAGATTTTTTTCTTTAATAAATCAGCTTGACTTTCATCTCATTCAAGCATTTAGCTAGAAGAAAATTGCTTTGGTTTCCAATTCATAATCACCATTATACTTACCATATTCTACTTACTTCATCTTTTCATTCTCTGCCATTAACCTGTGGTTCCACAGAGGCGGAGACGAGCTGTGCTGAGATTCACCAATCACATGGCTTCAAATCCAAGTAAATATAGCTGTTTTTTAAATTAATTTATTTATTTAAAAAACATTTTTATTAATATGTAGATTTCAAGCCATGTGATTGGTGAATCGCGGCACAGCTCGTCACCGCTTCGCCTCAGTGGAACCGCACCTTTTATGCTCTGCCTTACATCTTACATACATCATTAGTTTTTATAGTACAGTATGACCAGGACCCAGGACATGTGCCTGATAGTAAGCAACACTCCTGCCTATAACAGCACAGTGCCACGCAACTATTAGAACATGAAGAGTCATAACCTATCACTGTACTGTGCTTGTCACCTGGAGATATAAGATGATTTATCTCTATTCTTGGTTATTTCTCTGGAAACATTATCCTTCAAACCAGGACACACTGATGTTTGCATGTATTGTTGGGCAGTAGCATATCTAGCAAAGGTGTAGTACCTCCGCTGATGGACTATGACTAACTGTGGAGTCTCTTGATTTAGATAGTTTGATCTTAGCTAGGGCTTATTAGCTTGAGTTCTTTTTCAGGTATCAGTTGTAAGCCAATTAGCGTAAGTATGTTAGGTTTAGGTGGGTTCAGCGCTTCCACTCTAACCCAAAAGTCTGTTAAGTAGTAGGGGCGCTCATCGCCAGCTACTATAATAGGTCAGTTAATTAAATCTGAGTCTCAGGGAAAATACCAAAAAAGTTATTGTACAAAATTCTTTTAATTCTATTCTTACAATAATACAAAATTTAACACAATATCACATGTTACTGAGATTGAAGTCTATTAATTCGAGTAGGAGA
Source organism: Ectropis crepuscularia (assembly GCA_963693475.1). Lineage (NCBI taxonomy): Eukaryota > Metazoa > Arthropoda > Insecta > Lepidoptera > Geometridae > Ectropis > Ectropis crepuscularia. The sequence goes on along the minus strand of OY856359.1, from coordinate 6,888,022 downwards.
GGCATCTTGTAATACTCTGCTATCGTCTTGAAAGTGGTCAGTTGAGCATTGACCTCGCGAACCGGTACCATCAGGGAGAATTCTCCTGCACACTCGCACACTACTGATAAATTCTCTCGTTTTACCTGGGAACAGATTTTTGTGACAGTGAGATAGTGATGACGACAAACTTGTACATCTCGTGTGTAAGAAATGTTGTTTCAGTTTCGGACAAAAATAGTTGAAGCTAAACTATTGGCCATGCCTTAACTTAACTCTTTATTACACTTAAATTATAGAACAAAATATACATAATCTAAAAATAAAGTAGCAATGAACAACCTATAGCTAAGAGCGGTCTCTTTCAGGGAACTAATAAGAATGGAAAAGTAGAATGAATAACAAGAAGATAAAGTAGTACAAAGTACAAATCTAGGATTATAGTGAGTTTTTCGTCTAATTCTGAATATTGAGAGCAAGGGCAAAAATTCAGTCCACACTGCACTGCGCTCGTCAGCCAGATAGATATAAGATGTTTTATCTCTATGCTCTGTAATTTCTCTGAAAACATTGCTCTTTAATCCGGAACTCAGTGATGTTAACACATCAAGCTTGAAATAAGATTAAATAGTGTGGAGGTCTAGATGGACAGACGATGTCACAAAAGTCGCTGGAAACCGCTGGTTGCAGGTAGCGCAGGACCGTTCATTGTGGAAATCTGGGAGGGAGAGGTCTAAGTTCAGCAGTGTGGACGTCTTGCGGCTGATGTTGATGGGTACCTGGTGGCAGCGGCCGCAGACCAGGTACTGTAGGGTGTAGGTGACGGCGCGCTGGTTCATCATCTATTTTTTATTTTAAATGATCCACTCCACAGACTCCGGGGTCCGTGATCTTGTCAATACAATTTTCTTTTTTTCACATTTATGGGTTAGGAGAAGAAAACGAAAATAGGTCGGGTACATTTCAAATCTATTTATAGTGCTCGTCTGTAGAGCCGATCACTACCGGTTGGGATTCCGCTAGTAGGTAATCGACTCGACATCTAGATTTTGCCTAAGCCGCCTCATCCCGGCCCAGAGCCTCCACTACGGCATTTCTATCCCTGATGGCCATCTGTAGGTTGAACTCTCGGATGGTCTTCGGTGATGCAACCAACGCTCGCCGCACAAACCGACCGATGGGCACGTCGGTGTCGTCGACGGATCTCGATGAGCCTCCACTCCAGCTCCTTGTTGTGTGGAGGTACCTGGTGACAGCGGCCGCAGACCAGGTCCTGCAGGGTGCAGGTGACGGCGCGCCGGTTCATCATCTCGATGAGCCTCCACTCCAGCTCCTTGTTGTCGTACGACGCGCCGCACGTGGGGCACACGCAGACCGGCCTGATCACATACAACAATATAACAACTTAACACGAAAACTAACATGGTTGTTACACATTTGTTTAATTACTAGCGGTCCGTCCCGGTTTCGCTAGTAGTACATAATATATAGCCTATAATTCTCAAGGATCCAGTTATATCCAATTGTGAAAGAATTTTTGAAATCGGTCTAGTAGTGCACTCTCCTTCAAGAATGCCGCCGGACGTGGCCGAAAGTTGAGTCTGATTGCACCGACCAAAAATATCTTCATTTCGATAAAGTTAAGAGAATTGTGTCAATAATAACTTTTGTTCACTGTATACTGTTATTTCAAAACATCCAAGTTCCATTACTGACCCCGCAAATTCAAAATGACGCCGACTTTACCCAAACACCTTTATAATTCCAAATGCAGAATATACCCGTCGTCGGAGTGCGTGATGGCAGATGGCCTTTCAAAACTTTCTTTTGCCTATTTTGAGATATATAATGCCAAAATATCTTCATTTCCATACAGGTCATAGAAATGTGTCTATATAACTTTTGCACACTGTTTTTTCAAAATATCCATGTTTCATTACTGGCCGCGCAAATTCAAACCCCACCACCAAATTCCAAGTGTTTATAAATATACTGACCCGTCGTCGGAGTGCGAGATGGCGGGGTCCCGGCACAGGTCGAGGTCGCGGCAGTGGTTGCACACCTTGCAGATGACCTCCGACAGCACGCAGCCCGTGCAGGGGTCGCGCCACGTCGCCGCCGCGCCGAACTCGCCCACTCCGATCAGACGGAGCAGGTTCCGACGGAGGAGAGTCACCTGGGGAGACATCGCATTGGCATCTCATTGGTATTGTGATGACGATAGGGTCAAAAATAAAACAATCAAATTAGTACTGGCGGCGGTAGATTATGGAAAAATACAGGGCACGTGCTTTTTGTTTCATCAAATTATCAAAAAATTACAAAGATACAGATCATCAGACTTCCGAAGTGAGGGGGTTTTTACGTCTCTCTATAGTAAAAATCGTACCATAGCGTGACGTCACTCGGCACTTCTAAGCAGCGTATCTTCGTCATTCTTTGTTTGTGAAACATAAGAAAAAAATACGAATACATTTTTTTTTATTAATCTATCCGACGGACTAATTCGTTCTTTTTTGTCGTGTCGCTAAGGCCATCTGAAGTGCACCTTGTAGATATTGCAAGATCTGGTAGCGCAGGACCGTTTGTCGTGGAAATCTAGGGAGGAGGCCTATGTTCAGCAGTGGACGTCTTTCCGCTGATGATGATGATAAACGTCCGGCGTTCATTGCTTCCTACGAACGACTAAAAGGGAAAGAGTAACACTCTTCCCAACGATAACATAATTCCGTGCGCCTGAAATGGAGGGCATATCCATTGATTTGTATCGATGGCGTATACATGCATACCTCTTCGTTGAGTGCCAGGATGAACGAGAAGACCTTGCAGACCGCGTTGACGTAGGGCAGCGCGGGAGTGACGTCACCGGCGAGCGCGAGTCACCTACCACCTGCGCTTGTCACCCAGAGATAAGGCGATTTATGTCTTAGAATATAAAATGTGGTGTTTATACAACCATACCTCCTCGTCCAGAGACAAGTTGAGCGAGAAGACCTTGCAGACCGCGTTGACGTAGAGCAGCGCGGGCGTGACGTCACCGGCGAGCGCGTCCGGTCGCAGCCCCGGCTGAGGCTCCACGTCGCCCGGCTTCAGGCGCGGCATGCGCGAGTTGATCTTCTCCGTCACTCTGATCACATACATACATACATTATAACGTTACCAAAATGTACAATATCTATCCTAATATTATAAAGTTGAAAAGTTTGCTGGTTTCAACACTAGGATCTCGGGAACTACTGGTCCGAATCAAATTTTCTGTTGGATAGTCTATTTATCGAGGAAGGCTGTAGGCTATATAACATTACTCTACTTGATAGCTCCTATTGATATAGGAGCAGAGCATGAATGAAATGAACCAGAAACGGGAAAAATATTATTGTTTGAGAGCGTGCGCTGAGTCCGTCACGGCATGTAACAATTATTATTTTAAAAAGTTGCGGTTAAGGTCATTATAACATTTATTTATGCCTATTCAAATCAATTATTCAATTTATATACATATATTATATATTAAGATATCCTAGATCCGAGCGAAGCCGGAAGGGGCCCCTAGTCTCTTATAACATTACCATAAACCTCTAAGTGCAGTCAGTAACTAGGCCTCGCTCAATGAGCGAGACCCAGAGACCTTGTCACCCAGATACATCAGATGATTTATCTCTCAATGCCCAGTAACTTCTCTCGAAACATAGCCCTTCAAATCGGAACACAGTGATGTTTGACTATTACTGCTTAGCGTAGAATAACTGGCAAAGGTATGGCTCTCCCAGGCTACTCTGTAAAGAGTCCCACCACTTCTAGTAATGGAGTAGCACAGTTTCTTCGAGATTGCGGGAGAAACTAGTTCAGATTCCAGTGTATTGTTAGCGTGATCGTGTGTGAAGTGACTCACTGGAACAGCTCCTGCGAGATCTCTGCGGTCAGTAGCGCGGCCAGGCGGCGCGGCTCGGAGTAGGCGGCGCTGAGGAACCCGCCCACGGCCGCCGCGAATGGTTCCCGCACCGCGCGCGGCAGGAACTTGCTCAGGTTCCAGTGCATTGTTATTGTACCTTCCTGCAATATTTTTACTTCTTTTTATTGATCACTTAACGAGGGTACCAGTTAACTCGCGCCACTCTCGGATGCAAGGGTGGGTCACGGGGGAGGGTTCATGGGGGTCATGACCTAGTTGGATCATTAATAAAATACACGCACGCACTAGTCGTACGGTCTTATGACTTGACCCTTGACCCCGACTAAGTGTCACCCGCCCTTGAGACTTTAAAACCCCCACCGCGCAAAAGTGGCACCAGTGGACAAACCCCACTATATGCAACACTGTCCTCAGTGTTGTGCAAACACATCTCAATTGATTGCCGTAATTGTTCAAACAAAATCCCAAACAATTGACAAATCCCAACGAAGTTTGGTCCTACCTTGAGAATCTAGCATTAGATTCTCAAAGTAGAACCTTTCTTTGTGTCTCGGAACTTCGGAAGAAAAACCCTAACCCCAGGGTTTTCTGCCTTCTTATTACCTCCCTCAACTCACTTTTACTCGCCCCGCCAACACAAAAGTCCCATAGGGATTCAAGCAGAAATTCAAACCAGCGCATCGCTAGTGGCGCCATTAGCGTGAAGAATTGATTACCTAAATTATTTTTTTCACTAATTATTACCCATACTGAAACTGAAAACTTTTTTAGCCACGTGGAATGCTTTTTCAAAGAGGAAAACGTTATACGTTCGCGTCGACATGCTAATGTAGCGTCGGAACGGCGGAGGAGGTGCAGAGTGGGACTTGCGCGTTAGACACTTTTTGGACGAGTGAAATCTTGTGATATCGCGTCAAAGACGTGTGTAATAAATAGCAGTATATCTATAGCTATACATGTGACGGATTGTGCCACATTAGTGCTGTTTAATACTAGAATTCTAAGTTATAACTTTTCACTGATACGACTCAGCAAAAGGTCATATAGGTCATCGTCACCAGTACACTATTTTCAGAAATAATTGCAACAATAGAGAATGATATAAAAGTTATGACCAAATTCACTGTAATACTCACATTTTCATTTGCGTTGTCTTCCGTGGCGGCTGGTAGTTGAGATGATCCCACTTCGCTCAGACCCTCCGGTAGTTTTTCCTATAAAGAGGCATAGACGAAACTGATCCATCAATTCGAAACAAAGATTTCTTGGAAAGTTCTTTCTGACTGTCATATTCTATGAGTGTTATGGACGCAAGAACGACGGGGTGTTTTATAAGTTTGACGAGATTCTCTATCTCTCTGTCTATGTGTTAGACACACATAGACAGAGAGAGAGAGAATCTCGTGACGTCTCTGTGACATCGTAGATGCCAAACTGATGAACAAACTTTGTTTTTGTTATCTTTTGTTTTAAAAGATGAATTAGTTGGGAGTGTCATTAGCAATGTTTCATCTAAATCGGTTCAGCAGTTTCAAAGTCAATCAGCTCTTTTGTTAGCTGAGGTAGGAATCTTAGACGCATGTTTTACTCTAATTAATACGTAAGAAGTAAAATTTTAAAGCGTTAGGGATTTTTAAATCTCCAACTTAGAGATTTAAAAAATCTCCATAAAACAAAGTTCCACATTTATAATAGGTAATCGCATAATACCTGTTATAACCAGACACGTCGGAACGCCTGAACGGATCGGGTTGAAATTGGAACACAGATTATAGTCTGGAATAACATATACTTAGGCTATATTAAATAGCAGGAAGATTACAGGAACGGGAACAAAGCGGATAAAACCGCCGTACGCTGCTAGTAAATATATACTTGTACTAGCGGCCCGCTCCGGCTTCGCTCGAATAATAACCTAGATATCAACTGCAGCGCCATCTGCCGGGCTGATTTGTGAATCTAAACCTTCCAGGGCCCTACCCAAACGTATACAAAAAAAATCATTCAAATCGGTCCAGCCGTTTAGGAGGAGTTCAATAACAACGAAAAGTGGCATTGATTTTTATATATATAGATAGATAGTTACCTGTATACCCGCATAGTTGGCTTCATCAAGCCAGAGCAGATAGGCCCAGCACTGCTTGTACTTGATGTCGATGCCATGGAACAACTCTTTGTTCCTGATGCTCTGCACTACAAACTCCACATAGCCTGCACAGAATAGTATTCAGTCTCCAATCAACACAGTGCCTAGATTTGAGGTTTTAAATGAGATAACGACTGCGTCAAATATATACCATTCTAATATTAGTCCGTCAGGTTTATTTATCAGATTTTTTAAATTTGTTTAATTATTATTATGGAAAAATATGGTACATGTATTTTTTGTTTTCTCGAATTATAACAATGTAACTAAATCGGCTATCGCTTTGCTAATGCTGTCTCTATCATTTCAAGCGAAAAGAAAAGAGAGAGAAACATCAAAGCTATGACATTTTTCGTTAGGCGGTAGACCCCCCGGTGTGGATAGTGGGATTGTGACGTCACTTTTTCGTAAAAATCGTATCACTGTCTCTTCGTCATTTATAAAAGAAAAGAAAAATTACGTGTACAATATTTGTAATAATCTAACAGACGGACTAATTAGTTTTTATAGTCATCATGCACAAAAGGCAGAAATGATAATGACGCATGTTTAAAAATGACTATTCTCTAACTAATGAAATAGGAATCGCATTTTTCGTCTATTTTTTTTAACCCCGACGTAAAAAACGACGTGGTTTTATAAGTTTGACGTGTCTCTGTGGCGTCGTAGCTGCCGAACGGATGAATCGATTTAGATTTTGTATATAATGTTTGAAGGGTGAATTAGTCGGCAGTGTTCTTAAATATGTTTGGACAATATGGCAGACGCTACAAAATGGCGAATAACAACTTTTTTCACAACTTTCTCAATATGGGTATCAAATGAAAAGGTGTACTTACTACTAGTAGAATACCTACTACTCATTATGATAAATTTCAATCAAACATGGTCAGGGTATCTCAACATTTTTAATTTTGGTTTGTATTCCTTACCTATTCCATCCATGACGTTGGTCTTCTTAGTAGCGAGCAGTATCTTGTTGAAGTCCGCGTACACTATCGTGGAGCCGAGTCGCTTGAACTCAGCGACCAGCATCAGGAAGAGTTTCTTCATCAGGTTGTAGAGCGTCCGCCGGAGCGCCGGGTCGTACAGCAGAGACGTCGGGGTCTTCAGCCATCTGACGGTCAACACACGGCATAGAGATATAACATCTTATACCACTAGGTGACGAGCGCAGTGCAGTACTGCAGGTAATGATTTGGAATCTTCATGTTTCAATAGCTGCGTGTCACAGTGCTATTATGTGGCAGGCTTGTTGCTTACCATCAGGCACATGTCTTGCTCGTCTCGTCACTCTATACCTACTATAAAAAAACACATTTATACAGTCCTTCTACTTTCAACCCCCGACCAAAAAGAGGGGTGTTATAGATTTGACGTCGATGTCTGTATGTCTGTGGCATCGTAGAGCTCCAACGGATCGACCGCTTTTCATGCGGTTTTTCTTTATTTGAAAGCTAGTTTCCGTGCTTAGCTATGTTTGGTTTATATTAATTCAAGATGCCAGCCTCTACAAAATGGAGGATAAAATATTTTTTCACAACCACCCTCAATATGGGTATCAAATGAAGGGGCTTGACTAGTAGAATACTAAACACTATGACACATTTCAAATCCAAGATGGCCACCACCACAAAATGGTGATATGCATTTTTTTTTCGCTACAGCTTCAATATGCGTTTCAAATGAAAGGGCTGGACAAGTAAAATAGTGTACAAATTCAAATATAATAAATTTTTTAAATATTGTTCTTGTTATAAAAATGAATGTTTGTCGGTATGTCTTTTATAGAATCGTACACTACGCATTTGATCATGTGATGATCTTTGGCAAAGTTACTATGAATGAGCCAAATAAGGTTTCTGAATTTTCGACAGATGGCGTAGCAACGCGCGCAGGATACAGCTAGTTAATAATAAAAGGTCCATTTGACATGTGAGAAAGACTCTAGAATGTATGTGAGTAAGCGTCGCATTAGTTTACAATGTATTTATTTCTGTGTATCCTTCTTTGGTATGTCAATAATGAGTATCTATCTAGTTACGGCTGGTGTAGTCGGGAGAACGTCAACTGCTTTGCTGCTTTTGGAAGTTCTATATGCGTAATGACGCTAACTTAGAAACGGTGAAGGAAAACATCGTAAGAAAATCGACATATTCCCAGAATTTTTCGAGACCATGCGTCATCCACCAACCCACAACGAGGAAGTGTGGTGGATGACCTTGGTGTAGAAGCCCCCGAGTTCCAGCAGTGAGAACATATAGTAGGCTGCTTTTTTTTTTTTCAATTCACACACAACACCATCTGAGTCCAAACTAAGCAAAGCTTGTATGATGGCGGCCAGATAGCTGAATATAATACTTAGGTATATAGTTTTTAAATACATATATAAACACCCAGACACAGTGCAAACATTTGAATTCATCACACAAATATTTGCACTGGGTGGGAATTTGAACCCACGACCCTCGGCTTCGCAGGCAGAGCTACTACCAACTAAGCCACGAGGCCAGTCAAAACTTGTAGTTATTAATAGGTGTTACCTGTAGAAGTGCGATATCTGCAGGTCCGCGAACACGTTCTTGTGTTGCGTGACGTCACGCAGCCAGCCCGCGATCATGGTCCGCAGGATACGGAACGCGGCGCCGCACTGCGCCGTCTCGTCGTAGTTCACCGACGCGTTGGGACCTACCGACAATAAATCACTACATAGTATCAAACAAAGTTACTTCCCGCATCTGTCCGTCCCTATATATACTTAGAATTTTAAAACCACCATACAGAGTTTGATGTGGATTTTTGACGTGACAACGTCTTATAATTCGGTGAAGCCGGCTGCACGCCCGCAAAACATGACGTCATGTGCCGTTAACGCCGTTACCTCGCCGCCGGCGTTACATCGCTCTAAGGCGTAGTTGAAGTTGTCACGTTCAACTTACGTCAGTAACCCGACTTTACAGACAACCATTTTTTTTTTAATAGATATAGGTGCCGCCAAACAAGTTGACCCAATGAAGTCATGCAGCCATGCGCTAGCGCAGAAACGTTTTTAAGGTATTTTTGGTGGAAGTGTACATGCGCGAACTTTCCCTTTCCACGTCAATTTTGGGGCAACTTGTTTGCCGGCCACTATAGATAGAGAGTAATACAAGAGGAAGGTTTATATGTATAATGCATGCACAATTACTTTGTGGGAACTGTGCGGATCCGGCTGAACGAAGCTGCGATTGATTAGTACAACAAAAAGTAATTCGCAAATTATATATGGGCTATTTGGGTATTGAATGTCTCAAATTTCAAGTAATAAATAAATTAAAAGTATTTATGAAAAATAATCTAACCTGCGTTCGCCATAACGTCTTGTATACTCGTTTGTTGCGCTCCAAAAGAGGTTGCAGCGCTGGTGCCTTCCATCTGAAATTACAATCCATACCTAGTAAATATAACACTACAAATCTAAAACTCCAACGCGTCTAAAACAAACGCTCCTGCACATTACGGTTACACACTGACATATCTTCCTCACTGATTGGTTTACAGGCAACATCGTGGTAACCTGTAACATCTGCGACGTTCAGAGTAAAACATCGGATCAGTACTAACATGTTTTATCTGCGGAGTTTTCAGTATACAATTTGTATGCTCTTTCTTTTGTTTTTATTTTTTATTAATTGACGTGTAAATTGTACATTTATGAATGAAGTACTTTGACTTTGTAAAAGATACACAGCGATACCATCGCTCTCTAGCTCCACCCACATACTTTCATACGCTCTTACGCATTGTAACGGCAGTCTAACATTCCTTCTCCACTGACTAGTTTACAGTAAACATTCATCAGCGTCAGTCTTGACCTGTAAGATCTGCCGCGACTGCAGTTATGGACACACAGGCATCACAATCTTGCTCCATGAGCATATTGTCATAAACTTTTGCCCATTGTAGCGGCATTCTACGTTTTCTTCTCCACTGACTAGTTTCCAGGAAACATGGTACTGACCTGTAATATCTGCGGCGCCTGCAGTAGCGCACACACAGCCAAGGCGTCACTCTCTAGTTCCACGCACACGCTGTCGTACGCCCCTTGTGCGTTGTGGCTGCACACTGACATTTCTTCTACTTCACTGACCAGTCTAAAAGAAACACAATAATCTACTAGAGCACATAAAACTATAAAATAACATTTTCATCCCCCATCAGAGTGCAAAGATTTGTCACCTCGTGTTCTTCTGATTCCCTCGCTAACGCTCAGGTTTCTAATTTTAGTTCCTTCGCTTGCCCGGTCACCAAAATTGAGCACCCGGTTAAAAAGCAACTTTGCACTCTTGTATAACAAATAACTATTACGGCATGTTACATCCAACGCTACTGCAGAAATATGTATCTTTGATGGTATAATAATGGTGGCCTAGCAGCGAGAACGTTCGATTTTACAATCGTGTTCTCGTAGGTTCGAGTTCCGCCTGCACCTCTGAGTATATTCAGAAGTACAGATGTACGAGTTTGTCATCACCACTAGCTTTGTCGGTGATGGAAACCATCGTGGGGAAACCAACATGTTCCAAGAAAGACATCTTCGAGGACACATTGGTTGACCAATGCGCACTTGGCCAGCGTGGCGGATGGCATTGAATCTTGCGTACAAAGATGCAGAGTAGCTCAAATTTCTAACTCTACTTATATGTATATACTAGCTGTTACCCGCGACTTCGTCCGCGCGAAATAAATACTAAGGTAACTCATGCAGTAGGTACTTATTTGTATACCCAGTCACATTTACGGTTATTAAAAACAGCTTATAATAAAACCCAATACGGTTGGTCACCGCGGGGTTATTGACCAAACCCCCCAAAATACCACATTAAAGATGGAAAATAAAACAATAACGAACAACAAGAAAAGGAAACTCCATATAGCGACATTGAATACAAGATCATTAAAGTCAAAAGAGTGTTTAACCGAACTCGAACATGCGTTAAACAACATTAATTGGGATATTCTTGGAATAAGCGATGTACGGAGATCTCAAGAAAATATCGAAGAGCATAAAGAATATATAATGTACCATAAAAATGAAATACCCGGTATATACGGTGTAGGCTTCTTGATAAAAAAATACCTGAAAAATAATATAATACAATTTAAAGGAGTTTCAGACAGGATAGCAGTCTTAAACATTTTACTTCCTGGTCACAAACACCCAACGTCTATAGTCCAAGTATACGCTCCTACTGAGGTAGCGAAAAAAGAAATTAAAAATAGCTTTTACGAAAACCTAAATGAGACAATGGAGACACTGTATAAAACCATCATAGTGATGGGAGATTTTAACAGTCAAATTGGTCAACGAGGAAAGAACGAAGAAAAAATACTTGGGCCTTACACAAGCGGCAAGCGAAATGAAAACGGACAAAGATTTGTACACTTTGCGTTAGAAAATAACCTACATATTTATCATGAATACTTTTTATAAAAGAAAGCAAAAAAGGAAGTGGACGTGGGAATCTCCCAATGGCAAAGTAAGAAATGAGATCGATTTCATAACTACAAATAAACCGAAGCTTTTCTTAAACGTGGACGTCCTCAACAATTTTAACTATTTTACTGATCACAGATTACTCCGAGGTCAGTTACACCTAATGGAGCCTAAAAATTCTAGAAAATATATACGAAATACTAAGCAACCAATTACACTACCACTACCAAGCCATATTCTTGAGTCCCTAAAAACTCAATTATTACCAATAAGCGAACTAAGAACAGTCCAAGAAAACTATGATACTTTAGAAAAAGAAATAAAAAGAACCAATAAAATACTAGAAACAGACAAACCAGTTAAAGATAAAATGGGATCAGAGGTAAGAGAATTAATAAAACAAAGATCAGTCTTATTTAAGAACAGAAGTAATAATAGACAAAACAACAGCAATAAGTAAGAAAATAAACACCGAACTTAGAAAGTACAAAAATACCCTAAAAACCAAGTTAATACAACTAAACATAGCCAAATTAGGTGGAATCAAGAGTGCGTGGAAGGAACTCCAAGACCACACAAACTGGATTGTAAATGTAACACATCACAAATCTCAAAAACACAAATCAAAAAGAAGCGAAATATTAAATACAGCAACTGACTTCTATCGTGATCTCTATCATGACGAACCAAGTACATCAATTAAAAGTAACGAAACAATTGTGAATACAAAAGAAGATCCAGTTCCTATTATATTGAAAGATGAGATTACTAAAGCCATCAAAACACAGAAAAAAGGAAAATCACCCGGTGAAGATAACATCTCTAATGAACTTTTAAAAGGTATATCAGAAACTGTTTTGGACACACTAACAAACCTGTTTAACGAAATTATAAAAACTGAAAATATACCTCTTCAATGGACCACATCTACAATAACCCTACTTCACAAGAAAGGGAGAACAGATGATATATCGAACTACAGACCCATTTCGCTTATGTCAAATGTCTATAAAATTTTCTCCAAGATTATACTGGACCGGATAACAAAGACGATAGACGAGAATCAGCCAAAAGAACAGGCAGGATTTCGTAGTGGGTTTTCAACCATCGACCACATCCATACTATTAAACAAATGATCCAAAAATGCAATGAATATAGAATGAAGTACTATTTAGCATATATAGACTATAATAAAGCGTTTGATTCGCTGAAACATGAAAAAATATGGGAAGCTCTTACCGCGCAACGGGTCCACAGTAAATACATTAATATAATAAAAAACATATACACAAATATGACAGCCAAAGTACGCACAGAAAAAGTAGGAGATTGTTTCCCCGTCAGAAAAGGAGTTAGACAGGGAGATCCCTTATCACCCAAACTGTTCTTGGCAACACTGGAACATATATTTCGACAACTGGAGTGGAAGGAATATGGTATAAATGTTAATGGAGTATTACTAAACAATCTAAGATTTGCAGATGATCTTGTATTAATATGTGGTGATCCAAACGTTCTGAAGATTATGATTGAACAACTGATAAGTGAAAGCGAAAAGGTAGGACTATCAATAAATACCAGTAAAACTAAGTTAATGACAAATTATATCAAAACTCCCATTAAACCTGAAAATGCCGCTGAACTAGGACATGTTAACGAATATACATACTTAGGTCAAATAATATCTCCAACTGACACTACAACAAAAGAAATTCAAAATAGAATAAATCTAGGATGGAAGAGATACTGGGCTCTAAAAGACGTTATGAAAAACTCAGATATACCAATAGAGGCTAAAAAGAAAGTATTTAACACATACATTTTACCAAGCATCACCTATGGATGTCAGACATGGAGTTGTACAAAGAAAAATATCAAATCACTAGAAACTTGTCAACACCGAATGGAAAGAAGCATACTCAACATAAAATTAAAAGACAAAATTAGTTTAAAAACAATAAGAAAACAAACCAAGATTATAGATATAAAATATCAAGTTAAACAACTGAAATGGAAGTGGGCAGGACACTTGACAAGGAATAAGACTGAAAAGTGGACAAATGAAGTAACAGAATGGTGCCCTAGATACAAAAAGAGGAGTAAAGGCAGGCAGTATCGAAGATGGGAGGATGATATTAAAGAGGTAGCAGGACCATGCTGGACGAGAATAGCAAGGGACAGATCATTGTGGAGGACATTTTTGGGGAGGCCTATGCCAAAGAGCAAGACAATCACGAAACCGGTGTCTAATATAAATAAAATATAATTACGTTGCTTTCATACACAACCAAGTTGTATTTTAGTAGTTAGTACATAAATAGTAATAAGATGAAATGTAACATATAAGATTGTTAATAAAGGCTTTTATTATTATTATTATTATAATAAAACAATTTTATATAATTTTATCAAAATCGGTTCAGTTGTTTAGGTTTGAAAGCCTAAGAGATATTCGTCCCCCATTTCAACTCCAATTTCATCCCCATACAGTTTGAAATTACAAAATTGCTAGAACAAACATTTATTTGCTTCATGTCAAGTGGCTATACAGGGTTACTGGTAATCAGCCTGCATCCGTTTAAGGGCATGTTCTGTATATTTAAACAAACAATTTTTGTTCTACAACTTTCGTTAAAACTTAATAGATAACCCAAAAAAAATTGTATTTGTTGCCCTTTTTTGTACTGTTTAGCGACTTTTTAGTGTTTATTCACTTCGGTACATCATTTTTTGCGCGTTAAAGAGCGTACGCGCTCTCGTTACGAATTGTTACGAAGAGTTCGATGCTTTTAGACCGTGCAAATGCACTTTTTATTTATTTTGTAAACGAAAAAAAAAAATTTTTTTTTAAACTGTAGAACAAAAGTTGACGTATTTAATGTACCTAACATCCCCTTAAAAGGATGCAGGCTGATTACCAATAACCCTGTATACAAAGTTTCATTGTTTTATCTTCAACGGTTGGCAACTTCCATATTGACATTCATCCTCCATTTCAACCCCAGTTTCATCCCCGTACTTACGTAAGTTCGAAATTACAAAATTGCTAGAACAAATATTTATTTGCTTCGTGTCAAGTGCCTATATACAGAGTTTCATGGTTTTATCTTCAACGATTGGGAGCTTCCATATATACTTTCATCCCCCATTTCAATCCCAATTTCATCCCTATTCCCCATACAGTTCGAAATTACAAAATTGCCAGAACAAGCATTTGTTTGCTTCATGTCAAGTGTCTATATACAAAGTATCATGGTTTTATCTTCAACGGTTGGGAACTTCCATATTGACATTCATCCCCCATTTCAACCCCAATGTCATACCCTGTACAGGTCGAAGTTACAACATTGCTAGCCCTTGTTTCACCCTCTTAGGGGTTAAATTTCGCAAAACCCCGTCTTAGCGAGCGCCTACGTGCTAAAAGGGACCTCCATGCAAAATTTCAGATTGCTAGCATTTGTAGTTTCTGAGATTTCTTGATGAGTGACCTTTCGCTTTTATATATATAGAAAATATAGATACCTACGTATATATATATTTTTTAACTATAATAGGTTCGCACTTGACCACCAGCTCGTCTAATGTTAAGCAACGATGCGATCTACGATGGAGAGTGCTTGTCTAGAAGAATCCGATTCACTCTCAATTTGAAGACACCAAGATTGTAACCACCATACTAGGTACAACATGATTAGTGACATATGTGTTCGGTTACCTGTTGTCGTCCGTCTCTCTCCCGCCGAGGTCGAGGCGCTCGAGCGGCAAGCACCACAATATAAATAAATATTGGTGGACATTTCACACACAACACCATTTGACCCCAAACTAAGCAAAGCTTATACTATGGAAGCCAGATACCTGATATAATACTTATATATTTTCAATACATACTTATTATACATAGAAAACACCCAGGACCAGTACAAATATTTGAATTCACCATACAAATATGAAGTTGTGTTTGGGCAGGTAGCGCGCGTAGAACACGTCGGCGCCGGACAGCGTCGTGTCGGCCGGCGTGTTGCCCAGCGGTCACATATAAAACATGATTGGTTACCTGTTGTCGTCCGTCTCTCTCCCGCCGAGGTCGGGGCGCTCGAGCGGCGAGCACCACAGTATGAAGTTGTGTTTGAGCAGGTGGCGCGCGTAGAACACGTCGGCGCCGGACAGCGTCGTGTCGGCCGGCGTGTTGCCCAGCGGCAGGTGGAAGTACCTACACATTCATTAATATTATTTACATGTCAAGTTGTACAATTACAATGAAGAATACATAGGCAAACAAACAACAAAATTATATAATGATAGAAAAATATTGTACTACAGCACAAACAGTCCTCCAGTGCCGGTATTGTAGCATTTTGTTTTAAAATAGCTGAAGGGTTTCGGTGTTCAGATTAAGGAGAGTATGATGTACCTCGACTTGTTTCCTGTAAAACGAATTAATTAAGGGATATTGGTGAGTTTTTAATTGAGAAAGAAGTTGATGGATTTTGACCTATGCTAACAAAGAATATCTCGAGCAGTGAGTAGGGAATCATTTGCTATCTTTCTGGGCTTATAGTAACCTCGTCAGCTACTGATCAAGATTTCTGACCGCCCTAGGCCAATTGATGACAATGACGCGCCGATGCTAGATGCCCTAAAATCAGGTGAAGCTTTTTCAGTTCACTGAGCATGGTAGCTGCAATGATGCTAGATGAATAGTGCATGCGAAGACACGATTTTAGCGCCCCCCAGATCGTCGCGCCCTAGGCCGGAGCCTAATTATCATAAGGGTTAACCAGGTCCTGAACGTCGTGTATGAGTTTTCAAGGGAGACGTATGTGAGCGCACCTGCACTGGTCCAGCATGAGGTGCAGCAGCGAGTCGAGGTTGAGGTAGTGCCGCACGAGCGCGCGCGCGCCCACGCGCTGCCACTCCAGCGTGCTGTACAGCGTGTCCACGTCGCGCGCGTGCAGCGGCACCAGCGGGAACTCGGACAACCCTGGCCAGGGAGATTACTGACATTAATACAGGCTAGAGAACAACATTTGAGAATAGGTATAACGGGTGCATCACCGGAGAATCACTTGTATAGGGTAATGATAGCTCGTAAAGTTTTGCGAGCGGTATACCTAAACTGTTGATTCATCATATCAGCCGAAGGACGCCCACTGCTGGACGAAGGCTTCCCCCAAAGAATCTCCACAAAGACCGATCTTGAGCCGCCCGCATCCAACGATTTCCGGCGACCTTCGCCAGATCGTCGGTCCATCTTGTGGCAAGCCTGCCAACGCTGCGTTTTCCGGTACGTGGTCGCCACTCAAGAACCTTTTCGCCCCAACGGCCGTTAGTTCTGCGAGCTATGTGCCCCGCCCATTGCCACTTAAGTTCGGCAACTCGGTGAGCTATGTCGGTTACTTTGGTTTCATCATCATAATTGTCAGCCTTTCCTAGATAGCCACAAGGCCAGATTTAGAGGTGTGGAGGCCCCGGGGGCCGGGGATTCGTTGGGGACGTTGAAATACAGTCCCCGATTTAAAAAAAAATAAGGAATCAATCTGTTTTTTTCCGAAGTTTCTGTTGTGGAGGTCCAGGGGCAAGCCACGGTCCCTAAATCCCCCTAAATCGCTTAAGGCCCCTAAATCCGGCCCTGGATAGGCAGAAGATGATGGTGATGTTTTCAACGGGTTGGATATGCTCGCAACTTTATGAGCATTTTTTCGCATATGAGGGAGGGTGTTTACATGCGTGTGAGGGTGTACGTGTAATTGTCGTCTGTTTGTCTGTGGCTATCGTAGCTCACAAACGGGATATCTGAATTAATGTTTTTGGTTTAACGGTGAATTAGTCGTGAGTTTTTGATGAAAATTTATCCAATATGGCAGCCGCTACAAAGCGCGGCGCCCGTCGCTGTACCGCGCCAGCGCTCGCTGAATGAGCCGGTGCACTGTCTCAGCGTTCGTTCACCCTCACCTCCCTCCTAGCTCAGTTACCCGGCATGAGCGCAGTGAGCGCGGGCGCGGAGAGCGCAGTCTGCAGCGCGACGGCGGTCGGCCCGTAGCGCTCGTCGCTGTACCGCGCCAGCGCTCGCTGGATGAGCCGGTACACTGTCTTGGCGTTTGTCTCCACGGTCACCTCCCAGGTTAGATCGGGCCCGGGGAGAGTGGACTCATCGGCTCCGGAGTTAATTCTGGAACAGGTATATGTTTTAAATTTTTGCATATCATCTCAATCATCATAACTCAGACAAAGAAAATTGAACCATCTCATCTATACTAATATTATAAAGAAGTAAAGTTTGTGTGTTTGTTAAATTGTAAGGTGTAATCTCGGGATCTACGGAACCGATTTTAAAAATTCTTTCACCAATAGAAAGCCACATTATTGCTGAGTGTCATAGGCTCCGAGCAAAGCCGGAACGGGCCTCTAGTGGAAAATAAACACCTGTGAGCATCTGCAACTTACGGTAGTAGTTGCGGTACAAAGGAAAATAAATTCGTTCGTCAATTTTTTCTCGAAGCACCTGAATCCAAGATACGCCGTGACCACCTTGATAACTAACCAATAAGTGGATGCCATACACCCTCGCGTCGTTCGAACTGCTTAGACAACGCGTATTGCTATACTGACAGTCTTCTTCCCTTGCAGCCCCACCACGTTCGTAATCTCACTGTGGCAACCCCGTCAAGGCCGCGGTGAGTATGGAGAGCGGCGCACCGTAATTCCGGCGGCGCTCTCCCACCACGGCCTCCATCCCACAGCCGCGCTGCCTACACTGCAACATCACCCGCCCGCCTCAGTTGTGCCGGTGCCCATACATCTACATACATGGCCGCATCGTTGTCGGTTTAGAGAAAAGACTATACGGCGACTATACTTCACCACGGCTGATAATCCCGCCCCACCTTAACAGTGCGAGAACCCTTTGGAGTGGGGAACTTTAAGCATAATATCTCTACCATATACTTACCATGCCCACCATCCTCAAAGAGTACATCTGACAATCTGGCGTCTAGTAGCTGGTATGTAGAGCTAATGACTTATTTTTTGTTATGTTAACAAACTGCCAAGAGCCTTGTGACGGCAAGCTGTGTCGTGTATACGTACTTGGCAGTCCGTTCAGCTGCATACAGAGTGTTCATGTTGGGAACCTGACTGGTGGCCACGGAGTCCAGCACGAAGATGTACCCCCTCCGGGCGGGGCCAAGCACGAGCGCCCACATGCTTCGCGCGCCCGTCTCTGCCGCATGTTGGTACAGGTATATGTACTTCAGGGGAGAGACGCCCTCCTGATACAACAAAAAAGTTAAATTGAGTTCAATATCAGTCTAAGTTACGATTAGTGTAGTCGGGAGAACGGCAACTACCAATGCTAGTACGAATCCCAGCCTGTCTTTTCGAAGTCATGTGCGTAATGACAATAACGTAAAAACGGTGAAGAAAGACGTCGTGAGGAAACCGACATGTTTCTAGAATTGTTCAAGGTCATGCGTCATCCACCAACCCGCACTATGCATGAGAATACGACACGACGAGCTAGGCATATGCCTGACGCACCATCCAGATGTTTTATAATACAAAATATACTATCTGTAGGCAAGACCGTAGGGTGCCAAAACGAGGAGGTTCTCAAAGGCCACCAGCCACGAGCTGCGAGTCGCACAACAGGCAATAGAGCGCGTCAGGGTATCACGTTCCGTGACAGACTTAGAAATCAGAAATCAGAAACATTTATTGCTATAACTGTGTACAAAAGATGTCATTAAATACAATACTTGGTCACAACAGTTTGGCCCTTTCGGGCGTGCAATATTAATTTTGCTGAGAAATGTCTAAGCAAGTCAATTTAGGATAAACAATATAATATTAACGACGTCAAAATCCAATACAATTTTATTTTTACATTTCGTATTTTGTTGGAATAGGTACATACTTAATTTTAAATATTCTTTATGTCAATACATCAATATTTAGGTACAGCACAGTTAAGGTTTACAGTATTTAAGATAGTCTGTGACCTTGTAAAAACAGTTCTCTAGTAAGTATTCCGTGAGGCCTTTTTTAAATTTATGGTGTGCCAACTTTTTGATGTTATTTGGCAACTTGTTAAATATTTTTATTGCCATACAGTATGTGTTTCGTTGGCTCAATTCAAGTCTGACTTTATTAGGAAATATGATCTTGTCTTGTCTAGTTGATGAGAGATTTTCAAAATGATGCCTATTTTTTGTAACAAATAAACACATTTCCTTTATGTACATACATGCTAGTGGGAGGATTCTTAAGCGTTTAAATAGAGGCTTACAATGATCTCTAAAGCGGGCCCCACATATGGCCCGTATGCACTTTTTTTGCACTCTGAAATACGGAACTTCAACTGATTCTGATGTTGTTAGGTTGGAAGGGTGAATGTGGTAATGATAATGGTGTAGTACGTGTCAGACTGGCTGGTGTGTGGTGTTCAAAGCAAAATGGAGCCCAAAAATTTTACACGTACCTGTTTTTGTAAATATGGCTGCACAGTGACGCTTTTGAACTGAAGTTGACTTAGATTAAAAGTTTCCATATTGTTTGTCCCAAATTGTATTAATCTGAAAATCAAATTAAAGCCAATTAAAACACTTATACAATTAAATAACAAACGATACTTTGAACGGATGTCTGGGCTTAGTTCCGATATTCGAAGATCAAAACGCAACTGAAGCATCAGTATGACAATCTGGAGTGCGAGGCAGAGCAACCTCTTCACCCTGAGCATCACACAATAACTTGCCTCGGTAGTATTTTGTTTGTTTGTTGTTGTTTTGTTTTGTGATGGCTAATCCCGGCCGGGGATGAAGCTTCTACTCGCGTTCCTCTCAGCAGTGCGCTCAGCTCAGTTCTCGGTCAACAGCAGTGCGTGTACAAGTTGGGGAAGGGAATGAAAGACTCGGGAAGGTTACACGTGTAATACTCCAATCGGCCAAGTAAAATTCCTAAGTCTTCCAGATGAGTGTCCTCTAATTAACAGAGTGCTCAGTGGGAGGACAAGGGCCGCGATGTGGCCACAGAGGCGGAGGAGCACATCCCGTTTCCATTGGAGAGCCTTGAACGTTTAGGGCCGTCCGTCACCACACCTAGGGATAGGCCTTCCGGATGAGGAGGTGACTGGAGCCTAAGGCTGGAGTAACCTGTAGGGGTGGGCACCATGTCCGTCCGTAATGTCAAGAACGCCATGTCCCTGCATGGCAGTGATGCGTAAATGCAGTTCCCCAAATAAAAATAAAAAACTGTTTGAGTCTCTAACTTGCTTAGTGACAAAATCTTCATGCTAGTATGTTTTAAACTAGTTACTGTAAATAAATTAATCTATAGTACCTATTGCATTATACGAGGGGCAAGTAAAAAGTAAGGTTCCCAACGCTTTACACTCGCCGCGCGAGATACTAGGAGAAATCCGGCAACACCACCTTCATTGTTTATCCCCCCACTCCATTCCAACTATCTGGAAGATCACTACGAAGCTTAGTGCCAATCTAACAGCCATCCGCGATGGAGCCCGCAATCGCCGTCAACGCCAGGTGTGAAATCCGTTCAGTGATTCGATTTTTAAACGCGAAGAAGCTTACACCTATTGAAATTCATAGACAGTTGGAAGTTTATGGCAAAGCTTGCATCAGCGTCCAACATGTCCGCAAATGGTGCAGGGAGTTCTCCGAAGGACGCACAGACGTTCACGACGAACAAAGGAGCGGGAGGCCATCGGTGTCCGACGAAGTCGTGGCGAAGATTGAGCGCATTCTCCTCGAAGATCGAAGAGTAACGCTTCGGGAGCTGACTGATCAGGTTCCTGAGGCGGATTTCTTCGAAGCGGGTTTTCAGAAGTGGATAACTCGTCAGAAAAAATGCGTTTAAAGATCTGGCGACTATGTAGAAAAATAGTTTGAAATATAAGCTTTCAGATGGTATACATATTTATTGAAATAAAAAATGCCTTACACCTGAAAAAAATGTGGGAACCTTACTTTTTACTTGCCCCTCGTAATCTCACTAATTTTGAAATCCTATTAAAATTGGAACAGGAACAACGTGAGTGAAACCGCAGGCGCTGCTAGTCTTACATATGCTAAAGTTTGCAGATGTTTAGGTACTGTCAGTGCTCATTTTACCATGACACTCGCTCTCTACTTACGTTCACCTTACTAATAATATACTGATACAAATATCATAAAAATATCAGTTTCAATATTTGTTAGCTTAATTATCGGGAAAATAACGGTGACGGGAACTGCGCAGGTAAAACCGCGGGGCACTGCTAGTATTTATGATATTATAAGGATTGTTTACCTTCTGGCTTCATTTTGATCCACAGTGCATATGCAGCCGAGTTGCACCAGAACTCTGAACTCTAAGCTCATCTGCGTCTCATAGATGCCTTCGATTTCTGGAGCTGACAA
This sequence comes from Ectropis crepuscularia, assembly GCA_963693475.1. Lineage (NCBI taxonomy): Eukaryota > Metazoa > Arthropoda > Insecta > Lepidoptera > Geometridae > Ectropis > Ectropis crepuscularia. The sequence continues at coordinate 6,866,089 of OY856359.1, read as the reverse complement.
CTCGCCCATTAATTCCCTACAACCAAATACACCAAATATGCTTAAGGTATTGATACTTAATTATATAAGGAGACAGATTATTTTAATGCAATGCAATTAATGAATAGGGAAGAATTACGACGAAAGGGCATGACTAGTAGAATATTTCACACTATGTACATTTCTAATCTAAGATGGCTGCCAACACAAAATGTCGGCTGTTTTTTAACCGACTTCAAAAAAGGAGGAGGTTCTCAATTCGGTTGTATGATTTTTTTGTATGTAGGTATGTTACGCAATAGCACCGTTAATTATAATAATATTAATCAAATTTGATAGTTATTTTTTTGTTTGGTAGATCAGATTGGTTCAGATGTGGTTCTATATAAATTCTTTTGAAATTTGCTTGAGTGTCTGAATTTAATTTTAAATTAAAGGCTGTTTTTGTTTTTTCGTAGAAAATAATTGATTAATAAATAAAGTAGCCAAGTGCGAGTTGGACTCGCCCATGAAGGGTTCCGTTCCAGCAAGTAATATCATATACATAGTACACATAGTTCTTGTAGTTCGTTGTAACTTTGATCGAAGTTTTAATAATAGTGTATTTATGACGTACTAAAAAAAAACTACTCATCAGATCGAGTTCAAACTAATTTTCGTTGGTAGTTTTCATAGTAATGTATATGATATATTTTTTTTAGTTTTTTCATTCTCTTACTTTAGAAGTTAGAGGGGGGGGACACACATTTTACCACTTTAGAAGCGTCTCTCGCGCAAGTTATTCAGTGTAGACAAAAATTATGTTAGAAACCTCAACATCATTTTTTAAGACCTATCGATAGACACCGCACACGTGTAGGTTTGATGAAAAAAAAATTTTTGAGCTTCAGTTCGCAGTATGGGGGGCACCCCTAATTTTTGTTTTTTTTTTAAACTTTTGTAAAAATCTTAATGCGGTTCACAGAATACATCTACTTACCAAGTTTCAACAGTGTAGTTTTCATAGTTTCGGCAAAAAGTGGCTGTGACATACGGACGGACAGACAGACAGACAGACAGACAGACAGACAGACAGACAGACAGACAGACAGACAGACATGACGAATCTATAAGGGTTCCGTTTTTACGTTTTACGGAACCCTAAAAAGTATATTTGAATTATTATCTTGTACATAAACGATATGTTCAATGTATTTCGGTCCACACTCACTCATTGTGGTCTCTGCAGAGAGGTGTTTTTGCAGCAAGGCAGTTATTAAAATATGTCAAAACTAAAATTTACTTTCATTTATAGAGAAAATAAATATTTTTTAAGAAGTATAATTTAATTATCTTGTACATAGACGATATGTTCACAACATTGTCTGGGTGTTTATATATATAATAAGTATGTATTTAAAAGTATATAAGTATTATCCTGATATATCAGCTATCTGGCTGCCATAGTTCAAGTTTTGCTTAGTTCGGGATCAGATGGTGTTGTGTGTGAACTGTTTACCAATATTTATTTTTAGTGTATCTCGGTCCATACTCACTCCTGGTGTTCTCTGTAGAGGTGTTCCGGTACCGTGTACTGGTAGAGGCTGTGCGCCGGGTGCGCGCGCGGCAATACGCGCGAGCACTTGCGCCAGTACTGGCCCGAGTCGCTGGCGCGAGCCGTGCGCTGGTTCACGTAGAATATCCGCGGCACTGTCAACTTGATCTGATGTAGCTCGTTACCTACTAATGCCCACAGTCTGAATAGCCCAGGCTCGGCTGTTTCTGCCACCTACAAATGTAATTGACTGATATAACTATAAAAGTATTAATGATATAATCTGAAGTTAGTTGCAATCCTACTAATATTATAAATGCGAAAATTTTAATGTTTGTTGCTCAATCACGTCTGAATGGTTCGGGTTGAAATTTGAAACACAGATTATAGTCTGGAGTCACACTAAGCCAGTACTGGCCCGAGTCGCTGGCGCGAGCCGTGCGCTGGTTCACGTAGAATATCTGCGGATCTGTCTGCTTGATCTGATGAAGCTCGTTGCCTACTTAACTAAGGACTACAGTCTGAACAGCCCATGCTCGGCTGTTTCCGCTACCTATAAATATTAATCACATGATACAACCGTATAACGCAAGTATTAAGATCGTAGCCCTTAAACGACTGCCGCCCTTAAATGCTAATTTATATTGCCAGTATAATTCTATATCTTAACAGGGCATGGCATAAAGTCCATATTTGAGTGATATTTAATTTGTCGAGTTGGAGTGGAGTCATTAGGAACTTAGTTAACTTATAGTCTGGAATAACACACAATACACTTTCTAACCCGGGAAGATAACGGGAACGGGAACCACGCGGGTAAAATTGCAAATTTGAAAAAACATAGTTTCTTCTACTGTTCGTCAAAAATATAATTAAACTATCCAAAAATGTACGTACCTGTATTATTTGCCAATTCGAATTGAGTAAGGTTCTCTGCGCGCGCCTGATGAAACCGCCCAGTGTGTTCGACGGACCGACGTTCATGGGCAGCGGGAGTGCAGAATTATTATCCAATTTACCTACAAATTTTAACAACCTAAACTACATACACATTTACTAATGAGACTATACATTGACATAAGATCAATGTGGAGATTAGACTTTTTAGCATTGAGATAAGGTTACTTTTGCTAGTTTATTCTTACCACGTTTGCTTCGATTTCTGAGGCCTCTTTGTTCCATTTGCCACATCCATTTCTTCTTTTGGAAGAGAATCCATTTCTTTCTTTCTTTCTGTAACGGAATTGTTGCTTTAATTTAAAACATTTTGTCAGTGCATATTTTTAAATCCCAACCAAAAAAAAGGGTGTATAATTTGACGTCGATGTCTGTCTGTCTATCTGTGTGTGTGTGTGAACGGATGGACCGATTTCGATGCGTTTTTTTTATTTACTGGTAATTTCCGTGCGGTGGTTCTGAGCTATGTTTGGTTAATATCGATTCAAGATAGCCGCCTCCACAAAATAGCGGACAAAATATTTCTTCACAACCTACCTCAATAATCATCAACATCATAAATTTATTTTTGAACTTCCAAAACTTGCATACTTCGACGTCCGAGTCTTAGGAACATTAACCCTGAAACTATGTCACTTTACAATCCAACTATGATTACACATTCGCCTAATTAAGGTTCGTAAAGTGCTACGCAATCAGGATGAATCAACGATGTAAACGGTGTTAGAGGTATAGAACTTTAAGTTAGCAACACTAATTTATCTGGCGCCCATTTTGTACGCTTTTAGGTGATTTGTGTTTAGTTTGGTTTGGCATTTTAACATGAACAGACTGACCACTGAACAATGCTTCCAAATTGCGCAAATATATTTTTAAAATAATGGTTCTGTTCGAAATTGTAATCACGCAATACGTCCATTTACGCTTTGGCGATGAAGCTTGTTTTTAGTTGAATGGCTACGTCAATAAACAAAACTGCAATTCTTGGAGTAAAGATTATCTTCCAGTGTTTGTTGAGACACCGTTACATCCAGAAAAACTAACTGTTTGGTGTTCTTTATGGACTGGTGGAATCACTGGTCCGTACTTCTTTAGAAGCGCTACTGGTCAGACCGTTACAGTCAATGGTGACCGCTATGGAGCCCCGATTACTGAGTTTTTCGTTCCTCAATTGACCAACCATGATGTCCAGGACCTGTGATTTCAACTAGACGTCGCAACATGTCACACAGCTCGTGCCGCAATTGATTTACTGAAGAAAACGTTTGCTAACAGCATTGTTTCACATTCCGGACCCGTAAAGTCGCCTCCAAAATCGTGTGATTTAGCGCCGCTAGACTATTTCCTATGGGGATAGGTGAAGTCGCTAGTCTACGTCAATAACCCCGAAACGCTCAAACACTTGGAAGACAGCATTCGCCGCGTTATTGTCGATATACGGCCTAAAATGTTAGAAAAAGTGAATGAAAATTGAACCTCCAGATTAGACTACCTCCGAACCAGCCGAGGCGCTCATTTGTCAGAAATCATATTTAAATTATAATGCCAAAAGATTACCTTTCGAATAAAGTCAAATTCAAATCAATTTTCCAAATTTATCCTTGTTTTATTCCATTTCATAGTTCTATACCTCTAAAAAAAACACTTTATATAAAGCCAGTGGAACTGATGGTAAACCAACTCTACTATTGTAACTTTTGGGCTGAAGGGTACTTCTATTCCATCCCACAGTTGCTTTTAGCGATAAGGTCGCCTACGATATTTTAAGTTTTTTTAAGTTGTTTGTTTTGTTAAGTGCAATAAACAGTTTATCTATCTAACTATTGAGCTCCACCGATCCACTAAATATTCTATGAGCCTAATCTAGTCTAGCCTCCTGATCTCCACTGTTTGTGGATAGGTCCGTATCTATTCATTGTTTTATCAAATTATTAATAAAGTGGTCAAGTGCGAGTTGGACTCGCCCATGAAGGGTTCCGTTGCAGCAAGTAACATAATATACATAGTACACATAGTTCTTGTAGTTCCTTTTAACTTTGATCGAAGTTTCAATAATAGTGTATTTATGACGTACTAAAAAAAACTACTCATCAGATCGAGTTCAAACTAATTTTCGTTGGTAGTTTACATCGTAATGTACATTATATATTTTTTTTAGATTTTTCATTCTCTTACTTTAGAAGTTAGAGGGAGGGGGGGGACACATTTTACCACTTTGGAAGTGTCTCTTGCGCAAATTATTCAGTGTAGACGAAAATGATTTTAGAAACCTCAATATCATTTTTGAAGACCTATCGATAGACATCCCACACGTGTAGGTATGATGAAAAAAAAATTTTTGAGTTTCAGTTCTCAGTATGGGGGGCAACCCTAATTTTTCTTTTTTTAATTTTTTTTGTTCAAATCTTAATGCGGTTCACAGAATACATATACCTATCAACTTTCAACAGTGTAGTTCTCATAGTTTCGGCAAAAAGTGGCTGTGACATACGGACGGACAGACAGACAGACAGACATGACGAATCTATAAGGGTTCCGTTTTTACGTTTTACGGAACCCTAAAAATCAACACAGATATCTAGATCACCTAACTTCCGGAGTGGAGGTGGTTGTGACGTCACTTATTCGTAAAAATCGTACAATGAAGTGACGTCACTCGAAACTTCTAAGCCCTGTATCTTCGCCAGTTTTTGTTTGTGAAATAGATTCTTTTAGTCATCATATATGTATATTACCACACTGAAGTTGTAGTAGACATTACCTTAGTAGTGCCAAAGGGCGGCGGTGCACCGATAGCTTCTCTCCACGTGGTAGCCTCTGAAGGCGGCGTGTCTGCCCTCTTCCTCTTCACGGTGTGCACCACGGGCCTTATTTCCCTGCGCTCCGTGCTCTGTTTCCCGATATCTTCCATGTCTATTTCCGTCGCCATGTCCTGGAAATATCAAGATTACCTTAATTACCTACTTACTTAGTAACTTAACGATCACTTTGTATGTTTATATAGCACTAGCAACGACCCGCGGTTTCACCCGTGTAGGTCCCGATCTTATTATCTTCCCGGGATAAAAATTTGCCTTTGCATAAAATTTAATTTATGTAGGTTTTGCTTGAAAGAGTAAGAGCACCACAATATTCAATTAAATCGAAGTTATATAGGTATAATTGATATAGAATACAAATAAATAACATAGAAGTTACAGCTGATCTAATCGGGAGAACGGCTTTGCCGATCCGGAGCCCCAGTGTTTAAGAGTGCGCCTAAAGCCAGGAAAAAATCAGATTTCACCCGCGCGACGCGTTTCTTAATATGATGTACATAAAGTCGAGAATAGCATGACACAGTTTGGAGGAAAAATCAATATTTAATCAGGAGTCCATTTTTGACCAAGTTTTATTTAATTACTCAATAACTAAACATAAATTTAAAAAAGTGTTCGGTTACTTTACTAGAACGTATAAATAGGAATTTTATTACCAAAAAATTATGTGGGGTCATCGCTGATAATTTCGAGTACTCGAATTAAAACAGGTTTTTTCGGTGTCATTTTTATTTTTTTATTGTAAAAAACTCTGATCTATTTTTAAAATTCTATTCGGTTATTGTGCTTCTTCTTGATTGTACCCACACGTCAATATTTTTTTTGTCATAGTTTTTAGTTTCTTAACTTCAGTGAGCTTTCTTAACGTTATCAAAAACAGCCTCGCACGTAATCAGAATAACAAAGAAATAAGGACCATCGTGAAAATCATTACTAAATCTACGCAAGTTCTTATAACTAGACGAAACGATCTCTTGAAAGTAAATCATAAAACCAGAGAAATGAAGGAAGAGTTGAGCAGTTTATTCAAAAGTACAAGTAAAGCAATAAACAAGGATTATGAAAATCATAGAAACAAAGTAATCGAAGCTAATCTGAGAAAATACAGAAGCACGAAAAAAGCCTACAAAAAGCTGGAAACCCACAAAAACTGGATTCAAAATCTAAAAACAAAATCAAAAGAAACCAAGACCAGAGAAGACGTCATGAAGTGCGCTACAAACTTTTATAAAAAGCTTTATCAAAAATCATCAAGCTTAGTGTACTACTCTGTTTGTACTTCAACCGACGAAACAATGGATAATTCTCAAGACAGGAACGACCTACCACCAGTGGATGTCAGGGAAGTCATCAGACACATTCAAAAACTCAAAACGGACAAAAGCCCTGGCCCGGATGGCATACAAAACGAAGCCCTAAAAGCTGGAGTTCTTTTGTTAGCCGGCCCACTTACATATCTCTTTAACAATGTTCTGAATACAGGAAAGGTGCCCGAACAGTGGAAAAGGTCTGATATAATCCTTCTTTATAAGAAGGGAGACCCTGAAGATATCGCTAACTATCGCCCTATAAGCCTTCTTTCATGTGTTTACAAACTGTTTACTTCAATATTACAAACCCGGCTGAGCCCCCAAATTGACAGACTTCAAGCTGTAGAACAGGCGGGGTTCCGTTCAGGATTTTCCACAACTGACCACATACAGGTACTACAACAAGTGATAGAGAAATATAAAGAACATAACAGAGCACTATATATAGCTTTTATCGATTATGCTAAGGCATTCGACACAATCTGTCATGATGCTATCTGGGAAGCGCTAAATAAATGTCACATAAACAATAAATACACAAAAGTACTTAAAAACATCTATAAAGACAGCATAAGTCAAGTCAAACTAGAGAAAAGAGGTCCTGATATACCAATATGCAGAGGAGTTAGACAAGGCGACCCCCTTTCACCAAAACTGTTTATAGCCGTATTGCAAAACATTTTCGATAATCTCAACTGGGAGTCTGAAGGAATTAGAGTCAATCGAGACCGACTTACTCATCTCAGATTTGCGGATGATATTGTTTTATTCGCAGAAACAAAAAGTGGACTACAAACAATGATAAATACCCTGAATATGGAAAGCGAAAAAGTGGGTCTTGAAATTAACGAGAATAAAACCAAATTATTGACAAATAGCCACACACATACGATAAACTTGAACGGAAAGGCACTTGAATATGTGAACAACTATGTATATTTGGGAAAACAAATTTCATTCGATGATAAGAATGAAGAACAAGAGGTCGAACGCCGTATCAACATGAGTTGGAAAAAGTTTTGGTCCTTGAAGGAAATTCTGAAAGCGAAATTTCCCCCACATCTGAAGAAAATAGTCTTGGATACCTGTGTTCTACCCACTCTCACTTATGGATGTCAAACATGGACATATAACACAAAAATAAAATCTAAAATAGTTACTTGTCAAAAAGCAATGGAGAGAAGTACACTAGAAATAAGGAGACTTGATAAAATAAAAAGCAGACACATAAGAAAAAAAACAAAAGTGATAGATGCCTTACAGTACGCTCTTAAACAGAAGTGGAGGTGGACAGGACACATAGGAAGATGCTCAGATAAAAGATGGACTTTACAAACAACTATATGGGAAGGACCAACAGGAAAAAGGAGTCGAGGGCGGCCTAGGAAAAGGTGGATAGAAGATATAAATGCTATAACAGGAAACAATTGGAGAAAGATGGCGATGGACAGAGAGGTGTGGAACAAGCTGGAGGAGGCCTTTACCCAAGAAGGGGTTCCGATCGATGAAGAAGGTAGCAACAACAGTGACTAAAACTTAATGAATTTATATTTATATTATTTTTAAATTTTTATTCAATTTTAATTTTTAATGAAATGAAAAATGTAAATTTATTTTTTTATGAAAAATTTATTAGATTTAATATGCATGTAAATATTTAAGATTGGAAATAAATGGGCTTTATTATTATTATTTACGTATTTATTTCTTTTCTTAAATCTAAGTTTTTACAATATTTAAATAAAACAACATAAAAACATTATAAAAACTTAAATCTAGATAGCCGCCAGCAGCGGGGCAGGGCCCAAGCTACCGGTGGTTAGGGCTGCAGAGTGAGGAACCTCCTGACGATGCGCGCTGTGTCGAGGATGACCGCCTTCTGCATCTGACCCTTAATCCAACCGTCTAGCGAAAGTCTCTTAAGGTGTTGGTCGAGACTTTTCGCTATAAGGCCGTTTGCCGACACGACTATTGGGACTATGATCGTCGAATCAACATCCCACATGGCGGTAACCTCGTGCGCCAAGTCAAGGTACTTGCTCAGCTTGTCCTTCTCGGCTTTCACGAGGTTCTCGTCATGTGGTATGGTGATATCGACGATCATAGCCCTGCGCTGAGACCGGTCTATCAGCACGATATCAGGCTTATTGGCGACAATAGTCCTGTCCGTGATGATAGAGCGGTCCCAGTAGAGCAACGCACGACCATTCTCGAGAACTGGCAGAGGTGCATACTTATAGTACGGCACCTCGGACTCAACAAGGTCATATCGAAGAGCAAGTTGCTGGTGGATGATCCTGGCTACTAGGTTATGCCTGTGCAAGTACTCGCCGTTAGCAAGATGCGAACAACCGGAAATAACATGACGAAGAGATTCACCTGGACGGCGGCATGCCCGACAAATGTCGACCGTACCGTCCTTCATTATGTATTTCCGGTAGTTGTTCGTCTTGATAACTTCGTCTGCAATTGCACAGGCAAAGCCCTCGGTTTCTCCGAAGAGGTCCCCGAAGCGCAGCCAGTTCACCGACGTGAGCAGATTCACATCGGGTCCCGTCAGGGCCCGATAGAATCGCCCGTGCAGCTCCTTGCTCTTCCATACTTCCTTGCGATCATCAGTGCTGAGCACCGATGGTTTGCGCCAGTTCTCGTTTGCCATTGAAAGAGGCGTGAGGCTCCTGTCAACTGCCACAACATCGCGATGCATCCCGGACTCGCTGTTGCGGAAATAATCCCTGAGACTGCATACCTCGCGGTTGTGAAGGTTCTTGGCATTTAAAAAGCCTCGACCCCCCCATTTCCGCGGGATATACAGTCTCATAACAGACGAGCGCGGGTGTAGCATGCGGTATGTTGTGAGCAGTTGACGGACCTTTCTATCCAGGGCGTCGAGCTCAGTCTGAGTCCATCTCAGTATGCCAAAGGAGTATATCAGCAGAGGCATTACCCAACCGTTGAAGGCTCGCGCCTTGTTACCGCCTGACAAAAGACTTTTAAGTACTTTTGTCAGCCGGCAAAAGAAGCGCTCCTTCACCGATTTCTTAATGTCATCTGCTGATATACCCAACGACTGTGACATACCGAGATATTTGTAGGTCTCGTCTTCGGAGAGGGATCTGAGAGTTATATTCTCGGAAAGTTGTAAATTCTCTGAATTTACTACTTTCCCTCGCTGTACATGCATGACCGCACATTTGTCGACACCGAACTCCATCTTGATGGCGTTACTAAAAACCTCTGTGGTTTTTAATAGCTCCAACAAGTCTTGGCGTTTCGGTGCAAAAAGTTTGAGGTCGTCCATGTACAGCAAATGAGATATTATTATTATTATTATTATTATTATTATTAACTTCAGTGAGCGGCGTCGAAAATGTCCTTTTTTCGTTTTCTGGCTTTAGGCGCCCCCTTAAATCCCACGCGCGCCTCTGTCTTTTTGTCTCTTTGTCATGTACGTAATGCTGCTAGCTTAAAACGGCAAAGGAAAACATTGGAAGGAAACCGACATGTACCTAGAATCTTTCGAGATTATATATAATACACCAACCCGCACTGGGCTAGCGTGGTGGATAATGACATTGACTCTCTCCTTGCAAGAGAAGCATTTAGTGGGCTGCTTATGATGTATAGTTCAAAGCCTTACTTGTGAATTAAACAATCAGATGACTCCAGAAATTACTGCTGGCTATAAACGAATAGTCCTCATATTGATGAAACTTCTGTCAAATTCACTTACTCCATTGGTTCCGTTGGTCCCTTCCCCATTAGTTTCATCGGCTCCGTCGTCGTTGACCTCGCTGGTGCCCTCTCCATTTTCCCGGACCGGTTTGGGCGCCACAGAGAACATGTCGGTAATCTTCCTCGTTTTAAACTTGTCTGTTTTCGCCAGCATTTTCTTGTGAAGCCAATCGGGATACTGCACACGAGGTACTGGGTTGTCCAGCTGGAATATGATAAAGGTTGGCTATTGCCATTAAAACGTCATGGGCATCTTTGTGCCAGGAGCAGGACGTCTACTCTCTTTCTACGAAACATGTGATTTCGAAATAAACTCGCGACTTTCCTACTCCGGTGATTGACTATTGTTTGATGTTGAAATGTTCTTTTACAGTAGGCTTAGAACATTTAAATGGCTTTACGTCCGTTTAAATGTTCTAAGCCTACTGTAAAAGAACATTTCAAGTTTTTCAAGTTTGGTACTTTCCTGCCTGGGGAAGTACCACACCTTTCCGAGTTATTCTACCGCCAAGCAGTAATGCGCAAACAATACTGTGTTACGCTTTGAACTAGTTTGGTGTAGAAAACCAAGTTATATCTCTGGGTGATGAGCGCAGTGCAGTGCTAAGTAATGATTTGGCCTCTTTATGTTCCGATATCTGTTTGACACTGTGCTGTTACGGACAGCTATTACTTATTACTATTACTTATCTGTCCTGACCTGTCCTGGTCTTCCCATCATTCTTTACTATTAAAAAAACATAACTTGTTGGAAAAATATGAGCAAGTATTTTACAAATAATTTCAACAACTCACTCCCTGCATGGCTGCCGGTATAGTGATGATCTTTTGTATAGCGCCGCTGAGTCTCTCAATATAGTACCCCCAGTCCAGCACATCCCTGATGTCGATGTCCTCATTGATACTGGTGTCTTTAAGCCAGCGTCGCAGGTGGTGTCGTTTGACAGAGGCTGGCGATTGGAAGATGGCAAGAGGTATAGCTCGCTCAGTCACTGGAGCGCCTTCGGGTTTCCGAGATATTATGAACCTGGAAAGTAAAATAAGTAGATCTTCACTCAAAGCAGCCTCTTGAAAATGATTACCGAGAATATGCGAGATGACTAAAAAAACTAATTAGTCTGTCAGATAGATTGTTCAAGAATATTGTACGCATACTTTTTCTTTTGTTTCACAAACAACATATAACGAAGATACAGTGCATAGAAATTTCGAGTAACGTCACTTTATGTTACGATTTTTTCCGAAGAAGACACGCCGGCAGTTTGATGATCTATATTTTTGTAAATGTTCAGTAATTAGATTTTTTTCCGTAATCTAGCTGACGGATTAATTAGTTGTTATCCCAATTATCAAGTTGTGATGGAACATTTAATTGATAGATACTGGTCTGAGTTTGAGTACCTATTCTAGAAAACCAATTGTTCATTAGACTGTTGATTTTAAGTAGATTGATATATATGCTGATACTTCAATAAAAAAAATTGGCAGTCATAGGAACTGCCGATAGAAGTGAAAACTTATAACTCAGAATTTGATAGCTCACTTTGGAAACTACACGTGTGTAACCAGAGGGCGTGGCCTGGGCATAATGGCATGGCCATCTAGAAATGCGTTAGCATTTCCTATTGGCTGATGCATTTCTAGATGGCCATGGCATGATGCCGAGGCCACGCCTTTTCAGTATTTCCCATTGGTTGACGCATTTCTAAATGGCCAATAGCCGTGGTCCCGAGTTTACCCGTAGTCTTATCATACCCGAGCGTGACGCTAGAATCCAATTCACAGCCCAGGAAATATCTGTCTAGGCGCGCCTAAAGAAGTTTTCACTTTATTAATACATAACTGCTCGACAACTAACACTAAAACCTAAACGATTTATCTTACGATGTAGTAGGTAAATAAGCATAGCTTACCTGCAAGCTAAACCAGCATCTTTCACCATTTGATCTCCCAAGAACTCAGCCAACCTTTTCGCGGTAGATATTGACGTCGACTTCTGACCACCATAATCTTCCAACTTCTTCGACATAGACCTGTTTTCTGATATAAGCTCGAATAATTCCGAGTCGGGCATATTAGAGCCTTTGCTATACAATACGTCTAGCCAGTAATCAGCCACCTTGGCCACGGCACTGTAGCACGATTTTAGATCGTTCCCTTTAAGAAAAGCTTCGAATACTGATGATTGAAAGATCTTGATGAGTTGAAGTTCACCGCGGCGTTTCACTTCGAACCCTATAAACATTAACACAAGGTCATTAAAATTTCTAGCAATATTTATAATCAATTAATAATCTATTTTCTTCAAAAAAACAAAAAGCTACTTCAATTTAAAGTTAAATTCAGACACTCGACCAAATTTCATAATAATCTATCACTATATCATCTAAATATTTTAACGCAAATTTTAGTTTTTGGTTCATATTTCTCAAACCGATAGATTTCGATAAAATTTAAATGGGACCACCTCTGAACTACCAAATGGTCTACCAAACAAAAAAAGATCCATCAAAATCGATTCATAATTGGCAGCGCTATCGCGTAACATACATACATACAAAAAAAACATACACTCGAATTGATAACCTCCTCCTTTTTGGAAGTTGGTTAAAAAGTAACAATCATAGTTTCTTACCCTTTAATTCGGCCAGCGAACCATCGAAGTTAAACACGGCGTATCGTTTCTTCAGTCTCTTCCCCTCTTCCTTGGACGCTGGCAAAACCATAGCTAAATAAGGACCATCCACCTCGAAGAAAATTGAGTTTTCAGCACGTTGCGTATAGGTTTTGTTTTCGGGGTCCGACAATTCAAAGTATTGGTCATTTGTAAAATGGTCTTTCACCATAGCATTCAACACCGCATTTGGAAAAGATACGTTTATCTTCTTTTTCTTTGCATGTGTCGTATGAATAGTTACGTTTTCAGGGAACGAAGATGGAAGGACGCACCAAATCCCGTCGGTATCCAACTCTAGTGGACGACCGATCTGTTCAATGATCTCTCGCGCTTTCATGATGATGTTAGCTCCAGTATAGCAAACGATACCTGCCATTTCCATGCTATGCCATCGCGCACCTCGTCTCATAACATAGCCGTAAAATGAGTTAAGAATACACTTGTGGGCAAGTTGCAGCGAGTCATAGAGCACCTCTCGGCTTTTAGCCGTTTTTACTTCCGCCGCGTCACCACTAGCGACTGCTTCTGCTACTTTTGCTTTCGCCTGCTTGTTGAGAGCTTTATATTCATAACGACGATCTCTGAAAGCTCTGACCGTGTCGACGTAAAACGAATTTTCCTTTTGACATATTGTTGTCGTTCTTACTTCAGTTCTAGTCACTTTAGTCTTCTTGTATGCGACCCTGCAGTAGTCTGCGAGGCGTTTCTTCTCATACGCGGCCTGATCTTCTTTTGGTAAAGCGTGGAATGGTCGCTGAGGACCACCAGGATGAAGTGGTGGAAACTTTTCCGTTTCAAGCTGTTGCTGTATGCGTTGGTATTCACTCCTTGTTGCTGGCAAGTAGTCTCCGCGCCACATCCAATCCATGTGGCGTTGGCAGGTAGCTCCCGGTTTGTTGTAGTCGCAGACAGCACAAATGCTGGTATTAACCATAGCAGACGGCTGGAGTCTGTTCGTCAAAATTATATTCGGATACATCGCGCCGACATCTAAATGGTAAATCAAGGGATTCTCATCTCGCCGAGGATAGTCTTTCATATGTTGTAACTTTTCTTTAATTTCGCCGCAAACTTCTTCAAAGTTCGTCACAAGTTCTAATGGAATTCCTTCCTCGACTTCAATAGCGTGCTTCATAGTCTTTTCAGTATTGTCCATTAGCATATCAACCGCTGTAGGGACGATTTTGAACTTGCATTTAATATCAGCTCGGAATACACCCGATTCGAGAGCTTCGACGTGTCCGCCTACGTATGTCTCAGTCTCGAGTACGTGTCCGTCAGTGGTCAACTTGTTCAGCTCTTCTATTTGTTTATTTGGAAATACAATGTTGGCGTGGAAAGCTTCTACCATCAGCAGAGACTCGCAAAGAGTACCGGACCCTTTACGGAGTACCTCATCTGGTTCCAAAGGAATTATAGTACACAGCGCAAATATGAATGGGTGTACGTATTTCATGTATAAGTAGTACGTAGCCACAGCGTCAGACACTGAGTAATTCGAGAGCACTTGCGGTTGTTCTGCTGCCATTCTGCACATATCTTCAGGGTCCAGCTCAACAGGGTCATATCTAAGTTTCGCTTTAGCGACGGCTTTCAACCCTTGTGATCCTACCGGCAAGTAAGAGTCACGTTTGACCCAGCACAGGCAGTCCATATGCATAGCGGGGCGGCACGCGTAAGTACCGTCCCTGGTGGTCATTTTACTGAACCCTATCTCCTGTTTCATATCGAGCCCGAGTACCGCTGCTCGAGCTTCCACAAATGGCCAATCGAAGAAATCGCCATTGTAAGTGACAAATATATGCGGTTTAACATCCATTATATGATCGAAAAATTTCTGTATTAGCGCCAATTCGTTCTCCTCATTGAATATTATAAAGTTTCCCTCAAATTCTGGTTTTGGGGTGTACTCGAAATCTTCGACATCGACTGATATAATTTCCCTATTAGTGATGAGGTATCCTTGTCCATCTATCATGTAAGATATCATCATTATTTGATCTGTTTGCGAGTCTGGAAATTTCAGTGGGAGTTTCGTCGTTTCTATATCAAACGCTAGAACTATAGGGTCTGGTCGCTCGATAATGTCGTCTCGCTTGGTGAAAATAGGTATCTCTGTCCCGCGGCTTTTGACTGTGTACCAGGAACCACAAAATATTTTCATATCTATTGAGACACGCACATGGTATGGGACGTCATGTTCCCTTATATCTAATATGTTTTCCTTATGATCTGTTGTCTTTTTAGCGTGTTCTATAGCAGCAGCACTGGTCAGCGCATTTGTTAACATTTCAGCATATATTACATCTTTTTTTTCTCGTTCTTTGTTTTTATTTACCGCTGTTAGTAGTTCCTTTCGTACTTTCATCATCTCATTTTGAGTCATGAAGGTTAATTTTATGTAGCGTTGTTTAATACCAGACAGATGGTTTAGCTGAAATATTGTGATAAAAATTGTGGTGATAACAGAAATAACACAAAAATCAAACATGTATTCCTACTACTTTTTGCGAACAGAACTTGGTTTTGCGTGCCACGTTCGCGCGCATAATCGTTCTTAGCAGGGTTCGCCGTAGACGAATACGTCAAGGAAGACTATTTATTATTTGGATCTGAAACTATGCGAGTGAAACCGCGGGATAGTACTAGCACCTAATTTTTCTGTAATGTCGGTTATTACGGACGATAGTTTATCGTAACAACGTTATAACAAAACACTGATAGATGCGGCGCAAGCTTACAATAAGCGTAACGGGCGTAACGGGACATAACGGCACACTTTTTTGTGCATCCAGCCGGCGTACATTGATTTATTAGACGTAGTCACGTCAAAAAAGTAATTAGTCCGTCAGTTAAATTATTACTGAACAATATTGTACACATTTTTTATTTTATTTCACAAACAAAAACATAAGATTATCAGACCGTCACGGACCATCTGTATGGTAGCGCATAGCGTAGCGCGTGAATACGCGTTACAACGTTGTGTATAAGTATCTCCGTTTGCATAGAAACACGCATAGTAGAACACACAGAAACTGCATCCACGCGCGTTCATACATATCAAGCGCCTACATGCGGAGAATCATGCACACGGAGTCCCGCAGTCCCGTGCGTGATTTTGGACGGGCACAAACACACCCCAAGTGTTTGAATGAAATGAGTCAGAGCCGCCGAAAATCCACAACACGCAACAACGCGCGTGAGTGCGTGAAAAAAATTGGCAGTCATAGGAACTGCCGATAGAAGTGAAAACTTGCTGTTGCCCTGGTACTGGTACCTAGGGGCAAACGCAACTCTTTTATATTTCTGTTGTCCTGGTATCTGGAGATAAACGCTGGGCTGTTGAAGGTAGGTAATCGAAACTCTTTACTGTTTCTGTTGCCCTGGCCGTTTTTACCGAGTTTACCCGAAGATTTCATATCCGATCCGATCCATTATCATATCCAAGCGTGACGATTGATGAATCCTTTTCACAGCCCACGAAAATTCTGTCTATAGCGCGCCTAAAGAAGTTTTCACCTCAAAAACCCGTACGATGATGCAGATCTGCTCTCCCGCAAGCGCGCGCGTAGATGCATCGATATGCAACATGCAGCGTGGTGCGTGTCAGTGTGTGGATCGCCGTAGTGCCCATAATGTTTAGAAGTTTTGAATGACGTCACATCTATATAAGTACATATATTATATTTAGTATGGTATGTTTTATTTTTAACCCTGTGGTTGTGACGAAAGTTTGATGACTTTTACTTTGTTGATTTTTAATAAATTTGTAACCCAAAAATATATGTGTCACATGATTTCCATAATCTACCCGACAGACTAGTATAGTTTTTACCCAGTCATCATCCCAATTATAATTATAAAATAACTAGTAGCACCCCCGTGTTTTTTTTATTTTTGAAGTGAAAACTTCTTTAGGCACGCTATAGACAGAATTTTCGTGGGCTGTGAAATAGATTCATCAATCGTCACGCTTGGATATAATAAGACACCGACACCGCTCAGTTCGCCCCCACGAATCACGCACTCACCTTGCTCAACGATCTCTTGGCGCACCGGCCAGACGTGGATTTGTTCCATACGAATTTAAACACAATCATTTTAAACTGTATGGCGTTTTTTAGTACAAAAATGTAAATTTGTAAGATTTTATATATTTTTTATTTATATTTATCTTTTTCATATATAATGTGTAGTGTAAATTATAAGCTCTGAAACGTTTTGGCTTTAGCTGTAAGTTTTTGAGTAATTGTAATAAATAAATAAATAAATAAATCAGAACGGACTCCTCGTAACTCAAAGAAGCGGCACCGTTTCATGGTTGATGTTCCAAAGACACGGACTAAGACGGTAGGTACCAGGGCAACAGAAACAGTAAAGAGTTTCGATTACCTACCTCCAACAGCCCAGCGTTTATCTCCAGATACCAGGACAACAGAAATATAAAAGAGTTGCGTTTGCCCCTAGGTAAAAAAGTAGCCTATGTGTTATTTCCAACTCTTGTCTATCTATGTAACGAGTTTCATCTAGAATCCCTGAGTAGTTTATGCTTGAAAGAGTTACAAACATACACACACACTTTTACCTATCTTCAACTTTTATCTTTGGCTTCTGTATGCAGCTTGACCCTAACTTCGCCAGTGTCTTGTGTGTAGTTGCTGGTACGATCTTGTCAAGTATGATCAGTGCAGTTTGATTCCTAATACTAAATCTTACAATAACTCTAAAAATAGACACTATGTCACAAAAAGTTCCAAGTTCAGTGTTACAGTGATGTAGTGGTAGGACTCTTAGCAGAGTCCGCCTGGGGAAGTACCACACCTTTGCCAAATATTCTACCGCCAAGCAGTAATGTGCAAACATTACTGTGTTCCGGTTTGAAGGGCAATGATTCCAGAGAAATTACAGGGCTTAGAGACATAATATCTAAGATCTCTGGGTGACGAGCGCAGTGCAGTGCTAGGTAATGATTTGGACTATCATGTTCCAATAGCTGCGTGTTACTGTGCTGTTATGTGGCAGGCATGTTGCTTACCATCAGGCACATGACCTGCTCGTCTCGTCACTCTAAGCTATAAAAAAAAAAAAAATGTCTCGACACTTTATTTAAAAAAAAAAGATCTTATTTAGATAACATGCAAGTATTAATTCCACATACATGATATAGGTCAATTAAGGTCTTACCAAATCCAAATCTTCTTTTTCGATAACTTCTATCTTATGCACTGTCCCAGCAAACTTCTTGGACAAATACTGTATGACCTCTTGTTCACATTCCTGCCGAGCCAGGATAAGGAAGTAAGGTTGAAATACTAGAGACACTTTGAATCTGGATCCGTCCATCTCAATGAAATAGTAATCCATGGCAGCAACAAGACGCTTATCTTCATCTAGTATTTCAGCCTGAAATTTATTGGAAAGTCAACAGAAGAAACACTTCATCGAACCGAATTTTAGAAACCTACATTCGGTAATTTAATTTAAAAAACTAGTACTCACTGTATGCATGTTTATGAGATAACCAGTCCTCTCTTTAGTGTCTCTAACTCGATCGAAACCATACTTAGAATCAATCCTATCATTTTCTACAGCTACTCGCATACGATTCTCTGATGATTCTTCTCTGAAAAATCCAAAATGAAGCGTTTAGAATGGTAGTTGCAGCCTTCATTAGTTCACATAGTTACTCATACAAATAATACACACCTGGATCCTCCTGGAGTAGGACCATCTCTTCTGTTAGTATCATCTTTATCAGCTCTAAACTTTCCAGTGTTTTGAAGCACCATTTTCACATAATATCAAGTTTAAATTCCAATAAACCTAATGCCCAATATCAAACTAGGGAAGCAAAACATGAAAACGTCAAATGTCAGCTGTTTATAGTCATATTTCGCGCCATTTTCTGTAAAATGCGTTCAATTTATTTTAGTCGATTGTTTATTCATCGAGCTTTTCAGTTTGTTTTTTGTTCTTATTCGGTTACATCTCTCATCTCTCTGGGTAGCGATTCTAAATCCATCCGACACGAAATCTCATCTCGCGGTCTTTGTCTAACAAAATCTGTTTAGCATGACAGGGACATGACAGTCTGCGGATAATATTTATAATTTACATTCTCTTTTTCTCTTTGATCTGTGGTTGAACCGTTGAACTGTTGATTATTGTTGATTGTTGAGGCTTTTGGAGGTTAGGTTAACGAATTAAATAACTTAAAGCTGTATCACAAACACAATGTTCAAAATGAATAGTAGCGTCGATACTGACGAAACACTGGAAGACTATTTAAGCTTTAATACAAGCTATTCGCAAAAAGACGACCTTAACATCAGTGCTCATCTCGCTGACTTTCAAAGAATGCGAATATCTGCCCTCACGAAAGCCGCTGAATTAAGTCCTTTCGTAAAAGAAGCAACTATAGGTCCCACTAGCATACTGAAAAAAGAAAAACTGATAGAACCTGAACCTGCAAAAGAGGAAGACATCGACGTAGAAACTCTTATAGAAGACAAGTTACGCAAAGATCTGCGCTTCACCCTCATCATGAAAGAATATGAAGCGAAATTTCAACAAGCCTTTGAATTAGTTTTTAAAGATATGCTAGGGAAAATGGTAGAGAAACATTCTGACAAAATGCAAAAATGTAGACAGAAACAGTTAGAAGAAAGCAAAAAAAAATTAGCAGAGAAGCGAAAACTCCACCTGCTAAAAGAATTGTTCCCAAATGATAACTTGTCTATTTTAGAAACTGCTAGACAGGAACAGCAAAGAGATCAAATAGTAAATAGACAGAGAGTTGAGAACATGAATCGGGCTTTAGAGGAACAAAACAAGGCTATGGCTCGTTTCGCTGCTATCACAAATAGCCACACGAAAATATGCATCTGCTACAATGAGATCACACATATATTCAACACAGAACCCCTGAGCTCCGAATTCTATGGTAAATATGTCTCTTCAATCAATGCAGTAGTGACAAACATAACTTCAATAATAGACACGAGCTATACACAAATTACTACAGACAAAGAAGTCAAACAAGCTGAAATCTTATGTCTCAATTTAGAGAATATCAAAAATAAAATTGTTGATGAACTAAACACACTCAAACAAGATAAAATCAACAAAGAAGAACAAGAAAAACTATTGAAACAGAAGGAACTAGAAGAAAAGAAAGCTGAAGAGAAGAGAGTTGCTGAGCAGGCAGCGCGAGCCCAGGAACTAGCTGCCCAGCAACAGTCCCAGAAGACCGTCCCCTTGTTCTTCTCAACCAAGAACCACAACTACTACACAGAACTCAAAAATTTCTTGACACAATATGAGGCACAATATAAAGACTTACTCGAGAACCCTAACTTGAAGAAGTTCAGATTTGACTGTCAAAAAGCTGTGAATACTCCTGTAAATGCGATTTCCTCAGTAAGTGGATCTCACATGAAGGACAAATATGACAAACTATACAAACTACTCAAAGGAGAAAGAGTACAAGTTTTGGACTCATTTGTGACCGCATCGCAGCATCCTCAAGGTGTAGCCTATTGCTCTGCTTTGTTAGCAAAAAAAATTGTAAGACAAGGTGATCTTCTAGTATCTAGCAAACCAGAAGCTGCATTCCCACTAGCTTCTATCACAGTAGCATTGTGGGCACAGTTCCCAGAATTTGGCAAACTATTAGAGGCATATTTCCACAAACTGTGCCCATATTTAGTGCCTATGTTCTTGCCTCAGAAACAAGGTCAAACTGACAAAGATTTCTACCTTTCGAGAGGATACACATACAGTGATGACGGGGCAGTTGAGAAGCAAGACAAATTCTTGAAAAGAATGTCGGGAATCTTTTGGTTACGTTGTGCTATTTGGATTACTAAAACTCCCAGGTGTTTAAATGGAACCAATCCTCACAATCTGCAATATGGATGGCAATGGCTGGCATCCTTCATTAATCTGAAACCGGAACCAGATATTTGCGCCACATTACTCCATGACTTCTTCACTGTATGTGGTTCTGAGTTCATGAAACATTATGGCAGACAGTTCACGAAAATAATTAAATTGATTAGCTCTGAATATCTGGCAGTGTTGCAGAACATAGATGAGGGTGGTCCAAAGACGAGGTTAGAAGTGTTTCTCCAAAATGTATTGAGAACTGGGCACATACCACCTCCACCTGGTTTGCTGGATCCAAACATTTGGTGATATGTTCTGTAATAAGTATTAGTTTAAACAAATTAACACTCTATTGACAGCTATGCCGGTTTGATCCCATAGCATTTATTTAAATTTAGGTGATGAATGTTAACACTGCGTAGCAGTGATTTGACCTACATGTTCTAATAGCGGAATAGTGTGGTGTTATGGATAGATGTAGTGCTTACCATCAGATGTATATTTTGTACACCCTGTCTCTAATGCCTGAGCTAGTTTTGCTAGTAATGCATGAGGCTAGTTTTTCAAGCTAGGATAAAAAGCTAGTGTTAGTAAGCTAGCAAGCTGGTACTTCAAGCTTTGTGTGGAGAAATGCTTCGTTTGTAGTGTTTGTCTACATGAAGGCAGAAGTATTAGCTTGCTAGCTTACTAACACTAGCTTTGTGTAGTTCGGGCATAAGTCTAACAATTAGAAAAACAGTGATTTTATATTTCACATCATAAATAGTACAGTCTCCTGTTCACAGTATTATTGTAATTAGAAACAGTGAATATTTATTTGTCATTTATCTTAAAATATTGCTTGGCATTTGAAGTGGGTCTAATGTGTCATCTGAACTGTTTTTCTGTCACCATTTCTAATATATACCAATGTAAATACTTGATCCTGGCTATTGATTCCCTATGAGATAAAATAAAATATTTTATGTCAGTTGTTATATGTATATGACCTACTGCAGGGCATAAGCTTAGTTCTTTCTCAATAGTATTATGATTTATGTTGGCACATTGTAATAATAAATTATGGCTGTTGTACACTTCACGTCAGCTGTCATAGCAGCCTGATGATTTACATTTACACCACAAGTATTTTTTATCAAGAATTGGTAGTTGTATTTAAATAATTGTAGTGCAACAATCTCACCACAGAACTTGAATGGTGACATGAACTTGTTATATTTAAGTAATGTATTTCTGGACATGGTTTGTAACTGATTCAATCTTATTTATGTAAGCAATCTTATACAAAATGTAAGGTATAAAAATATTGCATGAAAAAACCCATAAAGTAATAGGCGGCCAATATTGTTCACCCCCTGACCATACCAAGCAGGTGCTCTGGCCCCTCCATGTGTTTACATGCTCCATGTGACTCATCAACTGACGTTCATACTAAAGCAGTTTGTAAAAATTTTAAAATAAGGTCTAAAGTCAAACAAACAGCGCGGCGCCCGGGTGCCACTTGGTGTGCGGTTTCCATGGGCTGTTTGTAGTTTTATGGGTTTAAATACTGAAGGCCTTTATTAAATTATTGTGTCACTATTTGTAATCTCATAATTATCAGTTAATTAAACATGTGATCAGAAAATCAAAATGGTTGATTTTGTTTTGAAGTTACCTGATTTCTTATACATTTTATTTAACAAACTAGCAGTCTACTGTGGCTTCGCCCGTGGTATGTAACTGTTCCGTGTCCCGTCCCGTTTTCAGTGTCCCGTCAACGCTTGTACCTGGAAGGGAGTCAGTTTCGTGGTTCTCATCACCCGATATGCGTTTGCTATATCGGGGAGGAACGTCTGGGTGACTTTTCCCAGTGTCCGAGGTCTCATATCGATCCTGCCATTTCTTGACCGATTCTTCGCGGATTTTCCGTTTAACGTAGGACAAGGGGATACCCTCATAGTCACTGGGCGAAGTGAGCGCCGCCGATTTAGCCAGTTCGTCGGCTCTTTCGTTGCCGACGGTGCGAACATGCGCTCTCACCCAGAAAAGACGAAGAGATTTCCCCTCAGCATTTATCCTTCCAATGTTTTGCTATATACACTTTACCACGGGGTGACTCATTTTTGGGTTACGCAGCAGTTCGAGTGAAGATTGGGAGTCACTCAGGACATTGACTTCTGGGTCCTTGCTCTCTAACGCCATTTGAGTTGCCCGGTAAAGAGCATAAAGTTCCGATTGAAAGACTGTGCATTCGGAGTGGAGCTTGAGGGTAGAGTTCTTCACCTCTCTGCCATTCTCCCACCATGTTAGAGCAGCTCCAACTTTACCTTTAATCTTACTGCCATCAGTATAGATTTGAGGTCCTTCTGGAAGATTGGAGGCGTCTTCTAGGAGCTCGTACTTTACGGATACCTGCGTGGATGGATGGGGTTGGTCCAGGCAGTTAACGTTCCGTTCGAGTTTCACTTCTGGTGGGAGGTAGTCTTGGGAGACGTTTTTTTTTACTCTGTACAAATTTGCTGCTTCCTGTATTCTCAGATCTAGGGGGAGCAGACCGGAAAGCGCTAGTGCTGATTTCAGAGAAACAGTATGGTACGACTTACAGATTTTCTGGGCAAACCTCTTTGGATCGCATTCAAGTGAGACTTGTTTTCCTCGAGGTCTGCCGCATGCGCCCATACACTTGAGGCATACATGATGATCACAGACTAAGTAGAGAGATACATGATGATAGGTTCCACCACCGCGACGTAGATAGTTCTCGTGATTTCTCCATTTAATCCCCAGGTCACCTTCGCTGCACATGCTAGCTGTCTATAAATGTTCGCCACTTTTTTACATTGGGCGGTCACATGTGCTTTAAAATTGAGCCGTCGGTCGATCAGTATGCCTAGCAGTTTGACTTCCTCGACCAGATCGAGCCGGACGCCAGACATGACTGTTTGGAGGTTCATACTTCAAAAATGTGAAAAGCATTGCGTTGGTTTTATGCGCTGCATAGTTGAGTTTGTTGATTTTACCCCATTCCACTGTCATGCTCAGCCCCCTGCTCGCTTGTTGTTCGATAATGGTCGGGTTGCCTGTAAATACGAGAACGACGTCGTCCGCGAATGCTTGGCAGTATACTCCCTCGGCTTCCAGCATTCGCAGTAACGAGTCTAGGATCACATTCCAAAAGGTTGGTTCACAGATGGATCCTTGGACGCATCCCTTGGTTGTTTCCTTCTCATAGGCTGCTCTTGCATAGTTGACCTTGATTTTACGGTCGCTGGGTTAGAGTTTACCATGTCGTAGAGGTTTGTTGGGCACCTCTTCTTCGCTAATTGATTTTTGAGGGCGGGCCACCATGCATTGTCTAAAGCACCCTCTATATCCAGGGAGGTTAGGAGTACGGTGTCTTTACTGTCTACTCCTTTCTTGATGTGCTCTACCAGGTCATAGAGGGCGTCTTCGGTGCCTCTTTGGGGCATAAAACCGTACTGTTTCTTACTGATGGTTGGGAGGAGATGCCATTGGAGTCGGTTTGCCAGAAGCTTTTCGACGATTTTTCCGGGAACGGACAGAAGACCTATGGGACGGTACGATTTTGGTTGTGTGTAATCTGTCTTACCGGGTTTGCGTAATATGACCACGTGCGCCTCTTTCCATTGCTTGGGGAAGTGTTTCAGCGACAAGCATTTGTTTACTATCGCCAAGAAAACCTCCCATTCGCAACGTATGGCTGCTGCGCAAATATCAGCGGTTAGCCCGTCTGTACCGGGGGCTTTTTTCGGATTCAGAGTTCTCAATACTGATTCCAGTTCCGCTGATGTGAATGGTGGGTCATTTTCCGGTAAGTCCATAGGCGTTTCCATCGTTTGCTCCCGTAGCTCTGTATGACACGGTAGGTCGGTGCTCGCAGAGTCGTCGGGATATAAAGTTTTAGCAAGTAGTTCTGCTAATAGTTGCGGGGATAGAGTGTTACCTTCGGTGTCTCTTAGGAGAATTTCTTCCTGTCTTGTCGAAGTTTTTCTCATCACTCTGTAGATCTTGTCCCACATACTTTCTTTCTCCTGATTCGTGCAGAACTCCTTCCAGCTTTCCGTCTGAGCTTGTTTAACTTTTTCCTTGTAGTCTTGCCGAGCAATTTGGTACTGTTCGACTACAAGTTCAACTCTGTCAGGGGCGGCATTCCTAATCCTTCTCTTTCTTCTGAGAACTTCTTTCTTCAGATTTTCGAGCGCTTTAGTATACGATGGGGGTGTTGGATTTTCCTTTCGGCGAGCTTACCAGTGGAATGGTGTATTCGCAAGCTTCATGTAAGTATACTAGATGTGTAGCTCGTAATCATTGACTCAAGTTCTACTGGACTTTCATATTTCTCGACTGACTCCGGCGAGATGTTTCTTTCTTTAAGGGAAGATTTTAGCTGTGACATAAAGTTTGCCCACTTTGCCTTCTTGGTGTTGTATTTGCGTGTTGTTATTGGCTTCTGTTGTTCGAGAGCTCTTAACGAGTTCATAACTAGACGCAAAGTGAAGGCGATTGCGTTGTGGTCCGATGTTGTAATACTTTTGTCAATCTCCCATCCCTCGATGTTTCCCAGAAGAGACTCGCTGCACGTTGTTACATCTACTACGCTTGTGCAGAGTTTGCCTTCCCTGACGATCTCGAAGGTTGGTGTATCGCCGGAGTTGAGAATGTACAAGTCCATTTCATTGAAGAAAGAGCTGACAGTTCCTCCTCTCTCATTTTGAGATGTGCTTCCCCAACAGTGGGACCATGCATTCACGTCACCAGCAATAATAAGGTCTTTTGTAGCTAGTTTTTCGCTGAATACCTTGATCCTGCTGAGGTAGGGGTCGGCTTTTTGGTCTCCTTCTAAGTAGACAGAAATCACTCCCAGTTTTAGGCCTGTACCGACTAATACGACAGCTGCTTCCGTTTCGATAACAATTTGGGGGTCATGGATTACCTCCAACATGTCGCTGAAGATTATTATGGCTGCCTTAACTGGTTTTTGCCTATTTAAACTGCACTGATAAGTTATGGCTGGTCTAGTCGGGAGAACGGCGCCTGCCGATCCGGAGACCCCGGGTTCAAACCCCACACGCACCACTGTCTTTTCGAAGTCAATGCCGCTAACTTAAAACGATGATGGAAAACATCGTGAGGAAACCGACATGTACCTAGAATCTTTCGAAGTCATGTGTCATCCGCCAACCCGCACTGGGCCAGCGTGGTGGTTTATGGCCTTAACTCTCTCCTTGCGAAAGAAGGCCCCGAATCCCAGCAGTGGGAACGTTTAGTGGGCTGTTGATGATGAAACTGCACTGAATAATACGAGTTCCAGGATATTGTTTCATCACGCCTTTGTTTCCCACATATGGTTCTTGAACAAGGGCAACTGAAACTCCCCTTTCTTTCGCGACCTTCAGGAGTTCTGTCGTTGCATTTTGGGAGCGCTGCAGATTTGCTTGGATGTAACGCAAACCTGGTTCGCCTACTCTATGGGACACTGAGTCACGTTCCTCATGAGTGCCCTTAGCAATAAGATATTCGGGACCGCGCTATCCCATCCCATTTTACCCTTTCAGGGCACTCGCTACTAAAGGCGTTGTGAGCGAGTTCCCTGTTGGGGCTGTTTGGATGAGCAATTACGCAGTTATTGCATTTGGGTGGCAGGTCTTCCTTTCTTGCCTTGCATTGGGTCCAGGGTAGCGATTCTGAAACCATTCGGTTGCATCCGACACGGAATCTCATCTCTCGGTCTTTGTCTTATCTGTTTAGCATGACAAAGACCGAGAGATGAGATTCCGTGTCGGATGCAACAAGGATGCAACCGAATGGTTTCAGAATCGCTACCCAGGAGTGGGCTTTTCCGCAATGACTGCAGGATTCATCCCTTTCCCGTGACCGAAACCTAGGCACTTGGTGCACTGCACCAAAGGCGAGTGGTCTGCCACTGGTCTCCTCTGGAGCCCAATGTAGACCTTCTCGGCGTCCAAAAACGCTCTGTGAATGCGAGGTGAGACCTCGATCACTGGATGGCACTCATGCTGGTTACGCGCTTTCTTCCTGTACCGCACTCTAATCGTGCTCTCTTGCAAATCAACCCCCTGTAGCAGATGTTTATTCTGCGCCAAAAGGTTTTCCACTATCTCGTTGTCTTTGTGGTAAGACAGGACGTCTCGGATTATGATTAGTGGATTACCCGCTTTCGCGGTCTCCACCTGTAGAGATTTGTCCTGCTGCACACGATTTCTAACCAGACCAAGGTCTTCCTCTGTGCTGCAACTCAGAATAACTTTCCTGTTTCGACCTTTGTGCACTCGGTCAACCCTTGCCCCAGTCTTCTTCGTGTCCAGTGCTACCGCTATCCTCTCTATTAGATATTCGGTAGTCGTGGGGGATATGGAATTTGCCGTTGTCACGATGAGAGTGTGGTTCGGTTTTGGCACGATTGGCTTAGCCGCTATTTTTGCGTAGTTGAGCTTAGGTGGCTTGCCCGTCTCCGCTTGTGAAATTTCAGCCTCGATGCTTATGGCTGGTGGGGGAAGAATTAATTTTTCCTGCCGCATCGTCCGGAGTTCTGACGACACAGCTTCTAGCCGTTCTGTGATAGGCAGCACGTGCTCGTCGATGTTTATTTTAATTGGGGCGGAGGATGGGGGTGGCGTGTATCTCTCTACTTAGTCTGTGGGTGGCGTTTCTTTCGACATCATTTTTTCAGTGAGTAGGTACTTATTTTTTCTATTTTGGCGAAACTATCCGAATTGTTTGGGGGACTAGGAGGTGGAAGAGTCGAGGTGAGCTTTTCCAGCATGTCTGTGTTTAGGTGAAGGACTTCGACGGTTTTTCGCTTGTTGTATTGGAGTGTCTCCGGAATTCGTCGACCTCAATTAGTTTCTAAGATATATCATTTTAAAGTGAGCGAGTGACGTCTTACACAACACTCGCTCAATTACAATTCGTTCGCAACTGGAAGCGATGAAACAAAAGAGAACAACAGCTGGAGTGGAGTGTTGTGTAATGACGTCACACGCGATGGATATTTTTGCGATCTTTGAATGCATGTAAAATTATAACTACTTGGTATTTTTATAAAACAAAAACTAGTGTAGGTATGTATTATGGAGAAGCTTTACTATAACAAAGTTTCAAGGGATTTTAGATACCTATTAACATTCCCAATTTTTTTTTGTAGTAGATAAGTAGTAGAGAACATTATGAAAATCGGTCCAAAAATAAAAATGGCAATTAAATCCTTAGCGCATAGCCAAAAACACTAAATCGAGCGTACCTGCCAGTATTTTCAATGTTTTGTGTTTCTACCATTTTTCATCGTCTCGCCAAGAACTCTATTTTATGAGTTTCACAATCTGTTATAGATGAAACTATAAATTTCAGGCAAAGGCAAAGACAAAGCCAAAGTTGAATTAAACACTCGCACAGTAAGAAAATTAAAATACGATATAAACTTAATCGAACAGCTTAGCTTCGTTTTCAAGGGGATTTATATTTAATAGGTGACATTAATCTAAGGAATTGTCTTATTTAATACAGTAATAGAAATTACTTGAGTAACACAACGCAACAAGAATGAGATAAAAAAAAATTGGCAGTCATAGGAACTGCCGATAGAAGTGAAAACTTACAACTCAGAATTTGATAGCTTACTTTGGAAACTGCACGTGTGTAACCGGAGGGAGTGGCCTGAGCATCATGGCATGACCATCTCGAAATGCCTCAGCATTTCCTATTGGCTGATGCATTTCTAGATGGCCATGGCATGATGCCGAGGCCACGCCCTTTCAGAATTTCCCATTGGCTGACGCATTTCTAAATGGCCAATAGCCATGGTCCCGAGTTTACCCGAAGATTTCTTATCATATCCGAGCGTGACGCTATAATCCAATTCACAGCCCGCGAAATATCTGTCTAGGCGCGCCTAAAGAAGTTTTCACTTCAAAAATTAAGGGGGGGAGGTCACCGATTATAATAAGACAGTAAGTTTGATAAAAAAAGACTTTTCTGGCAGTGATAAATAGTAATATTAGTAGTGGTCCGCGATGACCGCGATTTTAGCCGCGTAGTTGTCGATCCAGATATTTTCCCGCAGTAAAAAATAACCAATGCCTATAAACACACCATAATAATAATTTAAATAATATATTGGTGGACAATTCACACACAACACCATCTGACCCCAAACTAAGCAAAGCTTGTGATATGGCGGCCAAATAGCTGATATAATACTTATATAGTTTTTTAAATACATACTTATTATACATAGAAACACCCAGACACAGTGCAAACATTTGAATTCATCACACAAATATTTGCACTGGGTGGGAATCGAACCCACGACCCTCGGCTTCGCAGGCAGAGCTACTACCCACTAAGCCACGAGGCCAGTCAAAATTTACTATAGTGTGTTTATAATTACACTATGCGATGGAACAGCAATAAGATCTTATTGAACGTTGTTTGTAAACATTCATCTATAAAATTATTAATCTTAAATAATTTCTACCGATTCTTTAATCGCAAATGGGCACGAACACGAACCTTTATGCAGTGTGACCAGAGTCAGTAGATTTCTACTTTTTCGGTAGATTTTGGAGTCTGTCAGCTTATCGTCAGTAGAATCAAAAATGCAGTATATTTTAGTAATTTCTGAATTTCGTGGTGAGCTACATTTTTCCTTTAGTCCATCCCTCAATTTCGTTTTCGATTGTGAAAGGAGAAACCGGGGTTCCCATGTTTTCCCGCAGGTACTTGAAACCACGCCCTTATTCCAACTCGTTGTTACTTATATTTATCTGATTAATTCGTTTGTCGTCTAACTAACGTATTGCACTATTTGTATAACAATGAATAAAAATGAAACGAAGATTTACATAAGAATATCGCGTAGAATGGGAACAAGCCCCCTTGTTCAAAAATTAGGTTGCAAAGTCCAAAACAAATGAATGAAGAAAGTGCTCGTTGCAAAGCTTGCAATAGTGATATATTGAGAAGAGTTGCTTCTTTAAAAGAACATATAGTATGGCCTCTTCAAAGCATAAAGGCCGATTTACATCAGACGAGCGAATGCTCATTCTACCCCCACTGTATCAAATTCATTTGGTGTAAACAAACGTAGAGCATTCTTTCGTTGTTTTGTTTGCGTTCGCAAAGATTCTATGGAATATATAATATGGGAAACGCTAAGAACGATCTTTCGTTTACACTAAAAGATCAAGAAAGAATGCTCTTGTTCCAGCTCTAGCTCTATGTTCGTTCAGTTTAAATCGGCCTTTACAAGAACATAAAAGGATTTTCGGGAACCAACTTTTTACTTCTACTAACGTTCCGCGCTGACTTTGCCCGTGGTATATAAGTATAATATATAGCCGCTATAGTTAAGTCATCTCGGAGAAATCCAGTGGTGAAAGAATTTTTGAAATTTGTCTAATAGTTCCTGAGACTAGCGCGTTGTTCAGGTTAAAATATAATATATAATTATCGTAGTATAATAGATTGTAAATTATTACACCATAAGAGTTATTTTTTTAAATAACGAGTGACGAGACGAGCAGGACATTTGCCCGATGGTAAGCAACATGCCTGCCGAATAACATCACAGTGACACGCAGTTATTGGAACAAGAAGAGTCCAAATGATTACCTAGCACTGCACTGCGCTCGTCACCCAGAGATCTAAGATGTAATGTCTCTAAGCCCTGTAATTTCTCTGGAAACCATTGCCCTTCAAACCGGAACACAGCTTAGTTTTAAAATACATTTTTCTTTCACATATAAGCGTGTCCACATACGTTTGCATATTGGCTAGTAGAATAAGTAGATTTCGGCCTTTCCGTGAGTAGATTTGCACAAACTAAATCTGGTCACACTGCCTTTATGTCATCTAAAAAAAAAGCAACTGTCATAATCTAGGAATCGTGAAATTGTGTGCTATGTTTTTCCAATAATTATTCTCTATTTCCATTATATTTACGTCCAAATAATGTAACTTAATCAGTATCGAATGCATTTAAAACTTTAATATGACGTGTACTTAATAAATAACTTATAACATAAACCGTATGTTTGGTAAGATTTAATTAGTGGAGAAGATGGGAAACAATGACAATATTTTCATGGCGAGATACTCCGCTTTCAACCCTTATCAGTTGCGGCACAGAGATATGGGGTATCCGAAGCCTATCGGCTATGGCGATGCAATGGCGAGGAGCCTGTACTGTGGAATGAAGCCAATAGCGACTTGGATGAGTGACAACGTTAAGTCTGTTCCCACTGGAGGAGTCTTCAACCTTGAGTTCTCACCGGACGGGTAAGGCCAAGAAATAAAAGCATGTTAACCTTCGCAGCTGCATACCGCTTCCTCTTAGTAGTGCCAACTAAGCTAGCATCTAGTTATGCAGTTTAGAATTATATTTGCAATAATTAAACTCTATTTTAACTGTTATTCATAACCAGTCTTCCAACTCATTACAGTCATGAAAAGTTTAGATTAAATGTTTTTCTAGACAGGCTAAGTTTTTGTAATCTGCATTCTGGAAATTGTTGTGTCAGTATTAATTTAAATGAAGTAAAATGCACATTAATGGTTTAGGTTTAGAGGAATGGTTGGATTTTGTTTGTTATTTATTATAAACACCAAAAAATATTGGCTTAAACTATCTAAGGCACCAACCCATAAAATTTTGATTTATAATCTAATTATAAACTATCATAACATAAAAAAAGTGATTTGAATTAGTTGTGTCATACTATAATTGAATTTCAGCACTTGTGTAAAGTTATATTTTCATAAAATTAAGATTTAAATGTTGAGTTACCACTAGGTTGAAGACAAGATTTTTGAAGTGAAAATCTTTAGGCTCTGTGGGCATTATTTGGGATAGGAAAGCTCAACTTGTGACACCAACACCTTTGTATAAAAGTATGTACATCTCTATACTAATATTATAATGCTGAAGAGTTTGTTTGTTTCAATAAATAAATAAATAATAAATAAATATTGATGGACAATTCACACACAACACCATCTGACCCCAAACTAAGCAAAGCTTGTGTGATGGCGGCCAGATAGCTGATATAATACTTATATAGTTTTAAATGTTTTAAATACATACTTATTATACATAGAAACTGCAAGGATCTCAGGAACTACTGGTCCGAATTGAAAGATACTTTCTCTGTTGGATAGTCCATTTATCGAGGAAGGCTATAGGCTATTTAACATTACACTACTGTCAACATGAGCAGAGCATGAATGAAAAATGTAACAAAAACGGAAAATATTAAATTAAATATTTAAATTTTCAATAGATGTCATAGCAATGCGCGCACGGTTCAGCTAGTCTGATATATAAAACCAAAAGGTCGAAGCAAAATGCATCATGAAATCTCAGAAACTACAAATGCTAGGAGTCTGAAATTTTGCATAAAGGTGTAGTTTAGCAGGTAGACGCTCAAGCTGGGGTTTTGCAAAATTCAACCCCTAAGAGAATGAAACAAGGGATAGACGGTTGTATGAAAATTTCATCATTTCCAATGTTATAAGCATGAAATCCATTGAACCGAAATCAATGAAATTTGGTACACAGATAGACTTGATCCCATGAAAGGACAAAGGCCACTTTGTATTACGTATATAGGGTTGAAGGGGTTGAAATGGGGGATGAAAGTTTATTTAGAAGTTTGTAATTGTTGAAGATTATGAAACTTTGTATTTACAAAGTGAATATTTGCAGAATATTGAATTTTCTAGAAATTTTGTTATTTTAAACTGTAAAAGGACGAAATAGGGGTTCAAAAGGGCATTGAAAATTGTATGTGGCAGTTCATCATTGTTGAAGACACAACCATAACACTTTGTATCTAGACACTTGAAACATAAGAAATACCTAAATTCTTGCATTCTTGCAAATTTGCAATTTAGAACTGTAATAATAATAATAATAAGAAGGAGGCAGAGGGCTAACTGACATAAAAAACTTGCACAACACACAGGTAACCAGACTACGATCATTTTTCCACGAAAAAGCAAACACGTCATCTATGCACAGAGCTGTAGTTAATGCCGACCGTAAACATACACCGCTTAACTTACATGATCACGTTAGGCAGAAAAATGAGACTTTAGTGGCTCCCGCGGAAAAACAACAAAGCTGGCTACAGAAATCTTTACATGGTAGACACCGACGAGACTTGCTGAACCCAAACGTAGACAAAACTTCTTCAAACATGTGGCTAAATCGAGGTGAACTATTCCCGGAAACAGAAGGGTTCATGCTCGCAATACAGGACCAAGTAATAGATACGCGAAATTACAGAAAATATATCATAAAAGATAGTACCTCCGATCTCTGCAGACACTGCCACAGTGCCTCTGAGACAATTCAACACATAACAGGAGCATGTAGGTCAATAACCCAATCAGATTACAAACATCGTCACGATCAGGTCGCTGCTATAATACATCAGTATCTTGCATACAAACACAAACTTATTACAGAAAAAGTAGCGTACTATAAGTATTCACCTGAAGTTGTTTTAGAGTCAGCTGATTACAAAATGTACTGGGATAGGACAATTATCACTGATAAAACCATCCATCACAACAGACCAGACATCACGATCTATAATAAAACTGAAAAGCTCGTATTTCTCATTGATATCGCTATCCCAAATACTCATAACTTAACTTCCACTTATACTGAAAAACTCACTAAATACACTGATCTTGCCATTGAATTAAAAACGCAATGGAGAGTGCAAACAGTAAAAACGATACCAATAATTCTTTCCTCCACCGGTGTAATTCCCTACACACTACACAGCAGTCTGCAGAATCTTAACATACATCCATTAACCTCCGTTTTACTCCAAAAAGCCGTTATTTTGAACACCTGCAGAATAGTCAGAAAATTTTTGTCGCTAGATTAATAATCACCATTCCTGGGTATAACAATTTTTTTTTTTTTTTTTTTTTTTAATATAAGTCGCCGTAGCAATTATATACACTTCTATTTTCTAGCATTCGCGGGCTTTTGGCCAAGCGAACTATCCTCGGCAACGAGAGATCTTGTATAGATAAAATATGAATAATAATAATAAAATTCTTTATTACATCTACAAAACAAAAATACAATTTTAAACTTAAACTAAGACTAAACAATAAAATAACAAAAAGGAATATAAATACTAAGTAATTGAATTTCGAATTTAATCTTGTTTAATTTGATAACAGTATTGTGCAGTGTAAGGGCGGCCTTATTGCTTAAAGCAATTTCTTCCAGACGACCTTTGTATGGAAAATAAAATATAAGGAAGTTATGAATTGCAGGTGGTGCTGTTAGACAGCAACATATACAAATAGGTAATAATTTTATTATACACTTAAATATCATAATCGATAAGTATAACAAATAAATACACAATTTATAAAAGATAATCATATGAAATACATACATATACAAATAAATACACATATACTTGTATTATATATATATATACAATTCAATGTACCAATTAAGAAGAGGAGAGATAGTAATCGTATACAAGATTTTTAAATATGGAAACGGACTTAGCTTGTCGAATTACTAAGGGTAGTGAGTTCCACAGTAGGACAGCCTGCACGTTGAAGGATTTGGTGAAAGAAAGGTTAGGATGTGTGGATGAGGGAATTTGCAGTTTAAGAGCCCGGGTCGATCGAAGGGGACAGGATTTGGGTTCGATGAAATTAAATCTGTCTTTTAAATACGAAGGAGTAGCAGGATTAAAGAGGATTTTAAAGAGGAGGGAAAGAATGTGAGTATTACGGCGAAGGCGGATAGGTAACCACTTCAGCTTTTGACGAAATTCAGATATATGGTCATACTTGCGTAAACCAAATATGAACCGTATAAAAAAATTTTGAAGTCTTTCCAGTTTGTCTAGCTGCTCTTCGGTTAAATCCAGATAGCAGACGTCTGCGTAGTCCAATATGTATACTGTACAGGGATGAAATAGGGGTTGAAATGGGGGATGAAAGCATAAATGGAAGTTCATCATTGTTGAAAATGAAATCATTATATTTTACAACTTGACACTTGATATCCATACTAATGTTATTAATATGCAAATAAATCTGTATGTATGTTTTTTACTATTTAAAACATAAAACACTGAACCGATTTTGATGAAATTTGGTGCACAGATAGATTATGCTCAGGAAAGGACAATAGCGACTTTTATGTCACAGAAAAACAGTTTCAAGGAGTGAAAATGAGGAATTAAATTTCACATGGATGTTCATCATTGTTGAAAAAACTAAAATATAAATATAATTTAAAATATGAAAGTAAATTACTGAACCGGTTTTGATGAAATTATGTAAAAATATTTTAATATACACTGTTTTTAGTGAACATCAATTTGTATAGGTGTGCAAATATTGCTTCAGTTATCTTAATATTGATTTCGCACAGACGAAGTCGCAGTTAATAGCTAGTGTGTGATATTTTCACTTCTGTCTGCACTCACAAAGCTACATTTAATTTTCAGATTGCACTGTATAATTTCTATAGATGTTAATATTTAACACCTTAGTTTGTAGGTTTGTACATAACAGCTCATGTTGTTCATACATTTCTTTATATTTATGTCTTTCAACTTAGAAATAGTACATTATCTTCTGTGTATTTCAGATCTCTGCTAGTAGCTGCCTGTGAGAAGAGAGCCATACAGATATTTGATCCGCTGACTCACAAGGGTATTCACACGGTGGTTGGCGCACACATGGACTGTGTTAACTGTGTAAAGTAAGTACGTAATTAAATAACCCAAAAATCATTTACTGCTTAACTCAACATTCTTCTTCATTATATTGTAATAACAAGTAACTTTGCCAATTATTTTATTGCCAAGCTGTAATATACATTAAAGTCAAAGTTATTAATTCATAAATAAACAATTTACACGTCAATTTAAAAAAACCGAAAAAAGATTACTAAGAGTAGGTACATTTTTAAAGTTTAAATTGAACAATTTACTGTACAATAAAGTATAATATACAAATAAGTGTGAAACATTAAAATATATGTATTTAATACAATTGTAATGAACAATGTAGATTTTTTACAATTTTATTGTGAGTTTACCATCACTCTTTAGAAACTCACTATAACTATAAAAGTTTGATTGATAAGCCAGATTTTAATCGGTTTTTGAAGCTGCCCAAACTCGGGGCTGGTTGAACTATTTTAGGAAGAGTTATAAACTTTTGGTCTCATAATGTGAGTCAGCTATTCCGATCTCGCGAGGGAGCGTGGTATATTGTCCAGCTTCTCAGCGTTGCGTATAACTTATTTCTGACATACACCGCCACTTGGTAGATCAAGATTGCAGTCAATGTAAGATGTGTAAGCATGCCAAGCTCTTTGAAATATGGTCTGATGGATGTGCATTGCGCACACGCCCACGATGGCACAAACGGCACGTTGGAACGCAACGCGGCGTGGAACGCACGCTCCCAGTCGGCAGCGCGCGCGCATTACAGTTTAAAGGGCAATTTGTACAGAAAAAATATAGGACAAAGAGATTAGGATTTGAAGCATTCAAATCATTGCTTCTTAATTCAAATCTTCAATCAATAAGTTGTCTGAGTGGGTTTTCCCTGATTGTTATAATCTTAATCATCAATCATCAACAGCCCACTAAACGTTCCCACTGCTGGGACTCGGGGCTTTCTCTCGCAAGGAGAGAGTTAAGGCCATAATCCACCACGCTGGCCCAGTGCGGGTTGGCGGATGACACATAACTTCGAAAGATTCTAGGTACATGTCGGTTTCCTCACGATGTTTTCCTTCACCGTTTTAAGTTAGCGGCATTACGCACATGACTTCGAAAAGACAGTGGTGCGTGTGGGGTTTGAACCCGGGGTCTCCGGATCGGCAGTCGCCGTTCTCCCGACTAGACCACCGTAACTTATCTAAGTTATAATCTTGGTGTCTTCAAATCGAGGGTTTCTTGTATGTTGGAGTAAGCATGTTGCTTACCAACCACCCAACCG
This sequence comes from Ectropis crepuscularia, assembly GCA_963693475.1. Taxonomy (NCBI): domain Eukaryota; kingdom Metazoa; phylum Arthropoda; class Insecta; order Lepidoptera; family Geometridae; genus Ectropis; species Ectropis crepuscularia. The sequence goes on along the minus strand of OY856359.1, from coordinate 6,829,162 downwards.
GGTGCATTTCTATGTCGTATTGTCACTCTTATCCGGTAAAAAAAAAAAAAAAATTGTAGAAGAAGTCAATACTTCTTGCGAAACTTCGACCATTGAATAGATAATATCTTCAATGCAAGAAGTATTAACCTTAAGATTGTTAAAATGTTGACTAGCTAACTTCAGGGTGTCGGTTTTTCGTGACGGTCTGACACATCATAAAAATGTAATATTATATAAACTCATAATTTAATATTATTATAACTCATACATTTTCCTTATGGCATCAAAAGAAGATATAGCTTCAAAAAAAGTCTTCGCCTTCGTAGAATTCAGAAAAAAAAAATTCAGCCATATCCATACATTTTTGTGCTGTGATTGGGCCAACATCAAACGTAATTCCCGTCACATGTTAAATATGCCTATATTCTAGTGTTGATTATTTATAAGTGGTTGCCCTATTGAACTTACCCATTATGAATTTTAACCATTTTACCTTTTAGCTGTGTCAGAATTTATATGTATCATACTTACTGATGCATTTAATTTGTCACTATCCAAACCTTTCCTTATTCCACTACATGTTGTTTATTTATTTATAGGAGTTAGGTACTAATGGAATTAAAATTTACAAGAACTCTTCCTAACTGCCCATCTATCTATGATAATGGTCACTAAGTTGTCGAATTTCGATCGTAAAACAGTATTAATCTATTCTCAGTTTGACCTCAGGGTTTAACAATAAACAAAAGAGTTATTCGTATTCGTAGGCGGGCTGTTTTCCGCAACTCGACGTCTCGATGCGTCTATTTTGCGTGTGTGGGAAGTAGGCTTCACTCCTGCCAACCCAGCTCCAGCAGGAAGCCCAGCAGCGTCTTCACGTTCCCGCATGTTTCGCGGAGCGTCCCCGGTGTGCCCAGGAACTTCGCCCGATGTACCGCCAGACCAGACGCAACTGTTGCCGATTCAGGCTCAGCTGCTGCCGGGTGTACCGTGTATTACGGCCCCCCAGTGCCGCCCTAGACTGACTGCAGTCTGTCCTGTTGGTCCAGTTGTTATTATGTTCTTTCAGTGATTTCTCACGCAGCCATTTCCGAACCTGTGACAATGGAAGTGGGACAATCGGTTCAGGACCTTGTACCTGTTCCGCTGATGCCCTCCTCGCCAGTTTGTCCGCTGCGTCGTTACCTCTCGATCCACTATGGCCTTTAATCCATTGAAGAACGATTTGGTTATGTTTACAAACCTCCATCAGAGATTTGTGGCATTCAAGAACTAGCCCCGAAGTAATGGTGTTGCTCTTTAGGGCGTGTAAAATTGCCGCGCTGTCAGATAGTATGCGGATGTTATATCCTTGTACCCTCCTGTCGGCGATTATGGTAGCCGCCCTCGTGATGCCCACGCATTCTGCCTGGAAGACGGAGTTGTAGGCCCCAAGGGATGTGTGATACCTGATGTTTAAGTCCTCCGAGAAGGTGCCGGATCCGACACCCTCGTTGGTTCTCGATCCGTCGGTAAAGACCATTAGCTCGATAGAGCTATGATTAGGGCATGGATACCGGTATTCGGTATTACCGAAAAACCGGTAATACCGGACTATTTGAGGCAATTCTTAATACCGGTATTGAAATTGCAAATACCGGTTTTTCGGTATTTTTAATAAAGAAATTAAATTCAAAAATAAAACCCATAAGGCAGCTCTAGACTACGAAAATAACAATCAATAATCAATTGCAATTCATTTTATGATTATAAACTTGATGAGCGGCAGTCTTACATCATTTTTTTTCATGGTTTAAACACGAAATAATTAAATTGTTAGTTATATAATAATTGTTGAATAAAAAAATTGTTTTGCACTAAAAAGAGTAACATAAAGTATGTTTAACCCCCGACAAAAAAGTTACAAGTTTGACGTCGATGTCTGTCTGTCAATATGTCTGTCTGTCTCTGTGTGTGTCTGTCTGTGGCACCGTAGAGCTCAAACGGATGGGCCGATTATGCTGTTTTTTTGTTTAAAGGTTAATTCCCGTGCGGTGGTTCTTAGCTATGTTTAGTTAATATCGATTCAATATCGATTCGATGGCCACCTCCACAAAGTATCTAAATTTATTAAAAAATATACAACATTTCTTTACAACCTTCCTCAATATGGGTAATCAAATGATAGGGCTTGACTAGTAAAATACTATACACTGACAAATCCGATCCAAGATGGCCGCTACAACAAATGGCGAATTATATTATTCTTTTCACTACTACCTTAATATGAGTATCAAAAGAAAGGACTTGACTAGTAGAATGTCGTACAGATTACAAATTCGAGGTAGTCGGGGGTAAATCATTTTTTTTTTATTTTGGTCTTGTGATGCATATCAACTATTTTTATACAAAAAATTAAACCTACTTCAAAACCACAAATAGGCACTCAAAAGCGAAAAATAAATTATTATAACTATTTTAAGCGCTACTCACTCCTCTGTTTGAGGTCGGTACCAGCCATACCAATCCATAAATACTATCTACCTATAAGTAATTGCACTAGGTACATAACATCTACCGACTAGCTTTTTCACTTGACTGGCTACGACATCAAATAGATGAGTGAGTTGGACTTATAATAGTTACATTAATTTATTTTTCGTTTTTGAGTGCTGTTTTGTGGTTTTGAAGTTGGTTTAATTTTTCGTATAAAACTAACGAGCGTAAACTAGTTTAAAATGTATGCGTATGTATTGATATTTGTTTAACTTTAGAGTTTGAAATACTAAATTGAGCAGGTAGGTACCGGATTTACTATACCGAATAGCTGAAGTATAATACCGAAAAAATACCGAAAAACCGGGATCCCGGTTTTAAAATTTGAATACCGAAAAAATACCGGTTTTGTCAGAAGTCCAATACCGCCATGCCCTAGCTATGATCACCGGAGGGGGACTCCTCAAGTTGAATTTTGTATTTTTTGTCAAATACGAACTGTTTGGGTATTCTGTCACTGATCGCCAGCAGCATGGGTTGGTGCTTCAGACTGTCCTGAAGAACTCGCGTGTGAGGAATACCTGTATCGTGCCAGAGACCGAGAGTCCGTAGTCTTATTGCAGACATCGCCGCCTCCTGTTGCACAAATAAATGGAGCGGAGGCAGATCCAGCATTATTTCCAGGGCTGCCGTTGGTGTTGTGCTCATACCGCTGGTAGTCGCTAAACATACCAACCTCTGGAATTGTTGTAGCTTCGCGATGGTTGTGGCCAGCGTCGTCCTGGTCCACCAGACCAAAGCCCCGTAGGTGATGATGGGCCTGATCACTGGTGTAAAGCCATAGGGTGACTTTTGGATTGAGTCCCCAGTCCCCACGTCTTACCTATCATTCTGCGACATTGATAGAAGGTGATACAGGCCTTGTTGATCTTGTTCTCTAGGTGCTTGTTCCAGTTCAGTTTGTTGTCGAGGATCATCCCTAAATACTTCATCTCCTCAGACAGCTGTAGCGTTATGCCGTATAGACCTGGTAGTGTGTACAAGCCTAGAGAGCGTTTGAGTGTAAACATGACCAGTTCCGTCTTTGACGGGTTCACGGTTAGATCGTTCTCCGTGCACCATTTCTCTACTATTCTTAGAGCCGCGTGCATCAGGTCACAAGCGGTGCTGGCGTGGAGACTTGTTATCAGTATTGCTATGTCGTCGGCGTAGCCTACTGTGTAGAAACGCCCCGCGTTCAATATCTCAATCAAACCGTTTACCACCAGGTTCCATAGTAAGGGAGAGAGGACACCCCCTTGAGGGCACCCTCTCGCAACAAGTGCGTTTTAGATGCGTTTCCTGAAGGCCGAACGATGCGATGTTTTAACATTTTTACTATCCAACCTAATAGTAAGGGGTCCACTCCATGCTTGTTCAGAGCCGATTTAATGCTGGAAAACTTTGTCTTGTCGAAGGCACCCTTAATGTCTATGAAGACGTCTAGACAGACAGACTTGGATTGGATTGCTGCCTTAGCTTCAGTTATGATAGCATGAAGTGCTGATTCGGTTGATTTACCCGCACTGTAGGCATGTTGATCCCTATGCAGTGGAGTTGATACAAGCGTTGTGTCTCTGATATACCTATCGCATAGCCTTTCCAGCGTCTTCAGCATGAAGGAGGTGAGGCTGATAGGCCTATAGGACCTGGCGTTGGTGTAGTCACTTACCTGGTTTGGGAATGAAGACGACATTAGCTTCTCGCCACTTAAGAGGGATGTATTGGAAAGCCAGGCAGGCTCGTAGAACCGTGGTTACCAGTTCCACGAGCTCGCCACCCCCCCACTGCAGCAAAGCAGGGAAGATGCCGTCCGGTCCGGCCGCTTGAAATGGTTGGAAACTGTTGATGGCCCAGAGAGTTTTTTCATACGTTACTACCTTCTGGGCGATCTGCCATTCAGTCTCTGAAGGCGAATAACTGTCCTTTTCCCAGTCCAAGCTCTGAGTGAGCTGACAGCCCGGGAAGTGTGTTTGGAGTAGCACCTCGTACGTCTCCTCTAGGGAGGCAGTATATGTGCCGTCGTTCCTGCATAGGGACCCAATGTTTTGTTGTGTCCCTGCGGATAGAATTCTTCTTTCCCGTGCTGCTTCATTGCAGGATTTGATGTTGCTACAGAATCCGCGCCAGGATGACGAACTTCTGTAGCGTAGTCGTTTTTTATAGTGTGCCTTGGTATTTTTATAATTGTCCCAGTCCTGGTCATCACTGGTGTTCATGGCCCTGTTTAGAAGTCGTCTAACCTTTTTCCTGATTCTTTCGAGCTCGGGACCCCACCATGAACTGTTGCTGTTGCTGTTCTTGGCGGTTGAGGTTAGAGGACACGATGTATGGTAACTTTTTATAACTGTGTCAGTGAATAAGTTTACCTGTGATTCAATTTCTTGTTGATTGCCTGGCCTAGTCTGGAGCCGAGCCGACGACCGGGTACCACTGAGCTTACCTTGCGCAAAAAACAAAAGAGTTAAATGACTATTTGTGTGACTAGCAGCACCCCGCGGTTTTATCCGCGTAGTTCCTGTTCCTGTTATTTTCCGGGATAAAAATACCCCTATGTGTTCTACCAGACTATGGTCTGTGTTCCAAATATCAATTACGACGTGATTGAGCAACAAATATCAAAACATTTACTTTTACAATATTACTTAGTAGGATTATTGTGACACAAACGTCTCAAAAACTGGTGGTGTCTTATTATTGATTTAATAATGTTTTAAAGCATAATTTAAAAAAAAAATGGTTGTCTGTAAAGTCGGTTTACTGACGATAGAAACGTGACAACGTCTTAAGAAATCAGTACGCTGATAGCGCGAGTAGTGATACCGCTCGACTCGGCGGGTGGCGCCCTCAGCGTTCAGCTTCGTCCGCATGGCACAGACGACGAACTAACGGTAACGTTACATGACGTCATGTTTTGCGGGCGTGCAGCCGGCTTCACCGAATTATAAGACGTTATCACGTCAAAAAGTGTGTTAAAATAGTGGCATCCCTTATTTAAACTTTAATTATTATTATTATGCGAGATTTCATACTCCCTCCGCGCAATTTTCGTAAAAAGAGGTACAAAGTTTTGCCTACCATGTAAATAAATACATTCAATTCATTCAGCTGTTATAGAGAAAAGTGGGAACAACCATACACACATATGAAAACACAATTTTTTCAGTATTTAAAAGGATACAAAATTATGAAACATTTCAAGTTCAGACACAATCAAAATATGCTATAGTCAGTTTTGGAAACTATCAACTAAATAACAATAAAAATTACGTAATAACCAATATCTTCCATCTACAGGTTCCTAGATGGGCGTATGTTTGCAACATGCTCAGACGATACCACAATAGCTTTATGGGATGTACGGAACCTCAAAAAGAAAATACGTTCCCTCTTTGGCCATTCGAAGTGGGTGAAGAATATAGAATTCTCTGTTCGAGACAAGCTATTAGTCACGTCAGGCCTAGACGGCAGTATTTACACCTGGGATATTAACTCATATACGGAGAGTAATCTGGTGTATCAGAGAGTATTCCACACGGCTAGTCTGATGCGCTGTCGGCTGTCACAGGACGCTCGGCAGATGGTGATGTGTACAACGGGTGGACTCATTATTATTATACATGATTTGAATTTGGAGACTTTGGCACAGGACTTACACGGATTCAAGGTAAGATAATGCCTACTACTTTTTTTACATGAAAATGTATGGTATGGTAATGGTAATGTAGCGTCGGAGCGAGACGTGCGCGTTAGATGGAATTTCGCAAAACCCCGTCTTAGCGAGCGCCTACGTGCTAAAAAGCACCTTCATGCAAAATTTCAGATTGCTAGCGTTTGTAGTTTCTGAGATTCCTTGATGAGTGACCTTTCGCTTTTGTATAAATATGTAGATGTAGATATAGATGTAGATGTACTTAAAATGTAAACTAACATTTTTGACACTTGAGATTTTTTTTTGCGATTTCTCAAGTAGTCGGTCATCTATTATATTAATAACTAGCTGAACGCGCGCGCGTTGCTACGCCATCTATCGAAAATTGGTCGTACCAATTAAAATTTTGAACAAATTGGGAGACTTTAGGTTCTAATTCTAATGATGCACCCTTTAAAATATGACATATACTGTCACGCAACGAAAGCTCTCAATAAGCAATATTTTTCCCGTTTTTGTTACATTTTTCATTCATGCTCGGCTCCTGTTGATAGTAGCGTAAAGTTAAATAGCCTATAGCCTTCCTCGATAAATTGACTATCCTGCAAAGAAAGAACCTTTCAATTCGGACCAGTAGTTCCAGAGATCCTTGCGTTTAAACAAACAAACAAACTCTTCAGCTTTATAATATTAGTATAGATTTATAAAGGAGACAGTGGTTTTATGGCTTAAATGTGTTGTATACGAAATAACAAACTTGAAAAACCAAAATTAACTGCATTCGATGGCAAATTATTTTTTTAATTATTTTCAATAGTTCGGGACCATTTTCCCGCCAAAATTTAAATTTTTGTTATTTTTTAATTTTACGATTTTTCTATGTAAATGAACTCTAATTTTAATATTTTTAATTATATAAAAATAACGACCAGTTCAAGTAGATGCCATTAAACACAAATTTATCGGTATGCCTCTTCCCAAATAAAAACACAAAACATTTTTTTCCCGCCAAAAAACCTAAGTAAATTTTGTATTTTTTCATCATTCGGTTTAATATAGTTACCAAAGTGTATCAAGCGGCTAATAGCAGTATCTTTGTAGCTATACATTTGTATCGTATTGTGCAACATTAGTGCTGTTTGATACTAAAATTCTAAGTTATAAGTTTTCACTTCCATCACCCATCCCTATGATGGCCAATGTTATCTAATAATTTAATTAATACATATCCTACTAATATTATAAATCCGAAATTTTGTAACTATGGATGGATGGATGTTTGTAACTCTTTCACGTAACAACTACTAAAAGGATCAGGCTGAAATTTCGAACATAGATAGCGTATAGTCTGAGAGAGAGACCTGAGAGACGTACTTCTTAGCATTCCATGGATTCACCGTGCGGGTGCCGGGTCCATCGTGTGGCAGAGAGAGAAATCTCGAATAGACCCCAAGACTTGTGACTCGGGCGTAGGTTTAAAAGGGCCCCTTATATTGGCGTACGTCAACACTCACCTTCACTACTCGTATTTCTCTCCCTGCCCAGCCAAATCCGATATGATCCTACTAGTGCAGCTTTAGATACTCGTTCTAGTATAGAACTTACTGCACTTCTGGACAATCCAAGGTCTTTAAGCAGGTTATAGAGAGATTTTGCTGGTATACCTCTCGCTCCTACTTCTACAGCGTATAAATTAACTACATAGCCATTTTTTGTTAATATAGGCTACTCTTTATCCCGAAAAAAAGGGAACGGGAACTACACGGTTAAAACCGCGGGGCACTGCTTGTATCTCATATGTGATGTTGTTGGTCAAGCCCATGCTTAGATTGCATATCACACTTGAGTAACCCATTAATTACTGAAAAAAGTGCGAAAACCACATTTATTTTCGTGTTAGGTAAATCTTTCTGACAACCGACAACTTTTCCTATAATTTGTATTTAATCTCTATTGACATTAAAACCTGGGGCAATAATAGAGGTCAAATTAGAGCGTAAAATGTAGTGCAACAATATAATTCCAGTAACATGGAATATGACACTTTTGTCTTTGTTTCTTTTGCGTTGATTCAGGCAGCTTGATTAAAATTGATTTCACTGTGGCCAAGGACGGATCCAGGAGGAGTGTCATGGCCTCCGGTCCTGACCTCCCCTCCCTGGGCTGGGTCCAGAATCTAAGTGAACCACCAAAAAGCAAGCACGCACTTTTCCCACGTTTTTGTGACTTGATCATGACTGTAACATCCTCCTCCCCTGGCCCCAAAGCTGGAACCGTCCTTGAATATGTCACAAATTACACTTTGTCTAAAATTCACTTTAAAGAAGCAGCAGCACCCGAGGGTCTATCGCCTCACTAGAACTGTCTTGGCTTTGATATTGCTCTCTCTTTTCTTTCCGCTTGAAATGATAGAGACCGCAATAGCAAAGCGATAGCTGATTTAGTTAGGCGGTAGATATGAGGTTTTTGGCGTTTAGTTCCCCTTCCCGTAATTTTCTCGTAGTGCAATATATATCCGTGTGTTATTCCAGTCTCATAAACTGTGTTTCAAATTTCATCCCAACGTTTATTTTAGTTGGTAGTGTTCTTAGCTATGTTTTTATCTAAATCGATCAACCCTTTTCAAAGTTATCAACTCTTTTGTTAGCTGCTGTTGGAATATTTGACTCGAAAATAATGGGTATTTGCTTTACAAGTGTAACCTTAAATTAGAAATGATACCATTGGGATTTTTTAATCTTACAAATATTATAAATGCAAATTTTTGTATATTTGGATGTTTGTTGCGAATCACGTCGTCACGCATTCGAACGGATCGGGCTGGAAATTGGGAACACGGTTAGATAATAGTCTGGAAGAACACATAGGCTACTTTTTATCCCAGGAAATAATGGGAACGGGAAGTACGCGGGTAACGGCTGGTCTAGTCGGGAGAACGGCGCCTGCCGATCCGGAGACCCCGGGTTCAAACCCCACACTCACCACTCTTTTCGAAGTCATGTGCGTAATGCCGCTAACTTAAAACGGTGAAGGAAAATATCGTGAGGAAACCAACATGTACATAGAATCTTACGAAGTCGTGTGTCATCCACCAACCCGCACTTGGCCAGCGTGGTGGATTATGGCCTTAACTCTCTCCTTGCGAGAGAAGGCCCCGAGTCCCAGCAGTGGGAACGTTTAGTGGGCTGTTGATGATGATGATTGATGAAGAAGTACGCGGGTAACACCGCGGGGCGCTGCTAGTAATTTAATAAATACAACCTACCTACTTATCAACAATGCTTAGTTAGCAGAAGTAAGCAAAAAGTAGCATCGGGTAACGAGTTTATAACTTACAAAACGACCGTTACTTTGTAGCAACTGTGATTACGAAAGCTGTGAATGATTATGATCAGACTGTCTGATCTGCTGTTGGCGTCTCCGTAACCTTGAGGACACCAGATTCTCTGTTCTTTGGGCGCTGATAGACACAGGCATAGACAAAATTGTGTATGCCTGTGTCTATCGGTCACACAGTGGGGATCTGGAGACAACTAGGCTCATGGAATATATAAATGAGGCGGCGGATGCGGCTCAGCAAAAGTACCCATCAGCTCAACTAGTGTTGCTGGGGGATTTTAACGGCCATCACAAGGATTGGCTGTTCCCATACCGGGACACTGAACCACGCTGGGTTGGAAACGAGAAAGCTAGCTTTATCGTTAGACCTTTTTTTTTTTTTTTTGTCTGTGGAAGGAAAATGCATTTACGCACGAATATCGGGATAGACAGTGTTGGGCTCGGCGCCAGAAGGGCACCACTACCAACTAAAAACCCACCACTAGATTTCGCCTACCATGGTGCAGTGTCAGAGTTGCGGAACCGCTTTCACACTCGCCCGCGCAACTCTGACACAACCATCCGCCCTTTCGGGCCCGCCTCGCGGGGGGTCGGAACCCCCGCATTGTGGCTCTCGGGACGCACTGGAAATCTGTGAAACAGCGCATCCCCCCCTCGGGAGGAGAATGGGCCATCAGGCAGTGCCCGATGGCCCAGGCCCTCCGAGCGGAGACGGGGTGCGAGCCCTAGTGGCTCGCCCGCGTGTCCGCTTCCTCCTACAAGGAGGAGCGAGAGGGTCAAGCTCCCTCTCTCGCTCCTCCGTCTCCCTCCGTGAGACAGTACTCTCGCAGAAGGAGACGAAAGCTTCCCATGATCTCTCATTGTCGAGCATCTTGGATAATATGGTCGGCAATGAGAGATCTGCCCCCAGGACCGCGACCAGGGAACGTCGCGTGTCCTCCTCCCCCGGGCATGCCTCCAGTGCGTGTTGCGCGGTATCTTCCACGCAACCGCACCGGTGGCACACCGGGGTCTCTTCCCTTCCGGCAACCCTACACAGATACCTCCCGAAACAACCGTGTCCCGAGAGCATCTGTGTAGTCCGGAAGGTGAGTACCCCATGTTTTCTCTGGACCCACTCAGCGAGAAGGGGCCGTATCGCCTCGAGGAGCCGTCGAGCGCCGGCCCCCCGCTGAGTGGATCCAGAGAGAATCCGCTCCCTCCACCTCTCCAGAGCGATGGCCCTGGCATCGCTGCGCCACCGCACCACCTCCTGTGGGGCAGGGCGCAGCTCGTCCTCTTGGGCTCGCACCCGGCGCCAGTAGACCGAGGATAAGACCTCGGCTTCCAGGCACCAGGGCAGCGATCCCGCAAGGACGCATGCCACTTCGTGTGAGAGTGTGCGGTAGCCTCGACACACTCTCACGGCCATCACCCTCTGGGCGCTGTGGAGGAGAGCCTCCTCCCCGCGGCCCAACCTTCTTGCCCATATGGGAGCACCGTACATCGCCATGGAGCGCACCACCGCCATGTAAAGGTGGCGGCAGTGCCCTCCACAGCCTCCCATATTGGGCAGAAGCCGGCCCAACGCCGCCGTAGTCTGCGTCAACTTGGGGGTTAGTTGACGCAGATGCGGCCCCCAGTTCCATCTGCTGTCAAGCACGACACCGAGGTATTTCAGTGTCGGCTTGACAGGGATGGTAACCCCACCCACCACGATATTGGCGCCTGCAGGTGGCGCTCGCCGAGGGCCATCATGAAAACAGATGGCCTCGGACTTGTGGAGCGCCACCTCCAGGCCCAAACTCCTTATTCTAGCCACCACGGCCGCTACACCCGCAGTGGCTAGCATCGCCGCCTGGCGAAAGGTCCCCCCCCCTTGCGGTAACTAGTGTGTCATCAGCGTAACAAATTAAGCTGATGCCACACAAGTTACCGCACCTAAGCACCCAGTCGTAGCCGAGGTTCCACAGGGGTGGCCCGAGAGCAGACCCCTGTGGAACCCCTCGTGACATGGGGCTGGACCCTTCCCCGTCCCTTCTTGGGTAGACTATCTCTCTTTCAGAGAGATAGTCCCCAAGGAGGCGCCGCAGGTACCGGGGCACTCTATGGTACCCCAGTGCCTCTTTTATGGTGATCCAGGGCAGGGAGTTGAAGGCGTTCGCTATGTCTAGCGACACCGCCAACAACACCCCGTCCCCGGATACACCCTCGTAGAGGTCGTTGACAAGACGAATAGCGTCGATTGTCGAACGACCTCTACGAAACCCGAACTGTCTCTCTGACAAGTTCGGGCCCACCCTGTCGAGGTGCTTGGCGAGGCGGGCAGCGATGATACGCTCCAAGAGCTTGCCCGCCTCGTCAAGCAGCACGATCGGACGATACCCCGAGGGTTCGTCCGCGGGCCGCCCCTCCTTCCGGAGGAGGACGAGCTTCCCCCTCTTCCATCGCCTCGGGAATCTCCCTTCGCGCATGCAGCGACTCAGGAGATCCCGGAGGCGAGGGCCGAGGGCGTCCTGAGCGAGGGCCCAAGCACGGCCGGGTATGCCATCAGGCCCCGGCGCCGTGTCCTTGGCCCTCGTTCTCAGGACGGCGGCTCCCAACTCTCCCTCGGAGACGTCGAGAAGCTCGTCCTCCTCCCCCTCCTCCTCCTCGGCGGAGTCTTCGGTCCGCGCCACCATCGCCGTGGGAGGGACAAAGTCGGTTCCCGGGCTAGCGAAGCTTTCGCCTCGCCAATAAATAGGGACGCCCCCACGGATCTCGGTCCAGTGTCTCCAGCAGCTGGTTCCACGGCTTTATCGTTAGACCTGACCCAGCTTGTCCAAGAGGCCACACGGGTACCCGACGTTGAGTCGCATACTCCTTATTGTTTAGACCTTCTGCTGACAACTGATCCAGACCGATATTCCGTGGTAGTATCTTCGCCGTTAGGCAGCTCCGACCACTGTCTGGTGAAGTCAGTGTCAATGTACCATCCGCCCGATCCAAGCCCTAGTGGCAACCGGCGGTTGTGGCGATACAAGTTAGCAGATTGGGATGAGATGCGTTCTTTTTTTGCGTCTTACCCATGGCAGTCATTGTGCTTTTCTTCTGGTGATCCTTCAACTTGCGCGGATGCTGTGACTGAAGTGATCCAAACGGCATATGGAATATGGAATATTTTATACCATACTCTGACGTTCCAGTATCCAGCAAAGCTCGCCCTTGGTTTGGTCCTCAGTGTAAAAATGCTGAAGCATTTAAGCATGGGGCTTACTTGACTTGGGTTGATCCTCGAGAGCGTAAGGGAAAGGACACACACCAGAAGAAGAAAGCGTTTAACAAGGCTGCTAAGGCATGCAAAAAGGTTCTACAGAGTGCTCGATTTGACCATATTAGTCGAATAGGGAACAAACTAGCTTCATACCCTACGGACAGCAAAGCGTTTTGGTCCCTAGCTAAGTCAGTCGAATCGAACTTCTGCCGCCCCTCACTACCTCCAATGCTAAAACCTGATAGGATGCTGGATCACACCACTATAGAGAAGGCAAACTTGTTTGCATCTCAGTTTGCGGAATCTTCGCGTCTAGATGCTGGTAGTGCGATACCTCCAACTCAACTCCTGGCAGTCCGACTGTAATGTCTGAAATACATATTCGCCAAAAGGTTTGTAAAGTGCTACGCAATCTAGACGTGAATAAAGCCAGTGGCCCGGACGGAATTCCTGTTTTTGTACTGAAGGTTTGTGCAGCCGAGTTGTCTCCAATACTAACGCGCCTGTTTAGACTTTCTCTCCAAACTGGGCAAGTGTCGAAGTCGTGGAAGCTAGCTAACGTGCAACCTGTGCCCAAAAAAGGTAGTCGTGCTGACCCTATCAACTACAGGCCCATCTCAGTCACATCCATACTCTGTAAGACTATGGAACGTGTCTTAAACCACAGGCTCCTGGCATACATAGAATCGAACGACCTCCTCAGTGACCGGCAATACGGGTCCCCGGTCCACCGGGGACATTCTAGCGTATGTCACCCACATCTGGAGTGATGCTATCGAGAAACACGGGGAAGCACTCTCCCTGGATATCTCAAGGCTTTCGACAGGGTTTGGCATGATGGCCTTATAAGCAAGCTTTCGGGCTATGGTTCGTCACCTGGGTTTATAGCGTGGATATCGGACTTCTGGAGGAATCGATCCATACGAGTCGTCATTGATGGCTGCTCGTCGGATCAAATGGCTATCAATGCCGGAATTCCTCAGGGGTCAGTACTCTCTGCGACGCTCTTCCTGCTACATATCAACGATCTGTTGAAGCCCGGTATTTTTGGGTACGCAGATGATAGCACCGTCGTAGAGAGTTATATATCTAGCGCAAGAGCCAGTGGGCAACAAACTCAGCTATTGAGAGAGAATATGATCGAGCGTTTGAACTTGGCCCTTGACGCAGTCTCTATATGGGGCGATGCCAATTTGGCCAAGTTTAACGAAGGAAAAACACAGGCGTGTCTATTCTCCGCCAAAAAGAGTCCATTCGAACTGGCTCCTACTTTTCGAGGCGTATCCGTGCCGGTTACTTACCATCTCGAGCTTTTGGGCGTTTCTTTGTCATCGACGCTCAACTTTAGCACGTTTATTGAGTCTAAGGCTAAATTAGCCGCCAAAAAACTGGGTGTCCTCTCAAAGGTGCGAAGATACTTCAATTCTGAACAGTTGCTCTCGTTATACAAAGCACAGATTCGCTCCTGTATGGAGTACTGTTCGCACCTTTGGGATGGATCGGCTAAGTATCAGCTGGAGACTCGGGAATCGATTGATAAACGTCCTAAAAGGCTCATAGGCAATAACACTCTTGTGCGTAAAAGACTTCAAAGTCTTGATCATCGCCGCAAAATTGCTAGCTTATTGGGTTTTTATCGGATACATTTCGGAGAGTGTGCAACTGATCTGCATGACCTATTACCACCTTGCCCCTTCTTCTATCGGAATTCTCGTATCTCAAAAAAGCGACATCGTTTCATGGTTGATGTTCCAAAAACACGAACGAAGATATTTGACTCTGCGTTTGTGATAAGAACGTCTAGATTGTGGAGGAATACGTTGCCTGAATGGGTTTTCCCGATAGTTACAATCTTGGTGTCTTCAAATCGAGAGTGAATCGGTTTCTTCTAGGTAAGCACGTTCCATCGTAGATCGCATCATCGCTTAACATCAGGCGAGATGGTGGTCAAGTGCGAACCTATTATAGTTAAAAAAAAGACTAGAGATAAAAAATCCTGTCTGGAAAAAGGATTATTATATTTTTAAATAGTACGATTGCCTAGTTGATTGTTATAAAAACTTCACGGTCATTTCAGAGATTGCGTTTTTACTTTTTATCTTGGAATAGTTTTCTTTCCCAGTCCGTTACTGGACAAAACAAAACTAGACCAGGCGCGGAATGGAGTTAAGTTTGCGAAATATGAGGCCCGTGTTTTTTTAAAATTAATAGTGACGAGACGATCGGAACATGTGCCTGATGGTAAGCAACATGCCTGCCACATAACAGCACAGTAACACGCAGCTATTGGAACATGAAGAGTCTAAATCATTACCTAGCACTGCACTGCGTCGTCGTCATCCGGAGATCTAAGGTGTTATATCTCTAAGCTCTGTAATTTCTCTGGTGTACGGTTCTGATTTCAGATAATCATGCAAATTAAGATCCCACTCTACACAGTGCCATTTGTTTCACACATAAATATCTGTAGCTCTGGGTATACTGACGGAATGACAGTTTTTGTCTCTGTCATTCTAAACAGAAGACCGAGAGATTTGATTCCGTGTTGAGATCAAACCGATTGCATAGAGAATCAGGGTAGGTACAGTTCAGTTCTGATTTGTGGCGCGTAGTATTTTTTTTACGCGAAGACTGCTTGGGACCACCAACTAGCCTGTTGAAAAATGTCGATTTGACTAATTGTATGAACACGCTAACCTCTTTATTTAAAACTAGCTGACCCGGCGAACTTTGTTCCGCATTAGATACGATAAATGAGAAGACTTTTGATTTCATTAAGGTCAATATTTTATTTGGATAACTAATGTCAATTCAAAAAAATCATAATGATTATTTTGGCCATGTATTTTGGTGCATGGGTTCCACTCTTTAGTGAAGCACGATCATTTGATGTTTGTCCGGGAAGCAGCAATTGACTACAAAGCCGTATCCAGAGCGGATAAACGCATGATGATCATGGAGTAGTTGCTGCAGATCTTGAAGAATTGCTCATTACATTGCTGCATTTATCTCTTGACGTCGATCAAGTTGTTCCTCCATGTTAACCATGAAGTATATTCGTAAAAAAATATGCTGTACATCTTCAAGATGAGAGACGTTGTAAATTAGATGGTTCTCTTTGACGTATCAAATCAACCATACTCAACCATAGACAAAATTACATTTAGCTGTCATTTCCGCTTTCGACGTTTTATGTCACGTCACACGCGGTCGTTGTCTGACGTCTCACGGGAACGTAATAAAAAGTGTCCTATGCCCTTCTCCTGGTTCTAAGCTACCTTCCCACCAATTTTCAGCCAAATGAATGAAATTAACGAAATGAATGAAATGAACAAAATGAACGAAATTAATGAAATGAACGAAATTAACGAAATTAATCTCAGCAATGACGTCACCACAAAATCATGACGTAACCATAAAATGACGTTTAGCTGTCATTTTTGACGTTTTATGTATGACGTCACACGGGAACGCGGTCAAACGGGATATTTGTAGTTTTCTGACGTCCCACGGGAACGTGATAAAAAGTATCCTATGTCCTTTTCCTGGTTCTAAACTACCTCCCCACCAATTTTCAGCGAAATCGGTTCAGCCGTTCTTGAGTTATAAATAGTCTAACTAACACAACTTTCTTTTATATATATAGATTAAAAAAAAAAACCTCTAGAACTAGGAACACGGATAAAAAATAAATAAATATTACACATGTTAGGTCAAGTCAACACTACATACTACATCATCATAATCAATATCTCTCTCCAATAATACGTCACTCAGCCCGATTCTTACAGATCTTCTTTTGCGACAAAGATTATTATCTATCAGTAAGGGCAGTTCCATCTTGTCGATAACTCAAATTTTGTCAGTTTGAGTGGCAGTGTTAAAGTTCGTCAGTCACTAAAATAATCGCTGTAATAATTTGGGAAATCAAACATTTGTCTACTGTTAATTAAATTTATCTGTCTTTTGTGGTAGCAGCAGTAATATCAATAAGATACAAGTTTGTTATGATGTTACTAATTAGATTATTGTACCGTTAATGGGGTATGATATATTTATACTGTCACGTTGTTGAGTTCACGATGTCCTATTTAGATAACGTGGGAAACATAATTTACATGTTATATTATTTAGTTTACGTCTATGTACTATTAATTTTAAGATGTAAGTATGATTTATGAATTCCTACTAATATTATAAATAAGATGGTTTGGATGTTTGTTGCACAGTCGAGATCGGATTGAAATTTGGGCTCCGCGGTCGGTAGTGTAACGCACGTTACCGTTCCTGTTATTTTCCCGTCATAAAAATAATCTATGTGCAATTCCAGGCTAGGATCTAATTGTGTTTCAAATTTCAATCATATCTGTGCAGACGATCCGACGTGATTGAGCAACAAACACCTAAACATCCAAACATTGATATTTATAGTATCAAAAAGATTGAAACGCCAATTAACGAAGTAATTATATCATTGTTTAGTTATAAATTATTGAGACTATTAATCGAAATAAAACTGTCCTATCTCTCAACTTGAACCAAATTACACATAAATGCAGCTTTCGTGAGTATTGTTTTGGTGAAAACATCACTGAGAACATACATCATGACGCTGGATTTTTCTATAATAATATAGATAGTAACTCTTTAATGTGACGCAAACAAATTAAAATATTACACAGAAATACTTATTAACTAGTGCCACAAGATTAAGATAGTTGTGTTTGTTCTGACAGCCGAACATGTACCGGCTGATGCAGATGAGCAGCCAGCTGATCCCGATCGCGTCGATGTACGACCACCTGTTCGACAGCAGCCGCAAGGAGAACCGAGTCGAGTTCGTGTCCGACTTCCCGGACGGAAACGACGCGGAAGTTGTGAGCGCTTTACAGGTACCTATCCTATCTATTGTCCTTGGAATAGTGGAATAATTTGACAGCGTCTGACTGGCCATACAGTCGAGGTGTCGTTTGCCAGCCGGGCACCAGTCTACGCGGGCCCCCACGGGCCTGGCTTGCGGGACATGCGGCAACCACAGGGTAAGGTCTCAGGCCCCTGTCTAGTGATCCCGAGCCTTTTCGAGCCAGTCTGACCGACCCTGATCCTTCGAACAGTAGAACTGTATCGGCTGATGCAGTTGAGCAACCAGCTGATCCCGATCGCGTCGATGTATGGCCAGTTCGGCAGCAGCTTCAAGGAGAACCGAGCTGTCCGACTTCCCGGACGGAAACGACGCGGAAGTTGTGAGCGCTTTAAAGGTACCTATCACACATTTTTGACGTGACAACGTTCAAATAAATCGATGAACGCCGACTGCACGAAAAAGTGTCCCGTTACGCTCATTGTACGCTTGCGCCGCATCTATCCCTATTCCACTCGATTGCATTGTATGCAATCATCTCATCAATGTGTTGTTACGACTAAGGGTGAACCCAGCCCAGGGGAAACGAAAAGGAGAAATGAAACTGAGACTAAACGGAAGTCACGCGTAAAAACTGCCCGTGACCAGTGTTACCAACTTTATCTTTCAGATGATCGTATCATAAGTAATAAGATTAAGTAATTTATTATTCCAATTATTATTATTATAATCAATTATAATAATAATCAATTATTATTATAATTGATTATTCCAGAGAAATTACAGGGCTTAGAGACATAATATCTTAGATCTCTGGGTGACGAGCGCAGTGCAGTGCTAGGTAATGATTTGGACTATCATGTTTCAATAGCTGCGTGTTACTGTGCTGTTATGTGGCAGGCATGTTGCTTACCATCAGGCACATGACCTGCTCGTCTCGTCACTCTATGCAATAAAAAAAAATAAAAAAAATATATATATTTTCTGTGCAAATTGTGTTGCTTTTATATTATCCGAAAGAACTTCGTTCCTACTTGGTGTCCCATGACACCACATTTCTTTTTTAGTGGAGAATTACCACTCCTTTGCCAATTATTCCATAGACAAGCAGACGAACTCTTCTAGAGTCCTACCACTACGTAGCTTAGGCTCTCCGCCGTTTACAGTAGCTCAAACTTTTGTTACTTATGTAGTATAGATAGACTATCTTAGGCCATACTGCCATACGTCCCTTTACAAACGCGTAGCTTAGTAATTTTCGGAAGCTTTTTTGAGTTCCAGTATAGTTTTGATTTGAATAATACATAGTTGTGTATTTTTTTTTCAGATTCATCCACAAGGTTGGAGTGCACTGAGTAGAAATATAAGTCATGATGACAGATCAGAGGTTAGTCTTAGCATGTACCCACTAAATTACCATTTGTAAACACTAGCGGAGCCCCGCGCCCCCGCGGTTTTGGGTGGGGTTTTAGCGACGCGTAGTTCTCTATCCTGTTATTTTTTCGTGATAAAGCCTATGTATTCTCCCAGATTATAATCTAATTGTGTTGCAGATTTCAACGCGATCCGTTCATACGTTGGACGTAATTGACCAAAAAACTAAAGATATGAACATCCAAACATTGCCATTATAATATTAGTAGCATTATATCAGTAACCTGGCTTTCATAGTACAAGCTTTTGTGCAAGTTGTATGTGAAATGTCCACCAATATTAACTTGGATTTTGGCGCGGAACCCATATGGGTTCGGTCGATACTTCACAGTGTATGAAAAAAAATAACTACCCTCAAAAGTTTTGAGGGTAGATTTGACAAAACAAATCATAAGTGATCCACTATAAATTTCGCGGCAAAATTGTTGATCAAGAAGTTAGTACTATTTTGAGCCAATCGTTCATATTATGCCGTTGTCTCATCAAAATCACGTTGTTGTGTTTGTGTCGCAGTGGACGTGTATCCACGACATCCAGCCACTGGACGACAGCAGCAGTAAGAGTGTGCGCGACACCGTGGGCAAGGCCGCGCGCCGCTCACCCCGCCGCGCGCCCTCGCCCCGCCGGCGTCTGCGCCCGCGCCTGCGGCCCTACCGCGCGCCGCGCCCGCAACACGCCGCGCCGCCGCCCAGGAGGTAATACTAGACGCTCGCTAAGACGGGGTTCTGCAAAATTCAACCCCTAAGAGGATGAAACAAGAGATGGACGGTTGTATGAAGATTTCATAATATTCAAAGTTAAAAGAATAAAATCCACGAAACCTATTTGAATTTTAGAAATAGTGTAATACTCGTATACTTTCAATCCCACAATGTGAGTCAGCTCCCGTGACTTCGTGAGAGAGTGTGGTATAGCGTCCAGCTTGTCATATTGCAAGAATGTCTCTCTCCTCGCGTGTTGATGAGTTCAAATTATTTCTGACATACACCAGGTAACGTAAGTATACCACGCTCTTTGAAATATGGTCTGACGGATGTGCTTTGCGACACGGGTATAGTTCGGTGCCGTACTGTAAAGCTTTGGTCTGGTGATCATGACGCACAACGCTGCGGTATGCGCCGCGACGCAGCGTCACGACGCAGCATTTAACGTCCCTGCGGAGAGGTGGTCAGTTGATTTTGCCGCAGCTACCAAGGTAGACGTGAACATGAACAATTTTTCTGTAATTTTTTATCAAACTTGTAAATTTCTATCAAACTTTTATGTTTTTTGTCTTTATTTTTATATAAAGAAGGATAGTTGCGAACTAATTCTATTAAATTGTCTTCGAAAAATTCCATATTGGCCCGTGACGCACACCGCAGCGTTGAACCGAGAATGACGCCGCGCTGTGCAGTGGGGAGTACACCTCCCCACTTCACCGCGCTTGCCCCTCGCCGCTGACGCATGCTGCGACGGAACAAGAGACCATTCTCGACGTTTTTCAAATGATTGAGTGTCCGGCGACGCATACCGCATACCGCAGCGTTGTGCGTCATGATCACCAGACCAAAGCTTAACCGGGAATGCACTGCGGCAAAGTAACACGCATGAGGCACATCCGAAGACACCACTAGGTATATCCGTCTTAGTGCAAAGCACGCACTGCTTACTTAAGCACACATCTTGTCAATGTGGTGTTTCCATGTCATGCAGCAGTCAATCTCGAACCCTAGAAATGTTGTTTTCTGTACCTGCTCAAGCCGGACACCGTTAAGCACGACTTTTAGCGATTTTGTATAGTGGCCCGACAGACAAAAGTGAATAAAATGCGCGGCAGCCGCGCCACAGCAGCGGATGCCCGCGACTTGCTTACAATTACGTGTCATACACGTAATTATCAGCAAGTCGCGCGGCTGTATTTGTAATGAGAAGGCATCCCACTGCTGTCGCGCGGCTGCCGCGCCGGTTGCGCCCTAATGTGAAGGCGCCCTTATAGCTATACCGCGACGCGAACTGGCGCTCATAAAATTCTAAAATGTCAAGGTGCCTATCGCGGTCTCCGGTCTCGGCACGAACCGCCGCTTTAACGGATCTCTTATCTTAGCGGCTCTCGTATTTCTCGCTTGCACACAAAACTGCTAACACGAAACTCATTGATCCAGTATTGTTCCTAAACTAGTGTTGTATTATAGTGCCTATGTAGACTACATTAGTGTTTATATCGTTGGTCAGGGTGGCGGCGGTGGAGGAGGACAGCGGCTCGCGGTCGTCGAGCTCGGAGCGCGAGCAGCCGCTGGTCGTCGCGGGGCCGTCGCGCGTGCGCGCCGCGCCGCCCGACCCGCCGCTCCGGACCACGCCCCCGGTAACTATACACCGACAGACTAACACGCTTTTCTAATGAATCTATAGAAAAGCCTATTACAACATATTCGTCATCTATAACAGGATTAACAGGGGTCGGCAACGTTTTGGGAGCCCATGGGCCACATGGTGAAAAAAGTAGATAAAAGCGGGCCGCGCTCTTAAAAGTTTTGATTTATTTGCACCATGTATATACTTTGATCGAAGTTTTAGTAATGGTGTATTTATGACGTACTAAAAAAAGCCTACTCATCAGATCGAGTTCAAAAAAATTTTCGTTGGTATAGATAGTGCAATCCACGAAGCCGCGCCCCACCAATTTTGTTTTCCACCAATCACGTTTGCTCCGAGCGTCAGTCGCGAACCATTCACCAGTCATTGTAGTGTGCGTGTGCATTCATATGTAATTAGTGTGTACCGATAACACTCAAACATTGACGGAAGCTTGCACACATATACTATAAACGGTTAAGAGGAATAGTGGGGCGCGTCTTCGTGGATTGCACTATCTGTAGTTTGTACATCATATATTTTTTTTAGTTTTTTCATTCTCTTACTTTAGAAGTTAGAGGGGGGGGCACATTTTACCACTTTGGAAGTGTCTCTCGCGCAGATTATTCAATGTAGACAAAAATTATATTAGAAACCTCAACATCATCTTGGAAGACCTATCGATAGACACCCCACACGTGTAGGTTTCAAGAAAAAAAAATTTTGAGTTTCAGTTCTCAGTATATGGGGGGCAACCATTTTTTTTTTTTTTTTGTAATAATCTTAATGCGGTTCACAGAATACATCTACTTACCAAGTTTCAACAGTGTAGTTCTCATAGATTCGGCAAAAAGTGGCTGTGACATACGGACGGACAGACAGACAGACATGACGAATTTATAAGGGTTTTTACGTTTTACGGAACCCTAAAAAGAATGCTTTTGGGATATGAATATTGATTACAACATGAGTTGTTTGTTGATATATATATTTTTTTTTAAATAAAGGGCCACGAGACGAGCATGACATGCGCCTGATGGTAAGCAACATGCCTGCCACATAACATCACAGTGACATGCACCTATTGGAACATAAAGAGTTCAAATCATTACCTAGCACTGCACTGCGCTCGTCACCCAGAGATCTAAGATGTTATATCTTTAAGCCCATAGCCCAGTAATTTCTCTGGAAATATTACCCTTCAAACCGATATATACAGAACATGCCCTTAAATGGATGCAGGCTGATTGATTACCATTACTCCTATATGTATATACTAGCAGCGCCCCGCGGTGTTACCCGCGAAGTTTCCGTTCCCGTTGTTTTTCCGGGATAAAAAGTAGCTTATGTGAACACATATTTCAGACTATAATCTATTTGTGTTCCAAACTTCAGCCCGAACCGTTCATACATTAGGACGTGATTGAGCAACAAACATCCATACATTGACATTTATAATATAAGTAGGGTAAAAATAAGTGTTTGTCTGTATGTCCTTTATAGAATCGCAATCTATGCATTTGATCATGTGATGATCTTTAGCAAAGTTGTCGTGCATGAGCCAAAGGTTTCTGAGTTGGTACGACCAATTTTCAACAGGTGGCGTATCAACGCGCGCAGGGTACAGCTTAGTCTATACTAATATTATAAAAAAGTAAAGTTTATGTGTTTGTTAAATTGTAAGTTGTAATCTCAGGATCTAATGAACCAATTTTAAAAATTCTTTCACCAATAGAAAGCCACATTATTGAAACTCAGGTCCAATATAGTTTGCAGCAAATCTGATTACACAGGTACCTTAGGGTAAAAATAATGTTTCATAAAAGTGCTCGCGGATGTTTGGCCGCTATAGGAAATGGCGCCACTAGTCCATTTAAGAAAAACCCAAAAAAACTTTAAATGGCCATAACTCAGCTCCGATATGACTTACAGCGAATCTGATTAAAGGAATACAATTGTCGTAAGCTAGTGTTTAAAAAAGTGACAACAGATCTTCGGGCGCTAACGGAAATGGCGCCCATATATAAATAAAACATATTTAAAAATACCAAAAAAAAAACTTTGAAAGGCCATAACTCAGCTCCGATATTACTTACAGCAAATCTGATTGCACAGATAGCATCAGGGTATTTTATTGTTACAAGAAAGTTATAACGGATCGATGGCCGCTAAAATAAAAAAACGACGCCACTTGTCCATACAAAAAATACATAACTTTGACAGGCCATAACTTAGCTCCGATATGACTTAGAGCAAATCCGATTGCATATATAGCATCAGGGAATTTTATTGTTACACGAAAGTGATAACGGATCTCTGACCGCTAAAAAACAACGACGCCAACTTTACCCAAACCCCTTTATTACTATAATCCTTTCATTATCATTACTCTTTTATAAATAAACTAGCTGACCCCGCAAACGTTGTTTTGCCATATAAATTATTACATGGTGTTATAATTTATATGGCATATTATATGGCAAACTATTACATGATGACAAAAAAGACGATAATTGATCAGTTATCGAGCGGGATAAAAATTAAATTACTAAAATGGCTATTAAAAAATAGGGGTTGGTGATAAAAGGGTAAAAATTTGGGGTTGTATGTATTTTTTATTTTTTTATTTTTTAACGAGGCAGTGAATTATGGAGAGTTAGTCTATTGATAGATAGATAGATATACACTTTATTGACACACCAAAAGAATAGGATACACAATTTACAATAAACCTTAAAAACTATCATGCCGAAGATGATTGAATAAATAATTTATTGAAAGCTAGTTTTGTGTTGATAGTGTAGTTGACAGGCTGTCTCTGTCCTCAGGGGTACTTGCGTGTGCGCGGCGATCGCGTGGACCGCGTGGAGGCGAGCGGCGCGGGCCCGTCACAGCCGCACAGCGTCATCATCGCCAACGCGGCCGCTGATGCGGCTGTCTCCAGGCTCGGCCGGGTAACTATGCAGCTTCACTTGTCATTACTATGCCGCAGCCGCACAGCGTCATCATCGCGAATGCAGCCGTGTCCAGGCTCGGCCGGGTAACTATGCAGCTTCACTTGTCATTACTACGTCGCAGCCGCACAGCGTCATCATCGCGAATGCAGCCGTGTCAAGGCTCGGCCGGGTAACTATGCAGCTTCACTTGTCATTACTACGTCGCAACCGCACAGCGTCATCATCGCGAATGCAGCCGTGTCAAGGCTCGGCCGGGTAACTATGCAGCTTCACTTGTCATTACTACGTCGCAACCGCACAGCGTCATCATCGCGAATGCAGCCGTGTCAAGGCTCGGCCGGGTAACTATGCAGCTTCACTTGTCATTACTACGTCGCAGCCGCACAGCGTCATCATCGCGAATGCAGCCGTGTCAAGGCTCGGCCGGGTAACTATGCAGCTTCACTTGTCATTACTACGTCGCAACCGCACAGCGTCATCATCGCGAATGCAGCCGTGTCCAGGCTCGGCCGGGTAACTATGCAGCTTCACTTGTCATTACTACGTCGCAGCCGCACAGCGTCATCATCGCGAATGCAGCCGTGTCAAGGCTCGGCCGGGTAACTATGCAGCTTCACTTATCATTACTACGTCGCAGCCGCACAGCGTCATCATCGCCAACGCGGCCGTCTCCAGGCTCGGCCGCTTCAGCTACTACTATAACAGAATAGGTATTTTTTCTGTTCCATCCGCGCATATTCGGACCCCGTTTTTGTCGCGGAATAAAAAGTAGCATGTGTGAAGGCACGGTCCGAAAGGGCAGGTTACAGTAGATATGACCCTCAGCCAACCAGACAAATCCCTTCCGTTCCCTTAGTTTTCCCTTGATAAAAATTAACAAATATACTAGACTACAGGCCCGTGAACAAAATTTACGTAGTAAATGAACCACCAGGATCCCTATGTAGGATGATAGAAGGGTAGGTATATAGGGATGTATAGGGTTATTTCGCAATGCCGTACAAAAATCATGCGACAAGGAAAAGTGATCGTGGGTTGCAACCCCCCCTCTTCGACTGTACTCAGACAGCTTACAAGTGACGGCATATTGCTGAATCTTATTACTTCGTACCCTTTTATCATCCTACATAGGTCTCCTGGTGGTTCATTTACTACGTAAATTTTGTTCACGGGCCTTTAGTCTATACTACATACAAACTTTGATGTTTTTTTGTTGTAATATTATTAGATCTCTATAATACATGTGTATTAGTTTCATCTTAAATTAGTTTTAATAATTTCCAGGGTATTCAGAACGACGTGTGGGAAGCGTCGATCACTCTGAAGCAACACAGATTGTTACAAGAAATTTATAGTAGGTGAGTACTGCTTCGTTTGGGAAACCAGTAACTAGCAGTAACTAGCCGGCGTAATTTTTGTACAAGAGTAAAAGTTAAAAAACGAAATTGTAGGTCTGAACACGCTCTACAAGTTTGGTAATAGACATTTTTTCTTCGATACACAGGTATCAGATCAGGTATCAGATAGGAAAAGAGAAAATGCCGAAAAAAAATTAGGTACCAAAATTTTTGCTTTTTTATCAATATCTCAATAAATATAAGTGATAGGTGAAAAATGTTTAGAACCTAAATGTAGAGCGTGGAAAAAGTACTTCATCAAAATTTTCGTATGTCAACGTAGAGCCGAGTTATGGAGTTATTTAAAAAAACTGAATTTAACCCTTTTTTTCAAGAAGGCGGAAATGCACAAAGGGAATCTTGGTCAACAATTTGAACTTAAGCTTTTCTGTATATAAATAAATGTAATATCTATGAATAATTGTTCTCAATTTCGCCATTTTGGCTGATTTCGCTCAATTTTGGTGACAATGTTGTATATTGTAAAATAAATAATTCATAATTTATTTTCTCCGAAAAATACTAGAACCGGCTTTAATTTCGAACTACTTACCTCTAAATTTGGACACTCGACCAAATTTCATAAGAATCTATCTCAGGAACTATTGGATCGATTTCAAAACTTCTTTCACCGTTGTGTAACTACGTGATCTATGAGTGCTTTAAGAGGTGTACCTTTATATCGCACTCTCTTGTGACTTGACCACTTTATTTATTTATCTCCGCGTCTCCCCTGGCCTTGTATCACCAGCGAAGTCGGGACGCACAGCTAGATAAATAATTATTTCCATCGTGATTAAGTCCTATGTAATGTTTACAATGTACAATATTTGCATTCTGAACGGGCCTGCTTGTGTATTACGGTGCAGGGGTCAGGTGCGGCCGAACTTCAACATGCAGCGGATAACAGGCGTGAACACCGGGATCACGCCGCCGCAGCGCACCACGCCGCCGTGCAACCACTCGCCGGTACACACGAGGTATGTCGATACGTGATGCATTTACATTTATACAAGGATATCTATTTATATAGTCACAAGACGTTGCGTTGGCGTAATTGTGCTCACCGAACATATCTCATTTACATAACACAACCGAATAGAAGCCAGAAATCAATAGAAGATGAAGAATCAGATGACATGTAATATGATACAACTGATTAAAAGCTAAAAATGAAGAGAAGAAGACTTTTTTATCAGCTGACTATTATTTCTATCATTGTATAAATTCAGACAATAGAAACTGTTTTGCCAGACATATTGCATGCCTCTCGAAGATGCCAGTTTGTATGGGTCAACTTTTAAAATGTTTTGTAATATCTTATCTTACCTGCAAATGGCGATAAAGATATTTGTATAGTTTAGAGTGGCTGGATGAGCAGGATATGACCCTGATGCCAAACTACATGCTTGCCCATAGCAGCACAGTATCACGCAGCTATTGGAATAAGAAGCTAAATAATCTCATAAATCTCTAGTAAATTTTGTCAGGTTGGCATCGTCCCATACAGAGATCATAAGGCCATACAAAGATCAAGGACCAAGTTTAGATGCTCATTGCTCAATGGTATTCTCTTTGACTGAGATTGAGTTTGTCACCCACTGGCTCCTGCGCTAGATATGCAACTCTTACAACTGTATTATCATGTGCGTACCGAAAATTATAAAGCACGAGCGGCCCGTTCCGGCTTTGCTCGGATAATAACCTAGATACCAACTGCAGCACCATCTGCCGGGCTGATTTGTGAATCTAAACCATCGAGGGCCCTGCCCAAACGCATACAGAAAAACTCATTCAAATCGGTTCAGCCGTTTAAGAGGAGTTCACTGACAACGAAAAGTGGCATTGATTTTTATATATATAGATCTCATGTCTCTGGGTGACGACCGCAATGCAGTACTGGGTAATGATTTGTACTCTTAATGTTACAATAACTGCGTGCCTCTATAATGTTATGGGCAGGCGTATTGTGTACTATCTGGGGCATATCCTGCTGTGTATACTATAAAAAAGTACAAATTAACTGTGATTCCATTTTGTTCATAGGCCGTCGACGTCTGGGCAGTCGCCGCGAGATAGTATGAGTGAGGAAGCGCGCTCCGCGTGCCGACACTATATCCGACAGAACCGTGACCGGCTGCTATACTATATAGAGGAGACCAACGAGGGCAAGGGGTTCATCAAGGTGAGCTCACACAATCACTACCCCTTCTAGCTAGCCTCTTCTGAACTAGCGTCTTCACCCGCTAGTTGCCCTTCTAGCTAGCTTCTTCTGAACTAGCGTCTTCACCCGCTGGTCGGAGACAGGTGGCACTACTGCCGTGCGGTCTTAAGCATACACAAAAAAGGGATGTTATAAGTTTGACGTCGATGTCTGTCCGTGTCTCTGTGGCACCGTAGCGGTCAAACAGATGGATGCGTTTTTTTTTTTGTAATTTGTAATTTCATTTCCGTGCGGTGGTTCTTAGCTATGTTGGACTCATATTGATTCAAGATGGCCGCCTCCACAAAATGGCGGGCAAAATATTTCTTCACAACCTACCTCAATATGGGTATCAAATGAAGGGACTTGCTTAGTAGAATACTAATACACTATGACAAATTTCAAATCCAAGATGCCCGCCACCTCAAAATGGTGAATTACATTATTTTTTTCCACTACTACCTCAACATGGGTATCAAATGAAAGGGCTAACTAGTAGACTATACACTATGACAAATTTCAAATCCAAGATGGCCGCCACCTCAAAATGGCGAAATACATTCCTTTTTTCACTACTCCCTAAATACGGGTATCAAATGAAAGGGTGTTACTAGTTGAATGTTGCAAATCCGAGGTAATCGGGGGTAAATCAAAATTTTTAATTTTATTCTTGTAATTACCCAGGAGCTGTGCTACTCATCGGACGGGCGCATAGTCTGTTCTCCGTTCGGCCGCGGCATGCGCTTGCTAGCTCTGAACGACAACTGCAGCGAGCTGAACCACTGCGTGTCGGAGCACGCGCACCCACGCCCCATGGCCGAGGTGGGCGCCAGCCTGGGCCACCACCAGGACCTGGTGGTGAGCTCGCGGTTCAGCCCGCGGTACCACCTGCTCGTCACCGGCTGCCTGGAGGGCAGGGTGGTCTGGTACCAGCCGCACAGTGGGGAGATGTGAACTTGATACTAAATTAAATTTATTAGTTTTGTGCATTTCTGTTTTTTAATTTTTAATACGGGCCTTTCATGGTTGTTTAGGGTTTTCAGTTAGATAATTCAGTAATAAGTAGTATTGGTCAGTGACTTCAACCGCGTAGAGTTTAGAAATGACCTACGGTGGAATCCCCGCGGGTCGCCTGGGTGTTGGAGATGGTCTCTCATGTGGACAATTCAAAGAGGTTACATTTTATCTCTAATAAAGCCCGTATTTTATCAAGATATGAAACAGTTATATTTGTGTAACATTTTATTTCAATATATCAGCTCCTCTCTAGTTTGTTCCCAGTGAACTCTTCACCAAGTCATTTCGAAAGTTGGCATTTATACGTAATGTTGTCCTGATATTAATAGTGAAGAAGCCCATTTAACAGAATGGAATAACAATGAAGGATGCAGGCAAACAAAAAATACTATTCTGGAAGCATCTAAAAAACTTGCCCGCAACCTCATCAGACTAAACAGGGACGAAATTCGTAAAGTTAAGAGGTCTGTATAATAACTGGTCACTGTCCCCTAAATAAGCACCTATATACCATAGGTGTAACAGAGAGTCCCTTATGCAGAGGATGCATGGAGGAAGAAGAAACGCCACAGCATGTACTTATGGAGTGCAGCAGCGTGGCAGATCAACGGGCAGAATTTCTCCAATCTCCGTCGTCTGTTCCACATGCCTATCGCAACCTTAACAGGATGCTTGCCTTCTGGGACGACCTGGACTGGTTAGAGTAGAAAAGGGAAGTATGAGTCACGCACAATGGCCCAATAAAGAGGCTAGGTGCGGAAAAGGCTTCGCCAAACTAACTAACTTACGTAATGTTGTCCAACATGTCAATATCCGAGTGAAGCCAGAACGGGCCGCTAGTACCTTTGTAATTTGAGTCCAAAAATAAAATCATCATATAAACAGTTTATAATTGTATATAATAACTCAATACTACTACAGTTGATAAAAATCTCAGTAAAAAATTTGGTGATCCAGTTTACATTGATTTTCTATTATATTAGGTATATATACTAAATAATGTGCAATGTTCAAACATGGCCACCTTCTTTGAGCTTGGCGATGAGGGTGTCTACGTCAGGGAGGATGGAGCCACCCTGCCTGGTCGGAGGGTCCTCCACTGACACCACCTTGATTCGAGGGGAAATGTCCACACCGAGGTCCTTCACTGATACCTTCTTCAAGGGCTTCTTTTTTGCTTTCTGGAAATTGATAAAACTTATTTGAATGGGCTGAGAAAAGAATCTGATCAAATATTTAGTTTAATAATATCAGACAGCCTAAAAAATCATTTTGAACTCCAAGAACTACACTTTGTGATTTACACAAAAAATATTTTGTGTGACATTTAGTGACTTTTTTCAATAATACTATTTTATCTTAAAACTGAATTTATTTTTTTACTATTACAAGAGAAACATAATTTTGACTATCCAATCTTTGCATATCCAATGATGTAGGTACTAACCATGATGTTGGGCAGGGTGGCGTACCGCGGCTCGTTGAGACGCAGGTCGGCGCTCAGGACCGCTGGGAGCTTAATCTTGATCACCTCGAGGCCGCCGTCGATTTCACGCGTCACGGTCAAGCCCGAGTCTGACTTCTCCACCTGGACATTGGAATAGAAAAATTTTGTTCAAATTAAAAAGTTACTATTTCCCTATAACTAAGACCCATTTTCATCTAGCAGTGTGATCTTGTAAAATGATATACCATATGACCAGTTCAAAGGTTTCAGGAGAAAATGGACCAAATATTATTTACTATGTCTTTTTATTTATTTATTTATTTATTTAATTAGGCGTACATAACAGATTACAGTTAATGTTAAATAACAGATAAATTATAATATTGTGATGTTCTAAACTGTTATCCAAAGCATGCACACACAACTTAACTAGAATATTGAGGCAGTCACTAAATTAAATACATACAATATAAATCAATAACTTTAACTTAACTCATACCTACATGCAACTAAACTATAACATAACTAAAATATGTAAACGCAACCAAGAAATACTTTATAATTTGAAAACTTTATAATAATGAAAATCGACTTTAGCGAACATATGGCGTAAATACTATCTTCCTAAGTTCATTTTTAAATTTATACATTTTGTTATGAAATACATCAATTGTGTCGTGGTATTTTTTATGAATTTCGTTATATTGGCGACACATTCTCACTATAGGGTTATAAAATGACGTATTATTGGTGTAAACCTGCAACGAAAAAATCCTAGCATGATAGTCGCGGGCTCTAGGGGTGATGTTAATGTTGATACTGGAGAGAAGAGTGGGGGAGTCTATATGAGCATGCAATATCTTAAAGAGGCAGACAAATTCATTATAAGCACGTCTAGATTCAAGAGTTTGCATTTTAAATTTAGCAAGTTTGTCGGGATAAGATTGCAATTGGCGCCGCAGCCCCTGCCTGTAGCACAGTATGGTTAATCACTTGCTCACAGTGTGAACAATCCCTTCTTCATGTTTGTTGCGCTGTCATTTACTATTTTTTCCTAAACATAACTATGAGATAAGACTTACGAATCCATTTTACATTAAAAACAGATTTGTTAGATATTCCGTAAAGCGGGTATTACAGTTGTTGAGAGGTATACCAAAGCCCTATATTATTATGGTAATTTTGTATGCTGGTGAACTTCGATGTGTGGGCTGTGTACACCAGTCGGAAAGGAGTGACATGCAGGTTAGTATATAGGATGTTCACTAGGTACTATACTATAATGAGTATAACATCAATAGCTATATTACCTTTGAGGCAAACGTGCCCTGTGGCCAGTCTAGAAGTGCAGCTGTCATTTGTGCGGTTTGGTTGGAGTCATCATCAATGGCCTGAAATTGATATTATTGATTAGTCTTGCATTTTTATCTATACTAATATTATAAAGCTGAAGAGTTTGTTTGTTTGTTTGAACGCAAGGATCTCTGGAACTACTGATCCGAATTGAACAATTCTTTCTTTGTAGGATAGTCCATTTATCGAGGAAGGCTATAGGCTATTTAACATTACGCTACTATCAACAGGAGCGGAGCATGACTGGAAAATGTAACAAAAACGGGAAAAAATATTGCTTTTTGAGAGCTTTCGTTGCGTGACAGCATATGTCATTATGTCATAATATGTTAAAGGTTGCGTTATTAGAACCTAAAGTATGTAACCGAATTTGTTCAAAATTTGAATTGGTACAACCAATTTTCGATAGATGGCGTAGCAGCGCACGCGCGTTCAGCTAGTTGTAATATAAAACAAAAAACAATACAGAAAACCAGTGATTAAACTCAAAATTGAAAACATTTTAAGTACAAAAAGCTATAGTTCTGGTACATATTAGGGTAACTAGTTAAACTTTTTTTTGTTTTAAGATATCTATTCTATGACAGTCTGTCTCAATGGCTTCTACTGCAAAAGTCATCATACTACTTTTAAGCTTAGATTATTTTGTTGACAAAAAAAAAATGGTTGTCTGTAAAGTCGGTTTACTGACGATAGTTGAACATGGCAACGTCTTAAGAAAATACTGATTGTGTTAAGCGACATCTCTGGGTACATCATTGTACTAGCACAAGTTCTTAACTTCATATCGTCGCTTTTCTAAAACATGGACAGACTTCTTGAACGTAATACACATTTCACTCACTAGATGGTGCGAAAAGTAATAAGGCGAGGTAACGGTGGTAAATATTATCTATTCTATGGCGGTAACGTTACATGACGTCATGTTTAGCGGGCGTGCAGTCGGCTTCATCGAATTATAAGACGTTATCACATCAAAAAAACAAATACAACATTCTTATCCATCTTTCTCAAAGAAATTTGTAAATAAATTACACAAACTACTCATTTGAGTATTTACATCTTGAAATTAAATACAGTGTTTATCACAATGGATACAGTAGCTGATACATAAACATAGTTGGTGTGACCTACAGCAGGGTCTTGTGAATTACTCACACGGAAGAATAAATTAGCTTATAGCAAAAAGTAATAATAATTTGCAAGTTTATAAAACTGACAGAGGTGGGCAACCTAATGTTAACAAACATGGACTCCATTACTATGAATTACTAATCAGTACTTACATCTATACTAATAATGCCACTACAAACATTTTAGATTAAACTAGTCAACATAGAAATATTTTTTTTAAGTTTTTTTTCCAGTAGACAGTGTTGGCTAGACAAGATGAGCTTTTTTTACTGTTTTACACAGATACAAAAGGGATTAATAAAATTATATCTCTCTATCATGAGGTTTTAGGACATGGTTTGTGTAAAACTGAGATACTGATGGAAAGAATATATTATATTTGTACTGTGTCTGGGTGCTTTCTATGTATTTAAAATATATAAGTCTTATATCAGGTAGCCGTCTTCCATAGTACAAACTTTGCTTAGTTTTTTCACACACAACACCATCTGAATGGGTTCAGATGTCCAACAATATCTATTTATTTATATGCAGTAGATATTAGCACTGATCTTAGTACTGCTGCTGGTGATGGGATTATCCAAGACCAAGGCAACTAATTTAGATGTAAGTTATGAAAACATGATATTCAAACCTGTTTGCCAACAATGACAATGTCGGCTTTCTCATCCTGCGACAACTTGGCAAGAATCTTAGCCACATGTAGTGGCTGTAGAGTCTCATACTCGGCTCCAGCAACCTCCACATGGATGGCACGGTCTGCACCCATTGCCAAAGCTGTTCTCAGGGTTTCCTGCAAAAGTAAAATTGTTAAAATTTTCAGAATAACAAAAAACTTTCTAAAGGTACAAGTTTGCGCTGAGACCGCGACGCGAGATCGCGACACGAGACCGCGACAGGCACTTGACACTATGGAATTGTATGGACGCCAGTTCGCGCCGAGACCGCGACAGGAGACCGACACAGGTCGCGGTCGCGGTCTCGGCGCGAACTGACGCTCATACAACTCCATAGTGTCAAGTGCCTGTCGCGGCCTCCGGCCGCGGTCTCGTGTCGCGGTCTCCGCGCGAACTTGTACCTTTAGACTATATACTAAGATTTCAGTTTATTACTTTAAATAATTAACATTATTATTTTTCAGTGCTTTCAATTATATTTTTCACTATTTTTATTATTAGTTCATAATCTATATATATGGAATAAATAGATAATCCATGGATTTTGTTAAATAGATCTGAAAAATGAGTCCTCATGTTATTATGTTTGACACACAATATTTGAAATGCCCATAATGAATTGAAGAAAAATAAAAGTTCTTTTGTGAAAATAAATTGCTTTTGATGTAATAATTTAAAAAAAATTTTTTTTAGTTGCATTAGTTATAGAATTAAAACAATTGTAAAATAAAGACCAGTTCACACATTATCAGATTAAAATTAGAATGATTAATAAATATACACAACTAGGTACTTACTATAATAATATCACATAGCAATCTCAGTACAAATATTGACATTAGTAAAACATACAATTTTATAGAGATATTATGTAGTCACAGAAATAAATCATTCAAAATGCTGGGCCCATTACAAGGTTTTCTCATTCATGATATGTTATAGATAGGTAAGTCAAGTAACCCTATTTATACCTGAGACTGGGCTGGGCCACAAGAAACAGCAATAACCTCACTGGCCAGCTTTTTCTCCTTCATTCTGACAGCCTCTTCAACGGCGATCTCATCAAAAGGATTCATTGAGTGCTTCACCCCATCAGTAACCACTCCACTTTTGTCTGGCTTGACACGGATCTGAAAAACATTAATATTTCTGTATAGCAGTCCTCAAAATTGTCTTATGTGATTTTAGAAATAAGGATTAATTACAGATTTTAGATAAGCAGATATTCATTTCATTTGTTTGAAAAATAGGGAGTTCAAGGTTGTTTTATATTACTGATAAGATATGGAACTTCTTAGCAACAGCGACCATTTAAAACAATTTAATATGTATTATCTAAGTGGCTACAAGGTTTATATGAATTGTTTTACATTTGAATGAAGGACGTCCTTAGAGTTATAAATGTATTCATGCAAAATAACAAAATTGTAACCTTTGCACTCGTTTAATTTGACTTACTTTTACTGCATAATCAATCACTCTCTTGACACCGACCAATACGCGGGACATTTTGACTGTAGTTTTAATTAATTTAAATTATGTTATAATTAGTTTTTGCTTAAATTTTAATAAAAACAAATGAGAAACAGGGGTTCGAAGTCCAATTGAATTCGTCAGATTTTTGGCAATAACGGCGCCGTTAACGTCACTTGTCACTTCTGTCAATCTGTCAAATAACCGTAATGTTGTTACGATTAATCGACTAATTGTATTCTGTTCGAATAACGATTCAAAATATTAGTTTTCGATTTTGGTTTGGCACGTCTTATCTACTAAATTCAAAAAGGAAATAAATTATTATTCAACATTGCTGACCACGCCAGGTAATGTTCACTTAAAAAAAATGAACCGTAGCGGATGACAGCGCTAGAATTCATTTTGACATTCTCTCCCCCTCTCAAGCCCTCTTCACCCCCGTCAGGGGCCCGTGCCCCCGGCGTGCGTTCGGCCATTTTGACTTGTTTGTGTTGATTCAAGTGTTTGCGTTGAAGCGTTGATTAATTTCCGTCTCTTAGAATCCACAAATATTGTCAATGCAGTGCATATTTTTATTAGTTTGAGATGCGGTACCTTACAGTGCTTAATGCTTATTCTCGTTGGTGTTTGGCTTGCCTGCGTTGATGAGAAGAGTTTGCGTCGATTAGTTTCCGCCTCTTCCATCTCACAAAATAATATCAACATTTTTGAAAATGTATCGAAAGTGCTGTGGACTGATGTTTCAAGGCCGAGCAAAAAAGTTTTGCCACCAATGCAATTATAAGTGTTGAATAAATTTAGGAAAAAGCTAAGAAATAAAATATTCAATAAGTGATTACTATGTAATTGCATTGTTTAATTTTTTCCTTCTAAATCCTCTCCTTTTAAGAAATCGTTAGGATACATTGTCCTATACAATAAAGAGGTCTATATGTATAGCTATACGTATGTATGTGATGTAACGTGGATGAATAGTACGAAATTAACATGCCAAAAAAAGAAACGTCATATTCAATTCTAGCATACGGTCCAACGCCAAACTATGGCACATGGCGGTCTGACTTCTCTTATTGGTCTGTGTTGCTGACTGCAATTTGCAAAATAGACAAATGGGATCAACACGACCACAGAATATTCTTTTACAGCCTACATAAACGTAATATATTAGGTATATGGCAATGAGATGATCAATATTTTGATGAAAGTAAAGAAATTAAACAAAATTGTACGTATAGAATGGATTCTCAATATCCCACCCCCCACCCATTCCTCGCCAATAGGTTTCTTCCCTCACTATCGACGCCGAACCCTCGAGAAGGCTCTCTTGCATTGCATAGTGAAGCGTCTAACGCGCACTCCATTTCATGTTTGCTATTCAAAATAATTAGGCTTTTTCAAGATGCAAATTCTGGCTCAAGTGTTTCTTTTTGCTTCGCTAAAAAAACGAAATATGGGCGCCATCTATGGGGAAAATTAGAATAATCTTTGATCTATCGTTTTCAAGATGCAAATAGAGGTCTATTTGGCCCTTGAAAACGTCTCATTCCCGCAGCAACCTAATGTTTTAAACGTACGTGGGACTCTCAGAAATTTTTGAGAAACTAAAAAACTAACTTGTATGAAAAAAATATTTTTACTAAATCTTTTCAAAGAACTCTCCACCAGCCTCTATACAAAGTTTCATGCGTCTGAACCAATTTTCAAAACATTTTTTCCAGTCCTCCAGACACAGACACCTCTTCCACAGCCTTCTCAAACGCTGTTAGCGCGTCTTCCGGCCGGCGATGGAAACTGTATCCCTTTGAGATAGCGGAAATTCCTTATTTAAATTCCTTAGCGGATTTTTAATTTTAGGGAATAAAAAGAAGTCCAAGCCACACTCCGTGTGCCACAAGCACACGGAGCCAAATCAGGGTAGCCGACACGGAATCTCATCTCTCGGTCTTTGTCATGCTAAACAGATAAGACAAAGACCAAGATATGAGCTTCCGTGTCGGATGCAACCGAATGGTTTCAGAATCGCTACCCTGGACTGTAAGGAAGTGCCCCAAGACTCTGACCGGTGTCATCCGGTGTGGAGTCCAGGAAGTTCCTCGTTTTGTTCGCAGAGTGCGCCGAGTGCGCGGGCGCGTTGTCGTGGTGAAGAAGGACCCCGCGGAGCTTGGTGTTCGGTCGCTTGTTGCTCATTGCAGAAAAAAACTTCTGGCAAGCATTTTATGCTGTACCATTCGGCGTTGATACTGCTTTGGCCTCGAAGTGAAATTGAAATTAGGTACCCCGTCAAAGTGAAGAAACTAGCGATCAAAATTTTCCTTGCGCTTCTCGATTTTTTTTTTACTTTTATAGGTTTGCACTTGACCGCCATCTCGCCTGATGTTAAGCGACGATGCGGTCTATGCGATGAAGCGTGTTTACCTAGAAAAAAACCGATTCACTCTCGAACTATAATACTCTTGTGCGGAAACGACTTCAAAGTCTTGAACATCGCCGCAAAATTGCTAGCTTATCGGTTTTTTATCGGATACATTTCGGAGAGTGCGCGACTGATCTGCATAACTTAATACCACCTTGCCCTTTTTTTTATCGGACTGCTCGTAGCTCGAGAAAGCGTCATCGTTTCATGGTTGATGTTCCAAAGACACGAACAAAGAGGTTTGACTCTACTTTTGTGATAAGAACATCTAGGCTGTGGAATGAGCTACCTGAGTGGATTTTCCCCGATAGTTATAATCTTGGTGTCTTCAAGTCGAGAGTGAATCGGTTTCTTCTAGGTAAGCACGCTTCATCGTAGGCCGCATCGTCGCTTTACATCAGGCGAGATGGCGGTCAAGTGTAAACCTATTATAGTTAAAAAAAAAAAAAAAAGATTTGAAGACCTTATTGTAACCATCGGGGAAAACCCACTCAGGCAACGTATTTCACACCCTAGACGTTCTTATCACAAAAGTAGACTCAAATTTCTTCGTTCGTGTCTTTGGAACATCAACCATGAAACGATGTCGCTTTTTCGAGCTACGAGCATTCCGATAGAAAAAAAGGACAAGGTGGTATTAGATCATGTAAATCAGTCGCACACTCTCCGAAGTGTATCCGATAAAAAACCGTTAGACTAGCAATTTTACGGCGATGTTCAAGACTTTGAAGTCTTTTTCGCACAAGAGTGTTGCCTATGAGCCTTTTGGCACGTCTCTCGATCGATTCCAGAGCTTCCAGCTGATACTTAGCCGAACCATCCCAAAGGTGCGACCAGTACTCCATACAGGAGCGAATGTGTGCTTGATATAATGTAAGCAACTGTTCAGACTTGAAGTACCTTCGCACCTTTGAGAGGACACCTAGTTTTTTGGCAGCTAGTTTAGCCTTGGACTCGATATACGAGCCAAAGTTGAGCGTAGAGGTCAAAGTAACGCCCCTAAAGCTCAAGACGGTCAGAAACCGGCACGGATACACCTCTAAAAGTTGGAGTCAGCTCGAATGGACTCCTTTTAGCGGAGAATAGACACGCCTGCGTCTTACTCTCGTTGAACTTGACCAGATTGGTATCGCCCCATTTAGACACCGCCTCAAGGGTCAAGCTCAAACGCTCGATCAGACTCTCTCGCAGTACCTGAGTTTGCTGCCCACTGGCTCTCGCGCTAGATATGTAACTTTCTACAACGGTGCTATCACCTGCGTACCCAAAGATACCGGGCTTTAACAGATCGTTGATATGTAGCAGGACTAGCACGAAGAGCGTTGCAGAGAGTACCGACCCTTGAGGGACTCCGTCATTGATAGCCATTTGATCCGACAAGCAGCCATCAATGACGACTCGTATGGATCGATCCCTCAAAAAGTCCGATATCCACGCAATAAACCCAGGAGACAAACCATAACTAGAAAGCTTGCTTATAAGGCCATCATGCCAAACCCTGTCGAAAGCCTTTGAGATATCCAGGGAGACTGCAAGTGCTTCCCCGTGTTTCTCAATAGCTGCAGATGTGAGTGACGTACGCTAGAATATCCCCGGTGGACCGGTTTCGGCGAAATCCGTATTGCCGGTCACTGAGAAGGTCGTTTGATTCTAGGTACGTCAGGAGCCTGTGGTTTAAGACACGTTCCATAGTCTTGCAGAGTATGGACGTGATCGAGATGGGCCTGTAGTTGGCAGGGTCAGCACGACTACCCTTTTTGGGCACTGGTTGCACATTGGCAAGCTTCCAAGACTTCGGTACTAGCCCAGTTTGGAGAGAGAGTCTAAATGGCGTGTCAGTATCGGAGACAACTCAGGCGCACAAGCCTTCAACACTAGGGCAGGAATACCATCTGGGCCACTGGCTTTATTCACGTCCAGATTGCGTAGCACTTTGCGAACCTCCATTTGGCGAATGTGCATCTCTGACATGAGAGTCGGACAGCCAGGTGGAGTAGGAGGTGTCGCGCTACCAGCATCTAGACGCGAAGATTCCGCAAATTGAGATGCAAACAAGTTTGCTTTCTCCATTGCGGTGTCAGCCAGTGTCCCATCAGGTTTCAGCATTGGAGGTAGTGAGGGGCGACAGAAGTTCGATTCGACCGATTTAGCTAGGGACCAAAACGCTTTGCTGCCCGCAGGGTATTAAGCTAAAAATCGATCGCTTCACTTTCGTAGGTGTTGGTTCATTTTGAAACAGCCAAACTGTCGACTGACGCTTTGTTTCTGGATTGTAGTGATAAATCCAGGATTCGTCACCTGTCACAATGTCGTAAACGCGCCGTGACGAGCCTGCATAAAATTTTTGTATCATACACGGCACCAATCCACACGGGTCTGCTTCTGATCTTCGGTGAGGCGGCACCCAGCGGGAAACTATCCTCATTACGCGAAGGTGCTCGTGCAAAATCTTGTGAACACTTCCTGAACCAATCTGCAGAGTATGCTGAATCTCTTCGTACGTAATGCGTCTATTTTCTTGAATTTTTTTTTTTACTGCAGCACACTTTCTTTGGTGACAGCCGTCGTAGGACGACCACTCCTTTGTTCATCCCCCAAAGTAAAACGACCGCGTTTGAACTCGCTATACCAGCGGAAGATGGTTACTTTTGAAGGTCCTTCATCCACAAAACCAATTCGAAGTCGATCAAATGACTCGTCAGGTTGTAAGCCACATTTGAAATCGTAAAAAATCATAGCACGAAAATGTTCTCGACGCAGGTCCATTTTTTAATGAAACAAAAAAGAAATTGGCTTTCAAAAAAATGCGGAGGGAAATTTGAAAATCGAACAGATGTGTTTTTACTTTTAGATAATCAAAGTTTTCAAAATAATTACAAGTGGCCAGTGTCTTATACATAAAACCTTTTTTTCGCAAAACTTTCTGAGTTACCTGGTAGGTGCGCGCGTTTGGAGCAATTTCCGTATGGGTTATAATCTGAATATCTGTATGTAAGATCTAACCCACAGGTTGGAGCGTGTCTGATCTAAATGGTTACGATAGTGGTTATTCCCAGTAATTCCTTTTGACAGTTGCTTCAAAGGAACTAATGGTACTTTTTCTTTCACGTCTGAAATTATTCTTCCTATTCATTGGCGTAGTAAATAAGTTTAAATATTGTTGTTCCTATTAGTTCTTTTTAATATTTCGAAGAAACCAATGGGAAAAAAACTACCATTACTTACCTAGTTCTTTTGAAGGATCTGTCAAAAGGATTTACAGGGAATGTGTATTTAAAAAAAAATATTCGGGTAAATTGATTTGTATGAGTAATTTTCTAATCTGCAGGATAAAGGCTAACTAGTTTGCTCAGGTATTTATACAACACTTCCAACTGGCATTTTAGGTTTAGGTGCTGGCATTTCGAGGTGCGGAATAAATATAATGAAAATAAAACCACTAATTTAATTTTTGTCTTATCTCATATACTTAATTACTATAATTACTTACATTACACATTAATTTATTATTAACCAAATAATCGCTAAGATCACACCAAACTTCAAGATACAAAATCCGATATTCATCCAGCACAATGTGACTAGAATTTGAATTCCTTGTATTTCTTGGCCTGCTTCGAATCTGTGTTCTGCTGCCGCTTCCGTTTATTCTGAAAAAAGAAAAATAAATGTTTCTAATCCGATTTATATTGCATCTCATTCGTAAACTATAAATGAGAAGTTAGATTTCAAACATAGCCAATTTGACCTCTGTTCTCTATAATGACAATTAATTACTATTTCAATGTTCTAGCTGTATTTGACTATTTTGATGTTCATCTTGCACGTATTTTTTTAAGTGAAAACTTCTTTTGGCGCACCACATACAGATGATCCGTGGGCTGTGAATTGACCTCAAGCTCGAGACGCACGCTCGAGAATGAAAGCAATCTTCGGGTAAATGGGTAAATGCCATGGTCCTAGTCACAGTTTTACCCGCGTAGTTTCCAAAGTGAGCTATCAAATTCTGAGTTATAAGTTTTCACTTCTATCGGCAGTCCCTATGACTGCATTTTTTTTTTACTGCGACTTTAATTCCATTGTAGTGTGAGCATGGAAACCTTGTCGGACGGTTGATACGTACCTTCTGCCTGGCGACGTGGTCAGCCAGCATGTCGGAGAGGTCCTCCTGCGCGCGCGGGCGGTGGTCGCGCAGGTGGCGCTCGTAGCGCGCCGCCACCGCCTCGGGCTCCAGCTCCAGCTCGGACGGGTCGAGCGCCACCTCCACGCCGCCCGAGCGCGGCTCCGCCCCCTCGCTGGCCGTGCCCGCCGCCGCCGCCGCCGCGCCGCGCTTACCTGGACCAAAACACTCGATAACGTTACACAATACTTAACCGTACATGAGGCACACTAAAAGGTTTGCACTTCTAGCTAATCGGAACTATTTGAAT
The DNA here is from genome assembly GCA_963693475.1 of Ectropis crepuscularia. Classification (NCBI taxonomy): domain Eukaryota; kingdom Metazoa; phylum Arthropoda; class Insecta; order Lepidoptera; family Geometridae; genus Ectropis; species Ectropis crepuscularia. Next base: position 6,787,310 of record OY856359.1, on the reverse strand, counting down.
TTCGAATGTGATACATTTTTTGAAACGGTCCAATCTTCTTAGAAATAAAAAAAAAACAATTAGCGGGAAATCGTTTGTCAATTGTTTTTATCAATTATCACATCAAAGTTACGTACGCAACGAAAACGGAATGATTTTAGAGCGATGATTTTTTTTTATGAATTTAATTTGATTGATGATTTATTCTGTGCCGCTCGTTCAAAATGCTTTTGAATTTGAGGTCAAGAGTTTTGTGAAGGGCGACCTTCAACAGCCGTCAACGAAAATAATGTGGCTACTTGAAGAAACCCCGCGGATTATCTATGAGACATTGCGAGGACTATTGGAGATAGGTATGAGCCTAATTCAGAAAATTTTACACGAAGAATTGAAAGTTCGGAAACTTTTGTCATTGGATCCCTTTAGTAGGTATTTTTTGCGTTAAACAGTAACAATAACAACCATACATTCTTACAACCATTCGTGTTTATAATATTAGTAAGATAAAGTTCAGGATACTCGATACTTTACAGTCTACATCATGATATAGAGGGTTAATACGATTCTAAAAAATCCTCAATAGAAAACAATCTTAAACTTACTTCTACTATTTTTTAAATAAAACATTGTTTCTAAATAAATAGATAGAGAGGACTGGTTCTTAAGAACTAGTATGATAATTTGAACAAGAATAAGGATAGATTAGGATACTCATACTTGTTTTTATTTTAAGTAACCATTATTTTATTTTTAAGGAGAAAAAAGACCTACAATTCGCGCTACAAGCCAACAAGCTTTTATATTCGAGCTGAGGTAGTTTACGTCCTTTCCCAATTAAAATCATTATTACTATTCAATTATCTCGACATTTCGGCAGCGTTAGAACGGACGTGATCGCGAGAAGAGAAACATAAGACAAGGACTAAATCACGTTCTAAATTATAATTGTATTACCTAGACGTTTCGACAGCATAATAATAATTCAGAATCTACAGACACCTCAAACATAATATAAACGCACTCATGCCCAAGAACAAATAAGGAAATTGGGAAAAAAAATATCACGCAAAAGTAAAAATGTTATATTATAAGGAAATATATTGTGCAAGAATACTATAAACTACATTTAGCGATGAAATTATGTGCAAAAAGAGATTGCCGAAACCCGGGATTGAACCGGGGACCTTTAGATCTTCAGTCTAACGCTCTCCCAACTGAGCTATTTCGGCGATGACAACTCCGTCGAAATTATAAAACCAATACTATACAACAATGTTAATTATTGCTTTGTTAAATTCTTTTTTAAAGGGAATTAAATTAACAGTTTTTTTAAAGTAATAGGAGTTTTAGCAGTTGGTTTAGATGGCCTTTACTGCTTGCTGAACTATGAGCTAGCGCTGCTAGCGCAAAAGACGCAGGTCCCTACCAACTACTAACCTACAATAAATGAGTAATACTGACCGGGGTTGGCGGCGCCGATGTCGTAGACGTGAGTGGAAGCCATCATGCCCGCCGTTAGCCCCACGCGACGTTCCGGCAGCACCTGGTACAGCGCGGGCGTGTCACCGCTGGGAACAAAGATACACATATCACTATACCGTTATTACTACTACTCGACTTGTGAAAAACTGTGATACATTCATGGAAGTATAAAAAAAGTCGGACCAAGTATCGCTAATAAAACAAAAACTGTGTCTATAGAGTCGGCCTGTGAGTAGGTATATAATTATAATCAAAGAGTTTACATATTTATACTACGTATAGAGTTAGAACAAACGTTTTACACCGAGAGCACGGGTGTGATCGCTCTTGTGGAAGTGTCATACTTTTGTCGCGCCACATTACTATGTCACCTTAGCTAACATACACCTCATCTGCTTACGATTGGTACAATGGAACCGTGCGGAAAAACCTAATCTATTTAGTTATTCTTTATGTAAGACTATCAGCGCCCTGCGGTGTTACCTGCGTAGTTCCCGTTGTTTTTCCGGGATAAAAAGTAGCCTATGTGTTCTTCCAAACTATAATCTATCTGTGTTCCAAATTTCAGCCCGATCCGTTCATACGTTAGGACGTGATTGAGCAACAAACATCCATACATTGACATTTATAATATTAGTAGGATTACCCCTCGAGGTCGGAGTCTTGTTTCTTCTTCCGGAGCTCGATGGTGTCGGGGGTCTCCATGCCGGGCGGCACGGAGGTGATCCCCAGCGGCGTGACGAGCCCCTCGCCGGGGGTCGCCACGCCGGCCGCCACCTCGCCCTCGCCGCCCTTCTCTTCTTCCTCAGACTCCTCTGCGGAAAACGAAAAACAAATTTAAAAAACGATGTTAGCTACTATATAAAACAGGCGGTCCATCCCGGCTTCGCCCTTAGTATTGTTGACCCAATGAAGTTAGCTGCGCATGGCTGCGCAGATTTTTTTAAAGGTCTCTGTGGTGGAAGTGTACATGCGCAAACTTTCCCCTTCCACGTCAATTTTGGGTCAACTTGTTTGCCGGCCACTATACAAACATAACATATAGCACTCGGGGATCACGTGCATATCCAACGCTGAAATAATTATTGAATAATTTCAATAATTATTGAATAATTTCAATAATTATTTCAGCGTTAAATATTACTGCCCTAATGGGCAGAAGTTTCCTTTAGCGGGTTCAAATAAAAAAAAATACCTCTTCTAACTTATTATTCCGCAACGCCGTACAAAAATCATGCGACAAGGAGAAAAAATCGAGGGTTGCAACCCTCTTCACCTGCACTCAGTTGGACAGCTAACAAGTGACGGCATAGTGCTTGATCGTATTACTTTATACCCTTCTATCATTCTACATAGGTCTCCTGGTGGTTAATTTGATTAGTCTATCAGTGCGGAAAAGTCCTGTCAAACTGCCTAACTACGCCACAATATAAAACAACAACTCTATATTAAAAGCCACAAAACACAGAGGCCACTAGGCCAGTATTGCGACATGCGACATGTAAAGCAAAGTCTAATGTTAAGTAAAGTGAGACTTTAATATTACCTTCTTCTGATTCCTCCTCCGATTCCGACTCCAGTTCTCCCCACATAGTCCTGTCGATGTCTTGGTCCTCTGCATCCTAGAAACATATGGTAGACAACATATTAGAATGGGAAATACTGGATAGTTAATAAAATCGGCAATACACGTTAAAATTAACCTTTTCGTTTAAATTCTTTAATAATAAACATCTATGTATTAATATTAAGACTGTTTTCGTTTGCAAATGTATAGTCACCCAGAGATATAGGATATTTTATTTCTGTGCCCTGTAATTTCACTAGAAACATTACCCTTCAATCCGGAACACAGCGCTGTTTTCACATTACTGCGTGGCGGTAGGAATAACTGGCATATATACTGTGTGGTACTTCCCCAGGCGGACTCCGCTGGTCTTACCACTACAGAACACCCGAACCAACTTATATCACCCCATCGTTTTTGCGTCTGGGGTTAACACTACAGAATATAGAACACACCAACCAACTTATATCACCCCATCGTTTTTGCGTCTGGGGTTAACACTACAGAATATAGAACACACCAACCAACTTATATCACCCCATCGTTTTTGCGTCTGGGGTTAACACTACAGAATATAGAACACACCAACCAACTTATATCACCCCATCGTTTTTGCGAGTCCTATCACAACAGAACACCCCAAGACCCCAACCAACTTATATCACAAAATTGATGTGTAAATTGTACATTTATGAATAAAGAACTTTGACTTTGACTTTCACCTCATCGTTTTTACGACTCCTGCCACTACAGAACACACCATCTCGGCTGATGTTAAGCGACGATACGATCTACGATGGAACGTGCTTATCTATAAGAAACCGATACACTCTCGATTTGAAGACACCAAGATTGTAACTATCGGGAGAAACCCACTCAGGCAACGCATTCCACAACCTAGACGTTCTTATCACAAACATGGAGTCTAATCTCTTCGTTGGAACATCAACCATGAAACGGTGTCGCTTTTTTGAGATACGAGAATTCCGATATAAGAAAGAACTTGTATCAACGCGTCGTTTTTTTTTTAAGTATAATAAAGTTGTACTGACATCGAGCCCGCTGGCCTGGTGGCCGAACACGTCGCCGTAGAGCGGCTTGCCCGTCTCGTCGACGGGCGGCTTGCCCCAGCCGCCGGCGTGGTAGCCGAACGCGCACCCGTCCGGGATCGGCGCGTTCAGACCGGGGATCTTCAGGTTGGGGTACGAGGGCGGCGGCCCGTAGCGCTGCTGCGCGATCAGCCACGGCGGCGGCACCTGGGAAACACGACGAAACAACACAATTACATTTATGCATAACTCAAGAACATTAAAAAATATATATCCTACTAATATTATAAATGTCAATGTATGGATGTTTGTTGCTCAATCACGTCCTAACGTATGAACGGATCGGGCTGAAATTTGGAATACAGATAGATTATAATCTGGAAGAACATATAGGCTACTTTTTATCCCGGAAAAACAACGGGAACAACGGGAAAGGAATTTCGCGGGTAATACCGCGGGGCGCTGCTAGTAAATATATAGTGTGCGTAAGATTTCACGGTAGAAGTTAAAAATGAAATAACTATTAAATATTTTTGAATTATTTTCATAACTGAAAATAAAAATGATTACCTACATATAAATTGAAAATTGTAAACAAGGCGACACGACAGTGACAGATACGACTGAAGGACTAATATCCATCAAATCAAATCAAATTCTTTATTGCTGGAATTTAGATTTTAGTTACAGACCTAAAATAATAAATTTAAGCAAGGTATCCTTATATATAATCACTATTATATCCTATATCCAAACCCATAGGGCATACAACATTACACATACTTAAAAACAAATTGTCTAAATTACAAAACTTACTTGATTACTTATACTCCATGGTCTAGCACTCTATTCATTTGCAGCCTTCGAAAAAATAGTCATAGGGACTGCCTATAGAAGTGAAAACTTATAAATCAGAATTTGATAGCCGCTTAGGAAACTACGTGGGTGAAACGGGAGGACGCTGCTAGTTTGGAATAAACATTGTCGTCTAAATAAATCTTCTAACTATGGTCATTTCTGATCATAGATGTGTAATGGTAACACGCTAACGCAATGTTAACGCGTTTCTAGATGGCCATGGTTCCGAGTTCACCCGAATCAAGAATCAGTAGTTAATTGCCTTTGATCTTGGGAGAAATGCCGATAATGTACACGGCTAGGGTTGTCGCAATATTAAAAACGTGGCACTAAAATAAAATAAAAACATAAGGAACACAACAGCCCTGAGCCGCGCTCCTGTAATACTAATATTGTAATGTAAGCAATGCAGGAGAGCGCTTCCCGCGTCTCACCCTGCACGCCCCGCACGAATGCCCCGTCTAGACGACTTCGTCGAACGCCTGTATGATATAATAGACTGTGGTAGAAGGTAGTAGAACAGACAGTAGAAGGCTAGTAGTACCTTATGTGAGCCGGGCCCGACGGGCATGCCGAGCGCGGTGCGGAGCTCCTCCGAGAGGTCGCCGGGCTTCTTCTCCCGGAGCCGCGTCTCAAACTCCTTGCCTTCGTAGTACAGGTCTCCGTGGATCGTCATGCGAGGCTTCGTCTGCCATCTGTAACATATTATACCATTTACCATTTAATACCGACAATCACAAATAACAAGAACAAAATTAAAAATTCATTTAACCCCGACTATTTCGGTTTTGTAATTTGTACAACATTCTACTAGTATAGTCAAGCCATAGTCATTTGATACTCATATTGAGGGAGTAGTGAAAAAAGAAATGTTGTTCGCCATTTTGTGGTGGCAGCCATCTTGGATTTGAAATTTGTCATAATGTACAGTATTTTACTAGCCAAGCCCTTTCATTTGATACCCATATTCAGGTCGGTTGTAAAGAAATATTTTGTCCGCTATTTTGTGGAGGCGGGCATTTTTAATCGATATTAACTAAATACTGCACGGAAACAAACCTTCAAATAAAAAACCGCATCGAAATAGGTCCATCCGTTTGAGCTCTATTATGCCACAGGCAGACATACACACAAACAGACAGACATACAATCATCGACCTCAAACTTATAACACCCCTTTTTTGGTTGGGGGTTAAAAGAAGCTACAAACCTAACTGGGTTCGTTAATATATTGGACGGCCGCCAAAATACACTACACTATACATAGTAATATCAAATATTATCATTATAAGCCATTGCTGTTCACTGCAGGGCAAAGGCCTACCTACCCTCCCTCCATTTAATTTAATCCTGAGCTGTTGCCATACAATCTATGCGCATCGATGTCGTAACTTTTTCGGACCAAATCTCAATTTATATAAATTACGCGTAACGTTTTTTGAGCGGGTTGGGACTCCTAAACTACTTAACCGATTTTAATCAAATTTGATCACACCGCAACTACACACCGCGTGTAGTTTGATCCAACTTGTAAGATAGAATAGTTTTTATTTCGATGAATCGTCTTTATATGACAATATCTGAGCAAAGCGGGAACGGGCCGCAAGTAATTTACATGAAAGAACAATGTATGTAGGTGGCCCAGCTAGTAATATGTATAAAATAACGAAACACAAGAACCCTATACACACAAGTAAATACGCTCTAAAGCCAATATCACATTCATGACATATCACTTACCTTTCGTGTTTCACCTGCTGCACGTCTTGACTGAAACCTGGTTTATCCTACACTGAGAGGTAAAGTTGCCAGTTTTTACACTGGGACTAATGAGATCGTAAATTGTAGAGTTTTTTAAACTCAATTTCACAATCTCAATAATTTTGTTAATAAATAGGGATAAAAAGGCATGTATTTAATTACAGCTCTAAAAGGAATTTCTCCGTAAGAGCCTATTAAGCCATATAAATATTTTTTAAATTAATTTGACATTGATATGGATTGTAGTTAATAACAAAGTTTTTGTTGACAAAAATAACACAATTGTTAACAGTTAAGCAAATAAAAACAGTGATAATGAGTTTAACAATCTCCATTTTGGCCCACTTCTGCATGTATGCTTGAATGCTGAAACTGAATGGAAAAGGGCTTTTGCTTGACGACGCTTTTTCCGTTCATCATCATCATGAGCCAGTCCACAGCTGAACATAGGCCTCTCCCATGATACTCCACTCAGCGCTATCCTCAGTTTTTCTTCCATTCAGCTTCCGGTAATCATCAATCGAAATTTAGCCCTATTTCCCCAGACTTAAGTAACTTACTTGAAGAAAGCGTCATGCAGTTTCTGATAGTCAATGTCAATCTTCCCCAGTTTGGGGCGGGCGCGTTCTCTCATCTTGGCTTTGAGGGTTTTGGTCTCCTCCTTGTCCTGCAGCGAAGCTCGCATCTCCATGATACCAGTCTTCTTGATGAAGTCGGGCAAGTCGAACGGGGGCTTCTCTATACCTCGCTTGCCTTGCAGATACTATGAGGACAAATTTAAAAAGGTTATTGGCAGACGTCTGAAGTATTGTCACAGGAGTCATCATCATCATCAACAGCCCACTAAATGTTCCCACTGCTGGGACTCGAGGCCTTCTCGAGGAGAGAGGTTAAGGCCATAATCCACCACGCTGGCCCAGTTGCGTGTTGGTGGATGGCACATGACTTCGAAAGATTCTAGGTACATGTCGGTTTCCTCACGATGTTTTCGTTCACCGTTTTAAGTTAGCGGCATTACGCACATGACTTCGAAAAGACAGTGGTGCGTGTTGCGCGTTTGAACCCGGGGTCTCCGGATCGGCAGGCGCCGTTCTCCAGACTAGACCAGCCGTAACTTACTAGACCACCCGTAACTTGAGTCACAGGAGTGATAATCAAAAAAATACAGCATAAACAGCCCACTAAATTTTCTCACTGCTGGGACTCTGGGCCTTCTCTCGCAAGGAGAGAGTCAAAGCCAAAATCCACCATGCCACCATAGGCTGGTGGATGACACATTCAGTTCCTCATGATGTTTTCCTTCGCCGTTTTAAGTTAGCGGCATTGAAAACACGACGACATGGCATGGCAACATGACGTTGAAAAGACAGTGGTGCGCGGGAGATTTGAACCCGGGGCTTCCGGATCGGCAGGCGCCGTCCTCCCGACTAGACCAGCCGTAACTATAATGTAGTAACTGTAACGTAGCCGTAAACCATAGTGAAAATAATACACCAATAAATAATTAATTAGATTTTTATTCAGTTATCTACTTCTGACGGTCTAATAAAGTAGCCAAGTGCGAGTTGGACTCGCCTATGAAGGGTTCCGTTCCAGCAAGTAACATAATATACATAGTACACATAGTTCTTGTAGTTCGTTGTAACTTTGATCGAAGTTTTAATAATAGTGTATTTATGACGTACTAAAAAAAAACTACTGATCAAATCGAGTTCAAACTAATTTTCGTTGGTAGTTTTCATGGTAATGTACATCATATATTTTTTTTAGTTTTTTCATGCTCTTACTTTAGAAGTTAGAGGGGGGGGGACACACATTTTACCACTTTGGAAGCGTCTCTCGCGCAAGTTATTCAGTGTAGACAAAAATTATATTAAAAACTTCAACATCATTTTTTAAGACCTATCGATAGACACCCCACACGTGTAGGTTTGATGAAAAAAAAATTTTTGAGCTTCAGTTCTCAGTATGGGGGGCACCCCTAATTTTTGTTTTTTAAAAAAACTTTTGTAAAAATCTTAATGCGGTTCACAGAATACATCTACTTACCAAGTTTCAACAGTGTAGTTCTCATAGTTTCGGCAAAAAGTGGCTGTGACATACGGACGGACAGACAGACAGACAGACAGACAGACAGACAGACATGACGAATCTATAAGGGTTCCGTTTTTACGTTTTACGGAACCCTAAAAATGTAAAAAGCTTCCTTTGAAGCGATCCATGACCTGTCAAAAAGATACCAATCAAATTTATCTTCTATTGAACTAGCTGTGCCCCTCGGTTTAACCCGCGCAGTTCCCGATCCCGTTATTTTCCCGGGATAAAAAATAGCCTAAATGAAATTCCGGATCATCATCTATCTGTGTACCAAATCACTTCAGAAGTTTTTGCGTGGAAGAGTAAGGAGTAACAGACATACTTACTCGTACATCCATAAATTCTTGCAAACTTTTACGTTTATACTTATAGTAGAATAAAGTATTATTATTGGTCCATTTTAGACAAATCACCAATGGATCCTTAGAGTGGCCATTTTAGACCCCTTGATACTATGCAATATTTTAGCTCAAAACTTCAGTTTTGATCTATGATAGTTAAAACCATCAGGACCATATCTTGCTTGTCTCATTTTTATTACAAAAAAAAACACTGAAAACATTTTTTGAAAACCGAAATATTGTGCTTTTAGCTTGAATTGTTTAAAACTATTATAAAATGTGTAAAGTATGAAGGATCTACTAACCTTTCTCTTATAGCACCAATGTCTCGGTACTTGCACGGTGTTTCTATGAGCCTTCAGTTGGACTAGAAGCTTCGGATCCTTGGCGGTGACGTCATACATCTCCACGACATCGGGTCGAGAGACTAGCTGCTTCAGTTCCGCGACCGAGAGACGCGACAGTTTCTTCAGCTTGCGCTTGGAGAGGCGCTCTTTCTCGTCGGCTGCATTTTTCTAGGATAAATAAAGATATTTAATTTAAGATAATAGATTTAAGTGTTTTTACACACTTACATGCATAAACATGCAGACAGGTAAGGAGTGTAAAGATAAATAAATAAAAATGTGTGTGCTTAAGACCGCACGGCAGATGTGAAAACTAAAATAAAAAATAACTATTAAAAGCTATTGAATAAGTTTTACATTAAAAAATGGCATATAAATTGAATATAGTAAACACATTGACACAATAATAGTGAGAGCAGACAGACAGCAGCAGCTGAGTATGCAACGAATGTTGACATAAAGCGCGTGAGGGGGTATGCTGTATGCTATCTTTCTCGCTCAGGCACACTCGGCGATCCCGAGTTCACCCGATCGAATCTTTCACTTATTAACGTAGGTAAGCGTAAACGACGATGAGCTTCATTCACAGCCTACGAAAAATTGTGTGTGTGGTACGCCAAAAGATGTTTTCACTTTAAAAAGGAGAATCATTAAAGTACGACGGACGGTGGCGACCGAGCACGTGGTTAGCCGAGAAAGTGGCCACGATAATTCACGAATAGTCAAGTTTCCGCCATATTTGGACCGAAACTAGCCTAAACCGAAACAGAACTTTCGTTCTTCACTAATAAATATGTGAATCCTCACCTCCACAGCCTCCTCATCAACAGCGAACTGGTCCTGCACTTTCTCTTGCAGCTTGGTGGTGGTCTTGGGCACGTCCTTCTCTTCCTTCACTTCCTCGACCTTCTCCGTTATCTTGAACGCTTCCAGGACGTGGTGGAATTGACGGTACATCGGCGCCAGTTCGTGGAAGTGTATGTTTTCTTGGATATACCTGGAACAATGTTAGTTTAACATTATAACAGCTTCCATAACACAAGTTTTGGATGTCAGTTTGGGACTAGATTGTGTTGTGTGAGGAATATGCTAGGCTAAGTAACCTCCGGGGTGCGTGTCCCGGGAACCTTCACGTGGTGTACCCCGGGCATCACACAACAACTTGGCTCGGTGGCATCTAGTTGTGCCAAATCACGGTCGAGGCGGTAGCCTCTACTCGCGCTCCTCTACATTTGAAGTTCGGGGAGGAACTGGAAGACTTGGGAAGGTTACCCGGCTGCTACTATTATCGATCAAGTATATTCCTAAGTGTTTTAAATGAGGGTCCTCCGCGAGCATTCTGATTAGCAGTGTGCTCAGTGGAAGAACAAGGGTCGCGATGTGATCATGGAGGCAGAAGCGCGGGTATACTTAGCCGTGGTCTTGCAGGCAGACCTCTCGCTGCCGACCATCTTAGCCAAGGCACTCGACAGTGAGAGGTCGTGTGAGGTGGAGGAGCGAGTGGAGGCAATGACTTCTCGCCTATCCAACGAGGTGGAAATGGACACAGAGGGAGCCCACACCATGTCTCGCCCCCGTCTACTCTGGAGGGCCTGGGGCTTCAGACGTTTAGGGCCGTCGGGCACCTCACCGAAGGAAAGGCCTTCCCAAGGAGATGATACGCCGCTGGTTCCGGTGCTCAATATAAAGCAAGCTAACATTGATTATAGCATTTGGAATGCAGGAAGACGTAAATAATATAAATAGGTAATAAATATATTTGTGTTATTTTTAAACAGACTTAAAATAAAACCGGCCAAGTGCGAGTGGGACTCCCGCACGAAGGGTTCCGTACCATTAGCAAATAAAAGGCGAAAACCTCTTTGGCTTTATTTGAATTCCGTATACATAAACCATCGCAGTTTCCACAGACAGGCTTTTATCCAAAAAGTTCTACTACAAATTTAACTTTACCTTACGATTTTAACGACGAGGTCGATAGCGTGTTTTAGTGTACTAGTGGCTCCATCTAGTTTGCTTGGAATGGAGTAATCGAGCAAGAAACGATAAAAAATCAAGTTTCTTGTATCGGAGCCCCCGCTTATTATTTTTAGTATTTGTTGTTATAGCGGCAATAGAAATACATCATATTATGTGAAAATTACAGCTATCACCATTCTTGAGATACAGCCTGGTGACAGACAGACGGACGGACGGACGTACAGCCAAGTCTCAATAATAGGGTCCCGTTTTCACCCTTTGGGTACGGAACCCTAAAAAAGGTCGACGTTCTCAACTCGACTCTAGATATTACGTTCCCTTTTAACTTTCAACTGGGTGAACCAATGATGAAAATGGTTTTATTGTTCAAAATGGAAGACTTCTCAAATTGTCCCATATAAAATCCGTGAAACAGTTTTTGTAATTCACAAAAATAAAAAACGTATATCGATGACACATTAGGTGTAGGGTAGGGTTGCTGAGGATTCCTCTTCCGCTTCCTCATAATGCGGAAGTTCCGCAATATTTTGGGTTCCTCAACCGTTACCGCATCCTCATAAATTAAAATAAAAAATCCTCTTCCGCTATCGCTTCCTCAAAATTTAAGAGGAATTTATGAGGAATTTCACTGCGCATGCGCGTCGAGTGTCCATGGCAAATTCTCATGGAATTCCTAAATAAAATTGTATCATTCACTCATCTTTTTTATGGTTCCGTACCCAAAGGGTAAAAACAGGACCCTATTACTTAGACTTAGCTGTCCGTCCGTCCGTCAGTCACCAGGCTGTATAACAAGAACGGTGATAGCTAGCCAGTTGAAATTTTCACAGATGATGTATTTCTATTGCCGCTATCAAAACAAATACTAATAATAAACAACATGAATATTTAAGGGGGGCTCCCCTTACAACAAACTTGATTTTTTACCATTTCTTGCTCGATTGGTCCGGCCCAAGCATACTAGATGGCGCCACTAGAAGACTAAAACGCGCTACCGAATTCGTCGTTAGAACCATTTAATGTAAAATCAAAATTTTAATAAAGCTTATGGATGTCGGCCTGTCGCTGTCGGCGGAAACTGCGATAGTCCATGTATACGGAATTCGGAATAAAGCCAAAGAGGTTTTCGCCATTGATTTGCTAATGGTACGGAACCCTTCGAGCGGGAGTCCCACTCGCATTTGGCCGGTTTAATTTTTTATGCGTGTGTTGTGTATGTTACTGAACTCGTTTTTAACTGCTGGACCGATTTTGATGATTCTAAGAACAACTTGTCACTCCAATCGCCTTTGGCACGCAGCGAAAATTTCTACGGCAAGTCGTTCGCTTTTCGGGCCGTTGAGCTGTGGAATGCTTTGCCTGTAGTATTAGACAAGCTCCATCAGTTGCAGTTTTCAAACAACTGGTAAATCAGGTCTATCTATCTACGTGATAATTTAGTTGAAGTCGTTACTCTTATTTAAGTTGTAAATTTATCAATTTCATATATTATTGTATATATCCTTTAGTAAATCATGATATTTATTTATTAGTTTATATTATATTCGTATTTATGTATTAGGATGTATTGTTATTAATATGTAGGTTTATGTTTAATAGTATTGTAGTGTATTTATATTAGAATATTTCAAAGTTAATTTTCATATTTATAGACTTATAATCTTTCACTCATTGTTTGTACTTCCCCGTCTTATTATTCTTCATTTCTTTTTTTCCATCCAGCGGTTGCCTGGAAGAGATCGCTTTTAGCGATAAGGTCGCCAATTGTTACTTTATTTTATTAAGTTTTTGTAACTTTGTTTACTTTGTTAAGTGCAATAAAGAGTTAATCTATCTATCTATCTTTATTGTGTATGTTTTGAGAATAGTTTCGATTCATACTTTGGTCCACTAGTACTCATAATTTCCTATCATCCTCTTCCTCTTCCGCTTCCTCATCCGCATCCTCATCCCCATCCTCTTCCTCAAAAAAATATCCTCTTCCTCATCCGCATCCTCTAAAATTGTGCGTGACGATTCCTCTTCCTCCTCCTCTTCCTCATAATCACTTCCTCAACAACCCTAGTGTAGGGTGTAGCTGGTAAATTGAAGAAATTGGTTGAATTTAGCGCGCCTCTCTCTCTTACCCGGCGTCCGTTGCTATAATTATGCTACCCGACACAGTTGGGACGAGCCGGTATGGCACGGTATTTTACAACTAAGCCGCGGCTTAAGGGCTCCCACACAAAACTGCGATGCGATGCGACGCCGCATCGGAGGAACTTGCGATGCGGCATCGCATCGCAGTTTTGTGTAGGAGGCCTAACAATATTTCACGATTTATCTAAATTTGATTATGTCAGCCTTATTCCCATCATAATTTGTGAAAAATCCTCACCTTGTCGGTGGGGGGGGTGCCGCTCGTAGTGGTTAGAGTCCGAAATAACTCGACCGTCCCCTTAGGCGGGCACGCGTAAATGCATTTCGTCCAAGTAAAAAAAATCTTCTCCACCAACAAACAACATAGAGTAGAAGCAGTGCACCCTCACTCGCTCAAGATCGCGCGGTTTTAGCCTACCGCTAGACCGTTCCTTCCAGGAAACAACGCTACAAAGGAAACGCGCTAGACAGGGACAGAGTTACGCGTTAGAAGAGAGCGAAGATGGTGAGTTGAAAATCGCGACAGGAATTGAGCGCTAATGCGAGCTGAATTGAACTTTGTTGTGTCCCAGCAAGAGTCGCTATTTATATAATTGTTTTCGGTAAGTGAAGCTTCTGTACTAATATTTATTCTGTGGTAGAAGTAGATCAAAGAACTCACTCAATTTCTACCTCCTTTTCGTTCTCCTTATCGCTAGTCTTGCGTTCCTGCTGCTGCCCAGTTTTCTTCCCTGATTGTATCTTTGCCTCTTCCTTCCTCTTTTGTTTGGCCTCCTTCTTTTTTTTCTTTTTACGTTTGTTTTTATTCGCTTTGTTAGCTTGTGCCTGTAAACAAAGATTATTGAAGAAAAATTATACAATCTTAAAATTTTTATGAATAAACCAGACTCATTGTCATGAATAATTTTTTTCTTGATAGTCTTGGTTTATTCATTAAAATTTGTGTTAAATGTGTTAAATTTAGTGCAATCGTTGCTCAATGACATCATAACAGATAAAAAGATAAGGTTAAAATTTGGAACGACGTTAGATATAGTCAGGTAGATCACTTTTTATCCCAGGGAACAACAGAAACTGGAACTATACTGGTATAACCATGGGGCGCTGCTAGTATTACATTGACATCAATGTTTGGATGTTTGTTGCTAAATCACGTTAGAACGACCTAATGGATCGGCCCTTCTACCGCCTAACTAAATCGGCTTTCGCTTTGCTATTGCGATCTCAATTATTTCAAATGGAAAGAAAAGAGAGAGAAACTTCAAAAGCTAAGACCGTTTTCGTTTGGCGGTAGACCCCCCGGTTGAAATTTGGATAACAGTTAGATTACAATCTAGAGAGATTGGTGGATAATTCACAGACAAGTCAGTCACACAAAGTCTAGAAACACATAAGATTACTTTTTATCCCGCGAAAATAATGCGAACGGGAACCACGCGGGTAAAACCACCGTGGGGCGCTACTGGAGTTAAATAAAACTAATTTTACTAAAATAAAAAAAAATCTACTAGTATACCTCTTGTTTCGATATGATAGGTGGTAGTGGTGCGTCCGGAATGTTCTCATCATCGGAGTCTGCTTCATCCTCTTCAGCATCGTATTCTGTGCTGATCACGGGAGCTGGCGGAGCTTCAGGCTCGCTGCCATCTCCAGCTGTAATATTTATTTTATTTCATGATACATAAACAATATACAAATATTTTTTAAAAAAGGCATTTGTGAATCTACTACAATACAATGTTTTCTGATTTGCTTACCCTTGGCAGGTGTTTACAGCATAATGTAATGAAGTGGTGAAATAAATAAATTAAATTATAGCTGCAGACAAAACTGCTTTATAATATGCTATTGCAGATTGTAACTCATTAAAAAGTTGCAAATTATTTTTATTTGTGAAAACTTAATTGTAATAAACATTTCATTTTTATAAAAAACTAGTGGCCCGTGCCGGCTTCGCTCGGATAATAACCTAGATACCAACTGCAGCGCCATCTGCCGGGCTGATTTGTGAATCTAAACCATCCAGGGCCCTACCTAAACGTGTACAAAAAAAATCATTCAAATCGGCCCAGCCGTTTAGGAGGAGTTTATTAACAACGAAAAGTGGCATTGATTTTTATACATATAGACTAGCAGCCTGTTCCAGCTTCACTTAGATATTGTGACTATCAATTGAAATAAAAACTATCCTTTTTTTCAAGTTGGATCAAACTGCACATGATGTGCATATTTGATTAAAATAGGCTAAGTAGTTTGGGAGTCCATTGCAGACAAAAAATTAAATTTGAACATTATTGCACAATACTACAAAGTCAAAGTACTTTATTCATAAATGTACAATTTACACGTCAAGTAATAAAAAATAAAAACAAAAGAAAGAGCATACAAATTGTATACAATTTCAAAGTTTGAAATGACTATTTTACTGTATTATAATAATTATTGTACAGAAAACTGTCAAACATTATAGGAGTATAATATGTTTTTATTACAATTGTATTGACCCATGTCAAATGTTTGTATACATTTTAATAGGACTTTGCCATCACTCTCTAAAATTCGGTGTAACTATAAAAAGTTTGATCGATAAGCCAGCACTTTAATCTGTTTTTGAAGCTGCCGAAACTTGGGGCAGATATAATTTTTTACTACTATTATCATTTTAAGCCTTTACTTTAGCAAGGTACTTTATTTGTCTGCACATTGAAGTGATAAAACATTTAGGTTTTTTTAATAATTTCCTATCCATTCCATCTTCAGGTTTCAACATATTGGTACAGTTCAGTTCTTGGTTTATTATGGCCTGTAGGACTTAGTCGTTATTCTGCCAGTATCAGTTTCATGATAGATTTATGACCTGTAATTTATTCATTTTAATATAGTATGAAAGATATGCAACTTGGTCACTCCATTTTCCTGTCACATTTAGACATTCTATAAATTTATTTAAATTGGGTTGTTCTTAACACTCTGTTTCTAGATGCTTAATATTTTAAAAAAGCTTACTTTGTTAACATGTATTAACATGCAGCTTTTTGTTCTGTATATTTCAAATAAATTATAAAAATGTGTTTAATATTAAATATTTACCTTTTTCCCTTTCACTCTGATTTCCCAAAGCGGCCGCCCTTTGATCCTTATATGCAAGAGCTTCTTCAAGGGCCTTCGGCAGCACCACTCCTCCTGGCACCACTGCCTGCTTTACTTTGAATTCTTCCGGAGTATCAATCTTCATTGTCAACAATGAAGGCAGTATAGATCCAGGTCCTCCCATCTGTGGTGGTCCATCTTGATTCTCATCATCACCTTCATCTCCATGGTCATCCCAGCCTGGAGGACCCTCGTGCCCTTGCATCCCCCAGCCAGGAGGACCTTGTCCTTCCCATGGGCCCATAGGTGGCATATTTGGCGGAGGACCCATGCCAGGCGGACCCATCCCAGGCGGACCCAAATCCATACCTGGGTTAAAATTACCCTTCATATTGGGTGGTACCCCACGCATCATATTTGGAGGCATTCTAGGAGGACCCATACCAGGAGGACCCATCGGTGGCCCCATTCCCATCCCAGGGGGACCCATACCAGGCGGAGGACCCATTCCTGGAGGACCCATTCCCATCATCCCTGGAGGAGGACCCATTCCTGGTGGCATATTAGGTGGACCACCCTGCATATTAGGTGGCCCGCCTTGCATATTTGGGGGACCACCCTGCATATTTGGCGGGCCCCCTTGCATATTAGGAGGGCCGCCTTGCATATTAGGAGGGCCGCCATGCATAATAGGAGGGCCGCCTTGCATATTAGGAGGGCCACCTTGCATATTAGGAGGGCCGCCTTGCATATTAGGAGGGCCGCCTTGCATATTAGGAGGGCCGCCGGGCATATTTCCCATTGGTGGTCCTCCAGCCATAATAGGCGGACCAGGACCAAGATTTGGAGGTCCACCAGATGTGCTTACTGGCGGCATAGTTCCGGGTGGACCCATTGGTGGCATTCCGGGACCCATAGACCCCGGCGGCGGTGGCATTGGAGGAAAGCCTGACATTCCCGGCGGAACCATAGGCCCAGCATTGCTAGGTGGTGGCCCCGTCCCCGGTGGACCCTCCATGTTAAAGCACTAATGTTTTAATGTCTCTTATTTCGATATTTGAAAAATGCACGAAATAGTTTCTTCACACAAAAAAGTCCCAACAAACAAAAACAAATTTAGGGAAACTAATCTCAAACTTTCTAGGTTATAATCAAAAATCAAAGACACAGACAGTGACATTTATTTATTTACGTAGAAGCCATAGAGCATAGACTAGACGCATCGCAATATTTATTTTTTTTATTTCACGTACCTATTATCTCCAAAATTAGCCAATCACATTTTTATATTTTCATAGACAATTAGACAATTCTCTATGAGGGGGTTTCCGACGAGACAAAAATAGTTCCACCGTACGCACTAGATGGCGATAGTGTAGATAGAGCAAGATCTGTCTCTACCATAGACTCTCAAAAGTGTAATCACAACGAAACACCTCATTTTCAAGGAAAAAGTCTAAAATACATTATTTGTGTTATTATACAATTTTAGAGATTTCGCAAACACACAATTATTTTAGATAAATTATAATTTGCTTCTTAGCTCAGCTGATTAGTTTCGTGTTTATTTTCTATAAACCCTAAATACATGAAGGAATTTCATACAAAAAACATTTTTCTTCTTATTTTTTGTGTCTCTCTTAAAATATTTGGATTAAAAATAGCCAATTAAGTTGATAACGTAATAAATAACCGTTACTGGTCACAATCGATTTTCAGTAAAAATCTTTAGAACTCCCGATACAGTAGACATCCCAAAGTAGAAGGAAAAAAAGTTGAGAGGTGTCAAGGGACACCCGGATGGAACGAAGTTCTTGTCGATTTATTATTATAGTCGCACTTCAGTCGAATTTAGTCGCTACTGATTTTAGTGTAGGGTATTAGCATCAGTAAGAATCAGAGTACCTAGTCAGTCTGAATTTAGTACTCTAGGTAGCTAGGTCTTTCGAACCAATCACGCTATCAGTTCATTACACGCAACGTAACGTACTACGTCTGAACTACGTAACGTGTAATCCCGGATGAATGGAACAGTTTCGTGACTGATGCCTGAAGCTGAATATAGTAGGATGAAACCTATTGTAAATGTGACAAAAAAGATAGAATATGACAAAAGCGAATGAAAATCGTCAAATAACTGTATTTCGGGTTTATTTTGCGGTTCTGAATGATTACTTTACATAAATTCTCAGGAAAACAAGAACAAAATTATCGTACCGGTAGTGACCTCTCTAGATTTTCTATGACACTAGAGTAGGATACAATCCACAGCTGAATTTAATTTTGCGTTCTGCGCCACCTATTGGTGATTGTAGGAACTTCGATGTGCAAGTCGATTCGGGCAGTGGTCGTGTGGTACTTTAATTTAAAATTAAATTCAGATACACGACTAAATTTTATTAGAAGCTATCGCTACGTCGACTATTAGAAAACCGCCACACCGATTTCCATAAAATTTAAATTAAATGCGTTGATAAAGAAGGATCCTTTATAAAAACTATTATTCTCAGGAAAAAAAAAAACAAAAAGAGTGTTGAGAGAAAAAAAACAAAAAGAGTTTTGCGGGAGCTATCGGGATTCTCTCTCATATTCTAATTCTGTCACGTGACAGGGCACAAAACGTTACAACTTTTGACGTGATAACGTCTTATAATTCGATGAAGCCGGCTGCACGCCCGCAAAACATGACGTCATGTAACGTTACCGCCATAGATTAGATAATATTTACCGCCGTTATTTCGCCTTATTACTTTTCGCACTATCTAGTGAGTGAAATGTGTATTACGTTCAAGGAGTCTGTCCATGTTTTAGAAAAGCGACAATATGAAGTTAAGAACTTGTGCTAGTACAATGATGTAGCCAGAGATGGCGCTTTGAACAGCTTTTCAAAAAGCTTCAGAATATTTTACTTAGATGGCGCTTAACACAAATACTAGACGTTGTCACGTTCAACTATCGTCAGTAAACCGACTTTACAGACAACCATTTTTTTTTTGTGAGAATTTTTTCCGTCTAGCTCCCTTACATAACGCGCGATAAGGAACTTCGTTCCAAAATTCAAAGATATAAATAGCAACACTGATACGCAGTGTGACCAGAGTCAGTAGATTTCTACTTTTTCGGTAGATTTTAGAGTCCGGCAGCTTATCGTCAGTAGAATTAAAAATGCAGTATATTTTAGTAGATTTGTGAATTTCGTGGTAATCTCAATCTTGTTCTCGATAGTGAAAGGGGAACCGGGGATACCCATCTTTTCCCGCACGTAGTCTCCTTAACTCCCATGCGTTGTTATTTTATTTTTTCTGATTAATTCGTGTATCAGGGTGTCGTTTAAGTAACGTGTGGCACGAATTACTTTTTGTATAACAATGAATAAAAATGAAACTAAGGTTTACATAAGGATATCGCGTAGAATAGGAACATGACCATTAATCAAGTGTTCATTGCAAAGCTTATGTAGGTAGTAGTAGGACTCTTAGCAGAGTCCGCCTGGGAAAGGACTACACCTTTACCAGTTATTCTACCGCCAAGCAGTAATGTGCAAACATTACTGTGTTCCAGTTTGAAGGGCAATGTTTTCAGAGAAATGACAGAGCTTAGATATATAACAACTTAGATATTTGGGTGGCGAGCGCAGTGCAGTGCTAGGTAATGATTGGATTCTTCATGTTCCAATAGCTACTTGTCACTGTGTTGTTATGTGGCAGGCATGTTGCTTACCATCAGGCTCATGGGCGGCTCGTCTCGTCACTCTTTATTTTAAAAAAAAAGTGATATATTGAGCAGCGTTGCTTCTTTGAAAGAACATGGCCCCTTCAAAATATTCCAAAAACACAGAAAGATTTTCGGGAACTAAATTTTTACTTCTACTGGCGTAAGCCCCGACTTTGCTACTTTAATCCAACTAAAACGAAATGTATAAAATTCTCTTTCTGCAATGTAATGTGCGGTAAACTTGATATGAGACTGAAAGATGAACTCGTCGAACCTGTACAATCTACTCAATTTCTGGGTATTTCAGTAGATTCAAAGCTTCAATTGGGTTCACACATAGAGAGACTGGCTGACCGACTTAGTTCAGCTGCCCACGCTGTTCGGCAAATTAAAAAAATATCGGACGTTTAGACGCTAGGTTTGTTTATTTTGGCTATTTTCTAGTATTATGTCCTACGGGATTTTATTATGGGGTTCAGCTGCGGACAGAAACTCAGTTTTCATATTGCAAAAGAGAGCAATCCGTGGTCTATATAATTTATAAGCTAGAGATTCAGTACGGGAGATTTTCAAGAATATAAACATATTAACAGTCCCTTCATTGTATACATATGAATGTATAATGTATGTGAGAAAAAATCGAAGTCGACTGAAGAAACTACCGGATCTGAATCCAAAAGCGCACCATAAGCACAAAATTGTATTTCCTAGGTGCAGACTTCAGAAAACAAATAACTCTTTCAAATGTAATGGTATTCGCTTCTATAATGCAATCCCTGCACAAGTCGAAGGTCTTAATGAAACAAAGTTTAAAAATGAAATAAAAAGCTACCTATTGAGCAAGGCATATTATAATATAGATGACTTTGTTAAAGATAGTAACGTATGGAAGAGAAATGTGTTGAAACTAGAATCTTGTAATAAGGTAAAATAATAGATTTATAGAACTTTTGATGGAACATTGTTTGTACCTACTCATGTAGTATCTGTATACTGTATGTATTAATTATTTTGTCTTTGACAAAGCCTTTTTACAGCTGCATTTGATTGACGATTATTATCGATATTTTATCGTATTATGTACACGGATTCTTTGCCTTTTTGTAAATGACGTTACCAAGTGTTCTTATGAATGTATGGTTCGAATAAATGAATTGAATTGAATTGCCAGTGGTTGTTTAATATAGCCTATAGCATTTAGGCATCTCGTAGATATCCAGTAAGTGGTGAAAGAATTTTTGAAATCGGTTCTTGAGATCAGCGCGTTGTTCAGGTTTTAATATAATATTTAATGAGTGTAGATTGTAAATTATTACAGTAAATAAGTGTATAGTATTAAAATGCGTTTTTATTTCACACATAAGCATGTCCACAAACGTTTGGTTATGAGTAGACATTTTAGTAGATTTCTGCATATTGGCTAGTAGAATTCAGTAGATTTCGGCCTTACCGTGAGTAAATTTAGCAAATTAAATCTGCAAGCCTACTATGAAGTCCGATAAACGATATATCGGCCGAACTTATGGAGTTTTCCTACCTCGAAAGACAATCTGTCGGTTGATAGGATCGGCCGTTTCATTCGATTCGACCCTCATCCGACCTAAGACTATAACTTCCGACCGAGCTGTATCGATCTGACTGTTTTTCGTGGCAGGCTACAATCCGATTCAGCTGTCGGTCGGATCCGATCATTCGGAGTTTGTTTTCGTAGTAGACCTGCTGGTCACACTGCTGATACGACAATATTTTATCTCGGCTGAACGTCGGAAAACGCCTCATTGGTACGAAACCCTTCGTGCGTAAGTCCCACTCGCACTTGGCCGGTTTTATTTATATTTAATGTTTATCAATTTTCATACAGCTAGCCACTTTTTGAAGTTGTCTACCTTATGAGATGACACTCCCAATCTCTACCTTCTACATTCACAATTTCGTTGTACGCAGTCCGCCATCACAAACGTCACGAAATAATAAATAAGTCAGCTGTCATGTCAAGTTTTTAGTCTACCAACCAATTATTATTTTCAAGGGAAAATAGAAGGAATTTGTTATCAAATTTTCTTGTGATTGCATTAAAAGTTACGTGTTACTTTCGATTCCTTATTGCGTCAATCGTTATTGCCACTATTTTGGTCTGGACATTTCTAGAATTGTGTAACTGAAGTAAGATGGCAGAAATGAGTGAAAAATACAATACCAAATGTCCTGGTGTAAAACGCCTTATGAGGGAAGCATTGGAACTGGCAGATGCAACTGAAGAATATTGTGCGAGGCCGTTGGAGGATAATCTTTTCGAGTGGCACTTCACTGTTCAAGGTCCTAAAGGAACAGAGTTTGAAGGGGGTATTTATCACGGAAGAATATTGTTGCCAAAAGAATATCCTATGCATCCACCGCACATCATTCTTTTAACTCCAAATGGCAGGTTCGAAGTGAACAAAAAGATTTGTCTGTCGATTTCCGGGCATCACCCTGAAACATGGCAGCCCTCTTGGTCTATTAGAACGGCCTTGCTTGCTTTAATAGCCTTTATGCCAACACCTGCTGAGGGAACCATTGGCTCTATTGATTACACACCTGAAGAGCGCAAGGTGTTGGCGAAAAAATCAAGATCATGGGTGTGTCCCACTTGTGGAGAAATTGCTTCCTTGCTCTCATCGACAGCAGCCAAACCTATCACTGAAGAAGAAAAATCGGTTTTAAATCAGATAGCATTCAAAGGTGAAGACATTCAGGTACCGAAACCTCCAGAAGAGGTGCCAGTGCCAGAGGTGCAACCGCAGGTATTGGAGTCCACCGAGCCCAGCACAGGCTTCCTGGATCAGTTGACAGAAATACTGGTGGCTCTTCTTGTAGGAGCCATCGGAATATTCATCTACAGACGCTGGAATCACTATGCTGCCTCTGACACAGAGCTGTAGTCATATTCAAGTTTATTATAAGAAAAATAATTTTTATTGATGTCAAGAGGTGTATTTACAAATGTATACATTTCTACAATGAAAGATTTCGTAATTAATCTTTGTTATAAATGTAGTGTTTGATAATGGTATAGAATTTATTCAATCAGTTTGTTTGATAATAAATAATACTTAATATTGAATGAATATTTTTTAGAATTGTGCCTTAAAATAAACTATCGAAGGCATTCAAAATTACCATTGTAAAGCCATTAAGAAATAAACCATATAACAAATTCTGACAACAGAGTAAGTATAATATTTAGATACATTGTATGTATGTATACTCCGGTTTGTGTGTTCTGGGTCCAATCACTATGTTAACTAAAAGATGGCTATAAGTGTCTTCACATCTTATTTTTCTAAAGATCTCTCAACCTTTTCTTTAGTATGGTGAAGATGCACAACTTGGCTATCAAGGAAGTTGGAAGTTTGGCTTAGTATACATCAGCCGAAGTCTACATTAAGGCATTAATTTTAAAGGATTATTTAATTTTATTTATAGATTTAATTATTGTGCAATCATTACATAGTGTTATGCAGGAAGAGTTTACTAAGGTAATTTCTACCATGTAAAAAATAATAAATAATAAAAAAATGTACATGGTAGAAATTACACTGGCAACCTGTTTTATTTGAGATTCTAATTTCATGACTTAGCCTGTGAGGATTGGCAATTAGGTTAGATTTTTTTAACTTAGTAAACTGCCACTAACACAAGACAATTATTGTAAAGTAGTGGCTATACTGCATACAGAAGATAAAGAGAAAGTTGTAGTTAACCTTAGTAAACTAAGTCTGTATAACCCTCAACTTATTTAGCACAGCTTTTTAGTTCATTTTTCATCGTATAGTATGTTAGCTTTAATATTATCCGCTATTTGCTGCAAAAAAACTAAAAAAAATCAGTCTTGCTTCAATCTCTGTAGACTAACAAAAACACTTAAGAACAGAGACAGCTAATGATGCCATGGTATTGATTCTATTGCCCTGCTGATGATAATAAATTTATGACAAGATTTAAATTGACTCCAATAGGTTTTTTTTTAATACAGAAAAGACTTGGGTTAGGCTTTCATGGGTCTAATGACAGTAGGATTCATATTGCCTCTGCTGTCAACTGAGTTTTGAACTAGTGCAGAAGAGACACACCCATACTACCTTGTACTGACTAAAACAACAAACTAAATGTTTGATAGATGCCTAAGCAACATACATTTATTTAGATGGCAACTAGACCTAGGTACCATCTTATTTTCTCATATTTTAGGACTACAAAGGTGTTTCCTCAATTTTCTACTTATTGAGTACCAGCAAACTTCAAAATTAAAATGAGTAAGTGCAATAGAATGCAATAACATGAATTTAGTAAGAAACATTTAAAACTAGTTTATGGCATTGATTCTGTTTAAATGGACTACATTGAAACTCAAATCAACTACGATGATGAAATCACACTGCAACCAAAGCCCCAAAAAGTAAAAATAAACTATAAACCTGATTAAATTAAGTTCCTGAGAAGAGTATTTGAACAAGTCTTTCTGAGATTTAGGGACTTTTTTAACCTTTAATCCAATATATTATTGTGAGATTGTGACCCATTGGTTGATGAGTGTTTTCTGTCAGTAAATTAGCCAGTCTCGTATTACAAAGCTTTTATGAATAAAATATGTCATTTAATTTGTGTTAAAATATTGTATTGTAACTAATTTTACGGATTGTATCTATCAAAAAAACTTATATTAGAAATTAGCATACTTTCATTTAGGTGTTAAAATAAGCTCTTTTTTTAATTTATTGGCAAATTAGATATTATTGAGTTAAACAGTGTGATGGACTTGCCAAAGGAAATTTGGTGATTAAATCAAGAAATGGGCTTAAAGCCATAAAAACATTTTGATCTAAATTAGCAAGTTTCTCATTCTAATTAAACAATTTGTAAAAATAAACTGTTTCATAGGAAAAATGCCTAAAGGTGTTCAGATTCAGCCCTATGGAATAGATTGACTATGTTCTTTAACTTCAAACTGAAGCACTTACATTTATATGATTGTTATAATTCTGTACTTTTCAAACCATTAATCCATCTTTTAATGAAATTATAAGAAAACTTATTAAAGGGTTTATTTGGATTTTCTATCTTCAAAATAGCCCAGTATTTTCTTTAAAAAAAAAATCTTACACCTCTTCTCTTTGAAGTTAAATTTCATGGAAAGCTTATATAGAAGTTTATATAGTTAATTTAGTTTATTAAATTAAATTAATAAGGAAATAGGTTTATATTTTGCTCTTTCTCTTGTTTATTATACTTGTGGTCTTATTATCTCCTAAATAGGGTACAATCCTCAAAAAAACTAATTAGCCCGTTAGTTAGATTGCCAAAAAATATTGTACACGTATTTTTTCTTTTGTATCACAAACAAAAAATGACGAAGATACAGCGCTTCGAAGTTTCGTGTGACGTCACTTGTGAGTACGATTTTTACTCACGAGTGACGTCGCGACCCCCACTCTCGAAGTTTGATGGTCTATCTATATCTTTGACGATTTTTAATATTATGAAAAAACAAAAAATACGTGTCTAATATTTTTCCATGATCTAGCTGACGGACTAATTAGAATGGTGTATTTTTGATCCAGTCCGGTAGGTACCCTATTATTTATCTTTCTCAATTCTTAAATTTTGCAGTTGCTAAAACTGATTGCTTAGTTAATTTTTTGCAATAACATTCCATAAACTGCTGCCTAATTTTTTTTATGAACATGGTACTATGTGTATTTCAAGTTCATATTTTATTCCATTCTATTCGGGATTATTTGGGCAAGGCAACAATCAGAAAAAAAATGTTAAGGCCTCAATGAGGCATTTTCTGAAAAAGATGTGAGTGATTTGTGTCACCATAAAATTGTAAACATTGTCAGATTATAAATATTACAATCCTACGATAGCTTAGGCTAATTTATAATCCATGGACGTATAAAAAAGTCGGACGTAGTGTCGCTAAAACAAAAACTGTGTCACTAGAGTCGGCCACATTTGCACGTGTGCATTGTCAGGTTGTCACGGATAGGCTGACACGCACACATATACACAAGTTGCGCGTGTAATGACTCACTGATGTGTGCGTGTCAGCCTGTATGTGACAGCGCACACATGCATATTATGTGGCCGACTCGATTGACACAGTTTTTGTTTTCGCGAGACTACGTCCGACTTTTTTTATACGTCCATGTTATAATCTAACTGTATTTTAATTTTTCCGGTGACATGTGCTCATAAGATACCTCTAACAATAGGAAATATTGATGCCACCAGTTTTGATGCACTATTTTTGACAAGTTTTTGCATTCTGAAATCTCATACCTGACGATCGGTTCGCACTCGCTCTTGAACCAGCGACTGCTGTTTTTGTTTCGCAAAGAGCGAAAGAGAAACTACTTCGCGCGCGTTCTATCGGGAGTGTGAACCGCCTATGAGAAGTCCAGGACGTCTACTCTAATTCAACGAAAACGTAATTTCGAAATAAATTCGCGACTTTCCTACTCCGATTCTACTTCGATCCGTCGTTTCTTCCGTTTAAATGTTCTAAGCATTCTCTAATTAGAGTATGCTTAGAATATTTAAACGTCAAACAATGTTTGATCGGACGAAACGAAGTAGAACCGGAGTAGGAAAGTCGAAAGTCGCGAGTTTATTTCGAAATTACGTTTTTCGTTGAATTTGAGTAGACGTCCAGTTGCATCTAACATTTTTATTACGATTTAGGGTTAAGAATTATTTAATTACTATTCTTAGTGATATGTATCATATGATGTATTGCTTTATGAAGGAGTTAAATTTGCAATCAATTTCAATGATCTGTCTTTTTATTTTTTTCCCCATTTGATTGCGGTAATCTCTAGAAAGAGGAAGCCTTTCTCTGTACTTGCGCGTTAATCCGCAAAACTGATTCGCTCCTGTAAGAGAATTCACAACAATTAACTAAACGCTCCAAAAGACGTGAATTTTGCAGCTTCGCGCGCAAAGCGTCTCGCGGTTTTACTAGGTCCCGTTCCTGTAATTTTCTTACGGTTAAAAGCAAGCTATGTAAGTAGAGTAAGTACTAGGTAAGTGCTTTTTCATAGATCTATACGAAACCCAGCAGCATAGAATAGATAATATACGGTGGGTTCCCAACGAGTAACACCAAACGAGTCACACTGTGACTCTTGCATGTAGAAACGCTGAAACGGAAAATGCTCTTAGTAGCACCAGTAGGTACAAGGTATAGCGACATTTCATGAATTATGTGAGGTAATTTTGACTATTTTTTTTATTGGTGAGATTTTGTTCGACGTGAGGGGGTCCTCACGTGAGAATTTTCGTAACTCATTTTCAACACATCCAGTTTTCTCAAATAATTAACACATTTTCTTGAGTACAAAAATGTTGTGGGATTTACCGAGACCACCCCCTCTCCCCACGTGAAATTTGACTCAACCTTTAACACGTCACGCAATTAATAGACGCCACCTGAGCAGCCCACTAAATCTTTCCACTGCTGGGAGTCTGGGTCTTCTCTCTCAAGGAGATAATCACCTGTATTCCAAATTTCAACCCGCTCCATTCAGCCGTTGCGACGTGTTTGAGCAACAAACATTAAAACTGGGCATTTATAATATAAATAGGATTTACACATACGTTTTGTAGCGAAACTGAGAAGGCTGGCATGGTGCCTTAGTGGCAAGAACGGCTGATTTCAATGGTGTAAGTAGGTTTGAATCCCTCAAGCACCTCAGATTATTTTCCCATGTGAGATGTATGTTTTTCATCACCCCTAGGATTAACGGCGAACGAAAACATCGTGAGAAAACCGGCAAGTGAAGTGTTCTAAGGAAAACTTCTTTCAAGAACATATATCACTTGGCCAAGTGTAGGCCACATAGGTACCTACCTATCCTCGTAAGAAGCGGCGGCTCCAAGTTCCAACAGTGGGATGTGGCTAAGGGGGCGAACATGTGGTCTAACTTGCTCTTCTCGTTTGTTTTCTAGATCTTTATCTTGTTTGTAGGACGGTCGTTCCGGCATATCATCAAGCTCGGAGCTGGAAACATTATTGGCGATTGGCGCTGGCCTTAGTGTTAACAGAATAACACATAGGTAGCTACATACCACTAGAATTTGTACGATTATTTTTGTCGAGTTTGTTTTCACTACTTGGCTTTAATGGTGAAGGAAAAACATCGCGTGGAAACCGGCCTTGTCTAAGAAAGTACCTATCTTGCGAGGACGTATTAGTTGTTCTGTAGTGGTAGGACTCTGCATAGAGCACCACACCTTTGACAGTTATTCTACCGCCAAGCGGTAATGTACAAACATTACTGTGTTCTGGTTTGAAGGGCAATGTTTCCAGAGAAATTAGAGGGCATAGAAATAAAAGAATAGAAAATCATACAATTCTGGGTGACGAGCACAGTGCAGTGCTAGGTAATGATGGTTGGATGGATGGTTTCTTCATGTTCCAATAGCTGCGTGTCACTTATGGGAGGCATGTTGCTTACCATCAGGCACATGTTCTACTCGTCACTTTATACTATAGAAAAAAAAAGTAGGCCAATCATCATTTGCGGGTTAGTCAGATGCTGGTTTATGGCTTTGACTCTCCTTGCGTGTGTATGTTAAATATTGACTGGCCTCGTGGCAAGGTCGGTATTGTTGTAGGTCTTACTCAAAACCAGCATTTAACCCTTTATTGGCATCGCGATTTCGTCTGACCTACCACTACCATGATAAGCGTGATACTGCTTACAATAATAGATCCTCGATTATCCGAACATTGGTGCGTAAGATACATTGTTGCACGAAAAAGTTAACAGTTTTATATAAAAAAAAGTTAAAAGTATTTGAACTAATCGCATTCCCAATTGTTTCGGATAATCGAGTTTCTACTGTTTATTATGTATCTTATTTAGGGCTATAAGATATTTTCAATAAGACAACAATTTGGAATTTAAGTTTTAATATTAAGACATTAAAGATAGCGGTACATTACACCTAAAAATAAAAATAATTTCTATTTTTCATAGACATCGTACAAGTGTAGGGTGATGATAGCCATTCACCAAGTGTATCTCCAGATAGTCTGGGTGCAATATTTATTCAGTTGTTGCAGTTAAAAGCAACTGATCAATACTTGTCAAAATAAACAGTAGTCAAATTATCATTGACCATGAATTGATACATACAAGAAACATTAGGCATCAGACTTGTAATAAATGGTAATTTTTTTAGGTTGGTTAGTCGTCATCCTATCGAACATCACCCATCATCTTTGCCCCCTATAAATGTTTTTAACTTTGATGTCGATTCTTTCTACCTTTCTAGGGTCAACGCTACGAGTAAAAATGTTTGGTGTAATTATTATGAGAAGAAATTGTGTGGTAAATACCATGTGATGTCAATATAAAAACCCCACACCGACAATAAAAGAAGTTTTAAAAAAAGCTTCGGTATTTTTAACCAATATCAGAAAAAGGTTTCTCAATTCTAAAGGTATTTCTTTTTTATCTAAGTAATGAACAAAGGTAATTCTGACATTATATGATTCTAACAGAATATTGATCAGTTTTCAACAATTTTATAAATTTGATAATCCAAACACTACATTCTAACCAATCTGGTTGTCCATTCATTAAAGACTCAACAATGCAATACAAACCTCTCAACCAAAATCACTACCATTTTAAATCACTAAAAAGTCACACAATTACTTATTAAATAAGTACACACCTAATTTTGTGAGCTCTTTATGC
This sequence comes from Ectropis crepuscularia, assembly GCA_963693475.1. Taxonomy (NCBI): domain Eukaryota; kingdom Metazoa; phylum Arthropoda; class Insecta; order Lepidoptera; family Geometridae; genus Ectropis; species Ectropis crepuscularia. The sequence continues at coordinate 6,757,154 of OY856359.1, read as the reverse complement.
CTAACAGTACCTAATTACAGATCTTGCATTGTGGTCAGATATTAACGAACCTAAACCTTCGTTTGGAGCATCAAACCTCGGTAATACGTACGGCTGTTTACGGAGAAACTTTCTGGGCTAAGGACTATGAGCACAGTAGACAATTTTCGTAACTATGTAACTGTGATAAGGTAGACATACTTACTATATTTTTTATTCGTTTTCGTAAATATTGAGTTTTATAACTATTTACATGTGCCGCATGCCCCAGAGCCAACTCTTGAGAGTCCATCCCAAAACTGCCAAAAAGTAGACGAATCTATATTAAATCAGCGACATTCATGGGCATCTCGTCGATCTGCGTGGAGTAGTACTGTTCGATGTCTCTCAGGATCCTGATGTCGTCGGACTTGACGAAGTTGATGGCGACACCCTTGCGGCCGAAGCGGCCCGAGCGCCCGATCCTGTGGATGTACAGCTCGCGGTTGTTGGGCAGGTCGTAGTTGATGACCAGCGACACTTGCTGCACGTCGATACCTCGCGCCCACACGTCCGTCGTGATGAGGACACGACTGGGGACAAACGGAAATCATTCATTATTGAAGTGAACACTTCTTTTGGCGAACCATATATGGATGTGGGGTTGTGAATTGAATTCTAGCGTCACGCTCGGGAATGATAAGAAACCTTCGGGTAAACTCGGGACCATTGGCCATCTAGAAATGCGTCAGCATTTCCCTTTGCCTAACTAGATGATCTAGATGGCCATGCTCATGGCCGCGCCCTCCTGTTTCACACGCGTAGTTTCCAAAGTAAAAGCTATGAAATTCAGAGTTATAAGTTTTCATTTCTATCGGCAGTCCCTATGACTGTCAATTTTTTTATACGATAAAGTGACGAGACTTCTAGAATGTGCCAGTCTGTATAAGACTGAGTATCACTTTGAACTGTGATTTCTTTAGACATAGTTTAGGGTGTTTATTTACACTTTAAACCGAAACTGTTTGAATTTACCAGTTTGGCGAGAAAAGGTTAGGTTTTGCATAATGTCCTGTTACTACAAAATGATAATTATACTCGTACTTCATACTAATGAATTCTATTAATATTATAAATGTGAAAGTTTGGATTTTGTTTTTTTTACGTCGCGCCGGAACGGCTAAACAGAACGGTTTAAAATTTGAAGTATAGTTACATTATAATCTGGAATAGCACATAAGGTGTTTTTATGGCGGGAAAATAACTGGTCCAGGATATACGCGGGCAAAACCTCTGGATACCACTAGTATAATCAATTATAATACGTAAACGCTTTGTAAGGTCGGATATATTTGTTTTTCCCTCATGCAAAAATAAATTACTAAAGGAAACGAGGTACCGAGTTCGTAACTGATTTGGATGAAATTTTTGTAATAATATGCACGAATAAATAAATAAATGAATTAAATCAAAGCAAGTCAAGACGCGAGCAGCTATTAGTTCGTCAACGAAAGTAAAGTGAAATCAAGTAAAGATACAAACGTTATATATTATATTCGGTGACGCGTATAGGTACAGAATACGTAGCGACTTTTTTTTATAGTATTATACATATAGTGACGAGACGTAATCAACATGCCTGCCACATAACAGCACAGTGACACGCAGCTATTGAATCATGTACGAGTAGAATCGAAATCACTAGCACTGCACTCGTCACCCAGAGATCTAAGATATTATATCTCTAAGCCCTGTAAATTCACTGGAAACATTGCACTAGTTTATTACTATTGCATAGTAATGTTTGCACTTTACTGCTTAGCGGTAGAATGACTGGAAAAGGTGTGGTACTTCCCCAGGCGGACGCTGCTAACAGTCCTACCACTACTACTTATAAGATCTATCGTGCTAGCGGTGCTAGGTAGGTATATTAGAGGATCAAAGTTGTCGGACTTATTAATTTAATTTGACATTTTCGATTGTTTTTATATTATCACTTGTCCTACTCTTGAAGAAGTCTCCCCAATTCTCTCCGCTTTTTCGGTGCTTTCAATAGCGAAAAATAAGACGTTGAAATACTTTTCCTAAGCGTAATCATAAAGCTCAAGAGTTTATCTGTCTAATGTGTTTGGGATGAATCACAATAGGTTAGTGGTTTTTCATTCATTTACCCATACAAAACAAGCTACAAAATAATTCAAATAATTTCAAATAATTCTACCTAAAGCAATGGTTTTAGAATAATGTTTTAACGAATTCGTTACCTATTTCCAAGAATAACATAATATCTCTTTTGTTCCATGTTCTATTGAAAGCGGTATCTTTTTCCCACACATTTGTTTCTTTCTTCCCTTTTCTTTCCCAGGTCATAGATACGGCAATAAACATTAGCCATTTTGAAAAGAACAGCTTTTCAACTCAATACAAAGCTTAAAACCGTAACGATTAGTTGGAAACGATGCCAATTTTCTTATTAGTGTTATTCAAACAATGAAATACTACTAAAGACGGCGACGGACCGTAGAAAAATTTGTGGGAATGTCATTATCAAGGGTTACAGGAAGGACCAAAAAATAATGTAAATTATTGAATGGAACAATAATAATTATCCTTTTTACTTGGAGATATAGACATAATTGCCTGATTTTGTTTAGTTTGGTGGTATTTTCTAAGATACATATTTTCTAACGTAATTTAAAGGCGTTCCTGGGCATAAGTATGACTAGCATCCATAAAATAATACGTGAGCATTTGGCTGTAAAAAAATTGTTTGTGTTAGATCCCTTGATTAAAATTCCCACACAACTTGAGAATAGATCAAAAACAGGCTCGTGTCGATTGGTGCGAAAATATATCATTAGTTTGTCAGAAGTCGTTCATACAATCTACACAGGTGATGAACAGATGAATCTTTGATCTATGCGTATGACCCCGAAACTAAACAATCGTAAAACGGTTAATTCTGAATAGTACCTACACGACAATTTGTTTGACTAAGGTCTGAAAAAAATACGAAAGATAACCGGCAATGCAGTATCATTCTAACCCAGTGCAATTACGGAAATAAATAAACATTAAATTATGTAGTTTGGGGACTATAAAGGATCGATAGGGGGGTGCATTCTGAGCATATATTCCAATTTGAGGGATTCTGGCATGGTCAGCTCAAGGTCATTTCGATGAAAACGCGTTTAATTCGATATCACGAGAACTGTTAGTGTTAGGCAAAAAATTGTTGAGACCTTTTCTCTTCTAAATTAAATTTACTAACTTTTATAGGAACCATTTTTCTTTCTTTCATCAATATTTTTCAAGTTATTGCTTCCGAAAGGCAAAAAAATTTTTTTTTCCTCCCTTTCACCATTTTCTCCCCAACCGTTCAATTTTATGAAACTTTACCAATGATCAAAAGTGTAGATCTTTTAATAATGAACAACTTTTTCCTTGAACTTTTTTCTGTAATGACAATACCTTCAGAGTTATGTTACTTTACCGAGCGAAATCCACGCCACTGCGACACCTCCGCGACACTGCGATAAATCCGCGACACCTTCGGACTTAGGGCTGAACCGTAGTTAGTAACGTAGTTGTCCCACATAACCCTGTGTAGAAGAAACCCACCGACACAATCCAACAATGAATTTTGGGTTCAGACCGGAGGTGTCGCGGATTTTTTTGCAGTGTCGCGGAGGTGTCGCAGTGGCACGGATTTCGCTCGGTAAACCAGAACCCCTCAAATTGGAATATATGCTCAGAATGCACCCCCCTATCGATCCTTTATAGTCCCCAAACTACATAATTTAATGTTTTTTTTATTCGATTTTTTTGCGTAATTGCATTGGGCTATTCATCATCATGAAAATCTAGCTGTCACACGTCGGCCGAAACCACTGTTTTAGGAAGTCAAAAGAACGGATTTACGGGTCATCCGCACAGCTTCTTGGCACTTTGCACCAACGACTTCTATTTATTTTCCAGCGTAAATAATTAAATAATTATGTGGTCTAAGATTTTCAACCCACGAAGACTTAGATGCGTTCAAAATGCATGTTTTGGAGAAACGCCAATCAGAGACTAGGCAAAAGTTCTCTAAAAATTGATTTCAACGTATGCAAAAAAAGTCGTTATGGCGGCTATTTTTAAAAGCAATTAAATCACATTATAATGTTACATGTTTGTTCCTTTTTGTTTTTTCGGATTAATCAATAGCAGCACTCGTTTACTGTGAAATGTCCTGTTCTAAATCTATCTACCACATCACTTGATCTTACTAGTATAATTATGGCGATATAAATATTATGTCGCCGCCCAAGGCTTTACCGAATCTGCAGGTCTACTACGAAAACTAACTCCGAATGATCGGATCCGACCGACAGTTGAATCGGATTGTAGCCTACAACGAAAAACAGTCGAATCGATACATCTCGGTCGGAAGTTATAGACTTAGGTCGGATGAGGGTCGAATCGAACGAAACGGCCGATCCTATCAACCGACAGATTGTCTTTCGAGGTAGGAAAAGTCCATAAGTTCGGCCGATATATCGTTTATCGGACTTCGTAGTAGGCCTGCTGTATTATAAAGCCGAAGACACCCGAAGAGTTTATTTGTTTGTATGAGTGCACCAATCTCAGGAACTACTGCACCAATTTCAAACATTCTTTCACCGTTGGATTTGTACGTGATCTCTAGTGCTTAGAGAATAAATAACTAAAGTATATATATACTCTAAGGCACTATGCTATATGTACCACGCGCAAAACCGGGCCGGACCGCTAGTTTGAAAAATAAACATTGACCGGCATCTATCAAACGACGAGCTAAGATTACCCGCCTTTAAATTTATTATTGGTGAAATATTATTTTATACGAAAACAGCAATTTTTGTCGTAATATTTTACAGGTCCCAAACGTTTCTTCACTGACAATTTAACAAAATAAATAAGTGATAATTTACTGTCACCCAGTTATTTTTTACCGGCGGCAGAGCCCCGTGGATTTACTTGCGCAGTTTCCGTAATTTTACTATAGTAAAAAATAGCCCATGTCATAGAATAGATAATATAGATAGAACGGACACTCCCCACCCCCCGCCAATTTCAAGCTTCCTCCCCCTCGCGGGCGCGAGGCGGACTCAACGAAGGGTTATTATATCGGACGATAATTTTCTATGAGAATACGACCATGATGCTGTATTATTTAACAAAATGGTACCAAATTTTTCGTCTATTATATACGAAACAAGAATAAGAGATTTTTAATTTCATAAGAATTTCTACAAAGATTGAATCATTTTTATAAACTGTGTTAAGCTATTCTGGTTAGAAGTACGCGCCAACACTGAAGTCCTGTGACGAAATTATTAAACTCGTTGTTTTTAAACTGCGGCTTTCGTTGTCAGAATTGAATTGTCAGAATAACTAAAAATCAATTTGTACATGGTACCTTTATTATCTCCTTTTGTTTTAAATCTTCTCCCTTCTGATTGTTGATGAAAGTTATATTTACCTACATTCAAATCAATTCAAATCTTTATTATTACATTAAAGATCGAACACTAACTAGGTAAGATTGTAAGCCACTTAACACAGGCAGGTGAACTCCCGAGTCACAGCTATTCCATAAAATAATTTAGTAACCCTAGATGACACGCACACATGCGTAAATGTGTTCGAACGACATATGCGTAGTTGTGTGAGTGTAGGTATGTCGACTTCACCGTTTGTTTGGAGTTTAGGCCGAGTGTCCAGGGTGTGCCCATGTGCTATTCCGAACTATAACCTGTGTTCTGAATATCAACGCGATCCGTTCCGACATGATCAATCACAAACAACAAACATCCAAACTTTCATATATTTAATGTTGGTAGTATAAATGTTTTCCTGCAATTTCAATAGACTCATTCAATATTTTTGCAATCATTAAAGTCTACCATTTACAGTGTACATTTAATATGTAGGTATTTCACATAGAAGCCTGGGTAATATACCTAGCAGTAATATATGTAGTAGTTATTATCTGGAATCAAATATTCCATAAATAAATGATGTTTTATCATTAGTTAGGTTTCATAATATCTTATGGTATAATTACATTTGAATTAAAAAATTAGGTCTAATAATTATAATGTCATATTAATTTAATCTTATTCATTAGCTATTAATTATTAATGCACTATTAGTTAGTTGTTAAATAGCAATAATCCTTATCCTTCATTAAGACAACTAACAATAAAAAGTTATTAATTAATAAATTATTTTATCATATAGTTTATAAATAAGTATTATATAAGAAATATATTTGTAACATTATAAAAAGAAACATTTTGAAATGCTTGGAGTAATATTTTTAAAAGCTACACAACCCTCCATTCAAATCTTACTCAGGACAACAATTGTGTGATAAATATGGATGTTTGTTCTGTGTTTGGGTGTTTGTATGTATGATAAATATAATTGTTATTAAGTGTTATATATATTGTATCAGCTATCTTGTTTCGATAGAACAAGGTTTGCTTTATATGGGGCTAGATATTGCTGTTTGAATAATGTTCATGAGTATTTACTTATTTTGTTGAAATTTGACCTGGCTTTGAGATACAAAGGAGATACTTCAATTTAGTTAAAATTGACTAAATTTTAAACAAAAGAATTACACACAATGAATTTATAAAAATACTCTAGATCTAGAAAAACAAAACAAGTTCAAACATAAAGGTGATCAAAGTTAACAATGCAGGCATAGAAAGGACCTACCTCTGTCCAGAACGGAACTCCTTCATGATGTTATCTCTTTCCTTCTGCGGCATGTCTCCGTGCATAGAGCTCACGGTGAAGTTTGCCTCTTGCATCTTCTGTGTGAGCCAGTCCACCTTCCTCTTGGTGTTGCAGAAGATTACAGCCTGTGTGATGGTGAGGGTATCATAGAGGTCACAGAGAGTGTCAAACTTCCACTCTTCACGCTCCACCGCCACAAAGAACTGCTTGATTCCTTCCAGTGTCAACTCATCACTAAAATAAAATAATTATTATTTTACATTTCTACATAGAAACAAATATGATAAGACAGTACAGCTTAACCCATCTTGGTTGTATAGTCATTATCTGTTATTAAAAAAACTTATTTGAATTCTTACCGTTTTACTAAGATCCTGATAGGGTCAGTCATGAACTTCGAAGTCATCTCCAAGATTTCGTGGGGTAGAGTGGCCGAGATTAGAACAACTTGTGTCGCTGGAGGCAAATATCTGTATACATCATAGATCTGTTCCTTGAATCCCTTGTTCAACATCTCATCAGCTTCGTCAAGAACCAGCATCTTGAGAGACCTTGTTCGCAGTACACGTCTCCTGATCATATCTAAAAATAAACATTTAATTTAAGGAAAACATTTACTTTTGGTATAAGTAATATTTCTGAATGAATGTATTGAAAACACGAGTTTGCCATTTGACTATAATAGTCCATTTATAAATTTACTGATAATAGGTACCTAAACAACAACACATTTGTTTCTAAACTTACCAAAAACTCTGCCAGGAGTTCCAGATACCACATGTTGTCCATAATCCAACTTTCTAATATCTTCTCCCAGATTAGTGCCTCCGATGCAAGCATGGCACTGAACATTCATGAAGTCTCCGAGAGCCAAGATGACTTTCTGGATCTGAGTGGCCAACTCGCGCGTCGGAGACAGTATCAATACTTGTGTCTCACGAAGGGTGGTGTCCAGCGACTGAAGAATGGATATTGAGAATGTTGCCGTTTTACCAGTACCGGACTGGGCTTGTGCGATAACGTCTCTACCCTTCACTATAGGCAATATACTCCGTTGTTGAATAGCTGACGGCTTCTCGAATCCTAAAAAATGTGAAAGTTAAGCAATGATTCATGTTTGATGTTGTTGTAAACTACATATTTATATTTTGGTTACACGGATAACATGTTGCAACTATAGAATTTTGACCACTTACCGTACGTGTATATTCCTCGTAGAAGCTCGTCTCGCAGACCCATTGAGTCGAAGGTTGGAATAACTTCCACATCTTCACTTGTATCAAATTCAACATTTGATAAATCTTCAGATATAATTTTTCGGTTATAGGACACTTCGGACGACGTCATTTTTGGTGGATGTTGGCCACAACACTGATATGAACTCTAAATCCGAATAGCAACTACACAATCACAAGCAACGCGAAAGTATAACAACGTCTAAACAAAACTGGAACAAAAGTGAGGTTGCTAGGTTGCTTCCGAACACGATTTTCACGAAACACGACACGGTAGCTACTTTACTAATGACCTCCTTATCTAAATGCTATCATTAGACAGAGAAAAAACAAGAAACAAATACTTAAATCAACATGGCGGGCTTTTACAGATAACATAGAAATAGTGATGTGAAAAATAAAATCGACTAAACAGATCATAGCTACAGATTGCTTAAAAAATCAATGGCGAAAACGCCATTACAAACGAAATTTTGCGGTCAAGATTGGAAATTATACAGTAAGCTTTTTGCAGTGAAAACTTCTTTAGGAGCGCCTAGATAAATTTTTCGTGGGGTGTAAATTGGATTCTACCGTCACGCTCGAGTATGATATAAAATCTTCGGCTAAACTCGGGACCTTGGCGATTGGGCATCTAGAAATGCGTCAGCCAATGGGAAATGCTGAAAGGGCGTGGCCTCTACTACTACGAACATCTTATGTACAAACATGGACGTATAAAATAAAAAAATTGGCAGTCATAGGAACCGCCGATAGAAGTAAAAACTTATAACTCAGAATTTGGTAGCTTACCTTGGAAACTACACGGGTGTAACATCACGCTTTGACATTGATGTCTCTTTTCTTCTCGCTTGAAATGAAAGAGACGGGAATGTCAAGGCGTCATAGCGTTTTCGTTAGGCGGTAGACCCTCAGGCTCCCGCATTTTTTAAATACACTCTAGGGGTAGTAGCGATAAGACTAGGTGGAGTCGGGGTGCTCCGAGCCGGATCTGGGTCCTATGTAACCTCGTTATATATTACATAGCACAACAAATAATTAAAAAATGCCTAAATGCGTCTGAGCAATAGTCGAATCGAATGTAGTAGTACAATAGATTTTTATGATTAAAACACACGCCAAAAAACGATTCTGCAAAAGTAACATTATCACACTATATTTATATTATGCTACATTCATGAAGACAAAGTAAATTAAGAGAAAAAAATATGCGATTTAAATGGCACCTTAAAAAAAATTAGAATAAATTAAAAAAATGCCTTAATTATTATGCGTCTCATCAATAGTCGAATTAAATGTAGTACAATAGATTGTTATGCTTAAAGCACATAACGCCAAAAAATGATTATGCGAAAGTTGCACACTATACAAACATTATGCTACATTCATTATGACAAAGTAAATTAGGGAAAAAAAATGCGTTTTAATAGGCGCCCGTCTGCAGTCGTTTAAAATAAGACTAAAAAAATGGCTGATCGAGCAGTCTTTCTATGATTTTAATGAATTACAAGAATAGTCTTGTGACATTTAACTGATTAATTTTATTATTGTTTGTTTGGTATGTAATTGATTGTTTATAATTAACTTGAATAGATAGATACATAGATAGATAGAAACTCTTTATTGTGACACAAAAAACTTAAAATATTACAGAGACACTATTTTATTATTTAATTGATTATTTAGTATTTAGTTGTCAATTTATTATTTGATTGATTATTGCTTGATTGAAAATTATTTCTGTATGATTATTTATTAACATTATTTTTTTAGTAAATTAAACTAAATTTATAACATATTTGCTCGTAAAGGGTCTCTTATTGCACCAATTTCTGGATTGTAATGTATCTTATTACGTACTTGTGCGGTAATGTCTAATGTAAAACGCACGGTTTCAAAATGCGCCGTCTAAAACGAGCGGTACCTTTTTACATCTTAGTAAAGAGTTTTTGACGTGATAACGTCTTATAATTCGATGAAGCCGGCTGCACGCCCACAAAACATGACGTCATGTACCGTTACCGCGTTACCGTCGGTCGTTACCTCGCCGCATGTTTGTTACAGTTGTATTAATTATTTCGACCAGTAGTTCAAGCGGGGATGTAGCTCAGTGGTAGAGCGTTCGCTTTGCATGTGAAATGCCCCGGGTTCGATCCCCGGCATCTAAAAGCTTTTTTGCATTGTTTTGATTGAAAATGACTAAATTCTACTGATTACTTTTTACATCCAAATCTGTTAAACAAATGAAGTTAAAATTTTCTTTTGAAAAATGCTACTATTCCATCAGTATTTTCTTAAGATGTTGTCACGTTCTATCGTCAGTAAACCGACTTTACAAACAAACATTTTTTATGTCAGAAAAGTGGTCAATATTTTATGAATAAAATTAACTTTGAGAGGTAAAATAATAAAGAATTGTTTAATTCGTTAATTTAATTGAATTTGACCATAAATTACAACAATTTGTCTGTAACGAAACACAAAAATATTATTTTACTTTATTACTAATGGCAAACAGGTTGGTTCTGTGCCGTTGCTTAAAAAAAAAGGCGCATTGATAATCTGTGAACAGGTAACTTTTATTCCGCGCCCTTTTTTTCGCTGTAGTGTTTTTATTTAAAAATGTCGTCAGGGTTTTATTTATTTCCTCGGAAATATGTTATGAAACGTCGTATGACATACGTGCACTTTGATTATTACAGCCTCTGCTAAAATTATAGCTCTCGCCTTCGGCTCGAGCTTGCAATAAAGCCTTGGCTGTAGTTATCAACTTAGCGCACCTATATCATAATGTACTATTAACTAATATTAAATACTATGTTTCGTTTTTAGTTACACTGTACAATCTATACATGTAATTTTTATTGTTTATTTAAGTTGACATGTAAAATAATCTATACTAATATTATAAAGAAGTAAAGTTTGTGTGTTTGTTAAATTGTAAGGGGTAATCTCGGGATCTACTGAACCGATTTCAAAAATTCTTTCACCTATTATAGAAAGCCACATTATTGCTGAGTGTCATAGGCTCCGAGCAAAGCCGGAACGGGCCGCTAGTATTTTATAAGTAAAGAATATTCTTATATTATACCTTGCACTCTGTACACAGTCTATGTAACATATTGTATTATGTTGTAGAATGTAGATGTTATAAATACATAAATAGGCATACGGTGAAGGTGTCGAAGCAAGTATAGGGCATGGAGGTAATGGACTTCTGGCTAAACTGGTATTTTTTCGGTATAAATATTTTAAAACCGGGATCCCGTTTTTTTGGTGTTGTTTCGGTGTTGTTTCCGTAATTTACTTCAACTATTAAGGTAACAGTAAAAATCCTTCATGTATGTAATACTGTTTAAGACTGAATTAATGCATAAAAAGTATAATAAACAATCGTTTATTAGAAACTAGCTGTTACCCGCGACTTCGTCTGCGTGAAATAAATACTGAGAGCTGTAACTCAAGCAATAACTAATTTTACACCCAGACACATTTACTAAAAACAGCTTACTTATAATAAAACAATTTTATCAAAATCGGTTCAGTTATTTAGGTGTGAAAGCGTAAGAGACATTCGTCCCCCATTTCAACTTCAATTTCATCCCCATACAGTTCGAAATCACAAAATTGCTAGAACAAACATTTATTAGCTTCGTGCCAAGTGCCTATATAAAGAGTTTCATAGTTTTATCTTCAACGAATGGAAGCTTCCATGTATACTTTCATCCCCCATTTCAATCCCAATTTCATCCCTATACAGTTCGAAATCACAAAATTGCTAGAAAACATATTCGTTTGCTTTGTGTCAAGTGTCTATATTCAGAGTTTCATGGTTTTGTCTTCAACGGTTGGGATCTTCCATGTTGACATTCATCCCCCATTTCAACCCCAATTTCACCCACGTACAATTTGAAATTACAAAATTGCTAGAACAAACATGCGTTTGCTTCGTGTCAAGTGTCTATTTACAGAGTTTCATGGTTTTATCTTCAACGGTTGGGAACTTTCATATTGACATTCATCCCTCATTTTAACCCCAATTTCACCACCGTAGAGTTCGAAATTGCTAAATTGATGGAACAAACATTCGTTTGCTTCGTGTCAAGTGTCTATATACAGTGTTTCATGGTTTTATATTTAACGGTTGGGAACTTCCATATTGACATTAATCCCTCATTTCAACCCCAATTTCAGCCCCGTACAGTTCGAAATTACGAAATTGATAGAACAAACATTAGTTTGCTTCGTTTCAAGTGTCTATATACAAAGTTCCATGGTTTTATCTTCAACGGTTGGGAATTTCCATATTGACATTCATCCCTCATTTCAACCCTAATTTCACCCCCGTACAGTTCGAAATTACGAAATTGATGGAACAAACATTCGTTTGCTTCGTGTCAAGTGTCTATATACAGAGTTTCATGGTTTTATCTTCAACGGTTGGGAATTTCCATATTGACATTCATCCCTCATTTCAACCCCGTACAGTTCGAAATTACAAAATTGATAGAACATGCATTTAATTGCTTCGTGTCAAGTGTCTAGATACAAAACATGATAACTTAGAAAATCACGTTTCATACAAAATTTTCATACAACCGTTCATCCCTTGTTTCACCCTCTTAGGCGTTGAATTTCGCAAAATCCCGTCTTAGCGAGCGCCTACGTGCAAAAAGGGACCTCCATGCAAAATTTCAGATTCCTAGCATTTGTAGTTTCTGAGATTCCTTGATGAGTGACCTTTCGTTTTTATATAATATATATATATATATACTAGCTGTTACCCGCGACTTCGTCCGCGCGAAATAAATACTAAGGTGACTCAGGCAGTATCTATTAGTATACCCAGACACATTTACGATTACTAAAAACAGAATAAAATAAATCAATTTTATACAATTTCATCAAAATCGATTCAGTTGTTTAGGTGTGAAAGCGTAAGAAACTTTCGTCCTCCATTTCAACTCCAATTTCATCCCCATATAGTTCGAAATTACAAAAAAATATTTGCTTCGTGTCAAGTGGCTATATACAGAGTTTCATGGTTTTATCTTCAATGGTTGGGAACTTCCAAATTTACATTAATTCCCCATTTCAAAATCAATTTCTTCCCTGTTCCCCATATAGTTCGAAATCACAAAATTGCTAGAACAAACACTTATTTGCTTCGTGTCCAGGGCCTATAATACAGAGTTTCATGTTTTTTTGATATAATTCCATATTGATATTCATCCCCCTTTTCAACTCCAATTTTATCCCCGTACAGTTCGAAATTACAAAATTGCTAGAACAAACATTCGTTTGCTTCGTGTGTAGTGTCTATAAACAGAGTTTCATGGTTTTATCTTCAACGGTTGGGTACTTTCATATTGACATTCATCCCCCATTTCAACCCCAATTTCACCCCCGTACAGTTCGAAATTACGAAACTGCTAGAACAAACATTCTTATGCTTCGTGTCAAGTGCCTATATACAGAGTTTCATAGTTTTATCTGCAACGGGTGGGAACTTCTATATTGACATTTATCCCCCATTTCAACCCCAATTTCACCCCGTACAGTTTGAAATTAGGAAATTGCTAGAACAAACATTAGTTTGCTTCATGTCAAGTGCCTATATACAGAATTTCATGGTTTTATCTTCAACGGTTGGGAACTTCCATATTGACATTCATCCCCCATTCAACCCCAATTTCACCCCCGTGCAGTTTGAAATTACGAAATTGCTAGAATAAACATTCTTTTGCTTCGTGTCAAGTGCCTATATACAGAGTTTCATGGTTTTATCTGCAACGCTTGGGAACTTCCATATTGACATTCATCCCCCATTTCAACCCCATTTTCACCCCAGTACAGTTTGAAATTACAAAATTGCTAGAACAAACATTTGTTTGCTTCATGTCAAGTGTCTAGATACAAAATTTGATAACTTTGAAAACGACGAATTTTCATACAACCGTTCATCCCTTGTTTCACTCTCTTAGGGGTTGAATTTCGCAAAACCCCATCTTAGCGAGCGCCTACGTGCTAAAAGGAACCTCCATGCAAAATTTCAGATTCCTAGCATTTGTAGTTTCTGAGATTCCTTGATGAGTGACCTTTCGCTTTTATATATATAGATATAGAAGATCAATCAACACATTTAAAATAAATATAACTTTTAGTTCTTAATACTATAAAGTCATTTTTTTGCACAACAATCAAATATTTATCACCATGATAAAAACATACTTATACGCCCAATCTTGTAGATAGGTACCTACTTCATTAAACATTGGCTCCTAGATTTCCATGCCATGATGGCCGGGCCACGCCCTTTCAGCATCCCATTGACTGACGCATTTCTAGATGGCCAATTGCCATGGTCGCGAGTTTACTCGAAGATTTAGGATTTAGAATTCAATACACACCCTACGAAAAATCTGTCTAGGCAAGCCAAAAGAAGTTTTTACTTCAAATATCAACATCGGCGCTTGTGCAGCACACAGTGCGTTTAATTAATTATTTTTACTCTCTTTCCAGTAAAACAAAACATGTATTGTAAATTTATGAATACTTGAGAAACTATTTTGAATACCTATTTATATATAGGTCGTTTATTATCAGCTAAAACAATATCGATTTTTAGCTGCCAGTGTTGCGCACGTATAAATTTAACTCTCTTTATATTATTCCAATGGGGCGTTTTCAAGATGGAAAAAGATCTGCCAAATTCAGTTCTCAATTTTACCCATAGATGGCGCCAAAGTTTGATTTTGTTAGAGAAATTTCACAAAAACAAACAGTGGTGCCAACTTGGCAAAATATAGAACTATCTGCGACAAGTCAATGAGGCGTTTTCCGACAAAAAGATATGGTTCAATAAAAAATGAGATAGGAGGCGCTTGTAGGTCTTTCACTTAGTTCTCAAAAGCATTAGGCATAATGGGACTCAATTCATTAAGCGTTTTATTCGAACGAAACCTATATCAAAACATACAAATTTCGAAACAAATTCGTAAACCTAATGAGAGACAAAATATATATTTTTTTAATTTGTATTATCGGCTATGGATACTAACTATAGTGCTCGCAATATAACTCTGCCCGTAGCAAAATATGGAACTAATTGACAGGCCGTCAACTTCTTATTTACATCAGTTGACAAAAGTTTGTTTACGTTTGGTGTATTTATTAATTTCCAAAATAATTAATAGCTTTTATTATGCCGAAAGTGATTAAAAGTGCTGGCCGTGACTGGTTCTTGAAAATCAATCGTGGTTGTGAAGAAGAACGATACAATAACGGGCCAAAATTGCAGTTTTCCAAACGCAGACCTATTTGACAAGTAACATGTAGGGATACCATAGCAATCAAATCTCCACCTATTATCGGCTTATTTTAAAGCTGAGGCTTTAGGTTGAGGTGCGGCTTTGGGTTTGATTGTTTTATCGCCAATTTACCTGTGGGAAAAAAATTGTGTGCTTAAGACCGAATGTGAGAAACTAGTTATAAATGTTTTTTTTTCATAATATACAAATCAAAATAGAAAACACAGTAACACAGCAGTGAAGATCAGCTGATTGTATCTTTCTCGCTCGGGTACACTCGGCGGTTCCATGTTCACCCGATCGACCCTTTCACCTAACAGCGGTGCGCCAAAATAAATTTTACTTAATTTTTTTTTCAACGTTAGCTTGGATGCTCTTTGATCCTTAACTCTGTATTCATTACTGTATTTTTATTGTAGGCGTTTTAGAACGTACTGTCACGTGGTAATGGACAACGCATTATACCACTGCACTCAGATAAATAAAGCGGCTACAATGGGCAATGTAAAAGAAGAAAGTCAAAAGTGGCTTAAGAAAAATGAAATAGATTTCGGCGATTGTAGGACAAATCCGCAGTTACTCGAATAAAGAGGCACAAAGAAGACCCACAATACCAAGTAGAATAACTATCAAAGGAACATGGACAGGAACTTTTGCGGTTACCGCCGTGATTTATCGTGATTTTAACCCTATTGAAAAAAGAAGATGATTCTATGGAAGCCAATGAGTCATTAAAAGAACGTTTATGCGCCAAATTTTCAAATAGTGTTATTTATGGTCTCAATAAAAGATTTACAAGTTTAAATTAAATTCATGTTATATCGATGTTGGTGTCGGTTGAAAAAGACAGATTTTTTATAATGTAATAAACTATTATAAAGTTTTCCTGGTGGTAAGAGACTCAGACAGATGTACCAATTATTACCAATGATACTTGGTCGTACTGAACCAAACTAGCACTGCAACGGCGTTCATTACTTCGAGACATTCGTTCTTGAGTCTCAGTTATCGTGTTCATGTATTGGTTCCCTGAAAAATCCCTTCCCGTACCGGTTTTATGAAGTTGTAAGTTCCTAATGAACGGGAAGGGAACCTATTAGCTGGACCTGGCAACATTAAGTACGCCACCAGTCGCGCGCAGAGTTACATATATTGCGAGGACTATAATAGATTCAGATCCCAGAGCTCCCAGACGTCACCTATTTTCTGATAAATGAAATGTGGACGATTGAGTAGAGTTAGTAAGTACTAACAACACATGCTTACTCGGTAACTTGCTTAGACGGCCAATTTTGAGATATGGGGTAATGTAGGTACATACAAACATTACTTACTTCACGTATTTTCTAATAAGTGATTTTCACGTATGTTGTAGGCAATATCCTTAAAAACAAGGTCCCAATACTCCCAGACACTTTCCGTCGGCCGTTTTGCTTCACAACTCCAAAATAATAATTTAACTTCACTTAAATTCTCATGCTCTATTTGTAAACATGTTTGTCAGACAACTATTTTGAAGCTTTTTTCAATAAGATAGACCAATCTAAGGGGGCAATCACTTTCAATTCACTTCTACACCAACCATCGTATGGTAAGAGCAACAATGAACCCCATGAAACAAACCAAAACAAGAAAACATTTCAAACACCACAAAACCGTCCTCTTTGACTCAAGCTCTCCAACAAATACAAATACAAAACAAAATAAATTACAAGAATCTTATGACAGAGAAATAAAGAGCATGTACAATACCATAAGACCAAAACAACCGAAAAAAGAAATGTTAAGCGTACAAACAAAAAAACTAATATTACAGCGGAAAGAATTATTTTCATCTAAAAAAGACAAAAATACCTTAAAAGAAATCACAAACCTTAGTAAAGAAATTAGCAAAAACATAAAAAAGGACAAAATCAGAAGGAAGATGGACTGTATTAACTACCACATAGCAAAGACAGGAGGCATCAAGAAAGCACTGAAAGAGCTACAAGAGTCTAAATCATGGATACCTAAAATGAAAAATAAACATGAGAAACAGACAACAACTAGGAAGTCCATTCTCGACACCGCAACCAATTTCTATAGAGACCTATATTCAAGAAAGACTCCCCAGGAATTAAATATCAATCTAGTAGACGAAGATGAAGAAGACATATACCACCAATATTGGTGAGAGAAGTAGAATATGCAATCAGATCACAAAAAAATGATAAAGCTCCAGGCCCTGACAACATAACAAACGAAATAATTAAAATAACATTACCAGACAACATTTCAAAATTAACAAATATATCCCATAGCATCTTAGACTCTGAGTACATACCAACACAGTGGACAACAAGTAATATTATTCTTATTCACAAGAAAGGCGACATAGATGACATAGGCAATTATCGACCTATAAGTCTCATGTCCAACATCTACAAAGTGTTTGCAAAAGTTATCCTTCATCGCATCACAAAAAGGCTTGATGAACAACAGCCTAAGGAGCAAACCGGTTTCAGAGCTGGATTCTCTACTGTAGACCACATGCATGTATTAAAACAAATTGTTGAAAAATGCCAAGAATATGGTTATCCTATATACTTGGCATTCATAGACTACAACAAAGCCTTTGATTCCTTAGAACACCATTGCATATGGCAAGCTCTCAAAAACCAGGGCATAGAAAGCAAATACATAAGAATTATAAGAAACGTATATGGCAATAGCTCAGCTCAAGTCAGATTAGAATCTATAGGAGACTCATTCACAGTTAGCAGAGGAGTTAGACAGGGAGATCCACTCTCTCCAAAAATTTTTTCTTCTGTACTCGAACAAATTTTCAGAAATACTGAATGGGATAATCTTGGTATCAACATTGACGGAACAAGAATAAACCACCTAAGATTTGTAGACGACATAGTGCTGATAACTGATAACCCAAAATCACTGCAGTTGATGATCCAAGACCTTGCAAAGAAAAGTGAAGATGTTGGTTTGACCATGAACAAAACAAAAACAAAGGCAATGACCAACAGATCAGAAATTGATATAACAATAGACGGAGAAAAGGTAGATTACGTCAAAAACTAGCTAACTCCTGGAAAAGATTTTGGTCCCTTAAACATATAATGAAAAATAAGCAATACACAACTGCAGTGAAACGTAAAATATTCAATTCCTGCATATTACCAATAATGACATATGGATGCCAAACATGGACAATAACACAAAACAACATCCAAAAATTGGTTACATGTCAGAGAAGCATGGAAAGAAGTGTACTAGGTTTTAGAAGAAAGGATAGGAAGAGTGCAGTATATCTAAGAAGTATCACAAAATGGGAAGATGTGGAAACCAAACTAAAGACACTCAAATGGAGATGGACTGGACACATGACTAGAGACCAAAAAGAAAAGTGGACCAAAACACTGACTGACTGGACCCCCCGGTACTGTGCAAAACGAAAAAGGGGCAGACAATTAAAAAGATGGTCAGATGATATTAAAAAAGTAGCTGGCCCACTTTGGATAAGAGTAGCAAGAGACAGAGAGAGATGGAAAGTGCTGGAGGAGGCCTTTGCGTCAAAGGATGCACTGAACAGGGGAAAGATGTCATAAAATGAAATGTATTTTAATAAACTGTTAAACTGTTTAGTAAATCAAGGCTTTTGAATTGAATTGAATTGAATTTGAAAAAGGGGGCAATCATCCCCTATACTCAACTATGCCTCTATGGGTAAGGGCGCAAGACTGAGTGAGACATTTATTAGGAAATATTGACTTAAAATTGAGTTTAGAGGATGATTGGCCCCACCAATCCAATCCTTCATCTAAGGCATCCAATTCAAATGAAAGATTGAAATTCGGAATGACAATTCTTGTATCTATCGTTCTAAACGGATAAGACAAAGATTGAGAAGTTTAATTCCGTGTCAAGATCAACCCGATTGCGTTGTGAATCAAGGTAAAGGAAATGGTTAGACTGTATGATTAAAATTGTTTGATAAGTACCTATTTCAAAGTGGGTAAACAATATTAGTTTCCTTGAAACAAAGTCAGTTATTTAGTAGTATAAAGTTATTTAGTATTTTACTTGTCAAGTCCTTTCATTTGACACCCATATTGAGGTAAGTTGTGAAGAAATATTTTGTCCACCATTTTGTGGATGTGGCCATCTTGAATCGATATTAACCAAACATAGCTACAAACCACCGCACAAACATTAACCTTCAAATAAAATAAAAATTGGCAGTCATAGGAACTGCCGATAGAAGTGAAAACTTGTGACTCAAATGTTTTTACATTTCATTGAATTGTCTAATTTATTTATCACCTTGTCAGAAGACAAATCATTTGGTAAACCATCGTAGGTCTATGTACATTGTACATTCGCATAATTTCAACTTTTTGGGGACCGAGTCACCTTCGTCCGTGGGGAAGCACCTAGATATTGAAACCTCACACGTGGTCCCTGGGTGGTGCTAATCAGGTGACAAATTACCGGTGGTAGGCTTCGGCCGTGGTTGGTGACCACCCACTAGACTAAGTCACGACGCCAAGCGGCCTAGCCGTGTTCCGTCGTGTTGTCTAGTGTCACCATTAAGGGAAAACGGGTCAGAACAGTTGCTGCACAACTGCAAGACCGGTCTGTCACACACCAATACTGTACATCGGGAAGCTAGTCATGGAGGGTAGCGGGATCCGAGGCACGGTTTGCCGCACCGACCGCAGATAGTTGGGGGCCCAAGTAGTGAGCTAGCCACTCATGAAAGGCTGCCCCGCCATCTAGCGAAAAATCCCGGGATGCGCTATCCTGCCGGTTGGCGACCGGATGACAAGGCCAGATAGACATCCCCGGGGGGGCTCGGGCGTCCCCGCAGTCTCCAGGCTAGCTCCCCACTGGTGTATTCGTGTTGTGTGTTGTGACCAATGGTCAGTAGTGTATGGCCTCGTTCTACTGCCGTTTTCCCACCGATTTCCTCTCCAAATAAACAATGATTAAAGTCAAAAAAAGAAACAAGGTTAAAGAGCGGCTGCACGCCTTGTCAGTCAAAGTGCACCTCACTAATATTCGAGGTCTGCACTCAAATCTCACTGCAGTCCACCATCACCTCGAGACTGAGCAGCCGACACTCTTGTTTCTTACGGAGACGCAGATAGGTTGTCCGTCGGACGTGGCGTACCTAACGTATCCAGGCTATACCCTGGAGCACAAATTCCGGCCTCGTGCTGGAGTATGCCTGTACGCCCGTGACGACATCTGCTGTCGGCGTCTCCGTAACCTTGAGGACACTAGATATTCTGTTCTTTGGACACTAATGGACACAGGCATAGACAAAATTATCTGCGCCTGTGTGTATCGGTCGCACAGCGGAGATCTGGAGACGACTAGGCTCACGGAGTATTTAAGTGAGGCGGCGGACGCGGCTCAACAGAAGTACCCTTCGGCCCAATTAGTGTTACTGGGGGATTTCAACGGCCATCATAAGGAATGGCTGTACCCATACCGGGACACTGACCACGCTGGGCAGGAAACGAGAAAGCTAGCTTTATCGTTAGACCTAACCCAGCTGGTCCAAGAGGCCACAAGAGTACCCGACGTTGAGTCGCATACACCTTATTGCTTAGACCTTCTGCTGACAACTGATCCAGACCGTTATTCGGTGGCGGTATCGTCGCCGTTAGGCAGCTCCGACCACTGTCTGGTGAAATCTGTATCTGTCTACCATCCGCCTGATCCCAGCCCTAGAGGCAACCGGCGGTTGTGGCGATACAAGTCAGCAGATTGGGATGAGATGCGCTCTTTCTTTGCGTCTTACCCATGGCAGTCATTGTGCTTCGCTTCCGGGGATCCCTCAGTCTGCGCGGATGCTGTGACTAATGCAATACGAACGGCTATGGAATATTTCATTCCATACTCCGACATCTCATTATCCAGCAAAGCTCGCCCATGGTTTGGTTCTCATTGTAAAAGTGCTGAAGCATTTAAACATGAGGCCTACCTAGCCTGGGTTGATGCTCGACAGCGTAAGACAAGGGACATACACCAGAAGAAGAAGGCGTTCAACAAGGCTGCTAAGGCATGCAAAAAGGTTCTTCAGAGGGCTCGGTTTGACCACATTAGTCGAATAGGGAACAAACTAGCTTCGTACCCAGCGGGCAGTAAAGCGTTTTGGTCCCTAGCTAAATCGGTCGAATCGAACTTCTGCCGCTCCTCACTACCTCCAATACTGAAACCTGATGGGACACTGGCTCACACTGCAACGGAGAAAGCAAACTTGTTTGCAACTCAGTTTGCGGAATCTTCGCGTCTAGATGCTGGTAGCGCGACACCTCCTACTCCACCTGGCTGTTCGACTTTTATGTCAGAGATACGCATTCGCCAAAAGGAGGTTCGCAAAGTGCTACGCAATCTGGACGTGAATAAAGCCAGTGGCCCAGATGGTATTCCTGCTCTAGTATTGAAGGCTTGTGCGCCTGAGCTGTCACCGATATTGACACGCCTATTTAGACTCTCTCTTCAAACTGGGCTAGTACCGAAGTCTTGGAAGCTTGCCAATGTGCAACCTGTGCCCAAAAAAGGTAGTCGTGCTGACCCTGTCAACTACAGGCCCATCTCAGTCACGTCCATACTCTGTAAGACTATGGAACGTGTCTTAAACCACAGGCTCCTGACGTACCTTGAATCAAACGACCTCCTCAGTGACCAGCAATACGGGTTTCGCCGAAACCGGTCCACCGGGGATATTCTAGCGTACGTCACTCACATCTGGAGTGAAGCTATTGAGAAACACGGGGAAGCACTTGCAGTCTCCCTGGATATCTCGAAGGCTTTCGACAGGGTTTGGCATGATGGCCTTATAAGCAAGCTTTCTAGTTATGGTTTGTCTTCTGGGTTCATTGCTTGGATATCGGACTTCTTGAGGGATCGATCCATACGAGTCGTCATTGATGGCTGCTCGTCGGATCAAATGGGTATCAATGCCGGAGTCCCACAAGGGTCGGTACTCTCTGCGACGCTCTTCCTGCTACATATCAACGATCTGTTGAAGCCCGGTATCTATGGGTACGCAGATGATAGCACCGTTGTAGAGAGTTACATATCTAGCGCGAGAGCCACTGGGCAGCAAACTCAGGTACTGAGAGAGAGTCTGATCGAGCGTTTGGGCTTGACCCTTGATGCGGTGTCCAAATGGGGCGATGCCAATCTGGTCAAGTTCAACGAGAGTAAGACGCAGGCGTGTCTGTTCTCCGCTAAAAGGAGTCCTTTCCAACTGACTCCAACTTTTAGAGGTGTATCCGTGCCGGTCTCTGACCGTCTTGAACTTTTGGGCGTTACTTTGACCTCTACGCTCAACTTTGGCTCGTTTATCGAGTCCAAGGCTAAACTTGCTGCCAAAAAACTTGGTGTCCTCTCAAAGGTGCGAAGGTACTTCAAGTCTGAACAGTTGCTTACACTATATCAAGCACAGATTCGCTCCTGTATGGAGTACTGTTCGCACCTTTGGGATGGATCGGCTAAGTATCAGCTGGAGGCTCTGGAATCGATCGAGAGACGTGCCAAAAGGCTCATAGGCAACGACACTCTTGTGCGAAAAAGACTTCAAAGTCTTGAACATCGCCGAAAAATTGCTAGCCTATCGGTTTTTTATCGGATACACTTCGGAGAGTGTGCGACTGATTTGCATGATCTGATACCACCTTGTCCTTTTTTCTATCGGAATGCTCGTAGCTCGAAAAAGCGACATCGTTTCATGGTTGATGTTCCAAAGACACGAACGAAGAGATTCGACTCTACTTTTGTGATAAGAACGTCTAAGCTGTGGAATACGTTGCCTGAGTGGGTTTTCCCCGATGGTTACAATCTTTGTGTCTTCAAATCGAGAGTGAATCGGTTTTATCTAGGTAAACACGCTCCATCGTAGACCGCATCGTCGCTTAACATCAGGCGAGATGGCGGTCAAGTGTAAACCTATAGAAGTTAAAAAAAAAAAAAAAAAATAACCGCCAGCTAAATCGATGGTTTTGCCATCTAGTTTTATATCAACGTAATTATACAGAATATTGCAACTCTTTACTGTTTCTGTTGCCCTGGTACTGGTACCTAGGGGCAAACACAACTCTTTTATATTTATGTTGTCCTGGTATCTGGAGATAAACGCTGGGCTGTTGGAGGTAGGTAATCGAAACTCTTTACTGTTTCTGTTACCCTGGTACCTACCTGGCCGTTTTTACCGAGTTTACCCGAAGATTTCATATCCGATCCGATCCGATCCATTATCATATCCAAGCGTGACGATAGATGAATCCATTTCACAGCCCACGAAAATTCTGTCTATAGCGCGCCTAAAGAAGTTTTCACTTCAAAAATCACATTGAAATTGGCCCATCCGTTTGAGCTTTACGTTGCCACAGACAGACAACAGACAGACAGACAGACAACAGACAGATAGACACACAGACAGATAGACAGACGTTGACGTTAAACTTACACCACCTGTTCAATAATTTATCCAGAAATTACAGTCTCGGGGCCCATAAGCGAGAATTAAAACAAATTATTTACGTAGCTATACCGATTTTAATATTTACCCCCTAATTTTGACAAGTTACTTAAAATTACTTACGTATGCTTCCCTGCGTCGCTCAAAGTCCAGTTTGGTCTGACAGGAAGAAGGAAGGAAGGGAATAATTAGACACCAAACCAGGGAGCTTCCAGAATTCCCGTTCCAGCAGTAGCAACGGTCCGGCGTTGTAGAAAAGGGCCAATCCAGGGGCCCACTTTCACACAAATAGTCTAGCACTACTCCAGTAGTAATTATTACCGTATTCCCGCACAATAATAAAGCTTTTATCCCGAAAAACACCAGATTATCAAAAAACGAGGAGTCGCTCGAACGTACCGGCGAAACGAGACAACGTCACTTGACAGCCGGCTGTCAAAACATAGATCCGCTATATTTCGATGGCCGATATAATGTTGCCCGTTTATACGGAACACCACCCATTTTTTAGTTGAGGGTTAAAATAGATGCGGTATAAGCTCAATACAGCTACAATGAGCGTAACGGGACAATGATCGTAACGGGACACTTTTTCACAGATGCACCCGGCGTTCATCGATTTACGAGACGGTGTCACGTCAAAACACGGTGTCAGCAGCCAGACAACAGCAGCTGATTTTTTCTTGCTTGCGCCCTCTCGTTGATCAGAACATTTCTTTCAATTTCGGGCGTCACGATGATTCATTCACACACAGCCCACGAAAATCCTTTGCGTGGTCACCACGAGAAAGAAATCAAAGAAACCAAAGAAATGTTCACTTCAAAACATGGTTGTCTGTAAAGTCGATTTACTGACGATAGTTAAACGTGACAACGTCTTAAGAAATCAGTACGCTGATAGCGCGAGTAGTGATACCGCTCGACTCGGCGGGTGGCGCCCTCAGCGCTCAGCTTCGTCCGCATGGCACTAACGACAAACTAACGATAACGTTACATGACGTCATGTTTTGCGGGCGTGCAGCCGGCTTCACCGAATTATAAGACGTTATCACGTCAAAAATAAAATCGATTCATCCGTTCGGTATATTACCTTAAGCCGGATCCACCGGAATATCAAATTCGTTTTTCCGGATGGCAATCCCTATTGGACACGTTACGTAGGTACTTTGAATTGAAGTATACTAAAGAATTGTTTATAAATTGCTTTTTCGAGTATTAACGACCCTAAATTGACAGAATGAGATGTACTTACTGAAAATATGATATACCTTCTCTCTTTGTCACCTTTTTGTTATAATTTTTGCACGATGTTACGATGCAAAACACCATCGCCAAGGGAGTACGCAATGCGACCGCTAAGGTGCAAAGTCAGAAAGTCATACAACGACTGACGTAAAGTTAGCTGACTTGAGGCGTTTTGTCTGTTGTTGAGTGGGGCCGTTTTTGAACGCTGACATAAAATCCATAGTTTTAATATCATTGCTTTGAAATTTGAAACTACTTTTTTGCGCAATGGAGGTTGCTCTGTATGGTCTGTGGTTTTATTCCATAGAGTGACTATAATTTTATTCGACTTTTTAGGAATCGAACAGGAATTAATCGGTAATTTTAAGTTTTGTTTTGGACTTTTGTAGTCAAAAGACCGATCATTGGATTTTGAACGAATCAAAATGGATGCTGGGCCTGGGTGTGAATGAACTATGTGCTGAAAAACGAACAGCTTTTTATTGAGTTGTGTCGTGGGCCCGATTATAATCGGGAATCCGGCGTCTCCGTTTTGTTTTGTAGTATATTTAGGCAGTGCTAAACGTGAAGTGCCAACCAAAACGATACCAATCAGATCACGGCTCAATTCGGTAGTCGCCGTGTCGGTAATGTGTTTTAGGATAGCTTTGGAGGAGCTCTCGACTCGCAGGTGGCCTTAGGATGAGGAGTGCGACGGCCGAGTCGCACGTCCGTGGGCCCCCGCAAGCGGTCGATGTGTCGCCTTCTCCCAGTAGTAGTGTGTGTGCGAGATGGCCCAAGGAATCGAACTGAAGTGTCGCTCGTGTGCTGTATGAGCCCTCAGAGATGAAATGCATATACAGGAAGGAACAAACACAACTCTGACAACATGTACCAAAATGACAGAGGAAGTAGACAGAAGACACGGCGTGAATGGTAACAGCAGTAGCAAGGCTGTGACTGAGGATGCTCCTGTACACAACTCTACTCTCAACGCAACCGGTGGAAGACTCAAATTTTTCAAAGGTATGGTATATTGGGTGTGTTTTGTAACAATTACCATTGAAGACACCTTAAGGCCTTACTGTGCCCAGTGTGACCAGTCAGTAAGAAAATGTAGAAAGTCATTCATGCTCTGATAAACATTCATAAGCATGTTTGAGGGAGCCGAAGGCAATTGTCTGAGCACAGCATCTGTGCCATTGTTTGAATTTCGTAAGGAGATGTAGTCATTGTAGCAGAAAATTTAATGACTTCTCATTTCGGGTGCCAATACTATACCGATACTATTTTTAGGTTTGGAGATAAGTTATTTTTTTAGGTAAACGGAATGATTAATTACATAAGCTAGGTTTCTAATAGTGACTAGCAAATCTGCATGAATCAGCTGTAAGTGGTGAGATAAAACTGAATGGTATCATATAAAGTGAATTGACATGATGGAAGATAAATGATTAAGCTAAACTGATATTAACAGTGAAATACCTCATGCATAACTACTAATGTCTAGATTTTTGTAAAATTAAACAGCTAAATGAAATAATACAATTATTGATAAAGTGATGTTCTTTTCAATTAAAATTTCATCAGAATTTTGGTTGAACTAATGTTAAATAGTACTTGTAAAATTGGATTGTATGCATGTTACAAAACAAACAAAAAAATTTTAGTTTTAAATACACTTTACACCACAGTTGTTTCATGATAGCCCAACACAGGGTTGCCCTTCCCTGTATTGGAATTGGATTGGATTATAAGTAGAGCTTGTAATTGTTACAATAAAGAGTAGTCTTTCCATACTTTTAAAGCTTTAAGTATTAGTAAAGATAATAACCACCTGTACTTTCACTGGAGATTTAAACATTGAGGTAGAATGTGTGATCTAATATTTTATGTACACAACAATAAACATAGGTACTAATGTATAAGTGAAATTTCTTAGTAATATTGTTACTCATGATAATGTCTAAGTATAAGAAACCCACTTGTATATTCTCACTGCTTGTACTGATGTATTCTCAGTGGAATGTAAGTCAAAATCACCTACAATGTAAGACCATAAACCATAACATGGGAGAATCCACGAAAGAAGTTTTTTAAGAGATCTTTGTGTAATGAATATGGTGCAGTACTCTGGCTTTTTCATGCTTATTATAGCTGCTGTAATACTGTAATGGGCAGGGATGTGGTTCACCATCACACACATGTCAGCCTGTCACTTAATGTGTTGTAAAAAAAAGTGTTGGTTTTCTATCAATGGTGTAAGATTCTAAAGGCCGGTTGATTAATGCGAGTGCAATTGCGAGTGAGTAATCGCTACTGATTACTATGCACACTCAATAATCAATCGGTGTCCACACGTGTTTGCTACTAATCACTCAACACCTGCACTACTCACTCGCACTTGCACTAATCAAAATGAAAACAGGCCTTAACACTTACATCTGAACTGTCAAGTTTACATGTGAAAAATGCTTTTGTTTTAGTTTTTTCCAATTACCTTGAATTGTGATTGCTCAATCCTTTTGGGTTTCCACTTAGAATCCTACTAATATTATAAATGCGTTAGTTTAGACTTTTAGATATTTGTTGCTCAATAACATCGGAATGTGTGAACAGTTCGAGTTGAAATTTCAAACACAGTTACACATAGGCTTTTTTTTATCATGGGAAAATAATAGGAAATAATACAAGCTTTACATAGCTTAGGGCTAGTTAGTGTTATGTGATAAATGTCCAAAGAATGTGTATAGAAGGATAGTAGAATAGATCATTTTATTTTAGATATGTTTTATGTAATATGTGTGTAAGTATCTGACTAATATTATAAATGCGAAAGTATGTAAGAATTTATGTTTGTTATCTTTCACGCAAAAACTATTGAAGGGAATGAATTTTGATACATAGATAATGGTCTGGAATAGAGACAACTTCTTAGCATTCCATGGATTCACTGTGCAGGTGCCGGGTCCATCGTGTGGCAGAGAGGGAAATCTCGAGTAGACCCCATATTTATAAGCTATTTTTTATACCGGGAAAATAACAGGATCCGGAACTACCCGGGTAACACCTGGTGGCCAGGGTATTTCTAGTAGTTAATGAAATTAGGTTAGTATGGATTATAGGTTTCTAGACTAGCCCAAAGTTTGGGATGGGCATCTGAAGCGTTTCCCAAAAAATATGCAGGTAATAATGTGGTTAAAACTTTAATTACACCTTGAAATGAGGTAAGAGATGTAATAGGTGTCTGGTGTGGTGTTTGTATGTTTCATAAGTGTGTATTTACAATGGCATAAATACTATATCTGCAATCAGACTACCGTTATACGAGATTTAAAAATATGCACGATTATTTATTGATTTTTATTTGAAGTGTGATGAATTCTTCTAAGTCTGGCACAAATCAATGTCATACGATGAACTTCATTGTCATTGAATGTGCGTATTGCTATTCAAACTTCATAAAAAAGGCCCTTGAGTCTATATTGATATTATTCATCATGCAAATACATAGCTAACTATGTCCATAACTTCATTTTGGTTCAATTGTATGTTTATACATGCTGCACCCTCCAGTTTTATCCACTTTATTACGAAAATGGCTACAAGTTTCGGAATTTGAAGTATTGTTTGATGTTTTGAAGTGAAAACTTTCAGTCAGGCAGTTTCTAATGGCTGCCAATTTTTTTTTAATAGCATTTATATTAAAAGCATATGCTGCTGACTTTATGTTTCCACCACTTGGGCTTAGCTCTATTTTGTACAGGGCTAGACTACTTAAAAGTTTAAATATTTTAGTATCTTCATAGTTAGCCTGGAATAAATCACTTTAAACGATAAGGCCGCCTTTTCCGGTCCTTTTAATTGTTTGTTGTTTTTCTTCAGTTCTAAGATTAATTGTGAAAATTGTGGATGTATGTAAAAAAGAATTAGATTATTCCTTTTCTCCTGGTCTAGTATGGAAGTTACAATTCCTAAAACTGCTAGAATATCAAACAAGTCGAGTAACACACCTGCATCAGTTTACCAGTAAACACAGTCCAATCCAGAGATAGTAAGCACATTCTTAAACAAACATCTAGCAAGTGTGTGTAATGTAATAGAACATGCAAACTCATTGATAATACTCTTATCTTATTCATTAATAACTGAGCAAATATTCCGTCGCGACTTTTGTTCCTCAGTGGAGTGTAAACACGTGGGTAGACGAGAGATGACAGTATCGCGTGTCGCGACAAATACCGGCAGGCGTGGAGGTATCTGCCTAATTCTGATATGGATGACGGCGGCATGGGGCGCGGCGTGCAGGCTACGGGAATGATGCGTAACGTAGATTCATTTAAACAAAATAGAGACAGTTTAAGACGCGCAAATAAACTTCGTAAAACATCTTACAAATAACTGTACCACGAGAGTAAAAACAGTCGAAAATCTGAATTGTAGCGAGCCTTAGTAGATTGTGCGCCTGGCACGTCTGTTTCTTAATAGTAAGTATAAATGGTTTCAGATGGCAAGTTCATCCTGGAGCTGGTCCGCGGGTGCGCGCGCGAGGGCGAGCGCGCGGGCTGGGTGTCGGTGCCGCGCAAGACGTTCTGGCCGCCGGCGGGCGCGCCGCCCGCGCCGCTGTCCGTGTCCGACGACAACAGCTCCGTGCAGTCCTCGCCCTGGCAGCGCGACCACTGCTGGAAGCAGCAGGCGCCGCGCAAGAACCTCAACAAGGAGCTAGCGATGTACTACTGCCGGCCCAGCTCGCTCGCCTCGCCGCTCATCGCGGCCGAGTCGCGCGCGCGCCGCCGCCGCCCGCTGCGCCCGCCGCCGCGCGCCGAGCCGCTGCGCAACGGCGCCGCGCGCCGCCCCGCGCCCAACGGCCTCCGCAACGGAGACCTCTCCCCGCGCGCCGAGCCCGCCGCCGACGGCGCGCCGCCCGCCGACGACCGCGAGAAATACTACCACATGAAACTAAAGAAACCGTATCAGTATCGTAAGTTAAGGGTGTACAGGAAGACGCGGCCGGCGCTGCGGCGCAAGGAGCTCGAGCGGACGATACGCAAGCTGCACGAGCGGCTGCCGGCGCCGGCGCCGACGCCGCCGGTCAACGCGAAGCTCGCGAGCTGCCGGCAGGAGCACGCCATGGTGTCGCCGCGCAAGCGCATCCTGCGCGAGCTGGAGCGCGTCAGCCTCGAGGATGGTGCCAAGCGGCGCGCGCGCACGGCGCCCGCGCTGTCCACCGCCTCGTACCCGCCGTCGCCGGGGCCCAGCGGCGCCGCGCCGCGCCGTGAGACGCCGCCGGTGCCGCCGCCCGCCAAGCACGTCGGCTCGTACAGCATCCAGTCGCTGCTGAGCATGCCGGACGCGAGCCCGCCGCGGCGCGAGCCCCCGGCGCCGGCGCCGGCCGCCGCGCCGCCGTCGCCCGCGGCCGCCGGCTCGCCCGCGCCCAGCCCCAGCCCCGAGGGCTACCGCTACACGCCGCCGCTGTACCGCGGCGCGGGCTCGGCGGGCGCGGGCGCGGGCGCGGGGCGCGCGTGGCCGGCCGCGTACCGCGCGCGCGACGAGTGGTACGCGTACCCGCACTACCCGTACCTGGCGGCGCACGTGTACCGCGCGCCGCCCGCGCCGCTGTGGATGTACGCGCCGCCCGCGCCCGCGCCCGCGCCCTCGCCCTGGGCGCCGCTACCGCTGCCGCTCCTCACCGACCACATACCCAGAGATGAACCCACATCAGGTACCAGCCGCACCTTTACATACTCGATACTTTATTGCTTCATTACGCAACAAACAGAAAATGAAATCGTAACATAACTTACTCCATTAACTTACTATGACATTGGCAGTCTAACAATCACGGAGTGAAAAGTTTTTCTTCTTATTAATTTCTCACGTGTCAGTTCATTGGTGAAAAACTTTTGTAGACGTAGACTGTACCTAATAGGCTTTCAACAGTAGCAGATTTCCCAGGGCCCTCAAACCTATAATCATACGTTTTAATCTAACGTGTTAAACTGAATAATTTGTTTTTGACGCGACAACGTCTAATAAATCGATGAACGGTGACTGCATGCACGAAAATGTCCCTTTGTTCGTCGACGACGAAGTGTCCCGTTACGCTCAATGTTGGTACGCTTGCGCCGCATCTATCAATGTTTTGTTATGACGTTGTCACGTTAAACTATCGTCCGTAAACCAACCTACTTTACAGACAACCAATAACTTTCCTTGTTTACTTGGATACCCTAAACTTGAAAATTAATACCAGGTCAGACTTGACATTTTTCTTATGAAATTTTATTGATGGAGCAATGATTGACGAAGGTATATTAGGCATAAAACAGGCCGAGATGCGAGACATTACTAGTACTTAACATACAACAAATAACAATGGTTGTCTTCAATTTGATAATCTTATTTCGTTGTCAATTAGAAGTTTGAAAAGAGAATGATAACATCTTGTGACAATTTTTTGAGTGGTTTACACATTACAGATTTACTTTTAATCGCGTGTTTGTTTTAATTAATGTTATCGTGATATTATGTAACTGTTTACATCGCCGTCACCGTGGTCATGGATAAACTGAGTGATGTCTTGTCTCATTTCATGTTTTGAAGCTACTTCATGTTGTTGCATGACCACCACCTGATATTTTGAATATAAAATACACAAGCTCGTACTTTATGTGGGCTCAACTGTCAATATATTTATTTAGTACTAGCAGTGCCCCGCGGTTTTACCCGCTTAGTTCCCGTTCCCGTTATTTTCCCGGGATAAAAAGTAGCCTATGTGTTCTTTCAGACATGTGGGAGACCTTTGCCCAGCAGAGGGACAATAGAGGTTAATTTAAAAAAATGTGTTCTATCACACTATAATCTAACTGTATTCCAAATTTCAGCCTGATCCGTTCATACCTTACGGCGTGATTGAGCAACAAACATCCATACTTTGACATTTATAATATTAGTGGTATTAAAGTAATGTGATGTAAAGTTGCGGCTAGTCTAGTCGGGAGAACGGCAACTCCCGATCCGGATCCCCTCTAGCTGGTTTGAATCCCTCGCACACCACTGTCGTTTCGAATCCATTTGTCTAACGCCGCTAAAACTTAAAAACGGTGAAAAAAAACATCGTGTCGAAATCGACACGTTGATCTTTCGAGGTCATGCGTCATCCAGCGACCCGCACTGGGCCAGCGTGGTGGATTATGGCCTTGACTCTCCTCTTACGAGAAAAGGCTTCGACCCAAGCCGTGGGAACATTTAGTGGGCTGGTAATGCTTATGGGATATATTTACATGGTATGTAGTGAAGGTTCGAGCAATGTAGCTCTGCAAAACACGACTGCCCGTTACAGTGCAGTGCTATGCACCTATTTGAAGAATCCAAATTACTGCCTATCATTGCACACTTAACCCAGCATCAAGAGGCATAAGATGTCATAAAACTTATCGCTGTATGTTTCCTGCAAACATTACAAACCGGAAACCAGCTATGCCTGCATATTACTGTTTGCCGGCAGAATATCTGACAAAGGTGTGATACCTCCCAAGCGAACTCTGTAAAGAGCCCTATCAGTACAAACTGGTATTGATTACAATCGTGTTTTTTTTCAGATTTACCCCTGAACTTGTCGAAGCACTGATCGAGTATCCCGGCGCTGGCGCAAGTTTGACACTCGCATGAGACTGAACACACGATCTTCGACGAAATCGGTCCGGTCATAGCAGACGCGACTCTTCAGCTGTCGGCGCGGGCCCGGCCGTGGCGGTGTGTGAGCTCCCCGGCATCCTCGCAGGGACCGCGAGACGTCGCGCTGCAAGCGGCCGGCAGCGGACCCAACATTCCATTGTCACGATTGGCGCGTGATAACTCCAAATTCTCCATCCCACCTAAACAGAGCGCTATTCGATCGCGCTCCACCCAATTTCTTATTGATAATAACTAGAATATATTTTGCATTTAACGCAAAAATATTTTTGTATAAATCGTAGTTTTCTAACGCGACGTCGGGGAAAGCTATTTACAAAGTAATGTATATTGAACACTGAAATATATTTTAGTATAGAGTTGTATGTATGCAGAGTCCTGTGTGTATTTTCTTACGAAATATTTGTACTGCGGAAATATTTTAATATTGGCTATTATTTAGTGTAAGATAATAAGATGATCTAACAAACAAAACGGTTATCAATTCTTTACAAATCAGTGCCTTGAAATAAAATGTTTTATGAACGACAAGTAAATGATATTGCCGGGAAACGTTTTCGGCATCGTCCAAATTTTGAAATATACTTATAGGTACTGTAATATTTTTATACACGTATTGTGACACGCGTTTTAATACTATATTGATATTGCTCCTCAAGCGTTTCCAAAATTCCATAAAAGTTATGTTCGATCTCATTATTTAATTTAGAAAATAAAACGAGGTAAAGACTACAGTTTTGGGATCAAATTTGGATGTGTGTTTATGTAACATGTATAAAAACAAAGAGACATTGTATATATTATGTGAATGATGTATTATTATGGAGGAGTGTGGCAGTAGATATTATCAGAGCATTAACAGCTTACGGTTTACGTGTAAGAGTTTATTACCTTGAAATAATTATTTTAATTGTACAGTATTTTTGTAATGAGTATTTTATGAAGAGGTGGCGCGAGTCCGTAGCAGGTTTGTGTCGGCGCTTCGCCACGGGGCGAAGCCCGGGCGCCTCGTAGTTGAGATTAAAACATAGTGGTAGTCTTACTGCAATTTTAGTAGAAGCATGGGGTTATGTATTTATAAGGACAGACAAACGACGGCAAGGGACTGACTCTGATGTAATATTATCATTTATAGATTCATGTATAGTAAATATCATGTATAAATAATATTGTCATAGATTTATCCAACACAGGGAA
This sequence comes from Ectropis crepuscularia, assembly GCA_963693475.1. Lineage (NCBI taxonomy): Eukaryota > Metazoa > Arthropoda > Insecta > Lepidoptera > Geometridae > Ectropis > Ectropis crepuscularia. The sequence goes on along the minus strand of OY856359.1, from coordinate 6,723,273 downwards.
CTCAACTTAAAAAAATCTAAGTACTAAAGTTAAGCGATTCTCTCCTTCTCTAACTGTACTGTATTATTTACTAGCTGCGCCTCGCGGTTTTACCTTTGCATTTCACGTTCCCGCAAATGTTAGGCCGATACAGTCAGACTTGATTCAGAATCAAACATCCATGCTTTCGCATTTATAATATTAGTAGAAAGTAGGATTTTGATGAACCAATTTTGTTAAAAATTGAATATATGTAACTAGAAAAATTTATCAATTTAGGATCAGGGCTGGCGAAAATGACTAAAAACATACATTCGGTCTAATACACATTTTTCTTTTTTCTAAGACAGTTATATTATAAATTATAAAGACCCGTACTAATATATGTATATTATAATACTAAGTTGGAGTGTACATGTGTTGGTAAATCTATGTTTAGTTATCGCAGGCCTAACAATCGAGTGTAATGTCCGCCAACAAAGTTGACTTAGTGTAATGTAGCTGTAATAATCCTGCTCAATTTTATTTTTGGGTACATATAGATCAACATTATTCCTGTGTTGCTTTTGGGAGTGATCTGTGTTCATATTACTGTAGGCTTTATTCTGGAACCTTGTTTTAACATCGAAATACTAAATTATCAATGTCTTTATTTATTACAATTATATTTTATGAGGACAAAAGATATTTTGGTTTATTTCATTAATTTTATTCTGAATCTGTTCTAAAGGGATATTTTGTAAAATGTGATTTCAGAATAGAGTTTAAAGTTTGTAATTTGAATATATGCAATTCACCATTTAAATGTTATTTTGTTCTGTGAATTGCATATATTTGAACTTTCCACTTTCTAAATATAATAAAGTTTAAGAATTTATTATATATTCAACTTTTTTTTATTTTAAATGAACAAAGTATGTTGAAAAAATATTAAGTACATTTAGTGCCATTTTTCACCTATTTGCCTGAGTTTTTTTTTTCAGGCTATTTTATTATGATTTTTATTGACTAATTTGTCTTTTATTTATTTATTGATTTATTTCTGTGGGCATGTAGAAAAGTGCATAGATGTAATCAAGTTGTATTGAGTATTCTTATTTAGCTACAATTTTATAGGCCTAGCTAGAGAGAAGGGGACGACAATAGGACGGCGTCTACTCATATACATACAAGTATATTTTTATTTGTAGTTAGGGTACACACAAAAGATTCAAACGGAAAGCTCACAATAAAAGAGCACCATATACTTGCCTTTCGGCATTACAAAAACATTGAACGAAAAACGTAAATCACTGAAACATAAAAAAAACAACAGACCAATTTTTTTCCTGAGACGCTAAATATAAAGGATTTATAGGAGCTGGCCTCAGATGATCTCTATTGCCTACCCGAATCTAGGGCTACTGCAGAAGTAGTTACACAAATAGAATCCAACATGGATGATTGGCCCCACTTTGATATTGGGAAGCATGAGAATCTCTTATCGATTAAAGCCTCCATTCATTCTTTGTGGCCAAGTAAAAATACTCCATTTTTATAGTGTGATCGATGTACATACGTAATGGTTCTTTCTCCATGCCCAATATACAAGGCTACACACAAAGGATGTCGCTGGGCTGGAGGCTTTATTACGTATGACCAATTTTGACCATGGAATCAATCCTGAAATTGTGAAAAAAATTGTTCTCTACATTTTGTACTTCATAAATAACGGTTTTCGTAATTTTTCAATTTATTTCGCAATTTTACGCTTGCCTCAGTAACAAAAGTCATGCACGTGTCTATTTCGGCCACATCCTTTCCGCGTAGTCTTGTATTCTTCCTTGCAATTTATATTGTTATTTTATGTTTCTAGATTGTCGAGTGAATTGCTTGCTGTACTGATAAATTAGCATTTTACTCGATAAACTACAGATCTCTTCCAAAGGCAACACGCAAACCCGCTCTTAAAAAGATACATATTTTTATATACAGTCACTATTAAACCACAAACTACGAAGTATTGTGATAGATAGCGCTTACAAGTGAGATGCGACTACGCAGTGTCTTATCCACTTGAACATATTTATCGTGCGGAAAATAGTTATATTATCCATTTATATTAAGATGTAGTTATGTACTCGAATAAATATAACTTTTCCAAATTATGCATGTTTTATTCAGTGCTAGAAAATCGACCCCACCATATCCGGCCCTTGGATCGCCTAACTAGAATGGTCAATGGCTTTGCTATTGGCCTTTCTTTAATTTCAACTCAAAATAAAGAGAGAGGTTAAGTAATGTTAAGGCTACAGTTTTTGTCATGAACCCCTCTTGGATCTTGGCCTTTGGATTAACGAATCCTACTAATATTATTATAAATGCAAAGTTTGAATGTTTGTTGCTCAATCACAGATTTGCGTTTACCGATTCACAATGCAATTCAAATTCGGAAAGACAATCCTTGTGTCCTTGTCTGTCATTCAGTATTTAAAATTTTTGGAATACGCGACCGCCGATAAGACTTCGTTCGAGAGGTTTGTTTCCGTGTCGAGATCAATCCCACTGTGTTGAGAGGTTGTGACGTGACACGTAGCACGGTAGCACACAGGAGCGATATCTGTGTAGTAGTTGTGACCTTTTTACACAGATCTTTCGTCATAGCCAGGATGTGATTTTGTGTCGGAATCATTCCGACTTCTATAAATAACTACTTAATGTAGGTGTAGATTTTTCTGGCTTGAAGACTTCGCCCTCTTATGTCTTAAGGATTCACCAAGAGAGGTGCATAAGCATAAACAGCCCACTAAATGTTCCCACTGCTAGGACTCGGGACCTTCTCTCGCAAGGAGAGAGTCAAGGCCATAATCCACCACGCTGGCCCAGTGCGGATTGGTGGATGACACATGACTTCGAAAGATTGAAGATGTACCTAGGTACATGTCGGTTTCCTCACGATGTTTTCCTTCACCGTTTTAAGTTAGCGGCATTAAGCACACGACTTCAAAATGACAGTGGTGCGCGTGGTTTTGAATCCGTAGTCTCCGGAATCCGGAACGGCAGTCGCCGTTCTCCCGACTAAACCAGCCGTAACTTTAATGTAAGAGAGGTGGAATACCCTTATTTGGTAAACAAACCGGTCAGACTCTCTAAAACCGAGGATACCATACCACCTAAATAAACTCAAGAATTCATACTGAGCACCATAGGAGGCAAGTGAGGAGTGAGGCACAAACTAAAACTATGTAAACATTTTTTTAAAGGGACCAATGGCTGGTGGCCTCAGATGGCTTCCATCTCGACTGTCGACTTTGGGCTGGGGCAGAAAGCGCATGGCCTGTGCATCCGCGTTTTAAAGATTTTATCTTTTTCTTCTTCTTGATCGTATCCTCATTACTGAGGGTCGTGACTACCATCGACGTCCGTTTATCTTTTTACGAAACCCTAATAAATATTTTAGTCAAGTAAGAGTAGCCTATGTAGCTTGAGAGTAGCTTGTAACACTAGTCTTATTGTTATTCTCTCCTGTATAAGTGTTTTTTTTGTTTGTTTATGGTGTGTACAATAAAGAGTATCTATCTATCTATGCTATACCTTAGAACTTAAAACATCAGCAATCTGGTAGTTAAAGTATCGTCATAATCGGTCCAACCGTTTCGGAGATAACCCAGAACAACAGACAGACAGACAAAAATAAAAAATAGGTATTACTTATTTATTTTAGACATCGCCTGAGTACCACTTGTAGCTTATAGTTACTTAGGTAGGTAGTTTCTTTTGAACATGGTAAAAAGATGTTTTGTTTGATATTACATACAGACACTACATTTTATTTATTTGTGCGGATGTATAAACTGTGTGTCGTACTCGTGAACGGGTGCTGCTTGCAGAAGTAGGACTGCTCGAGGCACATACGCTGCATAGAAATTAGAGCGTACGTCTGAGGTTTCCTTATTTAAAAATGTAACTTCTGACAAAAAGCACGATCTTATTGGAAGGACGTGTCAGTAGAGGCTCAAAAAACTACAAATTAAGGTGCTTACGTAGGTATACCATATTTATTTGTTGAATACATAGGTACATGAAGTACACCTGTATAATACCTACTTGAAGCATGTATGAATACGAACAGCGAACAGCCCACAATCCCGGGACTCGGAGCCCCCACCACGCTGGCCCAGTTTTTGGTGCTGATGGGTGGATGACACCATGACCTTGAAAAATTCCAGGAGCATGTCGGTTACCTCACGATGTTTTCCTTCACCGTTTTAAGTTAGCGGCATTACGCGCATGACTTCGAAAAAACAATAATGTCTAGTCGCCGTTCTCCCGGCAAGACCAGCCTTAGGTAGGTTACCAACTCGAAGCATACCTGAAAGCATTCCATATGTCGGCTAAATTTTGGATATGTTGTGGAGAGTGCCTAGAAAAGCTTAACTTCAAATTGTCGACCAAGATTTCTTATGTGCATTTTCCGCCATCTTGAAAAAAGGGTTAAATTCAGCTTTCCACCATGCAGGTTGTTAACCGTAAAAGCCAGTGGTTGACTTGTAAAAAAAAATTCATAGGTGCATGTGATCCTACGAACTCACGATTGTGATCACATTCTCGCCACTATACCACCACGGCTTACGGCTTCGTGTCCATTTCGGACACCATTGAATGTCTTGCTTATTGTTTATTACTTACTTACCTATTCTTTCGAAAACTTATCCCTCTTATAATACGACTAGCGGCCCGTCCGGGTTTCGCACGGGGTCAATATTTTTTGTTAAGTAGGTATGCTAAATGAAACGTACATGACCAAATTTTTCCAAATGATCAAAATTAGAAACCAAAACTTTAAAGTGTAAAAACATTAAACTGGCTGGCCTGGTGGCTTAGTTGGTTGAGGGCCGTTTTGTAAAGCGGCGGTTTAACGATCAGCCGGATTGAATACGGCTGATTTTAAAAAACCGCCGGAATGTATTCGACGCCATACGTCATTCAACACGGCTAGCCGTAAAGGTATATATTGATCTGTGCCGTAAAGTAATAAAGCGAGAGATTAGCCGCCTCTTTCACAATTTTTAGTTCCGATTCTTAACACTCATGGCACTGCCTGACATAACAACAACTATGGCATTGAATACTGTAAGTGTGTTGCTAAATTGCTAAAGTGACAGTGGATTCTGGAGTTCGGAGGAATTGTACCAAAGACGTCAAATGTAAAAGACACACAAAGGCTGCTCGGAGACCTGATAAAAAATCATATTTACATGTGTTGGTGACTAGTGTAATGATTCGGATTATAATATCGTCTTGTATCACATTCACGCACAGAACATGCCATAATATAAATAATTTAATAAAATCGTCTGCAATCCAAGGATTAATTAAAAAAAACACGATTTTCACCGCGACGAAATCAGACTGTTACGTTCGGGTATACTAAAATATTGTAATGACGTTACTTCATTCACTTTCTCTTCTTCTCTCGAGCGATTTTCACTTGAAAATGATTTCTCGCTCACTCGCTTTGTTGATCTTTTTGCGTAGCAAAAAAAAATTCTTCATCTATGAATTGTACACAATATTATTGGAGTGTCACTTGTCACCCTGGGTGTTACTTGGAAACTATTTCGTTTCCACCGTCCACTTTGTTAAGACTAAATCGGACTGGGTTGGTTACATGAGACCCAGATCCGACTCGGAGCACACCGACTCCATCTAGTCTTGGCGCTACTTCCTCTGGAGTGTATTTAAAAAAATGCGGGAGCCAGAAGCTCAAGGGAGGTCCTGAGAGGAGCAAAGAGCAAGCCATGCAAGTAGCCGTAGTGTATCGCAGGCCGAGTATGGAGAAGCGACACTCAGGGCTGACCGCAGAGCTTCTGGCGGGAGCCCACCCGGAGTCAAATCTCGATGATAGACCCTTGTCTATGGAGGTGCACCATGTTTCTTCGGTGTACCGTCACCGATATCCATTTATGGGCTTTCAAACTTAATGTGAGAGGTAAAATGTTGTAAAAAAATAGTAAGGAATATCGTAAGTAACCGGTCAGTTTTTTCGGATGAATGAAATTAATTTTGATTTTGTTTATTTAATATTTTTTTAATATGGTCACCCTATAATATAAGCAGTAATACAATACGGCTGAACGTGGGCCGCCTTATTGAATAACGTATCGCAATGACAATGCGGCTAATCGTTGAACCGCCGCATTACAAAAAGGCCCTGTTTTTCAAAACGGCTAGCTGTAATGTAATACGGCGGAAACAAAATAATAATATTACCATAGATCGTAGAACCTAAGATGGGCCCTCCCAAACTTCAGGGCGCACGCAATCATGTCAACGTTGGGAAGAGTGAGCTCACTCTTTCCGTTCCAGTCGGTTGCAGGACGCGGTGGACGCCGGACGTTTTTACCTATCATTATTCGTTGTCAACAACCAAAATAAGTAGAACCACAGCAAATCTCGCCGCTAGCGATTATAAGGGTCAAGTAGATTGGTTGTTTGTAAACCACTTACGATACACACAGAGACGCAATTTATTACCAATTTCAAGGTTCTCAGGGCACATCCATTGATTTATATCGATGGCATGTACAATGAACATCGCCGAAAAGTTGCTAGCCTTTCGGTTTTTTATCGGATACACTTCGGAGATTGTGCGACTGATTTATGATCTAATACCACCTTGCCCTTTTTTCTATCGGAACGCTCGTGTCTCGAGGAAGCGACATCGTTTCATGGTTGATGTTCCAAAGACACGAACGAAGAGATTTAACTCTACCTTTGTGATAAGAACGTCTAGGCTGTGGAATGCGTTGCCTGAGTGGGTTTTCCCTGTTGGTTACAAACTTTGTGTTTTCTAATCGAGAGTGAATCGGTTTCTTCTGCCCGAGCCATCTACTAGCTCTGATTGGTTCTGCCGCGAGTGACGTGAACTTTGACCAACCAACCGACCCTAGAATAATGGGGCGTTTTCAAGATGCAAAAAGACCTGTAAAAGACAGTTCCCAATTTCAGCATAGGTGGCGCCAATGTTTTGTTTTGTTAGAAAAAAATCACAAAAACAAACCTTGGCAAAATTTATAGCTATCTTTGACAAGTCAATTTTGCATCTGGAAAACGCCTCATTTATAGAATAGTAATTAGTAAAGACAAGGAAAGGAGAACGTCAAGATTCCAGAATCACAGTGAATGCGAATTTTGAATTTGGGAATCACATGAAACAAGAACTAAACAATTATACATACCCGAGCGTGACGAATGAATTAAATTCACAGCCCACGAAAAATCTGTCTAAAGAAGTTTTTACTTCAAAAAAGTTCTGTATCGATCTTAAAAAATGTTTACTCAGTTTTAACAAAATATGCTCGCTCTTGTTTTGTTGTAATTTACATACTCTTTGGTTTTATTCTCAATTTTTCATCCATGAAATCATAATGTGCCGGCGAAATGTAGTAGGGAACCGGCTAGTTGATTGTTAAGAGCTCGCAGTAAAATAGTCACATCTGAAAGTCCAAATTTGACTCATTACCATTGTCAAGCCGCGCCGTCATGACGAAGACTCCCCGCAGGGGGGGGGTCCCGGGAGTCTGGGGAGGTAGCAGCTTGCCTACGTCGCCTATTTTCACGTGCTCTGTTGCTGTCACAAAGTATACAGAAGTCAATCTACATAAAATATAATGCACTCTCGACCAAAGCAAAATATGGAGGGTAGGGCTAAGGAGTACCATCATAATGTAGAATATTTAATATAACTTTATAATTATCATGAGAAAACGTGTAGCTATAGTGATTTTTTATGTGAACTGTGAATAGTTTAATTTGAGTGAAAAGTTTGATTTCCTTTCAAATTTCCCCTGATCTGTATTATCTATTCTATGCCCTGATGCTAATGTGGCGCCACCCTAGTTTAATGCATTTGGGCGGACAATTTTTCGTGTACACATATGTATGTTACTCCTTAGCTCAATCCTCCATAAAACAAACACAAACATTTCTCACGGACATATCTGGACATATCACAGGAAAAATGAGAGCGCGAGTCCCATCAGCGCGCAGATATGCGTCTTCTCATGTTTTATTGATAGCATTTGGACGTAGAAGAATTTGATGGATGAAGCAAAATGTACTAACCTCATATAATGCGGGATAAAGGCGGATGATAACAGTGCCACAGCAGAAATAAAACATCACAATATTTCGATTTGTGCTTTATTTATGAAAAAAATTGTAAATTATCCTACAATGAATCTCCGAATGAAATAGACTTACATATCGTTTTATGTATCAAATACATCATTTCGCTCGACGCCAGATCAAACCACATAAGAACAATACGGTTAAAATATTATCTACAGACATCCTCGGCGATTCGATTTACCAAAAAATACAACGTCCGTTTCGGTAGCGAGGATGGGGGAGCACTGGTCGGGGGGATGGAGGAGTGGGAGGGGTGTGGGTAGGGGGAGGGGGGGTAGTGTGTGTGGTGTGTATGTACAGACGGGCGCGTCAGCCGAGCAGCGCCTCCACGGAGTAGGCGGCGCGCGGCGTGCGCGGTCAGTCGAGGATGACGAGGTGCATGGGGGCGGCGGCGGGGGGCGCCTTGCCGCGCGCCTCCCCCGCGCCCGCGCCCGCGCCCCGCAGCGCCCGCCACGGCGCGCGCGCGCCGCGCCGCAGCTCGCCGCACGACAGCGACCGTCGCGCGCCCCTGCGGGACACACGCACATTCAAACACTGCGTACAAAGGTAAGCGTCCACAAGCCCGGATCCCACGTAACGGATTTTAGTTTGCCTTGTTTAAAACTCATACAACAGCATCCACTGATCCGCACCGTAGCGTACGGACCGCTCACCGACAAGGCAAACTGAATTCCGTTACGTGCGATGCGCCCGATACGTGCGATGCGGGCCTGTTGACGCTTACTGATCAACTGTCCGATCCGAGGGTCTAACACCTAACTAAAACTGTATTAGATTTGACACTGTTCTCTCTTTTCTTCTCACTTGAAATTATAGATACGGCAATAGCAAAGCCAAAGCAGCTATATTTAGGCGGTAGGAGGGCTGATCGGCTATGCGCAACATGTACGATTCTCGTAAAAAAGACACTTTAATGAATTGAGAAACAAAAACATGCCCTAATGATTCGAAAACCAAATTCAAACAGTTCATCCCAAAACGTAGGCGGCCGACCTGTATAAACTATTATAGTCTCAATGTTACTAGACAAATGGTTTTTCGTTTGATGACCACGAATTGCCCGATGTTTAGCAATTCCGAGGCCTAAGGGGGACCACGCTTACCTAGAAGATACTTGTTTAATTTAGGAAGATACCCAGAGAAATCTGGAAACACAGTCTCAGCGAAATGATAACCAATATTTCAAGCGAACGCGATCTACCTCTTTGGCTGATCCGGTTCACAGATAGGCTTTTAAAACTGTCAAGACGTTTCACCAAAGGGAAACATACTGTGGGTAGAAAAATAGCCTGACTTCATTAATTGACGTCCCTTAAAGAACGTATAATTCAGCTGGACGTATGTGTCTTGACCTAAAATAAAAATATCAGTTTTATAGAATGTTTCTTACTTGGCAGCTTCTGTGGCCCGGAAATAAAGGTCATCGGGGGCGTCCATCCAGGAAATGACGTGCCTGCGTCCTCCGCGCCCCGATATGTTCGTCGGCTTGCCGTTCACCTGCACAACCAACAATATACATTTCCGGGAACTATGCGGCTAAGGACTGTCGCGGTTCGAGCATTCTATACCAAGCAGTGGGATTAGAAAGGCTCGGAAAAATAACCAAATATATGTGATTCACATGTAATAACTAATAAAATAAAATAAATTAACACGCCGACATATTTAGGTGGCGGCCATCTTGGATTAAAAATTTGTAATAGTGTCTAATATTCTACTAGTCAAGCATAGTCAACTAGTCGTTAGACACCCATATTGAGCTACTTGTAAATTGATATATGTATGTATAATCAAATCCAGTGGCTGCTGTCATCTTGAACTGTTCATCAACCATAGCTTAGAACACTCTCGATTAATTCCACTTTTTAAAAAACCCGGTGCATCTGTTCGGGTGTTATGATGCCACACACACACATAGAGAAACTAATAAAACCCCTTCGTTTTGCGTTGTGGTTTACAAAAAATGCGTGTGTGTGTGTGTGTGTGTAAATAAAAAGAACGCATGGCAGAAGTTAAAACTAAAATAACTAATATAACATTACTACTAACTTTCGAATTATTTTAATAATTAAAAATAAAAATGATTACATATAAATGGAACATAGTAAACACAGCTACACGACAGTGAAAGATGCGGCTGAAAGACTAGTCCACGGCCAATAATAAAAAAAAAGACAGTGACAGCAGACAGACCACAGCATCTGACTATCTTTCTCGCTCCACCACACTCGGCGGTCCCCAGTTCACCCGAACATATCATTTCCGAGCTAGGCACTGAGCTTTATTCGCAGCCCACGAAAAATCTGTGTATTTATTTATTTAATAATAGGCGAGCAGCATTAGCTGATATGCCTATATCTCAGGGTTGAAATAACAAATTATAGGTAAAAAAGGCCTGTTAAAATGATTTTGTCTTGCACTTTCCATTTATCCAGTCTGTTCTTGAAAGAGTTTAATGACTTTGCTGAAATAACATCACTCTGTTGCTGAGGATGTGATGTGCAGTGTTTGTCAGTGATGGTGTGTGGGACTTATGACGGCGACTGTATGGTGGGTTAAAAGAAGTTTTAACTTGGAAGAATGTAATGTACTGACGTGTGCGAAGACGTGCGCGGGCAGCGGTTGTCCGGTGGCCTGCGCGCGCGCACACATGGCCGCGTACTGCTCGCGGCTGGGCCGCTGCATCGGCGCCGGGTGCTTGTTCGGCCGCTTGGCCGGCGGCGCGCCGCGACCTCCTGAGGGAAACGACACTACGTTACACAAATACTGCCGGTCATAGGGAAATACCGACCGATAAAAAACTATATTTTTTTTGAAATAAAAAGTGACGAGACGAGCAGGACATATGCCTGTCACATGACAGCACAGTGACACGCAGCTATAGGAACATCAAGAGTCCAAATCATTTCCTAGCACTGCACTGCGCTGCGCTCGTCACCCAGATATCCAAGATGTTATATCTCTAAGCCCTGTAATTTCTCAGGAAACATTGCCCTTCAAACCGGAACACAGTAATGTTTGCACATTACTGCTTGGCGGTAGAATAACTGGCAAAGGTGTGGTAATTCCCCAGGCGGACTCTGCTAAGAGTCCTATCACTACACACTTTATAGCTTTTTTATTTTTATTTTTTTATTATTTGATTTAAACACTCCACAGACTCCGGGGTCCGTGACCTTTGTCATTACTATAATCTTTTTTTATTTACATAGATCTTGGATTAGGAGAAGAAGAGGAACATAAAAAGGGGGGGGGGGGAGTAGGGGGGTGGTGAACATTTTAAACGTAATTCTAGTACTAGTCAGTCCGATTTCGTCTGTTGAGCCGATTACTACCGGTTAGGATTCCGATAGTAATCGACTCGACATCGTCTTTTGCCTAAGCCGCCTCCTCCTGGCCCAGAGCCTCCACTACGGCCGCATTTCTGTCTCTAATGGCCATCTGTAAGTTGAAATCTCGAATGGTCTTTGGTGATGCAGCCAACGCTCGCCGCACGAACCGACCGATGGCGTCGTCGGTGTCGTCAGCGTAGTATGTGAAGGTCCCCGTGTGCCGTGAGATTGCTACAACCGCATGGGACACGCTCTCGTGCAGCTTCATGTTTGCCTTAGTTTTAATTACGATTACCGACTCGTATGTCAATCCCTGCGCTTCATGGATGGTAAGGATGCGTGACCCGGTGCCCGACCCGTAACCCTGGTTTGTCAGGGTCTCCTTTTCCTCTTGAGTATGCACTAAAAAGAGGGTGTTGGGTTGGGTGCCGGGTATTTGCGCTCCTTTATACCTTCTCTGCTCTAGGGACTTTGTACGGGGAACTGAGGAATACATACCTGAGTATATTTCCCTCAGCGCATATGCGACATCCATCGGGTTGCGATGTGTGCAGAGCAACTCCTGGCTGATCTTTGCTACCAGGTTCGGGCGGTGATACCTCATTTCGAAGAGATTTTCCCTATCGATGTAAGGCAACTGATTGACGTCTCCGATGAGGACAATTTCGCCAACACCAGACAGCCGTGAGACCATCACAATGGCCCCGAAATGGTTCATGAGAGCCTCATCCACCAGGAGGCGGCTGAATTTCTCTTTTCCGAAACCATTTACCAGAGCAGAAGCCATAGTTCGCACCCTAGTTTTCACCAGATTTCCGATACGGTGCGATAGCTTCTCCCTTAGATCTTTTGCTGCCTCAGTTGTTGTGGTGATGATACCGTCCTTGTCCACGTCGAAGTGTCTAATCACCCAAGTTGTCTTTCCACATCCTGGAACTCCGTTGACCCACTGTATTCTTGGTACCTCCCAATTTTCCCAACACGCTTTGACGTTTGAGTTCCCTTCAATGGACTTGGCCATCTCGAGAATCTTGTCGTCCAGCATAATCTTGGTGCATCGGGCGGTAACTACAATTGGGTCGTTTAGTGGTGTCGCATAAACGGGTCTTCCCGCGCGCTCTGTCTCACTCTCGTTCAGTGTCACGAAGCCATTTTCTGCACTGTAGGCTGCCATATACTGTCCTGTCATGGTTCCCTTGATGACCCGGGATGTGACATTATTGTAAATGGCTGCTTCGGCCTCCTCGAGATTCACCTTTAGAAGGCTTTCACTTCCTAGCCTATAGAACTGCATGATGTTTTCGCAGATCTTGAGGTTAACTAGTCTTGTTGCTCTCAGTATGGCTATGAATTCGATGAAGGCATTACGTGCATGGCTCCGCGGCTCCGAAGCCGTGACATAGCGGGGCGGTTCAACCTGTCCCATGTCGGCTCTCGTTCGGCTCATTTGTTGCTGTGAAGCTGTTTTGAGGGTCCTTGGAGTTAAAAGGGGTGGTGCATGGGATGAGATTCGGAGTACGCTCCTTGCTGCAGTGTTGAAGGCAGCCACGAAGGCCGTGTTGGTGCTTCGGCTGCCGCTTTGATGGGCTGCGGCTTTTTCCGCGGCTGCCCTCTGCTGTGCTCTTTCGGAACCGGTTTGGCTGGTCGAACTAGGAACGGGGTGTCCCCAGCTGTCAGTTGCATTTGTTAGGTCGTGCGAAGGGGCTCTGAGGAAGCTCAGATTTTCTCCCCTATCTTCGTATACGACAACCTCATGCTGTTTAGAGGCTTCAATGCAACCCAGCCGGTCTGCGACTTTCGCTCTTGAATATTCGATTGCCATCGCATCCACGCTTATCACCCGGGGTGTTTCACCTGCATTTCTGCTCAGATGTTCGAGCAGCGCACTTGCCTGTGTGAAAGGCGTCCGACCTTCCGAGTATTCTATTAGTGCAATCGTTTTGTTTCTCGATCGCACCAACCGAAATCGGTGGCCGTCTACCTCGCACACTGGCATAGCGTCGAAGGTTTTCCGCTTCATTGTGACTTTTGCGGTACTCCCATTGAGCAGACAAGACAATCCCGGCGACAAACGGGCGCGTTTCCTTTCCCAGGCGAAGCAAAAGCTTATTCCGAATCTCTCTTTGTTGCTATCCATGAAGAGAGCCACTCCGCGGACACGGATCCCCGCCTCTCCTCGGTCTGCGTTCTCCAGTAGTTGTTGGAAGGAGATGCTCTTTGAGGAGCTATCTTGGACGGAGATTGGACCCGGCGTGTCGTCCACGGACAGTGGGGTAGGGTGTGGTGGTGAAGGTGGGTGTGTATTAGACAGTGGGGTAGGGTGTGGTGGTGAAGGGGGTTGTGTTTTAGAAAGTGTGGAGTTTCTTTTGGCCGCTATGCGGAATGAACTCTCCATGAAAGCCAGAAGCCGTGGTCTGCTATCTGGATCTGCCAAGACGTTGTGGAGATCTGAGATAACCAGCTTCCTGTCAATCATAGATTCGAGATCATGTCTTGCAGCCATGAATCGGGGACAGTCTACCAGCACGTGCCAGACATTCTCGGATTTTTCAGAGTCACACTCGCATACAGGACTGCTCTTAAGCTTAAATCTGTACAGGTATTCTGCTATTCCTCCGTGTCCCGTCAATGCTTGTACCTGGAAATGAGTCAGTTTCGTAGTTCTCATCAACCGATATGCGTTTGCTATATCGGGGAGGAACGTCTGAGTGACTTTTCCGGTGTCCGAGGTCTCATATCGATCCTGCCACTTCTTGACCGATTCTTCGCGGATTTTGCGTTTGACGTAGGACAAAGGGATCCCCTCGTAGTCCCTGGGCGTGTCTCGTAGACACTTTATAGCTTATAGCAACTACGCGACTGAAACCAGAGGACATGGTCATGGTCCCGAGTGTACCCGAAGATTTCAAATCATACCAGAGCGTGACGCTAGAATTCAATTCACAGCTCATGAAAAAAATGTGTCTGTGGCGCGCCAAAATAAGTTTGTACAAATATTTGTGTGATAAATTCAAATAATTGTTCTGTGTAAACTTATTATACATAGAAACACCTCAGTTTGTCTTTAAAACTATTTATTAAATCATGCACCTGACAGGGATAGCAGAATACTTGCAACATGAATGATTAAATAAACATGATCATACTATAATCATATACAATTTACGAATCATTAATAAAACTTTTCAATCAGTTTCACTGGAATGAGATACGTACCTGCAGCAGCTGATGAAAGCAGCAAGAAATAGAAATAATCAATGTTATTTATTTATTATTCTGTATTTTATTTTACATCAACTTGGTGCACTTAGAGTCATAAGTACAAAGTCTTTTTTAGTTGTTCATGGTTCAGTAAACTTAATAATACATTCTTGAAAAGAATGCATTATAAATTATTTTAATTAAATTTATAAAAATCGACAAAGATAATAATACTATAGATCACCAGACTTTAGGAGTGGGGGTTATGGCGTCAAGCCTCCGTAAAAATCGTACAATGACATCACTCGAAACTTCTAAGCACTATATTTTCGTCTTTGTTTTGTTTGTGAAACGAAAGAAAAAAAACATGTGTACAATTAAAAAAAAAAATTGTACACATATTTCAAAAAAATATGTGTTCTAACTGACGGAAGTTTAAGTGTCTAAGTAGTTTTTTGTAGTCCTCATGCCAATTATATACAAAAAGTTTCGTCAAATTAGGAACGTATAGTCTGATCCTGGGTGTAAAGAGCGAAGCATGTGGAACTCATTGTTGAGTCCGGTGATGTCGAGGCCGGCGCCGCTTTTATAATATGTATAGATTTGACTGTAAAAGATGTCGTGACCTCGTCTTTTGTAATAAATTAATAAAACACGGCGGCCGGATACCTCTTGGTGTGGTACGGGTATAGAGTGACTTGGTATTTGTACGGGTATAGTGACTTGGTATTATCAATCAATCATTTATTGCAAAAACACAAAGCTGACAAAATACAAGTAAGCCAAGCATTTACCCTGTAAGGGCATGGCAATATACAACTTACAATAAAATGTATTATCATAAGTAAAAGTAAGTACAGAATTTATACACATAAATACGTTTTTTCTAATATTCATATTACCTAATCATATTAATGCCGCGAGAATGGGATATATTTAAAGTCGTCTAGATATTCGTTTAGACTGTAGTAACATTTCTGTATTAATAGTGTTTTTAGTTTTTTATAAAATCTATTTTGGTCGGGTTCATTTTGTATATCATTAGGCAAAGTGTTGTATATTTTTGTTATTGTGTATTCGGGACCTTTTTTTACAATTTCTAGTTTTGGTTCTAGTGCCACAAGTTGGGTTTGGCGTCGGGTATTTGTATTGAAGGCGAACAAGTCGAGATGTTTCCTTACGAACATAGCGGATTCTAAAATATATATGCTGGGTAATGTTAATGTTTCCAGTTTAATAAAGTGTGGCTTACAGCTGTTGGGTACACGGAAGTTTCCTAAAATACGAATACATTTTTTTTGAAGTATGAATAGGTCATGAGCCTCAGTCTGATTTCCCCAAATGATAATGCCGTATTTGAGCCAAGCATAGGCGTACGCATAATAAGCACTAAATGCTGTTTGTAGGTTCGTGTTGGTTTTTAAGACTGATAAAGCATAAATAAACTGTGATAATTTTGTTTTAATTTTTTGGATGTGAGCTTTAAAATTTAACTGTGTGTCTATTTCAATGCCAAGAAGAGTAATACTGTTAGTTTCATCGATGTCTAATAGTTTTGAAATGGAAGAAAGGTTTAAAGGTGTTTTTTGGTAAGGATGGAATTGAATAATTTTAGATTTTTTTGTGTTTAGTTCGAGGTTGTGTAGGTCCATCCAAGATTTAATTTTTGAGAAGGAGTCAACTATTTGTTTTTGTGAGCTCGGGTCAGATGAACATTTAAATATAAGCGATATGTCGTCGGCGAATAGTATACATGGAGTATTTAATATTTTGGGGAGATTGTTGATGTATATTAAAAATAAGACACAGCCTAATACACTGCCTTGTGGAATAGACCAATTGAGGGTTTGCAGTTCAGATTTTACAGCCGATTTAGATGTTCCGTCATGGTGGAAATGGTTTATTTCTACTACTTGTTTTCTATTGAACAAATAAGATTTTAGCCAGTTTAGTGGCTTCCCTCTTATGGCGATATTATTTAACTTTTTGAGTAGTATAGTATGCGAAACTCTATCATAAGCTTTTTTCATATCAAGTACGAGTCCAACTGCGTTATGTTTTTCTTTAATAAAATCTAGGATGTTTTTAGTGTATTTGTACACAGCCAGAGTGGTGGAAGATTTTTTTCGGAATCCATGTTGGTTTTCATCCAATAATTTGTATTTTTCTAAAAATTGGTAAATCCGATTTGAAACTACACTTTCAAATACTTTTGACATTGCAGGCAGCAGAGCAATTGGTCTGTAATTGCTTATATCGTCCACGTTTCCCTTATTTTTTTGTATTGGTTTAATTTTAGCAATTTTTAATTTTTCAGGGAAAGTTTCCTGTTCTATTGATTGATTTATCAAAGCAGCCAACGGAAAAGCTAATTCTGCAGCACAAGTTTTTATTAGTGAGGGGGGAACATCATCTATTCCAGCACTGTGTTTATTGGGGAGTTTTTTAATAGTTTTAAATATTTCTTGTTCTGTAACTGGTGGTAGGTACATGGAGTTTTCAACAGGTGTTTGGGTTAACTTTATTTTCATTTGGTTTGTAGTATCTTGTTTTTTTGGAGGACTTGGCTTTCCAATGAAGGCAAAATATTGATTAAATTGATTTGCGACAGAAAGGGGCTCTTCTACTATTGTATTTTGTATTTTAAGTTTTATATTTGCTTTTTTCCCGGTACCTTTTTTATTTGTTATCTCTTTAATTATTTCCCACATTTTTTTAGTTTTATTTGTTGCAGTATCCATTTTTTTGATGTTGTTGAGTTTTTTTGCAGTTTTAACGCATTTTTTTAGTATTTTCTGGTACGTATTATGATATGATGTTAATATCTTGTTATTGGTCTCATTTATCAGTGTTTTTAAAGCTCTTTTATGGCGGCACGAGTTTTTTAAACCTTTTGACAGCCAGGTATTTTTGGGTTTTGATTTTATTATTATGGTGTTTTTAGGTATATGAATATTTAATAATGTTTGAATGATGTTATCAAATTTTTCATAATTCATGTTTATATTTTCGTCTTTATTTATTACATAGTTCCAGTTTATTTTTGTTAAGGCCTTTCTAAAACTGTTTATATTTTTTTCGTCATAGAATCTTTTAGTTACACTTTGTTTTTTTACATATTTGTTGTAGTTTGTAGTCGTTTCAAATTTATATGTAACTGCTTTATGATCAGATATACCATAATCATTTACGTTTGTCGAACAATTATGTTTGTTATTGGTGAATAGTAGGTCAATGCAAGATGCGGTTTTTGATGTAATTCTAGTTGGTTGTGATACTATTTGGTGGAAGTTATTTTCTAGCATGGTATTGCACAGTCTTACGTATTCATTTGGTTTTCTTCTCCTATCCAGATTAAAATCCCCGCCAATGACAATGTGTTTTTTTGTTTCCTGGCATAATTTTGATAAAAGTTCAATCAAGAAATCAAAAAATATCTCAATCCCACGGTCATTTCGATACACAGTTATCAACAAAAGGTTTTGATCCGGTATTTCAATAGCGCATGTTTCAACGTAAAATTCTACGGAGAGTTTCACTATATCAGTTCTATTTTTAAATTGTATATCTTCACGCAACAAGATAGATACTCCGCCATGAAGATGATTTTTCCTGTAGTATCCCGAAGCAAATGTGAAACCATCTATCTGTATGAGGTGTTTTTGTTGCTCGGTGATCCACGTTTCAGATAAACATACAGCTTGTATAGTCTTGTTATCGCTGAGTGTATTTTGTAGAAGATGAGTTTTAT
This sequence comes from Ectropis crepuscularia, assembly GCA_963693475.1. NCBI lineage: Eukaryota > Metazoa > Arthropoda > Insecta > Lepidoptera > Geometridae > Ectropis > Ectropis crepuscularia. The sequence continues at coordinate 6,704,838 of OY856359.1, read as the reverse complement.
TTTTAATGCATTGTGCATTTTGAAACATTATTTCAAAGTTAATCACGAAATGGATGCGTATTTTTATGTGGTTGTGAATCATACTTATTAGGGGTGTCTTCATGTGAGCAGCTTACAGGAATTGGGTTCGTTGTGTATGTGTCTTGCAAAACAGAGTTATTTCTTTCAATATGCGTATTGTTTTGAACTGGATTTTTGAAAATTTCTTTGTAACTGTCTTTGTTAGTTACATGTTCTTTCCCATCAATATATAACTTTTTATTACGTATCACTGCATGATGTCCTTTTCTTCTTTTTTCTATTAATATTTCTCTGAGTTTTTTCCTATCGCTAATTTCATTTTCGTTAAGGCATTCTGATTCTTATTAGTACGGGTATAGAGTGACTTGGCGTTTGTACGGGTATAGGCGGGGTATAGGGCGGTACTCACTGTCGAGCCCGTTGACGTCGTCGGGCGCGCGGCGCTTGAGCGGCGGCGCGGGCGGCGGCGCGGGCGCGGGCGCGGGCGCCAGCTCCGCGCGCCGCGCCTCCTGCTCCGCGCGGGACAGCACGCGCTCGTACAGCAGGCTGCCGTCTGTGGGCACGGGGAACAGGCGTCACATGTCAGCTTCTCTATCGCCAAGTACCGCTCAGATAAAGCCGCCGCGTTTGGTTTCACATATCAACAGAATATCAGGACCGAAACTTCAGCCGCTGAACTTTCGACGCCGAACCTTCGGCAACAAAGTTTCATTTACTCGTCATATTGTATTATTATCGTGACCCCCTCAAAATTTCAAGCCGCAGCCGCCCCGAGTAGAATATTGCGACTGAAACTTCTGGCATTGAATTTCCGGCGCCGAACCTGGGGTGATACTTAGGTTCAGCCGGGGTAGGTGCGGTGCGGTGCGGTGTGAGAGTGAGAGATAGTCACCTGGCGCCTTGTCCGGCTTGGGGAAGGCGACGTGCGGCGGCGCGGGCATGCGGTCGCGCGGCGTGAGCAGCAGCCAGTCGTGCGCGCGCGGCACGAGCGGGGAGCCGCGCGCCGCCGCCAGCCGCGCCGCCACGCCGCCCAGCGCGCCGCGCACGCGCGCCGAGCCCGCGCCCGCGCCCGCCGCGCCCGCGCCGTGCGCCGCCAGCTCCGCGCTGCCCAGCCCCGCCATCGCTATCGAGCCTGCAACAACACGACATTACATTGATAACTCTTGAACAAAATAAATTTTTAAAAAAAATGCAGTCAACGGGACTGCCACAGAAGTGAAAACTACATGGATGAAACTGGAGTGCGCTGCTACGCTGCTAGTCTGGAATAAATCTTCAAAGCATTGTCGTCTAAATAAGTCTTCTAAGAATGGTCATCTAGAAATGCGTTAGCATTTGATCATGGACCTGCGTTCACTCAAAGATTTATTTAATTTACGACCGTGACGCTTGAGCTCAATTCACAGCCCAATATTTTTTTTGTATGGTGCGCCAAAAGAAGTATTCAATTCAAAAAACTCTAGCGTGTCTGATGTGAACTCATAAGACTTTCCACTACAAAAAGTTCTCAACACAGCCAGTTTATCACCTCAAAAAAGAAATGTGAACATCATGGTGTAACAACAACCACAAATATAACTATATTATGTTCAACAGTAAAAAAGTGGTAAATTGAAAGCTTATGCAATATAGTACTCACACTCGTGTTTGACCTGCGCCAGGTTGATGGGCGAGAAGGGCGAGCGCGCGAAGTGTCGCGGGCGGCGCAGCGCGCGCGCGAGGCGGCGTGCGAGCCGCGTGAACGGAGACGCGCGCAGGTAGAACGCGGCGCGCGTCTTCATCACCGGCCGCGCGCCCTCGCCGCCGCCGCCGTGCGCCGTGGCCACGTGCCGCGCGAGGTGCGCGCGCAGCTTGAACTCCTGCACACACCACACAATACAACGTCGAATCCAGCTTTATGGCCAGAGTGGGCTCACATTGTCGTGGTAAGTTACAAATCCATACGACAAGTCCATACATACATACCACGCACGTTGTACGGACACAATACGAGTATCTTATATATAAAATTCTCATGTCACAGTGTTTGTTTCCTTACTCCTCCGAAACGGCTTTACTGATTTTGACCAAATTTTATCTGCATATTCTGTAGGTATGAGAATCGGTTACTAGCTATTTTTCATACCCCTAAGTGACAAGGGTTGTTCACTAAGGCAAAACAACGTTTGCGGCAGGGGAGCACAATAAGTGACGTCACAACTTGCGGGAACGAGACACTCTAATTACCTATTACTTGTGAAAGAGAGAGAAAGAGATACTGATTTTACGTCCTTGTCACCGTGGCCGGGTTTTTCTCTGGCTAAGCTTTCAAATATGACACCGGGTTCCCCAACAAAAGTCTGTTCAAAGCTTGGATTCTGTTTTTTATTGATTTAATTCATATATGTTTGTTATAATAATATTTGAAACGTGTTTGAGAAAGACTTGTAAGTCATTTATGTTTTAGTATATGAACAATGTGTGTTTGCTGTGTTTTAAGCTAAAATATCCGCAGTGAAATGTGAAAGTGAAGAAAAATCAATGGAATCTCATTTTACTCGTAAGTAGACAATATTTTCATATGCCCACTTGATAAAAATTGATAATGATGCATTCTAGATTTCAACATGAGTTAAATTTATACCATAACGGCTGCATCTAGTCTAAAATTTGCAAAATATGTATAATGTAAACATAACCTATATAACAAAACAAACAAAAAAGTGTGACCAGTTATTTCTTACAAATTTACCCATGAAATATACAAGTCGGTACATAATTGACAGTTTATTTACTGGCCGTTTACTAATAATAGGTACTAGATTTTGCCTGCGGATTCGCATTCGTTAGTTTTTGAAGTGAAAACTTCCTTTGGCTCATTGCATACAGATTTTTCGTGGGCCGTGAATTGAGCTCAAACATCATGATTCGAAATGACATAAATTTTCGGGGGAACTCGGAGCTATGGCCACAAATGGGTAAACATTTTTAGATAGTCATGGCGTGTTACCATGGTTACCATTACACATCTTTAGTCTAGATAGCCAATGGCCATGACGTGTGAGAAGGCTTATTTAGACGACAATGCTTTAAAGATTTATTCCAAACCAGAAACGCCCTCCGGTTTCACCTGCGTAGTTTCCAAAGTGTGCTGTCAAGTACTGAGTTATAAATTTTCAGTTCTATCGTCAGTCTCTGTGACTGCCAGTTTTTTTTCCGTTACCAATCCCTACGCTTAAATTTCTGTTTCTTCTCCATGTTTGTCAAAATCTCAATGTTAGTGGACATTGCAACTCTTGTTTTCTGGAGTGGGAATTGCATCAAACTCCAATTAACTTACACTATCCTATACAGATCCCGTCCCATTCTAATGAGAATAAATGATGCTTTTAGTGAAAAGTAGGTACATTGTGTGAGTAGATTATGAAGTACTAAGCTCTGAAAGTTACGGCTGGTCTAGTCGGGAGAACAGCGCCTGCCGATTCGGAGACCCCGGGTTCAAACCCCACACGCACCACTGTATTTTCAAAGTCATGTGCGTAATGCCGCTAACCAAAAACGGTGAAGGAAAACATCGTGAGGAAACCGACATGTACCTAGAATCTTTCGAAGTCGTGTGTCATCCACCAACCCGCACTGGGCCATTGTGGTGGATTATGGCCTTAACTCTATCCTTGCGAAAGAAGGCCCCGAGTCCCAGCAGTGGGAACATTTAGTGGGCTGTTGATGATGAAGCTCTAAAAAAAGATTAATACAAATTTTCACCTCTGATTTAACCTTTTTGCAATTCCAATTATGCAACATGAATGTATCACTACATTTCTAGTAATAATTTTGATTGTTTTATTCATCCAAATTAATTATCATTTTGCAGATGTGACACTCTGAAGAATAGGATAAAACATTGTGTGAATAATGCAATATTTTTCATGAAGTAATAAATAAATAAATAAATAATAAATCAATTATCCTGAATTACCACAACATCTAATAGTAGTATGTAGTATCTCTACTAAAACAAGGGCTTCGAACATTGAAAAAGTTAAACGTTTGTTCTATACGTAAGTTCCGAGTTACCTGTGAGAAGTCTGGGCTAGCTTCTACTAAATGGTATATCTTAATTTGTTAATTAAACTATATTATTATAATGTTGAATGTAAAGTACAATTTGAAATAAATGTTTTATTGTTCTGTTTTTTATTATTCTCCCTCCTATTTTATTTATATCCTCCTATTCAAAAAGAGGTTTCATGTAATATATTACATGAAACCTCTTTTTGAAATGTAATTTTAGAATGGATATAACACGAGCTGAATTCATTCAACTATCGTAGCACTACCCTTATCCAGTGGAATATTTTCTTTACGGCAATACCTTTTGAGTATTGAATTGAAAATTGAATTGAAATTGAAAGAACGAGAAGCACTATAGTAATCAGGAACTTTGTAATTCTATAGGTACTTCTTCTGAGGTTTGCGGGGTCAGCTAGTACAGATATAAGCCCCGCACGTTGGATATTGCAATTGGCGGCCATCAAAGTGACGTAGTCGAACTGTCAGTACCGTCAGTGTCAGTACAGCTCAGCCAGCGCTACCGAGTTCCTTCTTAGGCGCCACGATTTTTTTTAGCTTATTGTTTTCGTTATTCTATATATGATTTCAGTGCACCCACCGCGATCCTAGCGCCCTAGCCTGGAGCCTAAGAGCGCGGCGCCACGCCGCGCGACGGTTATGTTTCAATATTCACGAGACCGCAGGTTTTCGGGGTTTCTGCTCCGGAAAGCTACTGCGCAAGACCCACGCGCAGCCACGCGCGCGCCGCGCGGCTGCCGCAGCCGCCGCGGCCGTAAACCGCGTCGTGTGTTTTGTTCAAATTTATATGGAAATCTGCCGCGCCCGCGCGCGGGCGCGGTTGGCAGACGCGCCGTAATAATTATTCTAAGGGTTAACCAGAGATGCCTATAAGGCAGTCTGGTTCCCTAGCTAATTCACTTATTTTGTTGTCTATTTTTGTTGTCTGTACTTTTTTGCGATCCGGCCACTGTAGACAATGCTGCCATACTTAGTTCTTTTTTTTAAATAGTCCAATAGAAAACTTTAGAGGCACTAATTTTGTAGCATCCACGCCACACGAAACAACCCAATAAACGTTAAATTTACAATTAGAGCGTTCAATGGGTTCACAAAACCCACGGGAAGCTCGAACAAACTCTAAAAAGTCTTAATCTCGTCACAGCACAAACCATACACTTTTAATAAATCATCACGTCCAAAAGTGTCAGCAAACATTTGCTCAAAAAATATAGTGTGTAATAATGTTACCAAGTTACCTTAGCGCAGTTGAGTACTGTGCAGCGGTGCGGGCGATGCGAGACGGAGAGCGCCGTGTCCTCTCCCTCGCGCGGGCCCTTCGCTACCTCCACCTCCGTCTCCCCAAACACGCCCGCGGTCTGGATCGAAACACATATCACTTTTACATACTACAACACCATCACCATTATACATACATATAGAATTATAAGATTTACATTACACATCCCTAACCTCTTATGATAGACGATTCAGGAATTGCGATGATGACTGGTCAAAGATATACCATTCTAATTATTCCGTAAAGTAGATAATGGGATACAAAATTCAAAAATATGGGACACATACTTTTTGTTTTATCAAATTACTAAAAATCTACAATGATGTAGATCACCAAACTGCCGGATTGGGAGGTTGTGACGTCACGTCTTCGTAAAAATTGTGCAATGAAGTTACGTAACTCGAAACTTCTGAACACTATCTTCGTATTTTTTGTTAGTGAAACAAAGAAAAATACGTGTTCAATATTTTTAAAATAATCTTACTGACGGACTATAAAATATCATTGGTTTATTTTAGTCATCATGCATATTACATCCAACGGTACTTTTCATAGTGCGCGTTAAAGAAACGAAATATGTCGTAGATGCGGCTTTGTATAGTATAGCCTTTAGTAGCCTTTGGAACAGCGCTATCACAAATACCGCAAAACCTAACATTACCCACCTAAATTTACTATTCCAAAAGGTAAAGTAATACCTTAACAGGAATGCTCACATATTATTAATTTATCAGACAACTAGTGGTCTTCTAAAAATGCGTGTGTGGGCCAAAACTGTGAAGACAAACTTTGCGAGGAAACCTTGCTGGACGAAATTAGTATTACAACAGTCAAGTTAGGTACGTATAAGTTTGATTATGGGCTGTAGCGGCATTAACAATGTACACAAATAAGATAATACTAATGTAGAAGATGTACAAGATTGTAGAAATAAATGATTTGGTAACATCTGGCTCGAAGGACCACATTGTACCAACGGTAGCAAGTATAAATCCGCAGAAATAGCCGAAGCAATACTTCGAAATACACCTAAGGCTGGGCTACTTCGAAGTATTGACCCCTAAATGCAGACAAACAACGTTCACGAAGTTATGAAAATTTTAATACATGTTACTTGTGGCAGCTAAAACGCCACTAGCGCCATCTAGTTCCTATGTGTGTAAAATGTTGTTCTCTTTTGAACGCCCTTAGAACATTTACTTTACGTTCCTGTACGCCAACCAGGCGTTAAAATTTTAATTTTTCATAAATCCCTTTATTTATAGTTATGAATAAATTTCATAATTTTAAATAAATGGCCTCTGGTATTCTAAAAGGGCCATCCAAAAGATTATTTTAAAAGTGTAAGGGATAACTATCAATTTACACCAATGATTTTTCACTATTTTTGTGTCTGATGCACGTGATTTAACTTTGACTAAAAGCGTCGTTTTATACTTCGTATTTTTTACACCACGCTAGAATATCCTAAGCTTGAGAAATGGTTCTACACTTCATACCTTAAAATAGGACAGAAATAATTGTCATTTACCCAAAAATGCTCCTAGTGAGGTCATTATTTCGGCGATCGTCTTTGCTCTACGCTCTTTGCCGCATTTTTCAGCCAGTGTTTAGTATTAGGCACCAGCAATTACCATTGAAAATCCACTATCGTACATTTTTGTGTTAAAAAAATGGTTGAAAAGGTTTTGTCGGTTTATTTATATTACTTGCATTATTTGAGTAAATCACTATGGAAGCCAGAGTTCCACAATTATTGCTGTCCTACCCTGCCTAGACCAATCACTCTATGAAAGTGATTGTTCTAGGCCTTAATTAAGTATGGCCATTACTCATTACAAGCATTAAACTATAATATTTATATTCTAATATTTTATTAGCACGCCAGCTTTTTTGTTACCTATAGCTAACGGATAACATACAAGGCCTGCTAGTGTTTATCACGTATTTGACTTTGGCAGTCAAAAGGTTTACTAACTTATACAGTAATTTTAATGAGATGGTGGTTCAAATTATACAACTGATCAATTTATATTCAATTCAATTTATATTCAAATTCATTACACTTATACTTATTTCTATTTGTTTGTTGTTTTTATTATATATTTTGTGCTGGTATTCTACTGTACACTTACTTTTAGCCCTCCATATTTCTTCCAGTAGGCCCAACAGGAGCCGCACAATCTGTATTGTAAATGCTGTGGTCCCCACGTGTACCACTGGTTGGAGTTTGTCACTGGAAACAGATATGAAACATAAGTCAGCAGATATATAGCGATTTGATCATTTCTACACTAGCTAAGATTACAGAGTTAACACGGAAAAACATATTATATTTTGGGGCTAAAATGGAACTTTCCAAAATGGGTATAATAGAACTTAGTGACACGTTTTCAGCTTGCCTAAAACACCTTCCCAAAATGTGCTACAATCTCACGGAATATGAGATGACGTACACTTCTATCAAAATTTATATTTGGAATCGAGCAGAGTCCGTACGGAGTCCCCTCCGTAAAGCGGGCATAAGATGTCGTCCTACTGGTAAGTTTTCTTTTTACTGTTCTATCAGTGTGCAACAGTCTCAGCAGCAAAATATTCATATAAGATTATTTTACACGTCGTAATTCATAAATCAATTTCATACATTATTGTAATTATCATTGTAAAACATTAGGAAACACAAAATAAACAAAAATAAAATGATAATAATAATATTTAGGACATTTTATCCTTTATAATATAATATACTAGCTGTTACCCGCGACTTCGTCCGCGCGAAATAAGTACTGAGGTAACTCAGGCAATAACTAATTTTACACCCAGACACATTTACTAAAACCAGTTTATAATAAAACAATTTCATCAAAATCGGTTCAGATGTTTAGGTGTGAAAGCGTATTGTAAGAGACATTCGTCCCCCATTTCAACTTCAATGTCATCCCCTTACAGTTCGAAATTACAAAATTGCTAGAACAAACATTTATTGGCTTCGTCCCAAGTACCTATATCAAGAGTTTCATAGTTTTATTTTCAACGAATGGAAGCTTCCATGTATACTTTCATCCCCCATTTCAATCCCAATTTCATCCCTATATAGTTCGAAATCACAAAATTGCTAGAAAAAAATATTCGTTTGCTTTGTGTGAAGTATCTATATTCAGAGTTTCATGGTTTTAACTTCAACAGTTGGGATCTTCCATGTTGACATTCATCCCCCATTTCAACCCCAATTTCACCCCCGTACAGTTCGAAATTACAAAATTGCTAGAACAAACATTCGTGTCAAGTGTTTATTTACAGAGTTTCATGGTTTTATCTTCAACGGTTGGGAATGTCCATATTGACATTCATCCCTCATTTCAACCCCAATTTCACCCACGTACAGTTCGAAATTACGAAATTGATGGCACAAACATTCGTTTGCTTCGTGTCAAGTGTCTATATACAGAGTTTCATGGTTTTATCTTCAACGGTTGGGAACTTCCATATTGACATTTATCCCTCATTTCAACCCCGATTTCACCCCCGTACAGTTCGAAATTACGAAATTGATGGAACAAACATTCGTTTGCTTCGTGTCAAGTGTCTATAAACAAAGTTTCATGGTTTTATCTTCAACGGTTGGGAATTTCCATATTAACATTCATCCCTCATTTCATCCCCAATTTTACCCCCGTACAGTTCGAAATTACGAAATTGATGGAACAAACATTCGTTTGCTTCGAGTCAAGTGTCTATATACAGAGTTTCATGGTTTTATCTCCAACGGTTGGGAATTTCCATATTGACATTCATCCCTCATTTCAATCCCAATTTCACCCCGTACAGTTCGGAATTACAAAATTGATACTACATGCATTTAATTGCTTCGTGTCAAGGGTCTAGATACAAAAATTGATAACTTTGAAAATCACGTTTCATACAACATTTTCATACAACCGTTCATCCCTTGTTTCACCCTCTTAGGGGTTGAATTTCGCAAAACCCCGTCTTAGCGAGCGCCTACGTGCTAAAAGAGACCTCCATGCAAAATTTCAGATTCCTAGCATTTGTAGTTTCTGAGATTCCTTGATGAGTGACCTTTCGCTTTTATCCTTTATAATATAATATATTTATCTTATAGCATGAATTGTGTTTTACAAAATAAATAATGTACTGACCCTGACAAGAAGCGCAGAGCATGCCCGCGGTCATGGCCGAGGTGCCGTTGGTGCCGCCGTTGAGGACGGCCGGAGTTTTGCCGCCGCTGTTGTTGTTGCTTGTGATGAGAGCTGGGTTCGGTTTGTTGCTGCAATGGTGAAGCGTCTTTAGTTGAACATTCTTTACACTTTAGACTAACTAAACAAACTAATTAAGTTTCTAATATGCAGATATATATTAGTAAAAATTATGATCACAGCATTAAAACTTTCGCTTACATATATCTTCAGTCTTGACCTTTAGATATTAAAGAGGGAGACAAGAGAGTTTGACGAGATTGTTTGTTGTTGTGGTCATGTACCTCAAATATTAATGTTACATGAGGAATAAAAAGTTATTTATTTATGCAGGCAATGTAACAGTTAACTAGCAATTAAAAAATAGACATAAACTACAAAGTATGTTTTCATAAAACTAGTTTTTTTTTCCACAGAACCTGGTACTACATAAAAGCTTGTAAGTTAGTACAGTAAGTTTTATGTGTACATGTGTCTGTATCTACCTGAGGAATCGAAACTTCTTAAACACACCAATTTAAATGCGGTTCTTGGACTGACATAACTGATATGGTTTTGGCTTTTTTTTAAACAATGACAGTGGATAAAACCTGTGCCTGATGGTAAATAACATGCCTGCTCATGACAACACAGTGCCACTCAGCTATTTGAATGGGAATAGTGTAAATAACTGCAATGTGATCATCAAAATTTGTTATCATTTTTACTAAACTTTGCCCTTCAAACCGGAACACGGCAATGTTCGAATTAAAAATATTAGCACGGTCGGCGAATCGGTCTTTACAAAGATATAATTACAATAATTTAGTGTAAAACTATAGATATATCAGTGAAGATTCAATTCATCATTCCATGTAAATTCCGAGATAATGAGCGAGTTACACGCAAAGAAGTAACCGGCGTCGCGGAGCGGGGGCATTCATAAAGTATTGATTTTGTCTATTTATATCAAAGGCCGTGAAAAGCAAATGGTACTTTGCGGCGTTACGAATGAGAAATTCAAGAGAAAGGAGGCTAATTTTAGATCGGCTCCTATTGGGGCGGCTGGAAACGTGGAAGCCGTGGAAAATTGGAATTTACAGAGGGTTACGCAGTTTTGCAGACCACCTGTTGTGAAATAAAAAGGCTGTGTTGTATTCTTGTATTTAAAGATTGTTTAAATAGCATTGGACCAACTAAAAAGAACTAGAAACTAAAAAGAAATACCTATCTATTATCTTGTAAAATGGCTTCTTGAACTCCATAAAACGTCCCCATTTTTATTTTCATAGAGACATTACCCTACAACATACAGCTAGATCTGTATTTTTTGTGATTTCATTTTTATGAACATTTTTTTTCAGTGATACACAATAAATTTTTATTTAGATTAATGGAATAGGTCTGTGTTGTATATAATTATAATAAAGGAAGTAACGCGTAGTAATTATTCTCTGTAGACACACAAAAACAATGATGGTTTTAGTACATTTACTTAATAAACCCGTTTAGAACCGCACTTATACCGCAAAAATAAAGCTTCTCTCTCCCTAAATTAAAAAAAAAGTTAACTTTTAATAACCTAGCAACAGTCACGAGATTTTTCCGACATTTCTGAGGCCATATTAGATACTTGGATTACCAATACCATTCCTAAGATAGGTTCCGTTTACTTAAACCTGTATACCGGACTGAGATTACCGACAAAAAAGAGCGAGTTATGTTTTTATGCCGTCTTTTTACATTCAAACTAAGTAGTACCTATTAAGTAGCTTTTGGATTATGATAAAAGTGGCTGCAATAACACCCTGCACTAAAAAAATGTGACCAATCAACCAAAAATCTACTAAAATAAAGCATTTAAAATACGGTCTTAAGTAAGCAGTAGCAGTGAGTGAGATATAATTTGTGCGCTAGAACTGAGTCAGACTGAAGTTTATCGTTTATCTCTTTGCTTCACTTTACAGTGTCAAAAATCATTGTGATGGCTCTCACACTAACTTCAGTCTCACCAAATTAGAACATGCATAGTGTAAAGATCCATAGTAATATCCGTGCAAACACTTGCTACAGTAATTTTATCTCACGAAGCGACGCGAGCTTTACGTGGGTTCACAAACACGCTGTGAATGTGTACGTGACCGCAAACGCTCTCAATACGCCAGAGACGCGGGCGTAGGTATTTGTTTTCACGCACACATACTTAGTGTGTTTTCACTCTTGCTCACCACGAGTAAGACGCGCGTCGCCTTGTGATATAAACGTAGGTACTACAGCTGGAAACGGTAACCAACTTTACATAAAATAGCAATAAGTAATATTATAATGATATGTAGTGGTTTCGGTACAAACACTCACTAGTTGGGAATGTACACTTGTTTCAGCTTGGACTCCGCCTCGACGGCTTTGACGCGCTTCTGCTGCACGTAGCGGTCCGTCGTCTTCCACATGTAGTAGTACTCGACGAGGTTCTTTAGCGTCTTCCACGGCAACTGCAATATTCAACAGGACATCGTTAAATACATTTTTAATTTTTAGTGTTGTATTCGTCAATGTCATAAACATACATATTATGATACCTTATCTTTCCCTGTGAACTATAATAAACTACTAGACCACCACAACACGATACAAGAGAACCGGCTATGGCAGTGCAGCTTCTATGCTGTGCCTGGATTTGTACCTACTATATAAATAAAAACAATGTTCAAGTACTTGTACAATTTTGATGCATGTCTGCAAAGTCTTTGTTATAATATTTGTCTAGCGCCCTATCGCGACAGAGCGTATTTATTCGCTGCTGTATTATTGGCAGATTGTGGTAGTAGGACACTCTCTGTAGACTTGGGGAAGTCCACACTTTTACCAAATGTGAACGAATTACCGAGTCCCGGTCTGAAGGGTTTGTTTCTAGACAAGACACAGGGCAGGGCAAATGAGAGGACCGCAGTGCAACGCTAACCAGTAATTTTGATTATTTAGAGCTGTGCACCTCTATGCTGTTATGAGCAGACGTGACGTGTTGCTTACCATCAGCCTCATATGTCTTGCTCGTTCCATCTCTCCATAGAATAAATTGGCAGCCATAGGGACTGCCGATAGAAGTGAACATTTTTCACTTCTATCGGCAGTCCCTATGGCTAACTCATTTTTGAAACTACGCGGGTGAAACCGGAAGGCGTGGCAAAGACCTATACCAGAAATTGATATCTAGAAATGCTGACGCATCTTTCTAGTTGGCCATGATCCCGCGTTTACCCGAAGATATCTTTCATTTACGAGCGTGACGCTTGAGCTCTATTCACAGCCCGCTAAAAAGTTTTCACTTCAAAAATATAAAAAACGTTCGTTCGAATACTCACAAAGTCTTGCCGTATGTCCGCGAAGTCCTTGCCGTACTTGTCTAGCGCCTCCTCGAAGAGGTTCGCCTCGGACGCGGACCACTCCTCCATCTCGTCGCGGCAGAGCACCGGCCCGGAGGCGGGCACCAACGAGGACAGCGCCGACTCTATGCTGTACCCGGATTTGTGGAGGGTGTCCATGGCGTGGAACTGGAATCATTGGGAATCATAGTCAAATATTGCTTGTGAAATCTTATTTGATTCATTTCTTTCATTTAAACTTGCGCCTTTAAGGGCTCCCACACAAAACTGCGATGCGATGCGATGCGACGCAGCATCGGAGCAATTCGCCATCGCAAGTTCCTCCGTGCAGTAATTCCAAAAGTTATGAGCGTACATATATGTATTTCGAAGATCCATTTTTTAAATATAAGATTTAATATTATTTGTCCTAGATGAAAATGAAACTGACAATCTCCAAGTGGGCAGCCAGACTTATTACCAATTAAGTCACCTACCAGGACAGTCCATTTTTTTTATTCACACACAGGGACAAGCGCGGATCCAGGCGGTCTTGGGGGTCATGACCATGACCCACCCCTGGGCTGGGTCCAGTACCTGGTAGACAACTGATTAAAAGCATCCATGTACTTTTTGCAGTTTTGTGACTTAACCACGACTATGTGACCCGCCCCCTGCCCCTGGAGCCACGTGTTTGAGTTTTTCTTTCACGACGAAAGTGCACAATTTATTACTTTTTTATAATAACTACCGGTCACCAAGTAGTCGAAAGGCGACCATAAAGCAATATTAATTTATTCTCACTCTGATTACAGACTTTAACAAAAAACAAAATAATATATATGCGTATGCCAATTACATTGTACCAATGTACTGTTTTTTTATTGATTTAATTAATTGTTTTGCATCATTTAAAAATAAATATACATATAAGCAATCTGCACTCTTTGTAAACTATAAGTGTGCGAAATTTCATACTCATCCAACCGTGCAATTTGCGTAAAAAAAGAGTACAAAGTTTTTGCTTCACGTTTTAATATGTAGACAAATAAAGTTCCTCTTTCTTAAACGGTCTACTCACACAAGAATTTTGCACAAAAAAATGGCGCCATGTTGGAGTATTCTGTGGCTGTTCTTTGTTGTTGGAAACCGACGGGTTGTTGCCGCTGATTTTAAGAATGTGTCAAATAAATTGATTATTGTCACATTTTACGCGAGGACATCTTCTTCCACAAGAAAATATTTAATTAAAATAATTTTAAACGAGAAATTATTGAAAATAAACAGGAGACTTCTTGCACAAGAAACTATTTAGTTTAAATAATTCTAAATAAGAAATTATAGAAAATAAACAGACATTTAGCATAGTCGTCGGCGTCGTCGTATTGCAGTCATAATTTTGTTGAAATTTACGAGCAAAATTATTACGTAAAACAAACGAATTTAAGAATGTAAGACATGACATCCGTTATTTTATCGAATATTTATTATAAATACTAGAAAGTGTTGGAAAATTCCATGTTTTTGGGTGCTATTGCGTTGATATAGGGTCTCCTATAATATTTTTTCTCATCATATAGGTAGCTTCCATGAATAGACAGTAATCCGTTATATTTGTATTATATGTATGTATAGACAGCGTAACTGTTCTAGTACATATGGCCTGAAATGTCTATAACAGACGATTCAAGCAATATCTCTGCGAACTTTAACAAGAGCCACCAAAAGAGGGCTTTTTATACCAATAAGGCCGCGATAGGTTCATCCACAAACTGTTAAATACAGTACCTAACCTAACCTAAGCCGTAAACAGAGAGTTAGAATAACAGAGTTTTTCTAGTAGTTTGATCATCAACCTAATTTAATCCACTGCTTTATAGCATTGACATAGAACATTTACATTCGTTTTAATAGATTTAAGAAAATCACTCCTGCACAGGTTCGTGTTAAAAAAATGACTTATCACGTATTGCATAAAGAATTTCAAGGGTAACAACCGATTGTTGGAGTGAAAGCAACTTTTTGCCCGACGCCCCGCCACCAAAACGGTAATCTTGATGGTGATCATTATTAATTGGGTAACTACTTATATTTAATAACATGGACCGTAAACCGTTAAATATGGTGACTTGGTGACATAGAAATGTAGAGGGAGAATCCAAACCATAGCCAGCCATATCAAAACAAAAAAGTCATTTATACAAAAGTAATTTGTGAAAATATACGTCTATTCACCCATTCGACATTGAAAGAACCTTAAGATTCGACAAAAAACTTTCAAGTCATGTTAATTGTCAGGTGGACGCCATCACTTAAATTGTTTGGGTCTCACGAATAATTTTCATTAGAATATTTATGTAATATACATATAAGTAGTTTTAATATTAGAAGTATCAAAGAAGATCATCAATATTCACATTTCTTTTTCAATCTCAAATCGTGGCATTAGCGTTCTCACAATAACTGAAAAGAGTTGCATTAAATTATTCAGTTTTCGGCAGCCGCTAGGTAGTGAAACAACTTGGATTCTATTCATCGTACCTGACAGTTCTCTATTATTTGGATATGGCGCCAAAGTTTTTAGAGCGACGTACAACAGTTGGATTTCAGAATGCTCATGTTATGCGGAAACTAAGCAGTTTTGCCGTTTTAGAAGTAAACACTCCGAAGTTTGCTTTAGGTGTTACATTGCATGTACAATTTGGTCCCTAAAATCATCTAAACAGCCACTTGCACACACAGTCAAATGTTCTGTTCTGAAAACGACTCGTTACAGTGCAACTAAGTAAACTGACCCACCGACATATACCTTTAAATGTATCTACAGGTGGGACCTAAGGTCTTCTCTACCATCATCATCATCATAAACTAAGTATCGTCACAAAAACAGGACTTAATTTTTAAGGCATATTGTGACTCAAGACATTCAAATCGCAGTTTAGTCCTGTGTAGCTTTCACTGTAGATTTGACTGTTTAGGGTTATGATTTGAGTGCTCACAACGTCGCGTCTTTGAGATGTATATGAAGTATGATAACATTAGTTGTGTTCATACCAGCGTGATGTCTGATGTCAAATATTACACAGGACATACCTAGTAGCATAAAAACGTTTATATCGCGGTGTAGTCTTGTTCTTGTGTTGGTTAGTTGGTGTAAATTGACTGTTTAGAGTTGTGGTTTGAGCGATCACAGCGTCGCGTCTTCGGGGCATTAGAGAAGTATGTAGGTATTAGCTGAACCGTGCGCGCGTTACTACGCCATCTATCGAAAATTGGTCGTACTAGTTCAAATTTTGGACAAATTCGGTTCTAATGACGCAATCTTTAAAAGATCTTAAAAAGCAATATTTTTTCCCGGTTTTTGTTACATTTTTCATTCATGCTCCGCTCCTGTTGATAGTAGCGTAATGTTAAATATCCTATAGCCTTCCTCTATTAATGGACTGTCCAACAGAGAAAGAATCTTTCAATTCGGACCAGTAGTTTCCGAGATCCTTGCGTTAAAACAAACAAACTCTTCAGCTTTATAATATAAGTAAGTATAGTAGTAGCGTTCATACCAGCGTGATGTCCCGGCTGGCGGCGGCGGCCGACATGTGCAGGCTCGGCTGTTTGACGCTCGACGAGCAGTCCAGCGCTCGCGCGAACGTGCCCACGGAGCGGGAGACCACCAGGAACTGGTCGATCTGCCGGTCCGTGAGCCCGTGCTCCGGCGTCCACACCAGCGTCTCCAACTCCTCGCCCGACCGCGCGTCCTCCTCGCCTACGCACACAAACGACCACCTTACCACACACCGGCGACACTCTCACGCACACATAACGACACCCGATCACTACCTACCTTCTTTTAATAAATTAGTTACTTCAGTCTGATATCTACTTCCAACTCTGATTTCTCCCTTATCTGCTAATAAAGTCTTTTGTGAAGGATCAAATACTAAACAATAAAAAAATGCGTCCTGAAACAAAGAGAAAAATTTCGATTAGTTATGCGATATTGATATTTTAGCAACGACTTAACTAATGTTGTACGAGGCAGCTGAACAGTGTTCGTGAAAACATCCAAAGAAAGCGGGTCTTTAATTTCGTAGCTTCACTCACGATATTGGTCGATGATCGTTTATGGAATTGCTTTGTTCAGGTGCCTCCTACATCCCTGGTACACCTTACTGTTGTGATTTTCTAGTTTGTTTGAATTGTCTATCTTGGTCCTTGAAAGTATACTAGGTAGGAAAGAATCTAATCTATTAAAGTCGTCGCAAATTATGTAGAGTTCTCTTATATAGTTTTTCACTAGACAATTTCGATAAATGATCGTTAGTATATTAGTACAGCCGGTCTTTTTAAAAATACTTAATAGATTAATAATAGTAATAGCATAGCTCAAGCTCGTAACAATGGTCAATAATTACAAGCTTTTCCTTAACAGTCTTCGACGACTGTAAATTTAAATAAAGAGTTGAAGGACACAGGAAATTTACATCTGATTAGGGAATGACATAATGTACCTAATGTATAAAAAGCCAGCAAGAGTATGCGGTGACCTTGCACTGAAATGGATCTATCTAGAACTGTATATCAATAGAAGAATATTGTAGTATTTATTATTTTATAATGTGAACTGGATAAGGTATTCATCATGTGTCGTACACTGTGTCACGGCGATGTAGGTAATTATAATAAAAGTACTTGATATTGAAGGCGATTCAATTCTCTGTATGATTTAACTTATCAATACTAATTCAAAACTTTTGATTCCAGAACGAGTACTGTGCCAAGCAAAAAAGAGGAATAATTTACAAATCGTCTTTGATATGTATTAATTTGTCAGTTCCGTAAATATTCTACGACTATTATAGGATAAGGAATATAAAAAAGGAAAGAATTTCCTTTTTTTTCAAGATTTGTCTCAGCCGTGTAGTAAAATTTGTTCGTGATGGTGAGTAAAAACATATCTCTATCTCTCTTAATTTAATACACAGTCGGCAACAAAATAAATATTGGTGGACATTACACACACGACACCATCTGGCTTCAAACTAAGCAAAGCTTGTACTATAGACCTCAGATAGCTGATATAATATTTATATTATGTAGTTGTAAATACATACTTATTATCCATAAAAACACCCAGACACTGTACAAATATTTGTATTCATCACACGAATATTTATTTGCACTGGGTAGGAATCTAACCCACGACCCGCGGCTTCGCAGGCGGACTCACTACCAACTAAGCCACGACGAAGCCAGTCAAAGTTTTTTTTATAGTGTTACTAGACGAGCAGGACATGTGCCTGATGGTAAGCAACATGCCTGCCACATTATAGCACAATGACACGCAGCTATTGGAACATGAAAAGACCAAATCATTACCTAGCACTACAATGCGCTCGTCACCCAGATACCTAAGTTGTTATAATTTCTAAGCCCTGTTTCTAAAGGCCGATTTACATCAGACGAGCGAATGCTCATTCTATCCCATATATAAATTAAAAATCAATAAATAATATCACCAAATTCATTTGGTGTAAACAAACGTAGAACATTCTTTCGTTGTTTTGTTTGCGTTCGCAAAGATTCTATGGAATATCTAATATGGAAAACGCTAAGAACGATATTTCGTTTACACTAAAAGATCGAGAAATAATGCTCTTGTTCCAGCTCTAGCTCTATGTTCGTTCAGTTTAAATCGGCCATAAGAGACGGACAGCAAATCGTTCGCACGCGCTCAGTGACAAGTATGGCGTCTGGCAAGATGCCCCCGCCGGTGACGCCGGTACATACTCACATCCTTATTGAGATAGCTGAGCAGCGACTCCGTCTCGTTGAGGAGCGTGACGGAGCACTTGCCGCGGATGTGCGTGGCGGGC
This sequence comes from Ectropis crepuscularia, assembly GCA_963693475.1. NCBI lineage: Eukaryota > Metazoa > Arthropoda > Insecta > Lepidoptera > Geometridae > Ectropis > Ectropis crepuscularia. Next base: position 6,686,036 of record OY856359.1, on the reverse strand, counting down.
AACGTCTCCACGTTGCGCGAGAGGAACAGCTCGCGGTGCTTGGCCTGGTGCCGCTGCTTCGGCGCTAGCCCGTCCGTGCCCGGCAGCTCCGTAGATTCCTCCTCCATCGCCACTGGAACGTCATACACATTCGATATCAAGTGACGATTCAATTACTCCCATTATTTTCGATAGCATTGATGCGATCAGAGTCGTCGTCGTGATGATTGCAGTCTTTGGAAAAAGTCACTAATTGCAACTAATTGGTTGCACTAATTGGTAACTGTGTAGAATTGTCACTTAGCTTCTCCATGGATGTTAATGCGGATAAGCAAATCACTTATTAATCAGAAAATGACATTAAGTCTTCTAACGATGGCCTTAGAAAAATCGGTCCGGACGAAACTGCAACGAATTGGAACATAATACTAAAGTTCAAGATTAGATCATGGATCTTACGGAGCCCGAAACTTGATAAGCCCAAGATAAATATTGTTGCGCATCAACTGACTTCTCACCAATTAAAAATCTCTCACGAAAAATAATGCCATTTTATCTGATCGCATGCATGGCCAAGCATTCATTGTATTTATTACAGTACAATATTTGTTACAAGAAATAATTGTTACGTCAATTATTACTATTGTCTCGATCTGGTAAGATGATTTGTTTGCATTTTCTAAATTAATATCAAATTTTTAATGTAACAAAGTCGTTGAAATAATGTATGTTTTTATAACTTTTATGTTGTGTTGCAAAGATGTCTCTTAGGTAGAATTTTTATTAGCAGGAAGTCGAATAATCGACGACTACACAAAGGGGTTCGGAGCCATTGAAATTACGTTTGTGGGCACGTGGCAGATGTTGCTCCACAAGTTCGCCAACAAAGTTTTTTTTTTAAAAGCCGTGGTTTAGTCACTAACTGGGTCGTATTCTCTCGTACACTCCATGGTAACGACTGAAGCGCCAATGAGAAAAGCCGATATCGCTATAAATCTTTAAAATATCCTATAATGCACTAATATTGGTGGACATTTTTAACACAATACTAACAAGCCAAAACTAAGCAATATTTGTATTATGGGAACCGGATACCTGATATAATACCTATATAATCGTAAATGCATACTTATGATATTTAGAAACACTAGAACATAGAACAAATATTTGTATTCACACAAATATTTTTGTCCTGGATGGGAATCGAACCCACGACCTCCGACTCCGTGGGCCGATACCGACTTACTACTATTGATACTGCTAACAAAGCCACGAGGTCAGGACTCAGGACATGACCTGGTCAAGTCATGTGATAAGAATATCCGTATAATTTATAACGAACTCCTAAAAATGTGTGCCCCATTTCATAAGTGTAAAATGCTCAAAGATTATGAATCGAAACCTAACAATTCCTTTTTTGTAGGACATATTTATATCTCTAAGGTTAAATAATGAATAGTGTACGTTTTATTTACGACATTTAACATATTATCAATCTATTAAATCATACACTCGTTCGACGAAGCCGTCTAGACGTGGCAATCGTGCGGGGGATGCGGGGTGAGACGCGGGAAGCGCGCTCCTGCATTGCCTACATGTTAGTATTGCATGAGCGCGGCTCAGGGCTGACGTCTTCCGTATGTTTTAATTTTGTTTTGGTGCCACGTTTTTAAAATTGCAACAGCCCTAGCCGTGTCTAGACATTATCGCCGTTTCTCGCAAGATCCAAGGCGATGAACTACTGGTAGTATTTCTTTATACTGTGATATTATTGTCATGGTATATTGTCTTGTCAAACTCATGCCTTAATCGTTTGATTAAATTGCTGATTCCCTTGCCATCGACGGAGATTAAAGAGCATAACGATTTTAGTTAGGCTCTAGATCCAAAACAAAACTAAATAGACTCACTAAACAAAACTAAATAGTCAAAAATAGACCCACAGACCCGCCCTTCGACCGCCTACCTAAGACAGTTATGGCACGGTAATAATATATTATCTAGTTATGGTGATGTTATTGCACTCTTTTTAATTTCGATGCAGATTAGAGAGAACAAAACCGGCATTAGTTAGGTGGTAGACCCATGGATTCACCTTTCGACCGCCTATCTAATACGGTTACGGTGTTGTTATTGCGCTCTTTTTAATTTCGATGGAGATTAGAATAGAATAGTACCAATAACGACTTTCGTTAGGCGGTAGACCCACAGAGTCGCCTTTCGAGCGCCTAACTAAGATAAGTTAGGCTCTAGACCCAATAGACCCACAGACCCGTCCTTCGACCGCCTACCTAAAACAGTTATGGCACGGTAATAATATATTATCTAGTTATGGTGTTGTTATTGCACTCTTTTTAATTTCGATGCAGATTAGAGAGAACAAAACCGGCATTAGTTAGGCGGTAGACCCATAGACTCACCTTTCGACCGCCTATCTAATACGGTTACGGTGTTGTTATTGCGCTCTTTTTAATTTCGATGGAGATTAGAAAGACCAATAACGACTTTCGTTAGGCGGTAGACCCACAGACTCGCCATTCGAGCGCCTAAGATAGTTATGGTGTTGTTATTGAGCTCTTTTTAATTTCGATGGAGATTAGAAAGACCAATAACGACTTTCGTTTATTATTCTCCATTACATTTTTTTTTACAAATAAACAATATAAATCCGAAAATATTGATCGTGAAAAAAAGTGCGAGAACCAAAGTTGAAGAAAATAAAATTCTACCCATTACGATTTTTTTGATAAACTTGCTATAGTATAACTCTGCAAATATAGATCCTAGCGTAAAAATGACATTAACCAAATTGTGAGAAATTAAATTTCCAACAACTTTGGATACGGTCATTTTTGCTCTAAAGTTGAAAATTAACGAGATATTTCACAAAAACTTTAAAACCAGATGGCGGCGAACCCTCTACCGGGATTAGTTAGAAAATCGAGATTTAAACTTCCAACCACCCCCCTCCCCGACTTTTAAAAAAAAGAAATCGCTCCCCGGATTTTTTTCTATTTAAATTTCTGCCCCGACTGGCCTACAAGTGAAAATGAAACGCGAGAGCACTATCAAGTGTATTTTAGGTAGGCGGTGCACCCCACCCCGGTGCTGTGAAAGCAGAAGACTTGAGGGTATGGAATAGAGCTGGAACGAAAAGCCCCGCTCTCGCTTCAGCTGTCGCTTGTCGCTCAGATTATTACAGTAGTCATAGCTACAATACCACACATGCCTTACACATAAGGGTGTGTGAAATTCACCTTTTTATTCTTATATATTACTAGGAGAGCCCAGAGCCGCGTAGTTCCAGTTTTCCCGCGACAAAAAACTTATGTTAGACTCAGACTATATGTATACGAGTATATTCTGTGTTCCAAATTTCAGCCTGTGTCGGTCAGCCCTTCCGACGTGATCTAGCAACAGAAACAAACCAAACAAAAAAATCCAAACTTTCGTATTTATAATAATATCACTAGTTGTCTCCTTTAGATTCGCCCGCCATGCTAATTACTCTACCTACTGTTTGTTGTAACTGTGAGTTTAATTCTGTGATGGGGTAAGATTGTTCACATAATATGGCTTTAAAGATAAACGGCCCTAATGCCCGAGCTACACGAGGCTAGTTTTTCAAGCTAGTGTCATAACTATTTTCTGATCTGTGCTAGTGTTAACAAGCTAGTACTTCGAGCTTCGTGTAGACAACGCTCGGGCAAGTAAAACTTTTCAGCTTTACTTATTATACATTTTATTTTCATAGAATTTTAAATTTTCTTATGGATATAACTCCGAAATCGCGTTTTTTTTTAATCGACATTATCGTTCTTAAAACATTTGATTTTGCTTAATCAAACTAACACAATCTATACTAATATTATAAAGAAGTAAAGTTTGTGTGTTTGTTAAATTGTAAGGGGTAATCTCGGGATCTACTGAACCGATTTTAAAAATTCTTTCACCAATAGAAAGCCACATTATTGCTGAGTGTCATAGGCTCCGAGCAAAGCCGGAACGGGCCGCTAGTGTTAGATAATCGCCAAATACTATTTTGCTGGTGAGAGAGTCCTTTAAACTCAGTAGTCTTTTTAAACACTGTTAAATCTCCTTTCATAATCTTAACTGGATACTGAACTCAAGTGAATCAAATATTTAAAACACTAACGGCCAGTACCAGCTCAATAGTATTTAAATTTACTAGCCTACTAAGTACTTAATAGTCTTTTCCAAGGTCATGCCTGCTATTCGTAGTACGTAGTTTTTGTAAGTCAATGTCATGAGTGTGACTAAACGATGTCATTGTGAAGTAGGAGGATTAGTTAGCATCGTCCTCGTTCGCTACATTATTTCCAATTAAAAGGAAAACAAAAACCGAATACATACTCGTAGTTCTAATCAAATGAAACCAATTAAATAGCGTTACGTGTTGATATGATTTTCCTGTTACGAAGGATGAAAATATACCGACCGGTAGAGGACGATATTTTTTTCTGTGACGAACATGGAAATCATCCTATAAAATATTTAATTGGGTTATTCGTTTTTTAAACATTAATCTATGTTGGCCTCATTGGCTTGGCTTAGTGTTTGCTGATGGTATGTGGAGATTAAATTGAGCGCAAAAATTACGCTGTTACTAGTTCAAGTCACCGAGCGTCGGTCCAGTGAGCGCAAACAAGCCCAAGATACCTATTTACACGGTACCTACAGAGCAATTGCAATCAACGATATAGTTTCGCAAGACATCATCTCGCGTATGGTTGTATTACATCGTCGATGAATCACGATGTCCTGGAGAACAGAGCGATTTGCGTAAGCGAGGAAACAGTCGCCGTGCAGTCCATTGCACTCGGGTGGGTGCATCACGCGAGGGAACCAGCTTGTAAAAGCTATGCCATTGTGATAGGTAATGTATTCAGAGGTTAACAGATAGTAAAGTAACCGATGTTTATAGGTCGTAAAGTATGAGCGGCGTTTAATTTAACAGCGAGGGTTCGGAGGCTGCCGGAGCGGGCGCGCCCGGTCGGTCGCCGCCGCCGGTCCGCGGTCGGCAGGTGTGTTGCGAAACGTGCCAACGTCAACTTATGATTTTTACGCGGCGATGTGCCGTTCGCCATTACGACACGCGTCGCACATGTATGTAGGTACTTACGTATCACAACATGTCGGCCGTTCCGTTTTATCCTTTTATCTGAGCGCCGCGCGCTGCGGTTAAATGCACATTGTCATTCAATAAGGAGCAACTTTCGACCGTTCGTTTCATGCCGAGACTCGAGTTAAGATAATTTCATTTATTTATTTAAATGAACTTGCACCTGCCGGCTGCCCATTGGGCGATAAAATATAAATTTTTATCTATTCATGGTTCCATGCTCAAATGTAGAAATACTATAGTTTTAGGAGACTGTTACTTTGGTACGCTCCATTATTCAACAACTTAATATTGAGTTCGTGTTACTTCCTATCAAGGTTGTGCACGTCGGCGTCGTCGGCAACGTGTACGATGCTACGAGCACAGTATCTAGTAAAATTAAATTTTCTGGAAGAATAGAAAAGGTTATAAGCACAATTCACTATCCACTATATTTATGCTGGACCAAAGAAAATACATAAGTACTACAGACCTAACTGTCTACGGATCCCTTCTCATACAATGTCCAACACTTGTCAGTTTTTAAACATATTTACATCTGATTCGCATTAAGTGAAATTGCCTATTAAATGGAGAACTTAAATTACTGGAATAACCTTCATACAATTATACTAGATTTAACAGTTATGGACCCACAATTAATAGCTTGGAATCGGTCGGACTTCCTTAACCTTGAAAGTAGAATTTCCAAAGATTTCGAGGGTGACTCGTTGTAACACAAACAACAAAACTTGTATGACCTCTATTTGCCGGTGTTATAGCGTCATCCTGTATTAAATGGCCAGTGATTCTGTTTGTATGGCATTGAAGTCGGAAGGGTCGGTGGCGACGGATAGGTAAACACGGGGGACGCGTCCCCGAGGGCTGACAAAGACGCGACTCCCGCAGGGCGAAGGCCTGTTCTAAAGCCCGTACCGTCACTTCTCGCTCTTGACGAACCATTGGAACTACGTTTGTTTTAATTCAAAACCGTAGATCTTACCATGACATGAGAAAGTGGCGCCGCGTGTATCATGAGCAGTGACGCGGTCTTTCAGTATACGTGTCGCGTCACGTGCCAAGACGTCTCATCAACGGTCGCATAGTCCCGTCTGTTTGTCGATGTAAAAGTTTCAAGTGAAAGCGTAATTGGGTCATGATAGGCCGAAAGTCAAGGTACGTGACGCATTTAACAGAAGGGAGCCAAGCGGGGTCGTCACGCTTTACTTATTATTACCACGCCCTGATCTCGCTAATCCTAATGGAACAGTACAATACGCGGACGGCATTGCCGTGCAGGCAGATGTTTACATGGCATTACAATAACATTAAAACTGTATACTGCCTCCGAGATGGGCACTTAATTGGGAAATATCAGTCATTCTTGCCACGTTTTGCAAATATTGGTTCGGAACATGAAAATGTTTCAGTCGAAATTATCCCATTGGAAGTCTTTTGAAAGATTAAGCATGATGTGAACAAAAAGGGGCAAAAGATATTAAAACAAGCCGGAGAATTTAATTCCATTGGCAATATTGAAATGAGAGGAGGCAAAGAGACAAAAACTGAAAATGCGATTGTTGAGTTTCCCCGCCCTGCACGCTCCCAAGTTCGTGGCCCCGTGATGGGATTGCTTTCTTGGGCGGACATCGATACTTACAGAAATCATCTTATAATGAATCTGGGGAATAGATATCAATTCAACACAGACATTAGATGAAAATCATTAGCAGTACTAAATGATTTATCCTTTTACTTTAACAAAAATGAGGTCAAAGATATTTTCACTAAAGAATGTCCAACATATCCAAATCTCTTAAATGGGCACCTTGCCAAAAGTTCATTGATACGTTTCGAGATAAACGAACAACGTTTTATACGGTTAAGTAAGAAAATACCTAAAAAAAGAAACTCAATTTCACTAATGTGTGAATTTACTCAATGAGTACAGAGTATTATAGAAACATACTACATGATGTTTTACACGAGTATATCATCATCTGGCCTGATGTTAACCGACGAGGCGGTCCATTATGGAGCGCGTTCCTAACCTAGTAAGCACCGATTAATTTTTGATTTCAAGCTCCATTGCGTATAATGCGTAAATAAATACGTTCCTGATGAGTATCAGGAGATACCCATTCAGGTAACTCATTCCAAAGTTCAGCTATATTACGAAAGTGGAGTCTCCCACCTTTTCGTTCTATGAAAGGATGGAACTACGACCAGTCCGATAGAAAATATGCGATGAATATGGGAAAAAAGAAATCTATATATTATATGTATTTAAAAGCGAAAGGTCACTCATCAAGGAATCTCAGAAACTACAAATGCTAGGAATCTGAAATTTTACACGAAGGTTCCTTTTAGCACGTAGGCGCTCGCTAAGACGGGGTTTTGCGAAATTCAACCCCTAAGAGGGATGAACGGTTGTATGAAAATTCGTCATTTTCAAAGTTATCAAATTTTGAAAATCGAGACACTTGACGCGAAGCAATTACATAAAAATTCGAACTGTACGGGGATGAAATTGGGAGTTGAAATGGGGGACAAATGTCTCTTATGCTATCACACCTAAACATTGAAACAATTTTGATGAAATTTTATAAAATTGTTTTATTATGAGCTGTTTTTAGTAACCGTAAATGTGTATGGGTACACAAATAGGTACTGCCCGAGTTACCTTAGTATGTATTTCGCGCGCACAAAGTCGCGGGTAACAGCTAGTATAGAATAAAGAAAAATATGGGATTAGATACCGCAGAACTACAGCACACTTTCCGTAATGTATCCGACATAAAAAAGATAAACTTGCAACTTTGCAGCGATCTTGAAAGACTCTGAAGTCTTTCGCGAACAACGGATTCATTGTCTATGAGTTTTTGCCACATCTCTCGACGGAATTCAAAGCCTCCCCAGCCTCCTCTCACCTGGTATTTAGCTGACCCATTCTAAAGATGCGAACAGAACCTCATACAAGCTCGAACATGTGCTAGGTCACCCGTAGATGTCCTGAGAGATAAATATGTAGAAATCATGGTTATAGTAGGATCAGTAGATGTGTAGCTTATCAGATTCAGCAGTTCGTCACCGTCGCGAGATCGATAGGGTGATTTATCGATACGCTCGAGTGCAGGATAGCATCACTATCCCGTCGCGGCGCGGCAACGGCAAGGGCCCGCCATTTACCGCGACGCCCGAGCCCGGGGGCCGCCGCCGCCGAATTGCGGGGGATTTACTTTATGATAATTATTTCGATTGCCGTCGCGAAAGAAGCCCAACTTCAACCGATATCGAGACGACTCGCCGTAAAAATCACAGCTCCACACTTTATAACGCCGACGAGCAATTTGCACCGCGATCGGTTGAAATTAGAAAGCTATCTAGTGATTCCAATTAAGTGCCTCTTAGGGGGTTGTTTCGATTAAAAAGAGCTACTTTATTATCCTAATGAAACTCCTTGAGATACCATAAAAACTTTATAGTCGTTCAGCGGGAAACATCCTAAATCATAAACCGGGAATATCAGTTATGTTACCTTCAACAAGTCGTACTGAATTTTGATTACTTTCTTGGGGGTTCACACTTAAATGGATATTCGCTTTTTGAGGTGAGTATCATAATGTTACGAGATACCTGACATGTAGCAATGCTGAGTTCTGTGTGCTATCAGAACATTCGTAGAAACAAACGGAATACGGAATGACGATACAGCATGCGGACCGAATGCATAACTAAGTACCTAGCTAAATTAAGTTTACAAATAATAATATCCATTACCTGATACTCATGTCGTTTCCGTGACAGATTGTGAAGATCTCAAACAAAACAATGATTCTGTACATCCAATAGCACTCAGGAATTATCGAGGATTATTCAACTGCAGTAATAATAATCTTGAAATCGCTTTCCAAATATTTTCGAAGAATATTTCTTACATTCAAATGCACCAATTATTCCTCAATGTTATATTTAGTATTTTAGAAATCTAGTTTGTTTTAAGACTTTAAGAGAATGAAATAAAATGTATGAAAATAAATCAGCGGAACTAAGTTATCTTGCTTAGAATTTCATCAGTTTTTAAATGACGTCATAATGATGACAATCGTACATTTACGTAAAACTTCTACCCCTTTTTTGTTGGGAATTTCAATGTTACTATTTTTAGCGTACTTGTATCTCTTATATAAAATTCAGGTTTGTAGGTCCCAGCATCGCTCGGATTCTCGGATGCAATTGTCTTAAGATGGCCATAGACGCTACGGTCTGCCGGAGAGGTCTACCTGTGCAGTTATGCCTGCGCAGGTAGACCGGAGCGTGTGTGGGAAGCCTGCACAGGCGACCGGAGCAAGATCGAAAATAAATTCTGTTCGGTTGGACTGCGCAGGCATAACTGCACAGGGAGACCTCTCCGGCAGACCGTAGCGTGTATGGCGGGCATTAGATTTGTCAATGAAATTAATTTTTATTTTCACACTTATAAGCTCATCGATATGACTGTTTTTTTTTGTTAAGACCGTAAATTGTAAACAATAAGTCAGTTAAAGACAATTTGATCGAAGCGACGCCGGGATCGCCAAATTTTAATTGTAAGAGTTACGGTAAAAAAAACAGTAATGTCATAATTTCCAGCAGTGAAATTTAAAGGTCATCATCATCATTATGACGTTTGTTAAAAACTGATAATATTATACTTGGTAAGATGTCTCATTATTGAAAAGATGTTGTATAGGCTCATCAAGATAGGCTTTGTCGAAATGATTATTTCAGGTGGGCCGCCGTGTTTGCCATCATTATCTATACAGGTTTTATCTTATCTCGCATCCTTGGTGGCAGTTTGAGTGAAATATTGAAGACCAAGGTGCTATATGTGCAGCCATAAAGTTACGTTACAATTATTTAATGCTGAAGATAATTTTGATTATGCTTGTAGACTTTCTTTTGTTTATTTCATATTTTTACGATCGTCTCGCCGAGTCTGCGACTGCAGAGCTCACTGGCTCGACACCGCTTCGAGTGGACAGCGTACCGACGCTGTTTGGCGATTTAATAACCTGGGATTATGGATGTACATGCGTTACTACGCAACTAATTAAAGCGTAGGCAAAGAGAAAATGGCAATCTGTGGAGACCTCCCTCCCCCGTTAGTGGGGGGTGTCGGTTACGTATGCCCCCTTGGGGTGGTCGGGTGTATGGTTTTTCTGCTCGGGCATCCTTTGCTTACTTATTGATCCAGTCAAATGTGTGGAGGTGGCGCGGTGGGTGGTAGCCCGGCCCCGCGCCCCCTCGAAGGGGGTACGTCCAAATAAATCTGCCCGCCCGCGAAACACCGCAGTGACAACAGCGGCGGCCGGTAAGATGCGTCCGCGATCCACATTCAAACATTCCGACTTCCATCTCACCGACCAGGTCCATCTCCTCGATCACGAGCCTCGGAAGCCGTAGGTTCGTTCGAGACGTAAAAAATGGCGTGTGCCATTTTAATTGGAATGATTTCCATCGGAAAGCAAGAGCGTCGGGCACGACCTTAGAAACAGGCATGCGCGCAATCGATGAAGGCACCTAAGCCGCGACGCTTCTTTTCATAGAGGTCAATGACGTTTCGCCAAACTAAACAACAGGCTTCATCTTGTATTCATGTGGAATAAGATCTTCGTTGCTAAGTTGAAAAAAGATATAATGGTATATTATATACTTATTCGTAGAATGCGTAATATATAATTTATAACCGCCGTTTCGCTTTCAACATTTATTTTGTTGGCAATCGAAATTTTCAGTACAAGGAAAAGGTCTTAACACACCTTTTCCTTTGTGGAGGTTATCTGGTTTGTACGAAGTAAGTACCTATCTCTATGAATATTATATAGGTTAAACATATCTGATGACTGGAACTTCAATAGTTTCTCGAAAGTAGTATTAATTAAAAAAGTTAATAATTAATCAAGTTATAACAGTTTCAGTTTGATCGCGCCAAGAAGTGATTTAAATTGATTTATACACCTTAGGTGTTCAATAGTCTCTGATCAACTTTCAACTTTTACTCCTCAAATAATTAAGAGCAAATCATTATGTTTAAGATGATGATGTTGTGATAACATTTTCTGGGAAATAATTGATTTCTTGTTTTTCCAAACTACGACCTGGTGATCTTCCTCTGTTAGACAGTCATCTCTTCATTGACATCCTGCTTTAGTAACATATCTAGTCATAGCATCACAGTAGGTAGGTACGTACCCATTATAAAATGGCAGTACGTGGCCAGTAACCACCAGTTTCATAAAAACTTTGTAGAAAGACGCTTTCTACGAAGCAGCCGCCAAAAATGCGGGTTTTAAAGAAGAAATGCTTCCTAATTTCCTATTGTTTCTGACGTTTACTTGTGATCGAAAAAGACGTCTTGAACATCGACATCGCTGCAAAATGGCTAGCTTATTTGTTTTTTATCGGATACATTTCGCACCTCGCCATCGTTTCATGGTAGACGTCCCAAAAACTTGAACGAAGAGGTTTGACTCTACTTTCATGATAAGAATATCTACGCATCTAGGCTGTGGAATGCGTAGCCTGAGTGGGTTTTTCCCAATGGTTTACAATCTTGTTGTCTTCAAGTCGAGTAAATCGGTTTCTTCTAGGTAAGCACGCTCCATCGTAGATCGCATCGTCGTTTAACATCAGGCGAGATGGCGGTCCAGTGTAAGCATATAATAATGGTTTAAAAAAATATGAGTAGTTAATCTACATGACGTAGACTATAGTTAAATGTCGTTAAAATGTATACCAATGATGTTTGACCCAACTTTATATGAATCTAGCAGCGCCCCGTGAAAGTATCGCGATCAAAACTAGTGGCAGTAAATGTAGAGCAACACTTTCTGCAATCAGTATATTCTATGTAAAGCAACTGTTCTCAACTAATAGTTAACAGATATACGACTAACAACTGGATATAAAATATGTATTATTGTAATGTTTAAGATTTGAATTAAATCGTAATCTTAACATTACGGCTGGTCTAGTCGGGAGAACGGCGACTAGCGATTCTGAACCCAGTCGGAATCCGACACGGAATCTCATCTCTCGGTCTTTGTCTTATCTGTTTAGAATGACAGAGACAAGGAATGTCATTCCAAATTTGAGCCGTTCGGATTGCGTTTAGAATCACTACCCAGTTCCGGAGCCCCGGGTTCAAATCACACGCGCACCACTGTCTTTTCGAAGTCAAGTCTTTTCGAAGTGCGTATTTCCGCTAACTTATAACGGTGAAGGAAAACATCGTGAAGAAACCAATATGTACCAAGAATCTTTCGAGATTATGCGTCATATATCATAGCCCGACCCGCCCTAGGTCAGCGTGATGGATTATGGCCTTGACTCTCTCCTTGCGAGAGAAGGCCCCGAGTCCCAGCAGTTGGAACATTTAGTGGGCTTTAATAAGATTAAGATTAATTGCGTGATGCAGATCTCAGCTGAAACTTATTTTCTAAAACGTTTATAGAGTAGGTAATCCTAATATCCCAAATGCGAAAGTTAGTATGCATGTTTCTTAGTCTTTCAAGCAAAATATACTGAAGGGGTCTGAATTAAAGTTAATGAATAAAACAAGCCAAATATGCGTAGACAATTAAACAAACTGAATGGCTCAACGATAATAATGGGTATACAAAAAAACTATACTTATACTTTAGAAGAAACAAATATCGGATTTGAATTTTGGCCATTAGTAGGTCGAAGTTACGGCTGGTCTATTCGGGAGAACGGCAACTGCCGAGCTGAAGTCCCTGGTTCGAATCCCACGCGCACCACTGTCTTTTGAAAGTCATGTCCTTAATGCCGCTAACTTAAAACGGCAAAGGAAAACGTGATCGTGAGGACACCGACATGTTCCTATAATCTTACGAGGTCACGTGTCATCCACCAACCAACCCACACTGAGCCAGCGTGGTGGATAATGGCGTTGACGCTCTCCTAGCCAAAGAAGGTCCCGAGTATCAGCAGTGGGAACATTTAGTGGGATGATTATAATAAATAAAATAAAATAAATATTATGATTCTTGGCCGGGAAGATTTCTGTATGTTAAAATGTATTTCTGAGCTTAGTTTTGGTGATACTTATTCACACACAAAAATATCTACATGTAAGTATTGCGTGGCATCCTAGACATAGGTAATCCTGATAGGTAATCACTGAGGGTGAAGTGTTTTGCTCGATTTTATTTAAATTTCATTTGTAAAGTTTAAAATACAGTTCCATTTTGTAACCACAACTTGTTAGGTGTAACATGTATTGTGATGAGACTACGTAAATAGTCCTTTTTTGACACATTACAAAAAAATACACTTCCTAGGCGCATTTACGTATGTAGGCAGTGGTAAGACTCTGCAGAGTCTGCCTGGGGAAGTACCACACCTTTGCTAGTTATTCTACCGTCAAGCAGTAATGTGCAAACATTACTGTGTTCCGGTTTGAAGGGCAATGTTTCCAGTAAAATTACAGGGCATAGAGATGAAACATCTTATATCTCTAACGAGCGCAGTGCAGTGCTAGGTAATGATTTGGATTCATTACATTACAATAGCTGCCTATCACTGTGTGCTGTTATGGGCAGGCATGTCGCTTAACATCAGGCACATGTCCTGCTCCTCTCGTCACTCTATACTATAAATAAAGTGGCCAAGTGCGAGTTGGACTCGCCCATGAAGGGTTCCGTTACAGCAAGTAACATTATATACATAGTACACATAGTTCTTGTAGTTCGTTGTAACTTTGATCGAAGTTTCAATAATAGTGTATTTATGACGTACTAAAAAAAAACTACTCATCAGATCGAGTTCAAACTAATTTTCGTTGGTAGTTTACGTGGTAATGTACATCATATATTTTTTTTAGATTTTTCATTCTCGTACTTTAGAAGTTAGAGGGGGGGGACACACATTTTACCACTTTGGAAGTGTCTCTCGCGCAAAGTATTCAGTGTAGACGAAAATGATTTTAGAAACCTTACCATCATTTTTGAAGACCTATCGATAGACACCCCACACGTGTAGGTTTGATGAAAAAAAATATTTTGAGTTTCAGTTCTCAGTATGGGGGGCAACCCTAATTTTTCTTTTTTTTTAATTTTTTCTGTTCAAATCCTAATGCGGTTCACAGAATACATCTAGTTACCAAGTTTCAACAGTGTAGTTCTCATAGTTTCGGCAAAAAGTGGCTGTGACATACGGACGGACAGACAGACAGACAGACAGACATGACGAATCTATAAGGGTTCCGTTTTTACGTTTTACGGAACCCTAAAAAGGTTGTTTGTTTTAATTTGTTTTACCGTTAGAGCTAGTTTTATATTAAACCAGAATTATTTTGGAATGAAACGATATGAGTTGTTTTTTTCCACCAGATAAGTTTAAATGTAACCACCATCTCACCGTGTATAGCTTGTCCCACGACAATACAGAATTCTAGAAACTCTTGGTTTTAAGTTATATTGGTAAAAACGTTTAGGTAAAAGTTGTGTTTTACTTTTTATGATCATACGGTTAAGGATGGAGCAAGCTTTTCTATTTCAGGATATTTAGATTCTATTGGTCAAAAAACATAGAATCGGCCGAAAGTGGAGGCAAAGTTCTTTACTCAATGTTTGATTGAAATGGTATTGTGTCATGGTGTTACGAGTTAAAAAAATCCGACGAGTAGGTACGATGAGACGACCACATACATAATTCCATTTTAGTTATACTGCAAAAAACGCATATTTCGAATATTTTATTCGACGTTTGAAAATAATTTGTAGTTACATTTGAGATAGGTATAGCAATATTACTTTGCAGCACCAAGGTAGTATTATGAGCTTGCCATGTTCAAAATGCTGCGTGGCATTGTGATCTTGGGCAACATTGCTTAGCGTCAGGGTCACGTATGGGGCGGCCCAACACTATATCTTTAAAAAAGCGGCCAAATGCGAGTTGGACTCGCCCATGAAGGGTTCCGTAGCCGGAAAAATGTTATTTCTTAAAATTTTCTTGTGAGTTGATTTAATGAAAGGTTAATTGCGGTTTACGATTTATGACGTAGGTACATATTAATAAAAGAAAACTATTTACTAGATCTCGTTCAAATCAATTTTCGGTGGAATTTTGTATGGTGATGTACATACATTTTTTTTAAGTTCTTCATTGTCTCATTTCAGAAGTGACAGGGACACACAAATACACACATTCTATTACTTTGGAAGTGTATCTCACGCAAACCATTCAATTTAGAAAAAAAATGAAAAAAAATTGGCATCCTTAATATCATTTTTGAAGACCTATCTATAGATAGATGGCCCGGCCCGCCCATACGTATGGATATGATGAAAAAATAAATTTTAGTTTCAGTTCTAAGTATGGGGAACTCCCAGTGCATTGTTTTTACCCGACTGCGCGACGCAAAGGAGTGGTCATGTGTTTAACAGTCTATGTATGTATGTATGTTCCTTTGAAACACTACACAGACTAAATGCCTGGGCCGATTTTTATGATTCACACGTCAATCGATTCCTTTTAGTCTGGCGAGTGACACTAAAGATATGATATTAATTTGTGTAAATCCAATATGGCGGCTACCGGACGTCATATTGTCCAAATTAAAAAAATGAAAGTCACCAAACTACGCGTCAAGAGGGGTATCGTTAAATAGGTATTTAAAAATATTTTTTAGCTTTTTCTCAACGTTTTTCGATTTGGCTGACTGTTTAGGATGTGTATCGATTTAAAGTTGCGTAACAACCATTCTCACATTTATAGGTTTTTAGGTAGCAGAAAACTTCGTATAAGTAACTGTACGTGTGAATGTGGATGGACATTATATACTAATATATATAGTAGGTATATTGGACTACCTTTTTTCGTACGTGGAGGAAATGCATTTACGCATACCCTAACGCCTGGGGGACACGGCCGGGTATGTTGCACTCTATAGTACCATGTATGAATATGTACTATCTACTAAAAGTTCCATGGGGTTTCAACTCTGGCGCTGATGGTGGGAACACGGAACCACTCTCGGATTACTCCGCCACGGTCGCCCATCTCCAACTTCAAACGATTTAGTATTCAACTTCAGTCGAAAATCTATAATTATATATTATAGGTACTCACACAAAACTATACAAATTACATGCAGTAGAAAAATCTACAAATCATATCAGTATAAACGAAGACATTTGGTCAAAAACCAAAACAATATGCATTTTTGTTAAGCATAAAAACATTCATAACTAAAAAGTATAAAATAAAAACAATATAATTTAAAAACTCCAAAACCCGACTGCGTACAAAAGTGAACCAAACTACGTATACATACTAAAACAACTGAAAAGCATAAAACAAGCACTTAGATTTCTGGTGGTCTAGAATTCTAAAAACATAAAATATATTCTAATAAAAGAACATAGCAACTAAACTTTTGTACGCAGTCGGGTTTTTGAGTTTTTAAATTATATTGCTTTTATTTTATGTATGAAAATCTTAATGCGGTTCATAGAATACATCTACATACCAAGTTTCACCAGTACCTATAGTAGTTCTTATAGTTTCGGAAATAGTGGCTGTGACATACGAAAGGACAGACAGACATGACGAATCGATAAGGGTACCGTTTTTTGCCATTTGTGTACGGAACCCTAAAAATAGTACAAGCCACGTAGTAGTGCAGTATGAGTCTTCCTTCAGCCGTCTTTCAGTTTGCTAGGACAGTTTCGTTTTACTCGTAAAATTTTACGTCAGTTTCGCGATTTCTTCTGGGCGCAGGCCAGACTCGGCAAGTATGAATCGACCTTTAATGATTTCTTTCAGTCTTGGCACGTCAATTTTGATTTGCTCGTAAAATGTTGAATTTTACAGAGTAACACTTTACTTGAACGTCATATTTTCGTTTTCAGTGACCTTTGAAGATACGATACGATTTTGGACGGCATACACGTTTTGCCAAGATCTCCTTTCGCTTTCTTGGTCCGGTTTCAATGGTTTCTCAGTTATACTTGGTGTTGTGGCTATAGGGCACCCGTGGTGACAATGTTCTTAGATTTTTTATTATGATACTTTTGGGGACGAGATTTATTGTAAAGTACAGAGCTAGGAACCATGGCTTGGACCGTGTGTATAGTTTCTACATAGTTCAAAACTTTGGTTCTAAGAGTTGTTTAGGCTGAGCGTTGCATATCGATTTGTCGTTAACCATACGAGACAAACCTTTTCACCACTAAGAAGCTGCCGCGTGAATATAATTAGACACTATTAATCTCATACTAATACATTATGTGTTATGGAATGAAGTACATAATTTTGATGAGTAATAAGTTTTAATATAGGACTAGATTGTTTTCAAGAATCTGGAGTAAGTAGCACGGTAAGATTAGGTTAGGAAGTGTGTACCAGTGAACTGGGAATGCAAATTGGCCAACATTGGCCCGCTCGCCGTCCCAAGTGAAGTGGCCGCGCGGTGGGCCATTGCGCCGACTTACTCGTAATACGATGGCGTAAAACCACGCAACGCGACAATAATGTTGCATTGAACAGATATTGTCCGGTTTCAATGGTTTCTCAGTTATACTTGGTGAGGCTATAGGGCACCCGTGGTGACAATGTTCTTAGATTTTTTATTATGATACTTTTGGGGACGAGATTTATTGTAAAGTACAGAGCTAGGAACCATGGCTTGGACCGTGTGTATAGTTTCTACATAGTTCAAAACTTTGGTTCTAAGAGTTGTTTAGGCTGAGCGTTGCATATCGATTTGTCGTTAACCATACGAGACAAACCTTTTCACCACTAAGAAGCTGCCGCGTGAATATAATTAGACACTATTAATCTCATACTAATACATTATGTGTTATGGAATGAAGTACATAATTTTGATGAGAAATAAGTTTTAATATAGGACTAGATTGTTTTCAAGAATCTGGAGTAAGTAGCACGGTAAGATTAGGTTAGGAAGTGTGTACCAGTGAACTGGGAATGCAAATTGGCCAACATTGGCCCGCTCGCCGTCCCAAGTGAAGTGGCCGCGCGGTGGGCCATTGCGCCGACTTACTCGTAATACGATGGCGTAAAACCACGCAACGCGACAATAATGTTGCATTGAACAGATATTGTTAATAAAACTTTATTACAACTGTCACAGCTTATTTCCTTTCGCGCTGATTTGCAATTCTATACTCTGACATGACAACGGTAGAGTCGACGAATTTAATGTCGTTGTTCTGAATTAAGAATATGTTAATCGCAAACGTGAATGAATATGGATTAAGTTTGCGTACGATCTGTTGTTTATGGATAGATTAATGAGAGGGTTCATGGAGCACGGTCGACGCTACGATGACATCAGTGTAGTCGTTCGAGAAGTAGTTCGTCGGTGGCGGGCAGTAGCGCAGGTACGGCACAGGCCGGCAGAGGCAAGTGGTGAGTGTAATGAGAGGGTCGGCGTGTCCTGTGGCGCCGCGCCGTGCCGCGGCCGGCCGGCCGGCGCGGGGCGCGGGACGGCGCGGAAGGAATGCGTCGTTTTCGCATCGGGAGAAACGAATGCGTTTAAGCGTCGCGGGTATACAATGGCGGCGTGACGAGATCCGGTTCGCGGGTGGCACGGGGGCAGGGGACGGGGGCTCTAATCGATAGCCGGCGAGCGACGGCCGGGCGACTGCGGCGCATAGGTGACAGCTCGCCTCCAATCAAATTACCGGCCGTGGAGGAGCGCTGCAGCGGCCGGCCGAGACACGCGCCCACCCGCCGCCGCCGAATCTGCGACGCCGTGCTCCGATTGTCCACTACACTCCCCGTACATTCCTATACTCTGTCTATGCACAGCATTGACGAATAGTCGTCACTTATCACGCCACCCGATACACGAAACCCACCTCTCCCTAACATCTCCCCACCTCTACCCCCCCTTTGCCGTACGTAGATGCAATTTGTATTTCGGTTAGGATTAACAGCATATATCTACCGAGGCATGTACGTGTATGTGTTTAATAAGTCTTATTTGAATCCCGAAAACAGGAATTCCTTTTGAATAAACAGAAAAATGAACCAGAGAGAAGAAAAGTTGTGTAAGATTAAAAGCATGTAAAGATGTAGCCAACAACTACACCAGAATTAGCTGGTATCGTTTAAATTAGAATAAATTCCAACGACGCATAAATTTCAGCGATCGAAAGGATATCGTGCCAAAAGGAACACTTCGTGAGAAACTATCGCAAGCTACATAACACGAGCTTCTCGACTTCTCGAGGCTGTGATAGACTAGAACAATATCATGTGCTATCTGGAAAGCAACGCGTACCTACTTAGGAATTTATAGAGTTTACCAAAAAGTTATTCATAGATATTATATCAATCCACATTGAAAATGCACTATTTTTTTAACGAGCAACTATTAATATTAATTCTATTCTTTTGTTTTACGAATTAACAACGTTGACGTAATAGATCCTCCTAACGCACAACTTTTTTAAGAGTCTTGACAATGGCAAGGATTCGGCTCTACTGCAGGCCCACCTAAGACCGATATCATAAGAATCCTAACCCTATGAACGTTTACAAAATGAAATGTTATGCAAATGCGTGTCATTAGCATATTTTCCACGAAGCATTGAAGATGCGCAATC
This sequence comes from Ectropis crepuscularia, assembly GCA_963693475.1. Taxonomy (NCBI): domain Eukaryota; kingdom Metazoa; phylum Arthropoda; class Insecta; order Lepidoptera; family Geometridae; genus Ectropis; species Ectropis crepuscularia. Next base: position 6,666,296 of record OY856359.1, on the reverse strand, counting down.
AGGAGCTAGAGATAAAAGCGAATTTATCAACGAGTGACTCTAAATGTGTCAGCGGATGTGGAATAAACGAGACATGTAGGAGTTTCACGGCGGAGGATTGGTGTACGCGCATCTAATTATAGGTTATTCCACCCGCGTACCGCACAACTGATCCACGTTTCACCATTAACGACCTGTGCACGAATGTCTACCCTCTACCTATACACCCGGCTCGGCATCGCCTTACGGGCATAGCGAGCGCAGACACGCCGCATTCAGACAAATGTGATGTAACGCGTCGAGCATACTCAACACTGGGCAGAAGCGGCCACGTCACGTAAACAACTTTCAAAAGGTCGTAAAGAAATTATCCGAGACCCTGAATGTTATAAGAAAACTTGACATTGAAAAAGGAACGTAAAACAATGCCTGAAATTATACAATGCCGGAAAGTTTCTGCAATCGATCGAGCATCGAAGCCGTCGAAGCTTACTCGATGGAGGAATGAAATAAATGTCGCTTCTATAGGTATGTAATGAAGTGGTCGCCGCAATTAAATCGATGACATCATAGCCTTGATGCGTGGCGCGATGGGAAATAAAAGCACAATTCAATCAACGGTCGCAACATGGTGACACGGCGGTGTACAAGTACAAGTAAAATGTGTGATAGCATTCACTTCATACTGTTAAAACATAATAAACTAAGCATATTAAGTACTATGAGAACCTATTGATATTTGTATGTACTTATCTGTAATTGTAAATGCATAATTACGATTTACAAAAACAGCTAGACTTAGAACAAAGATCCATATTCATAGCAAAACTTTTTGTTCTGTGGAAATCTAACCCACGACCTTCAGCTCAGCGGGGTAGACTTACTACAAACTAAGCCACGAGGTCAGTCAAGTGAACATGAAGTAACAGTTTCAACATTTGGAATAGTTCATTGATTTTACTAATAATTGCTTCCGTAATCGTGTTTGTTGCGAAAGATAACCGTCGTTTTTGACATGAGAATTATTCACTGGTTAGAGACGTTATATAATATTCTGAACTGAACTAATCAGAGTGCATAGTTGTGTTTTTGCAAAATTTGTAAAATAGACATATTATATCAACGCGTTAAACATTTACAAACAACAATTACATTAGAAAAAAATAAAACCGAAAAATGTATTGTAATAATATAAAGTTAACATCTAAGTTTGTGTTTATAAAATTTTGAAGTAGGTTAATTTTTTTGTAAGAAAAAACTTTTTCCTCTTCATTTTATACTGAAAATGTACTTAGTGAAGACAATATGAGGAAAGTAATAATGACCATTGCAGCAAAACTTATGCTGGTATTTTTATGAGATCAGTAAAAATATAAATATTAGGTATGCATAACAAATGTTTTTTATGGTCTTTTAGCATAACTCCTAATATATTATACACACATATACATCATTTCTAACTTAATACAACACCATTCATTATATTTGGGCAATCGATAACTTTTTACTATTTCTAGTATTTATATGTCAACCCCTGATAAACTCCGAGCGGGGAACCAAGCTATTATTATCATCCCTTAATTTTTCTTGACGTGGTTTACGAGTTCGCATACAAAAAAAAAAGTTCACAAGTGACAAATAATCATCATACATTATCGGTGGACGTACATAAACAAATACACATTGTATATCCGAACATAGAACCTTATTTCGAAGTAGGTAAAAAGTCTCAAACTTTAAAAGCAAAATGTATTATAGGTATCTTCTAGCCGAAAACGAGTTACAACATCTCAGATCCTTTCTGTATTCTGTATCACTGACTCTTAACTAGTGGGTATAAAATAAATCAGATTGAACCAATATTTAAAATGTAACTACAATTTACTATTCGTTATCTATATAATATATGAAAATCAATGCCAACGGCTCGACAAATTTGAATGATTTTCTTTCTTTGTATTGTACGTTTGAGATCTTACGGTCTTTGTGGAGATCTTTAGGAGAGGCTTTCGTCCAGCAGTGGACGTCCTTCGGCTGATGTGATGATAATGTACGTTTGAGTAGGGCCCTGGATGGTTTAGATTTACAAATCAGCCTTGCAGATGGCACCGGTTTTGGTATCTGGGTTATTATCCGAGCGAACCCGGAACGGGCCGCTAGTATATAATCTAATATATATAAATCTCCTGTCACGATGTTTGTCCGCGATGGATTCCTAAACTACTTAACCGATTTTAAATTAAATTGGCACACCGTGAGCAGTCTGGTCCAACTTGAGAGATAGGATAGTTTTTATTTCGATTAATAGTCTTTAAATGACAATATCCGAGCGCAGCCGGAATGGGCAGCTAGTAAATTATATAATACATATTGCACACACTATGATATTAAGCCGCTTGCTGGGCAGAGTACAGAATACACCACGACCTGCGCTATTAGGGAGCATGTTACGTATCGTTCACTATATTCTTAACTTTTAGTATACTTAAAAGTTAAACATAAGATAACCTGTGACATACGACGAACCTAGCTAAATCAGAGGCTTTTGGGCTTTCAAAACTTTATCGCAAATGTTAACGACTCAGCATAAAGTCGTACATCCGTATTACACTAAAATGGGTGTTAAACTCACCTATCGCAGGGTCGAGAACTGCTTGTGCCGCCTGTTCTTCGCCAACCGGCGTTTTTAGGCATATTTTTTTGAGTTTCATTGCGACCGGTGAGTCTTCTGACTGGGCCACTGAAACAAACATAATAATTATTGCTAAACATCGTGTACTATTAAAAGAACGAGTGTTAAGAACGACACCTTCAAATTAATAAACATAATCAAGCAGCCGACACAGTAATTCCCCTACAGATAATAATCAGTCAGATGTCCCAAAAATAAATCAGCCGGCTTATGTATGGCAAAACAGTGATCAGTCAGCCACCACAGTGACATCTTTTGCAACGCAAACATCAAATAAGTCCACCGACGCGACGCAACGCTGCGAAAAATGGATTCGCTCTCCAACTCTGCATACCGGCTAGAAGTCAGCAGGTGTCAGATCCTCCCCGCTAGGACCGTAGGGCACCCTCTTCGGGATACCGAGCCGTTATTTGCTTTGCCTTGTACGAGATATAGTATTGCGTACGGTGAGTGAGTATGTTAAGAATCTGGAATACTTATTGTATGTTTTCGCCAGAATGCACATACATACGTATCGCATGTACATATCTATGCTCTACGTATGTGCGTAACTATAGCAAGATTAAGATAGTAGGGCACGTTCACGGCGTCTTCTGTGCTACCCAATATTTCGATAACCAGTAGATGTTATACGTTATACCATACCATACGAAGAAATAACATAGGTGTTAGTTTTCTAATAAGTCTTTTCTCTAAATCCAAAAGTTCCAATCAAACTCCGTAGAGAGTAAAGTAAGGTATTAAAATAACTAAAACCGCCGAAAACCAAGCCAGCAATTGAATATGCTGCCCAATGTTGACACAATCTGGGTGTCTTTAAAACGAGGGTAAATCGGTTTCTGCAAAGTAAGCGCGCTCCATCATAAACCGCACCGTAGCTTTCAGGCGACATGGCGGTTATACACAAGCTTACCTTCGATAAAAAAAGATACAGACATCAATCTAATACAACTGAGTCAGTTAAAAAAAAAGCGAAAGTCCAAGCAAACACCGACAGATGGTTAACCCAGCCGCCCGATTCACCTCGACTAATAAGCTTTAAACGTGTGTTTGACCCTAAGGCTACTTAGATACTCCGCAGGCTTAGTTCAAATTATACCGGCGTCAATGCTTATATTCTACTTATTACCTTATTAGCAATCGTGAATACAACCCCAGGATGCACCGGTCAACCACACGTTATTATTTTTATCATAACTCATTATATTTGAAGGAGATAAAAATGCACCTGGTTCTCAAATAAATATGCACGATAACTGTAAAATGGATTAGTTTCGTAATATATTTTTAAAGAATAAAATAGAGTTAATACTGTAATTATTATAATACTTCGTTCGGTTTACTTGGCGTTAATGGTGCAATCAATCTAGGCCCAGCTGCGGGTTCTTTGTTGCAGGTAACAATGATTGACCTTTGGTTACCGCAGTTGAAACGTGAAATAACAAAACGTTTCTTGTATTTAAAATAGTAAAATTATTAAAGCCATATCATTTCATATTGATTTATTTTACGTCTGTATCACTCGACCATAAAATGCATAGACCTGTATAATTTTCCGTTGCTTTCTGTCCACACTGGCTGACACATCATCCATCGTAAAAGTCGGCAAGTCGGTAACCGAATATACCGAATAAACATCCTATGAAACAAACATAGTAGTAGTTGAGGATGTAGCAAGCAGTATAGTCTTAACTCTTATCCACAGCAAAGGCACCCAATGAAATGTCGTTGCCGTCATAAGTTAGATGCGATGATAGCTGTGGATCTCTCGAATTCCAACAGGTTACATTTGGTTTTAAACTACTATATTCAGTAGATTTCACGAAAAGCAGGCAACTGTCGCGGGTCGAATCTAGACTCGGTCGGGGCAGCACCGAGGTAGATGGTAGAATGAGAGAGAAATACTCAGTAGTGGGATAAAGAAGGATGTGGATGACGATGATATACGCGAACAAAAAACAGATGAAAAAAGCGCCTGGATAATTGAACTGTTTAAAACTTGACTGTTAATGTCAAATCTACCGCGAAACTTCCGACGTAGTTGGGCAACCTGAAACAGTTACATAGCTACTGAGCCGTCCTGAACCTTATAGACTACAGGCCCGTGAACAAAATTTACGTGGTAAATGAACCACCCGGAGACCTATGTAGAGTGGTAGAAAGGTATAAAGTAATAAGATTCAACACTATGCCGTCACTTGTAGCTTACATGTACAGTCGAAGAGGGGGGTTGCAACCCTCGATAATTTCTCCTTGCCGCATGTTTTTTGTACGGCGGCGGCGTTGCAGAATAATAGATTAGAAGAGGTATTTAAACTATACAAATTATAATTTTTTTATTATTAGTTTGTCGGAAAAATTCGTGATTTTCCGACGATTAACAGATTAAATTTGGGCATTTGATTATGTACGGCATTGGTTCCATACAGTTTCAATACCTCTCCTAATCCATTATTACGCAATGCTGTACAAAAAATCATGCGACAAGGAAAAATGATCGAGGGTTGCAACTCCCCCTCTTCGACTCAGTTGGACAGTTTACAAGTGACAGCATAGTGGTGAATCTTATACTTTATACCCTTCTATCATCCTACATAGGTCTCCTGGTGGTTCATTTACTACGTAAATTATATGTTCACGGGCCTGTAGTCTATTACAAGTTATTCATCTAGAATCCCAGATGCTTCGTATAGGTTGCCTAGATGAAATCGCTTTCAGTAATAAGAACGCCATTTGTCTTACTGTTTTCCTAAATTGTATGTATCTTTATCTTTAATGGTGTCAATAATAAAGAATATTAATTCATTAGTTGTTCATATCTTCTAATTCCATGTATTTCCCTGAGAAAAAAGGTCTTAAACGTAACAGCAGCAAATAGTGGGCAACAGTCGACGAACCCACGGCTGTAATCCACGAAAATACATGATCCGTAGATATCTTGTACCCACATCTAAGACCATAGAAGCACCAAATTATGACATATCAGGTTACAGATTCTTTCGCTCTTCAAAGATTGAAATCTTCCCATTACTAATCCCGGATGTTCTAAAACCGTGTCAACTCGGAGACAAAGAAAGGTCACATGCTAAATTCATGCCGTGATACGTAGTTAGAGCTAGATAGACTAAGATTGTGCTGTCAATCCAGTATTGATTTATTGGTCGACGCCGATGAAATCAATAAATAAATTAAACGAAAGTATGACCCTTAACACGCAGTCCAACATGTTTGTAAAGATAAAAAACAAAGCAACATCAAATATAATATCGTTGGTGGTATAGTAAAAAAAGAATAGCAGCCTTAAATTTTTATGATTGACGAAACGATACAAATATCCTGCAACAGGTTTGTTATTTGTAATATGGAGAATATGAAAAAAATATGTAATAAGAATGTTGTCGGAATGAGCTTAAATTTACCTTTACCTTGATGATCGCTTATTAACATACTAGCAGCGCCCGCGGTTTTCTCCGCATAACTGACGTTCCCATTATTTTCCCGCGATAAAAAGTAGCCTAAACGCTATCCAGACTATATTATGTTGTTCAAATTCCGACGTGATTAAGCAACCAACAACCATACATTTGCATTTATAATATTAGTAGAATAAATATGTACATAAAGCTACAGTTATCGTGCATTATCATACCAAAAATCAACTTTTCTTTCCCCTTTGTCCAGGTCATCAATCAAACAAAAGTAGGTCAGTAGAACTTGTAATTTACTATTTATTTACCTTTTAAATTAATCATGTATTGATCAGCAAATTATAGCTCTTGATCACAAGAAATAAACAAACTATTTCTGTTTAGAAATAACCTTTATAACTCTTGACGTATTCATAACTAAGTGCTAAAATGAACTTTTAGTACTATACATAACTATAACGTGTCTGTCGAGAACATAAGACAACTCTCAACGCAGGACTGACTGAATGGCCTCGTGGCTTAGTTTGTAGTAGCTCTGCCTGCGAAGCCGAGGGTCGTGGGTTCGATTCCCACCCAGTGCAAATATTTGTGTGATTAATTCAAAAGTTCGCACTGTGTCTGGGTGTTTCTATGTATAATAAGTATGTATTTAAAACTATATAAGTATTATATCAGCTATCTGGCCGCCATCATACAAGCTTTTCTTAGTTTGGGGTCAGATGGTGTTGTGTGCGAATTGTCCGCCAATATTTATTATAAAAAAAAAGGATCAGGCTTTGCACTACACAAGTTTTTTGTACAATCATTGTAACATGTTTAGTACAGCTGATTTATAAAGCGTAGCATAAACAGGCCACTAAATGTTCCCACTGCTGGGACTCGGGGCCTTCTCTCGCAAGGAGAGAGTCAGGGCCATAGTCCACCACGCTGGCCAAGTGCGGGTTGACAGATGACACACTAGAAAGAAAGAAAGATAACATAAAAACGGTGAAGGAAAACATGTACCTAGATGTTTTCCTTCACCGTTTTTATGTTAGCTGCATTACGCACATGACTTCGAAAAGACAGTGGTGCGCGTCATCAACATCAACATCAACAGCCCACTAAACGTTCCCACTGCTGGGACTCGGGGCCTTCTCTCGCAAGGAGAGAGTTAAGGCCATAATCCACCACGCTGGCCCAGTGCGGGTTGGCGGATGACACATGACTTCGAAAGATTCTAGGTACATGTCGGTTTCCTCACGATGTTTTCCTTCACCGTTTTAAGTTAGCGGCATTACGCACATGACTTCGAAAAGACAGTGGTGCGTGTGGGGTTTGAACCCGGGGTAGCCGGATCGGCAGCCGCCGTTCTCCCGACTAGACCACCGTAACGTGGTGCGCGTGGTGGGATTTATATCAGGGGCGCCGGATCGGCAGTCACCGTTCTCCCGACTAGACCAGTCCGTAACTAATAATAATCGTAAATAATAAAGCGGCAATTGAAAATCTTTATTTTGATATTAGGTCAAACCGGTCAATTTAGATAATCGCGGGTACAAAAATCGCACCAAGCTGAAAATTGGTAGGATTGTTCAGAACACCATAATGAAATTTAAAAACTCGTCATCGAACCGACAAATGAAAAAAAACTAGGGGACGAAGGTCACAAAACGGGTTTATCGCGATTTTGAGTAACGGTAAGTTTTATCATAACATTTGCCCGGACAAAAATTGTAGATCAGATAATTTATACATATTATTATAATAGACATGGCGACTAAAACAAACTAATTAGTCCGGGGTCAGTTTTTATTTTATTTATTAAAAACTATTGTAAACGTATTTTTCTTTTGTTTCAAAAACAAAAAATGACGAATATATATTGCTTAGAAGTTTCGACTGGCGTCACGTCTATTTACGTTTTTTATGTAGACTTGACGTCACAACCCTGACGAAGATATATATGTGCTTACAATTTTCGACTGACGTCACGTCTGTATACAATTTTTATTTAGACTTGACGTCACAACCCCCCACCCCGGAAGTTTGATGGTCTATATCTTTGTCGATTTTTAATAATTTGATAAAACAAATAAAAGCAGCCAAGTGCAAGTCGGACTCGCCTATGAAGGGTTCCGTAGTAGCAAGTATATAATAAATATATACATAAATTCTTGAATTTCGGTGTAACTTTGACGTTTTAATAATAAGGTTGCCGACGTGCTAAAAAAGCTATTCACTAGATGAAGTTTGCATGGTAATGTAATACATATTTTGTTTAGTTTTATCATTCTCTTATTTTAGAAGGTACAGGGACACACACACATTTTACCACTATGGAAGTATCTCTCGCACAAATTATTCAGTAGAGAAAAAAAAATTAGAAACCTCAACATAATTTTTGTACACAAGTATGGGTTTGATGAAATGATTTTTTATATTTTTGTGTAAAACTCTTAATGCGGTTAACAATATACATATACTTACCAAGTTTCAACAGTATAGTTCTTATAGTTTCGGAAAAAAATGCCTGTGACATACGGTCGGACAGCCAGACAGGCAGACATGACGAATCTACAAGGGTTTCGTTTTTACGTTTTACGGAACTCTAAAAAAGAATTACATAACCCAGATCAGTAATCTCGGAGTAATCGATGTACAGACATAAAAAAACACCCCGAATTCATAAACTCGTCCTGTTGAACTCGGTTAAAAACTGATATGAAATTTGATAATCATATCGTATCTTTGACCCGGAGTAATTTTTGTCAGGTATCAGAGAGTTGAGAACTTTTTAGATTTCATTCATAATGGTGTTTTGAGCAATCCTACCCATTTTCAACTGGCTGCGAATTGTTGTACCTTCACTTCTATTTTTTTGGTCTAGTTTGACCGGACCACAGATTTCGATTTTTTTTGTGATGTCTTTCGACCGGTCTCTCGTAGAAAGGTTAAGGAAGTGACTAGGTGAAAACGAAAACTATAACCTCGAAACAGACTTGTTATTTTTTAACAGAACAAACCATTACATCATTTCGTACATCAAATACTCATTCCAAAGGTACAAGTTCGCGCTGAGACCGCGACGCGAGACCGCGACAGGAGACCGCGACCGGAGACCGCGACAGGCACTTGACTCTATGGAATTGTATGGGCGTCAGTTCGCGCCGAGACCGCGACCGCGACCTGTCTCGGTCTCCTGTCGCGGTCTCGGCGCGAACTGGTGCCCATACAATTCCATAGTATCAAGTGCCTGTCTTGGTCTAGGGTCGCGGTCTCCGGCCGCGGTCTCGCGTCGCGGTCGCGGCGCGAACCGCCGCCTTCAGACAGGCACACTTGAGTCTCAGTAATAAGGCTTTGACTTTCTGTATGGAACCCTAAAACTAAATAATTTTTGTAAGATATATTTTTATGTTGGTATAATAATATACATATTTTCATAGAGTAGAGTGACGAGACGAGCAGGACATGTGCCTGATGGTAAGCAACATGCCTGCCACATAACAGAACAGTGACACACAGCTATAGGAACATGAATAGTCCAAATCATTGCCTAGCACTGTACTGCGCTCATCACCCAGAGATATAAAATGTTTTATCTCTATGCCCTGTAATTTCACTGGAAACAATGCCCTTCAAACCGAAACATGCTTGGCGGTAGAATAACTGGCAAAGGTGTGGTACTTCCCCAGACGGACTCTGCAAAGAGTCCTACCACTACAAAATATATTTGCATTTGCCACTAATTACTCCCTTTCACTTAGGATTTACCACTAATGTGCATATTGAGGATCTCACTCTGGCCGCAATGTATGACAAATACCTAAACTCGAGTACGACATCCCTGCGAATGTTACCGGCTAATGGTTACCGTGGAAAAATGATGAGAAGAGTATTTCTGTAATGTACGTGCGCTGCGCTTCCGAGGGCTGTGAGGCGCGTACCCAACGAGTCATTTTGAGGTACCCATTTCGGCGTAAGTGCTTTGCTTATTTGAAACCGACTTGTTAAATTCCATTGATTTTAATGTGGACGGAAAAAGGTTTCGAGCAAGACATTGCAAAGTATTCGTCAATACGTTAAAAGGTTAAACACTGCACAGAGAGCGATGTTTAGCGTCACCAGTCGTTAAATGAAAATCCGATCGGACAGCTTCGACAGTGTCACAAGTAGAGTTGCTGTAAAATGAGTAAAATTAAGTTCTAGATTTCATATGACCTTGTGTTCACTACGTAACCTCCAAAGAGTCATTATTTAATGTTGTGTGAACTGTAAGGAGAGAAAAAAATAGAGTTCTTGTACAGGTTCACAACACAAACAAAATCTATGACCTAAAGAAACCTAAGGAGTTTGTGTCATTATTCATTTTCCAAGCTCAATTTTTATTGGTATGTTAGGTGATAGGTATATAACATCTGGCCTTGACCAGGGGATTGGTGGCTACAAATGCCGGGGAAGTTAAGAAAATCGGAAGTAATATAAATTGTAGTGGTAGAACTCTTTCTAAAGCAGTAGGATTCTATGTAGAGTCCGCCTGGTGTAGCAAGGTGTACAACTTTCTATACCTTTGTTAGTTACCTTTATTTATCACTTAAGGCTTGTTCGCATTAGGCTAGTGTTCCATTAGCTTAATCATTCAGTATCAGCTATCTGGCCGACATCATACAAGTTTTGCTTAGTTTGGGGTCAGATGGTGTGTGTGGATTGTCCACCAATATTTATCAATTTATTTTATTGCGTTGTAGGTTATTCATGTTACAAAAAGCTAATCACTTGTACACTGTACTAAAGCACGGTGCGAGCGATATTTGAATAGGAGCGAGTATTTTAGCTACTAAATTACTCGCTACTAGACTAATATACGAGCCTAGTGCGAACGAGCCTTTAGGGGTATAAAAATAGTTTACGATTTTGTCTTTGACCAACCGAACATACAAGAAAAATCATTAAATGGGTTTCGGCGGAGTTAGGTTACAAAACGACAATTTTATAAATCAGACTAGCGATTCGCTCCGGCTTCGCCCGGTTAAAATACAGCCTATAGCACTCAGAGATCACGCACATACCCAACAGGAAAATACATTTTCAAATTGGTCCAATAGTTCCTGAGATTAGCGCGTTCAAAGAAATAAACTCTACCTTTATAATATTAGTATGATTAATGGAGTATCTGATCACGTTAAATGTTTAACAATGTACGATACTTTTGCCTCTGCTTTCCCCTTACATAGTAATACTGATAACACGGCCTACCCGACCTATGGCAATGTTTGTGTAGTGGCACAACGTATAATAGGGGCTAACGGGTTTCGCTTAGAATAGGTAATAGGTGCTAAACTTTTAAAGCCTTTTAAACTATTTGGTTACATAAAATTTGTCGTCCTATGTTTAGCTTACCATCAAATCACCATCGGCATTCGGGACGACAATATAAAACTGGACAATCTAGATAATATAGACATTTCCTCGTATTATTAGTTTTGTATTCAATTAAAAAGTTTCGTTAAGCCTCGCATTTCTAACTGGTTCTACAAACTGGCTCCGTTTTACTTCACACACGCACATTATGTAGATGCGGTATGATGAACAAGCTATGCTTTCTGGACGTTTTAAATTCATTAGGGTGTCTGGAGTCAACGATTGAGGCTCTATGAATCAAGTTGTATTTGTTAGTTTGTGGTGGCTGCCGCCGGGTCGTCTCGAAGATAGTTTTCGGTGGTGGCGACGTCGGCGTCGGTTGGAATCATCAGTAAGACAAAAGGTATACATTTGTTGATGCGAGCCGGTGTCGCGGGCAGGTGCAGGTTGCACGCTGCGCGGAGGCTGCGGCCACCCTCGTCCCCGACGCCCTCACATCCAACACCCCCCGCACCCACCCGCGCCCGCCATCTTAACAAATCGATAGGATATGACTGTTCTCCACTTCGCGGGTGCGACTTTTGGGCGCGGACAGAATGACCCCTCTCTTGATTGCGTAACGCAAACCGGAGTCGAACAATGGCAGCCGAGATACGCGACATTACCTCAAATCTAGCGCGGTATAAGTGGAATGGCATTCCGCGAAAGTGGCATGTATGTATGACGCTTCAACGCTATGATATGGGTAAGAGTTGCAAAGACAATAAACGTAAAACATTTACGATGACCGCGGGCCATCGCAAAGCTATCGGATATTTCAGTCTGTTAAGTTCCATGTGATAGCTACAACTTTGGGGAGCTAACCTGCTCTATAAACAAAACTCGATTATTTCGACGACTCTATCATCGCGTATTAAGGTTTATGTTGGCTTGATACAGCCATGTTTAATGTTAGATTATGAATACTTCATTTTCAAGAACTACCTACATCATAATCATAAAAAGAAAGTTTATTGAAATACTAACAGCGCCCTGCGGTTTCTCCCGCGCAGTTCCCGGGATAAAAACAGCCAAGTGTTATTTTAGACATTCTATCTTTGTACCAAATTTCATTCAAACCGCTTCAGTAGTTTTACACATCTTTATAAACTTTCGCGATTATAACATTAGTAGATTTTAATTTACCATTAGATTTTAATTCTAGATAAAAAAATTCCACAACAACCGAACGGATTAAATAAAGGACGACACAAATGAAGATTGTATGGTGTATCGATTGGTCATCAGGGAAGCGAGTGCTGAGTAAAGTGCTGGGCATCCTCGACTCAGCAGTTCGGACACTCGAAATTGTCCCATTATCCTAAAACACGGTTCGGCTGGCTGCGCCTTTTTCATCAGCAAACAGAATTAATTCAATGAGAAGGTAATCCCAACCGTCCTATAACCCAAGCGGGAACGGGAGTAGACCGCGGCGCTCTCGCTATCTCTACTTAAATATTCACGCCCTCTAATGACACCGTCCCGGCACGCTGCCACAGGGTCCTAGCCCGCAGCTCGTTTCGTCCCCGGTGGAACCATGTCGCGGGAAACGTGCGGTTATTATAAAAAGAATTATGTGACGTATTCGAATTACTTTTTTTTGTTCCCTTTAATCGAAATGGAATACGTATAAATAGGGGAAATGTTTAGAGACAAATATTCGTTTAGTTAATACGCCCGTATTAAGTAAAGGAATATTACTATACGTAGTTAGATTGTGTACTAGCTAGAATATTTGCACTGGGCGGGAATCGAACCCACGACCCACGCCTACGCAGGTTGACTTACTACCATCTAAGCCACAAGGCCAGGCATGCCAGTCTATGACATAGTTAATATCCTGGATTCACACCTGGATGCTACTTTAGATCCCTGATAAATCGAAAGTTTATGCGGTATCAGTGAAACGAGTAAATCAAGCAGATAAAAACCGTTTCCATGTAAGTATAAGTAACTATGAACAGTTTAAATGATAATGTCATCTGCAATGACTTCTGAGAACTAACAGTTTTCCCCCCGGCAGTCTGCATCAGTTAATAAGGAGAGGCTGTGTCTCGAGCTGAGAACATCGCCGACATATTATTTACTGTTTTCAGTTTACAAGTCTTGATAAAATAATGCACCTATATTCTGCGAAAGAAAGATTGCTAACCATTTACACAACGTCAACTAGGCCAACAGAATAAGTTCCTGCCAGAAGTACAGTAAGTACGTACACACCGTAAATACATTTTAGTTTTTAAGCATTTTTCGGTACTATGAGAATAGAACGTAAGGAAACCATTCGGTTTCACAAAATATCATTAGTCGTACAGTTAATGTATAACATGCTGCATTAGTGGATGTTTCCTCGTGGACATCATTGAATACATATTCATTGTTTAGCTATTCCTTGTATCACAGCATTCATCACGAAAGTGCGAGATAAAGCACGTGCCATTAAAAAAATCGAAATGTGAAGTTTAAAATAAAGTGGCCAAGTGCGAGTTGGACTCGCCCATGAAGGGTTCCGTTGCAGCAAGTAACATAATATACACAGTACACATAGTTCTTGTAGTTCGTTCTAACTTTGATCGAAGTTTCAATAATGTATTTATGACGTACCAAAAAAAACTTTTTTTTTTTATAGCATAGAGTGCCGAGCGAGCAGGTCATGTGCCTGATGGTAAGAAACATGCCTGCCACATAACAGCACAGTAACACGCAGCTATTGGAACATGATAGTCCAAATCATTACCTAGCACTGCACTGCGCTCGTCACCCAGAGATCTAAGATATTATGTCTCTAAGCCCTGTAATTTCTCTGGAATCATTGCCCTTCAAACCGGAACACAGTAATGTTTGCACATTACTGCTAGGCGGTGGAATATTTGGCAAAGGTGTGGTACTTCCCCAGGCGGACTCTGCTAAGAGTCCTACCACTACTACGGAAATCGATCACTACTCATCAGATCGAGTTCAAACTAATTTTCGTTGGTAGTTTACATGGTAATGTACATCATATATTTTTTTAGATTTTTCATTCTCTTACTTTAGAAGTTAGAGGGGGGGACACACATTTTACCACTTTGGAAGTGTCTCTCGCGCAAATTATTCAGTGTAGGCGAAAATGATTTTAGAAACCGCAACATCATTTTTGAAGACCTATCGATAGACACCCCACACATATTAGGTTTGATGAAAAAAACATTTTTGAGTTTCAGCTCTCAGTATGGGGGGCAACCCTAATTTATCTTTTTTTTATTTTTTTTTGTTCAAATCTTAATGCGGTTCACAGAATACATCTACTTACCAAGTTTCAACAGTGTAGTTCTCATAGTTTCGGCAAAAAGTGGCTGTCAGACAGACAGACATGACGAATCTATAAGGGTTCCGTTTTTACGTTTTACGGAACCGTAAAAAGTAGCCTACTACCTTATTAGACAAACGCGAAAACTAGCCGAAGATAGATGACTTACGTATGAAACAGATAATAACATTTTGTAAGGACATACTACAATTTTAACTTTACCTTTGGCGGGGTGATTTTAGGGTTTAGAGCAACCATTATGCTGTTTTTGCGATAAAAATACCGTCAGTTTGTTTCATACGGCATACAGATTAGACGAGCTCTATAGCGATTTGAGTAAGAACGAGACTAACCACTTTAGTATTACGTATTATTTGGCGTAGTGGAGGAAAGCCGGAGTACTGGCGGCCAGACAAACTAGTTTCGACGTTTCGAGTGCACGCTCATTCAAGAGTAGTGTGAATTCGACAACCACTCGACTATGTGGAACGGTTATTGGCTAGAGGCACCTGCAGAACCTCAAGAGCACGACCTTGTCGTCATCTACGCTATACTAACTAACACACACTCTGTGGTTATACCTACTCGAACGGTCACCGACGCTACTATTAGCCTGACTTTGGAAAAATAATTAATTACATATTTATAAGATTCGGTTTGTGGCAGTTTGCTCAAGAATTTGCTAAGCCTATTGTGACAACAGTATTATACAAGTGCTGTTATCTGACAAGGAGAAACTCGGTATCAACGGAAATGAGTAAGCGTGAAATTAATTGTGTGTCCCCTCACGCAAAGGTCATAAAAGCGGCGATAATTGTATTTTCACCTTCCAGAAAACGATGTCACAGCTATAGTGCCGTATGACCGTCGCCAGCCGAGCGTCGGAACGGATGCTCGCCTCACCTGCCTGCCTTCCGTTGGATAATTGCAAGAGTTGTAGTCGCTCTAAATTTTAATAATCGCACTTTTGTTGTCATTTTAACTTAACCCTTATCTCAATCGGCGTCTACGGCACGCGTCATTGGCACACGTCAGTTTCTGGAAAATGTATTGTTACATATGTACATCGTTACGTATAGCGTATAGCAGAGTCTACAAATTGTAATTGAGAATTGTGTAATTTGAATGCTTGCTATTGGTTCTAATTCTAATGTTGACGAGGCGTTAGTGTAAGATAGGAGATGTTGAAACAATGTGACCGTCGTTGTACAAGTGCGGATCGGTCGGATGAGCAGAGTTCGTTGACCCGTGCCCCCCTCCTCGGCGGTCTCACTTTCGATGCGCCCGAGGCCTCCGCGAGTCCACGTGCCCTGCGCCGACGCCGCCGCTGCCACCGGTGGTGACGTCACTAGTCACTACCTCCAGGACCATGCGCAACGGTCCGAGGCGGCAGAGCGTGAACTTGTTTGTGTGTTTCATTAGGATGTCCATGGGAACCATGTTAAGCCTTTCCCTTACATGCACACAACAAAGAAAAAACGTTATACTACGGCGAGTGGCGACAGCAATTCTTTCTTATTTGACTAGCTGGAATGCTTATAACATCATACCAAACAAGGTAGCATTCAGGACAGTAGTAATAGAATAATTAAATTTACAGTTTTTCTAGTATTGCTCTACCAAGCAGTTAATTGTAAAACTATACTACCAACATAGGCGATGATAGTTCACAGTGGATGCATTCGAGTGCGCATGTGAACTCAGGTATATTATAACCACTCTAAATATTTTGTTTCTGATCAAGACATTCCATATCAGTCAAGATCATAGGATCTACGACATCCTTATAGATTTACCGTAGTAGCATTCATTTATCTATATTTCCAGTTTATGGGATCTTGAAGTTCCCACTTTATTTTCACAAAGAAAACTAATAACAGACGCAAACTAGAGTCTGGTCTAGAATCGCCTAATGTGTTGTAGAAAGTGCGAAATATCACGCATTGGTGCAAATGTAAGGCAAATGAACCCGTAAACGTACTCGTAGTGCTTACGTCAGACTTGATCTATAATGTCTGGAATCTTGTACAATGAAAAATGTTTTAATATAAATTAGACATGTTTATTGAGCATATCATAAATTCATCAAAAAAAATCTCGTCTTTGCGTATTATTCCAAACAGATTCCACCAAACCTTATCAAGATTTTCGTACTCATCAAAGTCAATGAAACGTATCTTATCAAGGCGTTGCAGAAGAGAAAAGTAAATAGAGAGCTTAGAGGGGATCGATTTGTCTTCTTTAGTTTGGTTTTCATTTTCTTAACTGTGAGAGTATTTTCATAAAGCCGTATCTGTCGGATTAATTATCATTAAGTCACTATTATAATATGCCATAGTAAAAGCGAATTTAAATATCCTTACAACCAATATTCGTTGAGAATCTGGTGTCCGGCTGTGTTGTCGTCCGAAAAAGATTTATCAGGTGTAGTTTCACTCATATTTCATTGACGAAAGTTTCACAGACTGGATCAATCTGATACCATCAGGGCCTGTATTCTTAATGGTTAATAACCAAAACACGAGTTTTCCAGGTATAATTTTCCGGACACTTGCAATTTTGTCCGATCACAGGAAAAAAATGCATATATTGTTTTGTGCAACTGTATAACTACTTTTGACTGCCCTCGTGGCTTAGTTGGTAGTAGCTCTGCTTCGAAGCCGAGGGTCGTGGGTTCGATCCCCACCCAGTGCAAATATTTGTGTGATTAATTCAAATGTTTGCACTGTGTCTGGGTGTTTATATGTATAATAAGTATGTATTTAAAACTATATAAGGGCATTTCTCTGTAAACTCGTAATCGGCTGTCCTGATCGATTTATTCTAAAAGTAATGAAATCATTTAAAAAAAACACACTCCTAATGAAACTTTAACCCCGAAACTTTACGGGCCCTTTGTTTTTAGAACCATAACTATTTTTTTTTTTTCTAGGCTTGCTAGAAGCTCTAAAAATACAGTCCCCTGGCTGTCCCCAACACTGCATTCCCACCTGGAAATGAGATTTACGAAGAAGTTATTGAAACTACATACATTTAGCAGTTAATATCGTAAAGAAATATAATAGAATTATATTATTTTCGTAAAATAAGGTCCTATTACGAATCTTATTTATTTAGTAAACTCCTGTAAACTTTGTCCCCAGAATTTTTATACAGTCCCCTGCCAAAATTTTAAATCCATAATAATAAAAAACTTTAATATTTACGATCACTTTTTGGAGTAAACCAAAACGCAATTGCTGTGAACTTAGCAACCTTGCGGAATGCGGGGTTGAAATACTATTTTGTTTAGTGCCAGAGCGTCATTTGTGAGGTGAACACGCGCTTGAACCGCTACCTTACACAGTCCTCTGGTAAGTCATAATATGTATGTTAATTACTTTAATAATCTCTATTTAAAGTTTATTGTTATATTATTTATGTCTCAATTGATTGGTTGATATTCAAAAAACTATTTTACATTACTTTTGTAAATATTGTGAAATCTAACGGAAATACACAGTCCCCTGGCAACAGTCCTCTGCCGGAAATTGCAACAGGGGACTGTTTTACACAGCAGGGGACTGTGTCTTTTGCGCATTAGTTATTATTATGTATTGGTTGTGTACATTTATCCACTAATCTGCTTTATTAATGTCAAAGTATCATTGATCAATACAATCATCAAAGTATCATTGATCCCTTCGAATTATTTTCCTTTATAAACTTAAATGATGTTACATATACTGATCGAGCGCATGTGATATGGCTCCTAAAAAGAAAAATTTACTCCGAGAAGAAATAGTCTTGAAAAAGAGAGAAACAGAGCGATTATGATACCAAAAATGAAAAAATGACCCTCAGAAGAGAGAAGAAATGAGAGAAAAGGAGAAGTTGAAGAAAAATTATCGTTTTCAGATTAAAAAGCAGATACTCCGCCTTCAAGACACGGTATTTCAGTTTCAGTCCAAATATCTCCAGCTCCAAGCTCAGCAGTTTTTAGGACTAATAGTATACAGTAGTTCTGTTGCGACCAGTAAAATGTGGATGCCATACTGGTCTGAATTTGATAATAGGCCGATCAGAAGGACTTGAAAGGCACTTTAAATGTACATGAGGTAGCAGGTAGTTTTTTCAGCTCCATCCATGGCTTTCCAAAATAAATTTGAAACACTGACAATGAAATGTCTCAGCTGCTTTTGCAACAGCGGCTTTTGTGAGCATTATGATATTGGCAGTATCAACTTTGCTCTAAAACCTAGGTGGACAGTAGAATAAGGGTTAACAGAGTCCTAACCGGACGATCCTGAATCTGCTGAACCTGAATTGACACCTACACCAAACAAGTCCCCTCAAAGATTGGATGATAATCCAACTGTCCCAAATAATGGCACTGAGGCCGATAAGAAGGGCTTGAAAGGCACTTAAAATATACATTAGGTAGCAGGTAGTTTTTTCAGCTCCATCCATGGCTTTCCAAAATAAATTTGAAACACTGACAATGAAATATCTCAGCTGCTTTTGTGAGCATTATGATGTTGGCAGTATCAACTTTGCTCTAAAACCTAGATGGACAGTAAAATAATGGTTAGCAGAGTCCTAACCGGACGATCCTGAATCTGCTGAACCTGAATTGACACCTATACCCAACAAGTCCCCTCAAAGATTGGATGATAATCAAACTGTCCTAAATAATGACACTGATGACGATGAAAACGCCTTACGTGTTACTTTCAATAAGGACATTATAGAGGTGTCATAATATCAAGTTATCTAAAAGTTGGATAATCCTCTGACTTGATTAAAAAGGCTGAAGTTACGGCTGGTCTAGTCGTGAGGACGGTGACTGCCATTCCGAATAACTCAGATTCAAAACCACGCGCATCACTATCTTTTCGAAGCCATGCGCGTAATGCTACTAACTTAAAACGGCGAAGGAAAACATCATGGCAACCGACATTTATCTAGAATCTTTCGAAAGTCATGTGTTATGCACCAACCCGCACTGGGCCAGCATGGTGGATTATGCCAGCCTTGACTCTCTCCTTGTGAGAGAAGGCCCGGAGTGGGAACATGTAGTGGGCTGTTTATGCTGATTGAAAAGATAATATTTTATCAGTTTCCTACTCAAATTGACGTTTTCGAGTGCTAATTTTTTTAATGTTAAGTCCTTTTTTTTAAATCTTATTATATTTTATTATGTGCCTTAGTAGACAAAAATCCTTAGGATTTGATTGGAGATCTCAGTTGAAATGTTTTATATTTGAGAGAAAAGACTATTTATATTAATAAGAGTTTCAATGAATGCGGAATAAAGCATTTAATTGTTCATAGCATAATAATATGGCTATGTTAATCTCAGTGAGTGAGTACAAACTGTTTCTAGCACTTAAAGTAATTTTTTGTTGTGAATGTTTAAAGAAAGTTGTTATTTCTGCTCATTTTTTATAGGAATATTTTGTTTATTATTAATGCGGAAATATGTTATAAAAATAATTAATAATTTATTAATGTAAAATTACTTTTTTTTTAAGTACAACAGTCCTCTGTCTCACTTAACAGTCCCCTGTCGTGATTTTTTGGAAAATCATGAATAACTCTGAAAATATGTATTATTTCAGCGGGCCTCTGATTTAACTAATATAATAGTTAATTTTCTTCTAAATAGAACACGAATTTTTGCCAAATATTAAAAAAAATTGCCAGGACAGCATTTGTATGGGAGCTGTACGAGCTTACAGAGAAATGCCCATAAGTATTATATCAGCTATCTGGCCGCCATCATACAAGCTTTGCTTAGTTTGGGGTCAGATGGTGTTGTGTGTGAATTGTCCACCACCAATATAAAATAAAACCACCACGCATTTTTCAAGATCTAAAAATAATCTTTGTATAGTTTGCAAGGTTCATGTTTAACAGTCAACATCGATGCCTACTTATGCCACGAGGGCGATGGAGCACGCTTGCCTTTAGAAACAAGAGCCCTTGTCGACAATAGCAATCTTGACTTCGAATATTCGATCAGTGATTAGTGTCTAAATCAGAAACATGTAAAACAGAGGCTGGTAAAGTGTAGTAAAAATGTTTTTCTCCAAAAAAAATTAGATTGGAGACGTAAAGCTGAGGAACCATGGAAGAGCCTATGTCCAGCATACAACTAAGATAGGCTGATGATTGAAAAAAAAAGTAGTTAACTTGCTTTTGTACTTTGCTGTCAGTATTTAGACCGAGGAAGGTGACATGATGAAACAGAGCACTATAACCAGTAGTGGGATAAAGCAGACTGTGGGTGATGATGACAGTATTTACTCCAAAACTTTATATTAGAATTTCCATTTTTCGTCCCTAGCCATGAGTTATGGTGCGAGTTCTTTTTATATTGGTGACAGTTTTTGCCTTTGCTGCATCAAGCCACAGTCAATCGTCGATCGTTCAAAAAAGTGATGGTTTAAATCACAGATTACAGAAATAAAACGCAGATGGAGCGCGCAGAACACCGATACTGAAGCAGACAAAGCAAATACAAACGCCGGAGCAAATACAAACTCCAGTCAGTATGAAACGGACCTCCGTGTTGTACGGGAGTCCCGTGTCATTTTAAGTTTTGTTTTAAAATATGCCGTCTTGTGTCTTCAAACATTGCAAACAATGTTCCCAAAAATATAATAAGAAAAAAGGAATATAATTTCATAGGAAAGTTTGAATATTTTTACTGCTATTTATATAATTAAGTCGATTTAATTTTGGTGATGAATGGAACACAACACCTCAACGAAAATAGGTTAGTGTGGCGATAAAAAATTGAAATTATTTTCCCTGAAGTTAAGGTAAAATATAGATAATAATATTTTTTTACAGATACTCGTAGACCAAGTTATTGCTGGACATTATATTATTCAATTTTAAGCCCTTTTTTATTCCTTTTTTAATATAATATGAACTGACGTCTTGCACTGATCCACGCCGTTCAGATGTGTTGAAGAAAACTATAGTTATGAAGCGAGTTTTTAATACTTGTATGTACTGTAGAGTTTAAAAAGGTAGGCGAGTTCTTTTGAAAGATCTAATCGTTTTTGTTAACCTGATGTTATCCGGTCGAGTCAGCAGTGACATTGTTGAAGTTTTATACGGCGCTAATTTGTGCGTATATACTAACCCAAAAATATGTTGTGATCAGGCCAATCGTTTGGCCTTGCTGCCAAGGTTGCTTGTAGGTAAAACGTTGCTCTTTTGAGCTCTCTGTCCCAACCAACTCGGCTTTGGTTCGTACGTGTGGGTTGTCTATGGCTAGGCCTTCAAAAATGATGTTGATATTTCTAATATCATGTTTTCCTATACTTAACAATTTGCTCAAGAGACGCTTCCAAAGTGGTAAAAAGTGTGTAACCCTGTAACTTCTACAGTAAGAAAATGATATTTCTAAAAATATATATGATGTGAATTACTATGAAAACTTCTACCGAAAATTAGTTTTAACTCGATCTGGTAAGTAGTTCATCATGGGCAAGTCCGACTTGCACTTTGCTACTTTATTTTTTGTTTGATGTTTGGACCTATAACAGGCAGTCCATTTTCCATATGCATTTTATCAAAATTAGTTTGGTGGTAAAGATGATTGTTTTAGATTTTGTTTAACCTATCTAAGCAAGTAAATTATAGGTACCTACTTATTTTATTGTTTGCGATTCAAGTTGATTTCTAGTTGCATGCAAAATCCAAATTCCTAACTTCATAATTAATTAATTAATTCTTAATCTCAAAGAATGGAAATAGCACAGTAACAAGAAATCCTTGCATAATATATAATCGGTGTATTAATATTATACTATTAAAATATTAATTGTTGTGTTTATTATACTTGAAGATTTCCGAAGCGAAGACAATAATAGTGGGACTTTTTTCTTAAGGCTGACAACATTACACAAGTAATTTGACAATGTTGATTTGACAATTTGATGTCAACAAAACTAAATAAGGGCTTCACAGTGTTGTTCACGAAGGTTCCATCTGCGTTTTATTTCTGTAATCTGTGGTTTAAATATACAATTGAGTTAATGTTTAAGGCGCAGTTCAATGTAACAGATTGAAAGTCAACACTAAATTTAACTTCTATGTTTTTGACATAGAACATGGAAGAGAGATCACAGTACAGTAAGGGCCTTATCATACTAGCGGTTTGCGAGCGGCTGGGAGGCGAAGCGGGCACGCAGCGAACACGCCGCGGCTGCGCAGCGAGGACGTCGCGGACGCGCAACGTTTTCGTTACGTGTCTGTAGCGAGTACAATACACTCAGTAACAAAATAGATTCCGACGAGGAAACATTGCTGTGCTTTGTTACTTCGAAGACGCCGCAGACGAAAACGAAAGCATCGACGAATTTGGGAGGATCCATTATCAATTCATCGAATGGAAGAGAGCGACTACTTTGTGTTGTTCTGCAAACGAATAAAAAATAATCCAAAACAATTCCATTCTTACCTGCGAATGTCAAGACCTATAGAGTAAGATCCCAGAGCTCCCAGACGTCACCTATTTTCTGATGAATGAAATGTGGACGATAGAGTAGAGTTAGTAAGTACTAAGAACACATGCTTACTCGCTATATGTTACATAAGTGAAGAGTGTAAACAACGACTCTGTGCATTTTAATTGTAAATAAATGTTTAACTATCCCTGCAACGTCGTAGAAAGAATAAAAGTGATAAACACAACCTATAAACACACCTGAGATTATACAAGGACGTGGTGAGCTATTATTTCGGCTAATATAATCATTTTAAGTTCACATTGTGATTAATTAATTTCAAATGACGGCCACTAATCACTTTTGAATGACACTTTTCCTGAGATTTTATCTAAAAACACCCGAAATTATTTACGAAATAAACAACGGTAATTGATATAATATAGGTATGACTCACGAGACACTGACGTTCAAGATGACATGACAAGTGACATTTGACGATTCGGTTTGTCCTGTGGTTTGGACATATTGGACTAACCCGGTGGCGGATATAACCTCTACACGTGTTTAGTTTTTGGCAGTTGTTATATTTGTGTTTTTGTGTATATATCCTGGTGAGTCCTCTAATTTATTGTAGTGAGTAGCCGACAGGGGAAATGGAGCCCATTTCCCCTGTCCCGGAGTCCCCGGACCCCCCTGTCCCGCCTGATAAGATGGAATATGAGCTTACTAACACACGCAATACAATGAAAAGATCTAGAGAGATGACCACCGCAGTCGTCTCAGCCCCTAAAAAGTCGATAAATAATCAGGAGTCGGCATCGCCATCAATGCAATCTGTCTACCAACACCCTTCCCTAACCATATTGGGTATTAGACAATATGAGGACACTGACACTGGCCCATACATCGTTCACGTATCACGAGTCGAAACGGACGCAACCGCAGGCACAGTTATCCGCCCTATTAAATTCGGACAGTTTGTTGCGAATAATAATATCCAAAGCGTTTGCCGCGATGGAATCAAAAAAGTAGGCCGAAACAAAGTATCCATCCAATTTAAAAACGCCTCTGCGGCTAACCTTTTTGTCGAAAACCCAATCCTTAAATCCAACCAATACGATGCAGTTATCCCTACATACAATGTCACTCGTATGGGGATTGTTAGAGGAGTCCCAGTGGACTGGACTTTGGACGAGTTTGTTGCATCTCTCGAAATTCCTGGGAATTCCTATGTGCTTAAAGCAAGAAGGCTTAACAGAAAGAATAAAGTTGACAATGTAATTAACTGGGTGGCTACTCAAACTGTAGTCCTTACATTTAGAGGTCAACAATTACCAGACAAAATCTTCTCTTTCTATTCCTCATTGGCAGTGGAGGCATACCAGTTTCCAACAATTCAGTGCATGAATTGCTTAAGGTTCGGCCATATCAAATCACAATGTCGTTCTCAACCCCGTTGTTTCCGGTGTACTCAGCCCCACAGTGGTGACAGTTGTGAAGTGCAGGAGTCAAAGGCTACGTGCCTGTACTGTCTTGCACACCATTTCTCCACCAATAGAATTTGCCCAGAACAAGAACGTCAGCGAAATATCAAGTCTATGATGACTCGTGATGGAATTTCTTACCAAGAAGCAAGCGGTCAAACGCCGAAAACAATGAAAACATACAGCCAAGTAACTAGTGACCCTTCCCCATCTCATGAACTTGATTCCCAACCTATGCCTTCTACCTCCTCCTACCCAAAACCCCCCACATCATATAAGAAGACCATTATCCAAAAGCCCAGACCTAGTCCTCTTCCTGGAAAATCATACGATACAGCAGCCCACCAATCCATTATTGCCCAAGGTCCCTCATCCCTCCCTAGAGGGTATGCCCTCCAAACGTCCCAACTCTCTTCCCCAACTCCAGATACTCACCAACTCCTCTACCAACTTCTCAACATCATCATTAACTTGATATCCCAAGCCCCCAACTCCCTACCGTCCAACGTTGCCCAATCGATCTCCCATCTCTCTTCATTAGTAGGCCACCATGGACTCATGCCCCATGATCCAGTGGAATAGCAGGAGCCTTCGTAGGAAGGTTCCTGAACTATGTCATCTCATCAGAGAATACAGCCCTGTCCTGGTTGCTGTTTCGGAGACATGGTTCGTCCCAGGCACCCGGTATCGGGTTCCAGGCTTTTCCTGTCTCCGTGATGACCGCCAGGATGGTCTGGCTGGCTGTGCTCTGTTCATAAAATTATCCTTGCCCTTCTCCCAAATCTCTCTTCCTTTCCATAGCCCAGAAATAAACTCTGTGGCTGTACGTCTCCTCAATATCTCTTTTATATCCCTCTATATCCCTCACCCTGCTCCCCACCTTATCCCAGACATCCTCCAGATCATTTCTTCTGTCCCTCAACCTGTTGTAATTATGGGAGACTTTAATGCCCATCACACTGCATGGGGCTCGTATCACTGCGACACATTTGGCCGTTTACTGTTCGAAGCAATTGAAGAGGCAAATCTATGTATAGGGAATGACGGCTCCCCCACACGAAGGGTCCTACCCTCCCAAAATCCTAAATCAGCAGTGGACCTAACACTCTGCTCACCTGGCCTACTCCCTTCCCTATCCTGGCAGGTACTTCCCCTCACCAGAGGAAGCGACCACTTTCCCATTATCATCAGATTAGGACTTCGAGTTTCCCGCTTACCCCCTCCTACTCCTCTCTTAAAGTACAGGTTGTCTGGTGCCAAATGGGATACCTACTCCACTTCCCTTAATCTTAAGCTCCCCTCCTTGCCTAACCCTTCCGAAGAAAACCCAATATTATGCTACTCAAAATTTATAGACACCATTCTAGCTTCAGCCCAGGAATCCATCCCTCTTAAAAAACCCCGAAATAACCTCTTTTCCCCTCCCTGGTGGGACCCTGAATGCACTAAAGCAATACGTGAGCGCAACTCCGCTGAAAAAAATTATAACAGATCTATGACCTCTGAAAACTTCCTTATATACAAAAGAACAGCGGCAAAATGTCGAAGGACTTTACCCAGCAAGAAGAAACAGGGATGGTTAAAGTTTTGTGAGAGCTTAACCCCATCAACACCATCCACCATCGTATGGAACCAAATACGCCGATTTAGAGGTTCCCATAATGCTCCCAACCCTACATCCAACGATCCCACTTCCTGGATAGAAGACTTTGCAGATAAATTAGCTCCCCCCTTTGTTCCCGAGAACCCTAATTCCAATACTGCTTCAATTCCACGTAACCCACCCAACATCCATCCCCATTTTGATTCCCCTTTCTCATGGGAGGAAATGCAGCTGGCCCTTGATGGACTGACTGATTCCTCCCCTGGAATTGATGGGATAACATACTCCTTCATCACCAAAGCCACTCAAAACTTGAAGCAATATTTCCTTTCCCTAATCAATAATTTCTATGAATTAGGAATTATCCCTGATTCATGGAAATCCCAAATTATTGTCCCTATTCTCAAAGCCGGAAAAAATCCTTCTGATCCTAACTCCTACCGTCCCATCGCCTTATCATGTGTTCCAGCAAAAATCACCGAAATCCTCGTTAAGAACAGACTGGAATGGTTTGTCGAAAATAATAGATTACTTCCTGGCTCCCAGTATGGTTTTCGTAAAGGAATGAGTACTGCAGACAGTCTCAGTATCCTCACCACCGACATACGTATTGGTCTAAAGAACAAAAATTATGTTGTAGCTGTGTTCCTAGATATTACATCAGCTTATGATAACGTCCAACTTCCGATGCTCAGAACCAAGCTGTTACAGCTGAGTATATCGCCGAAGATGGTACACTTCATCAACTGCTTTTTGATGGAGAGGACAATACTCATCAAAAATCAGAACACACCAACATCTAGAACCTCATGGAAAGGACTACCACAAGGCTCGGTTCTCAGCCCCCCACTTTATGGCCTCTACACATATGACCTAGAAATGGTAGTCACACCTTTCTGTCAAGTTTTACAGTATGCTGATGATCTGGCTCTGTATGTCACCTCTGAATCCATTGAGGAAGCTGAAACACTTTTAAACTCTGCCCTTATGTACTTAGAGGATTATTTAAACGACAATGGCTCAACAATTTCTGCCCCCAAAAGCAAATCTATTGTTTTCACCCAAAAAAGAAATATTCCTAATGTACTCTTGAGATGCAACAATCAACTCATTCCACAGCAGTCTTCAACAAAATTCCTAGGGCTCTGGTTAGACACAAGGCTAACTGGTGTTCCTCATTCTGAACAAGTGGCAACGAAGTGTGAAAAAAATATGAACATCCTCCGCTCCCTTTCTGGTGTATGGTGGGGCTCTCATCCTTTTTCCCAAAAGTTGCTATACAACTCTATAATACGCTCCCACTTTGACTATGCATCTTTCCTATTGGAGCCTGGCAACAAATCTGCAATAGAAAAACTGTCCAGGATTCAAGCCAAATGCCTCCGCACCATTTTAGGTGCAATGAAATGCTCTCCCACTAATGCGGTCCAAGTAGAATGCGGAGACCCTCCACTCACCCTGCGTAGGCAATTCTTGGCAGACAGATTTTATACTAAATTGCTCCAAAACTCAGACCACCCTCTCTGGCCTAAATTACAAGAACTTCTGAGACTTACCCCACCCCACAATGTTATCTCCCAAATTAAACTTCCTTGCCTCCTCCGTAGCCATTCAAAATTCTCCAATCTTCCTTTTCCCATAGCTAGTTTCCCTATCAACCCTTTATTCTCCACCAGTTACCTTGCTTTAACCTACCAGCCCCAAGTCATTCTAAATCTTGGCTTAGACAAAGATTCTCTTGATCCTAACAGGACTTTCTCTGAAATTATTGGTAATAATTTGACTGATTGGCTAACAGTGTTCACAGATGCCTCCAAATCGCCTGGAAACAGTGACGTTGGTTCTGCTGTTTGGATTCCTAAATATAGAATTGTTCTCAATTTCAAGAGTCCTCCATTAGCTTCAGTTTTCACTGGTGAGGCTACGGCCATTCTGGAAGCTATTAAATATGTCACCTCACACTCCATCAGCAAAACCATAATACTGACTGACTCTAAGAGCTGTCTGCAGGCCCTCTTGGCCAATCAGTTCAAATCTAAACATAAATATCCCATAATTCTTAAAATTAAAGAGAGTCTCTTAAAGTCCCATCACTCAGGTTTACAAATAGTGTTAGCATGGATCCCCGGACATATGGGTATATCAGGTAATGAATCTGCTGATTTCCATGCCAAACAGGCTATTATCTCCGGCAATAAGGATCATTACCATATCTACTCCCACGATTTATCCACAACATGTCAACCTCAACTACTTGAAACGTGGAACTCTGTCTGGATCAAAACAAAGACAATAACGGGCAAATTCTACGGCCAAATACAGCCCTCCATTCCCTCTAAACCCTGGTTTTTTAAATTTAAGAACATCCCTAAACAAACTACATCCACAATCTGCCGCCTGCGGTTGGGTTTTGCTTGCACGCCGGTGTTCCTCTCTAAAATAAGAATACGTGATACCTCTCTCTGTGAATGTGGGTTGGCAGACGGCACTACCGATCATATTTTCTTTGAGTGTGTTAGATCTCAGTCCTCCCTCTACAATTTGATCCCTCCTGACCTTCCCCGTCCCACTAACTTCTCCAATCTTCTCCCCCTTGTTTTCTCCCCGTTTGTGTATGTCCTAAGTAAATATATCCATAAAAACAACATTAAATTATGACATATTCTGTTTAAATTATGTATATACCTATAAGTGTTTTTACTATTTTATATGAAATAATATCTTTTTATGTCTATTTTGTGATGTCATGTTTGTGTTTGTCCATTGCAGTTGTATAAAAAATATCTAATAGTAACCACTAACAAAAGTACCTATATTCCACCGATCATCTGAATAAATTATCCTGCATCTTCACTGAACATATGCCAGAAGTCTGCCATCAATCTGAAGACTACCTGAAGTGGACCGACCACCTGAAGCAAGACTCCTACCTCTTCAGTGAATAAAAGTTCAGAAGATTATCTCAATGAGGAAACGCTAGACACTGGCGAAATTCCGGCAAAATTGCCGAATGGAAGCCATAACAAAAAGTTGAAGTTGAAGTTGAGTCCTGTGGTTTGTTCCACATCTTGAAATTACCGATGTCAAGCATCACAGATCTAAGTAATGAAATCGACTAAAATGATAATCGACTGAATTGACACAGGATTGTTTTTCGAAGAACTTTTTAAATATATTTTGTTTATGTTTATTGTACTCATACGTGTATTAAGATTAAAGAGTTACTTACATAGAAGACGTGAAACTCGACGTGAATAGCATAGCACTTAAAAATGGACTCGAACTATGATACAGATAACATAACCTTTCGCCGATACAGAAGAACTCAATCCTTAACGGACTTATCTGACTCATCAATGTTTGAAAGTACAGTCCTTAGTCAACAAAATAGTGGAATTAATGACAGCCAGACT
This sequence comes from Ectropis crepuscularia, assembly GCA_963693475.1. Classification (NCBI taxonomy): domain Eukaryota; kingdom Metazoa; phylum Arthropoda; class Insecta; order Lepidoptera; family Geometridae; genus Ectropis; species Ectropis crepuscularia. Next base: position 6,636,582 of record OY856359.1, on the reverse strand, counting down.
TATATAGACCTAATAAGTGAAATAAGGCAGCTTAAGACAGAATTAAAAACGGTGACCCTAGAAATAGACAATTTAAGGATAGAGAATAAAAACTTATCAACTAACCTAGAAAGATATAAAAAAATGACAGAAACAAATAAAAGAGTTGGTTATTCTGACACACCCATCACATTGAACACTCCGGAAAAGAGTAAATCAAATACAATTCCGGACTACGACCTAGAAGACAGCCAATCTACAACAGGAAACACTGGCAAGATACAAATCGGAACATTAAATCATGATGCTATCCCCTCTCTAAAGATGTTTGATACAAATGACACAAGCGAACTGCATAATCGTCAGATCGAACTGGCAGAAATTGATAACATGACACAAATACCACAGAATATAGGTGAAACATCTAAACTAAAAGACGATAGTCAAAAGAAAAATATAACACTTGAAGAACATACTACACTTCATATAAACACAACAACAAACATGGCCATTACACAGGGCAGTGAGAACAAACAACAAAATAGGAGCCTCATCGATAATAGTAGTATAAAAAAACAAATGATTCAACAAAAATTTTGTGCACTACGGAATAGCAAAAAAACTCTGAAAAAAGTTTTGATTATAGCTGATGAACAAGGAAAAAACTTAAGAAATGTAGTACAAAAGTACTTGGGTGATGAATACAGTGTTGCTAGTATCTGGATGGCAGAGGCTACATTGAATCACATATTTCAAGCAACTGCCAGTGTAGTACACAACTATACGAAAAACGATTTTGTAATCGTGATAGGTGGTACAAATGAACAGAACCCATATGAGTTTCAGCTCAGTATGAACCATTGGTTGCAATTTAACGCTAGCACAAATGTCTTACTTACCGAAATTCCCTATAACCACACGCTTAACGAAAAGAAATTGAATTATGAGCTGAGATTCATTTGTAGTAAATACTTGAATGCGCACTATGTAGACATGAATTATAATCTGTATAGGCCACATCGTAGGCAATCAAAGACGCATATTGGTCAACTATTGTTGAGAGAAATTCTTCGCTTAAATCATGTTAACAAAAGTTATACTTATAGTCTCGATAAAAAATTGCAGCCACTAAAACACAGCAGCCTAGTAAATAAAGCTGTTCAAACTGACGATGACTCTTGTAATCAAGCCACATTTTTAGAATTTAACGGCAATCTGGGTAATAATTCACAAAATACTTGCAATACCGAATCAACATTGTCCAACAACAACAAAAGAGAATGTACTGACTCCTTGAGCGACAGGGAGTTTGATTCAGCCAACACAAATACACAAAGAGTAGCAGAAAATAATAAGCTTTTTCGTGTATAATCATATGAACTTGCTACATCAGAATATAGATGGTCTGATTAACAAGTTAAATAGAGTAACAGTAAGCTTAGCAAATATGACAGCACAAGGTAAAGATGTTGACATACTTTGCTTCACAGAACACAATATGACGATAAGTGATACATCACTTTTATCAATAGCTAATTTTAAACTGGCAGCACACTTTTGTAGGGCTCGGAGACATGGAGGTTCTTGTATTTTAGTCAGAAATTACATAAAATTTAGTGAAATACATCCTATCAGTAATAACACAGCAGTAGCAAGCGTGATAGAGTGTTGCGCTGTTGAGTTGAGTGAACACAAGACCTACATAATCTGTATCTACAGACCTCCCCAAAGAAAAAATAATGTAACTGAAATGTTTTTCCACAAACTCGAAGAAATTCTAGACAAATACTGTTTTAACAAAAACTTTAAAGTTATATTGTGTGGTGATTTCAACATTAATTTGTTGAAACAGTGTCCACAAACGCAAGCATTTAGGGATATAGTTGCAAAATACAACTTAAAATTTACCTTCAATGAACCGACCCGGCTAAGTAGTGGCACAAGCATAGATAACATAATACATAATATACGGGGTGCAACGGGAGAGGTAACGGAAATGGCCCTATCAGATCACACTGCACAATTTTTTACATTTCCGGTCAAGAAGAGCTGTAGAATTAAAGCGTGGTACGAGACAAAACGTGACTACAGTTCAGAAAATAGAGCAAAATTTATTGAGTGTATAAGCAGTCTCAGTTTCCAAGAAGTATACAATAGCAGTAACCCGAATGAAGCATTTTGTATTTTCTACGAGAACTTTCTTCTCTTTTATAATCTATGCTTCCCGGAAATTAGAGTTAAAAGGTCTCACATTAAACAGCCAAAATGGGTTTCGAATGGCATTAAAAAATGCGCCAAGAAAAAAATTCAGCTTCTCTGGAAATATAGATCAGTTAAAACTTTGGCAGCTAAAGAAGCCCTTAAAAATTACTCAAAAAGGTTCAAAAAAATTATTAAATTAACCCAAAAATCGCAAAATGAATATTATATTAAAAATGCCAGCAATAAATCAAAAGCTACATGGGAAATTATCAACAGGCAAAGGACTCGCTATCCTGCTAGCACTATTTCACAAGTTATAACACCCCATGGTAAAATAATTGATAAACCTAAAGAAATTGCTAGTTATTTTAATAATTACTTCATTAACGTGCCACAAAATAACAAGAAACAGAATAAGAAACATGTAAAAAAACCGATAGGAAATCAACAATTGGAATCTTTGTTTTTAGCTCCCACAATTCCATCTGACATTATTAAAATTATAAGTGCGCTAAAAAATACAAATAGTGTTGGTATAGACAATGTTGCAACGAAAGTTGTTAAAGACGTAGCTATAGTCATTGCTCCCGTAATCAGCTACTTGGTCAATATCTGTATGGAGGTTGGTGTATTCCCAGATGATCTAAAAATTTCAGTTGTTAAACCAATGTTTAAAAAAGGAGATAGATCCCAAGTAGGAAACTATCGCCCAGTGGTACTTGTGCCAATATTTTCGAAAATTTACGAAAAAATAATTTACAATGCAATGTACAATTTCTTCGAGCGACGTAATATATTTGCGAATGAACAGTATGGCTTCAGAAGGGGTAAAACGATCAACATGGCCATATTCAACTTCCTTGATGAAGTTATGACTAAAATGGATAAAAAGTTTAAGGTTTCGGCATTATATATGGATATGTCTAAGGCTTTCGATAATGCGGATCATGACCAGCTTCTGACCAAACTGTATGCACATGGTGTTAGGGGTAATTCATACAGTCTAATCGAATCCTATTTAAAAAATAGAGTACAGATTACTCAGATAGATAGAATATGTTCAAACACAACCACACTGAAGACTTATAGTTCAGAAAAGATGTTAGTCAAATATGGAGTGCCACAGGGCAGCGTTTTGGGTCCATTGCTATTTTTATTGTATATTAACGACTTTCCAAATATTTCCAAACATCACATGACATTATTCGCAGACGATAGCACTGTTTTATTCATAAATGACAATCTTAAAGAGCTTCAACTTGACATAAAAAAATCATTGACATCTTTTATTAATTGGTTAAATGACATCAATTTAAATATAAATATTGACAAAACTCACTTAATGCATTTCAAAACAAAACATAATGATCGTTTAAACTTTGACATTAAATATGAAGAGAAAGACGTAACGGAGGTCCAAGTCACGCGATTTTTGGGATTGACAATAGATAGTAAGCTGACATGGAAATGTCATATAGAAGGATTGTCAAAAAGAATACATCAATTTGCATATGCGCTCTTCCAATTGCGTAAGGTAGTAAATGAGCCCGCGCTATTGACATCATATCACGGCCATGTGGCATCGATATTGAGGTACGGAATAATGTTTTGGGGTAATTCTACGGATCGACTTCGGATATTTAGAGCGCAAAAACGCTGTATACGATCAATTTGCGGGTTGAAACAAAGAGACTCTTGTAAAGAGCATTTTACTCGACTCGATATCCTCACTCTGTCTTGTTTATACATAAGTGAAGTTGCTGTCTTCGTCAAATCGAATCCTGAGCTCTTTAAAGCGTGCCCTGTCGGAAGCAGACGTGAGGGCATGTTACAAATCGTACCATCTCGGACAACATTATTAAACAAAAGTGTATTTTGTATGGCCCCAATTATCTACAACAAAATACCCCAGAATATTAGACAGAAGCAGGACATTAATGCATTTAAAAACCAATTAAATACATTTTTAATCCAAAAAGCATACTACAGTGTTGATTGCTTTTTGTTGGACAAATTTGATAAGGTGAGGGGCTAGTGCTTTTTTTTTTTTTTTTTTTTTTTTTTTGATCGGTTTATATTTTTATGAATGCAATGCAATGACCTGGTGTAACTGGATAAACAATACATTAAATACTTATTACATACCTCTTATGTTGACATTTTGTAATTTGACATTGTATAATTTTGATATTTTATTTAACTTCATAAATTGACCTAAGTTGAATATTAGATAGAATTAGATTATATATTTTTTTAAGAATTTTTGTCTGTATACCTTACCTGGTGAAAATTAGAGAACATTTATTTTATTTAAGACCTATGTGTACACTTATACCTAATTTTACAGACCAATAAAGAATTGAATTGTGAATTGAATTGAATTGAATTGAATTGCTAACTTGCTTATACGGCCAATTTTGAGATATGGGGTAATGAAGGTACATACAAACATTACTTACTTCGCGTATTTTCTAATTAGTGATTTTCACGTATGCTCAACAAAATGTGACGACTGGGAGCTCTGGGATCTCGGATTACTACATTTTATGAGTTGCTGTATCTGATACTAACTGACTTAACACATGAAGATACACATTTGTACGAGACAGTACAAAATCGCTGCACATGCGCCGCGTGTTCGCTGCGCGCCCGCAACGTATTCGTTACGCGCTCGCTTCGCTTTGAGGCTCGCAACCCGCTAGTATGATAAGGCCCTAAGTCAGAGAGATCAATAAATTAACTGGGCACTTGACATATTTTTCTAGTGTAAAAAGTAGTTATCCGTAGTCGGGGATCGGGGGATTTCTATACGTGGTACATATCCCCCCTCTTGCGTCCAGGGAAAACGGGTCAGATAACTCCGCAATCCCAGATTGTCACACAGCATACAACATACAACGCATCGGAAAGCTATGCGTGAAAGGCAGATGACCCAAAGGCACGGTTGCCACGACCGACAGCAGATATGTAGAAGGGGGCCTAAATAGTAAATGACAGGCTGCCTCGCCATTGACACTAAAGAAAGGCCTTAATTACGCTGTCAGCTCCCGTAAAGTTATTCAGAGGTCTAGCTTTGACCATATTACTCGTATACGGAACAAACTAGCATCTACATTCGACATAAATATGGAACTACCTCAAGCGCTACGCAACATAAGGTTTGTTGTCTTCTGTACAGACACATGCCTTGAGACTTTTCAATCTGGACAAGTACCGAATTCGTGAAGTTTCCTAACGTGCAATCAGTGCCCAAAAATTAAAACGTGCTGACCTTGATAACCACAGTCCAGTTGCTCATGTCGGTCACACTCAGGTTCTCTTGAGAATGAAATGTGTCCAAAACTACAGGCGCCTACTTAACAACCTTCTTAGAGACCAGCAAAACTGGTACCGTCAAAATAGAAGCCTTGCGAGGATATTTTAGCTTGCGCCATTCACTGTCTCTCTTGACGTTTCGAACGCTTTCGGCAGGATATAGCATGATGACCTTATAATGACGTTTTCCGCGTCTGTTATTTTTATTAAACTCCCTTAGGGGTCAATCGATAAGGATGATCATTCCTTCGTCGAAATAAATGGCTATCAACGCCTGAGTATGTATAGGATCTGGCTGTTCTATACGAACCTCGTTTAATCGATTATAGGTTTGCGTTTCACCGTTATCTCGCCCATTATAGATAAAACGGGAACATCTCAAACGACATACAATTAATTAACACTCCAAGCATTTTTAGTTCCCATTCAAGTGAAGGTGTTTCTTACGTTGATTTTAGCTGAGTCACGGTCTACGCTCTTCTCTCAAGGTCGCGTTTAAGTTAACGAATTTCTCAGGGTTAGGAGTGTAGTGAGCTGCAAATATCATGTGACGTATCCATTAACACGTCGGCTTAGAGATTTTAACGCGACATCAGACCCATGGAGATTATTTAATTTATGGGTGACATTGGTCTAGTATCGTGATTGACATGATGGAGAAAAGTGTCATATGCACGGCTAGCCATTTTGAAGATTACTAATCAGACACTCGTAGGCTTCTGATATAGCAGTGCAATTGTTTGTTATTATGACAAACTGGCATAATATAATTATCATAAACACTAGCTACAAACTTCATCTAGATTTTAATTTCCATTCAACACTCCACGATTTTAGTTAATTAAATGATCTGAGTCGTGAATTCGTGATTAGAAGTTTGATCCATGTTTATTATGTTTTACGCCAGTCTATTTCAGGTATTGGTATACTAAGTGCACTTAACTGAATACGTACACACTGTGTGCAATTGTACATATACATACTACAGCAAACAAACTACGTACCAGAAAGTAAATAATATGCCTACTAAATCATTCCTGAATGATTTCCGGAAAACCACACTTTCGATATCTGCGTCGGTCAAGAATTCAGATAGAGTAATGGACACTAGAAATTTTGAAATTTTAAATACTTTATGGAAAGCTTTTTCTTTTTAAAGCTCAAAAACTATCTCTAGCAATGTATCGTTACAGATTTGATGACAATGGCAGATAGTTGCTAGGGAAGTTATCCGCCACAAGAAATTAAAAATACTGAGATACTAAGCACATTTAAAAATTATCGTCCACATGTAATTGAATACCGGTTTTCCTTATCAACGCATATTATTACTTTATATTTGTAGAGAACAGAATGCTATAGCTAAGCTACCTAGACGCTAGACGTTAATTAGAATAACACATGGCTGTGAACATTGAATTGAAGTAAATTGAGGTGATTTAATTTACTTTTGTTTCATAAATAGATGAAACAAATTATACGGTTTCACAATAACAAAATATGTATAATACCTAAATAGAGACAAGCAAAGACTTTTAGCAATATTTTTTGTCATTTATAGCGACGACGCGGTCTGTTAAGGGGTGCGCTTGGGCACTTACCTAAAAGAAACTATTTACTCTAGGTATTGAACACACCAAAATGGACAAAAAAATTGACAGTCATAGAAGTGAAAACTTATAACTTAGAATTTGATAGCTAATTTTGGAAACAACTCAGAACCAGAACTGCTAGTCTGGAATAAAATCTCGTAAGGTCTTCTATGCATGGCCATCTAGACTAGCCATGGTCTCGAGTTCACCCGAAGATTTCTTTCATTTATGAGCGTGACGCTTAAGCTCAATTCACAACCCAAGAAAAATCTGTGTGTGGTGCGCCAAAACAAGTTTTCGCTTCAAAAAGCAAGGGTGTGTCATAACACTGTTATATGGTGTACATATTATGTAGTTAGAAAACAACGAGAGAAAGAAACGTTAGAAGTTACAAAGATTTCACTGCCACAGCAAACATCTGAATAAGCGGCGGAATTTGTACCCTGTGTGGATGATTCCCAGTCTTAAATAGTTCTAGAGCCTATCTATGCAAATTAATGGGGTTGTTTTGGGTAATCGCGCTGCTATCTGATATCCTACTCAGTCTCAACAAAAATGGTAAAATGAAGGTTAAACCTCAAAACAGTCTAAATTTTTTTAGCCCCTAGTCAAAAAGAGCGGTGTTTTCGTCATTTCTGTCTATCGATGTCTCTGTGTGATTATATATATATATAGTCCTCCTTGACGTGTTCGTCAACGGCGAACCCAGCTAAGCACGATTATGCGCGCGAACATGGCTCGCAAAACCAAGTTTTGTTTTAAACGTCCTATCACATGACGCACAATACAATAGACCATTCGAATTGTACGTGTAGGTGTAGGAAGGCTTCGGACGGGTCTTATTTGTGAGACGTTTTGCGTCTAGATCTTGTAAACGCTTCGCTTCGAAATTTTTGACAGCTTGATGAACAGAGCGACGCCATACTGGTCTCTGTTTTGCCAGCTCTTCCCAACCATTGCATGGGATGTTGCATGCATTAAGATGTCGCTTTAAGACATCTTTGTAGCGAAGATATTGACCTCCAGGAGTACGTTTTCCCTCCTTCAGCTGTGAATAAAACACAGCTTTAGGCAATCTGGAGTCATCCATACGTACGACGTGTCCACACCATCTCAATTGGCCCTTTATGAGTAATGCTTCTATGCCATTCAGTCCAGTCCTTTGCAACACTTCAGAGTTTGTAACTCGGTCTTGCCATTTTATACGAAGAATTGATCGTAAACACCTCATGTGAAAAGTGTCAAGGCGCTTTATATCTCCTTTATAGAGACACCAAGTTTCGGTGGCGTAGAGCAATATTGGTATAATTATTGCTTTATACACAGCGATCTTTGTGTGTAACCTTAGATCATGCGAGTCCCAGACTCTTTTGCGTAGTAGTCCGAAGGATGTTGCAGCCTTTGCAATTCTGGAAGAAATTTCGGTTTCAAGACGATTGTCACTACGTACAAAGCTCCCAAGATACCGAAATGATTTAACTTCTTCTAAAGCTTTATTACCAAGAGTAATGGGTGTCGGGTCTGGTGTTGTACCACGTGCAGATTGTTTAAGCACTTGTGTTTTAGAAACGCTTATGATCAAACCAAACCGTTCACATGACTCATTCAGGTGATTTAAAAAAGTTTGCAGGCTATGGATACTACTTGCTATTAAACACACATCGTCAGCATAAAGAGCATCCAAGACAGAAAGTTCATGCACTGACTTCTTTGCTCTAAAACGGCTTAGATCGAACACCCCTTTATCAATTCTGATACTCAAGTGAATCTGGCCAGCAGTATCGCAATTTGAGTACGCGTATCTTAGTACAGTAGCAAAGTAAATACCAAAGAGAGAGGGTGCCATAACACATCCTTGCTTAACGCCACTAGTCACTGCAAATTGGTTTGTGTAATCATTTTCATGTTGCACTCTAGCCATCATTCCATCATGAAATTGGCGTATTAGGTTAACAAATCTATCAGGACAGCCAATTTTCGTAAGCACAGCCCAGAGAGCAACTCTAGGCACACGGTCGAAAGCTTTTTCCAAGTCCACAAAGCACATGTTGAGCGGCTGATGGTGCTCCAAAGATTTTTCCTGAATTTGCTTGACAACGAAAATAGCATCGACAGTGCCTCTACCGGGACGAAAACCACATTGGCTCTCAGGCAAAATACGCTCAGCTACCTCTCCCAGCCGATGATTTAAAATATGGGCTAGTACTTTTCCAGCTGCACTGAGCAAAGAGATGCCTCTGTATGAGCCACAATCGGAAGAGTCGCCTTTGCCTTTGTATAAAGTGTATAAGGGGTGTAGTGGGGGGCTCTATAGTGCCTTATAGTCAGATAAACGTCGGTCGTTTCACATACGTAGTGAGAACGTATATCCTGACTGCACTTTTAAGCCGCTCATAATCTCTCCGTTGGTGGCTCCTCGTAGCTGCAGTGTACGCAGCGGCCACACCCCGGTAACCACATCGATCTGTGGGCTGAACCTAATGGAGGGGGCTGAACTATTCTTCAGCTAAGTCGGGTGATCCCCCGAATGTACACAAAGACTGCATCGGTGCTGAAGGCGGACTCCGTCGATAGGCGAACAACTCCGGCGACAGTGGCGATGTAGCAAGGTGATGTGATATGCCTTAAAGGGCGCCATCCAGGATCTAGTATGGCTGGCGGCCAATTCACTGCATTCCTTCTACCACCAATCGTACCAGGTCACTGGTCCATTGGGTTTTGGTAGAATTGGGACAAGAGAGTGAGTTTGCACCAGCGCAACCGCTTACTCACTTTAAACAACTCACGCGCAGATGAACCTGGCTAGAACTTTGGACTACGAGCAAAAGTCCTATGGCGATGGGGCGACGGTGGTGAGAATTCAGATAGCGGTGTATCTGGTTCTTAGCTGTTTCCCTGCACATAGGCGGTCAGATGAGAGTGGTCGCTCCTGGATTCGACTGGGGCGGGAATACGGGTTCGGCAGCACATCTGATGACTAAGCAGCCCTATTTAGGATCGCTCTGCTTACTCCTGCACAGGAGAGGGGTCTAGAAAAGGTGGCCCAAACATAGTCCGCTTCCACCCTTCACCCGCATGGCAAACCGCGGTCATCGGGCACCAATTAATCGCGGTCGAAAAACCCATAGAAAGTCTAAAAATAATTATTTATTCAGCCGATACTCATTTAATTTTGCAACATGGAATGTTCGAACTCTTTTAGATAATCCAAGAAATCAGTGTCCCGAACGTAAAACTGCTCTCATTGCTAGAGAATTACAAAGGTATAACATAGATATTGCTGCTTTAAGTGAAACCCACTTGTCTGACAGCGGTGAACTCTGTGAAGACCAAGGTGGGTATACTTACTACTGGATAGGCAAACCTTCACAGGAACGAGCCAGCAGCGGAGTTGGATTTGCTATTAAGAACAGCATTAGAGGATCATTGGTAGAAAGTCCAAAAGGTATTAATGATAGGCTTATGACGTTACGTTTACACCTGAGTGGCAACAAATTTCTTCACCTAATAAGCAGCTATGCGCCCACAATGACATATAGTGACGAAGAAAAAAATCAATTTTATGATGACTTGAGGAAGATTTTGAGGGACATACCTCCCAGCGATAAAATTATCCTATTAGGCGATTTTAATGCTCGTGTTGGTTCGGACTGTCACATCTGGAAACAGGTCCTTGGACGGCATGGTGTTGGTAACTGTAACACTAACGGTGAATTGCTGTTATCTTTGTGTGCAGAATTTAACCTATGTGTTACTAATACCTTTTTCCGTATGCCTGATAAGTATAAGACATCATGGATGCACCCACGCTCTAAACACTGGCATTTAATTGATTATGTCATAGTGCGCAGGGCTGATTTGAAGGATGTGATGGTTACCAGAGCTATGCGGGGCGCTGAAGGCTGGACTGATCACCGGTTAATAAGGTCGAAAGTCCGCCTCAGCTATAAACCGCCTCGCCGAGCAAAACATAAAATCCCAACTCGCCTGGCCTGTGCAAAACTAGTGAACTCCTCAAAAACTCAACTGGAATTTAATGCCGAACTTAATTCCAGACCTTCAGACACAGTGGATTCAGTGAATGATCATTGGCGTACTCTTGCACAAATACTTCATGATGTGGCGCATAGGGTAGTCGGTAAGCCGGAGAAGAAAAACCAAGACTGGTTTGACGACTCCGACACTGAGATAATGTCACTCATAGCAGATTCCAGGCGTTTAATGAAAGTCTCCAAAACCGATTCTCAGCTAAAATGTATTAGACATCACCTAAAGGTCAAGATACGACAACTAAAAGACCGTTGGTGGACGATGAAGGCGTTAGAGTTGGAGCACCTTGCAAACATTAAGCAAACAGGTCTCTTCTTTCAGTCTTTGAAAACAGTCTTTGGTCCGCGTCATAAGAAAATTGCTCCCATCTTCTCTCGTGATAGATCTAGACGTCTAACTGATCACCGTGAAGTTTTAGACCGATGGGCTGAACACTTTACTGAAGTGCTAAGCCCAACCGGCCATGGTGCGGATCTCGCCTACATCAATAGTCTTCCAATATTACCGCTATCTCCCGAACTGGGTGAGCCTCCATCTTTTGAAGAATTTTTTGCTGCAGTGAAAAGATTAAAAAATGGTAAAGCCGCAGGATCAGACAGTCTGCCAGCTGAACTTTATAAATATGGTGGACCCAACGTTCAAAACAGACTATTTGAACTGATTTTGCGAATTTGGGATAGTGAGGAAATTCCACAGGACTGGAAAGACGCCACTATCTGTAAATTATACAAAGGCAAAGGCGACTCTTCCGATTGTGGCTCATACAGTGTCTGTGTGATTACAGAGACATCGATAGGCAGAAAGCTAGCTTTTATTACATATACTGATTTTCGGCGTTATTTTGTATGTGTCTTCACGTAGACGAGATGGCTGTTTAATACGTTTTTTTTTCGGGTATTGCTTTTATTTTGTTTTAGTCATTAATGGAAGTCATTCGTGCATCCTACCCCTACCTCCTACTAAGATTATAACTTCGCGATAGTTTGGATATTTGTTGCTCAATTATATCGCGTCGCAACGTCTGAACGGTTCGGGTGAAACTTTCGAGCATAGATAATAATTTAACAGTCCGGAATAACACATAGATAGATAGCCTACTTTTCATCGCGGAAAAATTACGAGAACGAAACGCGGATAAAATCTCGAAACTTTGCTATGTACAACGTATTTTATAGGGTAGGCATCTTAATTAACTTGAAATAAAGTCAGGCTGTGATCTATATGTCAGTCCGAAACATAAATAACTCAACATACGAGTACGTTAGCCGCGTTCTGGCTTTGTGATATTGGTAAAGAAATAAGTATTAGATGAGCTAATTCTGGGAACTTCCAGTCGGATTAGACATAATACTCTTGTTTTGGTTTTGATAGCCCGATTTACAGGGAATGCTCGACAGCCACGGGTAAAACAGAGAAGCATACATTATGAAGTTTTATGAAAACGAATTCTCCAGTTCCGGATATGACACAGAAAGTTACGTTTGGTTCCAAAAAACTGACCTCATTGTACTTTTGTAGACGTGAGTTTTAGGAATGATGTCACAGAAAGTTGCTCATAGGTTTGATGATATAGGTAAAGAAAGGTTTCACTAAAGGAGGAATTTTGGTCGGTACATCTTATATATATAAAATTCTCGTGTCACAGTGTTTGTTTCCGTACTCCTCCGAAACGGCTTTACTGATTCTAACCAAATTTTATATTCATATTCAGTAGGTCTGAGAATCGGCTACTAGTAGTATATATATCACGGTGCAAAAAACAAACGGTAGGCAACAGACACCATCTTAGACCAGTTGTCACAGGTCTCTTAAAAAGGTGCTATCGTTCCCATACGGACCGCATTCTCATCCCGGATAAAAAGTACTACAGTAAAACCTAGATTTCAATCCAGGGTAAGTTCTCTAAAACAAGGTTGAAAAAAAAACAGTTGCTAACATAAAAGCATGCACACAATCAAGCAGACACAAGTAAATTTAATAGTTTATAACATTAGCATGATTTAGTCAGGCAAGTATAGTAGATACATATCCCTAGTGGTCGGTCATCGGCGCGTGGCGACAATTAAAACCGGGATAAGTGTTGCGTGTACCTGCGAGATGAGAGCGCCACGGTCGATACGAGGGGGTTAACGGGTGGGGGCGCGGGGGGCAGGCATCCAATTAAGGAGTTTAGAATACAAGTCACGGAGTATTGATGTCTCTCCGTTTTTATTGCGCAAAAAAGTGCATGTGCCCCGGCTTGCCTAGCACAGGTGAATGATGAGCCTCGATCTAATTGAGGATGTGTGATTACAACCCATAAACGTTAATGATCGACTTCGAAACGATCTCTAACATGAACGTGAAACCGTGTGGAACACCGTAATTAGGCATTTTAATGTGATGGCTCACGAGGACATTTTTCGCAAAACGAAAAAACAACTACGTTATTACATTTGCATTTATTACATTTTAATTGTATGAATTACAAATCCACTCTTCTTGCTCTTCAATATGATACCAAATATGATAGAATAGGTAAGTAATTCCACTATGTATTTAGTAATGCATTTTTTTAATAATAATAAGCCTATGCAACTGAACATGTAATTTCATTCAATGATACCGATCCGAACCGGCGATCGTTACTCAAAAACTGATAAATATTTAGGGAAGGAGGTCTGATGCCACAGTTGAATCCGTAGATCGGAATCCCCATTTTTGTGTGATCGAGCAAGTAGGCGCGTGTCATGTTTTGCGATTTGAGTTTTCGCGGGATAAGACGTGTGGGTGCCGAGGCGGCAGACCGCTCGGGGTGTGAGGGGGGTGGGGCGAGCAACTCTTCATTCCCATTTAGCTACTGAATTGTACGGCGGGAGGAGGCCATGATTATGTTTACTAACCCCGCCGCCGCGCCACGGACTACTCGGTCCGAATTAACACACGATCTTTGTCCCGGAGCTGGCTCTTTACACCACCCCATCGCCGATCGCTGTTGCCATGTGAGATTCCTATTTAGATTTCGGAATGCAGGTACGGTCTCAACTCATGAATTTTAGTTTGTAGGAAATGGAGCGACCTGTCCGTTTGTTTTGTTATATAACTCTTACAATTGTTTGTAGAATGGTACAATGATATCTTTTTATACATTTGTTTTTGTTAAGTCATCATCAGCAGCCCACTAAATGTTCCCACTGCTGGGACTCGGGGCCTTCTCTCCGGGAGAGAGTTAAGGCCATAATCCACCACGCTGGCCCAGTGCGGGTTGGTGGATGACAAATGACTTCGAAAGATTCTAGGTACATGTCGGTTTCCTCACGATATTTTCCTTCACCGTTTTAAGTTAGCGGTTGTTTTTGTTAAGTAATAAATTAAAATGTAAAAAAAAAGTTGCCATACAATCTCATCGATTTATATTTACGTTCTAATGAAGTTCGTCAGTATTATCGATGGACGAAAAATAATTGCAATTCTGGTCTTCTCGATTTGACATGAAACCCGAATGAAAATACTTTACGAGGCTGATTTGTCGCAATGTAAATCGAAAGGCGGTAAAGGTTGAGGTTCTCCGAGGTAACTAGAGAGATCAAAGACGAAAGGAAAGGAGAAGAAAGGCCACTTCTACACACAGCCACCAGCATCTTTTGAGCCTGTATTATAACACTTAACAGAGTAGTCGCAGTATGTCAGAACTGTCGCAAATATAAATAAATAAGACCTTCATGCCGTAAACTATGACCGTAAGACCGTATGCTTTCCGGTTTCCTGATCTTAAAGTCAAATATCCAATGTAAAGATGTAACGTGTATATAGGTATTAGTAATGCAGATTTCTGTCCCTGTACGCCCGAAAATAATCCCAGTAAGAGCACACAAGCTCTGGGTGCTGATTCACGGAATGACACTCCTTGTCTCTGTCATTCTAAGCGGATAAGACAAAGACCGAGAGCTTTGCTTCTGTATCGAGATTATTCCGATTGTATTGTGAATTAGGGTAATCAGTAATCACGAATAACAAAAAAGTATCAAGATAAATTTGAAAATGACGTCAAAAAAAAAAACATACTGAATTTGTTTTCATGCAAGTAAATGTATTTCGTTGAAGTAGGAATTGATTGACCAAAAGACATTAAAGAAACAGATTTTTTTTATCGCACACGTTCAACGCATTTCAGTCTACTGTCGTCGTATGAATAAAATACAACAAATGGTCATTGGTCGATATTAAGACCGTGAATAACCCTAATCGAAATTGAGATATCGGCGCTTGAAGCGCCACTACAATACATGCGGTCAAGGTGGTCATGATTTCAGAAGATCATAGTTTTCACTGCGACTCGATAGATGGCGCTATTATAAATAATTAATTCAATAATTCAATTATTTATTGTGTATTTATATTATTATTATAATTCAATAATTTAACAATAATTGTACCTACATTTATATTTTGTTTTTTTTTCTCTTAATGTGTGTTAATTGTAAGTAAATATAGATTATTATGATTTATAAGAACAAATGTTTATGCAAAACGAATATTATTTGACTTTGTAACAAATAACTTAGGTTCATTTATTTGTCTTTGATATGAAAATCAATTTTTATTGTCAGGCTAAATCGCAAAAAAAAGAAATAATAATCAGTAAATAGGTACCTACCTATTTACTTACCTAAGATTTGATGCCAGCTTATTTATTTTCAAGGTTGTGTTGTGTACCAACAATTTCTGATTGGATACCTAGGTAGGTACCTACCTACTTAGGTACTTGTAAAAAAGTCTGACGTAGCCTCGCTAAAACGAAAACTGTGTCTATAGAGTCGGCCAGTGCGCCTCCGTTTTTTTTATACGTGCTTGGCAATGTTTAGGCCTTCTTTCTTCCATCTTTAAATTTATGTGGACGGAGGTAGTCTGGCTACCTCCGTTTTTTTTATACGTGCTTGGCAATGTTTAGGCCTTCTTTCTTCCATCTTTCCATCTTTCGGCCATCTTTTGAAATTAATTTATTATTAGATCTGATTAGGTCTATCCACGATTTGGTAACAACAAACTTACTGAGGTATTATATGATTATTAGCACAATATGAAGAAACATTACTGTGGTAGATATTAGGCTAAAGACGATACAACTCCATTCAAGGTACAAAAAATGTAAAAATCAAAAATATAAATGTGAAATGACAGCCAAGTTCAATACTATGATATATGGCTTGATTGTTGACTTCAACAACAAAAGAAGTGAGGTGTAAATGGGTGCCAAGTTCAATGATCAGTCCTGCAATTGATTAAAACCACATAGAATATTTTGAAGAAACTTAACATTTATTGTTTTCTCAGTTTCTGCCTTTTTCCTTTGCACCCAATTACCTATCTGGATGCCAAATTTGAAGTTTCTAAATCATCTGGAACTGGATAAAATCTTTTATGACTACACCTTAATCAGTGCTAAAATGACGATTTTAGAACGTTAATATCTAAATAACCGTTTGAGGTATGTTTATGAAATTTGGAGCACATATTGATATCGAATATTGTATCATCTAGACGTAATGAACTATAGGCGGTTTTCATCGTACTGACGTAGCGTGAGCGTCGTGCGAGGCTCGCCGGCCAAGGCTCATCATCATCATCAACAGCCCACTAAGCGTTCCCACTGCTGGGACTCGGGGCCTTCTCTCGCAAGGAGAGAGTTAAGGTCATAATCCACCACGCTGGCCCAGGGCGGGTTGGCGGCCAAGGCTGGTCACTGTCAATTCACTGTGAAATCCTGCAATTGATTAAAACCCCATAGAATATTTTTTAAGAACTTAACATTTGTTGTTTTCTTATAACTTAACATAACATACTAAATCTTCAGTCAGATTTTACTTAACTAGTTCTCATATACGATTTTTTTAAAGTACGTACTAAAATAGTAATTTAAGAGCCTTATTTTCGATGGGTACCTACTATCTATCAGCAAACTAAATTAACGAAGAATAAAACAACAGCTTTAGAATGTACGACAATTTAAGAAGTGCAAATAACTCGTATGCGAAAACTAGCCAAGTAAGATCTGAATCTTTAATACGTTATGTTAGTTATAAGCAAACAACAAATGTTAAGTTCTTACAAAATATTCTATGGAGCTTTATTCAATTGCAAGACTGATTATTGAACTTGGCACCCATTTACATCTCACTTCTTTTGTTGTGGACGTCAATAATCAAAGCCTTCAAGCCATATATTATAGTATCGAACTTGGCTTTTATTTTACATTTATGTTTTTAATGGGATTTCATTACTTTTTGTATTGGAATGATTAGTTATCATACTAAAGTCAAAGTACTTTATTTATAAATGTACAATTTACACGTAAATTAATGAAAAATAAGAACAAAAGAAAGAGCATGCAATTTGTATGCATTTTCAAAGTTTGAAATAACTACTTTACTGTACTATTATAACTATTGTACAAAAAACTGTTATACATTATATGAGTATAATATGTTTTTATTACAATAATTGTGCTAACACATGTCAAAGTTTTTCTTTACATTTTCATAGGAACTTTGCCATCACTCTCTAAAACTACGCTGTAACTATAAAAAGCTTGATCGATAAGCCAGCACTTTAATCTATTTTTGAAGCTGCCTAGTCTTGGGGCGGATACAACTACTTTGGGAAAAGAGTTATAAACTTCCGGCCCCATAATGTGAGTTAACTTTCGTGACCTCGTGAGAGAGTGTGGTATAGCATCCAACTTGTCCGCGTTGCGTATGTTGCGAAAATGTCTCTCTCCTCGCGTATTGTACGATTCTAGATTATTACTGGGACACACAGTCCCCTGGTAGACCAGGTAACGTAAGTATGCCAAGCTCTTTGAAATATGTACTGACGGATGTGCATTGCGATACGCCAACTATGGCACGTTCGGCACGTTTTTGGGTGCGGAAACTAAAATGAAAGAAAATGAAACTACAATTTTTACTAATATGAAACTTTAGATGTTTAGGTGTCTGGTGTTGATGTTAGGCGTCAGCTATATGATGAAGTTTCGGTTAGATTACAGTCAGAAATAGTACATAGATAAGCAGCTCACTAAATGTTCCCACTACTGAAACTCGAGCCCTCTTCTCACAATGATGGAATCAAGGTCTTCATACAGCACATTGGCACAACTGGTCCAAAGTGGGTTGGTAGATGACACAAGACCTTGAAATATTATGGGTACTTATAGGTTTTCGCACTATATTTTACTTCACCTTATTTTAAGTAAGCGGTATTACGCATGTGACTGAGAAAACAGTGGTGCACGTGTTCAAACCAAGGGCTCCAGATCGGCCGTCATCATTCTGCCGACTAGACCAGCCTTAACGTTAGCTTAGCTGTAGAATAGCGCAGAGGCTCTTTTTATTGCTGGATAATTAAAGGAACAGGAACTACGCAGGTAAAATAACGGAGCACTGTAGTAAGTAATATAATCTTACACTTTCGATTTTACGGCTGATATAGATAGATACGGCTGATCTAACCAGGCGAATGGTGACTGCCGATTCAGAGCCCCAGGTTCAGATTCCACGCGCACCACTGTCTTTTCGAAGTCATGTGCGTAATGCCTCTAACTTAAAAACGGTGAAGGAAAACATCGTGAGGAAACCGAGATGTACCAATTGTCTATCGAAGTCATGTATCATCCATCGACCCGCACTGGGCCAGCGCCTAGGATTAAGATGGAAGTTCCCAACCATTGAATATAAAACCATGAAACTCTGTATATAGACACTTGACACGAAGCAAACGAATGTTGGTTCTAGCAATTTTGTAATTTCGAAATGTACGGGGCTGAAATTGGGGATGAATGTCAACATGGAAGATACCAACGGTTGAAGATAAAACCATGAAACTCTGTATATAGACACTTGACACGAAGCAAACGAATGTTTGTTCTATCAATTTCGTAATTTCGAACTGTACGGGGGTAAAATTGGGGTTGAAATGGGAGTTGAATGTCAATATGAATGTTCCCAACCGTTGAAGATGAAACCATGAAACTCTGTGTATAGGCACTTGACACGAAGCAAACGAATGTTTGTTCTAGCAATTTTGTAATTTCGAACTGTAGTTCGATGATGTTGGGGATGAAATTGGAGTTGAAATGGGGGCCGTATGTATCTTGCACTTTCAGATCTAAACAACTGAAGCGATTCTGATATAATTGTGTACAACTGTTTTATTTTAAGCTGTTTTTAGTCATCGTAAATGTGTCTGGGTAAACAAATAGGTACTGCCTGAGTTACCTTAGTATTTGTTTCGCGCGGGCGAAGTCGCGGGTAACAGCTAGTACACTGTCATAGACACTGTCTGTCTGTTACGCTTTAACGCCTAAAACACTGAATGATTTTGATGAAATTGTACAAAAATGTTCTAATATAAACTGATTTTAGTAAATGTAAATGTGTATGGGTGTACAAATACAGTTACATAAATATATACCTATTTCGCGTGGACGAAGGCGCGGGTAAAAGCTAGTCAGTGATAAAAATGATGATTTTAGAACGTTAATATCTAAATAACCGTTTGAGGTGTGTTTATGAAATTTGGAGCACATATTGATATCCTGCAAGTGTCAATGTGTGAGCAATTTCACAAGATAATGTGCAATAATTTTTAAGTTATGAGGAGGACAAAAAAGTAGCTCCATATTATGGTTCGTGTAATATCACACATGGTGTGGCTCGCCAGGTTTCTTGAATGAACTTGGCTGGCCACACTGCCGTGTATCTAGATACGATTATTTAAACGGCAATATGATTAGAATAAATAATATAAGTATTTATAAATAAATATTTATTTATATAGATTTGCTAATATTTTTTTTTTTAAATAAAGAGTGACGAGATGAGCAGGACATGTGCTTGATGTTGATGGTAAGCAACATGCCTGCCACATAACAGCACAATAAATACAATCTTGAATTAGGTAACATTATACTTATGTGTGAAAAATATGTACCTATGTATAAAATGTATATTTGTAAGTATGTAGGTATGTTATGTTGCATGAATGTCCATATTTATGAGTATGAATGCTTGGATGTTTGTTGCTCAATCACGTCCTAATTTATGAACGGATCGGGCTCAAATTCGGGACACAGATAGATTATTGTTTTATCCCGAAAAACAACGGGAATGGGAACTACGCGGGTAACACCGCGGGGCGCTGCTAGTTATCTATAATTCGCAAATCGCAATCTCTGCAACGGAACTTTGGCAATGCGACAAAATAGGTAGGTATAGCTTTTTTCTTTAAATAAAGAGTGACGAGACGAGCAGGACATGTGCTTGATGGTCAGCAACATGCCTGCCACATAACAGCACAGTGACACGCAGCTATTGGAACATGAAGAGACCAAATCATTACCTAGCACTGCACTGCGCTCGTCACCCAGTGATCTAAGTTGTTATATCTCTAAGCCCTGTAATTTCTCTGGAAACATTGCCCTTCAAACCGGAACACAGTAATGTTTGCACATTACTGCTTACTTAGCTCGCATCAGCGAGCGATTGACCCACGTCGATTCAAACAAACTTGAACATCTGGATTATCTGTAGACCTTCATTGATCTATGGATTATTTAGGTGTGCTTAGTATAAGTAGTTAGTTATTAGTTAGGTACCTATGTAGCGTAATGTAGTTCTCATTGTATTTTAGTTTTGTTAAAATAAAGTCTGCCTGTTTTAACAAACTCAACATATTACAAAAAAGACGGCGGTATCGAGACGCGAACTGGCGTTCACGCAGTTTCATACCACAAGACCTCTGACCACAACACCAGAGAGTCTTATACCTGTGTACCGAAAATAAAAATCACTGTCCATGTTTTCAATTGCAGTATAAAATCCAACTAAAAAATATGGATAAAAATAAAATAAGTGGTCTCATCTCTCATCATTGATAAAATTAATTCCACTTGATATGAAAGCAAAAATACGAGTAAATTGATTGAACTGTAATTTTACTAATTTGTTAATATTTCAAATATTACGGCAAACGATTTCGATAATACAGACCTATGTTTATGACGTACCAAACAAAAAAAACATCAAAATCGATTCACAATTGGCGGAGCTAGCGCGTATTAAGATCCATAAAAAACATATAACCGTACCGAGGACCTCATCTTTCTTTGAAGTAGGTTAAATACATATTTTATAGTCTCGGTCAAACACAAAATTTATTAAAAACTGCAAAAATAAATCACCCTAGCTGGGACACGAGTCTGAAGCTTTACGTTATTATACCTAGACGCTTAACGAATACGCTAATAAGTGTTACATTTGCATGGCCAAATTAACAATCAGTAACTGTAGTTTGAAATTTCGTTTGATGTGTAATAGAGATATTAGAACTGTTTTATCGACAGTTCGTTTTCTATTCGTAATTTCCTAGTCGGGGACCGCATTCACGCCGGCCGTACGTCTGTCATCCTTGACGGCGCTGGACATACTAACCGTCCATAGCGAATACATAAATAATTATTTTTTCAGATGAAAATCAAGATATATGAAATATTTTTCTACCAACACATCAATTTAGATGAGGTGCATCACCTGTATTTATTTCATAATGATAAACTAGTGAATAACAGTGTAGTAGATGTGTGAGTTTTTTTTAGAGACTTTTTCGCGATTTTTTTCTATCGAGAATTTTTTTCTCAATCGTGTTTTGTAGCCAAGCAGAACATCAGAAATATAGTCAAAAATGACATATATTTTATTCAGTGCGATTTGTTTAACAGATTTCACAGTCCAGGCATTCAAAGAAGTCGAATTAGCATCATTCCTCCTCTTAATAATTGAAACCGTATTATCGTATCGTAACCTGTATAGTTGGATGCTATGGTATATGGTATCGTAACCAGTTGTAAGTTTTTAGAAATTTAATATCCTTGTCTTTTGTAGCTTTAATGCTTCTATAACATTTATTGTTTACTAGCTGACTCGGCACACTTCGTTCCACCTAAGAGGCAATAAATTAGCAGATTTAGGATTTTTATTGATTAATATCTTATTTTACATCATTTAATAATAAAAATAAATTTAATATCTTTAAACTAAATTGTGTTAATCAGGTTTGTACGGATATACTGTGCGCGAGTACGACTAGAACTTGGTTAATTTTTCATATTTAATCAGTCTTTAACCTTAAACCTTCCCTGGACTCCTACAAACAAATAATTCAAAACCAAAATCAGTCCAGCCGTTCTCGAGTTTAAGTGAGACTGTTTACGAACAGCAGTTCATTTTTTTAAAATATAAAGAGTGACAAGACAAGCAGGACATGTGCCTGATGGTAAGCAACATGCCTGCCACGTAACAGCACAGTGACACGCAGCTATAGGAACATGAATAGTCCAAATCATCACCTAGCGCTGCACTGCGCTCGTCACTCAGAGATCTAAGATGTTATATCTCTAAGCCCTGTAATATCTCTGGAAAAATTGCCCTTCAAACCGGAACACAGTAATGTTTGCACATTACTGCTTGGCGGTAGAATAAATGGCAAAGGTGTGGTACTTCCCCAGGCGGACTCTGCCAAGAGTCCTACCACTACAAAATCATTCATTTTCGTTTAAAACATTTTCAGTAAGTACCTACTAAGAGTATATTATACATAACATGCTACCATCTCAAAAAAATACGATAAAGAGGATCCTGTACCGTACGTAGCATTAGTAGACGCTAGTGTACTATAAGTGTAATTCGTGTCGAAACAACTATTTTTAAAAGTCTAAACGACCAGTGTCATGGTGCAATTATGAAACATAGTTACATATTAACTTACTAGCAGTGCCCCGCGGTTTTACCCGAGAAAATAAATATATAAATAGCCTATAAGTACTTCCAGACTATAATCTAACTGTATTCTAAATTTCAGCTTGATCCGTTCATACCTTACGGCGTGATTGAGAAACAAACATCCATACTTTGAGATTTATAATATTAGTGGGATTAGGATACAGTATACACGAACCTCAAAAACAGTAAACATTTTCAGGCACGAGAAAAACTAAACGAGCAAGCCACGATGGTAAGCAACATACCTACTCTTAACAACAGTTTCAGATAGCTATTTGAAGTTTTGAATATGTAGAATTCAATCATTGTCTAGCGCTTCCTTGCGGTCGTCATCTGCCCTTCTACCGCCTAACTAAATCGGTTATGGCTTCTATTGCTGTCTCTATAATTTCCTGCGAAAATAAAAGAGAGTGCAATATCAAAGCTAAGACAGTTTTAGTTAGGCGGTAGACCTTCTGGAGATACATATAAGACGATTTATCTCTTTAATCAGAAAACTTCTTTGTACGTTACATTTTCTGGCAGGGCAGTCATAAGGTTTCACTTCTATCGGCACATCGGCAGGTCCTATGATGACTGGCATTTTTTATGTGTAAACAAACCAGAACTCAGTAATGTTTGCACATTACTGGTTGGCGGGAGAATAACTGCCAAATGTGTGGCAAGTCCCCATGCGGACTGCAAAAGATCCTATCACTACATACATATAAGCAGAAACTTAATAGGACACTGGCAGTATTATTCTAGCTGTAACCAACGCGCGTTGCTACGCTACCTGTCGAAAATTGGCCGTAGCAACTCAGAAACCTTATTTGGCTCATGCACAACAACTTCGCTAAAGACCACATGATCAAATGCATGGTTTACGATTATATAAAGGACATACAAACATTTATTTTTAAATTATATCTTATCTTCTTAATATATATAAATCTCCTGTCACGATGTTTGTCCGCGATGGATTCCTAAACTACTTAACCGATTTTAAATTAAATTGGCTCACCGTGAGCAGTCTGGTCCAACTTGAGAGATAGGATAGTTTTTTTTTTCGATTAATAGTGCATATATGACAAAATCCGAGCGAAGCCGGAACAGGCCGCTAGTTGTATATAAAATTCTCGTGTCACAGTGTTTGTTTCCTTACTCCTCCGAAACGGCTTTACTGATTTTTACCAAATTTTATATGCATATTCAGTAGGTCTGAGAATCGGCTACTAGCTATTTTTCATACCCCTAAGTGTTAGGGGTTGTTCACCCCAAACATTTTTTTTTTTAATTTTTGGTCAAATTTTTGTTTTTATTTTTTTATATTGTGGCGTTAAAAATACATACAACCTTAAATTTTTACCCTTTTATCACCAACCCCTGTTTTTATAGCCATTTTAGTAAAATAATTATGTTTGACAGTGAACTCCTAAACGACGGGACCGATTTGATTGTTTTTTTTTGTGTGTGTATTCGAAGATGGTTTAAATTCACAAATAAGCCCGGCAGATGGCGCTGCAGACAGTGTCTAGGTTATGTCCGAGCGAAGCCGGAACGGGCCGCTAGTATATAATATGTATTATACTAGCTGATCCGTGCGCGCGTTACTACGCCATCTATCAAAAATTGGTCGTACCAATTCAAATTTTGAACAAATTCGGTTACCTTAGCTTCTAATGACGCAACCTTTAAAAGATAGACACATGCTGTCACGCAACGAAAGCTCTCAAAAAGCAATATTTCCCCCCGTTTTTGTTACATTTTTCATTTGTGCTCCGATCCTGTTGATAGTAGCGTTATGTTAAATACACTATAGCCTTCCTCTATTAATGGACTATCCAACAGAGAAATAATCTTTCAAATCGGACCAGTAGTTCCCGAGATCCTTGCGTTCAAACAAACAAACAAGCTTTATTATATTAGTATAGATTCTATAGTATTCCCAGTAGAAACTGGGTCTGACCCAGTGATCCTGGCGCAGCGTCACCGCGGGCGTCGCTAATCGGCTAAAAACTCGCCCCACTCGCCAAATCACCCGCCGCCGTGCCCGGCCCTGACCACCGACCGCGCCACGGTATGTAGCCGCCACTATTACATTCCACAGTGTGGTTTTACTAAATTGATAACATTACATTACATTAGTTTGCAATGGTATTAAATAAGCGAGAAAAACATACCATTGAGTTTATCACATTCTGATACTATATTGTGTCCGGATTTAGTAAAATCTCCGTAAAAGAAACTACAAGAAAATTCACTGGTGTTTACCAAAATAAAAGTTAGAAGGATTAGTTTAATTTTGTAATTCATCATAATAATTACCTTGTCGTTATATTAAAGTGAAAGCTTCTCTAGCCGCGTTGATAACTCTTTAGTAGGGACAAATCTTAATAGAAGTGAAAATTAATAGCTCCGAATTTGATAGCTCACTTTGGAAACTACGCGGGTGAAACCAGAGGGCGTGGCCATGACCATGGCCATGTAGATAATCAGAGTTTACTCGATTATTTCTTTCATTTACGAACGTGACGCTTGAGTTCAATTCATAGTCCATGGAATATCTGTATGTGCGCCAAAAGAAGTTTTCACTTCAAAAAATGAGTGAACATAAAGTTTAATATTAAAGGTTGCAATGAACTATGGTAATAAGGCCAAGGGCACCAGAGCTAAATGTCACAGCACTAGTGGCAGCTACATACCGCAGCGCGGCGAGGGTCATTACCGCGCGGCTGGGGGCGCGATCCCGCTAGCGTCGGGCTCCCGGCTGCGTTTACGTAACACCGTCTTTATGACACCTCTGATTAATTTCTTGACCTGTCCTTGGTCTCTTGACTCTGGTGCTCTCCAAGCGGTGCAATTCTACTTTGTACCTTATGGAGAGTGTACTATGTTGTTACGCCGCAGTCTTGTTACACATCTTCCCATAACAGCAGCTCGCACGCTGTTTTGTATGATACGACTTCAAATCATGCATTGCACTGCTCTCATTCAGACACACATACATAAAAGACTATTTTACTATTTTGCGCCCCGCTATTTTACCAGCTTAGTTTCCGTTCCCGTAAATACCCTCCCTAAGTGCTATTCCAGACTCCAATCGGTGTACTAAATTTTAATCCGATCCGTTAAGTCGTTTCGACGTGATTGAGCAACAAGCATCCAATTTTGACATAATTTATAATATTAGTAGGAAGATTGGGACGTTTTATAAGATGGAATAACGAACCGAGCGCCTGATAGTAGCAATCACACCTGCCCATAATATCACCTCGCGACGCAATGTTTTATGTATTTATTTATATGAGTTCAAATCAGGCATTGCATTGCTTTCGGTGAGATAATATACAAGATAGGAAAGTCTTAGCTCTGTGATACTTCAAGAAGCGTTGCTTCGCAACTGGAACACAGCAATATTTCGACAATACTGCTTGTCGGCAGAACAACCACAGGTACATCCGCAGACTATAATACTATAAAGACTCACCTACCTAATACGACTCCGCTTCCACCCGACAAACACTCAAATATGGGCTTTAAATGTCATGCCTGTTAAGATATAGATTACATTGGCAACATAAATTAGTAGACGGGTGTCAGCGAGCGGTCTGCTAATTTGTGTTGCCAAGATAATCTATAACTTAAGCGGCATGGCATAAAGCCCATATTTGAGAGTATTTTATTTGTCGGTGGTAGCGGAGTCGTATATAAGTGAGCGCAGACTTTAATTCTGCAAAAAAATTGTACTCCTAAGTAAAGCGCCACAAGGTCCTGTAATGAGACCGTTTGAACTCTTCCCGCGCGATCGCGGATTCTTTTCCTCGAGATTCTACTGCGCATCTGTCGGGGTCCAGAACAATAAAAATAAATTACAAACACTACCCAAAATATAGAGGAGGGGGAAATGGGACGGAGCCATTTCAGATTGTATTAATGAAAACGGAGGGAACTTGTGTAAGCAATCATGTCGATTGCACAGTTAAGTGCTGTATCGATGATAGTACGGTACATATTTTTATGCGACCGTCCTAAAAAGAAATGTTAAATTTACGGAGTTACGTAGTACAGATAAACTAAAACCAAAAAAAAATCCACTGTTATACGAATAATGTGTTTAATATAAATATTTTGGCCGTGGCGGCTTAGTAGCTAGAACGTGCGATTCGCAATCGTGAAGTCGTAGGTTCGAATTCTTCGAATCCCGTCTGGACTTCTTAGTATTTATCAAAGTGAATATATCTAAATTGGTCATCTACACTAACTTTAACGGTGAAGGAAAACTTTGAGGAAACCGAAGTGTTCCAAGTTCCAAGTGTCTTTCGAAAACATGTTGGCCTAACGTGGTGAATTATTGACTCTCCCCTTGGTAGAAAAAGCCCGAAGTCCTATCAGTGGGAACATTTACTAGGCTGTTAATAGTAGTTAATTTACTAGGGTACCAATCCTGACCGAGATGATAAAACTGATGATTGTTTAGAAAATTATCCATGTACCTATTTAAGTACATTTTTTCTTCCCCATCTTCGGATTTTACCCATAGTGTAAGTAAGTTGTTCATCATCTCTTTATCATTCACTTCTCTTTATCATCCACTGCTCTTCATTAACTTCCCAATAGGGTACCGAACTGGGTCAAAAATACACTATTCTAATTAGTCCGTCAGCTAGATCATGGAAAAATACGGGTACGTATTTTTTGTTTTTTCAAAATATTAAAAATCGACAAAGATATAGAACATCAAACTTCGAGAGTGGGGGGGTCGCGACGTCACTCGGGAGTAAAAATCGTAGGCACGAGTGACGTCACACGAAACTTCTAAGCGCTGTATCATCGTAATTTTTTGTTTGTGAAACAAAAGATATAAAGTGGCCAAGTGCGAGTTGGGCTCGCCCATGAAGGGTTCCGTTGCAGCTTATAACATAACATACATAGTACTTACACATAGTCATAGAATAGATAATACAGATAGAACGGACACTCCCCACCCCCCGCCAGTATCAATTCCTACCCCGCAAGGACGCGAGAATCACTCAACGAAGGGTTATATCGGACGATAATTTTCTATGAGAATACGACCATGATGCTGTATTATTTAACAAAATGGTACCAAATTTTTCGTCTATTATACGAAACAAGAATAAGAGATTTTTCATTTCATAAGAATTATTACAAAGATTGAATCATTTTTATAAACTGTGTTAAGCTATTCTGGTTAGAAGTACGCGCCAACACTGAAGTCCTGTGACGAAATTATTAAACTCGTTGTTTTTAAACTGCGGCTTTCGTTAATCGTTGTGAAATACGTCAGTGGCGCCAATAACGTATGGTAACGAGTGATGGCGCGGAATTTACGAAGTCACTAGTCACTAGTGTTGCCAATTTAGTGGATTTTTTTACTAAGATTGCTACTATTCAGATTTATTGGTAAGTGATTATTTCTTAGCATTCAACCGACTCAAATAAAAGAAAGAGGTTCTATATTAGACTATCTGTACTTTTATGTGAGTCCATGTTTATATTATGTCGGTTAGTAGTGAACAATGAATATAGGATTTCATCTAGTAGTATGCTTATTTAAGATTTCGCAACAACCGTTCATTAAAAGCAGTAAGAGGATACGAGTACATTGACTATTGGAATGGATAGTTCCAAAAAAAAATTAACGATATTTTTAAACTAAAACTTATTCTGTAATTAACGGCTTTGACATTGACTTATAAACTTTACCGGTTCTAGTACTACCGGTACTACTACGATTTAGTTTCATTTTTAAGCAACTTCAAAAAAGGAGACGGATCTCAATTCGTTTATAATTATGTTTGTTACGTGATAGCTCCATTTATTGTGAAACAAAGGACATAAGCCCAAATCACATTGAAAAAACCCAGGTGCCACACCTGGGTTTTTTGATGTACCTCGGATTTTAAGTTATTAGTAATAATATTCTAAACTATCATCATCATCCGTTTGAGTGGCTAACAAAATATATTGTATAATTTGGTGTTAATGATATAAAAATAATATATACCGGCTGAGTCATAAAGATATATATCAAACAATGCACGAATATGCTTAGCTTTTCGCGATGGGTGGCCTTGGAATTGAATTCAAATTTAACGAGTGTAAGTAAAATAATTCATGATAATACGCTTATTTTTGGTAATGTACTTTGGACTTTGTATTCAATTATCAGTATGCTTACATCGCGGGTCAAATCTGGACAAGTACTAGCACAAGCACAACACTAGCATAGGCCTGGGATATGAGGCGTACTTGAAGAGAGGTATATGCTAAGATGTTATGATGATGATGATTACATCGGATTGCAAACAGTATTGGTGAACTTTTAAAAAAAACGCCTACAAAACTACACTGATAAAAAAACATGTTAGCCACTAATTTGGGTTATGGGAGTGGTGTAATTTTTTTTCCTAAAATATATTTGCATACAATTATTAGATTTTTTTGAGATTAGATACAATTATTTTGTGCCGAGGTCAGGGTACGATTTGGGCCATGTCTTCTATGATGTTTCTTTTTTTTTTTGGTAGATCATAGTTTTGAAATATGAAAACAAAACTAAAAATTACTTTCGTTTATTTTTGTTCAAGTTTTTTATGATCGTCGTTGAAATTTGGTTAAGTAAGTTTCTGAATTTAATTTAAAATTGAAACCGATTTTTGTTTATTCGGCGCAAATTCACAATATTTAAAGTTTTATGCGATCCTTACTATAATGCGAATAAATAAGTCACTATTTATCAACATACAAAAGTAATATTCTTTTAAGCATTAGTAATAAATTAAATCCGGAACTAGCAACATTATCGGCCATAGTTGATAACAATTCGTAATGTTTGTTTACAACATTTAATTTGGAGTTTTGAGTTGAAAAATCATGTGCTTTCTCTTTACTGATCGCTGACATGATGTGTTAATAATTAATAAGTAGTTTGTGCAGTGTATCATACTCTGATATAGTAAACTGTGATACCGCTTTTTAATGCATCTTATGAACGTAGTTATAGCTAATCTAATGTTCTGTGACTAGTCTATAATGAAATACGCGAAATATGTGGAGTGATTAATTAATATATTGTCAGAATAAAGTTTTCTCTTTGGGTAAGTGTACTTAACTTACTAAAATAATTTAGTAACCCTAGATGACACGCACACATGCGTAAATGTGTTCGAACGACATATGCGTAGTTGTGTGAGTGTAGGTATGTCAACTGCACCGTCTGTATAGATTTTAGGCCGAGTGTCCGGGGTGTGACATAGTTCTTGTAGTTCGTTGTAACTTTGATCGAAGTTTTAATAATAGTGTATTGTCATAGAATAGATAATACAGATAGAACGGACACTCCCCACCCCCCGCCAGTTTCAAGCTTCCTACCCCGCAAGAACGCGAGAAGCACTCAGCGACACGACATAGATGACACGCACACATGCGTAAATGCGTTCGAACGACATATGCGAGATGTGTGAGTGTAGGTATGTCAACTGCACCGTCTGTATAGATTTTAGGCCGAGTGTCCGGAGTGTGGTATTGTGTAATAATAGTGTATTTATGACGTACTAAAAAAAACTACTCTTCAGATCGAGTTCAAACCAATTTTCGTTGGTAGTTGGCATGGTAATGTACATATTTTTTTTTTTTTAGTTTTTTCATTCTCTTACTTTAGAAGTTTGTGTCCCCCCCACACATTTTACCACTTTGGAAGTGTCTCTCGCGCAAATTATTCAATGTAGACAAAAATTATATCAGAAACCTCAACATCACTTTTGAAGACCTATCGATAAACACCCCACAAGTGTAGGTTTGATGAAAAAAAAATGTTTTGAGTTTCAGTTCTCAGTATGGGGGACAACCCTATTATTTTTTTTTTTGTAAAAATCTTAATGCGGTTCACAGAATACATCTGCTTACCAAGTTTCAACAGTGTAGTTCTCATAGTTTCGCCAAAAAGTAGCTGTGACATACGGACAGACAGACAGACAGACATGACGAATCTGCGTATTTCCAATCTATACAAGGCCAGAACGCAAGGGTATGAAACTAATCACGTATAGATTGTAAATAAGTTTTTTTACTAAGATCTTCCAAACCATACAAGGCCAGTACGCAAATACTCGCGTATACTTTGTAGTAACGTAGAAGTATTATGCTGTTACAAAATATACAGCGCCAGTACGCATACGGACTAATCGTGTATGTTTTGGAACAAGCGCGCGAAGCTTTATTGTAGATGTTGGTTTCCCAGATCCGACTCGGAGCACCCCGACTCCACCTAGTCTTGTCGCTACTACCCCTAGAGTGTATATAAAAAATGCGGGCCAGAAGCCAGAATCTTAAGGGAGGTCCTGAGTGGAGCGAGCCATACGAGGCCTAGCGAAACGCAGGGGGGAGGTGGGGAGCGAAGCGAGCCGGCGACCTCCGTAGTGGAGCTCAGGCCGAGTATGGAGAAGCGACACTCAGGGCTGACCGCAGGGCTTCTGGCGGGAGCCCACCCAGAGTCAAATCTCAGCATCGGATCGACAACATAGACAATCAGTACGAAAAATTATTGTATGCATTGTAATAACAGATTTATAACAACATTACAATATAATATACTCGTACGCGAACAGTTTCCTATGGCTGCGTTCTGGCGTTGTATAGAATGGAAAGACGCGACGCGAGCATCCACGTTACAAACTATACACCATCAGTACGCAAAACTCTTGTATGGTTTGTAATAACAGATTTTAAAACAACATTACAATATATACTTTAGCAGTTTTCTTTGGCTGCGTTCTGGCGTTGTATAGTTTGGAAATACGCGACGAATCTATAAGGGTTCCGTTTTTACGTTTTACGGAACCCTAAAAATACGTGTATTATATTTTTTGCAATCTAACTGACGGACTAATTCGTTTTTTTTGAGGATTGTACCCTATTTGGGCCATTAAGCTCGATCGAAAGATCTTGTTGTCCACTGTTTCCAAGCCAAGTTGTTCACTCTGCATAACCTTATATAGTTTTTTTTGAGAGGTAATTCTTGAATTTCACACTAACTCTTGTAAGTTTTCGGGTCATACTTTTCTGCTCATTTCAACGAGTTCAGGAAAAGTGACTATTACGTTACAGTAGTCATAACAGTCTGTTTGTAAATGTTCAATGACAAACTGTAATCACAGACACATCAAATATGTACGTTACATTGAATACTACTAATATTACAAACGCGAAAGATTGTACGAATGTATGGATGTGTGCTTGTTACTCATTCACGCAAAAAATACAGAATGAATTTGGATGAAATTTGGTACACAGATAGATAATGGTCTGGAATAACACATAAGCTATTTTTTATCCCGAGAAAATAACGGGATCCTACGTGGGTGAAACCGCGAGGCACTGCTATTTTATAATACTCCTTTGACATCGTAGTAGGATACTCTTTGCAGACTCTTCAAGGGGAAATACCACACCTTTGTCAGTTATTCTACCGCCAAGCAGTAATGTGTAAACAATACTGTGTTCTGGTCTGAAGGGTAATATTTCCAAAGAAATTACAGGGCAAATAGATAAATTATCTTATTTTTATGGCTGACGAGTGCAGTGCTAACCCGTGTTTTTTTTAATTTAATTAATCTCCTCAGGCGTTTGGACTATTATAGCTTGAAAAAATAAAATGAATTGTTAAAGAAAAGAGTAAAAATGTTAACCGTTTCAGTTTGACGATCTAACGGCGGGTATTTGGAGTCAGGATCGCGTCCCGATAAGCGTAAAAGCCGACAGTTGAATTCCGAAAACCGTGCTTTGTATCGTTCTTTAGGATAGGCAGGGCTACGTCCAGTAATTAAATAGTCTAATGATGATGACAACATTCTCTAAGCCGAAAAAATCTGATTTCGGAGATATAGCTATATGATGCAAATAACGTCCCAAAACAGAGATGTTGATAAATCTTCTCGAATTTAAATACGTCTTTGTTATTTTTAAATTCAAAATGAAATCGATGACCGACGATAAGGAGACAAACAACGGCGTCAGAGTCGATGCAAATGGATGAAAAACGTATGAAAATATACGATTTAGATGTGGCGGCGACTGGGCGAGAGAGATCGCATGAATATAAGATCCGGGGGTCTACTGCTGCATGAAGTTGTTTACGGTGCTTGTTGCGGTCTATTTTATTTTTACGGTAACGAGACGAGCAGGACATGTGCCTGATGGTAAGCAATACGCCTGTCCATAACAACTCAGTGTCACACAGCTATTGGACCACGAAGAGTCGCAAATCATTACCTGCAGTGAGCTCATTACCCGGAGATATAAGATAATTTTATATATCTCTATGCCATGTAATTTCTGTGGAAATATTGATACTATTTAATTTCGCTCCATAAGAAAGTCTACCACAGTCGTAAGCATTTTTGTAAGGCGATAGAGACGGCGATGCACACATACAATGGTTTAATCATATAGAGTAGCAGTCGCTGGTCGCTAACGTTATTCAGGTAGCTGGTTAGGGTCGCCTAATGAAAGTCTATGAGATGAATGTTTCGGGTTTAATTAGAATTGATTAGTAGCCAGCTAGCTATGTAGGAATTGTGTGGCACTGCTTTTGTAAGGTTCTACTTAACGTGTATCGTTTTATGTAGAGGTATATTCTACGGGTGGGTGGGTATAAGTGTAAAGTTTAGGTGGTAAGGCCCTTGCTCTTTTTGCGTTAGCCTAAAGTTCGGTAGGCAGAAAATGCCATTTGAGGCCAACTGTCATAAGTTCCTTCTAAAAGTACCTATCTACTTAGTGCTGATTCCGTATGTACATTATAGTAAATTTAAAATCAGAGATTTTTTTATCATGGAGTAGTACTTTTATTAAGAAACCGTAATTACAATAAAAACGGAATGTCTTCAAATCGAGAGTGAAAGTGTTTATTTTAAGTATGCTGACTCTATAGGACCAAATATAGGTTTGAGCCTGATATCTTATAAATATTATAGAAATAGAAAAAAAAATTGACCTTATAACACATTGTTACATTAGTTAAGTCTATACAAAAATTGATTACTTATATTTAGTAGTGATTAATTTTCACAATGTACAGTGCCATAATAAAAAATATATTATATCAGGCGTAAACCTATCGTTGGTAAAAAAAATCGAAATCATACTACAAACTAAATTGACTTAACTTGAAATATGTAAGTATAAGGTTAGTATAAGGTTTATAATAAAAATTATTCAAACAATTATTAACATTGCGGTTGGTTTTTAGTGACAGATATATTGCGCCTTCTGTACTAGCCCAAAGTTTGATAGTAGGCAGTATAGGCCAACTGGCAAGTTCCATCTAAACCAAAATCACGACAGAAACTAACTTGTGCATCAAATTTAAACGTAATTTCGGCCCAGTAGAATCAAATCGACTACAAAATTAACTGTAGTGATTTAAAAAAAAACCTGCGTTTTTCCTTTTCCTTTTATTTAAAAAGTAACGTAAAAATGGACATGTTTAATTCACAAGTTGAAGTTTTTCAAGTTAATCCATCTGTCCTAAACGTTTGTTGTTCTGAATCGGTAATCATAATATCACCTTTAAAAACATATTCTCCACTGTCCACCGACCTTTGGATTAGCGCAGAGCCCTATTAACTTCTTAACTAACAATATCGTCTGCCAGCGTAAACTCCAGATTACCGCGAAAGCATGCTTTTCGCAGCACACCTTCATTGCCAAAGGATCGATTTTCAAGAATTTCAAGTAAGTTTACGATCACGATCATTGTCCTCGTAAACATTCCGGTTGCCGCAGTGTCGATGCTATTCAAATCCTACGGTAATAGCTTCACAGTTTTATAGCTCGCGTTCAGATTCGTGGCGGGGGACAAGTAGGAAATAATAAACAATCGGTTATGTTCGACGATGTTAGAGATAGGTCAGTTTTAATACTGAAGTCGAAGGTCATTGGTTAAAAAAGAAATTGATGTTCTTCTTCTTCTCTAATTTAATAGTTATAGAACTGAGTACGGAAGATATGACCGAATTTTCTTAAGTTCAAGTTTTGTTTTGAATAAAAAAATGACATAAAAATTAGAAGATAGAGTTCAATCAGAACGTAAACTGAATTACAAATACATACATCGATTTTGTGTGGTAGAATTCTTCGCGGAGTCAGCCTGAGGGGGTACCACGACTTTGTCAGCTATTTTACCGCCAAGTAGTAACTGTGTTAAACTGTTATTATTTTGACAAATTCCATTTTTTTATTGTGTGGTGTGGTTTTGATGTTCACTCACTTTTATACACGCAAAGTGGAACATGGAACTATTTATCTATTGTTTACCTAAAACGTGTGTATTTTTAAAACCAATGAAAAAATTGTGGTTAGGGCGGTGGAGTACTAAAAAATCTACAACTGCCATATCTAGTACGTAGTCTGCAGTTTTTTTTATTCTGAAAAACGCTCATTGTTTCATTTACGTACTTAGAGATTCATCGCAGTTGTAAAATTGTGATGATAATTCTAATTCAATGTCATTTACTTAATCTATTTTAGACTAATATATTCCATCTACTTTAAATATTTCCATGCACATGTAAAACTTTATACATATTCCGTTTAATTTTCTTTAATGTCATGTTCTCACACTTAACTTTAAATTATTTATAATTATTTACATTGTAGTAATTATGTGTTTTGTTTCGTAATCCGCCTAATATTATAAATAAAATATACGAAAGTTTGTGTTAATCACAAACATGTTAACGGCTGAACCGATCGGGTTGAAATTGGGAACACAGATAGTAGTTCATAGTTTAGAATAGCACATAGCCTACTTTTCATCGTGGAAAAAATACAGGAACGTGAACAAAACCGCGGGGCGTTGGTACTTAAGTTATATAAATATGTAACTAGCTAATAATTACTAGCTAGCTACAACTTTGAGATCTGATATTACTACAATGGCGGAATAAAGGATTGAACTGACTATACATTTGATTAAATTTAGAAATAGATATTCCAAAAATAATTGCATTGCGGATTATCAAAAAACTTGTCCACCTTCTGCATTGGATCTATTGGTGAGCCTGTTTCAGATCTGAATTCTAACATATAGACTCACTGGCACAATCGCCAACCTATTTTTCGTCCCTTCGATCTTTTCGACATAGTCGGTTTTGTGGGATAATTCTTAATAACCATTTATGTTTTCAATTTCTTCATTTGTTAGGCCTACTGTCCACGCACGCGTCTTTTGTCGAATGCATGCATCCTACGAACAAACGCAAGACGTGCGGCTGTCGTGTCGTTGTCGTTTCGTGGACACAGACTTCATTATTTGTACGCAAGATGCAAGCATTCGTCTTGCATCCGACAATTGTCGAAATCGTGCGGATGTCGTGCAGCAACGTGGACAATTGGCCTTAACTTGACTATAACTTTTAACGAAGATATTGCCATAAAATTTGCTTTAAAATTAACGATAACTGCAAACTAGGAGAAATACAGGCTGGGCGGTTAATTGTGCCTGTGAGTAAACTTCCAATAGAGTGAAAGTTTCCAATTTTTTCTGAAGTGTTTTTGTACATTTGTAAATTTGATCAGGGATTAACTTTCGTCACTAATGCCCGAGCTACACAAAGCTAGTTTTTCAAGCTAGGGTAGCAAGCTAGTGTTAGCAAGCCAGTACTTCTAGCTTCGTGTAGACAACGCTACACAACATGCAACTCTACACACGGCTTTTGTCTACACGGAGCTAGAAGTACTAGTTTGCTAACTTACTAACACTAGCTTGCTATCCTAGCTTGAAAAACTAGCCTCGTGTAGCTCGGCCATAATGGCTTTCGAATTTGTTTTTTTTTTTTGTTTGATATTTATTTCTTTGACTAGGGTCTATTTTTATTGAACAAAATCAAACGGTATAATTACCAAAAAAATTGAGGATGTTTATTTTTAACCAGGACGAGGTGGAATGGTCAATTAGATGAGTGGGTGTCGCTTGCAACAATTATATCAATACATTTTTCGCTTTTGAGTGCCCATACGTGGCTTATAGGTTTTTTTGAATGCTAAATATTTGTACATGCGATTGTAACCAAGCCGAACATTAGAAAAACAATCGCTGTTTGACACTTGTATAAATAAATGAACAACCGAAACAAGTGTATGTGGACAAATCACAAGCGTTCGTCCTAGACACCCGCTGAGTAATCCTGGTAACAGGCGCAGGCTAATAGTTTATTTATAGATGGCTATCAAACACGTGCCTCGTGGGACACAGACGCCTAATATTCCATTCTTATGGTCTACGGATAAACGGTACACAGTTTAAATCAGAAAACAAGCATTTACGCTAGTAGTAAATAAATCTACCTTGTTAGCTTCGCTTGGAAGCAACATTCGATGTGTCTACGCATGTGATTACAGCATCAACTTAGCTCAAGAGGTCTAGTTAAAAAAAAAAGCGTAGTCACTCGCCAAAGCTGCTGTTGTTCGAGTGGAAGCTTGTTTTTGCTCATTGACAGAACTAATTTTACGTACCGACTGCCGGGAATCTGAAAGTTTTATCTTTTATGATTACTATAGATAACTCATCAGATTTTTCATTTCTTTTCCAGTGGTAGGAATTAACACGATACTTGAGCGCTAACAGAATCACAAGTATCAGCTAGACTTATTAATAAAACAACAAGGCTCTAACACGTACCTACCCGATGTCTTCGACGCTAGATGTGCGTGACTGACGGGTGTGTTACGAAAATCAATAGCAAAACAATGTCCCATTTATTAAGTCTACAAGGATATTTGTAAAAGGGACCGATAGACGGATTCTTGAATCCGCTTTGGCGAAATATTTATTTAATGGAGATGGAAAACAAAAACAATTATAATATTGCGCGATAATGAAAAACAGTCATATTTATGTTATCGTTGCTTTTTTATTGCTCGTCATGCATTGGGACTTTGGTTTGGTTTTCTCTCGCAAGGGGTCTTGAAAACTTGCTATCAAATTGGGTTTGAATCTTTACTCAAGACTCGCATACATGTAACATGGTATGTATGTACTTACTTTGATGCTTATCTGCTAACTGTATAAGAGGGTTGGGTAGGTCCCGCCGCCTGTAGAAGCACATGACTTTTGCTTCCACATTGCCCGACGGCGTTTTGTTCAGCTCTTCTATCCGCCGGATCTGGTACGGAGACGTCGACGACGTCTCGAAATAGACGCAGTCTGTCGACAAATTGGGCATCGGTTAGGTTCCATTGATAATAGACATTTGCTATAAAACTTACAATACAATTTTTTACGGACAATGGAAACAGTTCATTTGAACGATACATTCTTTTTAAATTTGACGCGGAGCATGTGGTCAAATGTTTAATTTTTAGCTATTTGATAGAAAATAAAAATAGCGTTTATGTAAAGTTAGGTTTAAGTAGGAGTAATATTTTAAATTAAATTTAGTCTACAACTAGGAATTAAATAAGAAAAAACTTGCTATACTATATCATACAGTCATATATTCATCATCATCATATCATACATCTCATATATTTACAATGTAATCTTAGATACCGTTGTACTACTTACTAATTTTAAAATATGGATACTAATGGCTGGGAAATGCTAGGGCCGGTATAGCTCAAATGGCTAACAAACAGGCAACATAATATATCAGTATTGTGTCAGAAGCTGATCTATGTTTCTCGAATTTTAGACTGATTATCGCAGCTTTAGTATGAGTTTGTTTAAAGATGCACAAATTGAGGACGTAGGTATGTTTAATTGGAAATTTCACAATGATTTATTCACTGGCTTATAATAATTACTAGCTGACCCCGCAAACGTTGTTTTGCCATATAAATAAAGGTATGAAAAATAGCTAGTAGCCGATTCTCAGACCTACTGAATATGCATATAAATTTTGGTTAAAATCAGTAAAGCCGTTTCGGAGGAGTAAGGAAACAAACACTGTGACACGAGAATTTTATATATAAGATACATGAAGGTATGTAATTCATAAGAATTTCATGACACTAAGGTAAAGCAGAACCAGGAAAGTTACATAGGTAATCTAATGGTCAATGCAATCACGCCATTATTTTTTTAACGAGACTGCGTGGACTACAAGCTAGCATGTTGGTAAGCCACGATGTGGCCAAATATGAAGCACGCAGGTTCATAAGATACTTAGTAGCCGCTAGGACTGTAGGGCAGTAATGAACATTAAGGATTGGCCTGGCATCCCAGAAGGGGTCTGGGATGCCAGGCCAATCCTTAATGTTCATTACTGGCGGAAGCCCAAACCAAAGTCGTAGTCTATTGTGCCATTGCGTTATCATCCGTACCTACGAGTTGTAGTATTCATTGAGTACAGTAAGATTAAGTTAGTAGGTCTCTGCCCCTTCTGCACTAGCATAAAGTTCGGTAGACAGTAGAAGCCAACAGAACAATTGAGGTCAACTGCCAACATGGGTTCCTCATGTTCGAATAGTTGCGTACCACGCCAGGCGTATTGTTGACCATCAGGCGTATTTCTGACTCGTTCCGTCACGCTACATAATAAAAAATCCTATTTACTCTGACCTTGAAAACGTTGAATGTTTCTCACATATCAAAATAAAAGTTCGCGGTTGTAGTGAAGACGAGTTAACTACCGCAGTGTCTCAAGCTAATGTTATAATTACATTATCAAGTACACTAGAAGTTGTGACCCTATTATTTATTTGATTTTTCAGTTGTTCTTTAAAACCTTATGATATGATAGCTTTGAAAACCAACCAACGAAGACAATTTGAGAGGTATCAAATTTGCGGCAGGCCAACACTTAGTAGTGAATCGTAGTTGAAAATCACTCCGCCCACACATCCAAAGACAAACTTGGCGACCACGTTTTCACATTTGTTCCTCAATAATAACGATGAATAAGAAAAACTTAGTTGAACCACGATAAATTTACCAAAAATATGTGATTGAACAAATAAAAGACACGCGGCATGCTCGTTCCTCGTTTTGGAGAATAGTTGTGCAGTGGCGGGTGGTGTGGCGACCGCCGGTGCGGAACCGGCCTTCTCCGACGATACTAATGTTCCCCGAACAGTACCGCATGGACATACCTAATGTAAATGCCGCTATTTACCGTTACAACACACAACACAACTAAATAACTCGCGCGCATAATGACACGCTCTGAACCTTTCGTTTCGAAACGGCTTACAACGAGTTAGTTTTGGACGATTAATCTCTTTGACAATGCTAAGTTTTTTCACGTAATGCTGACCAATGATCGCGGTCAGTGCTTTGAGAATCACAAAAAAATGTCGATACTAAGAACGTAACGAAGTTTTTGTATTAATTAATCAATTTTAATATTTTCGAGAGGATGTTATAGACTTTGATTTAAAGAAGTGAATTAACGGAACAATTGACATGAATATCTTAGATGACAGTTTTTAGAAGGGAGTAGCTGCCTATAAAATACAATCTTATGTGTACCTAAATATTTAATACTAGCGGCCCGTTCCGGCTTCGCTCGGATTTCGTCATATAAGACTATTAATCGAAAAAAAAACTATCCTATCTCTCAAGTTGGACCAGACTGCTCACGGTGTGCCAATTTAATTTAAAATCGGTTAAGTAGTTTAGGAATCCATCGCGGACAAACATCGTGACAGGAGATTTGTATATATTAAGATTTATTTTGATGAGGATTAATACCAAGGTACAAATGAAGAGCCTTTTCAAGAGGCGGCATATATAAATTAATATTTTAGAATAAAAAACTGCTTACTGTGACATAACTATAATATTTAGACATATGCTGTCGTGACACTTTTTGTAGATAATAATGAGTTCTGCAAAGTCGTAGTAAATGATTTGATTCTATCATCAATAGTTTACGCAGCGCACGCGACGTAAGGAATTTTTCAGGTCATTTTTTTACACCTTATGTTACATTATTGGAGTTTTAGTAAGGATCCCTAATTTTTTAAAAAATATAATATAGCCTATGTTACTCGGGAATAATGTAGCTTTCCAAAGGTGAAATAATTTTTGAAATCGGTCCAGTAGTTGCGGAGCATATTCATTACAAACAAACAAACAAACAAATCTTTCCTCTTTATAATATTAGTATAGATATAGATTATACAAAAATTTCGCATTACGGTGTTTCTATTATGTCGGAGGAGTACACTCCGAACAGCTTGAGCGTTTAATTTATTTTTATTTTTGTTAGGTTTGAGGACAGGTCGTAAGACGTTACTTTATCATTTCATTATTATTTTTTAATCGTTATATATGTTACATAAAAATAATGTTGAAAAGATCTGAAACAATGTTTCCAATTCTTATTTTGTACCGGTAGCCGTGGAAACCATAGGCAGTTCCCCAACTGCCTATGGTTTCCACGCCTAACGGGCTAAAGCCTTGATGAGAGAAATTGGTCGAATTCGCGATAAAGGTGGGGTGACTCCCGCCCTTCTACCGCCTAACTAAATCATCGGCTTTGCTATTGCTGTCTCTATAATTTCAAGCGATAACAAAAGAAAGTGCCATGTCAAAGCTAAGGCAGTTTTAGCGGTAGACTCTCGGGTCTGGCTCGTTTCTGGTTCAAAGGATTTCTATTGCAATTCAGCGGGATAATGCTGCCAGCATTTTGGGCTCCTGGATTTTGAGGCTATGCGATAACATGTGACGTGGCATCGTTATTTATTTAATTTTAAATTTAATTTAAATTTAATTGAAATGTCTAGTTTATTAGTATTTATTGTCTCTAATTATTTCACAATTAAAACGTTACTTACGGCCCATTTATTCTATGGGATTTACTGAACTACGAGCAATCGAAAAGATTTGAACGTTTGATGCAAATTTCTGTTTCGATATAGTAACGTACCTAAGTTTAATTATACGAATGCATTGTATCTTTCCTGCGTCTTCTATAGTACCAGATAATGTTTTGAGGTGAAAAATTAACAAAATTGATTCATTGCCAGGTCAAATGTTTAGGACAGCGACAACATGAGAGGAAAATACCATTAAATAAGGAGGAAATATACTAATTAAACAAAAAATAGGTATAAATGTTAATATAAGTGCGATTTATGTTTAGTATCACCAATTGTAATTGACATAGTTACAAAAGTGACATTTATTCGTAGTCACCATGGAGTAATTCATCTACACAAAGTAGCACTGTTCGATCTCATATTTCTTATGAAACTTTCCATTCCTGGTGCGATCGCAAGGTGAACTAAAATTAGCCTACGAAGAGTCGTGATTCCACGTGTAATGGAGCGTTTATATTCCCTTTATTTTAACGTTTCGATTTAGATGTTTTTGTGGGTTATTACAATTATCGCGAGTCGGACGATACTTTATTTTTTGGCCATCTTGGTAGGTTTATATAGTTAACTACTATGTCGCCTGATGATGCGTTAACATTAGACCAAATCACAAGTCGTCGAGTGTTCTTTGTATGAGATAACAAGGCATTTGGAAGCAAAGTGTGGAGTTAGTAAAAAGAGCAGTTAGGTCGATGGACCCGGCGAGTGCAGTAAAAATTGAAGAATTAAGTACTTCAGATACCATTCATGCTTTCTAAGTTTCTACGTTGCGATCGATATTAGATAACTCATTGTCAACGAACAGTAGCTAACTTAGTTTTGATACCTACGGGTTTCCCTCTCATTTTCAACTGTCTGCAGACGAGTTTGATAATGATGATGACCAATAATAGCACAAAATTTAAAGTTTATTAAATGGGTTACTGTTCATCTATGCGAAATGAATCGCGTAACTGGAAGGTCAAGTTCATTAATGGAGTAGGTGAACTAGTTTAATATTTTTGATCGGTACACAGTACATAAAAGTACGTCAGCACTACGATGGGGCAAACTCATTATCCCGTACATTTAGGTAAATCTGTGGCCTAAATGCAAAAATAACTTTAGATCAGTTCTAACTACGATTGCTGCTATGAATACTGAGCTAATACTGTTTTACGGAGCGGTGATCTTAAAAAAAAAACTATGAACATATCAAATATTTCTTATACGATATATCCTTCACAACGAAATGACATAACAAAGTGACAGACGAATAAAATCAATTACTAAAATTGCCAAATCATCCTCCTAGCTAATGTTTGTACAGCGATTATCAGATACCAGTATCATAATACATTTTCCATTCGTAAACTATGTGTAGGAGACAAGGAATAACCTTGATACCATCGGTTGTACTGCTATTGATTGATTAACCAAAGCCCATTGGTAGCCCATCAGTAAACTCAGCCACATCAAACTTAAAGAAGTGGAGTGATGACCACGATTCGATACATATTTTTTCGTAATAATATATTATAAATGTCGTATTAAAACAGTTTGGATATTTGTTGCTCAACCACGTCACAACGTCTGAATGGAACGGGTTGCAACTTCGGAACGTAAGATAGATTATCGTCTGGAATAACACATAAAATAGGTTACTTTTCATCACGAGAAACAAACGGGAACGGGACCTACGTGGGTAAAATCGCAGACAGCTGCTAGTGACTAAAATTAGTTACCGATATTTTGTGCATTTCAACGTACATTTCTGTGGTATTGACTATTGAAACAAGGTGATATTTTGTAAGCGATGTTACCTTTGCTGTCTCTACTGATAATACGGTGATCCAAAGCTGGATGTGTTCTTTGGTTTTACACGTAGATGTTAAATTACATTTTCGGATAGGTAACAATACTAAGAAATGCAATCTAAGTAAATGGAGTAGCTGAAGGCAATTCCTACTACCTGTTGAAAGTTGCAGTAATTAACGTGCACAAGAAATTTTTTAACTCTTAAACTGTATTTTAATTAAAGGGCTAGTTGCTGTATATTTGGCTAGATATATAGAT
This sequence comes from Ectropis crepuscularia, assembly GCA_963693475.1. NCBI lineage: Eukaryota > Metazoa > Arthropoda > Insecta > Lepidoptera > Geometridae > Ectropis > Ectropis crepuscularia. Next base: position 6,592,748 of record OY856359.1, on the reverse strand, counting down.
AGCTTATTTTGGACCACCATGCTTTCGAGTAAAATTTTCCATCATTTGATGGAAAATTTTACTTCAAAAGTAGTTAGGACGTCTACTCTATTTCTACGAAAACGTAATTTCGAAAAAAAAACTCGTGACTTTCCCTTCTCGTTCTACTTCGTTTCGTCCGATACAACATTGTTTGACGTTTAAATGTTCTAAGCATACTCTAATTAGAGTAGGCTTAGAACATTTAAACGGACAAAACGACGGATCGAAGTAAAATCGTAGTTGGAAAGTCGCGAGTTACGTTAGTTCGAAATTACGTTTTCGTAGAAAGAGAGCTGGACGTCTACTGTTTCTACGAAAACGAAATTTCGAAAAAAAACTCGCGACTTTCCTACTCTCGTTCTACTTCGTTTCGTCCAATACAACATTGTTTGACGTTTAAATATTCTAAGCATACTCTAATTAGAGTAGGCTTAGAACATTTAAACGGACAAAACGACGGATCGATGTAGAATCAGGAGTTGGAAAATCGCGAGTTTATTTCGAAATTACGTTTTCGTTGAAAGAGAGCAGACGTCCAGGTTGTGGACGAAAGACGCAGCTTTTTGAGAGCATCACCAATATGCCCACCGTTGTCGCCGAAGCGGCCACTACCTCTATACCTATGTGCCAGACGAACCTGCATAGATTAGCCAACAGTTACTACGTGAGCTGGTTAACTTCCATGTGTGCGTAGCGGATACGTCTATCCACTATACATAACCTAGTATAATTACGAATGTGTGTAAGTTGGGGCATTATGCGGCTGATAGCGATGTTAACGCCCGTTCGGTTTTGCCAAGAAGTGTATTTTTGGAACGTGTCAATAAGTAAGTGTATAGTAAATTTAGCCAGGACACGTCATCACGGGAGGCGTAGAATGATTGAATTCAATATGTACTCTTTAGCCAGATTCACGTTAAAAAGTGCATAATTAACTGATAAGTGTAAGCTGGTTAAATTGACCGTTAGTTATTAACAATAAACAGTAGCGTACTAATGACCAGAGAGATAATACGTTACTAACGATTATCTAAATACATACAAACAGACTAGTGTGTATGTGTAATTTTAAACAGACTTATTGCATATATTCGTAAACACGGATACGTCCGAGATACTAGGTACATCAATAAAGTTAATACACACTTTTCGATAAATTACGTTTTCAAGATCAGTAAATAATGTTAATTAAAAATATATAATTTAACGGTCGTTTATAGAATTAAGGAATACTGAATTGCCTGGACAATTTAAATTCATATATAATCTATACTCATCGGTTCGATAAGAACCGGAAGGGTATGAATATGAATTATAGCAATTCGATTTAGCAAATTTTATATTTACATTATATCAAGGTTACGAGTCCCGATGGCCATCTATGAGACGATGCGACCTTCGACCAATTACCAATTGTGGAGCACGGTAAAAAAAATGACGTCATAGTTCATAAAACGGCACTTATTTTGATTTTTCAAAACTATCACATTTAATATTATATATGTATATAAAGTCAAAAGTTTGTGTGTTTGTTAGTGCGTATGAATGTTCCTACGGATCTCTATTACAGCTGAACATATTTGAATGTAATTACATACGAAAACGAAGTACCTGGTTTAACACATAGGCTCCTTTTTATCTCGTTTAAGTCATTGGTTGTTAGGCGGCGGAGCTGTGCTGCGAAATAACCCTACTAATATTATAAATGTGAAAGTGTTGATGTTTGTCGCTCAATCACGCCGGAAAGCCTGATCGGGCCGAAATTTGGAACTTAGTAAGATTATAGTCTGGAACAGCATATAGGCGGCTACTTTTTACAGCGAGAAAATAACGGGAACAGTAGGTAACTATTCGGGTAAAACCATGTAAGCATCGTCCCGCGGTTTTATTTGTTTAGTCCCCCTTTCAGTTATTTTACCGTGATAAAAAGTAGCATGTGTTAATCCAGACGAAATTCTAACTATGCTCCAAACTTCAACTGGATCCGTTCAAGAGGTTCCGACATGATTGAGCAACAAACATTCATACACCAAAACTTTCGCACTTAATAATATTAGTACACGATTACTTCCACACATTCTCCTATCTAAAGATTCCATTGAAATTTTGCATACCTATTCCCTGAACGTCAAGCCTGTCAAGAGTGAATCTGTTTCTTAGTACGTCTTAAGGCCGATTTACATCAGACGAGCGAATGAGAGCGAAAGAGCTAGAGCTGGAACAAGAGCATTCTTTCTCGATCTTTTAGTGTAAACAAAAGATCGTTCTTAGCGTTTTCCATATTATATATTCCATAGAATCTTTGCGAACGCAATCAAAACAACGAAAGAATGCTGTACGTTTGTTTACACCAAATGAATTTGATACAGTGGGGATAGAATGAGCATTCGCTCTTCCGATGTAAATCGGCCTTAAGGGGGCGCCTAAAGCCAGGAAACGAAAAAAGGACATTTTCGACGCCGCTCACTGAAGTTAAGAAACTAATACCTATGACAAAAAAAATATTGACGTGTGGGTACAATCAAGAAGAAGCACAATAACCGAATAGAATTTTAAAAATAGATCAGAGTTTTTACAATAAAAAAATATAAATGACACCGAAAAAACCCGTTTTAATTCGAGTACTCGAAATTATCAGCGATGACCCCACATTATTTTTTGGTAATAAAATTCCTATTTGTACGTTCTAGTAAAGTAACCGATATGTTCCCAGTCGCCCCCGCGGCAATGGCCACCGGAGGCAAATGGGAATAAAAATTCCCAGTTGCCACCGGTGGCGACTGGGAATCATTGCCCCCACTTCAATTTCGCTATACATTGCTTTCTCCATCGTTAAGAATAAAAGGATGCAACTTATAATATTTCCTGATAATCTCTAAAATAAAGACTGATGTGCATATAAATATTTGTTAATTTTAATTTGGATAAACCAAACATGTTTAAATTTAACATTTAAGCTGGTTATTTGGATCTCAAATAATAATCAGGCTCTTTAACACAGCAATTAAATTAGGAAAGTAATGCATAGTAAATATGTATTTTAAACATGGTTATTCATATATGTACATTACAGATTTTTCTTTATTATGGTTTATCATTAATTTACCATTTGTATAACGTTATAACACCCAACACCCATACACATATTTATATATATTTCTGGAATAGGTACCTACTTAATATTTAAAATTCGTCATCAATTTCAATCACAGAGATATACATATGTAAAGGTATAATTCTTAAACACGTTATGCGGTATTCGTAAAATAATTCTTGGTAATGTTTCTGAACTTGAGATATTTAAACTAAGAATTAGCATTATTATTACAGATTAATCAAAAAACTTAGAATTAGCATTATTATTACAGATAAATCAAATTACACAAAATGTCGATTATGCCGAATTAACTAGTACATAAAATATCTTTGTGTTATCAATTGAGTATAAGTAAACCAATTAAATAAATGTAAGAATTTATATTGACAACTGTTCCATCTTTCTCATACAAAATTTCAAAAGGAATGCCCATCAACGGCTTAGGTCTATCTACTTATATCCCCAACTCATCCACAAACTCTTTTGAGATGGCGGGTAGAACTGGATGGTTTCACACCGGCGCCGGCGCGACTAAATTTTATCAGTCATACCCATTTCTTTAAATAATAATCAGATACTTGTTCTTTTATATGACACATATTTAGACTCAAATCCCAGTATTAAATACACTGTAAGTGAAATATACTACAAACAAATACAGGTCACAACATTTGAAAGAATCGTAACAATTAGTGTCGTAAAGTTTCGAGAAAATGTCCCACTGTCATTTCTCCACGAGAAAACTAGAGTTGAATTTCTTGAATAAATTTGTCTCTAAATATCTGTGTAGCCTTTCTTTGTTGTAACGGATTATTCTGTTTGATTCTGCTGTTACAAACATCGGAATAGGCAGAATCTTGTCGCAAAACACTCAGTAAATGCACGAGGTTCGGATGTTTCTTACCAACTTCGTGGTTAAGTTTGTTGTTCCAGCCTTCTATATAATTTGTAGTTCGATGGTGTTGGCCGTATACACTCCAAACACTCATGAACTCTTCTTTAAGCCACTGTCTTTCCATATAAGTCCGAAATTTTTTTATATTCTCATCTTCACAAGCTTTGCGTGTAATGTATGACCAGCCTTTCATAATTTCAGTTGCTGGCAACAACGGAAGTACAGCGCTTAGCTGTACTTCTCGTATTACCTGGATGATTGGACTTCATCATATTATTATCTAAGTAATTGCTTTCAATAATAAATACATAAATCTAAGACAACACACGATTACTAAGCTGTATTACTGGTGTTATGGTAACCAAATACCTACAACGACGATAAACTACCCATACTTACAAAAATAAACTTTACTTACTGCTAGATTTAGAATTCCCTTGCATTTTTTTTCTGTTAGTACATTCCCACGTTTCTGAGCTATTTTTGTTCTTTCTTTTTACAATATTGGTGGCCCGCACGTAAAATTATTGTTCCGTGACGTCTTTTTATACACACCATGTCACTTTGGCCTGAACTAGAAGATGGGCCTAGCTGTGACATAATTTCAGATAACACTAATCCAAATAAATTTATTTTGCTTTTTAAATACAAATCTATTAGTCTCAAAAATAAAATTACACTATCCGCAAAATTGCTAAATTATTGCTCTTTTTTCTATCACATTAATATAGCTTGAAAAAGCGACTGTTGTAAATGGTTGTAAAGTAGTTGAAAAGAAGTTGAAGTTGAAAGAAGAAGAAGAAGAGAAGTTGCGTTCTAAAGCCACGAAAGAGGAGGTTTTACTTCATTTGTAGAACAGGAATGTGGAGGTTTTAGTGGCCAACACATACGATTCCTTATAATAGTAGTAGTGGTAAAACAGTTTGCGGAGTCCGCCTGGGGAAGTACCATTTATCATACCATCAAATGGGCTCACTGTGTTCCGGTTTAAAGGTGTTGAATGTTTCCAGAGAAGAATAATAATATATAAATAATTATTACACATATTTAATATAAAGAATCATAAGTTGCATCCTTTTATTCTTAACGATGGAGAAAGCAATGTATAGCGAAATTTAAGTGGAGGCAATGATTCCCAGTCGCCACCGGTGGCAACTGGGAATTTTTATTCCCATTTGCCTCCGGTGGCCATTGCCGCGGGGGCGACTGGGAACATATCAAGTAACCGAACACTTTTTTAAATTTATGTTTAGTTATTGAGTAATTAAATAAAACTTGGTCAAAAATGGACTCCTGATTAAATATTGATTTTTCCTCCAAACTGTTTCATGCTATTCTCGACTTTATGTACATCACATTAAGAAACGCGTCGCGCGGGTGAAATCTGATTTTTTCCTGGCTTTAGGCGCACTCTTAATATGGAAAACGCTAAGAACGATCTTTCGTTTACACTAAAAGATCGAGAAAGAATGCTCTTGTTCCAGCTCTAGCTCTAGGCTCGTTTAGTTTAAATCGGTCTTTAGAAGTCTTGAGATAAACGTGCTCCATCGTAGACAACATCGTCGCTTCGCAGCTAGTATTACATAGTAGAATGAGCTTTCACCTTCACGGTGTTCTCGACTACCTAGAGGTATAAAATGAGAATCAATCCATACATGGTCTGAAGAACTAGGTTAAGGTAGTTTAGGTTATGGTGAACGCTTTTCATCAAGTCTTTCTGGTTTTTCATCTTGCTTTTGGTTACAAAAAGACATCACAATTATTGTAGTTTTTGGACAAACATCTTGGCTGTAAAGCCGAAATTGTAATACAGTCGTAATATATTTTTATCAAAAAAAAGCTTGCACCGTCTCGGCGGCCGCAAAGCAATGATTTGGTCAAGATTAAACACTTGTCTAGAAGAAACCGCGTCACTCTTGATTTAGACTAAAAACATGAACAGATTCTATTATAAATACGGGGCGCTTCGGTATGTTTACATCGCAGATACTTAGTGGTATTCGCCGGATAGCCATGACTGTAAGTTATTTTACTATTATTTGCCTTTTACGGAACCTCCATTCATTCCAACAGTTACGAGTTCAAACACGCTAGTTTTAGTGCTAGTTAAATAAATAGTAGGATAAAAAGCCAACGCGAGGTGTCGGAGCGTCGACCGGCACAATCCGAGTGCCATAAGTGATGTCACTGCACAAAATGACGCTTTGTTTCGTACCAGTTCAATACAATGTTGATTGCAGTTTGTAAACAAACAACTTGGGGTCAAATCGGAGTCTACGCGCTCTTGCATTAAAAATCCGCGCCCCTTCTTTTAGGGATCAATGTTAGACACGTTCAATGTTTTTTATCATACAGCACTCTGTACATGCATGTATGGGACAAGCAAAATATGGGCCTGATAGCAAGCAACACGGTTCCCCATAACAGCACAGTGGTCGTAATCATATTTACATTATATGATTTACTTAGCCGTGTAATGTAGTAATCCGGAAGTATAGTATTGCCCTTCAAACAGGAACCCAAAAATTATTGTACATTACTTGGTGGTAGAAACCGGCATAAGTTCATTCTTGTCCAGTAAGACACTGCAAAGAGTCCTACCACTACAAGCTTTTCAGAATGCACATAACGTTGGATAGTTTTCTAGTTACACCAATACCAGTTGAGTGCCAAAAAAATCAGTTACAACGTTTTGAACAAATTTGGTGCGATAATAATTATTTTGTTCTTAATGAAGGTTAATCCTACTAATATTTTAAATGTCAATGTATGTGATGTTTGTTGATCAATTACTTCGTAATGTATGAACGGATTGGGTAGAAATTTGGAATACAGGTAGAGTATAGTCCGGAAGAACACATATCTTACTTTTTATCCTGGGAAAATAACGGCAACGACGGGAATGGGAACTACGACGGTGAAACCGTTGGGGGCTGCTAGTATGTTATAAATGTATTATAAATATCTACACAAAACAAAGAAAGTAGACAGACACTTGGTGAAGAAAAGTCTGTGTTTGACTTTCTGATGAAACAAGAAACTGAGATTTTTCTAAAATCTGTTACATAAACTTTATCAGTTCATAGTATAACATTTCCATTGAGCTAATGTCATTAAGTAGGTAGTTATATTTATATTTTTTTACTAACTTTACGTTTAACATTTTAACTACCGCATGTGGGGATCGCGTCGTTTAATAATAACAACACCCCGTTCGGAATAGTGGTGGACCAGTACCTGAGCGTGAACTGACTCGCGAAATGACCGCGATAAGAACTTGCGATACGGAACCTGACTAGAAGAGACCTCAATTGTATTAATATTCTTCAAAATATTATTAGATTTCCGGAAAAGATAACAGTTCGGCAGATGGTTTTTACCCGCATAATCGAAAGAATTATCATAGCTACGACTATGAGACTCAACACTATGCTTTGTACTGCTTCTTTGTTATTACCTATACCATTTTATGAAAGACGACGAAAAAAAATAACCCTGTAGGAGACACAAACTACAGCGTTGTTAAAAAGATTTTGCAGAATAGGAAACATAATAAATAATTCGTAGGGTCGAGACCGGAGGATCAGCCTCCGCGTATTGTTCAAAGGTACTTAAGCACGGGTCCGCTTTCACCGCGCCAGAATTGCGATTGCCCTCGGCTTTCAATGGAGTTGTCAGGTTGGCCATAGACGCGTTGAATTTTGTATCATTCACAAGTGGGCCGCCAAGTTATTTTGCGTTTATGACCGGACAAGTTGTAAAATACGCTGGGCAAAACGTGTGTAAATTGTAACATTTCCTTTTTACTTGTGGTATGGTACAAAACATTTGAATGAGATGAACAAAAGTTTGTGGTCATTCAATCCGGTGAAGACAAGGAGTTGTTTGTGGTCCACGAATTTTTTTCTAGTGTATGATGTAGAGATAGATGCTAAGGTCAGTCATCCTTAAGCGTTTTCCGAGATTTGTACGCGGGATAAAACATCTCATCTAGACGATTTGGTCTATTTTGCATTTGTTGTTCCAGTTTGCATTATTAAGTGATAATTAATAGATAGCTTCTGCTGTGTACCAGATGTAAACTTATCTTGCATGCATGAACATGGGCATGAGGTATGAAAGTTTACTACCTGAATTACATCCATCTTAAGTAATTAATCGAAAAAAGGTGGTATTATGATAGCAGTAGTTTTTTGTAAATTAAAAAGAACTAGCAGCGCCCTTCGGTTTTCCCAGCGTAGTTACAGTTCCCGGGATAAAAAGTAGCCAATGTATTGTTCCGGACTATAATCAAACGATATTCCATATTTCAAACGGATCCGTTCATACGTTACGTGATTGTGCAACAAACATACAGATTTGCAAACATTGACATGCATAATAGGCATTAGTGAGACTAAGAATGGAAACTACAATAAGGTCCAAAGTTGATGGTTTGACTAATTAGTCCACTACATTATACATGCAGTATAGTACATTAGACCAACAACCAAAAGAAAGCCAATGTTTTTAGAGCAAGATTGAGTATCTTGCAATATCTGGACGTCTACTTTCTTTCTACGAAAACGGAATTTCGAAATAAACTCGCGACTTTCCTACTCCGATTCTACTACGATCTGTTGTTTTATCCGTTTTAAAAAAATCTTCTAAGCCTACTCTAATTAAGGCCGATTTACATCAGACGAGCGAATGCTCAGTCTATCCCCACTGTATCAAATTCATTTGGTGTAAACAAACGTAGCATTCTTTCGTTGTTTTGTTTGCGTTCGCAAAGATTCTATAGAATATTTAATATGGAAAACGCTAAGAACGATCTTTCGTTCACACTAAACGATCGAGAAAGAATGCTCTTGTTCCAGCTCTAGCTCTATGTTCGTTCAGTTTAAATCGGCCTTTAGAGCAAGGCTTAGAACATTTAAACGTCAAACAAAGTTGTATCGGACGAAACGAAGTAGGTAGAACGATAGCAGTAAACTCGCGAGTTTTTTTTCGAAATTACGTTTCGTAGAATTAGAGTAGACGTCCAGAATCGTAACGCACATTTGTTTTCTTTCAAATCGCCCGTGGTGTTCGCAGATGCGAAACCTATGACGATCACTTGAGTACAGACGCGTTTATTTACGGTTAGAAGTCTAGACCTTTAATCGGTGCATCTGAGATAACAATTAAGATCAGAATCTATACTTTAATTACAAATCTGAACAGGTTCAGTTGTCTGTTTCAATGTTCCGTTCCTTGGTAATAATTATAATTATAATATTAAATAGCTAGGTAACAATCGCATTTGAAAAAATAATTTTGCATTTTATTCATGGTCTGATTTTTAAGAAAGATATTTCTAACGACTTTTTTCGCAGCAACTTTTTATTCGAGTAGCGAATAAAATCACGCGATACACTAGTCTTTTGAATAACATCTCAAAGTTCACACATAAGGTATCAGTTTTACAGAGTGTCAAGGCTAAATACCTAAAATATTTGACACATGTAAATTTACCGTATGCTTTGGTAACTTTAAAATTGTTACATTTGGCTGTCACAACCATGGTGTTAGGGGTCATTGACACTGGTTATCAATATGTAGAATTATTTCAAGCACACATTTGGTATTTATGACTTCATTTCCTAAAACGTAAATTTGAATGGTTGGAGCACTACCAAATAAGGTTATGTAATAGTTACAGTAACTAAATCTTAGCAATGTAATACTTAATCATTTGTGAGTATTTATGGTCTGAACTATTGAATTAGTAGTAGTAAAGGCTATACAACTAGGCTTACTAACAGGTCACTGAACTCACTTTCACATCATTGAAGGTTATGTCGAGATGTAAAATTGTTCTTATTTATTATGTCTGTAATTTAAATACATATGTCTGTCTGCATTTGATATTATTTTTTATTCTACTACTTAAAGGAAAGTGTCATTCTTTGGTTAACATGTTATAAGTTTTCCCTCTAATGCAGGACGTCTACTCTCTTTCTACGAAAACGTAATTTCGAAATAAACTCGCGAATTTCCAACTCCGATTCTACTTCGATCCGTCGTTTTCTCCGTTAAATTAAATGTTCTAAGCATACTCTAATTAGAGTAGGCTTAGAACATAACGTCAAGTAATGTTGTATAGGGCGAAACGAAGTAGGTAGAACAAGAGCAGAAAAGTCGAGTTTTTTTTTTCGAAATTACGTTTTCGTAGAAATAGAGTAGACGTCCTGGTATATTGAAAGGATGACGAAAACTGTAGAAAACATTTTTTTTTGTGCTGTTTGTAACACGTGCTCAATTGAAAGCCAGCTCAGCTCAAGTGTGTCCAAAGATAATCCATTTTTCATTTTTGGTTCTATTTACACTATATCCTATCACATTATAAAGAAACGCTACACCAGTAGTTCGTCGCCTTTTGATCTTGAGAGAAATACCGATAATGTCTAGACACGGGAGGGTGGGTTGTCGCAATTTTAAAAACGTGCCACCAAAATAAAATTAAAACATACGGAAGACGTCCACCCTGAGCCACGCTCCTGCAATACTAACACTGTAAAGTAGGCAATGCGGGAGCGCGCTTCCCGCGTCTCACCATGCACGCCCTGTACAATTGCCCCGTCTAGACGGATTCGTCGTACGACTGTATGATTTAATAGACTGGTATCCTATCATGCGCGGTCCGAAGTTACGTTAAATTAAAAATCTAAAAGTACCTACATAGACTATTTTTTAAAGCGGGAAAACAACTGGAACGGCAACTACGCGGGTAAAATCGTGGAGCTCTACTAGTAAAGTAATTTTTACTTTTTACTCTATTTATTGTATTTCTACTTGTGAGCCCCTCAATGTCTCGTCTACCAATAGCATATTTAATATAGTAGCATATTTATATAGTAGCCTATACATATATAGCATATGATTCTGAGTGAATTGCTTAATCAAATGTAGAAGAAAGAATTATATAGTTCCAGAAAAAATGTTTTGTGAGCAGTGAGAAATTACTAGAGCAAAAAGATAATTCATCATATTTATATCTCCAGCTGACGAGCGAATGCAGTGCTAGGAAATGATTTGAAACCTTCATGTTCAAATAACTGCATTGCAGTGATGCTCTGGGCCAGTGTCTTACTTCCCGTCAGTCTCTCACATTGTGATTATCACTATATTTATGGCATAAAACAGCATTCCACTTCCAGCATCGAGCCATCCATAGCTTAGATCTTTAAAACCACCAAACATATTTTTTTAACATTCAAGAGGAAGGTTTATATGTATAATTTATGCATAAAATAGTAGATAATCAATGATAATTTTATAGGTTTCTAATGTAATCTTATAAACACATTTTTTGTGTTATGAGCTAGGTCAAAATAATGTACAGCAGTATTGTACCCTTTCAAAAGGATTACAAAACAAAGTCTGCAATAGTATGTTACATATTTTATGTCTATCTCTTAGAAATAACCCACAATGACTAATTTAATTAGATACAAACTTCTTAGCATTCCATGGATTCACCGTGCAGGTCAGAGAGAGAAATCTCGAGTAGAGCCCAAGACTTGTGACTTGGGTGTAGGTTTAAAAAATATTTATCAGCATTACACCCAAATTAAAATATGTGTCTAGCTATATTTTCAGCTATGATAAAATTTATTTAGCACATTTGACTAAATAGGTATGTTCTTCTCAAGCATGTAGCTTTGTCAACCATGCTATGATGCACCATCGGGTGGGTTTATGTGTGTTAAAGACAAACACCCGATATGACAGTGAGTCTCCAAAACAATACATTATTGGAAAGGACATTTAGAAAAATCAAACAATTACACACAACATTGAAAGTGCAGAACCACATTTCGCTAATAGATATTGTTGTAGAATTCCATATTAAATTTTTTACGAATAAAGAAATTACAATAACTGTATGTAGGTATATGTATTTTATGTTAATTAGTATGCGTTTTTTTAATATATCCATTATTGTAAGTAGTATTATAATTTTAAGTTTAGGTAATATAATGTTAGTGTATAACGTTAGCTATTCGATTTGTTGTTTAATTTATTTAGGTAATCTATTAAGGCTGCATTCCTGTATAATATCCTATCCGTACATGGTTGCCTGGAAGAGATTGCTCTAAGCGATAAGGCCGCCAATTAAAATGTCTAGCATAAGTTATTTTTAAGTTCCATTTGTGATTTTGTTTTTTGTAGTATGTATGTGTGGCTTTTAATAAAGAGTTTTCTTATCTTATCTTAATAACTATGGCTCTTGGCGGTGACCACTAGGGAGGGAAAAGAGGCATTTGCTCAATGTCGGGACAAGAAAGCTAATAAGTATGAAAAGAAATAAAAGACCTTTGGCAGTGGCAACCACCTACAACCTATTAAACTAAGGTAATGTTATTTATTTAGCAATTGGTACAGATGTTTTTTAATATCTCTGAATTGTTAAAGGGCAGGGTTTAAAATGTTTTGTACAATGGGAAGGTTTTTCATATTCTGAATTTTTAAGAAGAATCGTAATAATACTCAATCCTAATCAAGTTTCCTAATTATCCAAAAGCTTTTATGAGTTTCTATGTGAAACCACAGGATAAATATCTTGCCATTAATAACAGAAATTTGAGTACTATTATTTATTTATTTAATAATAGGCGAGCAGCATTATTACCTGATATGCCTATATCTCAGTGTGTAATATGTAACAAAAAAACAAAATTATAGGTAATTGTCTGTTAAAATGGTATTGTCTTTTGCTATCCACTTGCCAAGTTTGTTCTTGAAAGAGTTCAATGATTTTGCCGAAAAAACATCCTCAGCCAACCTGTTCCAGTTGTAAACCACTCTATTGCTGAGGATGTGATGTGCAGTGTTTGTCAGTGATGGTGCATGGGACAGCTCCTTTAATCTGTACAGGTTCCTTAAGTGGGGGAGGTTATAAAATCTATTCATTATTTTATATGTTTCGAACAAGTCTTCCCGTAACCTTCTCTCTTCCAATGTAGTGTATTTAGTTCAGAATTTCAGTATTTCACAGTTTGGAGTTCATATTAAAGAGGTATTTAAACAGAAATGCTAAGAATGATTGCGTGCAGTGCATTTTTTTATTTGATAGTGATTATGAATCAAGTAATAATATGAATCAATAATTTAAAAATAAATATCAAGTAAAATAGTAATTACATGTACCTACATCACATAGTCCATAAAAATGATAACATTTTACAAATAAATTTTAAAATAAGGGGGGTTTTAAAATACTTAGTCTACAGTACATCGTCAGGAATTAAAAGAAAACTTGTAACTTAGTAATGAGCTAAACATAGTGTTGGATGGATAAAATCAAGATCAAAACTCATCTATTTTTAAATTTTCAAATTCTGTTAAAACAACTTTGGCACCAAAATGAACTGTAAGTTGTCCCAATTATGTACTACTTAGGTTAAACTATTGTCACATTACAAAAAGAACTTGAAATAAAACTTAATTACGTTTTAAGTACTTTTTAAATGAAGTTTGAAGTGAGAAATGTAGGGTGCTATTCCACAAAGCTTTTAAGCACATATAACATCAAACCTACATATAGTTAGCCATACAAGTGTGTGGTGAAGTATAGTCTTCACTCTCTCGTGAGAGAAGGCTCCAAGCCCCAGCAGTGGGAACACTAAACTACGTAATTTATACAACAAAGCTTTGATTTTTGGAAGTAAATGTTACAAATACACAAACCAAATCTTCAATCAACTCTTAATTTAGGTTCTCAAGGTTAGACTTTTAAGGTGTCATTAGTTATCTGGAATAACTTATGAAATTGATAGCCTTGAGCATAAATAAGTACAAATCAGAAACATTATTTGCGTAAAAGATAAGACAGTTACAGGAACCGAAGATAACTAAATATACCTATGACCGATTATTTTACTTAACTCTAACTATTATTTGAATAGATGAAAACATTGATAACTTTGTGTGGTAAATGATAAAACTGGATTTATATTCTAAATTGGAATACTGTACACATGTATAGTATCTCTAGGTTTCTTATTTTAGTTTCATATTTATATAACTTGTTATAACTAGCTTTGGCTAACCATCACGGCATCACATAGGTTATAATAGTTAATTAATAGTTAGTTAATACATTCAATACGAAATTTGGAATTTTAAGGATATTAATCTAACATAAAAACAACAAACAAACATGAACAGGTGAACAAACCATCTATATTACCACACAAAAATCCATTTTAAATCTGTTTTAGAAAAAAAAAATTGGTTTGTGACAATAACTAAAGTAAGTAGGTACCTACCTACCTATATTATTGGCTAAAAAAGTAAAAATGTTTCACTAGACACTATCTAGCCTTAGGTAAACGAAAAAAGATGCATTTGGTCAAATTGAAAAACCTAATTTTTTTGAAGTCGGTTAAAAATAATACTAGAGGAACTTAATCATTTTGTATGAATAAAAAACTTGGCAAGGACTTGACTTGACAAAAATACTTATTAGCTTATTACGCACACCAGAAAAGTTAAAAATTTACAAAACACAGGTACCAAAAATGGTAGGTATATAGTAAAGTGAGTAAGTAAGCAACTACCTAAGTGAAATGGGATAAAAAAAAGCTAATTAGTAAGTAGGTACCTACATCTACGTGCGTCGAACTATAGACAAAATGTAGCCTATTTCATTCTTTTAACTTGTGGCTAAGGTTGTGACTTAAAGAATTTTATTGATTATTTACACTATTGAAATTTTCATAGATCCTTATCTGGACTCTAACTTATGTTACTTAGTGATAATGTAGCATTTAATTAGGGAAAGAATTTACAATATTGGTTATTAAAGATAACACGAGATAAAACTGGTGGTTATTGATTTTGTGACCAATTACATAAACAATACAAATGTTCATTATTCCCTAGATATTGCTGTTGCGAGTGAATCACTAGTCCTTTTACCTGTGGCTCTGCTTTAACGGCCAAGTCAGGTTTGTATATTGAATCAAAGCACAGGTAGTGAGTATCAAAGCATTTTGTAAAAAAAAACCTTACACAAAGGTAAATGTTTAAGATTTCGTTTTTTCAATTTTAATATTAATTCAATAATTAATAAATTACTTACAGGCAAGGAAACCTAGACAAAAGATAAACGCTGATTTAGGGCAATAACATTGGTATGTTGATATACAAATGGTTTGTTTTTGCTAATTCATAATATTAAAGAAGTTAATAAGCACTATGAATATTATTGATATGATGGTAACACACTAAGCCTACTATCAGTATTGAGATATTGAAAAATTCACAGAAGATAGGATTACAGATGCATAATAAATATCAACATAATATAATAATAAACAATACACTACAGAACTGAACAAGCATAATGCCTATCAGGCTATCATAGATTTACAAACAAAGAACTGTATCTGTGAATGAGTAGGACGTAAATAGGAAGTTGTGTTTGGGGAAGAGCTAATTAGCATGCGATCCAAGAGTCGCCAAGCGCGCCACGCGAGGAAATGACATTGGGCCCCCAAAAAGTTTCAATACCAATATTTATATTTTTGATTTGTTAGGTTGAATTTAACTACCATGACCCCTAACACACTAGAAATATTTCCAAACCACATAAAACCACCAAAAAGTTGCATCAAAACAATTTGACAACAGTGAATATAACCTAAAACCTCACGTCAAAACCATCATAATCGTACCAAACAACTCTCAATAATCCTAAACTATACCGCCCGAGAGCGCTTCACGTGAAGCCACTGTTCGGTGATACGCAAGCCGATACAATGATACCTAGATGCAAATGCTAATGCCCTATTTGACAAAATTTGGTAAGATACATTAAAATTTTTCGCAACTATCTTCCTAAGAATTCTCTTTATTGTCCTTGTTTCCCTCCAAAACCTAAAGAAGGGGATATATTTTACTGGTGGACTAATTAATGTGAGCAATTAATGAAGGTACGACAATCAAAGCAAAGCACCGCTAGTCGGCTGGCGGTGAACCGGCGAAGCTACAACAAAAATAACCAATTATTGCCACTTACCGCCGACTCTGTACATATTCGCAGCCATTTTTATACACAATCACTATTCATTAACACTTAATTAATCTACATCTGACACAATTAATAACTATAACACTATGTAATTGAGCTTTTAACAATGTTTTTCATCACGTTAACTCCGGACGCCTTTCGCTGATCGCCATTTTCTTTCAGTACTAATTTGGCCAGTGCGCAGTCGCACTTTTTGGCGTAAACTTCCTGCTCTTGAAACAAAGCAATGTCATGTCTTTGATTTACAGTTCACTAATAATTAACGAAATGCTCCCGGTTTTATCATAAAACACGATATATTTTACAAATATTGTCCATTATTTGAAATAATTTACAATGCCCTAAAAATAAAAAAAAATAATTCATTCAATTAACGTTTCATTACCCACATTACTACAGCAATTTTTTTTCTTAGTTTTGTTTACATTTTTTTATTCGTTGGATAAGATTGTTGCATAACGATAAAATATGCAACAACAATTTACGTAATCACAAATAAGTTTTAAGCACTCACTTTATTTTAGTTACTTGATACTATAACAATTTTTTTCCCCATTAGTAATTTAAAACAAATTTTAATTTATTGTTGTGCGTAACGTGAAACGTATTCCCATAAAGAGAGACGCTCCTTGGTTTTTTTTTGTTGACCATAGATGTCGAGAATAAAATAAATTGTTGGTCTATGATCATATAATAAATTGCAAAATACTAAACGTCGCATGCATAGTATATTTTCTATTTTGGTATTATAGATTTATCTATTTTAGTTTTTCACTTTTTTGTATTTTATAATATCTTGCTCAAAATGCAAAGTGTTGGTAGAAATGACGTGGCCAATGACAGCTGATTTGTCTATGATTTTTTGACATTTGCCAAATCAGCCAGCCTCTCCCGTTTTACGAAAATCCGAAAATATTATTTTTTCTGAATGAATTCATAGTAATATTTTGCAAATTTTCATGTGGCGAGATCATAGTGACCGCATGTGTTGTTGGTACGTATACTACGAAAGAAAAGCTATAAGTGCTCCGAAATTTGTAGTGTTTCTGTGTTCGATGTTTCAACGCTTTTTCGTATTTAGATCGGCGAAATGGCCACGTATGAGGAGTTTATTCAGCAGAATGAAGACCGGGATGGCATACGGTTCACATGGAACGTATGGCCGTCGAGCAGAATCGAGACTACGAGGCTGGTTGTGCCTCTGGCCTGTCTGTATCAGCCGCTGAAAGAACGGCCAGATCTGCCGCCGATACAGTATGAACCTGTGCTGTGTACGCGGAATACTTGCAGAGCTATACTGAATCCGATGTGCCAGGTCGATTACAGAGCCAAATTATGGGTCTGCAATTTCTGTACCCAAAGAAATCCCGTAAGTATTTCATCTGCTGACTAGAAGCAACCTAAACTTAACTAAGTCAATATAAGTTATAACATAAATAACATTGTAAAATCAAACTAGAAGTGACTATTTTCCAATAAGATTTTGTTTATTTAGTTTTTGATTATTTTTTAATTCAGGATTACTCATTTCAAATTGTGGTTCTTAATTGTTGATACTTTAAAATCTAAAGTGCATCATTGAGCATTCAGTTTTAAAGTCTACAAATTTTATGATTCTAAATTAAATTGAGAAAGATTTAAATAATTGTCACTAATTGTTTGTACTAAATTATTTTATGGAATAGCTGTGACCCGTGAGTTCACCTGCCTGTGTTAAGTGGCTTACAATCTTACCTAGTTAGTGTTCGATCTTTAATGTAGGTAAATATAACTTTCATCAACAATCAGAAGGGAGAAGATTTAAAACAAAATAGGAGATAATAAAGGTACCATGGACGAATTGATTTTTAGTTAAGTAGAGGTACACTTACCCAAAGAGAAAACTTTATTCTGACAATATATTAATTAATCACTCCACATATCGCGTATTTCATTATAGGTAGGCTAGTCACAGAACATTAGATTAGGTACACAACAACGTTCATAAGTTGCATTTTAAAAGGCGTTATCACAGTTCACTAGGTATATCAGACTATCATACACTGCACAAACTACTTATTAATAATTAACACCTCATGTCAGCGACTAGTAAAGAGAAAGCACATGATTTTTCAACTCAAAATTCCAAATTAAATGTTGTAAACAAACATTATGTCGGACGTCGGATAATGTTGCTAGTTCCGGATTTAATTTATTACTAATACTTAAAAAAATATTACTTTTGTATGTTGATAAATAGTGATTTATTTATTCGCATTATAGTAAGGATCGCATAAAACTTTAAATATTGTGACAATAGTGAGTGAGTCTATTATACTCAAATCATATTTTAAGGTTGAAGTCATTACTTAATAATTTATTTGCGCCGAATAAACAAAAATCAGTTGTAATTTCAAATTAAATTCAGAAACTTACTTGACCAAATTTCAACGACAATCATAAAAAACTTAAACAAAAATAAACGAAAGTAAATTTTAGTTTTGTTTTTATATTTCAAAACTATGATCTACCAAAAATAAGAAACATCAAAGGACATGGCCCAAATCGTACCCTGACCTCGGCACAAAATAATTGTATCTAATCTCAAAAAAATCGAATAATTGCATGTAAATATATTTTAGGAATAAAAATTACACCACTCCCAGAACCCAAATTAGTGGCTAACATGTTTTTTTATCAGTGTAGTTTTGTAGGCGTTTTTTTTTAAAGTTCACCTATAGATTTTTTAAAGTTAAACTGTTTAGTTAAAATAAAAAAATGCAATCCGATGTAATCATCATCATCATCTTCATAACATCTGAGCATATACCTCTCTTCAAGTACGCCTCATATCCCAGACCTATGCTAGTGCTGTGCTTGTGCTAGCACTTGTCCAAATTTGACCCGCGATGTAAGCATACTGACAATTGAATACAAAGTCCAAAGTACATTACCAAAAATAAGCGTATTATCATGAATTATTTTACTTACACTCGTTAAATTTGAATTCCAAGGCCACCCATCGCGAAAAGAACCTAAGCATATTCGTGCATTGTTTGATATATCTCTTTATGACTCAGCCGGTATATATTATTTTTCTATCATTAACACCAAATTATACAATATATTTTGTTCCATAAAACGAGCTTTTGACACGAACTTCTACAAAACTTCTACAGGCAAAAAAACGCAGGTTAGCCACTCAAACGGATGATGATGATAGTTTAGAATATTATTACTAATAACTTAAAATCCGAGGTACATCAAAAACCCCAGGTGTGGCACCTGGGTTTTTTCAATGTGATTTGGGCTTATGTCCTTTGTTTCACAATAAATGGAGCTATCACGTAACAAACATATAAACGAATTGAGATCCGTCTCCTTTTTTGAAGTTGGTTAAAAATGAAACTAAATCGTAGTAGTACCGGTAGTACTAGAACCATTAAAGTTTATAAGTCAATGTCAAAGCCGTTAATTACTGAATAAGTTTTAGTTTAAAAATATCGTTAATTTTTTTTGGAACTATCCATTCCAATAGTCAATGTACTCGTATCCTCTTACTGCTTTTAATGAACGGTTGTTGCGAAATCTTAAATAAGCATACTACTAGATGAAATCCTATATTCATTGTTCACTATTGACCGACATAATATATACATGGACGCACATAAAAGTACAGATAGTCTGATATAGAACCTCTTTCTTTTTTTTGAGTCGGTTGAATGCTAAGAAATAATCACTTACCAATAAATCTGAATAGTTGCAATCTTAGTAAAAAAATCCACTAAATTGGCAACACTAGTGACTAAGCGAACTATACTCCGCGCCATCACTCGTTACCATACGTTATTGGCGCCACTGACGTATTTCACAACGATTAACGAAAGCCGCAGTTTAAAAACAACGAGTTTAATAATTTCGTCACAGCGAACACAGCGTCATGGTCGTATTCTCATAGAAAATTGTCGTCCGATATAACCCTTCGTTGAGAGCTTCTCGCGTCCTTGCGGGGTAGGAAGCTTGAAACTGGCGGGGGGTGGGGAGTGTCCGTTCTATCTGTATTATCTATTCTATGACGCTGACCAAGCAGGACCTGGAGAATGTTACTAACTCTAATTAAGGAAATAAGTGGTTTGATTTTGATATTTTGATTTGAATGTTGCCATGTGATACAGGCCATGCCATAGGAACACTTTAAAATAAAAAGAAACTGACTGCTTTTATATTAAATAGTATAATTTTTGTATCATTTTAGTTTCCACCTCAATATGCTGCCATATCAGAGCAGCACCAACCAGCCGAGTTGATTCCTAATTTCTCAACCATTGAGTACACAATCACTCGTGCTCAGACCATGCCTCCAATTTTCCTATTGGTGGTAGACACCTGCATGGATGAGGAGGAACTGGGAGCTTTGAAGGATTCTCTTCAGACATCACTCAGTTTGATGCCGCAGAATGCTTTGGTTGGTCTTATAACTTTTGGACGCATGGTACAGATCCATGAATTAGGTGAGTTTCTTATGGCTGCAGTAAGAAAATTTTAACTTAATAATCCATTGTATCATAAGCATTTGTACAATTATTAATATGTTCCATAGATTTTTTTGAGTTGATTTGGCATATTAATATGAAACTAATTTTTTTCTGAAAGTTCAGTATCTTAGACCTCTTTGATAAGTTGTTTTTTATGGAAAGCAAAACAGATTTTTGACCTAGTTTGTGTGTTCTGCGTAATATTGTATATAACTTGTAATCTTGTCATAAGCTACATTGTTTGTGATTCATTCAAATTTCAAATCTTGATCGTATCCTCATTACTGAGGGTCGTGACTACCATCGACGTCCTTAACCACCTTCCTCTAGGCACTCCTGTCTTGGGCTATCCATAAGCAAGTTTGGATGTTTGTCCTTGCTGAGGCCTTGATGGTGACTATCGACCGAGATGGCGCTTTGCCTCTACCTCTCTTCCTGCGACCAACCATTATTAACTTTTCTAAGCTTTCTTGTTGTCTAGCCACGTGTCCGAAAAATTTGTGAAAAATTATTCACAATTCAAATAGATTTGTGTAAAATATGGACACAAACCTAACAAACTAGTTTGATGACCACCCTTTACTGAGAAATATTTCAATACAAAAAGATAACTCTAATAAATTAAATTTTCATTTCAGGCACAGAAGGGATATCAAAATGCTATGTGTTCAAAGGCACCAAAGATTTGACTGCGAAACAGATTCAAGAGCAGCTAGCCATTGGCCGTGTCAATGTACCTAACGCTCAACAAGTCCGCCCCGGTCAGCCTACCCCTCAACCTCCTGCCCATCGTTTCCTGCAGCCTGTCAAACAATGTGACATGGCACTGACAGATCTGCTCGGAGAACTTGGACGTGATCCGTGGCCATTGGGGGTAGGCAAGAGGCCTCTTCGTAGCAGTGGTGTCGCCCTTTCTCTTGCTGTTGGCTTATTAGAAGTGACTTATCCTAACACCGGGGCTCGGATCATGATGTTCCTTGGAGGGCCATGCTCTCAGGGCCCTGGTCAGGTCGTAAACGATGAGCTCAAACAGCCCATCCGGTCTCATCATGACATTCATAAAGACAATGCCAAGTATATGAAGAAGGCTATAAAACATTATGAAGCTCTGTCTTTGAGGTCGGCCACAAACGGTCATGCCATCGACATCTATTCATGCGCATTGGATCAAACTGGTTTGATGGAGATGAAACAGTGCTGTAATTCTACTGGGTAAGAATTTTCAATGTGGTCTGGTTTTGTACCAAGAAACTGATTTGCAACTTCTGTGAGTCATAACTCAGTATGGCTGTAAGAAAATTCTGTAGGCTTGTAAATCTTGATGCTTCTAATTTTAATTCTTGAATGGCTAAATTGCCTTCCGGATCTGGATGGATGCTTTGCGGTGTGTGTGTGCAATTTCCTTTATGTGCTTTGAAATACTGAAATATGAACATTTTTTAAAACTGAATTTTTTATTTGTACTAATCTTACTTTTAATGAGAGGTAAAATTATGAATACCCCAATAACTCTTAAAAGTGTTGTGCTAAAAATAATAAGTCAAGAGAAAAATATGGAATTAATATCTTTTTATGTTTTAGTGGTCATATGGTGATGGGTGATTCATTCAACTCTTCACTGTTCAAGCAGACATTCCAAAGGGTCTTTGCTAAAGACCAAAAGGGAGATTACAAGATGGCATTCAATGGAACTTTAGAAGTCAAATGCAGCCGAGAGTTGAAAAGTAAATTTGAACTGTAGAACAATGATCTTTGGGTATTTTTTGGATTGTTATAAAGTTATTTATATTTGTTTTTTCTTTTCTAGTTTCTGGTGCAATCGGTTCATGTGTGTCATTAAATGTGAAGAGCCCATGTGTGTCAGATCAAGAAGTTGGTATGGGCAATACAAGTCAGTGGAAAATGTGCACTTTCGACCCTAGCACCACTATGGCAATATTCTTTGAGGTAAGAATGGCATGTAGGAATTATTAGTTGGTATGGCCGTGAGTTTAGGATTTTCTAGCAAAGAGTAATTATTGCAATTGGGATGACGACAGGGTCAAAAATATAGCTTTATACCTATTTAGTTTGTCAGGTAGATTATGGAAAAATATGGGACACGTATTTTTTGTTTTAACAAATGATCAGAAATTGACAAAGATATAGATCATCAAACTTCCGGAGTGGGGGGTTGTAACATCACTAGTAAAAATCACATCGTAACGTGACGGCTCTCGAAACTTCTAAGCACTGTATCTTTGTAATTTTTTTGTTATTGAAACAAGAAAAAATATGTGTACAATAAATTTTAATAATCTAACTGACGGACTAATTAGTTTTCTATGGTTCCGTACCCAAAGGGTAAAAACGGAACCCTATTACTGATAGCACAACTCAAGACACGTTTTACGCCCGCGGCTCGCGCGGCTGCCGTGCGATCAAAAATCAGCAGTCTCGTGAGTTTTTAAATTATAAAACCCGCGCCCGTGGCGGTAGTGGAATCGCGGCGGGCGCGGGTGAAAATCGTTCCATGAGTTCTTAGCCTTATAGAACACACAACTAAAAATGTAATCCTCCTCCACTGCATTATTTGTTGAACCATGGTATATTTTATATAAATAGTCTATGTAATGTATGCAATAAATTGTCGGTGGATGGAGGCGGCACAAGACCGGTCATTGTGGAAATCATTGGGGGAGGCCTATGTCCACCAGTGGACGTCTGCTGGCTGCAGATGATGATGATGCAATAAATTAATACCTAAAGTCTAAATGCCAATTTGTAAATGTTTGTGTTTGTTGCCAGGTGGTGAATCAGCATGCGGCAGTACCTCAGGGTGGGCGCGGCTGCGTCCAACTCATCACTCAGTACCAACACTCGAGCGGGCAGCGTCGCGTGCGCGTCACTACTATAGCTAGGAAGTAAGTGGCGTTGTCTACAGCATAAGCAGTCTACGAAATGTGCCCACAGCTGGGATTCAGGGCCTTCTCTGCCAAAGAGAGAGTCAAGGTCATCCACCATACTGACCCAGTGTCGACGACGAGCGTAGAGACGAGCAGGCCATGTCCCTGATGGTAAGCAACATGCCTGATGAATATTTTTTGGAAACATTGCCCTTCAAACCGGATCACAGTAATGTTTGCACACTATTGCTTGGCGGTAGAATAACTGGCAAAGGTGTGCTTCCTTAGGCACTATTAAATGTATGACTATTATTAAATGTGTGGTTGGTGGAATGACCTCTAAAGGTTATAGGACATGCTGATAAAAGTCTAAATTCTCTCAATATGGGTATCAAATGAAAGAGCTTGACTAGTAGAATACTATATACTCTGACAAATTTAATATCATTTTTAAAATTTTCTGCTGTTATTTTCTTCTCAGTAAAATATTGTCGAAACTTGGACTTAGAAAGAAAATAAATATCTGAAAAAGTGAATAGCAATAATACAGTGCAAATAATTGTACGATTAGTGCAAGTGTTTTTTCTGTACCTCGGTGTTTTCTATGTATCATAAGTATGTATTTAAAACTATAAAACATACTCAATCAGCTATCTGGCTCCCATAGTACAAGCTTTGCTTAGTTTGGGTTTTTTAATAATGTATCTGAAATATCTACTAATACACGATCACGAAGTTACCGCCATGTGGGATGTTGATTAGACGATCATAGTCCCGATAGTCGTGTCGGCAAACGGCCTTACAGCGAAAAGTCTCGACCAACATTTGAAGAGACTTTCGCCAGACGGTAGGGGTCATCCTCAACACAGCGCGCATTGTCTGGAGATTCCTGACTCTGTAGCCCTAACCAGCGGTAGCTTGAGACTTGCCCCGCTGCTGGCGGCACCCTAGTTTTTTATAATGTTGATATTTTTAGATACATTCTAAACAACTTAGGAAGATGATGAAAATGAGTGAATACAATTTTATTGTTTTCCATCGGTCTAGTTGGGGCGACGCCACAGCGCACCTGCACCACATCTCGGCCGGGTTCGACCAGGAGGCGGGCGCCGTGGTGATGGCGCGCCTGGTGGTGTACCGCGCCGAGCTCGAGGACTCGCCGGACGTGCTGCGCTGGCTCGACAGGATGCTCATCCGACTCGTGAGTATATCCAACGTTGCTGCTCTACAAGTTATAGCTGCTCTAGTAAGTTACTGCTGGTCTAGTAAGTGAGGGCTGGTCTAGTAAGTTAGGGCTAGTCTTGTATGTTTAGGCTAGTCTAGTATGTTTAGGCTAGTCTAGTAAGGTAGGGCTAGTCTAGTAAGTTTAGGCTGGTCTAGTAAGTTAGGGCTAGTCTAGTAATTTAGAACTGGTCTAGTAAGTTACGTCGGCCGCCGGACGTGGTGCGCTGGGTCGACAGGATGCTCATCCGACTCGTGAGTGTATTCCACTTTCATCTGACGAAACACTGGCTCCTAGATGACCAATTATTATTATATTGTGCAATATTGCATTAGAGTATATTCCACTTTCATCTGACTAAATACTGGCTTCTAGATTACCAATTATTATTGCGCTATATTGCATCAGGGTTAATATTGAAGATTGTGCAATGATTGAACAAAATGTTTGGGAAGTTTGGAGTTTATTTTTTATTGCGTTATATGTTTTCATTGCCTCGTGTAGGGCCAATATTAAAAAAAATAAAAAAATTGGTGGACAATTCACACACAACACCATCTGACCCCAAACTAAGCAAAGCTTGTGTGATGGCGGCCAGATAGCTGATATAATACTTATGTAGTTTTAAATACATACTTATTATATATAGAAACACCCAGACACAGAGCAAACATTTGAATTCATCACACAAATATTTGCACTGGGTGGGGATCGAACCCACGACCCTCGGCTTCGTAGGCAGAGCTACTACCCACTAAGCCACGAGGCCAGTCAATAATAGTCAATAACAGTCAATAATTGCGCAATGCTTTTTAAACTGTTGCTCGTCTTGACGAGGAGTACACGTACGTTACTCTATAGTCTATACTATACCTCTATACCATTAAAAAAACCTATGGCAATTGGCCTCAAGTAGCCTCTACTTCCTACCAAACTTGGAACTAATTCAGAAGGCGCAGCGTCCTACTAACCTAATCTTACAATTGGGGCGGACGTTGCTTACCATCAGATACATTTTCTGTTCGTCTTGTCACTGTACTATGTAAAAAACTAATGTGAAAAATCTAAAAGGCACATGCTTTAATTATTTCAGTCTAGCCAAGTTAGAACGCACAATTTTAAGGTTCATAATAGCATGCATCATCATTAATCGAAACATCTCGTCCACAGTGTCAAAAGTTCGGCGAATACGGGAAAGACGACCCTAACAGCTTCCGTCTGTCGGAGAACTTCAGCCTGTACCCGCAGTTCATGTACCATCTGCGTCGCTCGCAGTTCCTGCAGGTGTTCAACAACTCGCCCGATGAGACCACTTTCTACAGGTATACTAGAACTACTCATTTTTTTAAATTAAAACTGCCAAAAGAGGCACACCACAGACAGATTTTTTTTTTTTTATAAAGAGTGATGAGACGAGTAGGACATGTGCCTGATGGTAAGCAACATGCCTGCCACATAACAGCACAGTGACACGCAGCTATTGGAACATGAAGAGTCCAAATCATTTCCTAGTACTACACTGCGCTCGTTACCCAGAGATCTAAGTTGTTATATCTCTAAGCCTCTCCTGTAATTTCTCTGGAAACATTCCCTTCAAACCGGAACACAGTAATGTTTGCACATTACTGCTTGGCGGTAGAATAATTGGCAAAGTGTGTGGTACTTCCCCAGGCGGACTCTGCTAAGAGTCCTACCACTACAAAACCAGATTTTTCGTGGGTTTCGATCATGGCCATCTTGTAATGGCTAACGCATAACGCATCTAGTCTAGATGGCTAGACGGCAATGCTTTGAAGATTTAGATTTATTCCAGACTTGCAGCGCCCTCCGGTTTCACCCGCGTGGTTTCCAAAGTGAGCTATCAAATTCCAGTTTTCTCTTCTATACATTAGCCGTGTTGACCACTTATTTTGAATTTGGTGAATATTCGAAAGCGAGCTGGTGGCGGTTGGAGAAGTAAGACCGAAGATCTGGCTGAGTGGCGTATCATAGGAGAGGCCTACAATAAATGTAAAATCGTACAACTTCTATACGCGCTGGATCTTCGTCATTTTTTGTTGTGAAACAAAAGAAAAAAACGTGTACAATATTTTATAGCAATCTAACTAACGGAGGACTAATTCGTTTTTTTGAGGACTGTACTCTATTGGTGAATCGCGGCACAGCTCGTCTCCGTTCCGCCTCAGTGGAACCGCATCCTTATGTGGTCAGATGTTTCAAATGCAATTAACTCCACTCACGTCTACACTTTTGTAATTGGTCACCGTTTCGTTCCCAGGCACATGCTGATGCGCGAAGACCTAACGCAGTCGCTGATCATGATCCAGCCGATCCTCTACTCGTACAGTTTCGGTGGAGCGCCGGAACCAGTGCTGCTCGACACTTCTTCCATACAGCCCGATAGGATCCTACTGATGGACACGTTCTTCCAGATCCTCATATACCATGGAGAGGTTAGTGACACGTTCGATCCGATAACACTCAGGCAGAGTGCTTATTTTCGGTATGTATGTATGAGTCAGATAGTTCTCTCCTAGCTAGCTCGATTTTTATTTTACAGGTATCAGATCTTATATTAGTGTGCTTTTAAGCGTAAGTATGTATTGTCAGGTTAGGTTATTTTGAGTCCTGCGCTCCCGCGCTAACTCAATAGTCAGATTGGTAGTAGAGGCTCACAATGCCAGTTACCATAAGTCAGGTTCCAAAAAAAAAAATAGTGACACGTAGTAGACTATTCTATTCTCATGACCATTTCAGAACAGGCATACTTTTTCATGCACCGGACAGCCTATCCCAAAGCACCGACCTCAGAATATTTACCATAGAAACACCCCGCCCAACCCGGACCGCTTACAAAAAAATATTTGCCACAGAAACTTCCTGCTTACGCCTGACCTCCCACCAAAAAAATGTACCACTGAACATCCCACCCACCAAATCACTTTTATCAGAGAAACACCCTGCCCACCAGACCAGACCTTTGCCCAACTAATTCTAATTTAGGGTGGGGGTGATTGGCCTGCACTGACGTCCCGCTAGGGGTGTATTGTGCACTTCCCCCCTGTCAGCCTACCCAAACCAGCCGAACTCTTTAAAATAGCGGAGGACGGCCTTGGGTCGCTGGCATATTAGTCCCATTTCGTTCTTTTCTTTCCCCAACCATGTGCTTACCACGACTAAAATAGTGTGCACTTCAAAAAAAGAATTTGCTTTTGTTAATAAGCATTTATGTTTATATACTTAAGTGTCATATTTGTGTGCGCAGACGATAGCGCAGTGGCGCGCGCTCCGCTACCAAGACATGCAGGAGTACGACAGCTTCGCTCAGCTGTTGCGGGCGCCCATCGACGACGCGCAGGAGATCCTCCAGAGCCGCTTCCCCGTGCCGCGGTACATCGACACAGAGCACGGCGGCTCGCAGGTACTTACCCAGACAGTTTAAATATACTACGTATAGAGTTTAAATAAATCCATTTTATCATTGAATGTTTATTTTGCTAAGTTTTGGGATGAAAACAAACCTTATTTTATGACCACAGTTTTAATTTTGTTACCAACATATATTATTATCTAGAAACTATATGGCTTCTACGCTGTGAAACTTGTCAGCCTTCTTCAACATGTTCTCTAACAAGTCATTCACTTTCTGCTGTGACTTCAGAAAATCAAAATAATGGGCATCATCATATTTCTTCTTATTTTTCAAATTCTGCATGGGCAGCTGTTGCCTCGACGCTACTTCTAACCGTTTCTTAGAGGCTTCTAGATCTCTTTCTCGCTGTCGCCAATTATCTGGCCTTTCCAATTTCTCATGAAACCTTTCACGTTCTTGGGAATATTCCGCGTCATTGTCACTCCTGGCTTTCATATTGTTCGTGTAGTCTTGGTAGTAACTGTTAAATGGTGAATTTGCTTGTTTTGCTCTCGGCAATAGGTGGTTCCAGTTTGGTTTCGTTTTGTACTCCTGTTTGTGATGCTTTCCACGCGAATTTCTGTGTTCTCCTTCATGACCTAGTTTATTATCGCTATGATATTTTGTTATGTATCTATTTAAACGTTCTTCAATATCTGTGTCTACTTGTTTCTCTTCTATGTTGCTTTGTGTGTCTGAATCGGTGTGATATCTTTCACGGCCCCGAATAGTGTAGTCGTAACTAGGTTTTTTAATTTTTTCTGTGTCTACCTGTTTCTCTTCTATGTTGCTTTGTGTGTCTGAATCCGTTTGATATCTTTCATGGCCCTGAATACTGAAGTCGTAACTAGGTTTTTTCATTTTCATATCACTTCTGTATCCTTGCTCGTCTCGATATTGAACGATAGGATGTCTTGTTGTAACGATTATGTTCTGATTGATTGGTCTCACTGACTTCGATACTGGAATACCTAAAAGCGGTACTTGGATGTCATCAGTCTGAATAACCGCTGCATGCACTGCGTGTACTGCGGGTCCAATCTTTTTTTCTTCTTTATGGGGATCGACCGTGTAGTCCATTGTTTTAATTTTATTTGTTACTTTAGTTTTTGTTATTATGGGATTGTTGATGTTAAAACCATAAGGATTGAAAAACAGGGGTTGGCTCGGTGGAGTGTTGCTAATGTTTCCGTAATTTAGAGGCAATAGAGATGGATATACAACATTTATAGGACCGTGAAATTCGTTTTTAGTTTTTCCTCTCTGATTAAGCGAGTGGCGATTCGATTTTTTAAACTTATCTTTTACCTGCGTAAATTGTTCGAATAGTTCTAAGAAGCTCTCAAAAGCGCTTGATAACGTGTTGTTAAATTTAGTTTGATCACTTTGTAATAAAGCACGACCGACCGAGGATACACCTGAAAAAAATAGTTGTAACATAAAACTCCTAAAACGAGAAGATATGGTGATTGCTTTTGACTTGATACACTTGATAAATAAATTAATTAAGAATCAGTGTTTCAATTTACCTGTTGAGGTCTTTAATTTGGTTTCCTGATTAAAACTCTGTACTGGTTCCTTAAAATTGTTTGGAGTTGTATTTGTAGTGTCAACTTTAATGGCTACATTGTTAGTAGTTAAAATACTTGCTGAAAATTCAATAATGATATGTAAATGATGCTAATAAAATGTGAAAATTGTGTAGTTTCTAAAATTATTAGTTATTAAATAGTTAAAATACTGACTGGTTGTAGTTTCTTTTGTAGCAGATTGCAGTGTTGTAGACATTTGTTTTTGCAAATCTTCCAAGACGGAGGCTTTAACTTTTTCTATAATTCCTTTAATTACCTCATCGGATAACTGTTTGGGTGTGAAGTTTGTATTTTTGTCCATATATTTATGTTGTAAATTGGCTTTTGTTGCATTTTGAATTTGTGAATTGTCTATAAATTGTACAGACTTAGAAACAATCTCAAATGAATCAGTATTTTTCATATTTTCAGCTTGTTTTAACACTTCTTTTATGTAGTCGATTTTACGTGTCGACAATAGTTTGCCATCAATAGTGTACATCTTAGGCGCATTGGTACTCCTATTAAGAGGTTTTGGTATCTCTTTGACTCTCCTATATTTATTGTTATTATTATCTAAGTATTCCTTAACCTTTTCCGCTATCGTATCTATATGATTTGGGTTTGGAGTTGTTATATATGTTGGGGTTTCGGTATTTCTTTTAGCTATGTAAGATTCGAACATACGAAAAATATGGTTTAACTCTTTTGGGTGTACATCAGTTTCGAATTCTTTAGTTGAAGTGTTAAGCTCTTGCTGTGAGTGCTTATTATCGCTTATCTTCATTTGTAAATTATTTAATGGCTCATGTTTGGTGATTTTGACTGTGGGCTGATTTTTTCTGAGCAAATCATGGTCACTTTCTAATAGCGTAGTTTTATATCCCAGTAGTTCTCGATCATAGGTGTTGTACGGCTTGTGTTCTTTGTTATGTTTACTTTGCAGAAAATTCGACACATCATCTGTGACATGGTATTTTGAATCGTCGTTTTCAATGAATTCTTTTATTTCTTGTAATAATTTATCAATTTGTTTGGGTGCTGTAGTTGGTTTTAGTGTTGTTGATTGAGAATGTTTAACGGCAATGTAAGCTTTTAACATCTCTAAATATTTTGTTTGAGATTCAGAATTTGTATCATTATGTTTAATATCAGGCCCTTTGTCATCCAAATTACTTGTAGCCTTAACCACCCTCAGATTATTCTTTTTTTGTTTCACATCTTCTAAACTACGTTCGGAAAGTTTTACTATTTGTGTAAGTTGTCGGGATTTAGAATCATTTTTATCATAGTTAAGTGTATCGATATTTTTGGTATTAAATATTTTATTAACTTGTCTATCAGTAAAATTTTTGTGTTGGCTATTACCGTTTAAGTATTTGTCTATTAGTTTTGAAACTACGTCAAATGACTTTTCTGTAGTTGTTGGCGGAATCGCAATATCTGTTTGCTGTAAAAGGTAATTGCTTAATATGTTTTGAATAAAATCCAGTTCTGTTACTTGAGGAATAATTTCAGTTTGTCTATCGTAAGATTCATAAGTAATGGGTAGTTTGACTGTCATGCTCTTTTCCATTTCATTATTATTTTGTTCTTTATTATCTTGCTTATTTGTTTCATTGAATTGCATCCACAACTTAATAAATTTTTCAAATTTTGATTGTTGGAGTATATTTTGCCCAATTTTTTTTTCTAAATCTGATGTAATGAGATTTGATTCACTTACGTAGTTTTTGACAACGTTCGGAACTCGCAAAACCTCATTGATCGATTGATTGATTCTATTTTTACTTGCTTCTGATCGAGATTCATGACTAACAGGTGCCTGTTTGTGGTTAATATTATGATTTCTCAGGGTTTGCGTAATATCTTGGGGTAGAGTATCAGCTTGATTGGATATCGATGTATTGTCTTGATCACTTGTTGTATTAACAATAATCCACAACTTGAAGGCATTTTCTGCCTGCTGTGTTAAGTCAGATTCTACATTTGAATCTTTACCTAATCTATACATTACTGGGTTTTCTTTCTTTTTTGTTGCCTCTTCCACTTGGACGGATTCATTGTACTGACGATTTATTTGTGTTCGGTTTTGTTCAGAACCCTCAACTGAAAACAAAAGTTACACTATTGTTCTTAACCCTATTTTCAACCAAAGAAACAATTAACAATATTTCTTACTCTTTGTAGCTGCAACTGATTCGTCAGTCCCATTTTGTTTTGATTTGCTTAAACCAGACCGTAGAACACACTTTTCAATGTTGTTCCTAAGAACAGAAATAGCTATCAGTTAAAGGCGAAGCTGCTTAGTGAATACAAAATATATGTAGTTTTACTCACCTATTATTTATATCGTCTACTTTTACGTTATGCCTTTTCAATTTCTCCAATAAGTTCACATCCAAGTCATCTTTTTGTAAGCCACTTAAAATTACTACACACAAAACATCTGAAACACAATCCTAATATTAACTTTTGTGTACTTTGTTAAATTTGAACGCGTACAAGATTGTGATTAGTGCACTCGATTAAACTTTGCAATCGTTTTTTTCAATGTTAATAGCTGCGATGTTAGAACAGAGTTATTTAAGTACACGTTTCTGGAGTATTTGCTATGATTAATCAATTGCAGACTAATTACAACCTTAAACTATGTAGTGACCTGTGAAAAATCACTTTTTTATCTGGTCTATTCGTTGTGGACTGACCGTCGGTGTCTGCGGTAATTTCTCTTTGAAACGTACATGTTATCGCAACAACGAAGAGCAGAACACGGCACCACATACTGACGTGTTATCGCTTTACGACTTGTGGTTCACATTGTTTTGCTCGCTTTTCATAGGCCATTGAATTGCCAGCCGGTGTCGAGGGTAACATGCTGTGCCAGTGTGTGTAGGTATTATGGATTAATGATAGCCACTTGCTACTAAGCACTTTTTTATTCGATGATCAGTTTATGGTAGATTTCTATCATCATCATTTCCCTTGTGATATTCGATATTCACGATTCAAGTAGCTTCTGTGGGACGTTAAGGACGCTTCATTTGGTAACTATATTTTATAGACCATTACGGCACCGGCACACTCGTTCCCAATCTGTGCAAATGCATGAAATTAAATATATTTATTTGCTTAGAAACTTCACAAAAAACATTTTGTACACATGTAATTTTTATTTTGTCTTCATCCATGTCGAAGTCCATTGGTACCCAAACTAGGAAAACGTGTGAGATGGCGTACCATGCTGCTACATTGGATAATGTAATTAATCATTTTAAATTTGACCACTGCGATTATGATATTTCAGCCCATAATCTTTTTTTCATGAGACAGACTAAAGTGACGAGCTAAACGTGCGCCTGAAGCTATAGACACGGATTCTTATAGCCATTTATCTGATTAATAAATTCTTAAATATAGAAAACGTAAACAAAACGAAACTATTTCGGCACTGAATATATTTGTCTACAACGTATGATCGTAACAAAATAATTAAATGGCGCTATTTGATAACCTAGTTTCTCAATCTTCATTTTGTTTTATTTCCTTCTAATTCCAGGCTCGTTTCCTGCTGTCGAAGGTGAATCCGTCGCAGACCCACAACAACATGTACGCGTATGGCGGGGTGAGTTACACTTTCGTATTCAAGAGTTTTAATAATTTCTATCTTATAGTGTTATTTTGATGAATTGTTTTGTAGTATCGGAATAATGATTTAAATTAGTTTTGATATGATACGTATTTAACTAGTTTAGTTTTGCATGGCGTGATATTCTCATGAATTGCAGCTGTGTAATGAACGCTCGGCCGAGCCGTCACGTATCTTCTCAGAATTGATCAGGGTAGTTTGTACTTTCTAACATGAATACCATCACCTACCGCGAGTGAGTGAGTAACGGTATCATGATAGCATAACAATGACTTCGCGGCTATCCAAAGCTACCGAACTTGTCCTTATTAGAGATGTCAGGCAGAGAGAGAAAGATAAAATCTCTTTGCCATGAGGTACTGTCACCCTAACCTGGTAACAAATATCTGCCAGGACTTTTAATGGACTCCGGGGCCAATACGATAAATCGTTTCATACATCTAAAGGATTACAACTTCCAGATAGCAATAAAAAATAAAAGATCGCTACGCATTGATGGGAGGAAATTTCCAAAACAGGAATTATGTCCAGAAAATACTTTAGTTCGTGATTATACCTGCCTGACAAATAAAACAAACACTGGACTTACAAAATAAGCTAGGATAATCATAAGTTGATGTACGAGAACCAAAGAATAAACCCTATCCCGATCAATTCTAATAACCATAATAATCAGTAACCAGACTACCATGGCCATGAGCCTGTAAGCTTAAGTACTGAGATGTTAAACAGCTGACTTGTAGATATGAAGCCATCAAAGCATGGTGTGAATTTGATTTGTTTCTTTTTTGTTTCATCATTGTTATGGCGAAAACCAGGCGATGCCGATACCATCTGCGGTAGAGTTTTACTTTATTTTCTAAGTCATCTGGTGTTGGATGTTCTAATGCTTCATTTACATTGCAAATTAACACAGCGTTTCGCATGTTCTGTTTAATGCTTTCAGCTTTTGATATTGCATATCAAACATTGGTTTATAATTCACTGCACGCATGCAAATAACTTAATTTTAACGGTGTTTATTTTTCTGATATTTTTTTGGAAACTGAAAACAGCTTCTTTTTGGGGTGATAAGCGATGATGCGGTTTGAAACATTCTACTGTGCACAATACTCACTTCTTTCATTTCTCATTTTATTTGAGAATTTGGCTGGGGTAACACATTCCATAGATAAGTGGTTCGCATAATGAACGCTGTCATTCTCGCTGATTAACTTTTTTGCTTATTGCGTTTTTATGGAGGAGCCATATCTCGCAAAATGTATTCGGAGGTTTACTTAATTTGTGTAAAAAATCTCCAAAATTCCCTCATATATTAACGAACGCCCTCAACAAAACCCGAACAATCGGATGATTCTTACAAAATAGCCATTACAAATGTATACCTATCGATGAAATGAACAGTTGAGTTTTCGGGATGAGTGATTTAATCTCATGTTCTCATGATAAAAGTTATTCAGAATAATTACAACGTGTAAATTTCGGCTTAGTACTTCCGTTCTGATGATCCTGTTTTGAGAGCTCGGAGTTACACAACAAACCATTTTCAATATGTTTTATTTTACAAGTTATCGCTTTTCGTGGTGGTGGTCGTATGGTGGTGATTTTTTTAGAACACTTTGTAACATTTGTTTTGTATAACAGGACGGTGGCGCCCCCGTGCTGACGGACGACGTATCGCTACAAGTTTTCATGGAACATTTAAAGAAGTTAGCCGTATCGTCCACTGCTTAGGTGGAATGGGGAGCGTAGCTAGGCACCTTGTTAGGACAGAAATAAAGTGCATTGTAAACGATGCAGCCGCCGAACAATTTTGCTGCTTGCGATCGGCTGCACAACGATTGCACCGTGTGAAATTTGCATGTGCAGCGTGGCAGCAAATCGCCAGCGTGTGTGGGCCTTATACTATATTCATAAATTCTGACAGTATTTTAGGTGCAACAGAAGTGTTAGTGTTCTATTACTAAATCAGTCCAAAGTTAGGCCAAGTCTTGTGTAATAATCTCGTAGAAGAGTTGGTGTACTGAACCTTGTAATATTGTTAGAAATCTCAAGACAGAATAAGAATATTTCGTGTAATGCCATTGCGAATCTTATGGCGAATGCATACGGTTCAAAACCGCGGTGCAAGATGGGTATTCTGTACGTCTTTAGGATTACAATTCTAATTAAAATTGGGGGTGAATGAAACGTCATTGAACGTCTATTTTGCTTTGTTAGGTAAAAAGGCAGCATTGATAAATACTTATTAACATTATTCCGTATAAGGCGTGGATAAAGAGACAAGTCGAAAATGTAAACTATCCTGGGAAATCACTTTTAAGCTTACATTTTATTGCTAAATTCAATTTTAAGATTATTTATCATACATAATTATTGTTCTGAATTGTATTCTGTTAATTTATTTGTAATTTTCAGAGAATGTGAAGAAGTAATGATATCATTGAATTGCTAAATTAACAAAAAAAAGTATTCTTACTTTTCCTGCTGTTAAAGGTTGACTGAAAGAAATTAGCTGTCAACTATAAGGCACCATTTCTGGCATTCGATAGGAATCGTTATCTTTTTGTCAACCCTTTTTAAATAGTGTGTGCATTGTGCACATCAAAAGAAAGTCTTGCATGTATGACTTGTTAAATAGATCACATATGACTTGGTTAACTTATTCACGCCTAGTACCTACGGAATTATGGTGTCGACTTGATAATGAAGTTAGTATTTTTTTGTTCTTATTACTTGTAAACGATAGGTGTACATAAATTGCACTTGTAGATACATTCTCTGTTGACAAGTTTCTGGGTGTGTAGATGAGTTTTTTTAAATAAAAGGAGGGTGTCTCAGTTACGCTCAAGGTAAATGTTTCCTTTGCAATAAGTCTTAAGTTATATTTTTATGTGTAAATTAATAATGGAATTATGTTTATTGATTGTTTACTTATGAGAAATAAAAGTGTAATGATTTATATGAAATACTATAATGTTGTTTTATTTGATAGTATATTTCTTTTGACGAATAAGTTTTTTAGGAAAGATTTTATATGAAAGCTAAAATGGTTCTTTTTATTTTAAAGGGGCAGAGCCTTTATTAACAAAACTAAAATACAATGAGAACTACACTACGCTGCATACCTAACTAACTACTTACACTAAGCACACCTGAATTATCCATAGACCAATGAAGGTCTACAGATAATCAAGATGTTCAAGCCCACTACCAATCAGAAGCGTACCCAGCATGCTGGCGGCATTACCACACTGAATAGCAATGCTTATGCGTTGGGCCAAATAAACGTCAGCATTTTGGTCACGCGTCGCGTCGACCAAGCGCTCGGAACGGCTTTTGAAAATGAGGTGAGCTCCCGGCCCCCACGGACCCAATGGCTCAAATATGTAACCTCTTCCGAGGGTTGCATATTTGCGCCGTTTGAGTCGCTCAGCTGAATTAGCCGCTGCACCAGCCCTACTATGTGCCTCTGGAAGGTGTGATGGTGCCAGAGTATCGACGCAAGTTGCGTCCCACACTAGGGGCCGAGCCAACTTCTAAGGCACAACAGTCATGCCGTCAGGTCTTTTGCCATCGTCACGCGCAAGGCGGTTCGACTATGGGTGGGACATTGGCGGTGGAAAAAGCCCGGCGTATGATGTCTTATGGTTCTTAGATAGAATAAAATTAGATTAGAAAAATAGCTCATCATGAGTGATCATCTTTTTTGTCTTATAGTAAGGAATAGTATAATATGCACACTCATCTGTCAATACAATACAAAAACACTTTATTGGCACCACAAAGTTAACAATAAGTAACACATAAAATAACAACATAATGGGCACAAAAGGCGATCTTATCGCTAAAAGCGATCTCTTCCAGATAAACTTTGATTCATAAGGAAACTAGAATTGTTAGATTTTGGGCAGTTGGTGCGACTAACAATATTTTAAATAAACACGCGTATTCATAGATACAAACAATAATAATAACAAATTACATATAATAAATGTACAATAAATAAATAAGTATAATTATACAATAAGAAACACAAAAAGCCGAGAAAAATAAACACAAGTCAGTGAACAACTTTTGTCAGAAAATGCTGCCGAATCAGAGTCACACCACAGGAAGAGCATTCCACAAGGTTACAGCCTGTACGTAGAACGACGAATCGTGAAAGGGGTTTGAATGAGCAGAGGTAGACAATAGGAGATTTGTAGACGGCCTAAGATTGATTTGATGAGTGTCGCAAAGAAACGTGAAACGGGAGCTTAAATACCTACGGAGGGGAAGAAGGGGTGAAAAGTGTGTTACATAAAAGTGATAGGATGTGAGTATCCCGGCGTAAACGAATAGGGAGCCACTCGAGCTTGGATCGGAAAAGAGAAACGTGGTCATGTTTTCGGAGACCAAAAATAAACCTAATAGGTACAAAAGTTTTGAAGAAGCTCGAGTATATCGAATTGGTCCCGTCTAAGGTCAAGATAGCAGACGTCAGCGTAATCAAGAATGGGAAGAAGGAGGGATTGTACTAACGCAACTTTGGTGGCTTTAGGCAAGAAGTTACGAAGAAGTGATGCTGCTGAGGCAAATATTTTGCGCTTTATTGATCGAATTTGTGGATCCCAAGTAAAACAACGATCGAAAATAATGCCAAGATTTTTTACTTCTGCACTAAATGGTACCGTCACGCCGAATACAACTTTAGTAGTAGTGCCATAGTCATTCTCGATATAGGTAAGCCCCGAGCTTCCAATAATTATGGCCTGGGTTTTGGCCGAAAGACCTTCTCCATTTTTCAATGCGGCGCAAATCATCGTTGACCAACTTCATAACATCATCTAGGTTGTCAAGTGAGGCTTGAGCATAACTCCAAGTTTATGCTAGAGCAGCATAGAAGTGGTAGGAAGAAGAAATGAGAGATGTGACTGAATTTATGAATAAAGCAAAAAGTATAGGAGAAAGAACGCCACCCTGAGGGAAACCCGAACGCGTTTCACACCAAGAAGAGAAGGCATCTTCTATATGTACACGCTGCCAGCGACCCTGCAGGTAACTACGAAACCAATCAATTGCCGTTGGAGATATGTTTATCGAACGGAGCAATGCCAGGAGGATATCGAAATCAACAGTGTTAAAAGCTTTGCTGAAATCGAGCAGGGTGAGGACAGTAAGCTTTCTGTTGTCCATACCCAGCCTAATATCATCACATCATCAGATATATTAACAAGAGCAGTAGTAGTACTATGACCAGGACGGAAACCAGATTGCAAGGGATTAAGAAGGTTATTGTAATTTAGCAAGAAGCTGAGTTGGGAGTGGATCAGACGTTCGAGGACTTAAGAGAGGAAAGGGAGAATGGATATTGGACGAAATTCATAAGGAGAGGTGGGAATTCGTGGGATTAGGTTTTTTGGGAATAGGTACAATTTAAGCTTCTTTCCAGGAATTTGGTACAGATGTCAGTGACACAGAGGCGTTTAGGACAGACGTACCTATGTGTCAATCGGGGTATCTCCATCCCGTTAGTGAAACGGGCTACGCTGCACAATAGTGGGAGCCACTCACTTGAGCTCCTTGTGTACATTGTGTGCACATTGTGTACCTAATAGTCCTAGATCTCATTCTTAGCATGAATACGCACATGGTTGTTGAATATTTTAAATAAACTCACGGGTAACTCACGTGTGCTCAAGGGCGGATCCAGCTTTGGCTTTAAGGGGAGTGCCACGGGGCACGGGGGTCACATAGTCGTGGTCATGTCACAAACCTGTGCCATAAGTACATGCATGCTTTTTTAATTAGTGGTCCACCTAGGTACTGCATCCAGCCCAGGGTGTCATGTGGATGCTATAGCCAGTCCAGTAAGACGTAAGCATCAGGCGAATCCGATGGCCTTTTTCAAGGAGAGTACCCACGCACGCGCGTTGCTCTTGCCGCCTTGCCAAACGAGCAACGTTGCCATGCATGGAGAGAGAGAACCATGAAAAAAGCTTAATCTTAGATCTATAGGAGCACAAATACGGAAGCGACGTGTTTCTGGTTGATATATCGTTTGTACGGAAATCTGATCAAGTGTTTTACATTAACGTCGATATTGTTAAATGGCCCTTGTATTGCCTCACTTATATTTGTATTCCAATGGGTGTTCCAGGGCCACACTAGAAACTTACACACAAACTTCACAACGTTTATAAATCGAGAGTCTCAGTGTTTAAGGTTCCATACCCAAAGGGTAAAATCGGGACACTATTACTGAGACTTGGCTGTCCGTCTGTCACCAGGCTGTATCTCAAGAACGGTGATAGCTAGACAGTTAAAATTTTCACAGATGATGTAGTTCTATTGCCGCTATAACAACAAATACTAATAAATAAATGAATATTTAAGGGGGGCTCCCATGCAAAAAACTTGATTTTTACAGTTTCTTGCTCGATTAGTCCGTTCCAAGCAAACTAGATGGCGCCACTAGAAGACTAAAACGTGCTATCGAATTCGTCGTTAGAACTATAAGGTAAAATCAAAATGTTAGTGAAGCTTTTTGGATGAAAGCCTGTCCGCGGAAACTGCGATAGTCTGCTAAATCCGGCCCTGGGTACGGAACCCTTCGTGCGGGAGTCCCACTCGCACTTGGCCGGATTTATTTCTAGGTAAGCACGCTGGATCATAGACTGCATCGTCAATTAACATCAGGCGAGATGACGGTCAAGTGCAAACCAATAATAGCTTTAAAAATCCATTAATCTTTGCGATAGTTCCATAAATTACAACTTTGTAAAAAATATTACAATTATTACTCCTGGGACAATGGTTTAACGGTTTTGTAACAGAAAACAGTGTTTAAAAAATAACTATTTTATTAAATATATCACATATCTTAAAACACAATAAATAAAATCAAAACTTAAATAAAACACACATATCTATAATTAACTATCTATACATAAAAGCTTGTTACACTTTGTTATAGTAAAGTACTATAGTTGTAACATTACAACATTGTTATAGGAATAAATAAACATAATTTAAATAGTAAAAAAATTGAAAGAAATTTTCTTGTTGACATTTTTGCCTTGCGCAAAACTTTATGAGCTTTATGAATAGGGCGAGCGGCTGCGCTTTATTTGTTATGTTAGGTGGCACAAGGACGTAGAAGGAAATCGAGAAGGCTCTATGGATCCGTAGCCATTCGGCAGCACTTACGCAGCACTCAACTGATTGTGTTAGTTGAATGCATCGTTTCGTATACGCAAGCGCACAAAAGTATGAGCGGTGAGAGTTTCTACTCGTATCTTCCTTCTAAGCTCAAAAAGTTTTGCGTTGATAATACCTGTTTTTTTTGGAATGTAATAATATTGACTTTCGTATGAAGCGACTTTACCCTTCATATTGGAAAACCAAATTAAACTATTTCAAGATAGAATTTGAACGACTCCAGAGAGAGTGGAGGGACATCACTACCTAAATCTTAATAAACAATTTCTGCTTCGAATTGTCGTCAACTCTGTGTTTGACGAGTGTCTAAAATAAACATTAATGTAGCATAGCGATCTTTTGTTACTTTTTAATAGTTACAAAATTATATGACATGGTGGCTCCAATTTAACAATTAAAAATTATGTTCGTAAGTACACATATAGTTACAAACTAGTGCAATACAATTTAAAACCATGCTACAAATAACTATTTTGTGCCAAATTTGAAAAAAATAAGATAATTCTAGAACACCTAGTTTGTATTTACACCATTTAAAAAAAAAAAATAGACACGACTACGAGACAATTACTTGATGGTAAGTATCGGCTATAGAAACAGCACCCAATATTTACAGACACATCAGATCAAATTAATTTAAATCGCTTAAAACCATCTAAGGTGAGAAAACATAGACGAGAGGCGGGACAGTACGCATATTTCGAGTGTCTCAGTGACGCAGAAAGTACGTTTGTACGTACCTACGTACGTAAGATTGCGTCTAAGTAACCGCGCGGAAATTCTGGCGACGCGACGTACGGACTTTCTTAGGTACGTCCGAAGGCTCATAAAGATTTCAATTAACAATTTCTATGAAGAAAATGTTGATGATGTTGCGTTAGTCAGTGCTCTTATTATGCTTTATAAATGCTATAACAGTAAGATAAACAAAATATACAAGCTCGGTCGTAGTCACAGTGATTATTTTCCAAAACCGTAGATTTAAATCATTCAGTCCCTTTACTACTACTATTTCTACTTGGTGTATGAACAACTTGTGAAAGTACTTAATATGAAAACCAGTAAACCTCTTAAAGTATTCGCTATACAAAAAATCAACTAATGATTAATTTCAATCATATGAAAAATATTACTTAAATTAATTCTAGCTGGTCACAAATGTAAGACAATATTAATGTAGCTTTAGGTTCTAATTTAGCTCACAGCCATGATGTGGAAAGTTATGACTTTAATTCCGAAGAAGAGTCCATGTATGCTTGGTAATGCACATAGGCATATTTAACAATAATAGGTTTAGGGATTAGTGAACTCACCTATGAGATGGCAAAAGTGTACAGGTAGCAATGGTACATACCTTTATTTAATTAATACATTATATTTAAAAAAACGACTCTATGTACCCATAGAAAATACCAATTACATATGTAAGAAACTACTATTAAAAAAACCCTGTAATAAATATAATCTTACACTTATGACGAGCTAATAATATGCAGTTCTGATGTGATTCAGATAGTATTTAAGTTTTTATGCAAGTGTGCCTGCGGTGTAATTAGGACTGTTTAGGTCTAAAGCTACTAAGCAATTGCTATACCTGAATCACAAACAGACTAGAAAACTAACACTACAGCCACAATATAAACTACAGTCCCATGTAGATGCACTATTTCTTATTATAAAGCCCATAGACCAACATAACCAGTGCCACTGCCAAGATGTAAGTCATGAAATCGGTTCAGGAGCGCAGAGGTCAGTTCAGGAATCGAATGGACATCTTCTGTTCAACGTCGGTCCGTTCCAGAGCTCGGCAGAATTCTTCGAAGGAGATCATCTGGTCGTTGTTTGTGTCGGCTTCGAGAATCGTGCGTTCTGCGATGCTACTCAGTTGTTCTTCACTGGGAAACAGGAAGCCAGGTTGAGCGATTATCATGAGAACATTATTAGTACAGTAATAACTCGGACTTACGCCGCGATAGGCGGACCAAGCGAAAGTCATGTAAGTAGAATTCGCGTAAGTTGGGATTTAATTCTTTTATTCCAATTTTTTTTTGTTTTTTGGGAAAATCTTATTAAATATACATCGATGTACCTACACTGCACACGTAAAACAATTCTACGAGGAATACATCCGACCTTGTCGTAAACCGAACACTGACAGTGCGGAGAGGGCAAATGAAGAACAGCGTATCTCCAAAATGGCGTAAAACGGCGTAGTGTAAGTCGGGGTATTACTGTGCTAATTAATAAATATATTGATGGACAATTCACACACAACACCATCTGACCCCAAACTAAGCGACGCTTGTACTATGGCGTGGTAAGAGCTTTGCAGAATTAGCCTGGGGAAGGACATTAGCTTTGCTAGTTACTCTACCCACAAGCCAACATTGCTGTGTTCTGGCTAATATAAAGAAGAAGTGTGAAGAGCATAGTACAGGGTTAGGCAATGGTTAGAACTATATCAGTTCAATTAGTTGTATGTTACTGTGATGTTATGGGCATGCGTATTGTTTACCATCAAGCGCACGTGATGCTCGTACCGATGCTCGACCTTGTAAAAAATGGGACACCCCTACCTGAAAGTAGCTGGGTGGTACATAGTTTTGGAATTCAAGTATCGATTTCTAAACATTACAGTATTCTATAGAGATAGAGTAGCCGAACAGTATGTTAGTTTCAAACTGGCGGAAAATCTGTAAGGTTAGGTAACTCCACAGAACTATTCTACGGATATTTACACATAAATCGTTTTTCATTATCTTAACGTCCTGAGTACCTAATAATAATAATTCAGTAGAGAATACAACCTAAACATAAATTTGAAATTATTTTTAGCGTTGTTTCAAGCTATGATGGTTGTTTATTGTACTAGTTTTTTGTCTATCTACCCGTAAACAATTTGCATGAAACTGCATCAACATTTTGGCCTCTCACTCCAACGTTATGCCAAAGTAAATTTCCCATACCAAATGTCATTGATAAATAAATAGCATTGATAATTTTCCAGTGTGCTTGCATCTGAATTATCTGAACACCTGATTGTATCATTAACATTTGGTGAGATGGCGGTCTAGTGCAAATCTAACATTGCTGGAAAAACTTAATTATATTTAGTAAATTAAGTGGTTATAACAAATTAATGATATAATTTGTTAGTAAGAAAGCACACTATGAATCTGTTTTTTTTTGTACAGTCATAATAATGAAAGCAACTAGATTTATAAGTCACATACTGTAATTTAACGACAGTTGAGTTGATGGTCAAATGTGGGTCAAGGGTAACATATTATTTTGATTTATACAAGGAAAAATGCAGTGAAACCTTGTGTAGATAAGTAATACATATTAAACGTTATCTGCGCGTACAATGAGTTCACTTTGCAATGGATAATTAACCTTGACCACTGCATGAGCAGAGTAAGAAGCTATTTAGTCATAGATAGACTGTTGATAAAATAATTAATAATAATTATTCAATCAAGTCAATATTACTTTAAAAAAACAAAGGTACAAAGTACAAAGGTAGCTATAAATTGTTGGTTTTATGTATTTTATTTAATATTATGGTGCGACGCAATGAACAAGTCCTATGTTTCACGGCAGGTAAGCAACACGTGTGGGGGTGCCCACTATTTAGTGGGTCCCACTACTGGGCCTTCTCTTGCAAGGAAAGAGTCTATGCTATAATCTACCACGCTGGCCCAGTGTGGGTTGATGGATGACCTCGAAAGACTTCAGAAACACGTCGTTTTCCTTTACCTTTTTAAGTTATTACGGCATTAAGCACATGACTTCGAAAAGACAATGGTGCACGTGGGATTCGAATCAGGGACTCCGGATCGGCAGTCGCCGTTCTCCCGATTAGATCAGCCGTAACTTATTAGAACAGCTGTATCTTCTAGACCAGCCACTTCGACTTTTTTCGTATACCTACTTATTATAATTACCTGATATTAGCTCCAACCATCATGTGGAGTATGGCCAGGAGTTCATCTCTGGAGATCTTGCCATCGCTGTCCAGATCATACATGGAGAAGGCAACTGAAAAAAAAAACATCAATGAATATGCTGGTAACTTCTGAAATACTTACAGGTTAGCTATAGGTAACTACATAACCACTCAGAATTTACCTGTCATCAATCATCAACAGCCCACTAAACGTTCCCACTGCTGGGACTCAGGGCCTTCTCTCGCAAGGAGAGAGTTAAGGCCATAATCCACCACGCTGGCCCAGTGCGGGTTGGCGGATGTTTTTACCTGTACTCAGTAGAAAAAGGGGCTGTTGTCCATTAATCACGTGAGGTTCAGAAGGCCCCCCCCCCCCCCGGGTTCGGCAAAAATCACGAAATATCACAAG
The DNA here is from genome assembly GCA_963693475.1 of Ectropis crepuscularia. Taxonomy (NCBI): domain Eukaryota; kingdom Metazoa; phylum Arthropoda; class Insecta; order Lepidoptera; family Geometridae; genus Ectropis; species Ectropis crepuscularia. The sequence goes on along the minus strand of OY856359.1, from coordinate 6,547,860 downwards.
GGGGAAGGGGGTGTATAGTAAGGAAATGGAAATGTTTTAAACCTCACCACGTATCACCAAGAGGGAGGGGTTAAAAAAAACATCACGTGATTAATAGACAGCCCCAAAGATGTGCTATATTCAACACTAGCAGAGTGCCGCGGTTTCCTACTGTGGTTCCTGGTCTGGTAATTTTCATATTTATATGTAACTAGCAGCGCCCCGCGGTGTTACCAGCGAAGTTCCCGTTCCCGTTGTTTTTCCGGGATAAAAAGTAGCCTATGTGTTCTTCTAGACTATAATCTATCTGTGTTCCAAATTTCAGCCCGATCCGTTCATACGTTAGGACGTGATTGAGCAACAAACATCCAAACATCCATACATTCACATTTATAATATTAGTAGGATTGTTTGGAGTTACCTTGAGTTACCCTCAAGTTAGTACCTATGTCAACATTTTAGTAAACATTGTAACTAATTTTGCTTTGAAGATATCTATTATATGGTTGAAGTTAAGACTTCTTAGCACGAGGAATAAAGTATTAGCTTCTTGCGAGCATACATAAGTTGACCACACCACAGTAGTAAGATATTTAACATTAATAAATGAATACCATGGTGGCCAGGGGGTCCGCCTAACGAAAAACGCTTTGACGCTTTGATATTGCCGTCACTTTTATGAATGAATGAAAACTCTTTATTGTTCACACCTTAAGATAGTACATAAAACACATAGGAGTACAGTAAAACTAGTGAAACAACTGGCGGCCTTATCGCTGAAAGCGATTTCTTCCAGGCAACCTTTTATTTCAAGGGAGAAGAAAAGAGACAGCAATGTCAAAGCGTCAAAGCGTTTTTAGTTAGGCGGTAGACCCCCTGGTTAGAGAGAATGTCAGATTTTTTATTAATTTAATATATCTTCACTAGCTCCTAGATCCATGCCTTGTTTAGGGTTCCGTACACAAAGGGTAAAAACGGGACCTTATTACTGAGACTTCGCTGTCCGTCCGTCCGTCTGTCACCAGGCTGTATCCCAAGAACGGTGAAAGCTAGACAGTTGGAATTTTCACAGATGATGTAATTTTATTGCTGCTATAACAACAAGTACAAAAAATATAATGAAATAAATATTTAAGGGGGCTCCCATACAACAAACTAGATTTTTTTTCTGTTTCTTGTGGTACGGAACCCTTAATGCGTGAGTTCCGCTCGCACTTGGCTGGTTTTTTTAACATAAACATTTGTTTTGTTTTTTAAAAGAAAAAAAATATTTACGTCCAAATTGAGAAATCTCCTTTTTTGAAGTTGCTTAAAACATTAGAAATAAAGTAGCCAAGTGCGAGTTGGACTCGCCCATGAAGGGTTCCATTGCAGCAAGTAACATAATATACATAGTACACATAGTTCTTGTAGTTCGTTGTAACTTTGATCGAAGTTTCAATAATAGTGTATTTGTGACGTACTAAAAAAAAAGTACTCACCAGATCGAGTTCAAACTAATTTTCGTTGGTAGTTTACGTGGTATTGTACAATTGTACATCATATATTTTTTTTAGATTTTTCATTCTCTTACTTTAGAAATTAGAGGGGGGGGGGGGACACATTTTAGCACTTTGGAAGTGTCCCTTGCGCAAATTATTCAGTATAGACGAAAATGATTTTAGAAACCTCACCATCATTTTTGAAGACCTATCGATAGACACCCCACACGTGTAGGTTTGATGAAAAAAATTTTTTTGAGTTTCAGTTCTCAGTATGGGCATAACTATTTTCTGATCTGTGGTATGGGGGGCAACCCTAATTTTTCTTTTTTTTAAATTTTTTTTTCAATTTTTAATGCGGTTCACAGAATACATCTACTTACCAAGTTTCAACAGTGTAGTTCTCCTAGTTTCGGCAAAAAGTGGCTGTGACATACGGACGGACAGACAGACAGACATGACGAATCTATAAGGGTTCCGTTTTTACGTTTTACGGAACCCTAAAAATGGGCAATCAATAACCATTTTTGGTTAATTTCTTTAGTGATAGCTTTATTCTACATATACTTGTAATGAAATAAAATAATCATTCAATTGTGATGACAACATTGATTCATGGTCAACAACTTTACCTGAATTTTAATGTGTTTGTCATCATACTACATCACACTATGCAGCAGTAAAATTATCAAAAATGTGGCTTATGCCACACAATTTACTGGTTAATTTTCAATAACATGATAAAAAACATGGAGTTTTTATGAGATATTCATTACTGATAGATTCCCTTTCCTGCCCAAGTCAGATAAATAAATCATGAGGTTGAATCCCGGCTGTTCCTCTAAGTACTTTTCCAAGTGTATACATAAATACAAGTTTATCATTATAACTGCCTTTAACAGTGAAGGTAACCATTGTGAGTAAACTGATATGTTCCTAGAAATACATCTTTCGATGATGTGTGTTATCTACCAAAGCAGCTAACACTGTGCCAGCATGGTGGATAATGGCCTTGACTCTTTCCTTATGAGGGAAGGCTCTGAGACTAAGAGGGTCACATTCTAATTATCCTCATGACAAACATAGTTATAAACAATCTCAACTAGTCTGTAACGTAAAACAAAATTTGTGTTTTTCTGAAACTACAATTATTTTTCACAATTTGAGCATACACATACGCAGCACCACTAAATGTTCCACTGCTGGGACTCAAGGCCTTCTCTTGCAAGGAGAGTCAAGACCATAATCCACTACACTGGCCTAGTGCGGTTTGGTGGATGTCATCTCATTGGCAAATGCTTGGAGGACCTCAAAAGACTCTGGGTACATGTCAGTTTCTTCAAGATGTTTTCATTCACTGTTTTTATAAGTTGTCATCATTATGCACATGACTTTTAAAAGACAGTGGTGCACACAGTTTGAAAAATATTCTCAATGTTAGGTACATTGCCACCCTTTTGACTTAGGTAGCTTTGTAAAACAGAATGATAAAAGCTTAACTGTAAACTTTCCTTGATAAGTCTGGAATGCTTTGCCTGAAGACAGAAAACAGGCATAAAGTTGCATAGCACAACATGTAATCAGGACGTCTACTCTATTTCAACGAAAATGTAATTTCGCTACTTTCCTTCTCTCGTTCTACTTCGATGCATCCGATACAACATTGTTTGACGTTTAAATGCTCTAAGCATACACTAATTAGAGTAGGCTTAGAACAATTAAATGGATAAAATGACGGATCGAAGTAGAATCGGAGTTGGAAAGTCGCCAGTTAATTTTGAAATTACGTTTTCGTAGAAAGAGAGTAGACGTCCTGTTCATTAAAAATTGATTTACTTACATTGCAATTTCTCTTCCCTACTGTTGAGTTTATTATCCCTATTCTTCCTAATTGGCCTGAAGTGAGCTAGAACTCTCATAAACTGCAAGAAGTTCACTCGATCATCATGGCTTTCAGTGAAGAATGACTGGACGATTCTCTCGCTCAGCGGGTTGATTGCCAGTTCCGGGATACGGAGAAAATCTTCTCGAGACAGTGTGCCACAGTCATTCTTGTCCAAAGATGTAAAGCGAGAATACAGACGTTCGATTTGATTTGGAGTAACTGAAATCATTAAAGTGTTGTTGTTATGCATGGCTTTTGTGAGCTCATAATTTTTGCCTTAATATTTTACTTTTGCAAGAACTTTATATTGTGAGACAAATAAAACAGATATAAATTGTAAAAATAATAAACTACTGTAGGTGATACTGAGATTTAAAGAACAGTAGTTAAACAAGAATCAATAATATCTTATTGATACATTTTTCGTTGTTAAATTTTATTCGGAATAAACACAAAAACAACATAAATTGCAACTTACATCCAGTTTCTTCCTGTATTTGAGCGATTTCCTCTTCTCTCAGTAACAAAGATGATTTGTTACCCATAATGGATGGACTTTGTTATTGTATTACTTGCACAAAGACCTTTGCTTCGTTAATCACTGATAAGCGTTGTGGTTATGGATTAAAAGCAGAAAAACTATTGACCTTTAGACAACATAAATATTGTAAACACAGGAAATAGGTATGTACAAGTATTTTTAATTAAACGGAAAACTAATGTAGGTAAGGTTTAGTGAGTATTTATTCTACCACAAATGGATTCTAATTTGATATTTTGCGACCTTAGAAACATGCACTTTGTTCTGTGGAGTCGATGATTTTCTTGAAATGAAAATCGACAGGACGAGAGGACAGCAGACAGAATTCACCGAGATCAGCTGAAAATGAAAATGACAATAGAACAGATTTGACATATATTTGTTTTTTTAAAATTATTTATTTTTGCCATGGAGACTAGCCTTTCAGCCGCGTCATTTACTTATCTTCCAATGTTATCATCTTTGCACTCAGACAAATTTTAAATAATCAAAGGATTTGAAGCTCAAAACTGTATTGTTGTTAAGAATCAAGTTAAAGAGTTCTACTTGTTGCTTAAAATCGTCATGAAATTGTAGTCTATTTATCTTCAAATATTTTAATTCGTTGAACATGTTATTATTAAGTAATTATCTATTAGTCTATTATTATGAAATTATTTGTGTATTAGGATGTTAAATCGATATATATAATATTTATATATATTGTTGTATTTTAAATTAGTTGTTTGTTAATTATAAATTGTTAGATATTATATTAAATAAATAAATAAATTGTTAGTACCTACTCCTAATCGTACTCCCATTTGTCTTCCATTATTGATTGATTTATTTTTTTACCATCCTATGGTTGCCTGGAAGAAATCGCTCTCAGCGATAAGGTCGCCAATTGCTACTTTATTATGAGTTTTTTAGGGTTCCGTAAAACGTAAAAACGGAACCCTTATAGATTCGTCATGTCTGTCTGTCTGTCTGTCTGTCCGTCCGTATGTCACAGCCACTTTTTGCCGAAACTATGAGAACTACACTGTTGAAACTTGGTAAGTAGATGTATTCTGTGAACCGCATTAAGATTTTTACAAAAGTTTTAAAAAAAAACAAAAATTAGGGTTGCCCCCCATACTGAGAACTGAAGCTCAAAAATTTTTTTTTCATCAAACCTACACGTATGGGGTGTCTATCGATAGGTCTTAAAAAATGATGTTGAGGTTTCTAATATAATTTTTGTCTACACTGAATAACTTGCGCGAGAGACGCTTCCAAAGTGGTAAAATGTGTCCCCCCCCCCCCCTCTAACTTCTAAAGTAAGAGAATGAAAAAACTAAAAAAAATATATGATGTACATTACCATGAAAACTACCAACGAAAATTAGTTTGAACTCGATCTGATGAGTAGTTTTTTTTTAGTACGTCATAAATACACTATTATTAAAACTTCGATCAAAGTTACAACGAACTACAAGAACTATGTGTACTATGTATATTATGTTACTTGCTGGAACGGAACCCTTCATGGGCGAGTCCAACTCGCACTTGGCTACTTTATTCTGTATTTTTCTTTGTTATGTAAGTGCAATAAAGAGTTTATCTATCTATCTATTACAGGCCGGACACTCATTTTTTAGATTCTCGAATATGGTGCGATCATACGACGAATATTGGTGGACATTTCACACACAACACCATCTAGTCTCAAACTAAGCAAAACTTGTAATATCGGAGCCGGATAGCTGATGTAATGCTTATATATATTTTTAAATACATACATGATTATGAAGCGACACGAACCACCGTTTTGGCAGTTTTGGTGCCTTTGTTTTTAACCGACTTCCAAAAATACTCACATGTTACTTGTTTTTAAATAAAAAATAAGTTATTAATTAATTAATTAATTAATTACCTGAATTCCCGAGAACTCCCGAACCGACCGAACAAAAAAATATATTTATGTATTAGGATAAGGTAAGCATACCCATGCTTCCCGAATAGTCCCATATAAATTTTATCGAAATCGGTTTGGTGGTTTTGAAATATGAAAAAAATACTAAAAAAAATCTGCCTACAAATTTGTCTGGGTGACTTAGTTGTCGATTTAACAAAATGTTGTGAAATTCGATCCTGTCAACACGAAATTGTTTAAATGCATTGTTATTGGACAAGGCCTCGTTAAGGTACAAGTTCGCGCTGAGACCGCGACGCGAGACCGCGACACGAGACCGCGACCGAAGACCACGACAGGCACATAACACTATGGAATTGTATTGGCGTCAATTTCATAGTGTCAAGTGCCTGTCGCGGTCTCCGGTCGCGGTCTCGTGTTGCGGTCTCGCGTCGCGGTCTCAGCGCGAACTTGTACCTTTACAGCCGCTTAATGATAAATAGTGTCTCTGTTGTTTACGTATTTAAACTGTTTTATTATTACAAAGATGTTAACACATTTTAATATATTTAAAATAATGGAAAGTTGTTTGCCTACTTACAGTGGACTCATTAACTATTTAGTCAATTGTGTGTTCAGTTTGATCCAACTAGAAGGATAGGATAGTTTTTGTTTGGTGTTGTTTGGATTAATGGTGTTAAAAAAATGAAAAGTGGTGTTGTTCGGACCGCTAGTATAAATATAAAACATCATGATATTTAATGTTTTGTTTAAATTTGATTAATTATATTTTAAAATAGTATATGCAAATTATGTATCTTCTATTTAAAACTTTTTGTATGTTTATTCAAAACAAACTTGTGTCATATATATTTTATACTTTAATTTTAGTAAATATACAAAAGACACAAGGGTATTACTCGTATTTATGTACATATTTTACACTTTAAGTTTAAGTAAATTTAAAAAAGGTATAAGACTACGAGTAGGTCCCGTAGTGTTCTCTTAGTCAAGAGAAGTCTGAGAAATTACATTTGTTCCTGTTAGGCACACATCCATGCGGTCAACAGCCTGCTTACTCGACTCACACTACGACCACCGCTAAACCGCAATGCACTCGTCGTAATACCATGGTGGCGCCACACAACACAACACACCAAAATACTATGTAACTACTCCGATCATCTATTTATTATTACACTACACTCACAACAAAACCAACTCGCATATTAACAACACACGCTACCGCATACATATTCACCTCTCCCTCGCACACTGATTGTCTCTCACTCATTACAAATCACTAATACCCCTGTATAATAAAATATGATAACTCTTAGCAAATACCCTTTATTAGTTATTTTTTTTCATTATCTGGCATGCATTGTTTTTATGTCCTTTTATTCAATGTATGTCTTTTTATTTTTTAAATACCCTTGGATAAGAAGGAGCCTGGATACCCACGTCACAGGTCACCCTAGTGTGGGATCCAGTGTTCACCGACTTATTTTTTACTTTATTTTTTTTTGTTGTAATCTACCCTACAAGTTTAATTAAGTTGGTGATTGTAAGTAGCTTAAGTTTTTATGTGCTAATAAACATTTTCATTTTCATTATTTTTGTAATTGACGTTACCAAGTTTTCTTTGTAAAATAATGGTTCGAAGAAATAAATTGAATTGATGAAAATTTGTTTGTTGTTGTTGTTGTTTTGCACTAAAAAGGGAAAATTAAACTATTTTCTACAAAAAATTTAACCGACTTCAAAACCACAAATAGGAATTCAAAAGCGAAAAATAAACTGATATAATTATTATAAGCGATACTCACTCATCTATTTGAAGTCGGTGCCAGCCAAGTCTAACAGGTATTAGATAGATACTACTTACCTATGCCTATTATTTACTATCGTACTACGTAGGTACCTACATAGTACATATTGTATTTATCTATTATCTTTTTGACTAGACTGGCACCGAATTCAAATAGATGAGTGAGTAGCGCTTATAGTAATTATACCAGTTTATTTTTCGCTTTTGAGTACCTATTTGCATGCGCGGTCCGAAGGGGGGGGGGGGGTCACAGGGGACATGACCCCCCCCAAAATCGTAAACGTTACATTAAAATAGGGGGGCTACTAATAGTCTGTTTTACTCTATTTATTAAATAAATAAATTGTGGAAACATTATTATGTTTAAATTAAGGTAAGTATTTATTTTTACATAAAACAAAATCAGAAAATTGTGGTGGTGGTGATTTAAACAAACATTTAAAATAAAATAGAAACAAAAAAAATTGGCAGTCATAGGAACTGCCGATAGAAGTGAAAACTTAGAACTCAGAATTTGATAGCTTACCTTGGAAACTACAGGGGTGTAACCGGAGGGCGTGGCCTCGCCATCTTGGCATGGCCATCTAGAAATGCGTCAGCATTTCTCATTGGCTGATGCGTTTCTATATGGCCATGCCATGATGGCCTGTCCACGCCCTTTCAGCATTTTCCATTGGCTGACGTATTTCTAGATGGCCAATTGCCACGGTCCCGAGTTTACCCGAAGCTTTCTTATCATACCCGAGCGTGACGAACGAATTCAATTCACAGCCCACGAAAAATCTGTCTAGGCGCGCCTAAAGAAAAAATACTAAAATAAGCTATAATTTCAATGCAATACCTCTTCTAATGTATTATTCTGCAACGCCGTGCAAATATCATGCGACAAGGAGAAATGATCGAGGGTTGCAACCCCCCTTCGATCTTCGATTGTACTCAGTTGGACAGCTTACAAGTGACGGGATAGTGCTGAAACTTTTTACTTTATACCCTTCTATCATCCTACATAGGTCTCCTGGTCTTTCATTTACTACGTAAATTTTGTTCACGGGCCTCTAGTCTACTAGTGAGATGGCTAGGTTTACAATAGGAGAGTACCTATCTCTCTATGTACTTAGTCTGTGACCATAGCCAAAATCATAGGAAACTTGATAGGAAAGCATAAAATATTCAAAAGTCCGCCATATTGGATTAAGAGTGATACAGGAATATTTTTCTTATTATTCTCGGTAAGCCCTTTCATTTGATACCCATATTGCAGAATTGGATAAAAATAACCATTCCGCCATATTGGATTTAGAATGACGTCAGGGTAGCGATTCTGAAACCATTCGGTTGGATCCGACACGGAATCTCATCTCTCGGTCTTTGTCTTATCTGTTTAGCATGACAAAGACCGAGAGATGAGATTCCGTGTCGGATGCAACCGAATGGTTTCAGAATCGCTAAGACTATTTTTCGAGTTACTCTCAACAAGCCCTTTCATTTGCTATGAAAAATATTGTAGAAATATAATACCATCTTGCTCTTTTTATTTCTATTCTATCAGACTTCTCGTAGCTCGAAGAAGCGACATCGTTTCATAGTTGATGTTCTAAATACACGAACGAAGAGGTTTGACTCTACTATTGTGATAAGAACGTCTAGACTACGGAATGCGTTGCCTGAGTGGATTTTCCCCAATGGTGTCTTCAAATCGAGGGTGGATCGGGTTTTCTAGGTAAACACGCTCCATCGTAGACCGCATCGTCGTTTAACATCAGGCGAGATGGCGCTCAAGTATAAACTTATAACTGTTTAAAAAAATGCATAACTGTTCGGCCATCTTGAATGGTCCGTGATATTGAACTTAGAATGACGTCACAGTTTATCGTATATTGTCATCCAAATTAAACATGTAGGTATGTTTACAAAATTTCAGCTCAATCGGTTGAAGATTGAGTAGCAAGATTCCACCCAAACAAACATACATTATATTATATTGTTACATACCTACATTTCAAGTTAAATAAAATGTTTAAATTTTTTAAGAGAAACCCTTTTTTAGTATTTCTGAAACAGTGGTCTTTTAGAAATTATATAATTGTGCTGCATGTAAGGCACTAGAAAAGAAACTTCAGATTTAACTCTAGGTACACTAGGTACTGCAAAACACGTTATTTTCTGTGATTTCTCGTCATTGGAAAACGTAGGTATATCTTTCTTAAATTTAATCTGTATCTAAAAATCGGTAGCTGAGGTACCTACACATGTTTATCGCCTTCGTTAGTTTGCTAACGCCAATTTAATAACGGTTTAAAATTATATATTCTAAAGCTTACACGACATTTAACGGCGACGATAATAAATATATTCGCGCTTTGCCTACTATGGTTGCTTGGTTACATGTTTTGCTAACCACGGCAACGCCAAGGAGGCGTAGACTGAAAATCCTGAAAACACTGAATGACAACCAGGATTCTTTCATGAAGGTTTGCATTTTAATTTATTGTTTCCGACGTTACGCGAGTAATCTCTACTTAGTCTGTGCGCGAGTATTCCGAAGTGTTGATGTATCAAAATAAACAACTTGATTTAATTTGCCAGCAATTTTATGAGATAAATTCACAAGATGAGTATTTTAAAGCCAACAACAGAAGGTGTTGACAAGAAACCTAGCGTCTCAATAACATCATCTTTAACGGAGCAGAGAGGGGATCCAGAGTCTAAAGAACCACTGGGTACAGTGGTTGAACTGCACGAACCAAGCGAAGTATTCGAGCGACAAGAAGAAATCGGATATTATGAAGAGATTTCGCCGAGAATTTTCGGTTTGAAGGATGTAAAAGAGCCGCTAACAATACCATCACTGAACAATGCGATTTACGAGCTTGGCGTTGTCAATTTGTGCTGGCCGAAGATTTTCGATCCTGTGTTCGAGAACCGTAAATGTTTTCCTGTGTGCTACTACACGAACAGTACGAAGGAGCGCCTCCTTCTCGCGTATTGTGAGAACTTCCGTCGCCAGTTTCTCTTTCATCATAAATTCCGGAAACCGTTGATGTTGCAGTGCCCAAATGAATGTGGACTGCAGGTGCGTAATGTTTTATGACTAAAACGATAGATGGCGTCATAAGTACGTAAAATGAATGTTGAATGTATTTATTACGTGTGACTGCCAACTCGTGTGATGCGATGTGTTTGCAAAGGTGATGCATGTCGACTTTGAAGGTAACCTTACTGTGACCTGGAGATTACCCAGAAATGTATCCATCGTATCTCGACGGAAACCGAGAAGCAGGCAGTTTTTAATTTTTTTTTGCTTGCTGGTTTGTTAGTTAAGCCATAAATGATAACTGGAATAGTAGTGGTTAAGCAGCATGAATAATTTTCATACATTAATAGTTACGAATCCCACAGAAATTTCTACCTACTGACATTTTTACAGGATTTGAAACCGTTGGTAGTCCAGTTGTGTAAAAATTTTATGTTACAAGCGTGAGGATGAGGAGAATAAATTGTCTCACAAATGTTTACAATAACATCTTGAATTCAATTACAACTTAGTTGAGACATTTTACCAAAAAAAGAAATATAGGTCAGCAATGGCCAGCTTAATCCTCACCCAGGGCCAAGTGACGTACAAGTTTGTAACACCACTGGTTTTAATGGTGACCAAAAACATTCAGTGGAACGTATTCCAAGAAAGACATATTTCTAAGCCATATGACATACCGCACTCGCACTTGGCCAGTGTCGTAGGAAATACAAACAATTTGACCTGCACTGAAATATCACATTTTGAGGAAATTTTAACCATTTATGTTCCTACCTATTTTGGTTCGGAAGATACGTCCTAAATACCAAAGTTTTATTACTGAGGGCATGTTTTTGTACGGTACTTGAAAACGACACAGACTTGTAACATTTCAGAAAATGATTTGCACAACAATCCGACCCACGAAGCTGTGTTTCGCCGACACCAACCACTGGAAAGGCGTCGCGCAGCTGGTCTCCGACTTCTTCGTTTACGAGCCGCTTACCAAGCCTATGCTGCACGTGAGTCATTTATTCTTGTATAGCAAAGATAGGTTTGCGTTTGTCTGCCACTTATATCCAGTTATCGCCTGTAACTTCGTTAAAAGTTACTGTATGACGTTATGACAAGAATTTACGCATTAATTTTAGGGTAAAAAATACGAATAGCTTGTACGTTATCTACACGAATATTAAAAAGAGGATTCTAAACTCTAATGTACATGACTTAAAATTTCAATTCGATTAGTTGAGCCGTTAAGACGATAGTAATAAGCGACATAAAATTACAAACTTTGTATAATATTAGGTACCTAGTGGAGCAACAGCAGTCGTGGAATATTTAGCATCAGATAAACTAGTGACCAAATGCAAGCTCATCCACTAAGAAAACTGAGCTGCTTAGTAGCGAACAAAAACCTCTTAAATATAGGTAGACCAATACTCTCGTCATAGGATATAGTAGGAGCGACCAGAATAGGTGCTTAAGGTTTATGATATTCTAATCAAATTCTTTATTTAAACTACTTAATGGAAATTGGGTCACAATTTCGATTTTATGCCGAACTGATATTGACAAAACAAAATATGCTTACTAAAAGCTGTATATATTTCGGAATGTTCCTGTTAAATAACATCGAATTAGGCCGGTGAATTGCACTGCAGCATTCCCCCCTATTTGGGAGGTCGATGCTCGGATCGCAAATCATCGACGACTGAAAAATTATTTATATATCGTTGAATCAAAATATCATGTTTTATCTCGAGTGATTCGCCGTAAAAGCTCTCTACGATAGTAGGTACTATATTCGAAAACATTTTAAAGCTCGTCTAAGGAGTTTTGCTATCACCATTGTGATGACTCTACCAAACACTAACTTGAGGCTCTAAAAGAAAGCATGGCAAGAGATAGGTGAAGAAGCATAAATCTCGGTTGTTAAGACGTCGTAATATCACTTGCTTCTCGGTATTTCAACGGATACATTTTGGGGAATGTACATAAGAATTGCTTAGCTGGATTATGCTCTTTTCCTTCCACTATCGGACAGCTAGACAAATAAGAGTCAAGCGCCACCGGTTCATGGTGAAAATTTTAACAAAGTGTCAAAGCACTTTGACACTCATCCTGACATCCATATTTATCATTTGCCCGAAGATATTGTGGTATACCTACTCTACCCGAGTCTGTAGTTTCCGATACAACCTGGATCTCTTTGAATCTGGGAAACCTAAATAAGTATCTTCTAAATAAATGATTAACTAGTTAGTTTCAGCAATGTAGTCTAGAACAATGAAATTCATGTAGTTGTAGGTAGTATTATTTTGAACGAAACATTATTTACAAAATTATTATATGCTTGATACTCGTATCACCGAAGATACTAATTCGGAGATTTATTTTAACGCGAATATGACTTCGATTGGTCATCCACTCGTCTATTTGTGACCTAGAAAGTACCTAGGTAATATAACTTGTAAGGAACAAGCTCGCCGGCATTTTACCCCTTACGTTGCGCCGATGAGAACACTAGGTAAGTGTTTTTTACGTAACAGAAGATTAATCGGTTGCTCTCAACCAAGTCTAAGTTCTAAACCAGTCCAATTGGAGTTATATCTAATATCTAAACTCAAGTTGGATTGGTAAAGTAGTATTTAATTTATAATATGCAACATATTTTGAAGCCAATAAAAAATATTGATATTCAGTTATAGTTTACTTGCTGTGCCAGTGGTTTCACGCGCCTTTTATGGATTTGTTGTTCATTTCGCGGAACCCTGTTTATTTTCCTCAAGTAAAAGTAGCATAAATTAGGTATGCAAAAAAAAAAACATTAAAAATAACATTTGAACGCCGGGGAAGAAAGGTTCTCGAGTGGCGACCACCAACCGGAAGACGCAGTGTTGGACGGCCTCCCACTAGACGCTAGATGGACAGATGACCTAACAAAGGTCGCTGGAAACCGCTGGTTGCAGGGTGCGCGGGACCGTTCGTTGTGGAAATCTAGGGGGAGGCCTATGTTCAGCAGTGGACGTCTTGCGGCTGATGATGATGATATAAATATACTTACCGTATACATTCATCATAACATATTTTATGCATGTAGTAGATATAGATCTACAAACAGATACTTACCTACTTCAATTTTATTTATTTTTGTAACGATCGATAGTATCCAATGTTTGTAGGTACCTACATTACTTCTGGGTGGGAGAATAATAATGTGTGATGTTGTGCTGTCTTATCTGTGGCTAATCTCGAAGGTTTCCCAAAATGTTATTTTATTGTATGGATGTCCATTCTTGTAATTTGTGCATTTATCATCCGGATGGTTCGTATTCCACGCGCGCCTCTGTCTTTTGGAAGTCATGTGCATAAGTAAATAATTCCACTAATTTAAAACGGTGAAGGTCAACGTTGTGGGGAAACCGACATGTTTGTATGATTTATGAATCATGTGTCATCAACCAACCCGCACAGGGCCAGCGTGGTGGATTATGGCCTTGACTCTCTCCTTGCGAGAGAAGCCCCGAGTCCCAGCAGTGGGACCTTTTAGTCTGCTGCTTATACTGATTGATAGTGACAGGACGAGAAAGTCAATCGAGATGGTGAGCAACACGCTTTGCTCTAACGGCACTGTCCTATGCAGTTGAACAAGAAGAGTCTAAATGATTGCCTAACACTGCACTAAGCTCGTCAACCAGAGGTATGAGATGATTTACCTCTTTGCCCTGTAACTTATCTGGAAACAAAGAGTTTCAAACCGGACCACAGTAAGGCCTGTAGGGCTTGCACATTACTGCTTGACGGTAGCATAGCTGGCAAAGGTGTAGTACTTCCCCAGACGGACTACGCACAGAGGTAAGATAAGGTAACTAAGTGGTTCCTACCACTACAACGGGCCTTATTAGTATTACTTTTAGCCTTTTCTTCGAGTGTGCTTGGTATGACTTATCATGTGTAAAGTAAAGTACCTATATTATTCATAAAATCCCAATTTATTTGCGTGGCACAATGCGTTGTATAGGCAAGGCAGGCAATTCGTTCTCAAACTTAAAGGTTTTAAAAATATCAATTATCTTGTCATCCCAAGAATTATGTATGTAAATGAAACATCGCAATAAGATTTTAATGAAGTTTAATTGTTCAACATTTCCGAGATCACAAACCATGATAAGAGAATCATTTATATTCCAATTTTTAATTTTGTACAAAATATCATCTCGAATAATTTTCCAGAAGAGCTTAATAATTCTATCTTCGAGAGGAGATACAATTCTTGAACTCAGTGTAAATATTAATTACATTCAGTAAAGTGACGCAGGCCCTCGTCGGCTCCCGCCAAACGCCATTGGACAATCTCTTAGCTTTAACATTAAGATAATACACTCTATTCATTAGGAATGTACTTACATTAATAATCTCTCAATAATTTATAATTTTGATCACAGTGTCCTTAACTGTTAATTTTAACGTATAATACAATTCCGAGTCGATTAATGTCGACGTTATAAAATACTGAGCAATAGAAAACAATTACACAACGAGTACCTAGCGCTAACTCAATAGATTCATCTATAAACCTTAACAATATTACCGTGTTCGAACGATTGGCACAACTTCTGTCGCGTCCTTCGATTTTTGGTATCGAGACCGGCGGCGGCCGCGCGGCAGCCGCCCGTCTGACTTAGCATAGCTTTGACTTGAGGTAGAACATAGGGATCCGACTATAAACTATAATAGGGTACAACTAGGAATGTAATCGTCAAATGGCAACATACAGCAGCGGTCTCACTTAACCTACGCAGCGACACCGTCCCTGAGCTTCGAAAAACAATTCGATGGCATTACAATCAAACAACGAGATAACACCGAACATCACCACGATATCCTAAGCTTGATCAGACTCGAGAACGGAGCGACCGGAGACGCGTTTTAAAGAAACGGCACTCGCGAAGAGTTCGGAGACGGTCCCGGATCGGCCGGTCATCGTCCGCTTAATTCTAACATCTAAAGAAAAATAATGCATAGCTTTTCTTTTAGAACAAAGAAATTACGCAAATTTGGCTACACATATCACAAGTGATCGCGTACTGGCGACGACGTAACTATTTACATAATTGAAGTATCCCTGTAGCGAGCGCGGCGGCGCCGGCGCGGGCGCGAGTCTATTTGGCGAGGGTGGGCGAAGCGTGCGGGGCGTGCGGGGCGAGCGGGGCGGGGTCGCGCGCGGCGGCGGGCGCGGGCGGCGCGCGGCGCGAGCGCAGGTTGAGCAGCAGCGAGCGCAGCTGGTGCACGTGCATGCGCGTCACGCTGGGGTCCCCGCTGGCCTCCAGCCACGCCAGGAACTTGTCGCCGTGCTCCAGCGCCTCCGCCGCGCCCTCCTCCCAGCCGCCGGCCGCCGCCGCCTCGCCGCGCGCGCCGCCCGCCGCCCCGCTGTGGAACAGCAGGCTGTCCAGCACCGTGCGCGCCTTGGCCTGGCTGCGCGCGGGCTCGGGCGCGCGCTCCGCCGGCTCGCGCGGGCTGGCGGCCGGCTGCGCCGCACGCGGCTCCTCCGGCGGGTCCGCCGGCCGCACCGCGCGCAGCGGGCTCGTCGTGCCCGCGCGCTCCTCCCTGCCCCCCTCCTTGCCCTTCGTGAGGTGCGAGTACAGGATGTTCTCGGCGGTCTTGTCCCTGTGCCCCTGCGCGGCCGGCTTGTGCCTGTCCTCCGGCAGCGGCACGGCGCCGCCGAACTGCTTGTAGTACTGCCAGAGCCAGGAGTTCCGGTTGTAGTCGAGGTGAGAGTCGACCGGCGCGGCCGCCGGCGGCACCGGCTTCGGCTGCGGCGGCTCCTTGCCGAGGTGCAGCGGGTGCGCCGCCGTCGTCTGCGCGGACAGGTCGAGCATCGCCTGCTGCGTCTTGAGCCAGTACCAGAGCGTGTCGTCGACCGGCTGCGCGGGCGCCGGCGCGTGGTGGTGGCTCGGCTTGGCGGCGTGCCGGTACGGGTCGGAGTGGTGGGACTTGCTGCGGTGGTGCTTGGAGTCGGGCAGGCCGTGCGCGGGCTTGGGCGAGCGCACGGAGCGCAGCGCGCGGCCGGCGGGCTGGGCGCCCAGCGCGGACAGGCCCGGGTTGAGCTGTGCCAGCAGGGTGAGGTTGGTCGCGATCTCGTTGAAGCTGAGGCCGAGGTGGCTGTGCGGGAGCGGCGGCAGGTGCGCCAGGCCGGACAGCGGACTGATGGCGCTCATGGAGACGGAGGCGCCGGGCTCGGGGCGGCGGTCGCGCGGCGCAGGCGGGGGTGCGGGCGCGGGCGCGGGCTCGGCGCGCCGCGTCGTGAGCTCGACGGGCGCGTCGGGCGCGGGCGCGGGCGCGGCGGCGGTCAGGTCGAGCCCCGCGGGGGACGGCGAGCGCGGCGCGGCCGGGGACTCGGTGCGCGCGCGCTTCTCGGGCAGGTCTGCGTCGTTGCTCTTGTCGGTGTCGGGCGAGGAGAGGCGCGAGCTCATGTAGCGCAGCTTGTCCTCGTTCTTGCACCAGCCGCGCAGCGTGGACTCGGGCACGCCGATGTCACGCGCCACGGACGCCTTGGACTCGCCGTCGTTGACGCGCTGGATGGCCTCGATCTTGTCGCCGGGGGTGAGCGCGCGCATCGGCCGCTTGCCCTTCGTGGCCATGCTGCCGGCGCCGGCGGGCCTGCTGCAACACCTGCAACGCAACAAACAAGCGCTACTCATATCTGTCGTCGAAATATCACTCCATAACATACATACATTTGGTCCACTAAATTAAGCATAAACCGCATTCCGAGATATCATTGTAACGGCTAAATCTATATAGGTACAGCATCTCAGTCAGTACAGAGTCTCGGCCATAATCCACCACGCTGGCCGAGTACGGGTTCGTGGATGACACATGACTTCGAAAGATTCTATACATACATGTCGGTTTCCTCACATGATGTACTTTACGACAACGTAAAATTACCACACAGTCAGTTTACAAATATAACGCGTAATATTTTAGCCCACGGTAGATTAGGTAAGTTTATAATCTAATGTCGTTAGATTGTAATCTTTATGCTGACATATACCTATAATACATCAATTTTGGAAGCATAGGTATGATTAGTTAAAGATTAGCATTGTTTTGGCTGATGCTATAGGTATCTATCTCTAATCGACGACCGTATCTCCAGACTACGGTAAACAATGCTCAATCAATAGCGAGCACCACAGTCATTACAATTTGCAATGAACTTGAACATACTGATAAAGATATGACCATACGTCGGCACAATGACCTATTTGTGCGTTGGCGTGTACGAACTACGAAATATCATCACAACAATAAAGATTTGCATGTTATTCGCGGTTATTCAACGGCGAATCAAATATAAGCGACAACTATAAAACAGATTTAGGCGAGAAGCCATAAAGTTGCGAAAAGATAAACAAAAAGAAGACATAAAATGATGACCTACGACAACAGAAGGCGGCAAAAGTTGGCGGGTCGTTGACACGGTGACCTTGCGGGCCGGCGCTTCCCGCCGCCGCTCACAGATGGCGCTACACGTATGTTTTTAAACATTACAGACAAAACATCTCATTTAGTTTTTATGCCGGTTGTCTGTTATACGAAACGACTTTAATTATCATTATTTTTGAAAAAATCAGTTAGATGTACCTAATATTGTATTTTTCAAAAATAAAGCTTGAAAGAAATCTTCAAATAAGTGCAGGGTTTTTGATATTACACGTTTGAATTGGAATTTATTACATTATCACTTTTTTTTAATTAAAAATAAGTGAAAATAAACTACGGTACGAGACCCTTTACGGCACATCTCTAAGCAAAAGAATTCAACGCATGTTGTGAGGTCCTGACGGATACGATTAAGGATGATATTTGCGAAGCTTTAAACAACCATAAAGTTATTTTGAAGAGAAAATAACGAAAGAGTTTGTGTTATAGTGGAATATTAGTTTTAAAATCCATTTTTTAAAATTACATGAGGATGCAAGTTTCGGCGAATCTTACACAAAATATTTTTTTAAAGTCCGTGGACAGTTTCAGTTTTATGAGTTCAATTAGATTTTTTTACTATTTAACTAGTTTTTACTGATTTCGTCTATTTACATATTATCTATCTACTTTTAGTAAATTATTATGGATCAGATTTTTATTTGTTATTGATATAGGAAATAACTTAGATCATAGATTGTCAGGTTCGTAAAAATGACAATATTTTTCTTGCAAAGTTCACAAAGTTACGTGCGATACAGAGATTTTTAAAACAAACAATGATAGAAAAATTTTTTTGGCTGTGACTTTCTATTGCATTATTTATATATAATATATATATTTGATTCAAAATATGTAAACTTTTATCAGTACAATTTTTTTTTTTAAAAAAAGGTGAAGGTAGAATTACAATTGATAAAACGCCAGTTTTTACTAGCTGAAAAAGAAAAAAACGTTTCTCCAAATGATATATTTCAATTTTATTTTGGATTAACTGGACTTATATTGAATTTACAAATTTTGTTTGAATTTCACTTGATAAAAGTACCTTTACCGAACTTTTAAAACTTCCTGTGTAATTGTATCCAAAGTCACGTTTCAAGTCTCACTATCACAGGTATGGATCACCGTGTAAAACTTTTCACAACGAAAACCTCACTGTTATCCTAGGCCTAGGCGCCGTAGAAAACAAAACTTACTTGCGGTGCACGTGGGTCGTGTTTACAACGGTAGTAAGTCCGGCCGTTTTTTGATGTAAACGGTGTATGAATGAACTCCTCTATGGTCCAATAAAAGTTGGTCACTAGTCACTGATAACCACTGCGCTCGGCGGGAGCGGTCGCGAGACGTGCGCGCCGAGTAGCGCGGCGCGAAACAGTGATAAGCCCGCGCCGCGGCCGGTCCGCGCCCGGCCCTCTCCTTTGTGTCCGTCCTACCCCACCCCCCGCACATCCACCCCCCCTCTCTCATCTTACCACCCCTCGCCTCCGTAAACACGAGGCGCCCGTAATTAATAAAAAAACACCAAACTTTTCCAACTTCCAAGTTACGTCTCGCGCCCGTCTAGCGATAGTTGCCGCCTTTGCTCAGTTACATGATTTCATGGCTGCATAAGATGGAAAGTTGTTTTTTTAAATCGTAGAAAAGCTTATTGATATGCTACACGGCGTCGTAGCAGTTGCTACGATTGATTTATGTTTTGTAGACGCGGCGTAGCACTGTTATTATTTATTTGTGCAATAGTTCTCATTGGTACAATGTTTGTAGTTTTAGTTGTGTTTTTTTTTGCAGAATACCTAGGTAGTTGGAACTCTTTTGATTTAATGCATTGAAAAGGCATAGAGTAATTTCATTAGTTTTTATTTCCGTATACAACTTGCCGCGTTTTTGTGTAATTTTTTTATCTTTACGTAGGTACATAACGTAGTAGCGATACGAGAATTCTTATATTAATAATAATCAGAATGAACTACAAATAAAATTAGTAATTGATACTAAAATACCGTTTTTCTGGTAAGGAAGACAAATTCGAAAAACTCATAGGGGAAGTAAATAAATGAGTTGCAAATTCAGCCGCGCCTAAGAGTCGCGATATCAGCAGATGGCGTCATACGAATGCGCCGAGCGACAACGCGCCGCCCGTAAACAGCTAATTACAAAACAATTCGCGTGTGATTTTATCCTGTATTATATGTATAGTGCAATAACCAGAACTCATCAGATACATGAATAAAATGGAGTATACTGTTTGCAGTTTCGAGCGGTAATTATGGCTAAACGTAAGTACTAATTACTGAGAACGTCTGGACAGGTGTTGCCTGGCTGGCTGTATCTGACCACCTGCCTCGCGCATACTAATGGTGTGTTACCACATCGCGCTGTGAACTTTTAAATTGCAGCTTGCGATTGTATTTATTGATCGAGGAAAGTGATGTCTCAGCATCTATTCATGTTTTGTAGTGGTAGGACTCTTGGCAGAGTCCGCTCGGGGGAAGTACCACACCTTTCCCAGTTATTCTACCGCCAAGCAGTAATGTGAAAACATTACTGTATTCCGGTTTGAAGGGAAATGTTTCCAGAGAAATTACAGGGCTTAGAGATATAACATCTTAGATATCTGGGTGACGAGCGCAGTGCAGTGCTAGGTAATGATTTGAACTCTTCATGTTCCAATAGCTGAGTGTCACTGTGCTGTTATGTGGCAGGCATGTTGCTTACCATCAGGCGCATGTACTGCTCGTCCCGTCACTCTTTATTTAAAAAAAAAACACACATTTGGTAAGTTACACTGTCACAGTTACTTTAACGATAACTAGGTTTGTACTTGACCGCCATCTCATGTTAAGCGACGACGCAGTCCACAATGGAACGTGCTTACCTAGAAAATAAAACGATTCAATCTCGTCTCGAAGACAATCCATCAAGAAATCTCAATTAAAAACCCGCTCAGGCAACCCATTCCACGGGCTAGACGTTCTTATTATTGGTGGTTCACTACCAGGCTCACTACCAGGGGTAGATAGGTAGGTAGGAGAGAAACTAGTGTATCAGGAATTATGATATACTAGCAGCGTCTCACGGTTTTGTCCGCGTAGTTCCCGTTGAAAAAATTGCCTATGGTCTGGAAACAGATAACAGATTATAATCTAACTGTACTCCAAATCTCAACCCGATCCATTCAGTCGTTCCGACGTATAGAGCAACATACATCGAAACATCGCAAACTTTCTCTGCGCTGTCTTTTCGATGTCATGTGTGAAATGCTACTAATTTAAAATCGGCGAAGGAAAACATCGTGAGGAAACCAACATGAACTTTCGATGTCATGTGTTATCCACCAATCCGCACTGGGCCAGCGTGGTGGATTATGACCTCGACTCTCTCCTTGCGAGAGAAGGCCCCGAGTCCCAGTGGGACCACTTGGTGGGCTGCTTATGCCACTGTTGTACTGATATGGCACCATGGATGTTTAACAGAATACTTGTCACACGAAACTGCATCGAAATATCGGGAACGCGCACTAATACATAAATAACTACGATAAATATCACGACAATGATATAAGTATTAACATAGTAATTTGCATAATGTTACTTCATTTGACATACCCCTAATGGCTATATCTCCGCTCAGATTTTTGTACGATGTCACGGCGTCGGCGGCAAGGTCTTTTGTCTGCTGTACATGCTTTAGGGTTGAAGCTGGTGATTTGGTGGGAATTTTACGTCAAACTTTGACTCGAATTATCTCGTGATCTACCGTGCTGAGGGGAAAGAGACCTTGGGTGATGAAGTCTACATCAGTGTTAGAATGGACTGTTAAAATATTGTTGGGGGTAAATCCACCACGTTGTATAAAAAAAACTAGCGGCCCATTCCGGCTGCACTCGGATATTGTCATTTAAAGACTATTAATCGAAATAAAAACTATCCTATCTCTCAAGTTGGACCAGACTGCTCACGGTGTGCCAATTTAATTTAAAATCGGTTAAGTAGTTTAGGGATCCATCGCGAACAAACATCGTGACAGGAGATTTATAAGTACCTATACTTAGATAAATTAAAGAAGAATAATGGTCCTCAACTAGCTGTCAATTTTTACCAGCCTAATACACGTGTGTTTTGCTCAATAGCCGTTGTGAATTACAACTCAGGTAATAACACAACTATTTCAATTAATACATCTATAAACGGTTGTCCACGCGTGGGTGCCAAGTCATTACATTGTATCACGTTGATATGTACACAGGGGTACACAGAAAGGATATGTAAATACATGGGGTGCGCATCAGTAACGGACCGAAAAACCACTTCACTTTTAGTAGTGGTAGGCTACTCTTGGCAGAGTTCGCCTGGGAAAGTACCACTTTACCTTTGCCAGTTATTTTACCGCCAAGCAGTAATGTGCCAATATTAGTGTGTTCCGGTTTGAAGGGCAATGTTACCAGAGAAATTACAGGGTTTAGAGATATAACATCTTAGAATCTCTGGGCGACGAGCGTAGTGCAGTGCTAGGTAATGATTTGGAATCTTCACTTTCCAATAGCTGCGTGTCACTGTGCTATTATGTGGCAGACATGTTGCTTACTATCAGGTACATGTCCTGCTCGTCTCGTCACTCTACATTAAAAAAAACCGTTGACACAAAACTCATTCACACCATTGCCCCTACAGATATATGAATCGGAAAAAGTGCTTTGTAGTCATCAAATTGAAGTGTCTTCACAGCTTGTCAACCTTTAAATACTGAAGATATTAATTGTGAAATTATTTCATTTAAAAATGTAATTAAGCAATAATGTATCTAATGATATGAAATTTCCATGAACAGATTTACTATGAAGCCATATAACAAGTAGTGACTATTCGTGACAGTACGTCGAACATACCGTTTCTGTGCAACCCTATGTGCGAACATACTAACGACGATTGATAAAAACTTACTGTTGATTTGTACACGAGAGAAAAAACATACAAAAAACTGGCGAAGGTCTTGAGGCGAATTATTGGGAAGCTGGTTTTAATATAACTTAATGTACATGTAACATACATAGACTAATATTCAGTACCTTTTTAAACTTTATACTGGGTTGATGGAGGTGGATGTGTAAAATTTGACTGTCGTAGGGACAGCCGACAGAAGCGGAACCAAGGGCGGATACAGGGGGTAGGGTCGTAGGGGTCCTCCCCGGGCAGGGTCCAGTACCTAGGTGTACCACTAATTAAAACGTACACATGTACTTATCGCACAGTTTGGTGTATTATGCCCCCGGAGCCAAAACTGGATCCGCCATTGAGAGGAACTAAGAATTATAACTTAGGAATTTTAGTGTAAAACAGAACTAATGTTAGACAATACGTCATTTGTACAGATGTACTGCTATATTACCTTAGAAAAAGAATAAGTAAATGGATCAGGTTTTCCGCGCGGTTCCTTTGTACCCCGTTTTTTCGTGGTCCTACTAATTTGTCCTACTAGTACGACCACGAGGGAGACCTACTTCTGTCTGTCCTATTACGTGAAGAATCAAAAATTTACCTCCTGTATATGCTGTGTATAGGTACTTATGATAAGAACTCGTTAGTGATTTAAATAGCTAGCCACTTTAAAATGATAATCTCTTTTCAATATAATGTCATCTTTATTGTCTGTCAAGTACCTATTTGTCAAACAATCGTCTAAGAAGAAATTTTCTCGCTACATTTTCTTGAGTGTAATCCGGTTTAACTTCGAAAATAATGTCTGAGGATGAGGAGGTAACATTTATAAAGAGAAAAGGTGGGACAGTTCTTTTATATGCAGGACGGCAGTACTACAAGCAGAGAGAGTATAAAAGTGGATTTATAATTTGGAATTGTAATCGGTCTAAAAAAGAAAAATGCCGAGGATCAGCGACTCTAAAGGTGGGTCATTTGTGTTTGGTGGTTAGATTTACGTGGACAATCTGGTTCTTGTAAATTATTTTAATTCAATCTATATTCTGCAGGGTACACAAGTTATAAAATTAAAGGAACACTCCTGTCAAGTCAACTATGCCAAGAACCAAATCCACGAAGCCATAGATAAAATGAGAGAACAAGCTTCTTTTTCGGATGTTCCGATTCCGCAAATATATAAAAAAGAAAAGAAGAGATTGGAAGATAAAGGTATACATTTCGTACAACCATTGCCACCCTTGAAAAATATACAAACTGCTATGTACACTAGTCGCCAAAGAACAAATTTCAAGAACGTAGAGTCTGTAATAATACCAGAACAGTTGTCGATTTTTCTTTTAGCGGAATACCGGAATGGAAGTTGTTGCATTTTAATTTTTTGTTCTAATGAAGGCAGAATTCTTTTGACAAAAACTGAGGAGTTTTTCGTTGATGGAACTTTTCAGAGTTGCCATCCGCCGTTTGGGCAACTGTTTTCCATTCACGGAGATATCGGTGCTTCAACATTAGAAACGAAAGTAGTACCACTTGTTTATGCCCTCATGTCTGATAAAAA
Source organism: Ectropis crepuscularia (assembly GCA_963693475.1). Taxonomy (NCBI): domain Eukaryota; kingdom Metazoa; phylum Arthropoda; class Insecta; order Lepidoptera; family Geometridae; genus Ectropis; species Ectropis crepuscularia. The sequence goes on along the minus strand of OY856359.1, from coordinate 6,523,268 downwards.
ACAAGAGTCGTATGCTGCTGTATTCGCAATGATTAAATGGCAAATACCCGATTGGAATCCAAAAAAAATACACCTAGATTTCGAAGTCTCTATTTCCAATGCTTTGACGGTCATTTTTCCTGAAGTGCAATTAAAAAAGTGTTTTTATCATTAGTCTAAAGCCATTTGGAAAAATGCTAAAGACAAACTTAAAATAAAGACAAAAATAGAACGTAGAATTGTCGGATTATGTACGGCTCTAGCTCTACTTCCTGAAAATCTCATAGAAGTTGGTATTGATTATATAAAGTCTGAAAGCCCTAGTACACATAAAATTATGAAATTTCTGAAATATATGACCAGTACATGGTGGAAGAATGAAAATTACATATCAAAATGGTGCGTATATGGTGAACGTCACCGTACCAACAACGTCGTTGAAAGTTGGCACTCTCGATTGAACAAGAACATTAAAAAGCGTTCACCAGTTCTCTTATTACGATTAATAAATGTGATATTTGAAATGGAAAGCGAAATGACAAGTAATGCATCACGTCGTCGAAAGGAAGATATAGATCGAGATGATTTTATATTAAAATGTCAATTACAGTTAATTCACGGCGAAATATCAGTAGGCCACTTTTTAGAAAAAAATAGATGAGTCTTGTTTCATGTCAGTTCTTATCATAAGTACCTATACACAGCATATACAGGAGGTAAATTTTTGATTTTTCACGTAATACGACAGACAGAAGTAGGTCTCCCTCGTGCTCCTACTAGTAGGACAAATTAATAGGACCACGAAAAAGCTCCCCGTTTTTTCGTGGTCCTACTAATAATATACAGGTGGTATAAATATTCGCTATTGTTTGCTTACTTCTTTAATAATCAAAAATAGGACAGACAGAAGTAGGTCTCCCTCGTGGTCCTACTAGTAGGACAAATTAGTAGGACCACGAAAAAACGGGGCCTTTGTACCAATCGTAAGCAGATGAGGTGTATGTTAGCTATGGCGGCGTAATGAAGTGCCGTGCCGCGACAAAAGTAGGACACTTCCACAAGAGCGACAAGACAAGTGCGATCAGACCCGTGCTTTCGGTGTATAGCGTTTGTTCTAACTCTATACGTAGTATATGTAAACTCTTTGGCTATTACGCATGCCAATGACGCGAACTCACAATCTATCACACCCAAAAAGCGTCCTGCGTCTTCACTGCTCCGCCACCGCTACATTTGACCGAGCCCATAAGATTTTCGACCAGAAAGTGCTCAACACGTCTAGAGAAGCTTTCACTTCAAAATACCGACTTCCAATATTAATTTTGAAACCCCACAGAGCTATGGTGAATAGGTATAGTAGCTGCTATACCGACATAGAGGCTAGGCACAGTAGGTATAGCCATCCTGTTTGGTCCGAGGCCACAAGGCCGACGTGGCGTGGCGGGATTTACGACGCTTCGCCGCCGCGGCCGCATTGTATTTCGGGCATTGTCGATCTCTAGGGTATAAAACTTTAAAACTATAGAATAGACACGGCACACGGCGCGGCGACGACGCAGAAGCAGCTCTGTTATTTTACCTGAGATGCACTTTTGACTGGACACTTACTTGCTATATAATAAAGTTATAGTTTGTACTTGATCTTATCACCAACATACGTACATACTTGTACTTAGATATAAAAATCTAAAACACTTAAAAAAACATGATTTGTATTAAATCTTAGTACAAACAGTACAGTAGTTTTAAAAAAAATGAGGAGCTTCTGAATTTCAAAAGATTTCACGATTCAAATACAAATTTAACGATTGGTGTCCGAGTGGTGGTGTAGCAAAGATAATAAATAAATAATTAGATGGTAAGTTAAAATTTGCCACTTACACAAATTATCACTAATTTAATTTCGTTACCTATAGGTACAGCTGGTAAATTGGTTTAATTCCAAAAACCTCTGCAACTAGTTATTCAAGAAAAGGGGCTGTCCTCGTCGTAGCGTATCTGATGGGCCAAAATAATCGTTTTATCAAAATCCACAGTCTAAATGTATTAATTCTAAATACAGTGACTGTTCATTCATGCGGATTATACCGCTGCTATTGTCCTAAATCAGTGACTAGGAGACGCCTCCCTCAGGTAGCAGGATCGACGGACTATCAGTACGTAAAGCCGGGTCACACAGATGCGATCCGATAGCGATAGCGATCCGATAGCGATAGCGATACGATAGCGATACGATAGCGATCCGATAGCGATAGCGATCCGATACCGAGTATGGGATCGCGCCCGCTTGCTGTGTGTCAGGTTGCATACAAATTCGAACATTACAAAAAATCCCGTCTCGGATCGCTATCGCTATCGGATCGCCTCTGTGTGACCCGGCCTTTAGGGTTACAGCTCACTAGATACATTCGGCAACAAACAACATCAGACACTTTAGTTTGGAGCTCACTAAAAATAACTACGCAGCTAAAATTATATCAACCAAGCCGCTGAATGCATTGTTTATCTCTACGGAAAATAACATTTTGCAATTATTATAGCACTTCGCCGCGGGTGGTCAGTGACAATAATGAACTACAGTTAGCGAGCACTCACTGGTTTGACAGCTCACTACATTGTTGTCGCGGGATTACGTCGTTCGTCGAAGTGAGATGGTGTCTGTCTGGTGCCGGCTGGTACGGCCGAACTGTGACCTTTGACGTTATTTACATGATCTTTCGTGTTAGGCCAATCTGGACTTCATTAAGATCTGTACTTAATTTTTTTGTTTTTGTGGAAGTTCCAGAGTTATTTTCTTATTATTTTATTATCGTTTCAAATCATTATTTTAGTTGCTATGTGCGCGAAAACTCATAGGTATTAAATAACAAATAACGATATTTCTTGTTATTATGTGACGCAAAAGCAGTATCTAGTAAAATAAATATTTAAAGTTACTCTCCTCAAGATGATAATCACCAAGGCTCTGAGTCCCAGTAGGTATTCGGAACATAAAATGGGTTGCGTATGCTTTTTAAAGCAGCTTAGGTGTTTTACATCACTGTAATGTGTCATTAAAATCAGTCTGTTTAAGTGTTTTTGGCTAAAAGCTTGAGTATTTTTATACGCGATCCTACGGCAGTTGCTTTAGATGGCCGAACGTAGGTTGTACACCCTACTAACTTTACTAACATAAATAGTTAAATAAAGTACACCTGAAAGGTTTCCATGTACTTACCATACTCACCGTACTCAACAAGTACTTGTAGAAAGTGAAAGATTAACAAACATACATATTTTATGTACATCCAAATGCCTATCTCTTCCTTCAAACATTCATTTGACTGGCTTAGTCTTAGTTAGCAGATTATGTCACTAGCTTGCTTGGTTGCCTGGAAGAAATCGCTGTAAGCGATAAGGCCGCCATTTATGGCACTAGTTATAAGTTATTTTATTTGCTATTGTTTTTTATTGTATATGTTTTTCTGGTGTGCATAATAAAGTGTTTCTGTCTGTCTGTCTGTCTTGCTGACCCGTAGCTCATGGGTTCAATTCGCACCCAGGGCAAACTTTTGTATGATGAAAACAAATATTTGTTGCATGTCCGGGGGTTTCTATGTTTTATACATGTGTATTTACAATTGAGGCATTCTTTAGTGATATAGTCATCGAGTAGTAGCGACCCGACGGCTGTCTTGTCTTAGCTTTGATATCGCTCTCCCTTTTCTTTTTGTTTGAAATTATAGAGATAGCAAAGTCAAAGCAGATTTAGTTATCCGGTAGAAGGGCATATACCCGAGTACAACACCCGACAATATGCCACCATGCCTCGTCGTGTCGCGATACTTGCAGCGAAATTCCCCGAAATTACTTCTTGACACACTGGAATGTCTTTTGTTAAAATTATTATAACTTTTTAACTCGGTAATCCTTTATTCATCAGGTAGTGTTTGTACCCTTCAAAGATGTATAAAGACAACGGTGGTGATAGTTATGAAAGGATGACTCATTGTTCTAAGATTGACCACATTGGATCTTCTCACTGTTGGTACTTGCGAAATTCGCAGAAGAGAGTTAAAGAAAAGAGCCAAGAGCCTTATGGAGGCCAACTGCGGTATAATGGAACCAATTAAAAATAATTAAAATATCTATGTCAATGTTTTTTTATTAGGTTTTCCTTGGAATATCTCAGTTTCCTTTCGAAGTCCTCCACTAAAGTGAATTTCTAAATAAATATTGATCGACTCTTTTTTCACATCATCTAACACCTAAGTAAATATTGTCAGTATTTAGGAAGCCAGATAATAATATAATAGCTAATAAAATAGTTGTTTAAATGTAATGAATACATAATTATTATACTAAGAAAATAGAATCAGCCTAGACAAAGAAGAAACATCCATATTCATCAAATAGATCTTTCAGATAATTTGTTGAGCAGGTAGGTACTTTACGATAGTAATGATGACGAACTCTTACATCAGGACGTCTACTCTATTTCTACGAAAACGTAATTTCGAAAAAAAACTTGCATCTTTCCTGCTCTCGTTCTACTTCGTTTCGTCCGATACAACATTATTTGACGTTTAAATGTTCTAAGCATACTCTAATTAGAGTAGGCTTAGATCATTTAAACGGACAAAACGACGGATCGAAGTAGAATCGGAGTTGGAAAGTCGCGAGTTTATTTCGAAATTACGTTTTCGTCGAAATAGAGTAGACGTCCTGGACGTGCCGGAATGTTCTGGGTCTACTTGGTTTCGTCCGATACAACATTGTTTGACGTTTAAATGTTCTAAGCATACTCTAATTAAAGTAAACTTAGAACATTTAAACGGATCGAAGTAGAATCGGAGTTGGAAAGTCGCGAGTTTATTTCGAAATTACGTTTTCGTCGAAAGAGAGTAGACGTCCAGCACCCAAAAACACACACAGAGGTAAAAACGGGATTTGAACCCACGATGTGACGATTGTGAAACTGGACGTACTAGCCACTACACCACCACGGCTTACTTTGCCTGTATTTTTATAATCACAGAACATGGATATGACTCATCTTGGAAGAACAAAAGTTTTTATTGTAAACACGACACAGGACTAAATGACGATCTAAATTATAATTTAAATTACCTCGACGTTTTGGCAGCGTTACAACCACGGTAGTCGCGAAAAGACAAATCAACATCATCACATCAACATCATCAACAGCCCACTAAACGTTCCCACTGCTGGGACTCGGGGCCTTCTCTCGCAAGGAGAGAGTTAAGGCCATAATCCACCACGCTGGCCCAGTGCGGGTTGGCGGATGACACATGACTTCGAAAGATTCTAGGTACATGTCGGTTTCCTCACGATGTTTTCCTTCACCGTTTTAAGTTAGCGGCATTACGCACATGACTTCGAAAAGACAGTGGTGCGTGTGGGGTTTGAACCCGGGGTCTCCGGATCGGCAGCCGCCGTTCTCCCGACTAGACCACCGTAACTTACTAAAAGACAAATACAAGATCTAAATTATTATTTAATTACCTCGACATTTCACGGACGACGACGACAAGAGTTTTCCATGAAGACATGCGTCTCCTCGTGACCACACAATTGTAACGCTGTCAAAAGGTCAAGGTAACTACATAATAATTTTGATGGTCATTTTTTTTACAGTATAGAGTGACGAGACGAGCAGGACATATGCCTGATAGTAAGCAACACGCCTGTCACATAACAGCACAGTGACACACAGCTATTAGAACATGAAGAGACAAATTATTACCTAGTACTCCACTGCGCTTGTTACTCAGATATCTTAGATCTATCTTATATATTAATTACAGGGTTTAGATATCTCTAAACCCTGTAATTTCTATGGAAACATTGCCCTTCAAACCGAAACACAGTAATGTGTGCACTTTACTGCTTGGCGGTAGAATATCTGGCAGGTAGGTGTAGTAGTATTTCCCCAGGCGGACTCTGCCAAGAGTCCTACCACTACTAACTAATTTACTACGTCCTGTGTAATGTTTAAAACAAGAGTTCCAATCGCGAAAAAAAAAAAAAAAATTGAAGGCATCATGCTTTACTTTCAAAGAACGCGCATAATGAGTTTACCTATCGACTGTCGAGTGTCGCGACGCCGGTGACGTCACCAGGCTTGCGGCCGACTCCAGTGTGTTATGCGGCTCTGATAAGGGAGCCGTTGTCCTCCGCCAGGGTTTACCTGCACACAGCCGCGGTCGTCAGGGAAAACCGATACCGATTGCTGTGCATGTGAACTTATCATCTACATTTATTACATAAATTATTGCATTTATTAAATAGGTAAACATAATCCCACTAATATTATATATTAAAGTTTGGATGTTTGTTGCTCAATCACGTCGAACGTCTGAACGGATAACGTAGAAATTTGAAACACAGTTAGATTATAGTCTGGAATAGAATGTAGACTACTTTTTGTAATGGAAAAGTGACGGGAACAAATACTGGTGGACATTTATCACACAACTCTACCTAGTGCCAAACTAAGCAAAGCTCTTTACTTAGCTGATATTATAATATTTATACATATAATCGTTATACATACTCACCCGGGGGTCTACCGCCTAACGAAAAACGCTTTGACGCTTTGATGCTTTGGCATTGCCGTCTCTTTCATTTCAATCGAGAAGAAAAGAGACAGCAATATCAAATCATCAAAGCGTCAAAGCGTTTTTCGTTAGGCGGTAGAAGCGCCGGAATCACAACGTTGTAAGTAGGTATCAACAAATATCTGAATTCAAAAACAACAAATATTTGTCATAGGTAAGATTCGAAACCACGGCCTACAACTCTGCAGGCATACTTACTACCCACTTAGCCACAATACCACTTCACGGCCAAGGCCAAATAGCTGGTTACGAATCAGTCGGTTACGAAAGTGGCTGAAGGGAAATAAACAACACAAAATATTCAGTAACTCTATAAATACGGAGTTAAAGATGTTAAATTTTATTAAAGTTATGAACGTGCCTTTTTCTATTAAATATAAGCATCACTAGTTTCCATACATATTCGCACGCTACTTGTTTAGTCGTATACTTAATATTATCTAACCAAAATAAAGTAAAATAGAGCACTCAATTTCAAGCCTTTCATAGATAAATAAATATGAGTAGGTATATCTCACACAGCACTATCTTCTAGCCTCAAACCTCAAACTTATTACTATAACTATTAGTTTATTAGGTTTAAATTTCGATTATGTGGCGTTTTCTTCAAAAATATTGGACCACTTTTACCAAGTGGTCCATCTATGACTCCCAACAATGCCATGATTCCGAGAGTATCTAATAGATTTTTTTTAATAAAGAGTGACGAGACGAGCAAGACATGTGCCAGATGGTAAGCAACATACCTGCCACATAACAGCACAGTGACACGCAGCTATTGGCACATGAAGAGTCCAAATCATTACCTAGCACTGCACTGCGCTCGCCACCCAGAGATCTAAGTTGTTATATCTCTCTAAGACCTCTAAGACCTGTAATTTCTCTGGAAATATTGCCCTTCGAACCGGAACACAGTAGTGTTTGCACTTAAATGCTTGTCGGTAGAATAACTGGCAAAGGTGTGGTACTTCCCCAGGCGGATTCTGCTAAGACTCCTACCACTACTAAATTGTAGATAAATAAAGGTATTCAACTGCGAAAATATTGTAGAGACATCAAAAACAAGTAGTAGAACAAGTTGAACAGGTTTTTTATAAATAAACTACACCTATTGTTTTGTATGTAGTTCCGATGACTAAGAACCTAAATATGTAACTTTTTCGGTATAACTTGAATGCTATCTGCATTTGTAGTGGTTGGACTCTTTGCATAATCCGTTTGAGGAAGTATGTGGTACATTATTGGCCAGTTATTATCCCGCCAAGTGGTAGTGTGTGAATATTTATCACTGTGTTCCGGTTTAAAGGATAATGTATCCAGAGAAATTATAGAGTATAAATAATCTTGTATCTCTGGGTGACGAGAGCAGTTCAGTGTTAGGTAATGTTCGGACTTTTAATGTTCCAATAGCTGCGTGATACGGTTGTTATGAGCAGGCATGTTGGTTACCATCAGGCACATGTCCTTCTCGTCCCATATATACTCTATACTGTCTATACTATAAAAAATAAAATTGCGTAATCCTAGCGACGCGTGGTGTGTTTGCTTAATTGTTGGCTTCTTATTATTAATTACAATATGACATAGGTGGTAGTAGCTTCTGCTAAGTTTGTGCTAATTTGATTTGTTTCTGCACGAATGTAAAAAAAATCGATTGGCCAAATACGAATACTATAGTAATCGTATCGGAAATGCTAGCTAGCCATGGGAAGAGCATAATCCCTACACGTGAGCAACCGTATTTTCAGTATTTGGTACCAGACATTTGATAGAGTTTACGCGCTGTTAATGGATGGAAGTAGTATTCGTACTTCGGCTACAATTTCAACAAAAGCAACCTCTCATCTCGTGGTTGTAGTTTGTAGGCGGGCAATCAATATTACCAAAAACAAAAGCAGCTACACCTTATAGACAGCTAACGACGCGACGCGACTGGGCTGGGCACTTATCGGCTTGTATATACGAACACGACTCCACTGATCGTTACCCGTTGGAGCTTCGCACACCCTCAATCCTTAAGCCGATAGATATAAAGTTCATATTGCCAAGTGCCGTGTCGAAGTAAACAACACAATAAGTTTTCTCTGTAATTGTTATCGGCACACCGCGATGCAACGCGACGCGCGGGTAGGGTTGTCGACTGCAAGCTGACAATTGGAATTGTTAAGTACGGATATTTTTTTCGCGCAAGTCGGATACGTATGTGTGCGTGGGCTTAAGCTGTTTTTGTTACGAGATCATAATACAACAGCGGGTGACGGACGGGCGGCCAGCGGCTGCCCTAAATGCGTCTCCCATTTAGAACTGAGGATGTTAAATTGAATAGCGGAAAGAGTCATGTTTCGAACCATAAATTAAATGTCTTTATTGAATGTGATGCTATCAATTATTGTAGTGTTAAAAATTTAAGGCAAACATGAAGCTGCAGGAGAGCATGTCTCACTCAGCAAGCGGTCGTAGCAAGCTCACGGTACACAGGCAACTTCACACACTACCGTGAAACAGCGACGAAGCTATCGGTCGATTCGTACGACCACCATTGGCTGCATCACCGAAGACCATCTTAGAATACAAGTTACAGATGGTCAGGTCAGGGGCAAAAATGTAGTCGTAGTGGAGGCTCTGAGACGGGAGGAGGCGACTAAGAAAATGACGATGTCGACACGATTACTAGCGGAACTCCGACGGGCTAGGTACTGCCAGCCAGAGCTAAAAATTGTATCAAATGTAATTATTGGATATGATGAGCATCAGATGTAGGTTAAAAAAGTTGTTGAAATGTGAATGAAAAAAAATGTTAATTTACAAAAAGACTTGATAAGTAATGCCAATAAAATGTATCGTTGCAGTTTGCGGTGAACGTAAAGTTGACATTAAAATTACTTCTGATAATTGTTTTTACAATTTGTGACCAAGTAAGTCCATGAGTCCGCCACAGCGTTTGTGCGCCAAAGAAAATAGGGCTGTGTTCTGTTTTTTTTTGTTGTAGTAGATATATATATTCATTACGGGTCTTTGACCGTGGCTATATAGTGCAGCGAGCACCCTTAATTTGATGTAGTTTTATGTTCAAGGGTGAAGCCAAAAATAAAACATACTAATTTTACTCGCTCACAGGAACTCGCTCCACTATACAACCACGGAAGTCTTAACATATAAAATTTTTGTGTCATGATGTTCGTATTCCCAGTGAACTCTTCACAAAGTCAATTCACGAAAGTTGGATTTTAAACTCTTCATGTTCTAATAACTGCGTGTCACTGTGCTGTTGGTTACCGTCATCATTGTCACTACACTATAATTTAGACAGTTGGCATTTCTGTGTAATTTGATAACTTGAGAGAGAGTTTTAATTTCGATTACCGGTCTTTTTAAATGGTAATATCCGAACGAAACCGGAACAGGCCGCTGGTATCCTACAACGAATGATACTTATAGTGTATTGAGCATCGATATATAAACGAATGTATGTACCCTGAGGACCTTGAAATTGGTAATAAACTGCGACTCTGTGTGTATCGTAAGTGGTTTACAAACAACCAAATTACTTGATCGCTAGCGGCGAGATATTGGTGGTGGACAATTCCCACACAACCACATTATTACCTGAACCCAAGCTAAGCAAAGCTTGTACTATGGCGGCCAGATAGCTGATATATATTATAATACTTATATAGTTTTAAATACATACTAATTATACATAGAAACACCCAGACAGAGGTTTGAATTCATCACACAAATGTTTGCACTGGGTGGGAATCGAGCCCACGACCCTCGGCTTCGCAGGCAGAGCTACTACCCACTAAGCCACGATATGCTGTGGTTCTACTTATTTTAGTTGTTGACAACGAATAGTGATAGGCGTCCGGCGTCCACCGTTTCCTGCAACTGAGTAGAACGGTAAGAGTGGGCTCACTCTTCCCAACGATGACATGATTCCGTGCGCCCTGAAGTTTGGGAGGGCACGGGCTTCCACGCAAAACTGCAAAGATGCAAATTGCTCCGATGCGACGTCGCATCGCATCGCTTCGCAGTTTTGTGTAGGTACCCTAAGATCGGTCTTGAGTCTTGGTCTTGAGTAATTTTTCAGCTACCTACGTTGAATAGGTAATCGAGGCATTGTTGGCAGCCCTAGGCGTCGCGCCGCCCGAGGTCGGCCGTCTGACGCACAGATAACGTGTCGCGGCTCGCGGCGCGGCCCTGCGACCTTCACGCGACTCGAGCGCCGCGCACCGAGCGGCCGCGGCCGCGGGATCGACACGGCATTTGACTTGCCCAGTTCGGTCGCTGTTTTTATGCCAGGGAATAATCGCGTAATGCCCGAGCCACGCGACGCTAGTTTTTCAAGCTAGTAGATAGTACTTATTCTTAGACAACGCTACGCAACGCTAGTTTTGTCAACACGAAGCTAGAAGTACTAGCTGTACTAGCTTGCTAGCTTACTAGCTTACTAACACTAATTTGTTATCCTAGCTTGAAAAAATTGCCTTTGTAGCTCGGGAATTAGTCTTGGCTGAACGCTGTACCACAGATCAGAAAATAGTTACTTCGGCTGTACTTTCATCGACAGTGTATTACAATACGGGGAACTACCTAGTTGCGTTCTATATCTACACGATTTTTATGCCACGAAATTATGGTATTTCTAACGATCTCAATACACAGATGTGCCCTCCCAAACTTCAGGGCGCACGGAATCATGTCATCGTTGGGAAGAGTGAGCTCACTCTTTCCGTTCTAGTCGGTTGCAGGAAACGGTGGACGCCGGACGTTTTTACCTATCATTACTCGTTGTCAAAAACCAAAATAAGTAGAAACACAGCATATCTCGCCGCTAGCGATTCTAGGGGTCAAGTAGATTGGTTGTATGTAAACCACTTACGATACACACAGAGACAGTTTATTACCAATTTCAAGGTACTTAGGGCACAATGGCACATCTATTGGTTTATATCGATGGGTATTTCATGTTACACCATAAATGCCTATAGAGTGATATTATTCAGGTTTATTAATATGTATTTTGATAAATGTGCGACGTTAAATGTATACACTCTGAATTTATTTGATTGAACCATATTTATCGACTACTGTTTGTAAATTTCCATGCTGGTAAATTACGAATTTAGTCGCATGGACATACGAGTAGATTATTATCACTTGCGTAGTAGGTATGCCGTATTTATATCAGTACCTGGGTGACCGAGCTTTGCTCGGTTTAAATACTAAATATACTTAGATACTTACAGATAAAAGACTCCAAAGAATAGATTTTCTTAAAAAAAACGAATTGAAAAAAAAAGAGAACCCGTCTGGATTCGAACTCGGAGCTACTAATTCGTGATTGCTATGAGCGCCCGACTTCCCGTCTGAGCTAATTATGCTGTCGCGTCACGCGGCGAAATTTACCTTCACATTCTAATGTCTAATGTGACAGTTTTTCATTGTCTGAAAACGCGCATAATATGCGTTTTTTTTAAATAAGACCTAGTTAGATCGATTTATCGTCCCCGAAATCCCCTGCATAGGTACATAATTTCATGAAAATCCGTCGAGCCGTTTCCGAGATTCAGATTCTATATATATATACATATTTATATAGGTACAAGAATTGCTCGTTTAAAGGTATAAGATTACTAGCACTCGGTCCCGGCTTTCCCCGTGGTATAGCTCTCAGGGATCACGTACATAGCCAACGGTAAAAGTATTTTGAAATCGGTCCAGTAGTTCCTGCGATTAGCACGTTCAAACAAAACTTAATTTATTATTCATCATCAACAGCCCACTAAATGTTCCCACTGCTGGGACTCGGGGCCTTCTCTCCCAAGGAGAGAGTTAAGGCCATAATCCACCACGCTGGCCCAGAGCGGGTTGGTGGATGACACATGACTTCGAAAGATTCTAGGTACATGTCGGTTTCCTCACGATGTTTTCCTTCGCCGTTTTAAGTTAGCGGCATTACGCTCATGACTTCGAAAAGACAGTGGTGCGTGTGGGGTTTGAACCCGGTCTCCGGATCGGCAGGCGCCGTTCTCCCGACTAGGCCAGCCGTAATTTATTATTCAACTTTACAATATTTGTATAGATTTTCAGGACAAAAAGGCCTTTTTCCTAGAAATACTTCCATCGTATGATTACGAGACATCGCATTGAGAGGTCTTTGCTCTAGGAACTTTTGGCTTGCTACAACGATTGTCTTAAAACAGATCTTCATTTCCTTGGCACGCTTTTAAACCAACTTCCAAAAAGGAGGAGGCACTATGTTTGTCTGTAGATATTTCTTTTTAGAATGTAGTAGGTAATATCCCCCTCTCAACTCTAAACGTTCGGAATATAATGTTAGCTAGTGTTATATATAATACAGGGTTAATTGGTGTTTCACTCGTTAGATCTGGATGAAAACGCGCCGATTCAATCGCGATTTGAAGACACAGCTCATCAGATCGAGAAGTTCTTATTTAGGGAGCTCGTTTCACAGTCTAGTGAGTCTAGCCGTATAATGAACGTGGAATCAAAGTGAGGTCTTTAGAGGTAGTCGACAGCTTATGGAATCCAGTTATTATGTCAGAAAATTATGGAATACTAGCGGCCCATGCCGGCTGCGCTCGGATATTGTCATTTAGAGACTATTACTCGAAATAAAAACTATCCTATCTCTCAAGTTGGACCAGACTGCTCACGGTGTGCCAATTTAATTTAAAATCGGTTAAGTAGTTTAGGAATTCATCGCGGACAAACATCGTGACCGGAGATTTATATATATTAAGACTAGCTGACCCCGCAAACGTTGTTTTGCCTTATAAATTATTAATACAAATTTAAAAAATCTAACATTGGTATAATCCTAAACTTTAATAATAAAAAGAAATGTTTATTTTTATGAAACAATTTTAGATTTTACGATAATTGATCAGTTATCGAGCCGGATAAAAATGATTAAATTACTAAAATGGCTATTAAAAAATAGGGGTTGGTGATAAAAGGATAAAAATTTAGGGTTGTATGTATTTTTAACGCCATATTATAAAAAAATAAAAACAAAATTTTTTGTCCGAAAATTGAAAAAAAAAATATTGCGGTGAGCAACCTTTGTCACTTAGGGATATGAAAAATAGCTAGTAGCCGATTCTCAGACCTACTGAATATGCATATAAAATTTGGTTAAAATCAGTAAAGCCGTTTCGGAGGAGTAAGGAAACAAACACTGTGACACGAGAATTTTAAATATAAGATGGGTAGCATACGAAGCGCGTCTGTACAGGACTAAATCTGTTATGGACATACAGACGCCGCTTCGCAGAGATCTTGATGATAATCTTATCTATTATGCGCGATATCGTGATTTGTCATGTAACCTTTGAAAATAGTAATAGTTTTAAAATTTTGAAACGAGTTTGATTGAACTTTCCTCTATTTTTTATTTATTGAACAACCAAAAATGAAAAAAATAAACCAATGATTTGGGCGACTTCAAAACGCGCCAATAAAATTGCGAGGATACGCAAAATCGCCTCCAAAAACTTATAAACTAAAATCCGCACTATAGTATCCTTATCTTCATTAAATCAAGTGTATAACAGCAGACCATCAAATTAATATACCATTCGGAAACCCCGGAAGCTCAACGGCTAAGCAAGTTCGCAAACAAGCGCTCATAAACGATTTTAATTAGTGTATTCTCCCCTTTATTAAGCAGAATACACCGAGGGCGCAACAGGTCCCATAATACTCGAATAATGACTTATGTTGGGCCATCGCCACAAACTTTGCGGTTCTACTTATGTATATATATACATGTCTATCTACCTATCATAATGATACGCACTATGGCATTGTGGTAATAGTATGTTTAGTTCTGGGGCAGTTCAGGGTTTGATGCTTACATATTGTAATTTGCTAATGATTATGAGTATTTTGTTATAATTTCTGTTATGCCAAAAACAATACAATGTACAGTAAATAAGTTTTACTGAGCGCATATAATTAATTAGCTTGTAGAACGTATAAATATAAAATGTCATTTCTAGGATAATAATTCACACTAGAAATGTTCTTCCTAGAATAATTATGATTAATAAAGATATTTTCAAATTGAATTGAGTTCTGGGGTAAAGTGCCTAATATAAGAAAGAAGTGGTCTCATATATTCATATATGTATATTTTATTGGAGTCGGTTTAGTGCTTTTGTTTACTTTTCAGTTTCCTGTTAGATCTCGGTTTATTGTTAAAGATATTGTGTTTAATTACTATGTAACGAGATATTGGTCTGAACTAAATTAATAAGGTTATCCTGTTAGGGATAGAAATAACCGATGTACGATGAATCTTATTTTTTCAAGTTTTGGAACGCTGTATTTTTTATTAGGGAAGTTTCACGAGAATAAGCTGTATGAAAATTCTTTGAATTAGTCAGAATACTTGCTTTATTTACTTACTCTACTTTTCGTGGTTGTTATTAACCAGAAAATTCTCGAGGCGTTCTTGAATATTTTAGTGAAATGTTCTGTAACGATCGATTTTATACAAATCTTTACTATCTTATATAGTCCTTGAAGAAAAAAACAGTAATTTAGTTGTGTATGTATATAAAACTTCATTTTCATAAAAGACCCTGGAAGTATACCTAACGTTGATTTGCATTTTCAGTCGGGTTCCATTTTGTAAATTTAGATAATACAAATTTATCGCAGTGAGAATAAATAAATAATGTAATTATTTAAATGTTATCTGTGTTTATACCGTGTTACTAAAAAATAAATTTTAAAGATTAATCTGTCAATCCAGGTATTGTACTTACTACGTATTTCATTTTACTAAAATCCGTTCAGCCGCTACAGAATTATGTGAGAACAATTCACTTATTCTTGAGTAAGTATTTTGCTGAATTCATCTATTCTTCAAAAATTTGCTTTTTCCATCGAAGTTGGTAAGAAAGTTAGAGGCATTTGATATCTCTTTCGTCTTTGTGCTACTAGACCTGGTCTCATTTATTCGGGGCTGGACCTCCTAATCCTTGTTCTCTGACCACTATTTTGCACCGCTTCCTTCTCAATTCCAGCTACCTTAAGGTTTTTTGAACCGTTCTCAGCAAAGCCGAGGTTCTTTTATAGGAAATAGAGTGACAATATGCTCGGACCCGCATAAAGAACATTCGGTAGATTGTCTGCCCTGAACCTGTCGTCGCCATCAGCGGCAGAGAAAAACTCTGGAGTTTGGGTGGAAGTCCCACATTAACGTACTACATTGACGGCATTGACGCTAATACGGAACGTCTAGGCTGTGGTCTAGGCATGCGTCCTCGTAAAAAAAAACAAACGTGGTAAAACCGAATCCAAAGTATGTTTCGATTCACAGCCACTGAGGTTGGAATAACTTGATAAAGCATGTGATGTTGTGTTGTAAACACCCGTATACAAATGTACTGATAATTTCAGTGCAATAGGAGAAGGAATGGCATTTTCTTAAGTAAATTCTGCAAAAGTGTCCCGTGGATATTTTCTAGGATAGTACTCGGGATCGAAATACGCAGCTAGCTTTAGCGTTGTCAGAGAACTATCTGCATCCCATCAGAAATCCAACGGCCGCAGTGCTATCGCTAAATCTTTACGACCAACTGCAGTTATATCTCCGATGCATTTATTCAACTTTAGCGGTTATTTACACCTCAATTATGAATAAATTAAGTAGTATTTTGCGCGATGCGTATGTTTAATTGCTGATTAATCAACGTTAATCGATATCAACTCATTTAATGTTACAAAAGATTGGTTAATAGTACTAGTTTTCGTATAAATTACTTTTACATGCCTGATTCGCCAGGGATCCTTATTACTTCTGGTTTTAATGATAGGTTATTTATTTTTTGTTTTTGTGGAAAGTGCCCCAGCTATTTGGGTTCTTCATATTCAAATAGATTCGTCGCATTGGTGCTGTAGGTATATAATATTGCGTGCAGGATATAAATTACAAACTAGCCGTGTTACACGGTTTCGCGCTTCTCGTGCAGTTTCCGATCTCGTTATTTTACCGGGATAAAAAATAGTCTATGTAATATTCCTGATTATCTACCAGATTCCTAAAGTCGTTTTTGCGTGAAATAATAACAAATATCCATCCTTCATTTTCGCATTTAGAATACTAATATTCTAAATGCGAAAATGAAGGATGGATATTTGTTATTATTTCATTTTATTATTGGATTAAACTTATTTGATAGTCGTAAAATAAAACACAATCGTTACGAGTATTCGACGGTCTGCTAGGCATATTTTTTGGCAAAAGTTTTTCTACATTATAATTTTTTCATTTACTTACATCTTTTTATCAGCCTATCTTAAGTAGTCCACCGCTGGAAATAATCCTCACCCATAGCTAGCTACTCAGCCCCATACTCAACTTTACATGTCCCACTACATAGGTACATGATATTTTTGAAATACTGACCCGGCTTTCTCGAGTAAAGTGAAGATAGATAGATGGGAGCTCTTTATTGTCCTCATACAAAATTATATAAAAAAATACATCCTCAAAGTTAGTCCTTAAAATACATCCTCATAGTTAGTCCTCAAAATACATCCTCAAAACAAAAAGCAATCTTATCTCTAAGAGCGATCTCTTACAATACAATACAATACAAAAACTCTTTATTAAAAGCCAGAAAGTACAAGAAATAAATTACAAAACAAAAAATAAAACATTAGCTATTCAATTGGCGCCCTTATCGCTTAAAGCGATCTCTTCCAGGCAACCGTGCACGGACAGGAGAAAACATTGCAAAAATGGCCCTTAATTTACACACAGAAATCAACTACCTAATGACAATTTAAAAACAGAGAGAGATAAGAAAAACTATTCTAAACAATAAAGACACATCAAATAAACTTAAAATTAAGAGAAAATATTATACATTAACATATTATCAGTACATATACACACGCGTATTTGCTTAAAATACTATGGAAAATGTACAAAAGCATCTCTTCCAGGTAAGCGAAGGATGTTGGATTGGATATTAAATAGAAAATGACGAAGTTAGGATACAATGAGACGTAAAGTATCACAGATAGGCACACATAAAATCATACATTTTAATACTTGAAATTAAAAATATTTAAAAATATCAACAATAATACAATAAACGCGTACCTATTATCTTTAGATATACAAAATATCTTTAGAATATGTTTATTTAGAATACACATATATATCTTTAGATTAAAATAAATTTGACTACTACTACTGGCCGGTCTCGTCTTTGCAGTTCTTGTTATGAAGGCGGAAGTCTTTTATAAGTCGAAACGAAACCTATGTATTTTGCGAATCTGCACCACGCACGCACATTTTGAATTCCCAGAGTCATTGGCAATTCGCAGAGAAAGATAACATTGTTATTCATAACTTCTTGCACTAGTGCATTTTTATGACGGAACAAAAGACGTTTCAAGATTCGGAGTAGCGACAAAAAAAAAAACCAGCCAAGTGCGAGTCGGATTCGCGCACCGAAGGTTCCGTACAAACCTAGGTATGTAAGTAAAAGTTATGGTATTTTTAATTTTAAAATAACTAATATATTATTTTTGTATGATGTAAATAAAATTTATGATTTTCATGATTTTTCCTGTTTTTGTGCGATAAGACGTTAAGTCCTACCAAATCTCAAGAATCTGAGTTTACGGGAAGTAGGTACGTTGTAGGTTTGATTCCGTTGCGGCTTTGATCTTTTGATTGCGTTGGCTTAGAACCTTAGAAGTTTGTTTTTTTCACGGTTCTAAGGGTAGACCTGAGTATGAGATAGTCATACGGACAACAAAGTGATCCTATAAGGGTTCCGTTTATACCTTTTGAGGCATGGAACCCTAAAAAAAAAACGAAAAGACACAGTCCCGCGACTTACATTTCCTTTCTAAACAATGGGGCTTAGGGAAGGGTCAGGGAGACCTTTCGCGAGAGAAATAGAGCCCTTTGGAGGACTATTGTCTTCAATGAATGAATGACAAAAAGATATACGTTGGGACGCGGATCGGATTTCAGTAGTTTCGAACAAAAGATGTTAATTTGAGTGCGTTCCTTCGTTGTTAAGTTGTGACTTGTTTTTTGAAGCCTTTTGATTGTAAGTTTGATCTGTCTTTTATTTCTAAGACTGGTTTTCAGGGGCAGTTGATATGTTTTTTTTTAAACGAAATAAAGTTGTTTTTGCAACTAGTACTGAAAATAAAAGGCTTTCGTGTGTTGTTTGTTTTATAACATAGAGTGTAGAGACGACCAAGCCATGCTCGTGATAAGTAAATCGATGTCACGCAACTATTTACAACAGTTCCATGGAACTGCGCTACGCTCGTCTCACAGAAATATACTTAGGATGACTTAATTCTTCGCTCTGTAATAAATCTCAAAACATTACCCTTCAAACTAGAAAACACTTGGATTTCATAAAATGATAAATCATCGTTCACCATTGATTTATTAGGGAACTATGAGGTATCTCAAATCTAATCTGTAGGCTCAAAACGCATCATCAAATTCATGTAAAAGTATCTATCAATCTATTTCCTTAACAAACGATTTGTTCATAGTTCAGGTAGTGATTATGTATGGCGACAAAAAATAAGATTAGCGTTGTCGTTATCTGTTCTCCGAAAGGCGTTTAATTAGATAAATCGAATCTACCTGACTTCACCCGCCGCGTCAGCCCTGCGCTATGTCGGCACACAACCTACAACAGAACTGTTGCTATGGTTCCACACACAGAATAAATAATAACTTCTATAAGATACACACAGAATATGACGTAGTTACTATAAGATTGCTACACAGAATGATATGTAGTTAGTAGGTACACAGAATAGCGATAAGGTTGTCAAGTTTGTGCGTGGCTATTATGTCCGTTCGGGGAATACAATCAAATGGTCGTTTTGAAGGCGAATTACACCGCGACCGACGGACGCGAGGTAATTACGGTGGTGACTCGTGAAACAAAACACGGGGGTCTACCGCCGAACGAAAACTGTCTTAGCTTTGATGTTTCTCTCTCTTTTCTTTTCGTTTGAAATGATAGAGATGGCAATAGCAAAGCCATAGACGATTTAGTTAGGCGGCAGAAGGCCCGGCGTCGACTGTCGGCTGTCGGTGCCTGAGTTATGACCACTGCGCTGGTGTAGGGAATAATTCGGTATCTTTGTGGTGGAAAGAAATGTGGCCAGCCCGTGACGCTCTGTTTTTTGTCTATCTGACCAGTATTGCTAAATGTAGCAATAGTAATATAAGTATAATAGTAGCATAAGTAGTGACGAGAGCTAAATGTAGCGCTCGTCACCCAGAGTATTTTTTAACTTTTATAGGTTTACACTGGACCGCCATCTCGCATGATGTTAAGCGACGATGCGGTCTACGATGGAGCGTGCTTACCTAGAAGAAACCGATTCACTCATCATTGGAAGAGTCCAAGTTTTTAACCATCGGGAAAAACCCACTCACGCAAAAAAATCCACAATCTAAATGTTCTTATCACAAACGTATAGTTGCTTAACTCTACTTTTGAATTATGACCGCCGAGCTGACATAGGAAACATTTTGGTAACTTTGTAGTGGAAAGAAATGTCGCCAGTAGTACATGACGCTGTATTTTTTGTCTATCTGGTCATTCTGGTCTGTGTTGGTATATTTGGCGCTCGTCACCCATTGATGTACCTAGGATGATTTTTAACATTGCCCTACTACGGTGAAGACTCGTGAAACAAAACTCGGCGCAAATGTCAGCTTTCAGTGGCCGAGTTATGACCACCGCGGTGGCTTAAAAAAACATCGCGGTAACTTTGTAAGTAGTGGAAAGAAATGTAGCTTGTCAACGTGGCTGCCTTTTTTTGTCTATCTGGCCAGTATTGGCGGCTTAGTTTTTTTCGCATAGTCTATGATTGTTTAAGGGGTGCAGTTACCGCGTAGCTCTCACATTTGCGAAATTACACATTGCTTACATATCTATAATGTAGGGTGAATCGGTTTCTTAAAAGAAAAACCTAAAGGTAAGCGCGTTTCATCATATACTCTCACACGTGAGATGACGGTCAAGCGCGATCATATTACCGATAAAAAACGAAAAACCTCTTCCACCTGCCACCTGCCTATTGACTTCCTGATATTTAAAGTTTAAAAAAATCAAAGCCTTTAAGCCTAAGCCTAAGCAAGATTGTTTAAATACATAAGCAAATACTTATGTATTTAAACAATCGTATTATTTTTATAAGAGATTACATAATGAATTCGAGATTAGTGCCACATTATCGAAGATCTTGAACCAAAATTATAAGCTTAACTTAAAATCTTAATTACCCCAGGGTCGTGTAATTCAAATCATGATAATTATAAATTACATACATTTTCGGAGGTTCCTCACTCGTACTCCGTTAGCAAATTGCCTTGTCTCAATTTTAAAAGTAATAATTGAAACAATTAAACAAAGAACGGTTTAATTAATTTGCTAATTAGCATTGGTTTTATACGCAGAATGCATAAGTCATGTCCATCCCGGGTTCTGGTAATTTTCTTTGAATTTTGACAATTGGAAATTAGCTTCGCTTATCTCGTTCTCACCGGTCACATCCTGCGCTCAATAAAACGGACGGTTTTTGTAGAGTAGGCAGTAATACTGGGTACAATAAACGGTGACCAAAATTTAGTTGTAAAAAATGGGGAAAATACTAAAAGTTTATATACCTATAGCAAATAGATGCTATGTATGTATTTATTATACATTTGTATGCAGCTACGAAAACTTAAATAAATCATGTCGTAGTCATTTAAAATGTAAAGAATGTAAAATAGAGTTTATAATATTAAACTAAACAGATCACAATCAAGTGTATCTGAATCAATAAATATTGCTAGTAGCATCCGGGGTTAGTAGTAGTGGCATCTAGTAGCAACGTAATTCCTAAATCTGCTATTTGATCAGTGTAATAAAAATAAATTAATAAAAATAAAATAGATTTATTGTCACATGTTATGATTACAACTGATCTTAATGTTAAGTAGAACATTACATAGGTAGAAACAATATTGTAGTAGCTTGTTAACATTAAGACGATGCGCTTCAAATCTCCGGACTAAGCATGAAGCGTGTTTTTCAGAGATTCGTACTCTCCCTAAATAAGCTATGTTAAGGTACAAGTTCGCGCCGCGACCGCGACGCGAGACCGCGACCGGAGACCAAGACAGGCACTTGACACTATGGAATTGTATGGGCGCCAGTTCGCGCCGCGACCGCGACCAGTCTCGGTCTCCTGTCGCGGTCTCAGCGCGAACTGGCGTCCATACAATTCCATAGTGTCAAGTGCCTGTCGCGGTCTCCGGTCTCGGTCTCCGGTCGCGGTCTCGTGTCGCGGTCTCCGCTCGAACTTGTACCTTTAAGGTACAAGTTAATGCTTCATTCTTAGTTTGCTCAACCTTCTATTTGTTGGAAATTCACATTACATAACTTTACTTTTAATAAAAACATTAAATTAAATCAAGAAGAAAAATTAGGTTAAAAATAAATATAAAAACATTAAATTAAATCAAGAAGAAAAATTAGGTTAAAAATAAAAATAAAACTATGTGTAAGGTGTGTATGTGTGAAAGTGTGTGTGAGAGAGGGTGTGTGAGGGTGTGTGCGTGTGTGTGAGGGTGAGAGGGTGTGTGTGTATTTGTGTGTAAGTGCTCGTTTTTGCGTATGCCGTTTACTCTAATTTAGCCTTACGACTGCGAATAGATTCTCAGTGTCACGGTATGTTAGCTTGAGAAGTGTGTTAGTTACAGTTTTTTTAAAACTGTAACTAAAAGTATATAAATAGTCTATGTATCATTTCAGACTTTATTGTCTATCTATGTACCCAATTTCATCCAGATTCCTGCTGTAGTTTTTGTTCGAAAGAGTAACAAACACTTATGCATGCCTACAAACTTTCGCTACAAACTTTTCAAATATAAGTAAGATTATTTCATTAGACTAACCTAAGATTACTCGAACAAACGCCTACTTCCAAAAATTTTATTAATGATGTACAAAATAGAATGTATTTTAGCTAACCGCTTCAGACTTCAGATTACGCTGAAACGCAAAACAATCTTGAAAAAAAATTACTATATTTCGTGTTTAAAATTAAACATGAATATTCCTAAATTTAAGTATTAAAAGTAACTATTCAAAAAGCGTCTCAAAAAGCGTTCAAATCTTGGTTACACTCACCCGGAGCTTCAACAAAGGCGACCTCGCGCTCCTTTCAGTGTGTTTTTACGCGCGAGGTAATTTACAAGGGACCCTGCGCCCGCGCATCCCACTGCGCGCCGATCATGGCTGCCGCACCCCGGACCGCAATATCTCTCGCAATTGCTTTTGTTATTGCTTTTGCCCTCTCTTTTATTTTGAGTCAGAATGAGGGAGAGAATGAGTAATTGAATTGGATGGTAGAGGCGAGGAACGCGATTTACGGCTGTCACCGTGTTTGGGGCACGATGTGCGTCAGTAATTGTTATCCTTTCCCGGAAATGACGAGTGGTTCGTGTCGCGCTCAAACGCTAACCCTAGTCCATATTTTACGTAGGGTGCGTGCGCGCAGCGTGCACACATCGTACTAGCAATTATTATACAAATAGTAGCAGTATCCCACGGTTTTCCCCGTACCCCCGAAATTCCTGTTTCCGTATTTTTCTGCGTAAAGTAGCCTTTGTTTTATTCCAGATTAACTATGTTCCAAATTTCAACCCGATCCGTTGAGCCGTCCCGTCGTGATTGAGCAACAAACATCTAAACATCCAAACTTTCGCATTTCAAATACAGTAGAACTTCGATAAGTTAAAGTCCAAGGGAAACACAAAATATTTTAAGTTATAGAGGTTTTAAGTTATCAAGGTTCTGGGCTTTGGGCTCTAATGGGAAGGGAACATATTTTTTTTGAAGTTATAGAGGTTTTTAAGTTACCGAGGTTTAAGTTATTGAGGTTCTACTGTATTAGTAGGATTTGGTTGTCCAAATCCGCACGTGTAGGTATTTCATGCGGGTCATTTGATAATTTAACGTAAATATAATATATATCGCGGTACATTTGCGAAAGCTCATCAGACGCCACTACATACAAACAAAGTGTGCCCACTTAGAATTTTTTTATCTCGAAAACATAGTGCGATCCTCCGACAACGCGCATGCAATTAATTACCATTCAACCAAAAATATCATATTATTTTCATTCGTTCAGGAGAAACGACGCCACAGACAGAACACACACAGGTACGTAAAACTTCTAACGCCCCATCGCTTTTGCGCCAGGTTTATAATTTTCAATGGACACGTATCGACAACGCCAACTCTAAGTAACCCCCAGATATTGTCGTGAAAGCTTTCCGCGAGCATCACGTCTCGGTGATAGGACGCTGAAGGCTAACGGCCGTCGCTGTACACTCAACTTTTACCTACTTCAGTAACTTCGGTTATTACTTTTATGCACTTTTTCCACTGCTCCGCTCAATAGCACGTCTTTCGACTGCAGTCGCAGCTCCACAGGTCACAGCACTGCAGTCTTCCGGTCTCCTCGTATCCTAATTTAGGGGTGGAATGCGAAATGAGAAAACTTTTTGGTGAAGTTGCAAGAGCTCTGTACGAAAAGATAATGTGAAACATTTTTTTATCGACAGATAAAAATCGAATTAGAAAAGCAAAATGAAAGTTCGACTCTATGTTTTTATTTAAAAAATAAATAAAATTGGTGGACAATTCACACACAACACCATCTCACCTCAAACTAAGCAAAGCTTGTACTATGGCGGCCAGATAGCTGATATAATACTTATATAGTTTAAATACATATTTATTATACATAGAAACACCCAGACGCAGTACAAACATTTTTTTAAATTAAATATATATTTGTGGATTATTGCAATTTTAACTAGCAATTTGGAACAACGGACTAAATAAAAATACAGACACGTAAATATTGAATTGTTTATTACAACTGCTGATTCTGTTTTTCAACATACCTACTCGTATTATGGCCCTTTTAAATAAATTGTATTGAGCACACTTTTTGTTTGGAATGCGTCTTGTTTTCTGACAGTTAATTCACGTATTTTAGTATGAACTCAGTATCATCATCGACAACTTATGAAACTATTTTATTTTGAATATTTCATAATAAGTATTTATAAATCATGTTATTGTTCCTGGCAAGATACGCTTGCGTTATCCACGGATGTAAAGATAAAATAGCATGTATCCTCTTTTTTAATATTTGTAGGCATAAATAAATAGCCCACTTTATGTTCCCACTGCTGGGACTGGGGCCTTTTTCTCACAGGGAGAGACCCGCGTGCGAGGCATGTCCTGGAAATGTGTCTTTTTTGGAACATGAAAATTTGCTCTAAATCTTTTCCTTCAATGCCTAAGCCGGTGGTGATGACATCAATCACATCACCACTCTTACATCAGATCTATGACCTCAGAAATTAAAATTTAATATGAAAACCACACCATTGTGAAATATACAACTTTATTCAACACAAAAATAGCTCCAACAAAACAGAGTAGCAGACTTTTTTTTCGCTAGTTTAGGGTTGGCCCCTGAATAAAAGTAGAGATAAGTACAATGCATCCCTTTTTGCTTTGTACAGGCAAATATAAAATAATAACAGTAAGTAAGCTCATAAATGAGCATTCTTGTTTTTTTTCTGATATAAATATTACCTGATTTTACTACTCCAAAAAAGGACAAGATTCTAAATGCGGCTGGATGTTTTTATCCGATTGATTAAATGTAAATTAAGTAAAGATCTGTTAGTGTTTAACTGAAAATATAATTAGAACAATGCCCCTACCTATCATATATTTCCTAATAGTCCGAGATCCCAGAGCTCCCAGTCGTCAACTATTTTCTGATGAATGAAATGTGGACGATTGAGTAGATTTAGTAAGTACTAAGAACACATGCTTACTCACTAACTTGCTTAGATGGCCAATTTTGAGATATGAGTTTAGGGGATGATTAGCCCCTTAGATTTGTCTGTCTAATTGGAAAAAGCTTTAAAATAGTTGTCTGACGAACATATTTACAAATAGAGCATGAGAATTTAAGTGAAGTTAAATTATTATTTTGGAGTTGTTAAGCAAAACGGCCGACGGAAAGTGTCTGGGAGTATTGGAACCTTGTTTTTAAGGATATTGCCTACAACATACGTGAAAATCACTTGTTAGAAAAATACGTGAAGTAAGTAATGTTTGTATGTACCTTTATTACCCCATATCTCAAAATTGGCCGTCTAAGCAAGTTAGCGAGTAAGCATGTGTTCTTGGTACTTACTAACTGTACTCAATCGTCCACATTTCCTTCATCAGAAAATAGGTGACGTCTGGGAGCTCTGGGATCTTACTCTATAACGTTGACTCTACTTTAGCGGACAGGTTAAGAACCGTATTTTGCTCAATTTTGCAGTTAGTTGCTCAATCACGTCGAAACGACTAAAAAAGCACAGTTTAGCACATAATTTGTAACACAGAGCTACTCTATGATAATTATTACACATGGACTACTTTTTATAGTGCGGAAATAATGTGAACAGGAACTAATTCCTGTCCTACTAATATTATAAAAGTCAATGTTTGGATGTTTGCTGCTCAGTCACGTCGTAACGTCTAAACGAACGAACGTCTGAACGGGCTGAAATTTGGAACACATATAGATAATAGTCTGGAAGAACACATAGGCTAGTTTTTATCCCGAAAAAAAAACGGGAACAGTAACTACGCGGGTAAATCCACGGGGTGCTGCTGGTAATATTATAAAACGTGAAAGCTTAAATGTTTTTTGCCTCGATCATATTGGAACGTCTGAACAAATTGGGTTGAAATTTAGAACACAGATAGACTTATATAGACCATAGTCTGGAATAACACATACGACTACTTCTCATAGCGAGAAATTTCCCTATGAGAAGGGGAACTACGCGTGTGAAACCGCAAAACGTTGCTAGTTTATGATTATATTATCTAATTCCACCTTGCCCTTTTTTCTATCGGACTTCTCGTAGCTCGAAAAGGCGGCACAGGTTCATGGTTGATGTTCCAAAGACACGAACGAAGAGATTTGACTCTACTTTTGTGATAAGAACGTCTAGGCTGTGGAATGAGTTGCCTGAGTGGATTTTTCCTGATAGTTATAATCTTGTGGTGTCTTCAAATCGAGAGTGAATCGGTTTCTTCTAGGTAAACACGCTCCATCGTAGACCGCATCGTCGCTTTACATCAGGCGAGATGGCGGTCAAGTGTAAACCTATAAAAGTTAAAAAAAAATGGTTGTCTGTGAAGTCGGGTTACTGACGTTAGTTGAACGTGACAACTTCAACTACGCCTTAGAGCGAGGTAACGCCGGCGGCGAGGTAACGGCGTTAACGGCACATGACGTCGTGTTTTGCGGGCGTGCAGCCGGCTTCATCGAATTATAAGACGTTGTCACGTCAAAAAATATTAGTGGGATGTTGATTGTATGAATGTGAGTTATCATATTGTGAGATAGCTTTTAGGCGTGGCCGGTTTGTTGGTTCGTGTGTCGTGCGTGACAACGGCCGGGCGGGGACGCGTGAATGTGAATGTCTGTAGCGCAGGACATGTTTAATTATTCAATAGTTCAATACATAATCATAATATAGTATATTTCATATTGATGGCATGTTGGCATGGCGTTTTACTTTACTGCTTTACTTTGTACTTTTACGGCTGGTCTAGTCGGGAGAACGGCGACTGCCATTCCGGAGGCCCCAGGTTGCTGTGTTTATAATTATGTTCTTTTAATCACGCATAGGACCCTGTTTGAATATCAGCTCGCCTGATCACGGGTTTTGAGAGTTTTTTTACATGAGAATTATTAAAGATTAGCAGCGCCCCCCCCGCGGTTTTACCCGCGTAATTCCCGTTCCCGTTATTTCCCCGTGTTAAAAAGTAGCAACAAACATCTAAACATTGACATTTATAATATTAGTAGGATTTCAAGCATATGTTTGCTGGGTCTACAAATATAAATCTAGCGAGATCTTCAAGGGTATAAGATCTACATAGGTATAAGGTCTATAAAGGTAGGTACTAGGCTATATATGTAGTACCTACATAAACAAACAAAACAATTAAGGGGGCGCCTAGTGCCAGAAAACGAAAAAATGACATTTTCGACGCCGCTCACTGAAGTTAAGAAACTAAAAACTATGACAAAAAAAATATTGACGTGTGGGTACAATCAAGAAGAAGCACAATAACCGAAAAGAATTTTAAAAATGGATCAGAGTTTTTTACAATAAAAAAATAAAAATGACACCGAAAAAACCCGTTTTAATTCGAGTACTCGAAATTATCAGCGATGACCCCACATTATTTTTTGGTAATAAAATTCCTAATTGTACGTTATAGTAAAGTAACCGAACACTTTTTTTAATTTATGTTTAATTATTGAGTAATTTAATAAAACTTGGTCAAAAATGGACTCCTGATTTAAAATTGATTTTTCCTCCAAACTGTGTCATGCTATTCTCGACTTTATGTATATTTCATTAAGAAACGCGTCGTGCGGGTGAAAACTGATTTTTCCCTGGCATTAGGCGCACTCTTAAGTAAGTAGCATCGCTCCCTAATACGTGTTGATAAATGATTAGTTAGGATTATGCCTTTTACATTATCCTAATTACCGTGTAATTATGCAAATTATGAACGGTATCTAAGAGCGGATGTTATCATATTTATTTTAATCTTTATGTTGCGATCGTAAAGTTTTTCGTTATTTGTCATTTAAATATGTATTTTATTACAAGTATTAATAGGACGTATGACCGATATCTCACGTGATGTTTAGGTTAAGCTACAATACGGTCCAAAACCTTTTTTTAGCAAAGTCAGGTTTGCACTCGATCGCAATCTGGCCTGATGTTAAGCATTAAGAAACTTAAGTTCCTGGACCCCATATAGACGTTGTTGTTTTTTTTACATTTATTAATTCAATGGAGTTACAATGGGTAAAAATTGTCATAATATGTAAATTTTAAACGAACAAGGTAAAATTATTAAATTAGGAACACACTGCAATAAGAGTTAGCATGTAGTAAACCAAAATCAAGGCAATCAGAGTTGTATGAGTTTGTTGAGTATGCGAAGTTAATAAACTAACTCGTGTTTTAGAGGAAAAACCTACCTTTTTCAGTAAGATTGAGAGATGTCAAATTATCCGTGTTTTCGCGAAATCCTTAAAATGTTTGCATAAACTCATTTTATTAAATTATCCTGCGATATATAAACCAAAAACGAACGGTAATAATAAAAAAAACACCTTGTTCAAAATCTTGTCACCAAACGATCGAATTTTGGTTACTGACTAGAAGGGGCAAGTGCATTTGTGTTTTTTCACTGTGGTGCAATTTTCAGAAATTTTAACGACTTACTAAATAAAACTTATCATGAAATCGTTTTATCGATGTATCTCATTGACGTTACCCGCAGAGTTCTGCCATTCACCCAGTCGTGGTGATTGAAGCCATAATTTAATGCATTGCAAATTTTAAACCGTATCATACCTAGTTTGCCTGCATTCACGAAGACAAAAAAACGATACACAGATCAATATTCAAAAGATCAAATTTACTTATGATCAAAAATAATGATTGAAAGTTTTAAAGGGACCAAGTTATACCTACCGGTAAACACGGTTCGCTTAGTGGTCATCGTAAATCGGGAGACATGTTGATTTACGTCCAAACTTCGCTAAATATGAGTCACTGTATGACTAGCTGGATAGGACGTGAGAAGCTCTTGAGGTACGCAATGTATACGCCCTTACCACCGCAAAAGTGTCAGTTCGACACCTAAAACATAAGGAAACTATGGTTAAATAAATGCATTTCGCCTACAAAACAAACCAGTCGATTCGACCAGTTCAGGCCGGGTCTCGTCAGTTTTACACTACCATAAAATAATGAGAGTGTCGGTCGGTCTGCTAATAACAACTCCGGCAGAGAGCTAAGTAACAATAATTACCGGTAGTGGCGGAATGGCGTCGCGAGTGTGTACCTGTAAAAAAAACCTTCGCGCCGTCCGAGAGTCCGTGGCGACCGCTCGCATCCGCGGCCCCAGGTAATACCGCAGAATACGTAACAGTTTCTACACGTTTACGTCGCAGAATTGAAACTTACAGATGGACAGTTTCGACTCTTAACATAATGACATCCGTCACTAAAATGAACTGGAAATCCAAAGCCAGCGTTTTATTTTACGTATTTTTAGGGTTCCGTAAAACGTAAAAACGGAACCCTTATAGATTCGTCATGTCTGTCTGTCTGTCCGTCCGTATGTCACAGCCACTTTTTGCCGAAACTATGAGAACTACACTGTTGAAACTTGGTAAGTAGATGTATTCTGTGAACCGCATTAAGATTTGAACAGAAAAAAAATTAAAAAAGAAAAATTAGGGTTGGCCGGGTTGGCCCCCATACTGAGAACTGAAATTCAAAATATGTTTTTCATCAAACCTACACGTGTGGGGTGTCTATCGATAGGTCTTCAAAAATGATGGTAAGGTTTCTAATATAGTTTTCGTCTACACTGAATACTTTGCGCGAGAGACACTTCCAAAGTGGTAAAATGTGTGTCCCCCCCCTCTAACTTCTAAAGAACGAGAATGAAAAATCTAAAAAAAAATTATGATGTACATTACCATGCAAACTACCAACGAAAATTAGTTTGAACTCGATCTGATGAGTAGTTTTTTTTTAGTACGTCATAAATACACTATAATTGAAACTTCGATCAAAGTTACAACGAACTACAAGAACTATGTGTACTATGTATATAATGTTACTTGCTGCAACGGAACCCTTCATGGGCGAGTCCAACTCGCACTTGGCTACTTTGTTTATAGTTTTACACTCTTAATCAAAATGTACCGAATTCTGACTGCTGAATGAACATCAAGACCTGCGTGAGTCAGAAAACAACTTGTAATTTTTAAATATGTTTGTATAGTCAAAATAACGTACGTTAAATACATACAGAATACGTTAAAATGTTTAGGTGCAAAAAAACATCTACCTACTTCCATGAAACAATGATTATTTACTCTAGATTAATTTCGAATCTACGATAACGATATTAAATAGATAAAAATCGAAGTCATACTGCATAGGGCAGAAATGTTACCAACTGCGCACTAGGCCAGTCAATCAGGCAGCTCTAATAATAAACACAAACAAGGAATGTAACAGAAGAAAACGAACCTAAAAAGGATGTTCATAAGCTTGCTTAAAATTAGTACGTTGTGCAACTGTTCATTTGCATGTAATAAACACGCTTGTTTTAAACATGCTCAACACACGTGCTATTTGACACTCGGAGGTAATCAGCCCACGTCTCAGGTAGCATGCTGGAAAATCAAAAGTCGTCGATAGATTTCTTTACGGTCGTGCTACTAATGAGAACACGCTTCATAAAATCATACTATCGTGTTAGTCGCGAGCACGTCTGTTTGTACCTTTAGTAATATAATAACTAGATCAAATTGTCGAAGTTGGGCATCTGTCTAGTTTCAAATCTGCGAGTACAGTTTAAGGATAATGTGCAGGCAGGTACACGTAGCGAAGCGCGGAAACAATGCCCTGGACGGCGGCGCGGGCTCGCGCGGCTCGTCATTGGGTCCGTGGCTTAATCGGTAAATGCACCCCCGGGTTTTTGTGGAACCGTGGTAATTAGCCATTTCGATTAGTCAGCGGCCCGAGGGGCGCCGTTCAAACTTCGCATACAGCGGAACGAGGAACTTATGAAGACGAGAATAGCATAGCAACCCACTAAATATTTCCACTGCTGGGACTCAGGGGCTTCTCTCGCAAGGAGAGTGTCAAGGCCATAATTCACTACGCTGATCCAGTGCGGGTTGGTGAAAAGTTCTAGGTACATGTCGGTTTCTTCATGACGTTTTCCTTCGCCGTTTTAAGTTAACGGCATTACCCAAACAACTTGTGAAAAAACAGTGGTGCGCGTGAGATTTGAACCTCGGGGCTCCGGATCGGCAGTCGCCGTTCTCCCGACTAGACCAGCCGTTACGTAAGACGAAAATTTCAATAGGAGAAAAAGAAACCACAAAGCTCTGATGGACTACCGTGGCTACATCACTACAGCGGCTGTAAGAGAGCAAACACCTGGCCCCAAATACCCCAGGGTCCGTGAATTCATTCACTCGAGATTAAAACATTTTCTTTGCCTAAATGGCTCATTTCAGACCATTTAATTTCAGCACCAAGATTTCTATGTAACATTAAATACTTTATAGCCGGACAGAGCCTCCATTGCAACTAAATTACAATCAAAACTACTTAGACTAAGCAGAGATCATGGTTCTGTGCCTTGCATGCTGGCGGCATTAACTAACCTGGCCTACAAGATGAGCATTGTTGACAAGTTCACTTCGCCTACGCTAGGCGAAGTGCAAGACGAGCATTGTAAATTGTAACTAACCTACATTCTGGTCTCTGAAAAAAAAAAAAGTATTGTTATCTCTAATCGTTGTGAGATTCATAAAGTACCTTATATAAGAGAAAGACAAGAAAGAGCAAGGCAATCTCCGTTTCCGTCGAGATATTTATAGAGCTTTTCTCAAACATCGCGAGGAAATAATAAAAGAATTACTTCGACAAAAATAGACTCGGTCACGTAAGTACAATAAACTGTTTTACCGCCTTTTGACTGAAAAGTTTTTCGAAGTTTTTGAACGTGTTCTTTTTTCTAACCCGTATATAAAAATAATGCAAGTTTTAAATTATGTTTAAGTGAAGAACTGAGATTTTTCACAAGTAGGTAAGTAGGTAAGTCGCGAGTCTCGAGTTAGTTCTTGTTTGGCTAGGTATCTTGTAGTCAAACGCAGGAATATTTTTAAATAGCGTATTTATCTAAAACAAATCAAAAGTTTTCAAATTTAAATCGAACTTGCGTTTCCTTTTTACATTAAAAGCAAGAGATTCACACAGAGGCGATCCGATAGCGATAGCGATCCGATACCGAGTATGGGATCGCGCCCGCTTGCTGTGTGTCAGGTTGCATACAAATTCGAACATTACAAAAAATCCCGTCTCGGATCGCTATCGGATCGCCTCTGTGTGACCCGGCCTTTAGCTGACATTTCAAAGTTCCCTTAATTGTGAAAAAAAAAATTCAACTTTTTCAAACATTTTTTTGTCGCGTCGTTTCTTTAGGACGTATTTTGATGTTATCGGTGTTTCAGTCGACACGTTTGCCGTTTGTACTCAAAATAGTAGAATAACATTGGCCGTGACCTTGAACCTTGGGAGAGTTGGCGGGTGGCGCGTGTTGTCTGCATCGCTAATGCCGTTCTCATATCGATCGCTCGAGTCGCATTTTACTTTACATTTGACAAGTTGCGACCATAAACATACCATAGATCATAAATGTAGTGTAAAACATCCCGATATTCAAGGGAGTGACGTTATACGTAAAACGTCATCAATTAAAAATAACCAGCCAAGTGCGAGTCGGAGTCGCATACGAAGGATTCTGTAATTTCTGTACCATTATCTACAAAAACATCAAAATCACGTTTTGTATGGGAATATACGATTTTTGATTTATTTTTTATGTTATATTTATCGGGTTGTAGGCGGAGACGGAAAGCTACGAATCGAGCTGAACTGAGACCTGAAATAAACATTAGGCAAGATGGTGGTCAAAAAAAACCTATGGCCAGCTGTGATAGTTATGGTTGACTTGTGTTGATATTGACTAGAGACAAGATTACACATCTGTGTTCTTTAGATTTCAGTGTAGTTTAAAATGCAACACAATGGCTGGCCATCGTGTTGCATTTTTGTGTGGGTGGGTGCTTTTTGGGCTAATGAATTCTTAATGTGTTCGGTTTTTGATTTTTCGATCTTATTAAGTACTTTGATTGATTGATTGTGATGATTTTGATAAAGATATGGGAGCGCTCAAGTATGATATTATAGGGCTAAGATCCTGTAGTTTAAAAAATAATTAGCATTACAACGATTGATGCTG
Source organism: Ectropis crepuscularia (assembly GCA_963693475.1). Lineage (NCBI taxonomy): Eukaryota > Metazoa > Arthropoda > Insecta > Lepidoptera > Geometridae > Ectropis > Ectropis crepuscularia. The sequence goes on along the minus strand of OY856359.1, from coordinate 6,489,613 downwards.
AAAAAAGGCACAACAAGGGCACCACTATAATAAAATTACGTATATTGGTAGACGTTTCTAACGCAATGCTAAATGCGAATAAAGCCAGCTAGCAAATACCCAAGCTTCTGGCGAATAGCAAGAACTTTGATGATAGGGTCAGCCAGACACATAAAACAATATAGCGTATCAGTAAGGAATTAAAATATGTACAGTATAAGCTCTAGGCTCTATATAACGACACTTGACGGACATTTTTCGGCGTTATGGAGAGTAATCGTTAAATAGAGAGCAATAAAAGAAAAACATGTAATAACTTGACAAAAGACTCGTGACCGAGGTAAATATGTGCAAGTTTATCATATAAAACCAGAAGACAGCATTTCTTATTTGTTTTGCTTTTTTTTTCTCATTTCTGTATGACGTTGTTGTTATTAGCCAGCACGTGTTTAACGAGCTAGCTAATAAAACAACTAAACAACAAACAAAAAAACATACATTAGGTAGCGGTAGAGTTCTTGTCAACTTAGGCGGTTTAGAAATTACTACGTTACGATTTAAAATGCCATTTTGTGGTCGTCAAATAGAATGGGCGTGATGTTTTATCAATAGTGTGTCATTGTAAAAGAAACTAGGTAAATCAACTGAAGTCAATCAATTTCGGGGAACTAGTGACGTTATAAAGAGTATACACTGTATACACAGCTAGTGTAAGTTTCAACTTTCGTAAATTCGTCAACACCATCAGATTATAATCTAACGGTCGGTTAGGTTAGTTTAGTATGTATTCTAACGTCGTTAGATTATTTTCTGAAGACTTTTACAATTTTACAGTGACATATACGCTACAGCATAACTATACAAAAATGTATGTCTCCCTACAACACAAACATAGCTAGTTGTAGAGACTGTAGAGTGCGGTAATGGCGGCGCCACCGTCGCTCGTCGGGCCGGTCGCCGGTCGCCGGTCGCCGGTCGCCGCGCGTAAAACGCGTCAATGTAAATGCGACGAGGGCCGGTATCCGGCCGCGCGATAACTCGCCGCGCCGCGCCGCGACGACGCGACGCCCGCCTAGCTGCCTACACGGCTGGCGGCACGCGATCTCACTCACTGCCGCCGATGCGAACTTAGGCTGATTTTATGGCCTTAGGATTTTATTTGATGGCCGAGATAAATTAACTTCGAGGAAACGTTTCTGAATGACGCGTGGCTCTCAGCGCGCGCGGTGGATGGAGAACTACACGCTGAGCTTTGAGCTAACAGCTAACAGCGCCGAAGGTGCGTGTGTCAGTCGGTCGGCGTGAAACGAAACTAAAATCAGCCTTACTATGGAAACTCAATACTACCGATGCGAATTTTCTATGGAACGATGTTGTAACATGAAATGTGAAACATGATTTATTTATTTTATTTGGGTACAGATAAAGATGCGCTCGGAATATGTAATTTTCCACGTACTGCCATTCGGCATGCAAGAGGTCGGCATGCATCATATTATCGACTTTTACACTACTGCTGATATGACATCTTGTCTAAATTAATACGTGAAGCAAGAACTTTTTACCCCTTTTTGCTCGAATTTCGACCACAGGTCGACGACTATTACAGATAGATTGATTTTTGTGCTTTTGCTTATTTGCGTATTCCTCATAAACTGCCCACGCGCATCGACTGTTGGGCCTAGGCTTCTCCTGTAATACGGCAGGCGATGTCAGTGACAGTACCTGCTTGTAGTTTCAAATTCCATTAAAAATCGTGTCGTCGACAGTAAATTGGACGACGAGCTTGATCGCGGCACTCGTTACGTAAAAACGTGCAAGACCACTGCGCTCCACATAGGCCCTCTAGCCGAATATACAGGGTTACGTGAAACACGCGATAGCCGTGGACCGTCTGAGTTGCCCTTGCTTCGTACGAGATGTAGTATACGTACACCGTACTCGTTGAGTATGGTAAATCGGTATGGAATGCTTTTACGTATGCTCATACGTAAATATATGCATAAGTATAACTAGTAAGTTTAGTAGTGTACCTTCTGCTCTAGCCCAAAGTTCGATAGCTAGTCGAAGCCATCTGAAGTCAATTGAGAAAAGTCTTCAAAAAATCGAAGAAGTCGTGATCTAGGTACTCATTATTATGATCAATTTTAACTAGGTACTAAAACAACTCTGATAACGTAAAAAATCCTCTATTCTATGGTATTAGGAGATCGAACTACATTTTTGTAGTTTTTTTGTAGGCCTGTTAAACCCTGTACTTATACGTCGATAGAGCAATATTGTACTGGGTTATAAGTGTTTTCTGGGTTCAGGGTTCATGTTATCCCGAGAGCTGCCACCTATGTTTGGATTAGTATTTAATTTTATTATACTTATTCATTTTGCTGGGCTACTCACCAGCCAGGTCAGCAGCTGGGTGTTGGGGTTTAATAGGAGAGATGTGTGACAAGTTTTCAGCTTGTCTCAAATACCTACCAAACATTTGGTACCAGCTCTCTGCATATGTGTAGCCCTGAATATACAGACCGTGCGGTACATGTGCATACATAGGTTAAAGTGCTATATATACCACGCCTTACGGTACGCCGTGCGGCAATATCACCGTATTAGCTTTCGCCCATAACTCTCGGCGACCTTACCTGTGTGCCCACGGCTGACCAGCGGTTACTGTTGGTCGTTGTGTGTAGATGCGGCACAGTGCTGTAAATAAATAAATAACCTTTTCTGCGCCATGTACGAACTACTATAACTGCGCCCTTGTGTTTTTTAAGTGAAACTTTTGGAGCACCACATCCAGGTTTTCCGTGGGCTGTGTGAAATAAATCTTCGGGTAAACTCGGATGATCTAGAATCTTGATGGCCATGGTCAAGGTCACGTCCTTCGGTTTCACCCGCGTAGTTTCCAAAGTGAGCTATCAAATTCTGAGTTATTAGTTTTCACTTCTATCGACAGTCCATAATATACCTGCTTTATTTTTTTGTACCTTAGCTCTAGCAATATCTTATATATAAAATTCTCGTGTCACAGTGTTTGTTTCCTTACTCCTCCGAAACGGCTTTACTGATTTTAACCAAAATTTATATGCATATTCAGTAGGTCTGAGAATCGGCTACTAGGTATTTTTCATACCTTTATTTATATGGCAAAACAACGTTTGCGGGGTCAGCTAGTAATGTATATTATTGTACAGGCCTACCCTATAATTTTGATTTTTGATGATACTAGTTGTAGTATGTATTGGAATCGAGCACTAGGAGCGCAGCGGGAACTTATCAGGACCAAACCGAAACAATAATAGTCCTGCCTATTCTGGCCATTCCTGCGCCCCCCAGAGTCTACGCCCTGTGCCTGGGCAACGGTGGCTCCTTGTCTATGGTGGCTCCTCCCTATTTACGGCTCTGGATGCGCACCATAATGTACAGGATTTGTAACATTAGCATCGCTTAGAAATGCCGCACCGTACGTAGGTGCGGACACCTATTTACGACCAGAGTCTGAGCCCTAGACGCTAAGATTTATGGAACCCCCGAAGATTCTTTTGAGGCTTAGGTATTGTACTGAGCTGTTTGCGGGAGATTAATGAATTATGCTCGCTTTGACATTTAGAGCTCGCGTCTTTTTCTTCTTTTTTGTGTAATTTCGCAAGTTTGAGGATTATTTGACATTTGACATTGATTGTGTAATCTTAAAATGGCGTTGTGGTTTAATAGCGAGAACGCCCGACTCATAATCGTCAGATCGTAGTATCAAATCCCTCTAGCACCTATATGTTTACAAGTGCAGTGTAGGAAATCATTCGAAAAAATCTGCATGTTCCAAGAAAGTCATCTTAGACATGCGTCATCCGCTAACTCCCATTTGGCCAGCGTGGTGGATGGGCTTGATTTCTTGGCTACTCGTGAGAGAAGGGCTCGGGTCCCGGCAGTAGGACCAAAAAGTGGGCTACTTATGTTCTTGTACTGAGACTTTGCGTCGCGTCGCGTCGTTTCGGTTCGAACAACCTGACGTCGACGACTATAGTTTATACTGTCCCTCAATTTACAAAAAAAAAAACAAAATAAACAGTTTCATTCGCAGACGCCAATTTTCTGATATTACATTGTGCCATCCTGTTTTGTTTCTCGGTTTGTAAATTTTGGTACTCACGACAGCAAAAAACATCGCACGAGTCATGGTGAACGAAAACCTAAACTCAAATAGCGCCTAAAGTCAAATAGCTACGAGTTGACATCATGTCATGTTTCGTCGCGGTCATTGATTCCAAGATCACCCATTGCAGTGTACTTGGCAATCTTAGAACCCTTTTCTATCTAAATCTACCTGGTTTAGTGACGCATACATTGATTTCTCAGTGAAAAGATATCGGATACAGATTGTGTAAACAACGAAAGAGCGTCGAGTCCACGCCAAGAGTAGTCTGGTACTGATCGGTGGCGACACTACCGCGTATTTGTTTAGGACACTGGGAGATTAGCATAAAGAAGTGTAGTTCAAGTGATTCGCTACAAAGTTTGTGTTGCGACGCGTACTCTAGTACACGTAAGCTGCAATCCCCGGCTTATCGACGACACTATGACTGTTACGACTCTAGTTTCTTCACAAGTCGATGACTTATGTTAATAGCATTCGTTACAATCCTATCAGTTTCTTTCAGCGGTGATTGCGGTGATAGCGCTGATAAGAGGGCAGTTTCGCTGCGAATGATAAGTTCATAGTTCTGTTGCACTCGTCAATAGTAGGTACCATTTTTTCCTCCGATTACGTACTTAAATATATTTAGAAACGTTAAAGCTTCTAAAAGTTTTGTTTTGTATTTTATTATAAAGGTGTCCGCAGTAATCTAGTTGCTGTAGTACTAAATATTTATTACTAAGCCGAAAAATCATATTATGTTCATGATTTAGTGTAACAATTTACACAGTATTTGTACTCAAGAATAAACGCAGCCGCGTTTTAAATACTATATATTAAAGATAATTTAATTCGACTTGTAAATGCCATAAATGCTTATGTCCATTTCTGTAAAACGTATTCAAGGTTCTTTACAATAATGAACGGCGGCGAGACTGAGAAGTGACGAGAATTGCTTCGTCGTGGCGCTGTCGGGACGTGTCTTATCGAAAGGGTCCGTTTTTTGCGTCGATGCAGCCTGCACCCGTCGCCGCCGACGATAAAGAACTATTACTCTTATTAACCGAGAACTCGGTCGCGGATATTCGTGAGAAACCGAGGACAGCGACGCGATGCCGCTCCCTAGTGAAGGGTTACTCGTTACTCGCGGTCCGCTCACAAAAAAAAACAACGAAACAATTTATCGACGCGATGTCGCGTTCGCGTGAGACCCGATCGTTCCGTCCGTTAATTGGACCCTTCGGTTTTTGTGCACGTAAATGCGACTCGTAATCGAGTTTAGGTGGCAGTTACGTAAACGCGGTTATCGCGGCGACTGTACGCCGCTGCCGTCCGTGATCTGTTATCAGGCGGGCTTTGCGACATTACTATTCATTGCACATGTGGTCGCGATTATACCGAGTAATTACCTGAATGTGGAACGTACCGCTCGCCGCCGGGGCCCGCTGTGCCGCTAAATAATATACTAGCTCTGGATACGCGGCCGTATCGGAGGCTGTGCCGCCTTAATATACGCGAGGCGCTCTTATTTGTTGCTCTCCGGGCGAGGATTAATATCGGGAGACTTTCAACGTAAACAGAGTTACGTGATTGAAATGACGACCCTATAATGCCCGTGGCTTCTTTGGGGCGCGCTCTTCCTATTGAATTATAAAGTTTGCGTCGCACCGTGGCTCGAACGCGGTCCTCAAACTTTTAATTCTGTAAACGTACACAAGCCACGGTTCGCTAACGAGCCGCCGTCGAGTTTCCGAGCGATTATCTCCACGACTAATTATTTCCGCCGTCCGCGCCCGCCGTGACTCATCCGGCGGCGACGAAATCGAACTTTCGAAATGGTACATCTGCACGGATAGGCGACCGTGTGGTCCGCGTGGCTTGTACCTGGCGGCGACGGCGCTCGCGATCTTATTACCGAGAGGAGCAAAAAAACAAAGGAAGCGAGGCGAGCGGTGCGGCCCTCGAGATTTATGGAGGCGCGGCGCCGCGCGGCGTAGGCCGGCCGCGTTTCCTGGAAGCGCGATGCGGGCGAGGGTTGGTCTGCAGCGAATATTGATTACCCGCTGCTCGTACTATTAATAGGAGGTTGGCGACGACGCGAGCGGCGGGCGGCCGCGACCCACGCCATGTGCGAGTGCGTTCGCCTTTCCGGAATCCATTTCGCTAATTGCCTCAGGCCGAGCGGCGACCGGCGACCGCCGCCCGTCGCGTGACGCGCCGGCCATCCCGCCGGCCCGTGTGACCGTGCGAGCGTCGCTGAATAACAATTAGGAGCCTAGATTAGCTCCGCGCCTCAGGAGATGAAACTGATGAATGCGGAGTCGGATCGGTTTTATGACCCCGACCAATCTATTCCGCGAAGGCACCTCGTATCTGCTTATTTAGATCTTATAAGCTACTGAGACTCGATGGAAGAGGTAACTGTTTATCCTGTTTGAGGTAATCTTTGTGGATGTTTAGGTAAAAGTATTGCTAAGGGTGAAGCTTGAAATGCAATCAAACTTTTACTGTAGTTATTTTCTAGATACCTGTGATACCTAGATCTCTCGTCTTTTACATTCCTAGGTGCTTGGATATCACTGAACCTTTGCGATGCTAATTCGCTCCAGTTAGATAGGTACCTACGTAATGTTGTAAATCTTTCTAGAAAATAAACATGCCGCTATTTCGATCTAGAACGTTTGCTAAACAGTTATAGACTTATGGTATGTAAGTACCTACGTCCATGATTGACGGGAATTATTGACTGTGTGAATGAATGAATGACGGTATTTGGGATTTCATGAAAATCCAAACATTACCAGCGGTGACGCTCGTCACCCAGAGGTTGACTTTAGATGTTTTATAACATACTAGCTGTTACCCGCGACTTCGTCCGCGCGAAATAAATACTAAGGTAACTCAGGCAGTACTTATTTGTATACCCAGACACAATTACGCTTACTAAAAACAGCTTATAATAAAACACTTTTATACAAATTCATCAAAATTGGTTTAGTTGTTTAGGTGTGAAAGCGTAAGAGACATTCGTCCCCCATATCAACTCCATACAGTTCGAAATTACAAAATTGCTTTATTACAATATTACAAACATTTGTTTGCTTTGTGCTAAGTGTTATATACAGAGTTTCATGGTTTTATCATCAACGGTTGGGAACTTCCTTTTTGACATTAATTCCCCATTTCAACCCCAATTTCATCTCCGTTCCCCGTACAGATCAAAATTACAAAATTGCTAGAACAAATATTTATTTGCTTCGTGTCAAGTGCCTATATATACCCAGAGTTTCATGATTTTATCTTCAACGGTTGGGAATTTCCATATTGACATTCATCCCCCATTTCATCCCCATACAGTTCAAAATTTCAAAATTGCTAGAACAAACATTCGTTTGCTTCGTGTCAAGTGCCTATTTGCAGAGTTTCATGGTTTTATCTTCAACGATTGGGAGCTTCCATATATTATATACTTTCATCCCCCATTTCAATCACAATTTAATCCCTATAGAGTTCGAAATAACAAAATTGCTAGAACAACCATTTATTTGCTTCGTGTCAAGTGCCTCTATACAGAGTTTCATGGTTTTATCTTCAACGGTCGGGAACTTCCATATTGACATTCATCCCCCTTTTTAACCTCAATTTCATCCCTGTACAGTGTACAGTTCGAAATTCCAAAATTGCTAGCACAAACATTGGTTTTCTTCGTGTAAAGTGTCTATATACAGAGTTTCATGGTTTTATCTTCAACGGTTGGGAACTTCCATACTGACATTAATTCCCCATTTTAACCCCAATTTCATCCCCGTACAGTTTAAAATTACAAAATTGCTAGAACAAACATTCGTGTCAAGTGCCTATATACAGAGTTTCATTATTTTATCTTCAACGGTTGTGAACTTTTATATTGACATTCATCCCCCATTTCAACCCTAATTTCATCCCCGTACAGTTCGAAATTACAAAATTGATAGAACAAACATTTAATTGCTTCGTGTCAAGGTTCTAGATACAAAATTTGATAACTTTGAAAATCACGAATTTTCATACAACCGTTCATCCCTTGTTTCACCCTCTTAGGGGTTGAATTTTGCAAAACCCCGTCTTAGCGAGCGCCTACGTGTTAAAAGGGACCTCCATGCAAAATTTCAGATTCCTAGCATTTGTAGTTTCTGAGATTCCTTGATGAGTGACCTTTCGCTTTTATATATATAGATTTGCTCGTAAAGGGTCTCTTATTGGACCAATTTCTGTATCGTAATGTAACTTATTACGCACTAGTGCTGTAATGTGTAATGTAAAACGCACGGTTTCAAAATACCCCGTCCACAGACTAAGTAGAGAGATATGCTCCGTCTAAAACGAACGGTACCTTTATAAATCTTAGTAAAGAGTTTTTATGTCAGAAAAGTGTGGTCAACATTTTATGAATGAAATTAACTTTGAGAGGTAAAATATAATAAAGAATTATTAAATTCGTTAATTGAATTAATTTAGACCATAAATTACTTTAATTTTTCTGTAACAAAACACAAAAATATTAATTTACTTTATTATTAATGGCATACCGGCTGGTTCTGTGTCGTTGCTTAGAAAAAAAGGCGCCGATGCGCGCGCATTGCTAATCTGTGATCCATAGTGATTACTTACTCTGTGCTGTGATCCACAGAGTAAGTAATCACTACGTCTGTGATCTGTGATCAAGTAAATATCAATCCGCGCGTTTTTTTTCGCTGTATTGTTTTTATTTGAAAATGTCGTCAGAGTTTTGTTTATTTCCTCGCAAATATGTTATAAAACGTCGTATGACATACGTGCGCTTTGATAATTACAGCCTCTGCTAATTATAGCTCTCGCCTTCGGCTCGAGCTAGCAATAAAGCCTCGGCTGTAATTATCAACTTACCGCACTTATATCATAATGTACTATTATCCCCTGTAATTTCACTGGAAACACTGGGCTGTGTTTTCAGTGAACCAAGATGTTAAAACCGGAGACACAGTGATGTTTTCATATTACTGCTTGGCCTTTGAATAACTGGCGAAGGTTAACTTCCCTAGGCGGGCTCTGCAAAGAGTCCTAAAACTACATAAAAGGTAGGTATATGTAAGTTAGGTGTTTCACCGTCTCACGCATCACTCGCGTGACAGTATCCGCCTGCACTGTTACCTAATCTGGGCGCGGGTCGGCGGTCGGCGGCTCGGCGGTGTTCGATGCCCGCTGCCTCTGTAACGATCGCCGCATTGTTCGATCGCGACGAACTTTCTAGAAGCTACCTGTGTGCAACTGTGCATTCGCTTTCCCCGCGGCCCGCCGCGGCGCCGGCTCGGGAGATACCTCGGCGATACCGGCGAGCGATAGGTACGCTAATGACGAATCCACAGGGGACGGAAGCGAACTATCAAAACACCGCACGTGGTGAAATTCATCAAGAATTACAGAAACTTCAATATGGATTTGCCGTGGTATGTGTATTAGATTATCCTAGCGGTTGGGGGTATGTCCGTTAGCGAAACCGTTGGTGGTAGGTTCGATTCTCTTAGATCTCTGGGTGACGAGTGCAGCGCAGTGCTAGGTAATGATTTGGAATTTTGTTGTTCAGTGAGCTGCGTGTCACTGTGCTGTTATTTGGCATACATGTTGCTTACCAACAGGCACATGTCTTGCTCGTTCCGTCACCCTTTAATATAAAAAGCAAATATTTCTGTGTTGTTCTCGGGTTGAAATTTGGAACACAGAACACAGACTCATATACAGATAGTCTAACTTACTTATATCAATGGGTTTTATCGTGGAAAAACAATAGGAACGATAACTACGCGGGTGAAACCTCGGGGAGCTACTTGTATCAAGATTAAACCAGCTACTGACTAAATGTATGTCCTATACATTTGGCAATCTGGTCCGGAGGTGTGCCTACCTAAGTATAAGTCGTACAGATCTACATACAGTCATACATACTATAAGTATATAACTATCTAGCTTTGGTCTAGATCGAAATAGCGGCACGTTTATTTTCCAGAAAGATTTACAACGTTACCTAGGTGGAACGAATTATCATCGCAAAGGTTCAGTGATATCTAACCATCTAGGAGTGTAAAAAGACGAGAGATCTAGGTATCTAGAAAATACGTACCTAAGTACATTAAAAGTTTGATTGCATTTCAATCTTCACCCATATCAATACTTTTGCCTAAACATCCACAAAGATGAAGATTTAGTAGATTACCTCAAGCAGGATAAACAGTTACCTCTTCCATCGAGTCTCAGTAGCTAATAAGATCTACCTACCTATATAGGTAAGTAGATACGCGGTACCTCGCGGAATAGCATGCACGCATCAATCCACACTTTTTTAGCGTGGTGGATTATGGGCTTGACTCTGTCTTTGCGTGAGAATACCTTGGGTCCCAGCTGCTAGTCACCTGTATATCAACAGATATATACCTACTGCTAGTAGACCAGCCTGCAGTATGACCAGCAAGACGCGAACTCACATAATTTCACCCATCTCTAAAGCTTCTAACGCGCACATCCTGCCACGGTGCTCCACCACCGCTCAGACACTACGCAACTACATAGATACATTAGCATGTCAGTGACGCGAAGCCATTGGATTTTCCCCTACCAAAAAGTGCAAAACGCGACCAAAGAAAGTTTAAAACAGTGTAGATTACCGCCATAATTGTATGAACGTTCCGAGTCGCAAGCGTTCATCCTAGCATTAAAAGGCGCGTCAATATAATTTGACCGTTCGACATTCAAACTGCGATCATAAAGTTGAGTGAACGCGACTCGATTAGGGAGCGTTTGATCCGAGTCCGAGTGTCGAGTGCGCAGACGACCGACGCCTGCGCTCGCGGGTGACCTCGCGCGTCGCGTCGGTGCGGTGGCCGCCGATACCTACCTGACTGAAGCCCTACGCACACTCGCGACATACTATTCATTCGCATAGAATACGCAGCCCACCATAATATTATGTTCTCACTCTTGGGACTCAGGGCCTTCTGTCGCAAGGAAAAAGACAAGGCCATCAACGACTACCCTAACCCAATGCAGTTTGATGGACAACGCATGACCTTGAAAAATTCTAGCAGCATGTCAGTTTACTGGCGATGTTGTCCTTCACCATTTTAAAGTAAGCGGCATTGTTTACATGTCTTTGAAAAGACTGGTTCACGTGGGATTCAAACCACCGGATCTCCGGATCGGCAGTCGCCGTTCACCCGTAACTTATGCATAAGCTTAGCTTAAGCATATATGTATGCTTATACTAAAAGCCAACGACACCTTTTAATCGACCGTATGATCACGTGCGGGGCGGAGATGACAATGAGAAGTTACTGGTGCAGCCTACGTAGGCTTGGGACGTAGGAGGAAAGACTGTAGTAGAAGATAGAAGTGAAGATGTACAAGTTTGCCATCACCGCAAGCTTTAGCGGTGAAGGATAACATTGTGAGGAAACTGCCATGTTCCCAGAACGATATCTTTCGACAACTTTGTTATCCGGCATACCGCTCTTTGTGAGCGTGATTCAGTTTGGTGGATTATTTCCCTTGAGTCTCTCCTTGTTATAGAACGCACTGAGTCCCAGCAGTAAGAATATAAAATGGGCTTATGGTAATCATTATTATGGTTACAACCTTGAACCTTGGTCTTCAACTAATACTTCTTCTCTTTGTTCCTCCGACAAAAAACCATACTTCAACCATAGAATAGATAATTATCTACAAAGCAAGAAATATTAACCTGAAATTAGTTAGGTGTCGGCATTTCTTGACGATGTGCGCGCGCATTGTAAAATTTACTCCCATTATTTCTCCCTAACACGCCAAAGTATTCAGTTGTCAAGACAAAGTATTCAGTTTGTATACCACAAAGCGTAAAGTTTCAATTTAAGTATAACGTCAAATAAATTGGCGATGAAAAATCGGCGATGAACGCGGTTCCGTGACGAGTGCGCGGCGGCCGGGTTATGCGCGGGCGCAGCTTGTCAGCGCTCGCGCCGCATTGCGATGCGACAGATAACGCGCGCCGCCGCTGACTCATTCCATATTCAAATTGATTTGTTTGTCCTATCAATGTTTACGGTTTGGCGGCGAAATGCAAATTTAGAATCGCACGTAAGTAGGTGGATACGTTCGTACGCTGGTTTATTTTACATTCTGAAGGATATCGATATTTGAAGGTAGTATTTGAATATTTTCTTGCGACTTTGGACTACTGAATGAGTCTGTTTTAGTTTTCGAATACATTTTTTGTTTTTGTGTATGAAAAAAAACTGACAATAAATATAATTATCATTTTTTAAACTAGGTACCACTTGACCGCCATCTCGCCGCGACAACATAGTCTGCGAAATAGCGTGCCTTCCTAGAAGAAACCAATTCACTGTCGATTTGAAGATACTTACCAAGATTACATAAACACAAAAGAAGACACAGCCTTAACATCCTTATCACAAAAAAATGTAGAGTCAAACCTCTTCGTTCAAAGAGAAAGTTGTGTATTTTACTAGATATGTAGCATAATCGGCTTGCTTTTTGTACTCGCTGCCATGAACTTGGGCAGTGTGGTGGACGCTGGCCAAGAATTAACCTACGATCTGAAGATTGGGAATACAGACGTTCCAGCCGCTACAGGCCACACCATGGCATTTTCCTATTCCTATACAACTGGCATTAAAATGTTCCAATTGTCCGTTAAACAACATGATTGCGACAAACCCTCCAGTAAAATCCCTTAGGAGATCTTCTTGGCAGCATTTATACTGCAGTGAACGGATAATGTAGCTACTAAAACCATTTTGAACCTTAAATTCATAATATGCCACAAAACATTTTGATATAACTAGACAAAAGCAATCACAAACGGACATTCACTTTTCTGAGGCTCAGGATTTTGTTTCCCTGTTAGGATGGGTTCCAATGCATTTGATCTGGAAGTCATCAAATGTAATAAATGTTCTACTATTCATATGTACTGATAAACAGAAACCCGAGGCCTTATTTAGGTAATTCTTTACCGTAGCTACGACAGGCTTACGCCATGGTGCAGATCTTAAGTTCCAAGAACTCACGTTACAAAAGTGCGTCCCCTTTTAATCCGAGCCGGCGCGGTGTAATATACTCGGCACAAACAGCCGATATAACAGACCGCGCCACCATTGAAGTCTTGTGACGAAATTGCTCAACTACGCTGCTTTTATGCTGGCTTACGTTTATCAGTGAAGATTCCGATAGTGGCACTAATTGTTTGTGGTCATGAGTCGGTGACGCAGAGTACAACTCGTAGGCGGTTTACATCGACGGTTGCGTCACCGCGTCCAACGGATATAGCCCGGTGTAGTCTGTACTACCACTCATTACTGCAACCGTCGCTGCAGCGCTACAATCACAGTTTATTCTGTAATTTGAAAGGTTTCACGTAAAAGTTTAGTTTAGCTTTTTTGTCATATGACTCGCATGTTGGTGTGGGATCTACGTGTGCTTCTTTATTTTTACGTCGCCATCCATGCGGATAGCGGGGCTTGCGGCTTGCGGCTCGCGTCGCTCGCCCACGAGGTCCCCCGATTGGCTCTCTATACTCGATTACAGAATACATTGCAGTGTTTGGTTCAGTGACGATTTTGAGCGACGGAAGTCCGTCAGTACCCGCATGAGTGACAATAGCGATTTCTACTGAACTCTGATGACGGCCGGATGACACATTGAATTGCGGTTCTGGTGGTCTGTCTACAACAGCCTAATTAAAATGGTCTTGGGTTTGATATTGTTCTTTACTCTCACTACGAATTCGAGGAATAGGCAAAGCCATTTTAAATAGTTTATAGTTTAGTTGGCGATTACCAAAAGCTGAAACACTGACATGAGCCGGTGTAAGTCTACCTATGATAGCGGAGAGACGCATTACATCTTTCTTAGGGTCAAATTATGCTGGTGAACACTCAAGTATTAACGGTTATGCGAAGAATAGGCTGTCGTGGTTTGTTACCTTGACCCATGACATGTTTATACGAGTATAAATAGAGTTAAATAAATTAATAAATATTGGTCGACATTGTTCACACTACACCATCCTTTAAAATGAGTAAAGTTTGTATTGTTACTCAGATAGCTAACGTAATACTAATTGTAAACGCATACTTACTAAATAAATACATACGTACCTACATACACAGAAACAGCCAAACACATTACAAATATTTGTATTTTTAGATTTTTACGTACGGCTTCGCAGGCAGACTTATTACCAACTACGCCACTGGGCCATGCCTAGATCTGACAGAAGGATAAGTCAATTGCCTATACACACATACACATCATAGGTACATACATATTTTTATATATTATGGCAGAGACACTATCATGCGGGCCACCAGGTGGAAAATGGTATCTGTCACCTAAAAACAGCGGCGACTCCTTTCCTACTGGATTTACTGAGTTTCGTGACAACACTTCAATATGACAAAATTGGTAATTGAAGTAAGGCCCAAAAGTATCGATTCATAATTGGCAGAATTATCAACGGACATAGAAAGATAATACATGCAGCCGAACATAAAATATAACGTGCTCCTTTTTCGAAGTCAGCTAACATAGTTTTTGATTTAGGTTAGTTTAATAGGTGAGTTTCATGGTTTTATCTTCAACGGTTGGGAACTTCCAAATTGACATTAACTCCCCATTTCAACCCCAATTTCTTCCCCGTTCCCCATATAGTTCGAAATTACAAAATTGCTAGAACAAACATTTATTTGCTTCGTGTCAAGTGCCTATATACAGAGTTTCATGGGTTTATCTTCAACGATTTGGAGCTTCCATAAATACTTTCATCCCCCATTTCAATCCCAATTTCATCCCTATACAATTCGAAATTACAAAATTACTAGAACAAACATTCGTTTGCTTCGTGTCAAGTGTCTATATACAGAGTTTCATGGTTTTATCTTCAACGGTTGGAAACTTCCATATTGACACTCATCCACCTTTTCAACCCCAATTTCACCCTCGTACACTTCGAAATTACAAAATTGATAGAACAAACATTTAATTGCTTCGTGTCAAGTGTCTAGACCAGCGAGCAACACGGAAGGGAGTAGTAGCCTTAGCTAAAAATTTTGTTCAAATCTTTCTGTCAGTTCATAACTTGCACACTAGCGCAAAACCGCACTATTAGGTACATACAAAACATACCTATACCGATCCCTTGCCGATCATACTCACACAACCAAATCACTAACACATAAAAAATAAAGCACCATTCACAAATCTAGCCCCGCCCTCACGCCACAGTATATTATCAAACTCCATGGTCCACGCGGACTTGTACTTTGACAGAGGGGAAACGCTGTGTATGCCTACTCCCTTCCGTGTTGCTCTCTGGTCTAGACAAAAGATTTGATAACTTTGAAAATGACGACTTTTCCCACAACCGTTCATCCCTTGTTTCACCCTCTTAGGGGTTGAATTTCGCAAAACCCCGTCTTAGCGAGCGCCTACGTCCTAAAAGGGACCTCCATACAACAGCTTCTTAGCATTTGTTGTTTCTGAGATTCCTTTCGCTTTTATATATATAGAATATTAGTATAGATTGACAGAACAGTACTCCACTCAAGTAGGTAGGTAGCTAATCAACTGTGAAAAATGCGCCGAAAGTGTTGATAGTTGCGTCCGACTGACTTCACCGTGGCTTTATTTCTCCCTTCCGATTCTGTAAGATTTGTACAAGGCCGCTAATATTCGAGCCCGCGTTCGATCCCCATAATTCCGATCACGTAACCTCGGCCCGCTGCCCGCGGCTCCTAATCAATGAGTTTTGATTTATTACGTGCCGATAAGAACATCTCCTCTAATCGCCCTCCAATTACCGGCGTCGCGATGCTCACACTAATTGGATATCAAACCGAATTGAAAATTATTTCAACGTTCAACTCTGACTTCCGCGTGGGTTCGCCGCGACACCATTGCACTTTTTATCCTCACTACGTTACCTATAAAACAACGTTAAAAATTGACACTGTATACATTGATGCGTATGTATCTTGTCAGTGGGGTACTTCTTTAGAAACGCATTGATGGTTGCTATGTTAAGAGTTGAGGTTGTGAAGCGTGTGTGGGGTAAAGATTGGCGACAAGCCTGGGTCGTAAGTTTGAGCGTTTTATTTCGTGGCCACGTGTAGTTTTCGCGCCACTACTGAAGTCCTCTGTTGAAACTATGGAACTGTTTTTCTTTTCTACAATAGCCTTAATTTATCCATGGAGAATACGACAGTAGCACCAAATATCAATGTATATGTGTGATGGCGGGGAGTTTAGGTACCGCTAGGCTCGTGAAACGGTAACCGTAAACAATGTCTTTGATATAATTGGGTGCGGGCTCTTTATGCCATTTAAACGTTTTCTGGACGCAGCTTCCGCAATTATTGGTCTTACCAGTAATTTGTTGTTATAAAGTATTTTACTGGTATTTGTAAACTTCATTTCGAAGCAAATAATGTATGTGATTGTACTGTATGTACTTGACACATTTTGTTTGTTTTGCTAAGTAGGTATATGTTTTTTAATGTAATGTAGTCTGAAATCAGTCTTGTTGATTTAGCATCTTACATGCCGAGGCAGTAAGTATTTGGCGTACTGTCAAACCACTAACCATCTTCTGTAAGCCCATATACGCAATAAAATACATATATTTCATTTCATCAAATTGCATAAATAGGTATTTGTAAGATTTTGATAAGCTTACTGTAAATTTGTCCCGATCTAATGCCTAGGACATACATATTATACGAATTAACGAGGTCTGAGTGGCCGCAGAGATGATCTATATTGTTAAATTTTTAGTTATAACTTTAACTTTATTCCTCTAAAGAACCATTTCAAATTACACTGGCCCCGCGAGGAACTAGCTGGTGGGCAGGCTTTAGATGCCTAGGAAACTCTGCCGCACTGTCTCTTCAGATTGGTGATAGTCGGAGATTTTTTTAAATTTAGCAATTCCACAGACTCCTGTGTCCGCGACCTTTGTCATTTGGGTTTTTATTATCTAGAAAATAAAAGAAAAAGAAAGGAGCTCTATAGTTGCTATTTTCTAAGACGCCTTTGCCCAGCTCAGAGCCTCCCAACACGACTGCATCTCTCTCCCTGGTACTCGGAGCTACGAATGAGAAATATTTGAATGGAGCACAGTTACGCTCTTACAAACAAAAACTTGTCCAACAGCGAGCTGGTCTCTCGAGGCGCGGTGTACGGCTGCCCGTTCATAATTTAGTTTCCAGAGTTGCGTGAGGGATAGCTTTACCTAGCAATTTGGCTTAAATCCCCGCGGCTACATATTGTAAAGGGCACTTCTCGGAATTTGAGCCGCCGCCGCCGCCCGTGGGCGCTTCTGTTCGGGATTACATGACGCCCGCCGCCGCGCCCGCGCTCTCTCAAACAAAAGATAAAATGACTGTCAATATATAACTGCTCGCCGAAAGGTTTTAAAACGTTCACCTACCTGGGTTAAATGGGTCGGCGATGTTTATGGCAAAGCACCATTTCAGATTTTCCTAAGTTACGGTGGTCTAGTCGGGAGAACGGCGCCTGCTGATCCGGAGACCCCGGGTTCAAACCCCACACGCACCACTGTCTTTGCGAAGTCATGTGCGTAATGCCGCTAACTTAAAACGGTGAAGGAAAACATCGTGAGGAAACCGACATGTACCTAGAATCTTTCGAAGTCATGTGTCATCCACCAACCCGCACTGGGCCAGAGTGGTGGATTATGGCCTTGACTCTCTCCTTCCGAGAGAAGGCTCGAGTCCCAGCAGTGGGAACATTTAATGGGCTGTTGATGATGATGATTAAAAATATATGCTACTAGCTGTTACGGTGTTGTTCGCATAGTTTCCATTCCCATTATTTTCTAACAATAAAGTATAAGTAGCTTAAGCTCTATTCCAAATTATTATCTAACTGTGTTCGAAATTACAACCCGATCCGTTTTGCTGTTGCGACGTGATTGAGCAATAAACATCCAAACATTCGCATTTATAATATTAGAAGGATATAAACACAAGTAACATATCGTATTCATCACACAAATGCGATTGCGAATGAATGCAAAATTTGATAAACTAAGACTCAGGAGTCGGAATCGAACTTAGGACCTCTAGCTCCGCGGGCAGCTAAACTATCAAGCCAGTGCCAGTTTACTTTCACGCATCAACAGGACGTCTACTTACTCTCTTTCTAGAAAAACGTAATTTCGACGACGTAGACGTAGAGTTAACAACCCAGTATCGTCGCCATCTAGTACGACTCAACTGCGTATAGTTGACAACTGTGTTTAACCGACTTAAAAAAGAGGAGGTTCTCAATTCTGTTGTTTGTTTTTTTGAAGTGAAAACTTCTTTAGGCGCGCTATAGATAGAATTTTCGTGGGCTGTGAAATGGATTCATCAATCGTCACGCTCGGATATGATAATGGATCGGATCGGATATGAAATCTTCGGGTAAACTCGGTAAAAACGGCCAGGTAGGTACCAGGGCAACAGAAACAGTAAAGAGTTTCGATTACCTACCTCCAACAGCCCAGCGTTTATCTCCAGATACCAGGACAACAGAAATATAAAAGTGTTGCGTTTGCCCCTAGGTACCAGTACCAAGGCAAGAGCAAGTTTTCACTTCTATCGGCAGTTCCTATGACTGCCAATTTTTTTGTATGTATGTATAGCTCCGCCGATTGTGAATCATTTTGTTGGTAGATCCTAGTTCGGAGTATATCCCATATAAACTTTATCGAAATCGGTGTGGCGGTTTTTGATATAAGAATCAGAAACTAAAATTTAGGTTAATTTATCTAGACGACTTAGTGATAGCTTCTTACGAAATTTGATCGAGTGTCTGAATTCAATTTTGTCTGTTTTTGTATTTTCAGTGAAAAAAATTATTTTCTTCTGAAATGGCTCATTTTCATGACGAAATGTTTTTTTATATGGGTAGTATTAGAGTGACGAGACGAGCAGGACAACATGTGTGCTTGATGGTAAGCAACATACCGGCTTGCACTGAATGCTTGCTTTAATCTGTTCTGCATCTTTCAATTGACCTCCACCGCTCACTTCGGCTCCATCTTTAATTCATACACATAGTTAATCAAGCCTGCGAGACGAAATCCATTGAACGCATTATCGTATATTCGTATAGTTCACGGCCTCCTCCGCTCGCGGTACGCGGCCGTAACAGGGCCGGACCGTGAGATTAAGGGGCCCTGGGCTAATACTGCTTTGGGGCCCTAATTACTCAAAATATAAGAAAAAACACGACAATAAATATTGGATTTTCATCATCATCATCAGCCTATTCTAATCCACAGCTGGACATAAGTCTCTTCTATGGTTCGGCACTCAGCCCTATCCTCAGCGTTACTCCTCTTCTCCATCCACTGCCTGTTGTACTACGTATATCGTTACTTCATCTAGTCTCAGGGTGTCCTACACTACGTTTGCCGATTATCAGTCTCCAATTATAGCTCCTATAGTCGTATATATATGTGGACCACCATAACTGTCAGTGCCCACGTTTCGGCACGTAGGTCATGACAGATAGGACCCACTGATCGAAGGCTTTTGTATTTACATATTGTGGGATAGACGACGAGGAGAGACGACGTAGTTTGCCAAATGCTCCCTAGCCCAGCTGAATCGTTCTCATGGCCTCACTCTCGAAATTGTGATTCCCTAGTTCGAGCGTCTGCCACATACACGTACATGCCTGGATACACATACTTCTGAACAATTTCTAGAGTGACTGGATTTATAGCAACCAATCTCTCAAATACTCTCTCATTGCGAAATAATGGATAAGACTCTTCTATATACCTACCTCTATATACCTCTTCAATACCTCTGTATTGAAACTATATGGAACCAATGCCGTACATGATCAACTGTACTCTGTAAACCGTCAGAAAATTATATCTTTTTCCGACAAACTAATAATTAAAATATTAAAATGTATATTTTTTATAGTTTCAATGCCTCTTCTAATCTATTATTCCACAACGCCGTACAAAAATCATGGCACAAGGAGAAATAATCGAGGGTTGGACAGCAGCTTACAAGTGAAAGTGACGGCATAGTGCTGAATCTTATTACTTTATACCCTTCATCATGCTACATAGGTCTCCTACTTTATACTCTTCATCATCCTACATAGGTCTCCTGGTGGTTCATTTGACTCGTAAATTTTGTTCACGGGCCTGTAATCTAATAGTTACTTTTAAAGCTTTAACAGCACCGTAGCGGCACGCCCATCTAGCCTGACTTACAATAACATAAATTTTAGATTTATTTCGTGATTTGACGATTGCCATATATATTGAGGCTGAAAAGACATAGGTATACTTTTTGCACTACTCCAAAAAGTTTACGATTTCTGTTCCAACTTTCTCAGATTCTTCACTATCTAGGTACTTAGGTTAATTAATCACAGGATCCGCAGAGCTGCAAACCTTACGATCTGTTTAATTTTATAATTATGGATTTTTCGCATTAAATCGTATATTGTTTTACTTTGACTTGACTTACCTGGGGCCCTTGAATCCGCGGGGCCCTGGGCTGAAGCCCAGAAAGCTATATGATAGATCCGGCCCTGGGCCGTAAGCCGTCACCGCGCCCTTGTCTCCTGCATTTCCGCCAACTCTAAAGTCGCATTTATAAGTTTGACTGGCAGTTTACGCGCAAATGTTGTGAAAAATAATCGAGAGTGAATCGATTCTTCTAGACAAACACGTTCCATCGTAGTCAGGCGAGATGGCGATCAAGTGTTAACCTAGGTAAAAGTTTACAAAAAGATGTCCCTCTTCGAAGATCCGATTTCCTCAAGAAATTTCCTGTTACCGTTAGTTAAAACTCTTGGTGGTGACAAACTCGTATCGTATTAGCTGGAGACTCTGGAATCGATTGCGCAACATTGCCGCAAAATTGCTAGCTTATCGGGTTTTTATCGGATACACTTCGGATAGTGTGCAACTGATCTGCATGATCTAATACCTACCACCTTGCCCTTTCTTCTATCGGACTTCTCGTATCACAAAAAAGCGACATCGTTTCATGGTTAACGTTACAAAAACACGAACGTAGAGATCGTTGTGATAAGAACGTCTAGATTGTGGAATGCTTTGCCTGAGTGGGTTTTCCCGGATAGTTACAATCTTGGTGTCTTCAAATCGAGAGTGAATCGGTTTCTTCTAGGTAAGCACGCTGGCACGCTCCATGGCAGATCACATCGTCGCTTAACATCAGGCGAGATGGTGGTCAACAGCGAACCTAAAATAGTTAAAAAAAATATGTGCTACCAGCTCTCTGAATATTATAGTGAACAACACTGATAGCTTTAACAATTTAAATTCAAAGTCGTATTAAGCGAGTAGGTACGGGTAACATTAATGCGTCAGTTTGACCGTGACATTGGCTGGTTGCATTGACCAGCGTTCCGCGACCGCGGTCGGCGTGTGTTATTTTTAGAAGACCTACCTTCTGCATTGACACGTGACTAGTCCTTCACGAAAATACTCCAGAAGTTTTCGGAAAACGTAATGATAAATAATTAAATTAGAAATTACAAATATACCCGACCATCTAAGTATAAGTAGTGCCGGCCATCTTGGATTTGATATTTGTGTTTGTCATAGTATTTAGTTTATAAATTTACTATAAACCAAAAAAATAAAACAAAGTAAAAACAAAAATTGGTACATACAATTGTAAAACTAACTTTCTAATGCGAAAACTTTTAGCGCTTCTGCGTTTTCGTATGACGTCAAATCGATATTTTCGGGGTGATGGACGGGCAGCATGATTTTTGTCGGCCAAGTTAACCACATTTTTTAAAAATGATAATTGATTATACGCTATTGACGTATTATCAACTTTTTAATATGGTGGACACCCCATCCGTAGCCTTTGAGAAATTATTACTACGTAGTAATATTATCTCAATGTCCGTAGCATGATTTTTGTAGGACAAATTGACAAGACACTATTTTAAATTAATTTTAAGACAATGAAGTCAACTACCATAATCCTCATTGAAATAATAATAAATAATAGTTAAGAAAAAACTAAATAACACGCTTTCATAGAAAATCCAAATAAAATATAGCATTGTCATCGGTCCTCGATAAGTGTGCAAAGTTTCAAATTAATCCGTTGTTAAGAAAGTGGTGAAAATCTCGTTCAAAGATTCCGCTACACACTCGTAGATTCATACGAGTATATACCAAGTTAATAAAATCGTGTTAAAAAGATCTGTTGTCATACTTTTCACATTTATATAAAAATAAAGTGGCCAAGTGCGAGTTGGACTCGCCCATGAAGGGTTCCGTTGTAGCAAGTAACATAATATATAGTACACATAGTTCTTGTAGTTCGTTGTAACTTTGATCGAAGTTTTTAAAAGTAGTGTATTTATGACGTACTAAAAAAAACTACTCATCAGATCGAGTTCAAACCAGTTTTCGCTGCTGGTTTGCATGGTAATGTACGTTATATACTTTTTTTAGAGATTTATCATTCTCTTACTTTAGAAGTTAGAGGGGGGGGGGGGGGGGCACATTTTACCACTTTGGAAGTGTCTCTCGCGCAAATTATTCAGTGTAGACAAAAATTATTTTAGAAACCTACCTATCGATAGACACCCCATACGTGTAGGTTTGATGAAAAAAAATTTTTTTGTGTCATTCTCAGTATGGGGGGCAACCCTAATTTTTATTTTTTTTGTAAAAATCTTAATGTGGTTCACAGAATACATCTACTTACCAAGTTTAAACAGTGTAGTTTTCATAGTTTCGGTAAAAAGTGGCTGTGACTTACGGACGGACAGACAGACAGACATGACGAATCTATAAGGGTTCCGTTTTTACGTTTTACGGAACCCTAAAAAAACATGTTATCAAAATCGGCCTATCTATTCCGGAGGAGTTAGGTACAACCACAAACACGAGTTTTTTTTTATGTAAGAAGCAACATATTCGCCTCATAAACAAAAAGGTGGTATTACTGGGCATAGAGATAAACATCTCTTATCTCTAGGTGACGAGGCCAGTGCAGTGCTAGATAATGATATGGACTCTTCATGTTCTAATAGCTGCGTGATACTGTGCTTTTAGTTGTAGACCGCGAATCGGTAAACGTAGTGTAGGACACCCTGAGACTAGATGGGGTGACGATATATGGAAGACAGCAGGCAGTGGATGGAGACGTATAGCCGAGGATAGGGTTGAGTGGCTAGTCATGGGAGAGGCCTATGTCCAGCAGTGGACTAAGATAGGCTGATGATGATGATGACTTTGCTGTTAAGGGCAATGTTTCTTATCATAGGGTGCATGTCCTACTCGTCTCGTCACTCTATAGGTACCTACAATAAAAAAGGTTTGATGTGTTTGTTAAAAAAAAGACATGATGTGTTTATTATTTTATTTTTGTTTGAACGCGCTGCACGCGTTACCGGTGGAATTCGAAAAATATACACATCTGATAACCCAATTCAAGGATACGCCTTAAATAACAACTTCGAGTGAAACCGTGGAATACACTAAGTTGGTACATTATGTTTGTGCTTTAATGCAAGCTTCCAGTAAGGCACTGTGAATACAAGCCATCTTGTTTTTCATCTCATCATCAAAATTTGCATTTACAAATGCGTTCACCACCTCTGCGGCTAATAACGCGTCTGCCGCACTGGGTGAAGAAGATTTATCTTGCTCGTCTGAACTGAAATCGTCTTCTACTTGCTGCTTTATGGTGGTTAGGATATCTTCTGACATATACTCATCTGATGATTCCAATGCTTCAGCCGTAGTGGGAGAAACAAACTTGTCTTTCTCGTCTGAACTGATATCGTTTTCTACTTGCTGCTTTATGGTGGTTAAGGTTTCTTCTGTAATATATTCTATATCTGATGATTCCAATGCTTCAGCCACGCTGGGAGAAAAAAACGTATCTTTCTCACCTGAACTGTTGGCATCTACTTGCTGTATAATGTTGGTTGGGTTATCTTCCGTAATATACTCATCCGATGATTCCGGATTCCCTAAGGGATCTTCTTCTTCGACACATTCTATCTTGATCAGCTCAGTCTCACACGAGTCTGGATCTTCTTCCATGTTGTCTTCATCTGTGCTTTGAACAAATCCAGCTAGTTTGAAGCAGTTCCTGATAGTAATTTCTGTGATTTCGTTCCAGGCGTTGTAAGCTATAGAAATAGCATCAAGAAGCATGATATTCTGACCTGATACAGCTCTCTGTGTTATACTATTTCTATAGTTAGATCTAAGTATTTCAAGCATCCATTTACAAGGTCTTGATTTTGTATCCAAACACTTAGGTAGAAATACTAAGGTCACGCTTTTTAACCGCCGGATGGGAAGGTGCGATGCAGAGAGGTCGATCAAAAGTAGTATCTTTTCTTTTTTTTCTGTCAGAGAATCGTCCCAATCACGTAACCATTTTATGAACGTATCAGCTGTCATGATAGCTTTATGGTGGCTGTGGTAGTCGACTGGAGCAGTTTTCCATATATTCTTGGGTTTACCAACGACTAACATTTTCTTTTTAATTTTCCCGGTCATATTGGCTGCTATCAACGCTGTAAGTTTATCTTGTTTCTGCTCGCCGTTTTCTTCCGGGCCGTTAAACGATAATTCAATTTCGTTAGCATTAAAAATTTGATCATCAGAATAGCCAGCTCGTAATTCAGGCCACTCCACGCCAAACCAATCATAGACACTGAAATCCTTGATAGTCTTCGAACGATTTAAGATTCCATAAGGAATGTTATAACGCGCCCGGAAACGATTGATCCAGCTCATAGAACATGTGAAATCTGGAATGTTTAACTGTGAGACGAAGAAATTAGCCTTTTTCAAAAGGATGGGACCATTCACACGTATTCCTTGGTTTGATTCCAGCAGTAGCCAACGGAGCAAAGCATCTTCCACTTCTTTTTGCGTCGAACACCTTATACGTTTGCGTTTTGGGTCGTTTGTGAGTAGCTGTGTTTCTATGTTAGCTGCATTCTTTTTAATTGATGATATTGTTGAATGAGGCACTCCATACTCTTTTGACAGCACAGAATTCGATTCGCCCTTTTTGAGACGTTCTAGGATGGTTACTTTAGACGCTAGCGAAACGCTTTTTCGCTTCCCGGTACTCGTTGCTGGGTCTTCCATACTGTCACCACACTGCAAATCACTACGTATTCTCATGTAATGTTCGTAAAGTCTAAAGAATTACAATCACTTATTACGTTGTGAAAAAATGACTGACGCGAACGCTTCGTATCTAATCGTGGCTCGGAATGACGATGCGCGACACGTAGTAGTGTAAGCGAGACGGATATATACCGCTAAGGCACGTCGTTGTAACCGGTCGTCGCGTGGCACAATGCTGTTTTGGTTTGCCAGATATGAGAGTAGGCGAGATAGATATAGATGTGACGTACACCGTCATTGTAACCGGCCGGTTACGTCATACAGATTCGAGTACCTATTCTGGTTGCTCAAACCGGAATGTGACCTCGATTCATATCGAGCAGTATTTAGGTATATGTAAGTTTGTTGTTAGTAAATAAATGTCGTTGCGTTGTAATTACCTAAACAAATATTATTATGATTGTTTTTTGGCTTATCATAGAATTATGTCATCATGATAAACATAAGTACAAGAGAAGATTTTCTATAGCACCCATTCTGATATAAAAGTAGGTATTATGTACCTGCGCTGCTTCAAAATTAAATACAGTTGATCCAGGAGCCAGGAGCCACAGAAACGAAACGGTGGATGTGGTATGATGATATGATTATTAACTATTAAGTACCTACTGAGAAGTCAAATAATAATCCATTATCAATCGAAAAAGACATAATAACCGACATACCTACCTAAAATTTTTTTCGGACAGTTGGAAAATAATTAAAAATAAATTGCTGAACATAGTTTATTCAATTCATTTTTTACATACAAACCTTTTATAGGTTTATTTGTTGTTTAGAATATGTTCCGTAAATGTTGTTTAAAAAAAATCAATATTTACTGAAAAAACACAACGTTATATATATCCAAAAAGTTTCCTTATATTTTTAATTTAAAGTACCTACACTTGTGTTTAAATAGGTATGTACACATACAAAATAAAATACTGGCATTCGTCCACCAATCGGTAAAAACTAAAAACTAGCGATTCAAAAACGAAAAAACCCAAACAGAAACGGGACGGGCCGCTAGTAAATGATAATAAACGTTATTGTTGAAATAGGGCTGTCTATTGAAATAAATGTAACAACGAAGTAAGTAATTCAAAAGAACAAAACTCTTCTCGCCCATTACTCGAACACGAGGCGAATACATCTCATATCAAAAGCACAAAATAAAATAAAAAGCGTACGCTATCATTACAAACAGCTGATCTCGACTAACATCTCTATAAAACCTTCGGAACACGAAACGTCTTACTAAACTGCTGAGGACTACAATTGCCTCCTTTAACTTAACAAAACAATCTTTGTTACAATTCGCTAAAGTCCAAATTGGCTCGAAATTTGAAGTCGATGATAATAACAACAGGGCAAAGAAAGACCAGCTCGGGTTGAGCTGTACCGTGTCTCGTTGCCTTTGACATTTAGGAATGTTTCGAGAATTGCATGGTAATACTGGGGGTCAAGCCCGGCTGGTCGATTTATTGAGTTGCGTCGGAAAGTTTTGCAGATATTGAAACGAATACCGCCACCTGTTGAACTCGGTTTGTAACTTCGTTAATGGGGCTTTTCTATTGGCCCGATGAAGTCCGTCTTTCATAGACATCGCCATTTGCCGCCTTTTGGACTCAATCTTGATCAATTTGACGGATGATCTTTTCATATTTCTCTTATTTAAATGGCTTTCTTCATTCCATTGCGGGGTTGTTATCTTTCGTACAAGTTGAATCGGAAAGTTATTCAATGGTTTAATGTCGTTAGGGTTGTTAGATAGAGTTGGGTGTACGGTGTACTCTACTATTGTTAGAGCCATAAAGGTAAAGCACTTGATTTGCAGTTCCGAAGTTGAATAAAAAGCCGTCGAGTGTTTGACCCACATATTATGCGGCTCGAGTTTTGTTTGGCACATTCTCGCGGGTACGGATCAATACGACGCGATCATTCCATTCGAAATTAGAAGCGAGTAGCGAGTACGTGCGTTCAAAGGAGTCTGGGCAACGCAAGCATGGGGGAGCCGGCAGCCGGGGAGCCGGGACCGGGCCGGCTGATTACCCGCCGGTTTACGGCCGGCCCGGTCAGCGGTCCGTTTTTTGTCGCGGCACGTTCCTGCCACCCCCTCTGTGCTGACGCGTGTTGACAGTACGTAATCTTTAGCGGTTACGAGTTCATAACTTGGCTATGATAACTATGCTGAAAACGAAACCTTATAAGGCCATCATTGTACTTAATAGTTTTCAGGACTATTTGTATTTAGCTCCGCTCCGCGGTGTAGTCCACGGCTTGCCAATCACTAAGCTTGAACCTGATAAAAAGCCTATCACACTAATATTATACACGCCAAACTTTCTACGGATGACTGGACGTCTACTCTGTTTCTACGAAAACGAAATTTCGAAAAAAAACCTGCTCCTACCTTTCCTGCTCTCGTTCTACTTCGTTTCGTCCGATACAAAATTGTTTGACGTTTAAATGTTCTAAGCATACTCTAATTAGAGTAGGCTTAGAACATTTAAACGGACAAAACGACGCATCGAAGTAGAATCGGAGTTGGAAAATCGCGAGTTTATTTCGAAATTACGTTTTCGTTGAATTAGAGTAGAGGTCCTGTTATACTCATCAGTTAATCTATCTGGATGAAATTTGGCGCATAGCTTCATTTATAGATAAGTAGTCTATCCCGGAAAAATAACAGGATCTGGAACTTCGCGAGTGAATCCGGGGACCTATGTATGTGCATGTGCTAATCCAGACTATGATCTAACCGCCTTCCAAATTTTTATCGGATTTGATAGATATAATGGCAAAGATGAGCAAATTGTTATTTCGTGTGATAGTGCAACAAACATGCACACATCTAAACGTCCAAGGATTCCGTGGGTGAAATGAGACTTTTTAGCACGAGGAATTAAGAGAAATAGCATCGACGTCTTGCGTGCATACATAGGTTTTGAATACACACAGTTTTGTTGGAGCTTAGTAACTGTGTGGTCAGTAGCCGGGTAGCAACGGGCGCGTAACGCGACCCGCCGAGACGCGGGGCGGGCGCTGCGGCGTGCGACCGCTCGCGGCTCGCTGCAGGCGCTTCACTGCTACAGCTATACTATTCTATACGTAAGCAGCCCACGAAGTGTTCCCACTGCTGAGACTCGGGGCCTTCTCTCGCTAGAAGATAGTCTAAACCTTAATCCACCACGCCCCAAAGCGGGTTGATCGGTTGATACATGACCTTGAAAAATTATAGGTGCCTCCAGATCACGTTTCCCTTAAAATTTTCAAGTTAGCGGCATGACTTAGAAAAGACAGTAGTGTACGTGGGATTTGAACCCGGCGCTAAATCAGATCGGCTGTAGCCGTTCTCCCGACTATTCCACCCGTAATACTATACCATGTTCTGTGGAAAATTGAGAATCTTGAAAGTCTTGACCAGACCAGTCCAGCACACGGCCCCCGCGGGGCTACCATAAAACCCTTCATCCGACCCGAGACATGGTTACTTTACACTTTAAAAAGTATACTAAAACTAGCGGCCCGTTCCGGCATCGCTTGGATATTGTCTTATAAAGATTATTAGCTCGCTGCGGTTACAAAAAATATGAAACCTGGCCGTCTACAAAATTGTGTTCGATATCCCTGGTATCGACCATCGCCGCTAAACTGCTAGCTTATCAGGTTTTATCGGATACATTTCGGAGAGTATGCCACTGATCTGCATGATCTTATACCACCTTGCCCTTTTTTCTATCGGACTGCTCATAGCTCGAAAAAGCGACACCGTTTTTTTAATGTCTGTGGGTGTTTCAAAGACTTGAACGCAGAAGTTTGACTCTATATTTGTGATTAACGTCTGGGCTGTGTAATGCGTTACATGAGTGGGGGTTTCACGGTAGTTACAATCTTGGTGTCCATCGTAGATCGCATCGTCGCTTAACATCAGGCGAGATGGTGGTCAAGTCAAACCAAAAATAGGTAGGTAAAAAATCCTTAATTTGGGCACCTTAAAATCTGAAAATCTCGTTGCTGTAGAATAAAAACTAAATGCGTGGTTCCTGCTTACTAGGCAATTGCAAACTGGATTCGTCGGCCACATACATGCATAAATAAATAACATAAAGCTAGTAAACAAACCAGAATAGTAAACTCAGTGGTGGGGAACGCTACTAGCCTAAACATATTATGTAGATAGCAGCTAGTTTTGTCTATACGAAACCAGAAGTAGGTACTAGCTTGCTAACCAACACTAGCTTGAACGACTAGCCTCGAGTATCTTGGGAATAAGAATTTATTGTGATATCAAAAAAATAGATCATCTAATCTTATTTGCAACTACATAATAATATATTTGTAGTCAGAGTTCCTATTACAAATACCAATTTTAGTGATTGTTCCTATTCCATTGATATATAATGTTATCAATTTGAAATTAAAATGTAGTGAATATAGACGTAGGGATAGAATAAATAAGGATTGGGTTGAAATTTAGAACACAAAGATAAGTTTTTTACTTCTAATAATTCAAAATTCATAAATCTGTAGGGAATAGTGTTTTTCTAAATTCTAAACGAACGAAATCGCGGGATATATTAATTATGCGGAGGTTAAATAAATACATACTAGTAAAATATAAACGGATTCCAACCAAATAGCCAACTTTTGAAAATATATTTTTGCCATTTCGGCATCAAACGAAGTCAAGGAGACAAAAATGTGTAATGACCTAATTCTGTGGACAAAGTTCGGGGTTGAGATTGGAAATGAGATATCCTTGTCACATCTGGAATCATTAATTGTTTTCAGCAGAGACGGCAACTGGATTATACATAGGTACTTACTTTACGGCTGGCCTGATGGCTTAGTACCAACTAAGTAAGCTAGTAAGTCTGTGGAAGCCGTGGGTCGTGGGTTCGATCCCCACTCAGTGCAAATATTTGTGTGATGAATACAAATATTTGGGTTGTGCCTGGGTGTTTTCTATGTATATTGAGTACGTATTTAAAATATAATATTGTAAGGTGTAGCGATTTTTTTTAAATATCAACAAAAATCTAATATTTGCTTAAGACTGCGTATTCGTACTAAATCGCTGTTTGATTGGTGTGTGAAGTGTGTTTAGTTGTTCCACAAAAAATAAGAAATTTAGTGGAGTCTGAATTTAATTTTAAATTGAAATCTGTTTTTATGAGAAAATTTATAAATGTCGTAGTTCGGATGTGTGTTGCTCAATCACGTCAGGACGGCTGAACGCTGTTGAAATTTGGAACACAGATTAAATGTAGGAATAGCACATAGGCTACTTTCTATCGCGTAAAACAACGCGAACTAAAACCATGGGTCGCTGCTCGTTTGTCACAAATGATATTTACTCCAGTTTTCTAATGTGGCAGTAGTCTTCAATTTCTGAAAAGCGGTCCTTAATCGGTCTAAGACCCTGACCACACATGCAACTTTTTGAAGCGGGATGCTGCGGCTAGACGCCAAGCGCAGCTACTTTTTAAAGCGTGACGCAGCGTCTAGATGCCTGTCACCGCTGCTAAAAAGTAGCTAGTGTAGTTTGGCTGTAAGTCCCAGTGGGTACAACGTGGACCGAGAGCGATGTAGCATGGAAATATTACTTAGGCTGGAACTTCAGGGAACGCTGTATCGGGGCACCGATGTACCCATTTGTACCTAACCGTGCGGGTTCGGATGTGCCTAACCGTGAAATTTTTTAAAAGCTTACTGGAGACTACAAGCCATAGTAATTTGACACACTAAAGTACTTTCTAGCCAAAGTCTGCGAATAATATAATCTATGCTGCTATATCAGCCATAGAACGTAGAATTACGATCTATGGCTGATGTACTATGGATGTGTATTATGGTAGCCAGATAGCTGATATCATAGAATATCTGTTTTCTGGCTACCATAAAACCATAATACAAGCTTTGCTTAGTTTGGGACTAGAAAGGGTTGTGTGCGAAATGTCAACAAATGATTTCTGATTAACTGTATTCATTTGTCTCTTCTTCTGCTAATGCTAGAAATATGTAAAAAATGTATAAGATTTGAAATGACAAAAGTCACGGACCCCGGAGTCTGTAGAGTGGCAAATTAAAAAAAAAAAAAGAAATATGGTTATAACAACTAACGGTGCGCTCCGGCTTCGCCTGTGACACAGCCTATAGCACTCAGAGATTAAGTACAAATCCAACGGTGAAATAATTTTGAAATATGTCCAGTAGCTCCTGAGATTACCGTGTTCAAATAAAAAAACCTCTTCAGCTTAACAATATTAGCATAGATACTGGTATTATTAATTACCGTGGTTAAATAGTGGAGATAGTTCCCGATACTTTAATGCAGTGTCGTGCACCATGTTCACAGGTGAAGTGTACCCGTTAACAACCGTCAACCTCTTAAAACAATGTTTAATAGATTGTAGCCTGAAGCCTGAAGCCTCGAGATGGGCTCAGCGACTAAGCAGCAGCTAATGTACTAGTTTTTTAGTGAATACTCTGAATACTTATTTATTTGGTGGGCACTTTTTGGTAAAAGAAAATTTCAGTTTGGCGTCACCGACATGCTAAATGTAGCAGCGTAGCGTCGGAATGGAGGCGGAGCAGAGAAGCAGGACGTGCGCGTTAGACTCTTTTTGGATGAAATCTTGAGAGCTCACGTCAACGACATGGTTAATTAATAGCAGTGTAATTGTAGCCATATACAGGTTGTTGTATAACAGTAGTACTGATTCATATAAAAAAATTACGTTAAAAGTTCTCACTTCTATAGTCACAGAGACTGACATTTTTTTTCTGTCTTGTTCAAATTCTATATAGGTACCTACTTATTTCAATAAATAAACTATAAGATGGCATACAGTTCGTTCAGATATTCTTTTAGATCTATTATGAGGATGAAAGCCTAGACAGTTGTAATAAAAACACAGAATCTATTCAGATATTATAAAACATTAAAGACTTGAATCAATTCCTTATAAATTACTCCATTCTGTCTTCCAATAAAAATAAGTTTTTCGTCTAAAATAACGAAAGAGTAAGTAACTCGCGTAAACAGGGTCTCCCAAAGATCTTCGTGTATTGTAATACGCGCCCGAGGCCGCGTCGCGTTGCCCTGGCAACCGAACCCCCCCACCCTCACCCCACACCTACCTGCTCTCATTAATATGTACACACCGACCACCTTATTCACAAAGCTGTAGGAGGACGCTACTTCAACATTTTCTATAAACCTATAGCTTAACATTCCTAGTTCCAATGTTTCATCAATTGTGTCATTAAGGTGGTCATCGGACGGCCGGACATGGTCTTTCGCCAGATCTCGGACCTCGGACCTACGAACTTAAATATCCACTGTTGAAAAATTGATTAAGTGAAAATGTAAGCCCGGTGCCCTCTGTTGCCTGTAAATCTAGTTAGTTACCGCTTTTTAGGGTTCCGTAAAACGTAAAAACGGAACCCTTATAGATTCGTCATGTCTGTCTGTCTGTCTGTCTGTCCGTCCGTATGTCACAGCCACTTTTTGCCGAAACTATGAAAACTACACTGTTGAAACTTGGTAAGTAGATGTATTCTGTGAACCGCATTAAGATTTTTACAAAAGTTTAAAAAAAAAACAAAAATTAGGGGTGCCCCCCATACTGAGAACTGAAACTCAAAATTTTTTTTTTCATCAAACCTACACGTATGTGGTGTCTATCGATAGGTCTTCAAAAATGATGTTGAGGTTTCTAATATATTTTTTGTCTACATTGAATAATTTGCGCGAGAGACGCTTCCAAAGTGGTAAAATGTGTGTCCCCCCCCTCTAACTTCTAAAGTAAGAGATTGAAAAAACTAAAAAAAATATATGATGTACATTACCATGAAAAGTACCAACGAAAATTAGTTTGAACTCGATCTGATGAGTAGTTTTTTTTAGTACGTCATAAATACACTATTATTAAAACTTCGATCAAAGTTACAACGAACTACAAGAACTATGTGTACTATGTATATTATGTTACTTGCTGCAACGGAACCCTTCATGGGCGAGTCCAACTCGCACTTGGCTACTTTATTTATTAGGACGTAAAAGAACGCGTAAATACGGGACTAAAAAGAAAGTACAGGCCCTATTCGGTAGATTTGAAAATAAAACCTACTGTGCAAGGTTTCGGCGGATTTTGCTCTAATACAATTTTTTTTCGAAAAAAAAAAAACATATGCAAACAAATGAAAATAAAGAGACGAACTTCTTAGCATTCCATGGATTCACCGTGCGTGTGCCGGGTCCATCGTGTGGCAGAGAGAGAGAAATCTCGAGTAGACCCCAAGACTTGTGACTCGGGCATAGGTTTAAAAGGGGCCCCTTTTTGACGTACGTCAACACTCGCCTTCACTACTCGTATTTCTCTCCCTGCCTAGCCAAATCCGATATGATCCTACTAGTGCAGCTTTAGATACTTGTTCTAGTATAGAACTTAGGTACTGCAATTCTGGACAAGCCAAGGTCTTTCAGCGGGTTGTAGAGAGATTTTGCTGGTAGGTATACCTCTCGCTCCTAATTCTACAGCGTATAAATTAACTACATAGCAATTTTTTGTTCATTCGTTTTGAAGGTCGTAATACTTATTTTGTTTCATCGCGTTTAGGTATATTAGTTTCCCACGGTACGG
Organism: Ectropis crepuscularia; assembly: GCA_963693475.1. NCBI lineage: Eukaryota > Metazoa > Arthropoda > Insecta > Lepidoptera > Geometridae > Ectropis > Ectropis crepuscularia. The sequence continues at coordinate 6,455,613 of OY856359.1, read as the reverse complement.
TAAGTTCTACAAGGACTATGCGTTTCATAGCTCTAGAAAAAAGGAAAATGTCCGGTCTGGATGACGAAACACCCACATCCTCTGGGATTTTATAGTGCTTTTCATACGTGTCCATTAAAATAGTCCAATCAGGTGCTGTACCCAGGATTGAGTAAGGCTTGTTCTTGGAGTTTGCAGTTGAGCCCTCTTTTACAGAGTTAATTTGTCTTTTGTTTGTCGTCAATCCTTTTTGGGCTCTAGCTACTGAAAGGCTTTATGGCTTCACGTATGATTTCAAGTACTCTGTCATGGCGCTGTGAGTAATGACCCCCATTAAGGAGCACCTTGCATCCCATCAATATGTGCCTTGCTGTACATATCGCCTCTCCACAAATATAGCAACATTTTTAGTCAATTTTATTTCAAAGTAATTCAATTTCAAGATTTTAAATTTTTTCGAAATTGAAAATCGATCAAATTTAATAGTTTCTATGATAACGTCATCCAGACAAAGGTAATCCAATTGTTTTTAGGGTTCCGTAAAACGTAAAAACGGAACCCTTATAGATTCGTCATGTCTGTCTGTCTGTCTGTCTGTCCGTCCGTATGTCACAGCCACTTTTTGCCGAAACTATGAGAACTACACTGTTGAAACTTGGTAAGTAGATGTATTCTGTGAACCGCATTAAGATTTTTACAAAAGTTTAAAAAAAAAACAAAAATTAGGGGTGCCCCCCATACTGCGAACTGAAGCTCAAAAATTTTTTTTTCATCAAACCTACATGTGTGGGGTATCTATCGATAGGTCTTCAAAAATGATGTTGAGGTTTCTAAAATCATTTTCGTCTACACTGAATAATTTGCGCGAGAGACACTTCCAAAGTGGTAAAATGTGTGTCCCCCCCCCTCTAACTTCTAAAGTAAGAGAATGAAAAATCTAAAAAAAATATATGATATACATTACTATATAAACTACCAACGAAAGTTAGTTTGAACTCGATCTGATGAGTAGTTTTTTTTAGTACGTCATAAATACACTATTATTGAAACTTCGATCAAAGTTACAACGAACTACAAGAACTATGTGTACTGTGTATATTATGTTACATGCTGCAACGGAACCCTTCATGGGCGAGTCCAACTCGCACTTGGCCACTTTATTTTGTAGTGATTTAAAAATCCACTATACCGATTTCGATCTTGTAGCATTTAACAGCCCACTTTATATTTTCATTGCTGGGAGTCGGGGACTGTTCTCGCACGGGGAGGTTGTTCTAACCAACCACTTATAATTCACCACGATAGCAAAGTGCGGGTTGGTGAATGTTAGATGTATTTATTTGAAACAGGCTTCACCGTTCACCTTCTGCGCCAACTTATACGACTCGGCTACCGCCCGACAAATATAATACACTCAAATTTGGGCTTTATGCCATGCACGTTAAGATACAGATTCTATTGGCAACACAAATTAGCAGACCGCTCGCTGACAGCCGCCTGCTAGTTTATGTTGCCAATGTAATCTAAATCTTAACAAGCATGACATAATGGGCTATATTTGAGTGCCCATATTTTATTTGTCGGGTGGGAGCGGACTCGTGTCAGTAGACGTAAACCTATAAGGTCAGTGGTAATGACAAACTTAGTTGACGTCTACATTAATTTGATAAACACTCAGAGGAGCATGTGGAGTTTGAATCTACGAATTCATGATTGTGAAACATGAAACATGACGACCAAACCGATAGTTAGAATGTAAATTAGATTCTAAGTTCACACACATTTTGTAAGGTTTCCAAAGTTCGGTACAATTCTACGAAACGCTGTGCGCTGTGCAGTAGCTAGGTTACATGAGCAGAAACTTAGAGAAGGGAGAGGCGGGAATGTACTCGCGCGTACTATGTACAGGTAATTCAATTAACTAGCCTGTAAATGTTACTTTAATGACTTAGCAGTGGAGATAAACTGTGCTCTTTTTTACCATACTGGGATTCAGGGATTTCTCTCACAAGAACAGAGTCAAGATCATTAAATACCACCTACACTGGCCAAGTCCGGATTGGCGACATATGTCCGCGAAACCAGGGATGTTATGGATATGATATTTCGGTTCGGGGTACGGGTACGGATATGGATATAGGAATTAAATTATATCGGTTTCGGATGGATAATAATTATTCCGAATTATCCGTTAGATTCAGATAGTTTCGTGTACGGAAATGAGATTGAAGTAAAACATAAACCCAAATAATTTATTAATTTGGTTTAATTTGTATGTTTTATCTGGTCTAGGTTACCATTTGGTATACCTAATAATAAGCAGTCATATTGGCAAGTCATTACTGTATCCCTACTCGATTCTAAGTTTTATGTATTTAAATAAAAAATATTTAGACTTCGCTCTTATTCGAAACTATCCGAAACTTTTGAAACGGATACGGATATATTTATATTACGGATATCCGATAGTTTTGGTTATGGTTACGGAGCTCCATAGCGTCCCTGCTCGAAAGATCACTTGGTCAATAAATATAAATAAAATAAATAAATATTGGTGGACAATTCACACACAACACCATCTGACCCCAAACTAAGCAAAGCTTGTGTGATGGCGGCCAGATAGTTGATATAATACTTATATAGTTTTAAATACATACTTATCATACATAGAAATACCCAGACACAGTGCAAACATTTGAATTCATCACACAAATATTTGCACTGGGTGGGAATCGAACCCACGACCCTCGGCTTCGCAGGCAGAGCTACTACCAACTAAGCCACGAGGCCAGTCGTCACGATAATTCCTTACGATATCTTGTTTCATCGTTTAAGTTAGTGGCGACAACAAATTCGCACTTGGGTAAAATACCCAGTGCGGATGCGGGATGCAAACTTGCAAACCTATGATCTCACGATTCTGAGTTCTATCTTTTTCTAAAGACATTATTACAAAAGTGGAGTTAAAGCTGTTTTTTAGGGTTCCGTAAAACGTAAAAACGGAACCCTTATAGATTCGTCATGTCTGTCTGTCTGTCCGTCCGTATGTCACAGCCACTTTTTGCCGAAACTATGAGAACTACACTGTTGAAACTTGGTAAGTAGATGTATTCTGTGAACCGCATTAAGATTTTTACAAAAGTTTTTTAAAAAAACAAAAATTAGGGGTGCCCCCTATACTGAGAACTGAAGCTCAAAAATTTTTTTTATCAAACCTACACGTGTGGGGTATCTATCGATAGGTCTTAAAAAATGATGTTAAGGTTTCTAACATAATTTTTGTCTACACTGAATAACTTGCGCGAGAGACGCTTCCAAAGTGGTAAAATGTGTGTCCCCCCCCCTCTAACTTCTAAAGTAAGAGAATGAAAAAACTAAAAAAAATATATGATGTACATTACCATGAAAACTACCAACGAAAATTAGTTTGAACTCGATCTGATGAGTAGTTTTTTTTTAGTACGTCATAAATACACTATTATTAAAACTTCGATCAAAGTTACAACGAACTACAAGAACTATGTGTACTATGTATATTATGTTACTTGCTGGAACGGAACCCTTCATGGGCGAGTCCAACTCGCACTTGGCTACTTTATTTTTTCACCAAATCGGACTTCGTTAAATTATATTAGGTACGTAGCCTGTGATTAACTAACTGCCCGCGCATTTAAATACAATCATCATTTACATTAATTTTTATCTCATCTTATTCGTATTTAATCAAGTTATATGAAGTTATATACAAGCAAACAAAATAGTTCCAAATCCACGAAAAGGTATTAGGTGCTAACAGTGCGGTTAAAGCATCTAATACCGCAAGGTTGACTCTGGATCTAAACCCGACAGTTTATCGAGTAACCCTGGCCGTTCCCAGCCACCAACTTATCCATACAGTTGTGCATATTCGGTACCTGAATCTAGGAATGCGCGTCTGTAAGATTTGTTCAAGGAATACGATAGTAGCGACATGGCTTGGCAATGTAAATAAGTTGGGTGACGTACAGAAGGCGGTGACAGCACTGACAGTCGCAGTCTGACAGTATTTCGTGTTTATTATGGAGTGGAGAGGCCTTTGTTCTATTGAAGGCAGCGTAGGTATTTGTGAGTCTAGCGGTCATGTTTTTGGGATACAGAATCGATGCTTGGTTTTTGTCAATATCCAGCATTCAAAAACTGTGCTTTCATAGTATTGAAAAAAGAAGTGGTAGATTTTTTTATAGTATCTATAGAGTGACGGAGCGAGCAGAACATGCGCCTAATGGTAAGCAACACGCCTGTCCATAATAGCACAGGGGCACGCAGCTATTGGGACATCATCAACAGCCCCCTAAATGTTCCCACTGCTGGGACTCGGGGCCTTCTCTCGCAAGGAGAGAGTTAAGGCCCAGTGTGGGTTGGTGGATGACACATGACTTCGCAAGATTCTAGGTACATGTCGGTTTCCTCACGATGTTTTCCTTCACCGTTTTAAGTTATCGGCAATATGCACATGCCTTCGAAAAGACAGTGGTGTGTGTGGGGCTTGAACCCGGGGTCTCCGGATCGGCAGGCGCCGTTCTCCCGACTAGACCAGCCGTAACTTGGGACATGAAGAGTCCGAATCATTAATATAAGATGATATATTTCTATAACCAATGATTTCTCTGGAAATATTGAATTCATACGGGAACACGGTGATGTATGTACATTACTGCTTATAATAAGTCTCTAATATAATTGTATGATTTTCAATAACTTTTTTTTGTTCTATTTACTAATGAATTGATAACATTAGCGGTTCAGTTATTATAAATCTAAAACTACATAATTATGTTTTAACACATTTTCTAACATAAGTAAGCTGTTGCCGTATGTAAATGGAGTTTAGAGGATCCTCTGGTGGCTGGTGGTGCAGTACTATTTATATAGTACAGTACTCGTATCTATGGCAAATAGTAAGTATTTTCTGTTGTCTCCCATTGGTCAGAAACTGTTTGGACCTTGTAAATTAACATTGTGGTACATTTGTTGGTCTTAAAAAATCAATAGGTACTAGGTATAATACTTACTTATTTCTACTTTAAACGTGAAAGTTTGTAAATATGTATGGATATTTGTTAGTCTTTCACGCCAAAACTACTGAAGCGATCTAGATGACCTTTTGTATGTACTTAGATCGTTAATAGTTTGGTATAGCACGTAGGCTTTTTAATCCCGAGAAAATGACGGCATCGGGTACTAACTATGCGAGTGAAATTGCGGGATGCTACTAGTAATAATTTATATAATTATGAGCACCGGCTCTATCATACTTACCGCTATATTTATGGCGCACCATTATTTATCATAGACGGTAGGACCGTGTTTTTATGGTAATTGTTGAAGTGAAAACTTCGATTGGCACACCGCACACGGATTTTTCCGTAGGCTGTAAGTCCACTCGTCGTGCTCCAAGGTGAATGGCTTGATCGGGGGGTCTACCGCCTAACCAAAAACGCTTTGACGCTTTGATGCTTTGATATTGCTGTCTCTTTTCTTCTCGCTTGAAATGAAAGAGACGGCAATGTGAAAGCGTCAAAGCGTCAAAGCGTTTTTCGTTAGGCGGTAGAGGCGCGGGTGATTTCGGGACCGCCGGGTGTAACCGAGCGAGAGAGATACAGTCACGTCGCCTATTATTGCAGTACATATTTTTATCCAAATGTAGTTATAATTTTACCTGTACGTAATCAACGCATATTTTGACAAGTTACTTATAATCCTAAAATTGACATTTTCGTTTTGGTTAAACCTACGATGCTTGTGATTTACTTTTTAACCCCCGACCAAGAAAAGGGGTGTTATAGGTTTGACGTCGATGTCTGTGTGTCTGCCTGTCTGTGCATGTGTGTCTGTCTGTGGCACCGTAGAGCTCAAAGGAATGGACTGTTTCCGATGTGGTTTTTTATTTGAAGGTTAATTTCCGTGCGATGTTTGGTTAATAACGGTTCAAGATGGCTGCCTCTACAAAATGGCGGACAAAATATTTCTTCACAACCTACCTCAATATGGGTATCAAATGAAAAGACTTCACTGGTAGAATACTATACACTATGACAAATTTCAAATTCAAGATAGCCGCCACCACAAAATAGCGAAATACATTTATGTTTTCACTAGGTACCTACTCCCTCAATATGGTTGTCAAATGAAGAAATAAGAATGTTGTATAGATTACTAATCCGAGGCAGTCGGGGGTAAATCTAAATTTTTTATTTGCATTATCACACTTAAGCCATTCCATGCTTAAACACATATTACATAGTTATCTGTTGTTCACATAAGATCTATGTGACATAAAATGCGATAACTAAAGATTGGTCGCAATGAACGTACAAAACCCCATCACAGCTACCCAGTCCGTAATTTCGAGTTTTTTTTCTGTTGAACACTTAGCAATTCTCTGACATCCGATTGTGTTTTCGCGACGTTCCCGGTGACGTACGTTCGTACTTTGGCTTAGGATGTAAAAATAAAAGTAACCAGTATCACGACACCAGCGCCTACTATTAGTGTCTAAGACCGGTTATAAAGCCCATGCTCTAGCTATAGCTCTATAAAAGCGCGGGTCTGAAAGACCACACGTGCTGGCGGTCTATTCTGTAACAGCTAACTCGACGTCGAGGTCGTCGACGACCTCGTCTCTATCACTACTTGGTCTATAAACATGTCTTTATCAACATAAAACCAAATACAAATTAATAGACATGTCAAGAGGTGATTCGAACAGTATTGGATTTCAATACGAGGCGCAAGCGGTGTGCTGTCATCGCTTCGGCAGAGTCCGGATTATTACGTCGTGCGAGGCTGCTTGAAGACATTTCGGAAGGGAGTACATTCCTCCTCCGATAGCCGTCGTGTGACCACGTACATAGTTAGGGAACTGTCTCACGTCTCGTTGATAAGAAATTTCCAATAAGAAAAATTGTACCACATGTTTGTCTCATCAAGTAGTATTGTCAGATTGTCACCTTGTATTAAACTCATTTGTAAAGTTACTACCATTTGTTCTTGTTCGTGAACCACATCGAAGCCCACATCTCATGTTTACTGAAGAGGACCAACACCAGTACCATCCTGACTCTTACCACTTCTGACTGATCGACGCGACATCAGAAGCGGGATACGAGCAAGACAAAAAGAAGCGCACTATGAAGAGACAACGATGGGAGGGGAGACAAATGGCGATTACTGTTTGAAATGCAAAATTCAAACATAAAGGCGTTAATCGAACCGCTGAGAAAACCACTTGACGTGACGTAATCATAACGTGAACCTACTTGAATTAGACCCCGGGAAGAGCGACGCGGATGCACGGACGTGGTGTGCAATATCAGATATTTGTTTCGCCGAAAACCTTTGGAAGGAGGACAACTGATGGTGATACTCAGTAAGGCGCTTAAGTGAGGAACATCAGCGTGGCTGTCGTCAGTTTTATACCCAGCTGTGACGAAGATACTTCAAAGTGTTGTTTACTGCAAGATTTGTAAACACAAAAACGCCCGCCGGTGCCCTATTGAAATTAAACAACGAGAAACCTAAAGAGAGCGAATTTTAGCGGCTTACGGCAATCGTATTATGTCGCTGTTTTCAATTCGCTGCGAAGGACCTGACCACCGACCAGATTATAGTGGCATCATAAGTCGCACATATTTCATAGTTCGACTTGAGATTACAAAGAATTTACCTTTATATGCATCTGAAACAAATAGTCGGCAATGATTGCAACAAAAACTAGAAGCTTTTATCTACTTGAAGCTTAAGTCAAGTACCGGACCAGACAATTTTCGAAGTCAAGCGTGTGAAGATATCTCAGTTATCAACGCTTAAATACTTTCACTGTGCGAAAACTTGACATAGCTGCTTGATTGATTACACAAGTAGAAGGTGAAAGGATAACCGACTAATAGACAGCGCGTTCAACCTTCGAGACATATCGCTCATCAGCAAGTGACAACCACAAGCTCGATCCAGTTCAAGTTTGCTACAAATGTGGAAACCAAGGACACATTCATCTGCACCCGCTGCCCAGACGGACGCAGCAGCGTCGAGACATCGCACACACAACATAGCGAGCGTCATAGGTCAACATAGGTTGACATGTGCATTGTCGATCCCAACAGGAACCTTAAAATATCAGGTCAGTCGTTTTCATTTTGATTCTGGTGCTGAGTGTTCTCTTATTAAAGAGATTGTGTCGAGTAAATTTTGCCCCGAGTCCCAGCAGTGGGAACATTAAAGTGGGTTGATGATGATGATGAAATTTTGTCGTAAACGCGAATACAATATGATAACCTCAAAGGGGTTACTCAGTCAAGTGTCCCTATACAATAAAATGCAGATTTTAAGTGTTTTTGAGAAAGATAACAATCTATTTGAAATTTTGTTACACGTTTTGCCTGAAGCCAATTTGCAAAGTAAAGATATTGTAATAGGCCGTGAAAATTTATTATCTCATGGATTAAGTGTTAGCATTACCGCGACACATCTATTTTATTTTCAAGACAGACAATGTAAACAATTGCAATTTACATCTAGCCCCGATCGGCGCAGTTAGTAACGCACATCTGGTTAATTACCTAAGACCTAAAATAATTTTAGATTAATTGACACCTTCTTTAATCGTTTCCAAGGAACAAAAATCTTCGATTATTGCTCAGTTAACCCATTATTTGGACTATTTTATGAGAGGGATGACGTGAAGGTACGTGACAACAGGCGAACTTTAATATTCGTCAAGTTGATTTTAATTTAATCGATTGCAATTAATTGAAATCTTCAAGTAAAAAGATTGATTTGACACCGCTAGTCCACAGGTGGTAGACTTATTTACAAAGCTTTGATTTTTAAGTAATTTACGATAAAGGTAAAGACATGGCACACGCGGATTTCTTGTCGCGAAATTATCCCCCGTCTGTCGAATCTAAGCAAAAATCAAGAACTAGTCGACTTAGCTTAGCTGAGCTATCCTGTAAATTTGGTACTTACTGAACCGAAGTGCAACTTTGAAATGCCTAAGCTCATTACTGATCTAACTAATGGGAAATTAAATGACGATTTAACAAGAGAACTCACGATATTAGTAAAGGTTTTCACTATCGTAAGATTCAGCGTAACAGTCGTGACGAGCGCAGTGTAGTGCTAGGTAATGATTTGGACTATTCATCATATTCAAATTGCTGCGTGTCACTGTGCTGTTATGTGGCAGGCATGTTGCTTACCATTAGGCACATGTCCTGTTCGTCTCGGCACTCTTTATAAAAAAAAACTTGGTGCTTACCAATATTACCAAGAGCGATCACATTGTCAGCCATGAACAAAGTACATGAGTCTGTCATACATTTTGGCTAGAACTTTAGAGAAATTTGATGTCATTCAGAGCATAACAATTTTAGTGTTAAAGATGGTTAAAGTCAATGTTACCTACGATAGAAACAAAAGATCGTTCATAGCAAGTCTCCTTAGTCAACATCCAACTTGTTATTTTTAACTGTAAAATGAATCGAGTGACAAAAGAACTGTTTATTGATAAGGACACAGCCCCTTTCATTTATCCGCTCACAACGTATAGCCCGAGGTTGACATAAATGTTGTGTGAGATGATGCCAGAAATTTATAGAGAACGCCGCCACTTATGAAAAGCGTAAGTTTGTTCAAACAAAGGTGCACGTAAATCAATTCCCAGTTGGTGACTTTGTTGTGATTATGAGTGAGGAACGTAATCAAACAAAATTTGATCCGAATTATAAAAGTCCCTTTGTGGTCAAAGAGTTGTAGAGGTTCTTTGTGGTGACCGCTTTATATTAAAGACGCTTAATTATTGTAATCGTACCAATAATTACGCAGACGATAAGTTGAGTTAGTTGAGAAAGTTGACGGAGAATCAAAGTATAACTGACGAGATTGTAGTAGAGGAAAGTAACGATGGTTTGAGATGAGAAAAGTGCGTTGAGTTTGCATAATGGTCGGACTATACCAGAGGTTGTCGTGTAGCCGTAGCTCAGTAGAAATCGGCGTCTACTATTTAGTAGTCCGTGAGTACGCGGTAGGCAGTCAACTCTGGCGGAGGTCCTGGGGGTTTCAAGGGAAACCATGGAGTCCGGTGGTGACTCGGCGATCCTGGAGGGATGCGCATGGACCAGAGATTATGTAGAGCTCAAGCACATGTTGTGATTCGGCTGTGATGATATGTGACTCTAGTGAGAGTACATATTTTGGTTATCAAGTCAGTTGTGTGTTTGATTTTCCTAATTCATTTGTTTGTTGATTTTGATTTGTTTTCGAAGCGTCATGAGAAAAAAAAAACATTTGGCAGAATTGAAAACCTCCTCCTTTTTTGAAGTCAGTTAATGATAGTTTTGTTGAGTTACTGGTTTTCAATGAGTTTCTGGTTACCTGTCTATTGATTTGACGAAAGGTCAGAAGTGACCGAGCTATGTGATACTGTGCGTGGAATATTGTTCCAGATGAACACACAGAGACGTGTGTCCAGCAGGATGGTAGTGTCAAGAGGTGATTCGAACAGTATTGGATTTCAATACGAGGCGCAAGCGGTGTGCTGTCATCGCTTCGGCAGAGTCCGGATTATTACGTCGTGCGAGGCTGCTTGAAGACATTTCGGAAGGGAGTACATTCCTCCTCCGATAGCCGTCGTGTGACCACGTACATAGTTCGGGAACTGTCTCACGTCTCGTTGATAAGAAATTTCCAATAAGAAAAATTGTACCACATGTTTGTCTCATCAAGTAGTATTGTCAGATTGTCACCTTGTATTAAACTCATTTGTAAAGTTACTACGCATTTGTTCTTGTTCGTGAACCACATCGAAGCCCACATCTCATGTTTACTGAAGAGGACCAACACCAGTACCATCCTGACTCTTACCACTTCTGACTGATCGACGCGACAGACATATTATAACAAAATACAACAGAAGCAGTCATATGTATAAATAATAGAACCTCTTTATTAAGTTGGTTAAAAGTCCGCAGGCAAAAACTAAAATTGACTCACTATCAGTGGAATATAAATAAATAAATATTGGTGGACAATTCACACACAACATTAGAGAAGAATAGATTCACTGGGGTAACAGCTGTGACAGATAAATGGCTTTGACTTGATTTTCAAAAACAGGCTGTGATGGACCATGTCTGCCAGACACGGATAAAGATGTTATTGTGTAGGTAATTACAAATCATTTGCAATTTGTATTAAAATTGCTCTAAATTTGTAACGTGAAATTAAAAAAAAAATCATTTCTAAAAAAAATGAGGCAACTTTTTTATAAAAGCGTACGTCAAAATGACGAAATATTAATGGACCTGCGTAGGCGAAGACTCGTAACGAGACCACAGCTCAAGTCTCAAGTTGGAGCAGAGGCGAGTTTACTGTCGCATCGGTATCGAGTTTACTTTCCAGAATTGATCGGCGAGGTTTGAACGGTAAACGCAATCGCCGACGGCGCGTCGACGGGCGACGGGGCGACGGTCGGTGTCGTAAGAAACACTCGAGACGCTGTGCGTTGTCGCACGTGTGCGTACCACCGCTGTGCCTATGTGTGCGTGCGATTAACAGGGCTGCCATCAATTTTCTAGAAGGTCACTACATATTTCTTTAGGCATGCTTCTATGTACCGGATGATTTTCCTTATTGCTAGAACTATTCTTCTTGAAGACCTTTCATCCTATGCGTGGTACTAAGTACTAACCCTCACGCATAAATTGGTTTATTGCTTTTGGTCCGATTAGCAAGTCATCGAGGCACATTTAATTCTTTGATGAGACAAGAAACTGTATTTTAAGTAATTGGAATCTATACATCTCATCTTCATCATACAATTTAGAATCTAGAAGCGGATATGTTTAATGAAAGCGTTACGTGCAAAACATGCGGTGTGCGTAAAAACGTGTAACAACACTTTATTTTACATCGCGAAGCTGCGTCATATAATCCGCCTTCTTAAAGCTCAGTTTCCTCTGATATTAATAAAATAATATGGACATTGTTTTAAGCTACCACGGTTATTCGATACTGTAGTATTATCAATTACGGGATACTACCGTGTTTGAATAGTGGAGCGAGACTCCGCTAAATCCGACGGCCAAAGACTCTGAAATACAAGGAATCTAGTGTTAGGACTCTTTCAAAATAAGATACATGTCTAAATTGTGTTCTAAGGAACAGGATCAGTGATATAGTGAGTGTGTTTTGTCGAAAGCTGCCTTCGAATTTAAATAAAAGTAGTAATTATCCCAAAATACTGGGAAAGAGGGTGCTTCTATCTGTTGTCCTGTAATTTTTAAATTTTCAGTTAACTTCTCCCATTTGTCAGTTTACCCGTGAACATAGTGTGCAGGATTGCTTCGAAGTATCGCTTATCTCTCTCGCTTCACCATTTATACACGGTATTGTTTCGTAATTAATAATATTAGTGTTAATAATATTTACCTTGAAAGTGTAAAACAAGGTTCATTAATTTTAGAAATGAACTGACTATAAATGTGTGAGTTTTTTCTTGCACTAAAACTTTAAATTATTACCTCTAAAACTCTAAATGAACTTAAACTAGAAACAAATAGTATCAGCAAACATATTGCATGCCTCTCAATGAGGCCAGTTAGTATGTTCAACTTTAATTCAAATTATCCTGTATATGACCTATTTCATTAAATTCAAAATATCCAGTATCAAGTTACCTATTTCACTTACAAACAGCTATAAAGATTTTCGTAAATGAATTTTTGAGTCGTTTAAGGAGTCCACAGAATTTAACGCCGCATATGCACATTGTAACGCTAGATAACCCTGCAGTATATCTGCGAGTCTCTACAGCTCGCTGGCCAAGTGTGCGTGTAACACGGTACGTGCCACATCTGGCTCAGAATGCGTCGCTGGACGCCGCCTGCCGCTCCTATACATTCATGCACAGTGACAAAGCACTTAGATTTTCGCTTAATGGATAAAATGCATCAGCTTATCCATTAGTCGTTTTAAAGACCAGGGGCTATAATAAGTTTGTATCTTAAGTATCGCCAGGTTGACTCGGCGGACTAGTAGTAGTTACGTAGCTCTTTTAAATTAAAAAGCTTAACTATTCCTCTCTTGTAGAAGTCGTACGGTTCTGCGGTAGTCGTTTATTATACCAGTATATTGTACATTTGTATTTTATGATCACTGTGATAGATTGACATTAATAATATAAACATTATTTATTAAGTATGAAAGGCGAAAGTTTACGTTTTTGGAAATGTGTATGTTTGTTACTGTACGTACGCGTACGTACGTATCTCTACAAGGGCTGAATGGATTTGATTTAATTTAATTTTAAAGTAATTTAAAACATATTTTGCACAGAACCTTAATATTTTTTTTCTTAAGCAGGAGTAGCGAAGTTATGCCTCAGAACATTAGCTATCTCATACTGAAAGATTCGTAATGTAAGACCCTGATTGGAGATAAGCCCGAGCAAAAACACAAAAGTTTCTAAAATTGTGTTGTAGATAACATAATTATTTACTAATTTATGAACTTAGTAAAAAGCTATTAATACACATTTTTAGTCTATAAATCTAATAGATAGAGTATGGATGTATTATAGAGGTAGAGTATAGATTCATAAGATGCAACCCAAGCTCGTTCACTGCCGTACACCGTACAGCGCCTCGCGTCGTGAAAGCTCGCCGCCAATCGAGCCACATTTCGGTGCCGTTCGCAAATGGCAGTCGCTATCCACCATATTATCTAAGCAGATTACTAGCATTACTAGTCGGCTTGGGCTAGCGAAATTATTCCGCCAAAAAACTAGATGAAATAACCACTAGAATTCGCTAGATTAACTCTGGACATCTAATTTGGTCCGTTTTTGCTGCTCGTCTCTGGTAGGTATAATTTTCGCGAATTTGGCGACGTTCGTAAAAGTTATTCCGATTCAGTAACTCCTACATAAGAACGAAGTGAGTTTAGTATAGACTAGTGGCTGGCCCTGTTGTCAGAGTGCTAAGGTCTGCGACTGACGACTTCCATGCAATACTTTTCGGGTGGTCGTGGCTGATGAGGATGAGATGCCTATTTCCTACTAATATTATAAATGTTAATGTTTGGATGTTTGTTGCTAAGTCACGTCGTAACGTATGAACGGATCGAGCTGAAATTTGGAATACAGGTAGATTGTAGTCTTGAAGAACACTCAGGCTATTTTTTATCCCGGGCAAATAACTACGCTGGTAAAACTGCAAGCGCTGCTAGTACAAAGAAACCCGTAGTGGGGTAGTAAGATATTTTATGCGAATTCTGCGTTGACTGTTTCCTTTGGTTACGATCAAGAAAAATGAACGGAACGTCCGATCTCTCAAACGTGAGGTCGTAGGTTTGGATACCGTCTTTTTCTCTGAGTTTATCCAAGTGGCACCTCGTTTCCTGTAAAATTAGGGGCCGTAGAAATAAATCATGTTTTACTGTCTGCTCAGGGACACTCACGAACGTAATGTAGTAATAGATAATGATTTGGACTCTTCATGTTCTAATAGCTGCGTGATACTATACTGTTATGGGTACGCGTGATGCTTAGCAGCCATATACTCTATATCTAAGTATACCATAAAAAAATGGTTGTCTGTATAGTAGGTTGGTTTACGGATGATAGTTTAACGTGACAACGTTATAACAAACCCATTGATAGATGCTGCGCAAGCGTAGAATGAGCGTAACGGGACAATGAGCGTTACGGGATATAACGGGACACTTTTTCGTGCATGCAGCCGGTGTTCATCGATTTATTAGTCGTGGTCAAGTCAAAACATTGTCAAAAAAAAAAGAATTTAAAACATCCCTTTTCGGTTAGAAAACTTTTCCGAGTGTACCTAACTAATTGAAAACGAAGTCCTAGGTCTATTTACGTAGCCCTCAGTAAGCAGCAGGTAGGTAATAGATTTTCGCGTCGTCGCTCATTACCCCGGCCCGCGGGAAATGTAAAGCAAGTTAAACTGAAGTTAGCGAACTCCGGACCTAGCACTGCTCCCTGTAGTACTCCGAACTCTAAACCTGGGGAAATTAATGTTATTCTAGAAATGTTTCATTCAATTACGACGGTTTCACTTGCCTGAAATTGAGCGGTTTTTTTCGAAGACGTTTGGTTGGGTTAGGGTAAAGGAAGTGCTAAAACTTGATTGTCTCTATGTATATTATTTACTAAAGACTCCTCTCACTTGCTTTTTTTTTCTGTTTTTAGTAACCGTAAATGTGTCTGGGGGTATACAAATAGGTACTGCCTGAGGTACTGCCTCATCATAAATACAGTAGAAATAGAAGAAGTTATCTATTTTTGGCATATCCCTTCAAGTACGTCGTATAGAGGTTCTACTGTATATAAACGAATGTTTCTAGGAACTCTGCAGGTTTGATTGTCATTTTTGGCCAACTGGTGCGTCAGTCTGACGGTAATTTTTAGCAGCATATCGGATGTTAAGTTAGTCATTTCACATTACATGTTGGCATTAAAGTTAGGTAAGTAAAAGTGTCGCAGTGTTTGGTAGCCGCTTTTGGCGCGCCAGTCGGCGGGCGGTCGTCGGTCGTCGGTCGCCGACGGCGCGCCGCGGCTCGGGCGCGCTCGGCAATTATTGTCCGTCAGCGCGCGGGTGGGGGCGGGGGTAAGATGGCCTCCGTAATTAATTGGCACGACGCGAGGGGCCGACCGCGGCGCGTCTCGCTCGCTGCGCGGCGCTCGCCGCTCTACCCGCGATACGGTCGCCACGCTTCTATACCAACGAGGGATAAAATATAAAAATAAATAAATATTAGTGGACAATTCACACACAACACCATCTGACGCCAAACTAAGCAAAGCTTGTAATATGACGGCCAAATAACTGATATAATACTTATATAGTTGTAAAATACATACTTATTATACATAGAAACACCCAGACCCAGTGCAAACATTTGAATGTATCACACAAATATTTGCACTGGGTGGCAATCGAACCCTCGACCCTCGGCTTCGCAGGCAGAGATACTACCCACTAAGTCACGAGGCCAGTTGATATAGTTTGCGGCTTAGATTTTTGAAGTGAAAACTTCTTTTGGCGCGTTAATCACTTTTTAGAAGAACAAAAATCATGGACCTCGCGTCGTCGTCACCTTTCCGAAAACGTTTTATTTTGTAACAGCGCTATCTGCAGGTTTGGTAAAGAACTATGATAAGTGAACTGTCAAATGCTTAGTTTTAAGTTTTCACTGCTATTCGGAGTCCCAGTGACTACTATTTTTTAATTCAATTCAGTTCTTTATTTGCTCGGAATGGGTGACAGACGTCTTACAAAATTATAACCACAGCTAAAAAAAACTTATATCAGAATCAGAATCATTTCTGATTCTGATATCAGGGATGCAATGATGCAAGTTAGACAATTAATTAGGTACCTACATCAGAATGCTTACACGATTCACACTATGAAGTTAAAGTTAGGTAAATACAATAAATTAATAAATTCCAAGACATTAATATGATTTTATAATGGAGCGCCCCCCGGGTTTACCCGTGTAGTTTCCGTTATTCTCCCGAAATGAAAAGTAACCCATGTGTTATCCCCGACCATAATCAACCTGTGTTACGACAGTTTGTACATACATTTTTAATGTTTTTTTTTCTGCAATGTTGGTGTACTACTATTTAATTCTGCCGAATCAGTTATTTTATTAGAAAATATTATTTTGTTTCTGAGATTGTTTAAAATCTGTCCCAACTTCGTCGGAATGATGGCGACCGCCACGTCGTCGACCAGCGATCCGACCGTAAACGTCTCACCCACACGCCGCGGGCGCCCGCTGCCCATACCTACCCTAATATACCCGCCGGCCAGTCCACCCAGACCCCTTACCATGCTTTGATCATCCCCGATCCGCGAACGCTCAGACGAACGCCAAAGCTCCGATTACGTTAGCCGGCTTCCAATATCGCACTATGCCATAGTTTGTCACATCAGGAGCTCTGACCACCGTCTCCTGCGACCCCTTCGGTGCCCGAAACTGGAGCCGAGCGGGGGGCGGGGTATTCCTCTCCGGGGCGGCCGTGAGGTTCATACAAATTGCATGGGTGTGAGTGAGTAACGTTAGTGCTTGGACCTCTGCTCGGTCGAGCGTGAATTCTGTTGCGTAAGTCGGAAAGACGTCTGGTCCTCGCGATAGCTCGTAGGGGAGATATTAGACGATATTGGGAGAAACGGCGTGGGGTAATGAGATAATCGACCGTTACTAGGCCCGTTTACTCGTCAGCCCCCGCGCGCGGCCCGGTGAAGGTGGACCCTAATCTCGTGATGACATGACAGAATAACACACAGTTGCTGATTTCTTTTCTGTTTGCTGGGAATTACAATGAAACTTACAAAAGTCTCTCGTCAAGACTGAAGTAAGTATTGCCTGTATTTGTGATTTTTTCAAATACATGTATATTTATGTGATGTATCTATATTTATGTAGGTAATGATTATGTGATTAGAAAACAAGAACAAAAAAATGTAAATTAAATTAGAAGTTCCTGTATAGGAACATCTAATTTAACACAATAGTGCTAAAATACGAAGCGAAGAATACGAATAAGCTTTAACATAAACCAAATGATCAAAAGATAGGCTTACTAAAAATCTAGACAATATTAAAGCGTCTTGCCAAATAAAAAATATTTACCAGGGTGTTTTCTATGTATAATAATTATGTATTCTTTGAACATCTTCATTTCCGCACTATTGAGCCATTACATCATTTTATAATCTATACTTAAATACTCAATTAACATAATTGTATGAAAATTTGGTACGGAAAAGGAATCGCCATTCTATTAGTAAGTCACTCCGAATAGCACCCGGAAAGAAAAATAAATTGACATAGACGAAAAAAGTTAAGGTAAAATTATTAAGTTTTTAGTAAAATTTGTCCAGCCCGGTATCAAATATGGGCACGACGGTTGACGAAACAAAGCTGATCTATCGATCGACTTTTATCGATCGGGTCTTTATCGATAGGGGAAAAAATCGATCAAATTGGACCAAATTACACTTTGATGGCAACTTTAGTCAGTATCGGCTGAGTTAGTGAAGAGTTCACTGGGAACAAACATCATGATACTGAATTTTTAAACATTACGATAATTCTACGAACCTAATAAACTGAATTTTAGTCTTACCATCTGTTCCTGTTAATCCTCCCGATATTTTGTCCCCCGTTTCCAATAGCATCTGCAAGCTGCATCACAATATCGCTTTATATATACGGAGCATGGCAGGTGGACGGTTAAACCAGCAGTGACGTCATCCCGCCAGGCTCCTGCCACTCACAGTTTAGTGATAATAAAATCAGCTGTAAATTCCGCGCAAGCAGCCTCGCCTCTCGTTAGGGGCGCACTTTCCTAACAGCTTTCGGGCACAACCACACTCGTACAGACGAGATCAGTTACCTAACATTTCCCGAACCAAAGATCCCTACTCAATCAAACAACGTAATCAAGCATTTCCTGAGTCGTCAAAACGACGTTGTTGAAGTTTGATATTGTCGCTGTGCCATAAAACAATATGAACGTGAAAACAAAATCTATGCATGTTAAGTATACCTACAGTTTAGTGATTTTATCAGCTGTAAATTCCGCGCAAGCAGCCTCGCCACTTGTTAGGGGCGCACTTTCCTAACAGCTTTCGGGTTCAGCCACACTAGGACGGACGAGATCAGTTAGCTGAATTTCAGTTTGAAAAACATTTGATTGTGTATCTAATACACAAACATCGCTCTTTCCTAACAGCTTTCAGGTTCAACCATTCTTGAACAGACGATATCGGTTGAGTAAAACCTGTTAGGTTTTATTCAACCGATATCCCCGAATCAAGCATATTAAATCAAACATACATTATTAAATAGAACAGTTATTTTAACGATTTGGGAAATGTTTGATGTTATCGCTGTGCAAGGAAACAATATGCATGTGAAAACAAAATCTATACATATTAAATATACTCACAGTTTAGTGATAATAAAATCAGCTGTAAATTCCGCGCAAGCAGCCTAGCCTCTCGTTAGGGGCGCACTTTCCTAACAGCTTTCGGGCTCCACCATACTAGGACTGATCTAAGTTAACTGAACTTCAGTTTTGAAAATATTTGATCATGTCGCTATAAACAACAATATGCCTGTAAAAACAAAATCTACAGGGTTATTGGTAATCAGCCTGCATCCTTTTAGAGGGTTGTTAAGTACATCAAATACGTTAACTTTTGTTCTATAGTTTCTAAAAATTCGTTTACATTTTTTCCCATACAAAATAAAAAAAAAAAGGTGTATACATTTGCCCGGTCTAAAAGCATCAAACTTTTTGTTCTCAACGCACGCTCTTTAACGCTCGATAAATGAAATACCGAAGTGAATAAACACTAAACAACAGCTCAACAGTACTAGAAATGACAACAAACACAATAATTTTTTTTGGGATATGCGTTGAGATATAACAAAAGCTGTTGTTTAAATATACAGAATACCCTTAAACGGATGCAGACTGATTGCCAGTAGCCCTGTATAAATATACTCACAGTATAGTGTTAATTAAATCATTTATAAATTCCGCGAAAGTAGCCTCGGATCTCGTTGGGGTGCATTTCCCGAACAGTTTCGGGTTCAGCCACACTGGTACGAACAAAATCGGTTAGCTTAATCTCGATTCGGAACTGTTTGGTCATGTCGCTATGCACAAAAATAACAAGTACATAAAACCAAAATCTATACATATATAAATATTCTCACAGTTCATAAAATAAAATAATAAAATCAGCTCTAAATTCAGTTCAGCCACACTGGGGCAGACAATTAGCTGAATTTCGGTCGGAAAATTTCAATTTATTTATGAAAGCGACGGGCAATATGTACATATTATAATTATTAATCATTTCAATAAAATAAAATAAAAATTACATTTAAATCCACCTTCATTTGATTTTTACAAATTAAAATTCATTTAAATAATTTTATTGTAATCCATTATATTCTTAATTATAATCTGCATGTTTGATCATATCGTTATCGTACAAAACGATATATATATGTACATGCACGTGCCTAGAAACAAAATCTGTACTGTAAATATTATAGAGGTATAATATAAATACTCACAGTTAAGTGATAATAAAATCAGCTGTAAATTCCGCGCAAGCAACCTCGCCTTTCGTTAGAAGATCACTTTTCTAACATGTACGGGTTCAGCCACACTGTAGTGAAAACATCGCGAGGAAACCGACGTGTTACAAGAATCTTTCCAAGCCATGCGTCATGCCATCCACCAAACCGCACTGGGCCAGCGTGGTGAATTATACTTCAAATCAAATCAGTGTGTGCTTAAGACCGCACGGCAGATTATAATACTTCTTTATCTAAATTGTTTATTTATTTATTTATTTATTTAATTAGGCGTACATAACAGATTACAGTTAATGTTAAATAACAGATAAATTATAATATTGTGATGTTCTAAACTGTTATCCAAAGCATACACACACAACTTAACTAGAATATTGAGGCAGTCTCTAAATTAAATACATACAATATAAATCAATAACTTTGTGTGTTATCTAGTATTATTTGGATCGTTTTAGTAGGCTAAATGAGAAACAATTCAGATTTTTTTTAATACTATACAAATCAAATTAGTAAACACAGCGACAAAACAGTGAAAAGCAGCTGACTGCCATCTTTCTCGCTTGGGCACACTTGGCGATCCCAAGTTCACCCTGTCGAGCTTTTACCTCATAGGGTGACGGATCAGCTTCAAAACAGCTTTCGGGAAAGTCTGTGTGCGGTGCACCAAAAGAAATCTTCACTTCAATAAAATTTGCACCTACTTTTCAGTTCTATGATAGCGTCTCCAACTCTCCAATATCCGATCAAAATTGGTCTATTTTGGAGATCGTTCCATTTTCAAATTAAGCGCATAGTCTACACGGTAGAGTTCGAAATGCAAATGCAATGCGAAATTACGCGAAGGGTTCGTGGAACCGAGAGCAACAACCAATCCCGTGACCTGATTTATTGGGTCGCGTTCAAATGAAGAGGTGATACTCGCTTAATATTCGACATTTTTGTTTTTCACCTATTAAAAAAAAAAAACTTTGATAGGTTTACACTTTACCGCCATCTCGCCTGATGATAAGCGACGGTGCGGTCTACAATGGAGCGTACTTAACTAGAAGTAACCGATTCACTCTCGATTTAAAGACACCAAGATTGTAATCATAGGAAAAATCTACTCAGGCAACGTATTCCTGACTGTTCTTAACACAAAAGTACAGTCGAACAAACAAAGTTCGAGTATTTGGAAAGTCAGACATCAGCGTAAAAAAGGAGAAGGTACAAGGTAGGTCAAGGATCAGTTGCACATTTTTTGAAGTATATCCGATAAAAAAACCGATTAGCTAACAATTTTGTGGCGATGTTCTAGACTTTGAAATATTTTTCGAACAAGGGTGTTGTTGTCTATGAAGCCTTTTGGCACATCTCTCGATCGATCCCAGAGCCTCTCCAACTGGTACTTAGCCGACCTATTCCAAAGATGCGAACAGTACTCCAATCAAGAGCGACTTAAATTACCTTCGTACCTTTGAAAGGATACCTAGTTTTTGGCAGCTAATTTCGCCTTGGATTCGATGAAATAGCCGAAGTTGAGCGTAGATGTCAAAGTAACGCCCAAAAGCTCGAGATGGTCAGTATTCAGTAAGATCAGGTAGGTACAACAAATAAAGCGTTAGGAGCCAGTTGAAATAATATTGAAACGTATGTAAAAAATCTAGCACCTAAAACGAAACCTAAAACCTAGCACTGCACTGTTCTCGTCGTCCAGAGATATGAGATGTTTTTTATGTATAAATTTTATCGAAATCGGAGGAGCAGTTTTTGAAATATCAACAAAACATTAAAATTTGCTCACTTCTGTGTGGACGACGTATTCGTGCCTACTATACCTGTACAACCTCTCTGTTTCATTGGAACAGGGTGATTGTTTATTTAAAAAATATGATTTTTTTTCGAGTTTGAGAGTTTCAGAGAACATTACATTTTGTAAAGTAAACCAAAAATCAGGTTTACGTTCACAGTTTTCGCAGTAAAGGCTATTGTACACAGCGTGAGGCGCTGCGACGCACTCTCGCCTGTCGCGGCCTTAATTAAACTCTCACGAGGACGCCGCGTCATTTGCCGCCGAAGCCAGCTACACATTGAAGACATATTATTACCTCTTTTTTGTTGTTTTGTAGGTTTTGTTGTTGGTAGGACATGCGCCTGATGGTAAGCAACATCTTCCCATAACAGCACAGTGACACGCTGCTAATGAAATTTGAAGAGTACACGGTCATGAGTTTCACCTTTCAAAGAAAAAAGACAAATTGGTTTGGGTGTTACTATGGCACAGACAACACACTTAAAACTTATAACGTCCTGTCATTTTTGCTCAAGGTTTTACAAACAGTAATATGTTAGTGATAATCAAGATACGTCTACATAACCCTACATACCTACGTCTACATAGTGGTGTTGTAACCCGCTCTGGCGAAATGAAGGCGCGAGCCGCGAGCGCGACTGTGCTGGGTGTAATAAAATCAGGCGGCGCGCCCCGCTGGCTCGGCCTCGGCGAATAGCTTCAGGAGCCCATCTTTGAACTCATACGTCTGCGATCACTCGAGATCACATGTAAACCACCACAAAGCAGCCCACTAAATGTTTCCACTGCTGGGACTCGGGGCCTTCTCTTGCAAGGAGAGAGTCAAGGCCATAATC
Source organism: Ectropis crepuscularia (assembly GCA_963693475.1). Classification (NCBI taxonomy): domain Eukaryota; kingdom Metazoa; phylum Arthropoda; class Insecta; order Lepidoptera; family Geometridae; genus Ectropis; species Ectropis crepuscularia. The sequence goes on along the minus strand of OY856359.1, from coordinate 6,432,819 downwards.
CACCACGCTAGCCCAGTACGGGTTAGTGATGACACATTACTTCGAAAGATTATAGGAGCATGTCGGTTTCCTCACGACGTTTTTCTTCACCGTTTTTATGTTAGCCGCATTATGCACATGCCTTCGGAATGACAGTGTTGCGCGTGATCCCACGTAACGTATAACATGCGCACTAAATGACGCAAGCGCTATACCTCGCGTAGAAGTAGGCAGTAGAAGAAGTGTGTCACAGGTCCCACTGCCATAAATATACTTTTAAAAAATTGAGCGCAAGTCTATGTAGCCACCACAATATCATAAGCAATCGCGCAAGCAAAAGCTTCTGGCTCCCAGAATTCTAGAACAGAGATAGGTAAGTTGAATTGTGATTTTTAGCCTAAATTACTCCGTAAACTCTAGTTTTTTGGATCCTCAAAAGTGATTAAGCAACCACTTTAAAGATTTGTCTTTTACTTCTCAATATTTGGAATAGTAATCATGACATTTGGGAATGCGGTTTAAATAGAGAAAATGTCGTCTATATCTTTTTCAGACGCCGTTTTTTGCAGTCTTCTTTTTTAATACTCCTCGTCTCATCTTGATCTCGATTTTGGTCTTGATATGTCTTATCGCACTCTAGATGACAGCCTTCAATGACTGAGTGGAGCTTTCGGAGTATGAGATAATGCGATTCCCCCCCTCCCCCATTCTACTCATCTCGGTATTGTCCATTGATATGTGTGATTTTAAGATAACAATTGAAATAATCATGGTCATACCATGGTCATATCTGTTCAAAAACCATAAGGGTTATTTAAAAAATGTCATACGCTTGAAATCACATCACACGAAACAATACGGGAAGGGCTGACTATGCTTTTGACGCTGAGCGCATGAATTCCGTTCACTTGCGCGACAAGATCAATGCTTCCTTAGTATGCTTAAACATCAAAACCAATTCGCATGTGATTACATACGTGTGATTTCAAAGATTCAGCCACAGCTCGACTCTAGTCTAATATACTGAGCCACTCTGAGTGTGCAGATAGGATGGGGATCGATGGAGGTTCTGTTCCTCTATCTCCTATTCTTCTTTCAAATATACAGCTTTAGAAACAACTTTAACACCGTGCATTCAATCTGATAAATATTATATCAGTCATCAAGCTTTCGTTACCAATCCATTGAACTCATTACTACAAACGCTCTCGCTTACCTACTTATAGCGTCCGAACAGTTTTATCATTTGGCTCCAATGTCATATTAGCTGCATGACACGAAATGTTTATATTATCTTTATATCGTCTGAAATGACGCGTAGTGTTAACGTCTCCGATATCCTGGCGTCAAATCTCAATTTCGTAGTGGTATTGACTCTCTGTATAGTACTTGGGGACTTACCCAGACGGACTAGTAAAGATTTTTCACCTTGTGCTCTATTAATTCCATTGCGAACGCTCATATTCCTTTCCCGTGGTCCATGGTAACATCCAATGGTAATATTCCTTCTCTGTTGTCCGTGGTAGCCTCTGCGTGATAATGCTCCTTCTCCGTCAGCGTCAGTGGTAGTTTCCACAAAATAATATCACTGCTTCTGAGCCCGTAGTAGCCTTCATGTAATAATATTCCTTCTCCGTTGCCCGTGGTAGCCCCCGCGCGGTCATTACGCGCGGAATCCGCGCCGCGCGCCGTAAACTTGCGCCGGGGAGTGTAAACGCGACTCGTTTCATCTGCCGCCGCCAGGACCGAGTAACTGCTTTTAAAACTCGTAATAGTTATAGTTAAAAAACTGTTTTTTTAAACTATTCCTATTAAAGAGCGCGGCGCCGTAGGCGTTAGCTGTGGCGGCTAAGAATATCGGCTATTTCGTCTCGGAACCGTACCACCCTCACATGGTTCTTTTCATGTTTTTCTGATAAAATAATGGTCGGCAGTTTAATCAAAAAATTGCCATCATCTCCGAACAACGAAGAAAATATGTCAAATTATTGACATATTTAAATACGCTTTCGGCGCTGTATTGGAGACGATTTTGGACAGATTTTTGCACTACAAAAACCCATTATTATTTATTTCTTATGTATGTATTTTAAATTACTTTAGTAGGTACTTATTTCATTTCAAAATTTCATTGTATAATGTTTGCTTAGTTTGAAGCTGGATCTTGATATGCGAAACAATATTTAATTCTCAAAGTTTAACGCAACAATAAAATATCGGAACAGAATGACTTCCTCTTTAGTGTTTTTATACCGCATCAATTAAATAATGGTCCTCGCCGGCCAATGACTTGGTTTTACGAGTACGTATCCCGCGTTTTGATGGCCGTTTAAACGGAGTCCGGCGGACATCAGCCTTCAGCTCCGAGCCTAGCGTCGCCCGCGGGCGCGCTCGCGTTCCTCCACGCACCACCGATAACGTCGCCAGATCCCACGCCGCGATACCTCGCCAGCTAATGACATCCGCAACATCGGTGTGCTCATGTAGAGATATATACCTCCGCGCTATTAAGGAAATTCGGAACGCGGGTGTTTGTATCGTACTGCATTAGAAGCCGTTTTATGTTCCGATTACTGAAACTCGGGGCCTTCTGTCATAAGAAGAGAGTCTACGCCATAACCCACTATATTGGCATGTGAAGATTGGTGGATGACGCATGTCTTTGCAGGTGCTTCGTGATCCCCTTTCTTTACCGTTGTGGCCAGTGGTGATCACAGAGATTAGTACTTGCACTGGGAAAAAATCTCAATGATGCACGCGAAATTCGATCACACGACTGCACGATTGTGAAATCGAAGATGCTCGCCACTATCCATACGCGGCTTCAAACGTAAAGCATTACAATTTGAAGACCAGTTAGCGCATTCCACAGCACTATAAGTACACAGAGACTATTAAACGTGCTGCCAATCGCTTTGTCCTGCTGTAACCATATCGCTGAACTAGTGTAAATAAATGTTTGAACAAATATTTCGACAACACGTTCCCTTTGAACATTGAACTGTTTATCGACAAAATTACTTGTTTATTCGTGGGAAAAAACAGTTGTTTTAAGCGGCCTCCATTCGCCTCGGAGAAGATATTGGCCACAGTGGATACATTACCGTTATGTATACTGTATAAGATCTGCTTCTTATCGCAAATTGGCTGTGTATTTTCCTCGTCCTCAATTATTCGTGTCGTCTCACGTCGGGCGATACGTCAGCGGGCGATCACTCCCACGCGACGGCCCCCGCCGGTCGTACTTTACCTGTCGAACTAAACAAACCCAGGGGGGGTAGACTCGCGACCGCCGCCGCGGCCGCCCTGTCAGACCCACCTGCCGCCGCGGCCTTCGTCAATAACGGCAACCTACCTTCAATCCGTGCACGTTTCCTTGCTGGCTCAAGAGTATACCCTAGTCGCAGCCACGTGTTTTTAATAGAAGTGCCCTGCGGCTTTATCCACGTTGTTATGCTACCGGGATGAATAGTAGCCGACTTCTTATTCCGGACTATAATCTATTTATATTTCAAATTTCAACCCGATTCGTTCTGGCGTTCCAACGTGATTGAACCACAAACATCCAAATTTTCGCGTTTGTATCTAATATTAGTAGGATTCTAAAACAGGTATTTCTCTGCGGCTTGGGTTGTTTGGATGTTTTAATCATGTCAGAACGTCTAAACGGATCGGGTTGAAATTTAGAACACAGTTAGATTATATAGTCTGGAATAGTATATGGGCTATTATTATTAATCTATTGTGAGAAAATTACAGGAACGGGAACTAGACAGGTAAAACCGCGGGCGTTGTTAGTAAGCACATAATGTAGCTTTTGTATGGTGATACAATAATTAACTTTTGTTCGCTAGTATTACAGTTTCACAGCAACAAATCTTTCCTTTTTATCATAAGTTTGCGTTTGAGCGCAAATGACCTGACACTGACCAATGACCATGCACAAGATAAAATCTGCTTGTCTAGTAAGCACCGTTTGTGGATTGTTTGGCTTCGCTTGTTTCTCAAGGTAGTCAACCTTATCCGACAAGTTTCCTCACGTTTTACTACACTGCATCAATATTCAATAGCCTAACTAACGGTTGGGACTTTAAGATATCGGTACTGAGTCTTGGCCGACGGACTATAGTAGGTAATACGCTCTGACCACTGGTATCGCTTGCAATCGAAATTTATGAGCTGTTGTAGACGTAATTCGTGAATTTATTTGTTTTATTTTCATTATATCAATGAAATTTTCATTAAGTCAATGAGTTGGTTAAGTTACGAGTAACATCACTTGCCAGTTCTTGATTGCTTCGATATTACACCGCTGTTAATTACTTTATTTACAGTCCTCGACTTTAATGTACCGTTGTGAAAACTCCTCGAAATAGACGTAGTTTTTCCCCGCATTTTAAATTCCGGTATCGAATATCGGAAGCGATTAATTTAACAGAAAGAGGGCTCGAGTGGACACAGCGTCCGGCCGGCGATAACAAACAGAGCTCTGTAAAAAAGCACTCGACGCGACCGATTCGATGACCAAAGCCTTATTTCAACTTTATCGTTTTTGCGCCGTCCATAACTTGGCACCCTCTATGTGCGCCGAAAGCCAGTAAGTATGTAAATTACGGTCGCGCGACGGTCCTCGGGTGCCCCACTTATCTATTCAAATTCGGCTCTGCGCGCGGCTGCGTCGCCGGCCCGTGCTAATCAAAATCCGATCAGCCATTAAGTCCTCTCGCTATCTGCGCATAGTTTACGAGCGGGGGGGAAGGACGCGGGCGGGCGTGATCACTTATTTATGTGTCGGGGGCTCGCTTGCCTGAAAAACTACCCTCGCGCCGGCGTCGGCGAGTCGCGCGCGAACGCCGTAAACCGCGGCTCCGTAATCAACCGTGCCGCGCTTTTTATGACTACCCCCCCCTGCCTTTTGCAGTCGGGATAAATTTAAGCCGCTATCTGATATCGAGGCGCGTATAAAGTTTTATACGGCACATGCGACGCGGAACTGCACCAATTTCGTCGTATGACGCGGGTTTTAGAGTAGTAAAAGCCAAAAGACCGTGCGCGAGATGCTCTTTAGAGTTTACGTGGGGAATATCTGTGAAGGTGGGAGTTCGTGTGCACAGACGGTCTATCTACGGTTAAATCTACATCTAGCATCTAGGTATGGTTACGTAGAGACGGTGTGGTCTTGAATTGAAGTTTCAGACCTACTCTGGAATAAATCTCGAATTAGAAATTAACCGTTCAAAATTATTTGATTAATCTGTAGATAAGTATTCGCGATTCGAACAAATTAGAATCGATCGCGAGATAGAGTGATAAAAACATAAAAGTTTTTCATTTCAATGTATCTGAATAGATATTTTTCAAAATTAAATTTAAAGCGTTATTTTCCTCTTGTAAATGATATGATTGATGCCCTTTTCAAACGTCTGAAGAATATAAAAGCCTGTTAAAAATAGTTCTGTTTGTAAATCGGTTTACTGACGATAGAACGTGACAACGTCTTAAGAAAATACTGATGGAATGGTAGCATTTTTCAAAAGAAAATTTTAATTGTATTTGTTTAATAGATTTGTATGTAAAAAGTAATCAGTAGAATTTAGTCATTTTCAATCAAAACAATGCAAAAAAGCTTTTAGATGCCGGGGATCGAACCCGGGGGATTTCACATGCAAAGCGAACGCTCTACCACTGAGCTACATCCCCGCTTGAACTACTGGTCGAAATAATTAATACAACTGTAACAAATATGCGGCGAGGTAACGACCGACGGTAACGACCGTCGGTAACGTTACATGACGTCATGTTTTGTGGGCGTGCAGCCGGCTTCATCGAATTATAAGACGTTATCACGTCAAAAAGCTTTTAGATGCCGGGGATCGAACCCGGGGCATTTCACATGCAAAGCGAACGCTCTACCACTGAGCTACATCCTCGCTTGAACTACTGGTCGAAATAATTAATACAACTGTAACAAGGTAACGACCGACGGTCGTTCGTCGTCGGACGTGCAGCCGGCTTCATCGAATTATAAGACGTCAACAAAAAAAAAATTTTAATTTTTTGTAATTTGTAACCTGCTCTCGCGACGCATCATCTGACTACTTAGGCTTCTAATTATATATTATTTGGCATTTAAAAATGTTTTAACTTTCGTGAGTCCTATTTCGTATTCATATAGTAGCTAGCGTGTTGCATTTCAATATCGTGAGTTCTATTTAGTAGCAGCGTTGCAGCGTAGCTCTGTGTTCAGCGCGGCGTGGTCGTGAAGGGTGAGTTTCCTCTGGCCGGCTCCCCTCGCCGCCGCGTATTTCTGCCGCGTCGGCGGACCGAAGCGCGAGGGTGTCACGCTCGCGGGGGTCACAGAAATAAACCTCTTATCGACGATGCGATTAGAACAATGCCGGTCAACGAAATGGGTTTCTGCTTAGTGAACGACAATAATAGAATAAAAAATAATGTGTACACAATTTCCTCTCTGTTGTTTTGCTTCGTCATCATCCGTGAAAGTACAAGATCCCAGGACCTCAATCCTCTGTTAGTCCGCGGCCTCTCCCATGAATCGTTGTTCTCAAGTTTGTACTCAAATGAATAGGTATCATGCTCAGGTTCACATTATTCTTCAAAACAAATCAAAAGTGTACGTTTAGTTACTTTTATGTCGTTGGTTGTACTCGTATGTTGTATTGCTTGATTAGTTTTGGTTTTAGGGAAATGTTTCTATTCGGATTATTCTATTCTATTCTATCCCATCCCGAGAAAATACAGGGTATCCAGATAAATCATGTCTCTGAGTGATTAGTGCAATGCCGGTAGTGATTTGAACTCTTCATGTTACAATAGCTGCGTGACACTGTGCTCTTAGTGGGAGGCGTGATGCTTACCATGATTATGCACATGATTATGATTATATGAAAAAAAAGTTGTTAAAGTTACGGCTGGTCTAGTCGGGATAACGGCGTCTGTCAATCCGGAGCCCCTGGTTCGAATCCCACGCGCACCTCTATCTTTTCGAAGTCATGTCCGTAACGCCGCTAATTTAAAAACGATGATGGAAAATCTAGTGAAAAAACAGGTATGTTCCAAGAATCTTAAGAGGTTATGCGTCATCCACCAACCCGCTCTGGGCCAGCGTAGTGGATCATGGGATTGACTCTCTCCTTGCCAGAGAAGATCCACAGTCCCAGCATTAGGAACATCTAGTGCGCTGCTAATGCTATGCTACTTTTTAGGGTTCCGTAAAACGTAAAACCGGAACCCTTATAGAATTGTCATGTCTGTCTGTCCGTCCGTATGTCACAGCCACTTTTTGCCAAAACTACGAGAACTACACTGTTGAAACTTTGTAAATAGATGTATTCTGTGAACCGAATTAAAGATTTTACTACAAAATAAAAAATGGGCAGTCATAGGAACTGCCGATAGAAGTGAAAACTTATAACTCAGAATTTGATAGCTTACTTTGGAAAATACACGGGTGTAACCGGAGGGTGTGGCCACCACCATGCCATGATGCTCATCATGGCACCATCATGCCATGATGAGCATCATGGCATGACCATCTAGAAATGCACCAGCATTTCCCATTGGCTGACGCATTTCTAGATGGCCATGCTATGATGGGCAGGCCACGCCCTTTCAGTATTTCCCATTGGATGACGCATTTCTAGATAGCCAATGGCTATGGTCCCGAGTTTACTCGAAGATTTTTTATCATATCCGAGCGTGACACTAGAATCCATTTCACAGCCCACGAAAAAGTTGTCTAAGCGCACCTAAAGAAGTTTTCACTTCAAAACAAAAAATAGGGTTGACCCCCCATACTTGAACTGAAACTCAAATATTTTTTATTCATCAAACCTACACCACCTACACGTAAGGGGTGTCTATCGATAGGTCTTCAATAATGATGTTGAGGTTTCTAAAATAATTTTTGTCTACACTGAATAATTTGCGCGAGAGACACTTCCAAAATGTTTGCCCCCCCCCCTCCCTCTAACTTCTAAAATAAGAGAATGAAAAAACTAAAAAAAATATATGATGTACATTACCATGCATACTATCAACGAAAATTAGTTTGAACTCGATCTGATGAGTAGTTTTTTAGTACGTCATAAATCCACTATTATTAAAACATCGATCAAACACACCGAACTACAAGAACTTATTTATTATGTTACTTGCTGCTACGGAACCCTTCATGAGCGAGCCGACTCGCACTTGGCCGCTTTTATTTTTAAATGATACGAGTAAATTCCGAAAAACATCGATTGTTTTATATCGATGCCGAAAAACAAATCCGAGTCTCTTAATTTATATGAGGTGTCAGCTACGTAACGAAAGCATTCATGCTAGACCTCTATATACAACGATCTCAATACAAAGATGTGCCCTCCCAAAGTTCAGGGTGCACAGAATCATTTTATCGTTGGGAAGAGTGAGCCCACTCTTTAGGTAGCGGTTCGCGGCGCGACCGCGACGCGAGACCGCGACCGGAGACCGAGACCGGAGACCGCGACAGGCACTTGACACTATGGAATTGTATGGGCACCAGTTCGCGCCGAGACCGCGACAGGAGACCGAGACAGGTCGCGGTCGCGGTCTCGGCGCGAACTGACGCCCATACAATTCCATAGTGTCAAGTGCCTGTCGCGGTCTCCGGTCTCGGTCTCCTGTCGCGGTCTCGCGTCGCGGTCTCAGCACGAACTTGTACCTTTTCTGTTCTAGTCGGTTGCAGAAAGCGGTGGACGCCGGACGTTTTTACCTATCGCTATTCGTAATCAACAACCAAAATAAGTAGAACCACAGCATATCGCGCCGCTAGCGATTCTAGGGGTCAAGTCGATTGGTTGTTTGTAAACTACTTACGATACACGCAGAGACGCAGTTTATTACCAATTTCAATTGGTCTATCGGTATATTGGTATATTGGACCAATCGACTTGACGCCTAGAATCGCGAGCGGCTAGTGCTCAGGGCACATTTGTTGGTTTATATCGATGTCTATATACTCGTATTGCGGGTTTGTCCCCACGGCTTCGCGGGACATTCGCCCCCTCGGAGCTCCCGCGAGTGCGGTTAGGGCTCCACTACGACATTATCGTACGTTTGTGAGATCGATGGTTTCGATGCCACCTGTGTTTTTTCGTCTACCCGCGCTTTTTCGGTGAAAAACAACACGCTCAAATTTGTCTACCCTATCTCTATGGTGCGAAGTGTTTTATCGATCATGGCTCGAGTAATGTGTGTGATAGTAATCGCCTCGAAAATGTAGAGAGTTTACTAAATACTTATGTTTTTATTTTCATACGTTTGCTACAGGCGTTGTTCTAATTTTACGTTAGTAGTGGTAGGACTCTTAGCAGAGTCCGCCTGGGGAAGTACCACACCTTTGTCAATTATTCTACCGCCAAGCAGTAATGTGCAAACATTACTGTGTTCCGGTATGAAGGGCAATGTTTCCAGAGAAATTACAGGGCTTAGAGATATAACAACTTAGATCTCTGGGTGACGAGCGCAGTGCGGTGCTAGGTAATGATTTGGCTCTTCATGTTCCAATAGCTGCGTGTCACTGTGCTGTTATGTGGCAGGCATGTTGCTTACCATCAGGCACATGTCCTGCTCGTCTCGTCACTCTTTATTTAAAAAAAAAAAAAACGTTTGGCTCCATAATATCGTTCATAATGATGAGTGAAATTAGACGATTTAGACTCAGGATACATGCCCTGCGTAATCTCGTATTATTTAACAAGTGAGGCACAGCTAATCTTCCATACTTCTATACCGATATTATAAAGAGACAAACTTTGTATGTTTGTAAATCTAAGTTTTTAATTAATAACTCAAAAATCAAAGGACCGATTTCAAAAATTATTTTAGCCATAAAATTCTCCACTATGCCTAAGTAACATATTTTAGGTAGATTGTTAAGCGATTATGTGTGATTACAAAAAACATACTCGTGCGTGATAGATTAGTCAAGTTTTTAAAGTTGCGGTAATTAAATATAATCAGTTATAAAGGTTTTTATAACCGGGAACTACGCGGGCAAAACCGCGGGACGTGTATCATATTTTTGTCTCCTTTGAAAATGGCACATAGCGTTCGACAATAGACACGAACATTATGGTTTTCAATATCAACATTGGATGTTTTTTCAGGCAACTCAACGAAAACAAACCGTTATAATATCACGATTCCCAAATTTTTTAATATTTGTTTTATGATCGAGAGACGTATTAATGAAGCTTAGAATTAATTTTAATTTGTGCCGGGCTGAATGAAAAGCATACTAAGCCATAAAAAAGTTAAAGTGCGTTGCCCTTTCTCAGCAAGGTTGATTTATTTGTCCTCTGACTATACATAGTTACACCGAGGAAAATCGGTGGGATTACGCAAACTCCTCGAATTCGACGAATTTGCGTACTTTTACTTTTAATCTTGATGTTATGGTCATACAAGTTTAACATAAGTTTACCTTTTTAACCGACTTCCAAAAAGCTTATCAATTCCACCACATTATTTTTTTATGTATGGTACCTGATTTCTCGAGAACGGATTTCTCCAACACATTTTATTAGTTTTTTTTTTGTTCGGATGAGTATGCTTCCCGAATGATCCGATATAAATGTTATCAAAATCGGGATGGCAGTTTTTGAAATATGAGCAAAAAACTAAAATTTGCCTACAATTTGGCTGGATGACATTGTATTAGATTTCTCAAAAGTTTGAAATTCTATATTGTCAACACGAAAGTGTGTTAATGAAAATTAAAACTTATTTTGCACTAAAAAGGGTAAAATAAAAAAATATATACAAAAAATTTAATCGACTTTGATACCACCAACAGGCACTCAAAAGCGAAGTTCATAAAATTATTATTATTGTTCTCATTTATTCATTTTCTTAGTCTCTAAGTTTTTTACAACAGATATAAGTAAAATATAAACATTATAAAAAACTTAAAAACTGGGGTGCCGCCAGCAGCGGGGCAGGGCCCAAGCTACCGGTGGAGCTAGGGCTGCAGAGGGAGGAACCTCCTGACGATGGGCGCTGTGTCGAGGATGACCCCCTTCTGCATAAGCAGGTCTACTACGAAGTCCAATAAACGATATATCGGCCGAACTTATGGACATTGGCTACCTCGATAGACCATCGGTCGGTTGATCGAATCGGCCGTTTCGTTCGATCCGACCCTCATACGACCTAAGTCTATAACTTCCGACCGAGATGTATCGATCCGAATATTTTTCGTGGTAGGCTACAGATCCGATTCAGCTGTCGGTCGGATCCGATCATTCGGAGTTTGTTTTCGTAGTAGACCTGCTGACCCTTGATCCAACCGTCTAGCGAAAGTTTCTTAAGGTGTTGGTCGAGACTTTTCGCTTCAAGGCCGTTTGCCGACACGGCTATTGGGACTATGATTGTCGTATTAACATCCCACATGGCGGTAACCTCATAAGCCAAGTCAAGGTACTTGCTTAACTTGTCCTTCTCGGCTATCACGAGGTTCTCGTCATATATAGGATAGGTACGATGATATCGACGATCACAGCTCGGCGCTGAGACTGGTCTACCAGCACGACATCAGGCTTATTGGCGACAATAGTCCTGTCCGTGATGATAGAGCAACGCACGACCATTCTCGAGAGCTGGTAGAGGTGCGTATAGTACGGCACCTCGGATGCGACAAGGCCGTATCGAAGAGCAAGTTGCTGACGGATGATCCTGGCTACTAGGTTATATCTGTGCAAGTACTCGCCGTTAGCAAGATGCGAACAACCGGATATAGCATGACGAAGAGATTTTGCCTGGACGGCGGTATGCCCGACAAATGTCGACCGTACCGTCCTTCATTATGTATTTCCGGTTGTTGTTCGTCTTGATAATTTCATCTGCAATTGCACAGGCAAAACCCTCGGTTTCTCCGAAGAGGTCCCCGAAGCGTAGCCAGTTCACTGACGCGAGCAGATTCACATCGGGTCCCGTCAGGGCCCGATAGAATCGCCCGTGCAGCTCCTTGCTCTTCCATACTTTCTTGCCATCATCAGTGCTGAGCACCGATGGTTTGCGCCAGTTCTCATTTGCCTAAGAGGCGTGAGGCTCCTGTCAACTGCCACAACATCGCGATGCATCCCTGACTCGCTATTGCGGAAATAATCCCCGAGACTGCATACCTCGCTCGTTTTGAAGGTTCTTGGCATTTAAAAAGCCACGACCTCCCCATTTCCGTGGGATAAGTATACAATCTGCACGAGCGCGGGTGTAGCATGCGGTGAGTTGTGAGCAGTTGACGCGTAACGGAAACGTGAACTACGCGGGTAAACTGCGGGGCTTTGTTAATATTTCTTATTATACAATGTGTTGTCGTCTAAAACAGCTATTAATTAAACAATTGTATTGTCAGCCAACAATTTGTGTGTTTGATTAACATTTTGAATGCCGGCCAAGATTCGCGCTAGTAGCGGTCACGTCATGCACCGGTACTGGTTTTGTTTTCCGTCACAATTGAAAATAAAACTCTTTACAATATTATTTGCGGAACTAAACTACTAAACAAACAAGTAGGTACCTACTTTTATCTCATATGCTTAGTTTGGGGTCCCACTGCTTGTATTCGGTATCAGTAGTGGTAGGACTCTTAGCAAAGTCCGCCTGGGGAAGTACCACACCTTTGCCAGTAATTCTACCGTCAAGCAGTAATGTGCAAACATTGCTATGTTCCGGTTTGAAGGGCAATGTTCCGAGAGAAATTACAGGGCTTAGAGATATAACATCTTAGAACTCTGGGTGACGAGCACATTGCAGTGCTAGGTGATGATTTGGACTCTGCATGTTCCTATAGCTGCGTGTCACTGTGCTGTCATGTACGTATCAGGCATGTTGCTTACCATCAGGCACATGTACGGCTCGTCTCGACACTCTTTATTTAAAAAATAATTCATTTCCAAGAAGAGACTAATGGCCATTACCCGCCCCAAATCTCCTCGTCACATCTCCTACAAAACCTGTTAGTAGAAATACTCAGATATGCAAGCAAGTTTCAAACCTACAACTTGACGATTGTGAAATCGAACGATCCCACTACGCCATCATGACCTAAATATATCTTACTAACTGTCATCATGATCTATACTAATGTTGAATTTCACCTAAGCTTCTTAATAGAGTGTCTTTTTTATACGTTTGTGAGATAAACTAACAAAAAGTTTTAAAGAAAACCCTTATTTCTACTACAAAAAATGTTTGTCTGTAAAGTCGGTTTACTGACGATAGAACGTGACAACGTCTTAAGAAAATACTGATGGAATGGTAGCATTTTTCAAAAGAAAATTTTAATTTAATTTGTTTAATAGATTTGTATGTAAAGAGTAATCAGTAGAATTTAGTCATTTTCAATCAAAACAATGCAAAAAAGCTTTTAGATTCCGGGGATCGAACCCGGGGCATTTCACATGCAAAGCGAATGCTCTACCACTGAGCTACATCCCCGCTTGAACTACTGGTCGAAATAATTAATACAACTGTAACAAACATGCGGCGAGGTAACGACCGACGGTAACGACCGACGGTAACGCTACATGACGTCATGTTTTGTGGGCGTGCAGCCGGCTTCATCGAATTATAAGACGTTATTACGTCAAAAATAGAGTTTAATAGGTACTACTTTGCTTTCTAATTAATCATAGCGTAATATTTTATTTGCACACAATAATACCTCGGACTTACGCGATAGACTTACGAGACCAAGCGATAGTCGTGATAAAAACAAAAGATTTTATATTTTACTTATTTTTTTGGATGACTTAGCTAGAGATACATCGATGTGTACCGCATACGTAAAACAATTCCAAGAGGAATACAGGAGTATTCCTGTAAGACAAGGTCGAGTGTATACTCGACCTTGTCTTACACCGAACACTGACAGTGCAGAGTGGGCAAATGAAAAATCGCGTATCACCGTAATCGCGTAAAACGGGGGTAGTTTAAGTCGGGGTATTACTGAATTTGATAAAATTCGAGCAGTAGTCGCCTCTGCAGGGCTCTCCTAAACTGCTAATCATTTCCACTCGTGTCTCTCGCATGCCTTTCGCATCCGGCGAGAGCCACTCCTCAGGTTTTTTTTTTTTAAATAAAGAGTGACGAGACGAGCAGGACTTGTGCCTGATGGTAAGCAACATGCCTACCACATAACAGCATAGTGACACGCAGCTATTGGAACATGAAGAGTCAAAATCATTACCTAGCACCGCACTCCGCTCGTCACCCAGAGATCTAAGTTGTTATATCTCTAAGCCCTGTAATTTCTCAGGATACATTGCCCTTCAAACCGGAACACAGTAATGTTTGCACATTACTGCTTGGTTGAAAATTTCGCTTCGTATTTTGTGTGGTCTGCCTCTTTCCTTAGTTACTGTGCCTTGGTTATCCCTCTATTAAACTTTTGGTCCATCTATTGTTATTAATTCTGCAATTCATTGTTTAGTATAAGTGATAACAGCTTTTTTATGAAATCTGTTATATCAGTGACGTCAGTGCTTCGCCAATCTATAGAAGTGGTTATTGAGTATCTAGACTTCTAGACGGTATATTGACACAACGTAAATACATTATTTTTATCACCCATATTAATCAAGATCACCAGTAATCTACTTTTGGGTTTTAGCTTATTGTGTCTTTGTTTTGTATAATTCTAATAAATAGTTTATTTATATTTTTACATATTTTTTAGCGCATGGATGACTCACGTCTGACATGGGTCGGTCCAGTCAACTCCAGTCCGACTGAAGTTTCTGCCGTATCCGACTGAAGTTTCTGAATTATCCATAGACCGATGAAGGTCTACCCAACAAAAGTCTAAAGCATGCCTAGCATGGAGGCCGTATTACCATGTTGAATGGCAATGCTTTGTATAACGAAACAAACGCCAGCATATTGGTGACGAGTCCATTCATTCGACGAAATATTTAACAGGTTGAATAAGCAATCTTACTTAAGCGCCTATTAGACGACGCGTTATTCAGCACTCGTTATGCAGACTGTCTTAGAGTCTAACTTGTCAGCTCGCTATTACACCGGTCTGAAAAACGCGCGCTCTAGGACTTTTAATATTACTTCTTTTTCTTTACTGCACGCTATTATGGTATTTATTAATTTAATTTTTTTAAAAAATTTAGCATTTAAGATAGGTCTAATAACAGCGAGATCAAAATTAAAATTGTGGCATTCGAACTCCGAATACCCGAAACGCAAAAATAGAAATTACCGCGAATACCAATGAACCAATCACGAACCGATGATATATATGATATTTTAAGATTATATGTCAATGTCAGTGTCATGTATTTGTCGGACTAACAGTCTTTGTCTTATTACACTACTCGTTATTCAGACTGTAAGCCAGTAAGACTCGCCGAACCCGATCTTGCCGTCTGAATTCCGAGTCTAACAGTCTGACGCTTATTACACCACGCTACTTAGACTAAGACTGTCTGAATAACGAGTGGTGTAATAACACCTTTAATGTGTCACGCAAAAAACGCCGTGTAAAACACAAGTTTGGTTACAGGTAGCTTTGTTGAAGACGTGTAGAGGTTGGTAGGGTACTCGCGTGTGAGGTATAGTGCCAACTTATCTGTAGAACAGCCAAAAACGGAACTACTAACGCCCACAGAATACAGACACAGAAGTTTAGAAGATTTGGTCATAGGTGGCAATAGTTTGCGATAGTGGCGCCATCGATACATTCTGCAGATAAGTAAGTCGTACTGTAGATAGGTGCGATCGTGGTTGCGCAGATAATAACAGCAGCGGTCTGCGGTTGCGCATGAGCATCGCAATTTCGAGACGTAGGGCTGCCACCGTGCAAACGCGTTTGTAAATGTATGTTAATAAATAAAATAATTGGTGGATATTATTCACGCGACGCAATTTAAACCCGATTTAAACAAAGCCATTTTATAGACTATCTTGCTGATATAATACAAATATAGTAACTACATAGGTACTACCTACGAGTACTTCCCCACAACTACACATCACATGTAGACACAAGACAAGAATAACGGTTCTCCTCGACGTATACCTACGTCAACAACGAACCCGAGTAGCAGCGGCTGCGCGCAAACGTGGCTTGCAAAACCCGATATTATTTTGTATTAGATTTGTTTTTGTACTATAAATCCAAGGGACGAACGAGAGATACGCTTGATGGTAGGATATACATATACATACCCGCCCATAATAATTGTGTGTCACGTAGCTATCTGCTAAGAAAATCAAATCTAGCTATCAAAATCACTGCCTTTAAGCTTTGCACTCGTATACCTATAGGGTGAATTATCGCGTTGCCCTGTAATTTCTCTGAAATCATTTCCCTTCAAACCGGACAACATCATGTGGATGAGGATGACATAGTCCTAAGCAATAATTAGGCCCTTTATAAAACAATAAAGGTAAAAAACCAGAACACAGATTTGTTTTTTTTTAATTTTTAATATAGAGTGGCGAGACGAGCAGGTCATGTGCCTGATGGTAAGCAACATGCCTGCCACATAACAGCACAGTGACACGCAGTTATTGGAACATGAAGATTCCAAATTAAAAATTACCTAGCACTGCACTGCGCTCGTCACCCAGAGATCTAAGTTGTTATATCTCTAAGCCCTGTAATTTCTCTGGAAACATTGCCCTTCAGACCGGAACACAGTAATGTTTGCACATTACTGCTTGGCGGTAGAATATTTGGCAAAGGTGTGGTCCTTCCCCAGGCGGACTCTGCCAAGAGTCCTACTACTACAAATTTGCACATAACTGCGCGGCAGTAGAGTAACTGGCAAAATTGTTGTGGTAGGTATTTCTCCAGACGGCTTCTAAATATAATTTTTGTTCTAATGTAACTCACTATTTCTTTTTTATCTCCTATTTTCTTACAACGCTTTTACATGTTTTATAAAATTTCTGTATCTAAAAATAAAGGAAAAAAAACTAAAGCGTGAAAAGTTTCACAAACAACTCTTAAAGAAAAATTTCGTCTTTATAAAATAAGTAATCACCTTACAACCAGACGGACCTTCAAGTAGACTTTTAGCATTAGACGAGCTGCCTATCTGTCACTAGTGACGAACTAGGCTTAGTAATATAGCCAGACAAGATTTCCTAGATTGAAGGTTGTGGGGGAAGACAGACTCGTAGCGAAGGGCGTTATGTGGGGTCGAATATGCGGCAGATAATTTGATGTAGTCTCACAAGAGAAGCTTGTATTTCTCATTTCTAACTTCTACTTTTCTTCCCTGACTTAGCAGTGAGGTATATAACGTATGAATAATCTGCGAACAACTAGGTGAAAGATTCTATTTGTTCGATTTGGAGAATGTTTTCTTTTACAGTAAGAAGTAATTTGTACGTACTGTACAACCGACTTTTTTGAAGACGGTTTGAAGTAGTGTATTTCAGTGTCCAAATTTATTTACAGAAATATTTTCGTAAATAGAAAGCAGGAAGTAATTCATTGATTACAGAAAATGTTTTTATAATATGGAGTGACGAGAAAAGCAAGACGTGCGCCTTTATGGAATACTATTTGCGTCTTTGAGATGTGTCAGCTGGAGGCTTTGGGTTCAGAAGCGTGACGTGCCAAAGGGCTCATAGGCAATTATTCCCTTGTTCGTGAAATACTTCAAAATCGGGAACATTGCGAGTTCATCAGTTTTTCCGGATACATTTTGGAGAGTGTGTAGCTGACATGCATGACCATCTTCCTTTCTTTTCTAACGGACTGCTTTTTGCTTCAGAAAGCGACATCTTTGCACGATTGATGTTCCAAAGACTCGAATGGAAAGGTTTGACTCCACTTTTGTAATCAGATGTACCTAATAAATGTCGCGTAACATCCGCCGAGATGGCGGTCAAGTGCAAATCTTTTATAATCAATAAATGAAATAGGCGGCTATCGTTTTGTTCAGTAATTTCTCCGAAAGCATTTCCCTTCAAACTGGAACATAGTATACTTTGCACAAATATTTTTGGCGGAATAATAACTGACAATGGTGTCGTAATTTCTCAGGTGGACTCTGCAAATACTCCTACCACTACGACAAACCATGCACGAGTGAAATACAATTTGCTTCCTTTTTATTACTAGAATAGACAGGCAGCCCACGCATAGAAAACTGGCTGTCCTGAGATCCGGCTCTGTTCCAGTAACTCATTTCATCGTGAGTAGTTATAGGCTGATAGGTCCATTGGCTCTCATATCTGGTTTACGAGCTGAATCCACGTTTATGTAACTGTCGAGATCTCGAGACAACAACTTTGGGAAGTTTCTTAACACTTGTTATTTTTGCGGTCGTAAATACTGTTTTTGTCGGTCGGCTGTGACAATGGTAGAGGACATTTTTGTCGTGTGATTCTCTCTGGACTCTGTTTGTTGATTGCATATGTCAGTATTGGTAGTAATCGTACTATTATCATAAAAGCGTAAGTTTGTAGATATCTGGCTTCCGTAGTACAGGCTTTGCTTAGTTTGGGATTAGATGGGGTTGTGTGTGAAATGTCCACCAATATTTATTTATTTTATGAACTAGCATATCTGCATTTTTGAAGTGAACACTGTAGTGACGGCGAAGTCGCGGAGTACGATGTGCGCGATAGACGCCTTTTGGATTGATTAAATCTTGTGCGTTCGATTCACCGACCCGCGTAATAGCAGTATATCTGTAGGAATACAGGTGTGCAACATTAGTACTGTATTACTAAAATACGTTTTTGACAATTTTCCCTTCTATCGGCTCTCCTTATGTCTGTACTTTTTTTATCAAATTAGCATTGATAGTATTACAATCGGTTGGGTGTACAAAGACAAAGGTCGACGTGTCAATACACGATTAACGAATAGTTTAATGTTATTGTATGAATAATAAATGTAAGCGTTTGACGCTCACGCGCGTCACGTGGCAGCCCTAGGTCCGTGGCGCGGCGCCGCGTCCGGTCGCGCTATCGCCGGCCTGATCGAATCGTTGACACCGCGCCAGCGCCGCCGCCGCCGCCGCAGCGGAGGAATGACCGCGCGTTAATTGTCGCGTCACCTTCGGGCAAGGGCGGCCGCGGCTTGTGCCCCCCCCCCCCCGCACCCCGCATCCCGCGACCCGCGCACCTCCCCTCGCGGACACGACGGGCACTGTAGGTACACCATCACGAAATGAAGACAGATTAAAATTAATTATTCTTAATTAATATAAAATAATATTATTTAAAAAAAAAGTAACAGATATAATCGAATTCAATGGAAGTTACGACTGGTCTAGTCGGGAGAACGGTGACTGCCGGTCCGGAGCCCCGGGTTCGAATCCCACGCGCACCACTGTCTGTTCGAAGTCATGTGCGTAATGCCGCTAATTTAAAACAGTGAAGGAAAACATCGTGAGGAAACTGACATGTACCTAGAATCTTTCAAGGTCATGTGTCATCCACCAACCCGCACTGCGCCAGCGTATTGGATTATGGCCTTGACTCACTCCTTGCGACAGAAGGCTCCGAGTCCCAGCTGTGGGAACAGTTAGTGCGCTGCTTATGCTTATGCCATCTCGTCTGATGTTAAGCGATGATGTCTACGATCGAGAGCGTTTACCTAGAAGAAACCGATTCACCTCCGAATTGAAGACACCAAGTGTGTAACCATCGGCGAACCCACTCAGCTCGCTTTGCTTAAATTGGGGCGACATGGTATTGTGTGTGAAATGGTGAAATGTCCACCAATGTATATTTATTTTAATATCTACGCTGGAAAAGTCGAACTGTGTCGTAATTTGGTGCAATGATTTACTACTACTTGCAGGTACCTGTATTGCTACGTGTGTATGTCTGTACAGAAGCAGGATGTGTCCGGGTAAAGCGTGTCGAGTGGTGAGCGCAGTGCGCGCGCGTCACCTGCGGATTGCGGGGTCACCCACCCGCGACCGTGTTTTGTTTATCGCGCCGTCCTTACCGCCGCCGCCGCTGTCCCACACGGAACTGATATACTCACGCGAAAGGACAATATAATCTATATACTACATTAAAACGTGAAGCAAAACGTTTGTACGCCTTTTTACGACAATTGGGCGTCCAAACACATAAACGTACTAGCAGTCCGTCCCGGCTTCGTCCGTAGTACAATATATATCTTATATATAAAATTCTCGTGTCACAGTGTTTGTTTCCTTACTCCTCCGAAACGGCTTTACTGATTTAAACCAAATTTTATATGCATATTCTGTAGGTATGAGAATCGGCTACTAGCTATTTTTCATACCCCTAAGTGACAAGGGTTGTTCACTAAGGCAAAACAACGTTTGCGGGGTCAGCTAGTGTAAATATATAATATTAACACAGAGATTACGTGGAGATCCAACGGTGAGAGAATTTTGGAAATCGGTCCAGTAGTTCCTGAGATTAGCGCGTTCAAACAAAACACTTTACAATATTATTTATTTATTTATTACGCAACTTTACGAAAATTACGCGTCCGAATATTCAAACTTTGACAATCATAATATTGGAACGTATTTCTTTACGGCAGGCTTGGAAGAGATAGGGATTTTGATAGGGAACTGCAAAAACTATGAGACTGAAACCGTAAGAAAAATATATAAGGGAAGTGACGCGTAAAAACTGTCCGTGACCAATGTTGCCAACTTTATTCAATTCAATTCAATTTTGTAAATTGTGTTTCTTTTATTTTATCAGAAGAACGTGGTTTCGACACAAGTTTTAAAATTAAATATGTCAAAGTTTATAATATTCACATTATACTATTCGTATCGCCTCAAAATTGCTAGTTTGTCGGATTTTTACCGAATACATTTCGGAGAGTGTACAACTGATCTAGAAATCTGCATGATCTAAAACCGCCTTGCCCTTCATTTGTCGGAGATATCGTAGCTCGAAAGCTCTATTTTATTTCATGGTTGACGTTTCAAAGATTCGAACAACGAGGTTTGACTCTACATTTGTGAAAAGAACGTTTAAACAGTGGAATGCGTTGTCTGAATGGGAACTTCCCGATGATGCCAGTCTTGGTGTCTTCAAATCGAGTGTGAATTGGTACATCGCGGAGCGCAACAAGTGTCGAATAATATACACAACAATAATTAGTTGAACACGTTTTTTTGTAAAACAGAAGTGACTTATAGACCCTTTGAGTATTTAGCCGGTCTATTGGCTGGTGCTGGGTGGAGTTGTTTTTTATGCACGTATTATAGACTTACAAAAATGTCCTTTTGAATAGTGATTCAAGAGGACATGGTTGATGGAGTTCAGTGGAACTCCATCAAGCGCCTGATCTATTTATTCTGCCATTTTTCAGTCGAATTGCTAAAACAGTGGACGTCCTGTTTTTTGGCAGTTAATTTAGCCTTGGAGTGAATGAAAAACCCAAAGTTCTAATACCACCTCGCCCTTTTTTCTATCGGACTTCTCGTATCGCAAAAAAGCGACATCGTTTCATGGTTGGTGTTCGAAAAACACGAACGAAGAAATTTGACTCTACGTTTGTGATAAGAACGTCTAGGTTGTGGAATGTATTGCCTGAGTGGGTTTTCCCGATAGTTACAATCTTGGTGTTTTCAAGAGTGCCATCGGTTTCTTCTAGGTAAGCACGTTACATCGTAGATCGCATCGTCGAGATCTTAACATCAGGCGAGATGGTGGCCAAGTGCTAACCTATTATAGCTAAAAAAAGCGTAGATTTTAAAATGATGCTCTGACGCTCAAGAGTTCGAAACAGTCATTGACCGCAGCAGACACACTTCAAAAAGTGGGAGTCAGTTGAAATCATCTGTTATTTGTGGAGAACAGACACGTCTGCGTCTTTTCCTCGTTAAACTTGGCCAGGTTGGCATCGCCCCAATGGGAAACTGTCAAGGGCCAAGTTCATATTATGAATACGTTTTCCTTATATTAATTTGCATAACAATGTAGGTATTCAAACTCTGAAATAATTAAATGTTTGGAGTAATAGCACACTGAATAAAATTTTCGGATTGCCTAAATTTTACACGATGAAAACTGGATTACGACTGGCCTCGTTGCTTAGTGGGTTGCTTAGTAGTAACTCTGCCTGCGAAGCCGAGGGTGGGTTCGATGGTTCGTGGGTTCGATTCCCACCCAGTGCAAATATTTGTGTGATGAATTCAAATTTTGCACCGAGTCTGGGTGTTTCTATGTATAATAAGTACGTATTCACAACTATATAAGTATTATATCAGCTGGCTGTCCTATTACAAGCTTTGCTTAGTTTGGGGTCGGATGGTAATGTGTGTGAATTGTCCACTAATGTGTAAAAAAAACTGCATTCGTAAATGTTTCGTTACTAGCAGCGCCCCGCGGTTCGACCCGCGCTATTCTCGCTATCGTTATTTCCTCGTGATAAAAAGTTGGCTATTGAATTTAATCTAACTCTGATCCCTTCAAGCGTTCCGACGTGAACAAACAACAAACATCCAAACTTTGAGAGTTATGATATCAGTAAGATTTTCGGGATTTATAGGTTTGAATTTCAGGTCTCCTTAACTTAACCGCAGGACATTTTTAAAATAAAAGCTTTTTAGCTCATTGCACTCTTTCTGCGTCATCCCATTTCCGTGTAACCTAAAAGAATTTAAATTAAGATGTTGTTAAATAATTATCTTTCTGATTATTATACCTAAGCTGTTAACCCCTGTCCACCTACCCGCTACACAGAGGATGTAGGGTCAAGGCACCTCTATACATTGATCAAACGTCCGCGACAAATATAGCCGGAATGCCGTCAAGTTCATTTTGACCCAAAGAATACCGCTCTTATAAATTAGCGGTATGTCCCGACTTCGTCATGATTGAACAACAACTCGAAATGTTGCCGTCATTTCAACAAATGTCATTATAAATCTTATTTCTCGAGCAAAAAACAGTACGTAATTTGCCCCTCGCGGTTTATCCTGTGGCTTTACAGATTTTTACGATAACGTCAAAAAAACGTTACTTTACCGGGATGAAAAGTAGTCTACATGCTACTCCAGATTATCATCGAATTGTGACCCGATCCGTTCAGCCGTTCCGATACGATACATATAAATACCACCCCTAAAAATAAACTTGATGTATTCGTCACTTATCAACAAAATATTTGAATTTATAAATGACTAGCAGCGCCCCGCGGTGTTTGTTACCGGCAAAGTTCCCGTTCCCTTTGCTCCCGTTTTTTTTTTCGGGATAAAAACTATGTGTTCTTCCAGACTATAATCTATCTCTGTTTCAAATTTCAGCCCGATCCGTTCATACGTTAGGATGTGATTGAGGAACAAACATCCAAACATCCATACATTGACATTTATAATACTGATTATTGTTTACTGATTTATTGATTACCCATCCAGAACCAGTGCAGACGGTCAGTCTTATACAAAACAGAATTTTAGGTAATGATTTCATGTTAACCCTTCGTACCCAGTCTGCTTAGTCCAGTAATTATATCTATGCACTCTGTAGAGGCTATAGGTTCAAGGCGGCCGGCGTCGCGCATCGATCAAACGTCCGCGACGGATATAGCACCGCGCTCGTCACTCGTTCTCGATAATTCACGATTCTAAAACTTACATGTTGGCAAATTATGTATAAACTAGCGACCCGCCCCGGCTTCGCACGGGTCCAATGCTGATACTAAATATACTGTACTATAACTAACTAAGTATCCAGTACTGTACTAAATATACTATACACACAATAATGAGCTTTTTTGTAGACCTTTTTAAGGTGTACAATACTGCAGTACATTATTTTGATCTATCTCGTAGGGTTCAGCCAGCGTTTGCAATTTAAGCGCGAAAATTGTGTTTATTTATGACATTGTTTTAGAAATCTTTAAAATTATCAGTGTCTCTCTACTGTACTATGCATGTACTCTACATAATAACCTTCCTCTTGGATCACTCTATCTATTTTAAAAAAACCGCCTCAAATTTCGTTGTGTAGCTTTAAAGATGTAAGCATACATAGGGATATAGGGACAGAGAAAGCGACTTTGTTTTATACTATGTAGTGACTACATGATTTATATGTCACCGTTAAATTTTAACTATAGTCAGTTCATAGTAGTGGTGGATAGGAGGGCATTGTTCACACAACGCCATCTAGCCCCAAGCAAGCAAAGCTTGTATTGTGGGAGCGGGATAGCTGATATAATGCCCATAATATAGTCTTAAATATATACTTACTTACTAGCAACACCCCCGGTTTTACCCACGTTCCCGTTATTTTCCCAGGATAAAATGTGCTCTATGTGTTTTTCCATACTTTTCCATACATAATGTAATCGCTTATAACTTTTTATTTATAGTTCTACGACAAAAAGTTACTGGATCAAAGTTGTAGAGAATTTAATTTGCAACAAAAAATGGCAACAATTTTTTTAAATCAAATGAATAGTTTAAGAGATATACCGTATAAACCATTTCAACCCCTATTTTCAAGATGGCGGCCGTGGGACAAGGGTTGCGACCCCACAAACTTATTTTTAGCTTTACACTGATCCCCCCTACATATCAAATAAACAAAATTGCGTCCTCTAAAAAACGCAAGGTAAGGCCTAAAAAATGTAACATTTCAATGGACTAATGATAAAAAAAAAATTTTGAGTTTCAGTTCTCAGTTTTTTTTTTTTATAGCATAGAGTGACGAGACGAGCAGGTCATGTGCCTGATGGTAAGCAACATGCCTGCCACATAACAGCACAGTAACACGCAGCTATTGGAACATGATAGCCCAAATCATTACCTAGCACTGCACTGCGCTCGTCACCCAGAGATCTAAGATATTATGTCTCTCAGCCCTGTAATTTCTCTGGAATCATTGCCCTTCAAACCGGAACACAGTAATGTTTGCACATTACCAAGCTACTGCTTGGCGGTAGAATATTTGGCAAAGGTGTGATACTTCCCCAGGCGGACTCTGCTAAGAGTCCTACCACTACTACAATAAACACATGGGGGGCAACCCTAATTTTTCTTTTTTTTTTAATTTTTTTTTGTACAAATCTTAATGCGGTTCACAGAATACAT
Source organism: Ectropis crepuscularia (assembly GCA_963693475.1). Taxonomy (NCBI): domain Eukaryota; kingdom Metazoa; phylum Arthropoda; class Insecta; order Lepidoptera; family Geometridae; genus Ectropis; species Ectropis crepuscularia. Next base: position 6,407,773 of record OY856359.1, on the reverse strand, counting down.
CTACTTACCAAGTTTCAACAGTGTAGTTCTCATAGTTTCGGCAAAAAGTGTCTGTGACATACGGACGGACGGACAGACAGACAGACAGACAGACAGACAGTTTTTCCAGATCCGTTTTTACGTTTTACGGAACCCTAAAAAGAAGGTTCGTCCTCATCTTGGCTCCTCGTGGCCTAGTGAAATTACCTAACGTAATTAGAAACCAGTTTGAGCACTAAATGTGGTTTATCGTTAATAGTGGTAGTCTTTTTTTTAATTATAAGGTATTTATACAATTTTATTATAAAGGACATTGGTATGGTTAGTAATACTACTAATTTAGAAAGAAGCTTCTTCCATAAATTGTCTACTAAATAAGTAAAACTGAAATTGACGTTTTCAAACAAACAAACTAAAATACATCGTTACACAAATAGTTACAAAACTAATTCCATGCTTTTTTATAATTCATGCAAATAACACAAATTAGACGAACAATTAATTACAAAATACATTAAAACAAACTACATTAAAATTTAACGAAAGAGTAACGCCATCTGTGATAATTTTCACGAACTAAATATTAATATCAGCTATCAAGTAGACCAAAGGAAATGAAAATTAGTTCCGATACAACCGGCCGGAAATCTTTTCCATTGTTATTATCTTACGTTTGACTAAGCCAATGACCAAGATAAACTTCAGCCTTAATAAATAGTATTTAACGTGGGTTTTTACAGGCCCACATAAACGAAGTAACGTATAATAAAAACACGAAAGATTAAATGCTGGTAATACATTTTTCAGTGGCAATGAAAAGTTGTTATGATAACAATCCCGAACTCGGTGGCGCCCTTTCGCTTTCATTCGGTCCCATTGCCCAACTAAAACAAACTTTATTTCAATTCGGAACCGACACCATACTTGTGTGCGTTTAGCTGTGTGGGTGCGACCGAAGATTAGCCTTCCATAAAGATTTTAGATAGGACCGTATTTTTTTTACCTTTTGATAGATCGCTTTGATGTAAAATGGATGAAGACAGGCATGTTTGACCCAAAATCATTTTCAGTTAAAGTTTTATTTGGTTGTAAAAAAATCGCGATCATTCTCAATAATTCTTAAATAAACTGTAATTTATTTCACGACTCCATAGTTTTTAGTAAGTATTATTTATATCTAAACCAAACTTTATTTCAATTCGGAAAGGAGCTTGTGTGCTTATAGCTGTGTGGGTGTGGGTGCGACCGAAGATTAGCCGTCCATAAAGATTTTAGATAGGTCCGTGTTTTTTTGTACCTTGGTGAAAATAAACTAGTTTAACCGAAATCATTTTCAGTTAAAGTTTTATTTGGTTTTAAAAAATCATGATTGTTCCAATTTTATCTAAAATAAACATTTATTTAGTACCACGACTATTAACTATTATATAAAACTGAAAAAAAGTGTTTTTTTTTTATTATTTGAACCCATTCCTGTGAGATTTACAAGTGGTCTTATAGGCACGTGCTTATAAAGAGGCCACCATTACGATCACGTGGAGTTTCGATACGACGTTTACACAATAATTATACATACATACTTATATCTGTAAATACCTTTGACACTCGGTTCCCACACTCCCAAAGTTTCGAACCTAAGAGCGTAGGTTTCTTCCATTACTAAAATTTTAATACCATTTTTGAACTACTAGAAAATGTATTGCAAGTTATATAATTTCTGATTAATGAAATTAGAATTCATAACTATGAGACAGCCTATTCGATTTTATAACTGTTACATTTTTATCATTTAGTTATTGTTTATTATTTACCGTCATCTCGCTTTATGTTAAGCGACGATGCGCTCTACGATGAAGCGCTCTGGCCTAGAAGGTATAGGTACAGATTCACTTTCGACTTAAATTATTATTTGCTTATTGAATCTATAGAATCCAGAAATTTCAATAGAACTAAAATAAATATGTACTTAGTAAATTCTTACTTCGATATTCGCAGGCCTTATTGGAAAATTGATATACTGTAGGTATCTCCTTAGAGTCTCGAAATCGTAGCCATTCTGTCCATGCCTCACGGAAATTCCCCTTAGTATCTTGGCGGAAAGATACTTGACATGGCAATTCCTGTACCATTTTTCTACGATTTTGGTTATTTCTATTTTATCAGTTTAAATATTTTGTAGATTTAAGGCATTACCATAAAATTTGCTGCTTTTCAGACCCATAACTCAATATTAAAAAACCTATTTATTGTATCACATGCATGCGTTAATTTATTTTGAACTGTTATAGGTTTTCACTTGACCGCCATATTTCCTATTGTTGAGCGACGATATGGCTACGATGAACGTGATTTTGGCACTAGGTATGTCTCTCTTTCATCCGTCATCTGTCTCAAACCTGTATCAATTGAGTTTCATTATTTTACCGATGATAAGTCTAAACTTGACCGCTAATTTGCCTTATGTTAAACGACGATGTGTAAGCATACTTGCCTAGCCGTTTTAGAGATATATGGCAACAAACATATTCACAGAAACACAAAGTTTCGGCTTTATAACATTAGGCTTACATTTGACGAGTAATTTTTGTTTCACCAGTACAAAACATTGACTTTTAACAGTAGAACTTCGAAATCTTGTCTGATCAGTTGCGGAAATTAGGCATTGCATCTCAGTCCTCGGTGAAAAGATGCCTGACATTGCGACCGTCCCGTGCACTGCACTCCGCGGCGTACGCATTCCTCAGGCCACGGTGCTTCGGCGTTCCAGGAAGTATCTCCGCCGTAAATAGGGCGATGTCCGTGGAGCCCAGCCACAAGGCGCAAACTGTAGAGAGAGCAAATTTACCTAGAAGTCTATCATACCTAAAAGTCAAGCCACAAACTTAAAACGGCGAAGGAAAGGAAGGAAACATCGTGAGTAAACTGAGATGTTCCTAGAATCTTTCGAAACCATGTGCAATCCACTAACCCGCACAGGGAAAGCGTGGTGGGTCATGGCCTAGACTTTCTTAGAAGGCCCAGAGTGCACCTACTTTCGCAAGGAGCACGCAAGTTCCCAGCACTGGGAACATTTAGGTATGGTCCCATCTGGCCCGGTGTCTTGACCCGGTACCGGGCCAGATGGGAAAAAAGTTTTAACTGGCCTGGTGAAACGGTGTGGCCAGATGACACAAATCAAGTGCCATCGTCCCGAGGAAACCGGGAGAAAAGAGGATACGCCTCGTAATTTGTGAAATACTAACTACACAATAATTGTATTGACAATGTGAACTAACTATTCTGAATAGGTTCCGTCACCGAGTTTTGACAACTGGTCCGATTTGGGTCTTTCACTGAGATGAGACTCCGGGTGGGCTCCCGCCAGAAGCTCCCGCATTTTTTATATACACTCTAGGGGTAGTAGCGACAAGACTAGGTGGAGTCGGGTTGCTCCGAGTCGGATCTGGGTCCTCAGTAACCTAATCGGTCCGATTTGGTTACTTAGAAATTTCAAGGCCAAGACACCGGGCCAGATGGGACCATACCAACATTTAGAAGGCTGCTTACGCTTAAGTCATGGCAGCCCAGTGATTAGAACGTTTGATTCTCAATCGTGAGGTCAAATCGAATCCAACCTGCACCTCTGGGTAGTTGCTCAAGTGTAGATGTCCAGGATTGAACACCACTGGCATTACGGAAGGAAAATATCGTGAGGAAACTGGCATGTTCCTAGAATCGTTAGCGTCGCCTGCCATCCCACACTAGGCCAGCGTGGTTTATTATAGCTTTGAGTTTCCTCTTGCAAGAGTACGACCCAAGTCCCAGCATTAGGAATATTTATCGGGCGGTTTAGGTTTATCTTGAAAAGAAGCGATTTTTAGTACTCCGTCAAAAATAAATCAAACTTGTGTGGGTGATCACACAAACAAAAGTTTGAATGGAGGAATGGAATGAAGAGGTACAGACTGAATAGCACAAAGCACCCCACTGTATGTTACCATTGCTGAATGTCGGGGTCTTATTTTTTCAGTCATCGATCGATATACAGGGTTACTGGTAATCAGCCTGCATCCGTTTAAGGACATGTTCTAACTTTTTTAAACAAACAACTTTTGTTAAAACTCAGTACATATCCAAATAAAATGTTTGTTGTCTTTTCTAACACTCTTTAACGATTGTTTAGTGTTTATTCACTTCGCCATATTTTTTATCGAGCGATAAAGAGCGCGCGCGCTCTTGTTACGAATCGTTACGAAGAGTTCAATGCTTTTAGACCGGGCAAATATACGTTTATTTTTTATTTTGTATCAGTAAAAATGTATACGAATCTTTAAAAACTGCAGAACAAAGGTTGACGTATTTAATGTACTTAACATGCCCTTAAAAGGATGCAGGGTGGTTACCAATAACCCTGTATATTTCTATATAAACTGTATTCCAACTTCCAGTGGCAAACATATAAATACATTATGGAAGAGCTATCACAAATAAACTTGTAAAAAGTTATGAATGAAAGCGAGAGTGGCGTAGTAGAGTAAAACCCCCTCTCGCCTCCCCCTCCCTACCCCCACTCCACCCCTGCACTCGGGTGGGCCAGTTCACGCATTAGTTTTATTTTGAAGCGTTCCGTTTAGGGGACCCGTTTAATGTAGTGTCACTTTTATATTAATTTTACTGCGGTTTTGACGCTTTCGTTACGGGGTCGTTAAGTTTTGCGACTTTTTAATACTTATTGCTCGTTTTTACGTTTAATTTGTCGTGAGTCGTTTTGTGAGAGTAAAATTAAGCTTTGTTTGTTTGTCGTGCTTTACTAAGATTTTATCACACACATATAATAGTTTGTCAAAAGTAGTATGTGTGTTTATTACCACAGATCTCTGAGGCGGCTTTGAATAGGTTAATTATTCTTGTGTAGTACCTACATTACTAAAATTAACACATAGACTAGCAAAAGTCATTATTTACGAGTATTTAGTTAAAGTAGGTTAGGTATCAGATGAATTCTTACTGAAATAATTAATTTACACATTTGACAAAAATATATCATCATGAAAACGATTAGTAGGTATTTGGTGAATAATTGATTGTAAAAGTTGATAGGTTTGTTAAGATCTAGATACCTACATGGATATGCAATGCATCATTCTGTTTCTAGAAAAATATAATGTCTAAAGTGGGGAAAAATAAAAAATTTACTTCGACGATTTACGAAATGAATCCGTTTTCACATACTTAAAGATTTGTTTGGTAAATTACATATTCTAATAAAACATTTAGTTAATCGTAAGATCCTACTTCCAAAATGCTCCTGCGTTTAATTTACAAATACATTTAAAGATGTCTGGGAAAACTGTTTCTCAATCAAGTGCTGAGAGATTGAGAGACAAACTTTGTTATGCATACCAGAAAAATTAAAGAGTTGCACAACATTTGTAAGAGTTATTATTAACTAGTGCCATAAATGGCGGCCTAATATCGACTACGATCACGGAGAACGGAACGGACCAGGCTAAATTTTGGAACGCCGACGCATTGCTATCTGGAATAATTAATTTATAAGCTCATAAACATTATTTCTCCAACCGTTGGACACGTAAGACCGAGGATCGGGCTGAGGCTGGCGTAGGTATTATGGGAGAGGCCTATGTTCAGCAGTAGACGAAAACAGGTTGATGATGATGAAACATTATTTGTATCTCAAAAAACTATAAAGTTCCTATATGAACAGTCCACTTTCTAAATTCTACTTGGGCGAGACGTCGCGAGAAGAAACGAATACCTTTTTTTTCTAATACGAGATTTTCACGTAAGCTTAGTCCGCAATAAAGCCTTACACGCATAACCTAAGCCCCATCCATCCCACCGTACAGCCTACTGTTTGCATATTTAAGCATGTATACCCATTTCGTGGCTTAGACCAGCTGAAGGTAACAACTTACCACGCCCTAGCGACCTGATATCGCGACTGTTTCTGGATTTTATCACAGTATAGTAACAGAAGACGTATGTCTTCTCGTAACGTAACATTCGTTACGAGAAACATCCAAATTCTTACATCATTACTACATAGTATAAAATAACATTAATGTGGTATTTTTAAATAGAGTGATTCAAAAGAAAGTTTTATACGTATAATACGTGCATAAAATTGAAAAACACTGATAATTTAAAGAGTTTTTATTGCGATGTCAGAATAAATAAACACATTTTTTTCCACTTCCGTTGCAAACGCTGGCTGAACCTTACGAGAAAGATCATAATACATAATAAATGTACTGCAATAATGTACTCTTTAAAAACGTCTACAAAAAAGCGTGTCATGGCATATGCCTATCTCCTAGAGATAGGCCACAACCATTTTCACCAGTACTGAATACTGAACACAGTATCAGCATCGCCCCCGTGCGAAGCTGAGGTTTATAATAAGTACTAGTAGCAATCAGTCGCGGTATTCATTGAGTACGGTAAGATTAGATTAGTAGGACCCGAGGGTCTACCGCCTAACTAAAACTGTCTTAGCTTTGATATTGCTCTCTCTTTTCTTTTCGCTTAGAATGATAGAGGCAGTAATAGCAAAGCCATGGCCGATTTAGTTAGGCGGTAGAAGCGCAGGTGCTAACTACATCAAACTCAAAGTTCGGCAGGCAGCAGAGGCAACGGCCAACTGTCATCCCTTTAAAAAAAGCCATTAGTCGCGTCGCAAATCCCTAGTATAGTGTATCCTAGTGGGTTATAGTTACGTAGGTATAGGTCGTCTAAACGCGTGCGGTGGCCGCGCCTCGCGGTATCTAGGTCAATGGTTAGCCAACCTGAGCCTTACGCTACTATCCTTGCTCATGCTGCTTACTAGCAAATTTTGGAAAGGAAACTGGGATCTAATATACCCCAAGGACGACCGCATCAACATAGACAGCCCACTAAATGTTCCAGCCCCTGGAACTCCGGGCCTTCTCTCGCAAGTAGAGAGTCAAGCCCCTAAGGACTGCCAATGAAAGTGAAAACTTATAACGTTTTATGCGCGGTCCAAAGGGGGGGGGGTCACAGGGTACATGATCCCTATATTTATCTACTGCTATTATGCATGTCAGTCGCGATATTACTTGATTTCACCCATCCAAAAAGTGTAAACATCCCGTTCCACTGCTCACACGCTACGGCGGCGGCGCTTCAATACCATGTCAGTGACGCGAACCCATAAGATATTCCTTTACCAAAAATTACTCAACGAGTTAAAGAAGTTTTCACTTCAAAAACAGAGTAGTTTTTTAGATTATCGAATAATTTGTTTAACATTTATACGTTTATTCTTGATCACCATCTCGCTTGATGTTAAGCTCCATCGTAGACCGCATGTCTACGACGGAGCGCGTTTACCTAAAAGAAACCGATTCACTGTCGATTTGAAGACACCAAGATTGTAACTATTGCTTATTGATTGGATGGTGTAATAAATAAGCCTGGAAACGCCAAATTATGGTGGGGTAATTAAGGCCCCAAAAAGAGGAGTGGACTGTATAGAAAATTAAATTGTGTTGATGGAAATAAAATGATGCAGTACAAAACAAACACAAGATATGACAGTGAAGGAAAACTAGGAGCAACACTTACTTCAGTGACTTGTTCTGATCCTTTTCTCCAGGCCTGGGATGTCGAGGAGAGGCGTGCGGACTTAGTGTCTCGCACGCTCACTAGTTTCAATATTATTTGCACAACACAAAAATAAAACGTTTCACATTTATACGGTTTTGACCAGAACGTAATGTTCAATCTATTAATTTTGAGCACGACGGAAACACACTTCAGCTTCGCACGTATAGCCGAAGGCGGTCACATTCATACTGACTGCGTCACGACGTCACCCACGGTTCATCGATCATTGTGGGTAGATTTGACACAGCCATAGTCACATAGTGTTGCATGAGGGTAGGGGTAAGGAAAATGGGAATGCACCGTGTAATTATCAAAAAATATCACCACTCACAATCTGGCGTAACCATCCACCCGCCCAAAAGGGGTACCCTTTTAAGAAACAACTATGTAGTGTAAGAAGAGCAACTCTTTTAATAAGAGTTATACCAACGCTCAATGCGTAATTTGAAATGAAACGCTCAATGCGTAATTAAGTAGGTATATTTAACGCTTAATGCGTACTAGTTATAGAACGCTCAATGCGCATGAGTGAAAAACAAAAAAAAAGGAAAATATCTATTGCCATCGCATAACAAACCACAACATTCTATGGTATAAAAAAAATAAAATAATAAACTTAATGTAAAGCAAAGACATCTAAATTAAAATAAAAGAAATTTTTACTGCGTCGGGAGAGGGCACAAACGCACGACTGGACGGAGGTAAGTTCTCCCACCAAATCTCACAGTCGCCACACGTATAATGCCATCCTTGGAAGGATGTACCTTATCTATAACTGCCAAAGGCCAAGCCAATGGTGGTACGTTATCGTTGATCACAACGACGATAGTGCCTGGAGTGATCGGTGTAGAAAGAGTATTCCACTTTTGCCTCACCTGCAAACTGTGCAGATACTCTAACCTCCAGCGGTTCCAGAAAGATTGAACCAAGTTGTCCAATAACGTATGTCTTTCTAGTAAGCTGACCTTCTCAGAACTCACATCAGGTGCAGGTAATGAGAGTAGAGGCACAGTATGCAAAAAGTGGCTCGGTGTAAGAGCCGTAGGCTCCGCTGGGTCAGGACTGAGCACAGTCAGCGGCCGTGAATTTAACAAACATTCGACCTGCGTTACGACAGTACACAGTTCCTCGTATGAGAGAAGCTGTTGGCCGATAACTCGAAATAATATCGATTTAGCGACCTTAATCATACTCTCCCAGCAACCACCGAAATGAGGACTATTTGAACAAATTCTTTTCAGTGTTATGCGGCTTTCAGCGCACTCGAGTTCGAGTTTCGGGTTATATTCATCCCTAAGAAACTTATAGAGAGCTCTGAGATACGTAGCGGCACCCTGAAAGTTAGTAGCATTATCGCTATGAAGAACCTTTACAGGGCCTCTTCTTGAGATAAACCTTTTGAAAGCGGCTAGGAAGCTGGGCGTACTCAGTGACGTCGCAACTTCAAAATGACAACTCCGCGTAGTCAGACAGGTAAAACAGACTAAATATGCCTTCTCGCTATGTACACCACGACGACGTACTGGCGTATAAGCAATAGGGCCTGCATAATCGCAGCCTGTTTCCGTGAAAGCTTTAAGAGCCGGTCGAGTCCTTACTTCAGGCAGATCGGCCATGAGAGGATAAGTCGGACGCGGCTTGAGACGGAAGCATGTATTGCACTTGTGAACTCTCTGTCGTACAAGGCGACGAGCTGACAAAATCCAAAACTTCTGTCGAAGCAATGACATTAAAGTTTCGGGTCCAGAGTGCAAATATTTCACATGATAATAATCAATGATCAAGTTTACTACGTGATCATTGCGTGGCAGTATGACTGGATGCATTTGTGTATACTCCATTGCCGAATTGACAAGGCGCCCGCCAACACGGATCAGGCCATTGTCAATGAACGGCCTCAAACGATTGAAAGCCGGTGAACAATTTTTATTATTCCGTATGTTGTTATACTCTTCAGCAAAATATTGAGCTTGTAGAGCACGAAGCATTTTGCCTTCAACAAAATCTAACTCCTCAGCAGACACTGCAGTAGTGCTACGACGAGGCAATAACTTTGCGAATTTAAAGACGTACACAATTATACGTAGTAATTTGCTCCACGATGAAATGCGAAGAGCGAGCTCATATAAAGCACATTGCTTTACAGGCGTGCACACAGTGTGCGTTAAAACCTTTTGTTCCGGTATATCGGACAATGGCTCACCATCGAGGCTCTTAAGAGGCCACTGAGATGGATGTAGTGAGGCCCACGGAGGACCCTGGAGCCACAGTGGATCTGAGATCAATTTCTCAGGAGTCACTCCTCTGGACAAGATGTCCGCACTATTTTCAATGCCGGCGCAGTGAAAAAATATGTCAGGTGATACGTTTTCCGTAATCTGTAAAACGCGGTTGGCTACAAACGTTTGCCACCTGTGCGGCGAGCTCTTAATCCAGTATAAGGCAACTTTCGAGTCAACAAAGGCGTAAGTCTTTATAGGTACTTGGGCTGTATAATTCTCATGAACAGTGCGCAACAACTTATACAGTAAAAGTACTCCGCATAATTCGAGACGCGCGATAGACAGTGGCTTCGTCGGTGCAACCTTACTCTTTGCGCATACGAGGCGGACAGTGATACCCGCAGCTGAGCTGACATGCAAGTATGCCACTGCGCCGTACGCATTAAGGCTAGCATCAGAAAAGCCTAGAAGGGTGACTTCGCAGTCTTTGGACACGCACACATGACGTGGTATGCGTAATTTGTTAAGTGCCGGTAACTCGTTGCAGAAACGCTTCCACATCTTAACGATATGTGCAGGGGGAGTATCATCCCAACCTAACTGCATTTCCCAAAGATTTTTCAGTAAAATCTTGGCGTATACAATCGTCGGAGCTGCAAAACCCATAATATCCCACAATCGTGCAATTGTAAATAATATTTTTCGCTTAGTACAAGTTTCATCGCTTGGTGTCGAAATTTTGAAGAAAAAAGTATCTTCGTCTGTGGACCAATGTAAGCCTAGAATTTTATTTGATGACCTGTCAAACTCAACCTCGGTAGGGAGTTTGTGTGTGTCGGGAATAGACTCTAATACCGCAGTGGAATTAGAGTTCCACTTAACGAGGTCCCACTGCGCACCTTTAAACAAACCTATCATTTCACGTGACGCAGTGATAGCTTGACTTTCTTTAGGAAGCGAAAAGGCTACATCGTCCATGTATAACGAAGGTAGTACAATACTACTCGCCAGCGGATACTTCGCACCATCGTCCTGGACGAGCTGAGCGACCGTGCGCAGTGCATGGTACGGACTCGACGTCAGGCCGAAGCAAACGCGATTAAACTGGTACAGCACCAGGGGGTCTTGCGGATTAATTCGATATAGAAAACACTGATAACGACGGTCAGCTTCGCGCATAATTATTTGCAGAAACTGCTGACGACAATCTGCGGTCATAGCTATGGCATGCAGGCGGAAATTTAAAATAATTTTAAATAAATCACCCTGCATATTTGGACCGCTGTGTAGGACGTCGTTTAGTGACCGACCGGAAGTGGATTGGCTACTGGCATCTAACACAATGCGAAGTTTGGTAGACGATTTATCTTCACGAATTACACCGTGATGTGGAATAACGTAAATCGGCGCGGGGTCCTCGCAAGCGTACGACGGCGCCCGAGATACGTAATCATTCGCAAGATAATCTCTGATGACGTCATCATATGCCGACCTCAAATTAGGCGAAGCTTCGAGCTTTCTTTCGAGGCACATGAAACGTCTACGAGCCACGTCTATCGAATTCCCTAAGGAATAAGAATCGTCCTTGAATGGCAGGCCGACTACGTATCTGCCACTCACAGGATCGCGTGTCGTAGTGGACACATAAAAATCCTCACACTCAATGTGCGATGGATGTTTAACGGAAGCGGAAGGAAGCTCTTCCAGTTCCCAGAAACGCCTGACTAACGAGTCAATAGCGGTAGGCTCTTGAGCGAGGCAACATGTCAAGGCCGTATTAATATTTGTTAATGGTATGGTGGGCGCTGACCCCAATAGTACATAGCCCAGCACCGTGCGCAATGCAGCTGGTGCATCCGAAGTCCCGCGCGAAGCATGGACGTCCGGTAATAATAAATGCGGAAACAAAGAAGCTCCAATTAACGCGTCAATACTAGACGGTACGCCGAAGTTCTCGTCCGCGAGAGGTAAACCTCGCAGATGTGATAGGACAGACGTATCTACCACAGCTGTAGGCAACATATCAGTTACCTTATCTACTACGAGAGGTGAAATTTCATAATTTATATTTTCATCAAATCGAGAATAGAACTTTAGGTTAATTTTACTTGTCTCTAAGACCTTCTCCGAACCACCGAAACCCCTAATAATAGTACGTTCCGTAGTCGATAATTTTATACCTAATCTTTCGCAACATTGTTGAGTGACGTAATGACTCTGTGAAGCAGAATCTAAAAGCGCGCGAATAATATGTCTTTCGCCTTTAGAATCGTAAACGGCAACCTGTGCAGTCGACAACAAGACTGTATTATTCACAAGTTTCCTTTGCACAGGCAAATCCGAATGCTTATTATGTGTATGCACGCATAAAGCTATATCAGGCCGCGACGCGTCAACAATAGGCTGAGGATGAACAGGTAAACTGCACGACTCGAGATGCGCCGGCGTCGATACGCTAGAACCGGCCGCCTTATCAGTAGGCAGTGATAACGGCGCACGGCTGTTTACACCCTTCCGCATAAAATGTAATTTACCATGATGCATTTTACCGCAAACCTTGCAACCAGGTTTTACGGTGCAGCTAGAAACCTTGTGATTGAGTGCCAAACAATTTACGCACGCATTACAATCTTTAACCCGTTTAAATCGCTCTTCAGGCTTCAATTTATCAAAAGCAGCGCACTTGTATAAATGTGTATGCGTCACATTGGCGCATAAGCATTTTTGTTGCAAAGAAAGTTCAGCTGACTTATCAATAGTACTTACATAAGCCTGATACTTTGGTAGTTTAGAGACAGAACCAACATTCGGTTTTTTGATATTATTATTATTAGAGCGAACATTCGTAACGCCACTAGTTCTTTCCAAAACCTTTGTACGCGTTGTAATAAATTGGACAAATTCGTCAAAGGTAGGTATTTTATTACCGTATGTGGTCTCAAACGCCCGTACTGTATCAGAATCTAATTTCTTTAACCCAATGTGCAATATCATTAGATCGGCTAACTGATGTTCTATTTTTAGATTTTTCAAAGCGCTCACTGCGCTTACGAAATTATCAGTGAATAAATCGAAGTTAAACGCACTAGCGACTTGAAAAGGTTTGAACTCAAACATTTGCGTAAGATAAGCGGATATAAGCATTCGCTTATCATCGAATTTTTTAATAAGTGTCTGTAAAATTAATTCATAATTATCAGCGCATGGCGTAATGCCCGAAATCGCAACTTTCGCACGTCCAATTAGTTTTGGTAAAAGGTAGTACAGCTTCTCACTTTCCGTTAATGACTCATTGTCATGAACGGCAGATTTAAATGTCGCGTAAAACATAGGCCAGCACCTAATATCACCGTCGAAAGATAATAATTCGATCGGCGCAAGCCTCGGTCTCGATGTTTTAGGACATGCAGAATAATTACTACTAGATGTTAAACTTTGAGAAGTGTACTGCGCGCTAACCCTTTTTACTTTGCTAAACAGTGATTCAAAGGCCAAGAGGCATTTATAGTCAGGCTTTGCAGTCGGATCTAACTCTAATCTTCGAGAATTATAGTCGTCGACTAATTGTTCGAACTTAACGCGAAGTGAATCTATTTGTGAAGACTTGTCTAAGAAAGCTTCCCTCAACGTTACGTTCGTGCTCATCTCCGACGAACCCGACAAATCATAACACTCTTGTACTATCTCGAATATAGTTTCACGTTTAGACAATAACATTCTTAACTTCGCATCTGACTCAATGTCAGTATCTGCGTCTTTCCTTCGAGACATTTTTCGATATTGAAATAAATAGATAAAGAAGGTTCGACGCTTTTGTTATGAATGTTACGTAAATAACTTAAATAAGTACCACAAAATGCAAAGGATGAATTATACGATAGCAATGATAAGAAATAAGGCAATATAATACAGACAATTTAAGTTGTATGTGCAGGCGCATATATTTATTACGCTACGACTACAACTATCGATGTTCGTAATTCGGCCGTATAATATTAGCCGGTTATTACAAAGATAGAAACGGCGAACCGCTGTGAATTTAAATACAATAAGTTATACCGGGGGTAGAAATAAAATAACTGACGCAATGTCAGGGTATTAAAATATATTCGTAATGAATATATACTCAATTAAGTTACTTATTAGGGCTTCTAATATATCCTAATAAGGGAATAACTGAGCAAGGATACAATATCCGATCTCATAAAAAAGGTTTATGGATGTAAGCCACAATGGCAGCATCTGTACTATAGAAATATAAATTTATTTTGAGGGTCACTCATGTAAATTATTAATACAATTTGAAAAAACCACTCAGGGTAATTATTATCCCGGTTCGAAGAACCACTTATGGAAACGCCAAATTATGGTGGGGTAATTAAGGCCCCAAAAAGAGGAGTGGACTGTATAGAAAATTAAATTGTGTTGATGGAAATAAAATGATGCAGTACAAAACAAACACAAGATATGACAGTGAAGGAAAACTAGGAGCAACACTTACTTCAGTGACTTGTTCTGATCCTTTTCTCCAGGCCTGGGATGTCGAGGAGAGGCGTGCGGACTTAGTGTCTCGCACGCTCACTAGTTTCAATATTATTTGCACAACACAAAAATAAAACGTTTCACATTTATACGGTTTTGACCAGAACGTAATGTTCAATCTATTAATTTTGAGCACGACGGAAACACACTTCAGCTTCGCACGTATAGCCGAAGGCGGTCACATTCATACTGACTGCGTCACGACGTCACCCACGGTTCATCGATCATTGTGGGTAGATTTGACACAGCCATAGTCACATAGTGTTGCATGAGGGTAGGGGTAAGGAAAATGGGAATGCACCGTGTAATTATCAAAAAATATCACCACTCACAATCTGGCGTAACCAAAGCCTTTAAGTTCTCTTTGGTGCTCGTTCGTATCTAGGTAACGGGTTGGTTCCTCAGAGAGCTGGTGGCGGTATTTATCAGGAGTAGGTAGGTATATATGTATAGGCGAAGTCCTTTATGTCTCACGACGCGGTCCGCCGTAGAGAGACATACTTAAAGATTGTATGTATTTGTAATTATGTAGATAAGATTAATATAGATTGAGTAGATTTATTATATAGATAACATTTTTTTTAGTCTATTCTTTTTTGATTAACATCTATTGAGACGGCAGCGGCGGTAAAGGAGCTTTCACTTCAACATCTTAGAGCCGGTTCTCACGGCGCGGTTGCCAACCGCGCCGCGCGACGGTTTTGTTTCAATACTCACGAGACCGCAGGTTTTTTCGCGGTTTCTACTGCGGAAAGCTACTGCGCAAGAATCGCGCGCAGCCACGCGAGCGTCGCGCGGCTGCCGCAGCCGCCGCGGCCGTAAACCGCGTCGTGAGCTTTGAATTCAATTTGGATTTGAAATATGGAAATCTGCCGCGCCCGCGCGCGGGCGCGGTTGGCAGCCGCGCCGTGAAAACCGGCTCATAAAGTGCATTTTTGGACATTGATTTGAATAACGAATAGATTGTATTAGCTCAATGATCGGAAGGTGGAATAAATAACATGTAAGTTTTCTTCGGCGCTCGTTTATAGATAGGCGAAGATACGGGGTGGTTTCTCAGAGAGCTGGTGGCGGTATTTATCAGGAATAGGTATATAGGTAGGTATATATAGATGTATAGCCGACGTCCTTTATGTCTCACGACGCGGTCCGCCGTCGTGACGCTGCAGCTGCCAGCCGCAGGGTTGGGGACTGGGCGTGTTGACAGGAGGAGCGGGTGTCGGAGCGGAAGCGGAAACTCAAACGCTCATAGGCTATGAAATGCTTGTGCGAAAAAGATTTCAACATCGCTGCAAACTTGCTAACTTGTAGGGTTTTTATCGGATTCAATTCGGAGAGGGTGGAACTGATCTGTATGATCTGATACCACCTTGTCCGGAATAATAATTATGATTATTAATCTAACTTTCAGTTTTATTCTAGAGTTTAGCAAAGTATTTTTTTTAATTTCTAATAAAATTTTAACTAAGCAACTTATTACCTTGTTATAAGTCAACATGCCTTCATTTGAATACTTTTTTCTTTGTTTAAGCTGGTGATCTTAAGAACAACCTATTAGGTACATAAGAAACATAATTATGTCTATCCGTTGCTCACTTAATAAGGTTGGAAAAGTTTAATCAATACTTTCTTATTAACTATAGACTACAGGCCCGTGAACAAAAAATACGGGCCAAATGAACCACCAGGAGACCTATGTAGGATGATAGAAGGGTATAAAGTAATAAGATTCAGCACTATGCCGTCACTTGTAAGCTGTACAACTGAGTACAGTCGAAGAGGGGGGGTTCCAATCCTCGATAATTTCTCCTTATCGCATGATTTTTGTACGGCGTTGCGGAACAATAGATTAGAAGAGGTATGGAAACTATAAAAATTTTAGATTTTTAATTATTAGTTTGTCGGAAAAAAATATGATGTGCCGACGACATCTAACGACAAAGAGAAATGATCCAGGGTTGCAACCCCCCCCCCCTCTTCAACTGCACTTAGTTGGACAGCTTACAAGTGACGGCATAGTGCTGAATCTTATTACTTTATACCCTTCTATCATCCTACATAGGTTTCCTGGTGGTTCATTTGACCCGTAAATTTTGTTCACGGGCCTGTAGTCTACTAGCAGCGTCCCACGGTTTTACTCAGTTCCCGTTCCCTTAATATACCCATGATAATAGTGTTTTTAGCCTTACGTGTTATTCTAGACTATATATAGTCTGTGTTCCAAATGTCAACCCGATCCGGCAGAAGTTTCGATCGCATTGAGCAAGAAACATCCAAACTTTCGGCGTTTATAATATTAGAAGAATTGTTATGTGGCTCCCATTATACAAGCTTTGATTTGGGGTTACATGCTACATGTTGTGTGTGAAATGTCCACCAATACATTTTTTTTATTATATTTAATTCAAAAGCGTAACTAGACTTATGGCGCAGGCTATAATTACCGTATTCCTCAATTTCCTGCCAACAAAAATCAATTAAGTGCAAAAAACGCTTTCGCCCTGACAGAGTCCTCGGCCTTATGCCGTCATCAGAGGAGCACGTATTCTAAGCTCGCCCATGCAAGCGGGCTGTTCGCGTTTAGCCCATGTATTTAGGTGCGCTATGTACAGTACATAGACTCCTTATGTACTACCCGCTGGTCTTATGTACCTACGTACTCGTGATTTTACCTATGTGCCACATAGTTGAAACTGGGAAACCTGAGCACGATTTCTGCGATATTAAGTAGTAAATATAATTGAAGGTAGGCCCCAAAATGTATATCACTAACGTTATATTCTGAAGATATATTTATATACTAAGCAGCGTTTTATATTTCTTTTATTATTGCATTTTGTTTAATATAGTTACGGGACGAGCGAATCGTGCTCATGACGGTAAGCAACACGCCCGCACCTGTCACACATTTTAACGTAGAGAATGCGAAATGTCTGTCTACGTTACTTGGACACACGATCTATGAAAGGGCGGATACAGCTTTGGCTCCAGGGGGGGTGGACATGGTTCCAGAGGGGGGGGGGGGGGTCGCATGCATGCTTTTTAATCAGTGGTCGACCTAGGTACAGACCCAGCCCAGGGGGTGTCATGACCCCATGACCCCCTTCCCTCCTGGATCCACGCTTCGGTCTATGTAGCTTGAGATATAGGAGATAGTTTTGAGCTACAAGACTGATACCATAGAATAGATAATACTGATACTTAACCCAGTAGTATAGTGGATAATATGATCTACTAATATAGGCGGGATGGATGCTTATCATATTTATGAATTCAAAGCTTTATTGACTGAGTAATCAACTCTGAACTTATCGGTCCATCCAAAGGTCGAAAAGTTGTTACGCTACGACAAACCACAATATACGTATCTATCGTTACTAATGTACAAGGTATGAAAGTATGTTTGTATTATTACTCATTCCTACTAATAATATTAGAAATACGAAAGTTTAGATGATTAGATGTCTGCATGTTTGTTGCTCCATCACGTCAGAATGAGCGTGGAAATTTAAAACACTAATTATTATGATCATTATAGTCTGAAATAGGCTACTTTTTATCACAGGAAAATGACAGGAACGGGAACTGAGCAGATAAAACCGCGGCGCGCTGCTAGTAGTGTTATAAAGCTGAATGATCGCTTTGCTTAATGACTTTCCCATTCAAACTCATATTGAATCGGTAAAAGAATAAAACAACGTCACTGTTAATTGAGATATTACAATCAAACCAAGCCTGACTTAAGGCGGTGGTGACGACACAACTTAGTACATCTGCAATTGGAAAATTACCTATTCGAGATCTGTAGGTATCTACGACCACACCATTATTCACCATCGGTAGGTTTCTGTAGGTTTCTATGTATAGATTTTTTTTTTTTTATCATTTATAGGTTTACACTTGACCACCATCTCGCCTGATGTTAAGCGACGATGCGGTCTAAGATGGAGCGTGCTTACCTAGAAGAAACCGATTCACTCTCGATTTGAAGACACCAAGATATATAACCATATATAACCATCGGGAAAAACCCACTCAGGCAACACATTTCACAGTCTAGACGTTCTTATCACAAAAGTAGAGTCAAACCTCTTTGTTCGTGTCTTTGGAATATCAACCATGAAACGATGCCGCTTCTTCGAGCTACGGGAAGTCCGATAGAAAAAAGGGCTAGGTGGTATTAGATCATGCAGATCAGATGCACACTCTCCGAAGTGTATCCGATAATAAACCGATAAGCTAGCAATTTTTCGGCGATGTTCAAGACTTTGCAGTCTTTTTCGCACAAGAGTGTTATTGCCTATGAGCCTTTTAGCACGCCTCTCGATCGATTCCAGAGCCTCAAGCTGATACTTAGCCGATCCATCCCAAAGGTGCGAACAGTACTCCATACAAGAGCAAATCTGTGCTTTATATAACAAAAGCAATAGTTCAGACTTGAAGTACTTTCGCACCTTTGAGAGGACACCTAGTTTTTTGGCAGCTAATTTAGCCTTGGACTCGATATACGAGCCAAAGTTGAGTGTAGATGTCATGGTAACACCCAAAAGCTCAAGATGATCAGTAACCGGCACGGATACACCTCGAAAAGTAGGAGTCTGTAAAAATTTACTCCTTTTTGCGGAGAACAAACACGCCTGCGTCTTTCCCTCATTAAACTTGGCCAGATTGGTTTCGCCCCATTCAGAGACTGCCTCAAGGACCAAGTACAAACGCTCAATCATACTCTCTCTCAATACCTTAGTTTGTTGACCACTGGCTCTCGCGCTAGATATGTAACTCTCTACAACGGTGCTATCATCTGCGTACCCAAAGATACCGGGTTTCAGCAGATCGTTGATATGTATAATATTATTATATAGATATATAATATTATTGTATTTATTGTTAAAGTCTGTGATCAAATATCCTACTAATATGATAATTATTTTACAGAGATAAAAGTATACATAAAACTTACGATTATGAATAAAAGTTCTTATATTGAAACAATATCAAAGTTTCGAACAATGAAACGCCACTCCAATATATTCGTAGACATTTGTAGATTTCTTTCTTAAGCACCTGATCCAAAGTCGAAGGCGATCCGAACGATTCGCAAGTTCGATTCTAATTTCCCTTCTGAGTGTTTTTGAGGTGGTTGAAATAATTCTGGCGTCGGCGTCGGGTGGCCACTCAGAAAATGAGCTGAATCGCAGGTCGGGCGCGGGCTGCGTCAGCTACTCGCCGGCCGACGTTGCGGACGTCACCCACGGCTGGCTAACTTAGCGAGCTAGCTCATTGAACATCAGATAAGTTGGGCAAGGACCGAACAATGGGACATGAATGCAATCGAGAGACGTGTCAAAAGACCCAAGGACCGAACAAGGGGACAAGACTTCAGTCTATAAAGTTTTTAATCGGTTTTATGAGATACGTTTCGGAGAGTGTGCCGCTGATCTGCATAATCTGTTATGCGATAGCTCCGCCAATTGTGAATCGATTTTGATTGAAAAATCGACGATCATTTTTTTGTTTGGTAAATCGTACTTTTGATGATCTATATTTAGTGCACAATACACCCCTAGCGGGACGTCAGTGCAGGCCTATCACCCCCACCCTGAATTAGAATTAGAATTAGATCTATATTTATATATCATATCACATCATCTATATGTAAATAAATCATTTTATTGAATTCGGTGGAACGATTTTTAAACACTAAAACTTTGCTCAATTCGATGACGTATTCGTGATCAGCGTCGCATTGACCTATGTTTATTAATTGATTTCACAAAAAAAAATATTCGGGTGTCTGAGTGTAGTGAAGTCGGTTTTTATTTTTTCGTAGAAAATAATCATTTATTGAACTGAACGTAGCTCGAAAAAACGACACCGTTTCGTGGATGACGTTTCGAGACACTAGAACGAATAGTCCAGCCTCGTCTTAAAATCGCCGAGATTATACACGTTGTTGGTAGCCTTATGCGTCCGTGAGTCCCACAGGCAAACTATAGCGGTATTTTAGCTGCGTCGACACGCGAGCTCTCGCCGGGAGATTGCGGCGAACGGCGAAATAGACCCGCGTAATAGCCTATACGTACCTACACTCGGCTATATACATGCCTTCTACGTGCTTACTACCTACGCCCGTAGGCAAGGTGCCTTAAGGCATCGCCGTTTTGTGCGCACAGTTTGAAAAATGTAAAAATCCGTGCTTTTTATACCAACTCTGCGGGTTACTGTGCTGTTATGGACGTGTTGCTTACCATCGGGTGCATGTCTTGCTCATTTCGTCACGTTCTATACATAAAAAAGGTTAACATATACGATTCCCTTAACATAGTTAATTTGGAAATACATTTAGCTTACAGTAAGCATCATCATCATCAGCCTCAAGACGTCCACTGTTGAACATAGGCATAGGTACAGTAAGCATATTGAACATTATATATTTTTTTTGTTCTCAATGGCTGTAATATTTTTTTGCACAGTACAAACATAAATGTTAAGGACAATGTCAAATAAGTAGTATCTTTCGTATCTAATAAGCGCACGATTGCCTGGTATTGCACCTATAGGTACTAGTTTTAATTTATTTTTCATCCCAACAGCTCGGAAAGAGTACTTTTGCTCCTCGATATCAGGGCGCAAAAGTCGTTTTTACCCTCTAGAGGTTAAAGTAAATTTGAATTTAGAACATCGTGTGTACTGAGGTTTTGAATTCAAAACATAATTTAACCTATTTATTTCTACCTCCTTGGTGCCGAATTCATCATACATTTATTTTTAATTTGTTAAAACCTCATGCTCGGAACCTCTTTGGTGTCCTTTTTTTTAAATGCTTTGCGCGCAATTTTCTTTTCACGTATGGAGGATAGAGGTAAAGAATGTTATTTCAAATGGCAAAACATTTTGAAATGCTATGAATGAATCAATTGTAATCGAATTGAAGTATGCCGAGTTGCCGAGTTAAATAATTAAATATTATTGACTACTAAAATAGTAACTAATAGATAATTTCAACTACTTGTGCAGTACAAAATAATGTAGTAAATATAATATCAAATAAATAATTACTATTTTGAGAAAACATGTAGGTACAATATATTTTGAAGTCAAATCTTCTTTTGGCGCGCCAAAGACAGATTTTTCGTGGGCTGTCAATTTAATTCTAGCGTCACGCTCGGAAATGATAAGAAATCTTCGGGTAAATTCGGGACCATAGCCAATGGCCATCTAGAAATGCCTCAGCCTTTCCCATTGGCCATTTAAAAATGTGTCAGCATTTCTAGATGGCTATGCTCATATGCCATGCCATGCCCTCCGGTTTCACACGCATAGTTTCCAAAGTGAAAATCAAATTCTGAGTTATAAGTTACCACTTCTATCGGCAGTGTCTATGACTGCCAATATTTTTCTTTCATGAATTCTGAATAGTACGTTTATTAATTTCCTTTAAAATGTACCCTGATGCAAATTTAGCGCTACTATAATTTAATGCATTTGGGCGGACACTTTTTCATGTACACATGAAACTCAATCGGTCAACTCTCCATATTTTCACGTCATATTGTTATTGTTAAAACCATGGCTAAATAAACTCAAGTTTAAAACTTATAAAATTGAATACAAGTGAAAAACCGAAATACCATAATAATAAGTGATTCTAGCGACCAAGAAGTTTATTTAACGCCAACAGAATCGACTGAAACTGAAAATGCGCAAAGCGTTTAGTAATTTCCTCGCTAGGGGGGGATGAAAAATTACGTGTTACACTCGAGTGCAAAGATTTTTCACCTTGTGCCCTTTTGATTCCCTTGCTACGCTCAGGATTCTAATTTTTGAATCCCTCGCTACGCTCGTGATTCAACTTTAGAATCCTTCGCTTGCTCGGTCATCAAAATTGAGCACGCGGTTAAAAAGCCACTTTGCACTCTTGTACAACAAATAACTATTTATTCTGTTCGTAGTGCAGACTGTAGATGAATAAGTTTGGCATCACCACTGGCTTTACCGGTGAAGAAAATACCGTGAGGAAAACGGCATGTTCCAAAAAAAAAAATTCACGCATGTGTCACTCGCCGCCATGACGGTGGGCGGCGTGATGAATTATGACATTGACTTTGAACAAGCCCCAATTCCCAGCAATGGGAACAAAAAGTCGGCTGCTTATACTTAGATATACTCACGGATATCGGGTATACTAGATGTGTCGGTTAGGGGGCGTCCATAAATTACGTGAGGTGTTTAAGGGGGGGAGGGGGTCGAGTCAAATCTCATCTAATCTTACGTTGGAGAGAGGGGGGGGGGTCTCGGCAAATATCACGTAATTTATTTTCCTTGAAACAAAAAAAGATACTATTTTGGTCCATTTAATCCAGATTGCCGTCGGTGTCGCGACGTCGCTCAAAAAAAATCATTACCTACTCAACAACGAAACCATATTTTATGTGTCTGTAAACGACAATGTACTAATTGATCTACTTAATAACTCCTATAATATATCTCAGGCATCAAAATAAACGAATTATTGAGTATTTTTGTTTGTTTCATATGTTCAGACTTAGAAAACCATTTTGTGGGTCGAGAAACAAAAAAATTAATGAATACTCAAATAGAACACAAAGAATAAAACAATCTAACGTGTTTACGTAAGAAACCTACATCTTGAAAAATCTCACGTGAGTTTGGGGGATGGGGGAGGGGGTTGAATAAAATCTCACGACATCTCACCAGAGGGGGAGGGAGGGACAGAAAATTAAAAAAAAGACCTCACGTAATTTATGGACCTTATGGACCTTATGGAATTTATGGACCTTAGCGATGAACCTGACATTTTTTAGCAATGGTAGGTTTAAACTTAACCGCCGTTTCGACTGATGTTAGGCAACGATGCGGTCTACGATGGAGCGAGCTTACATAGAAGACACCGATACGATCTCTACATGAAGACACCACGATTGTTACCATCAGAAAAAGAAAATCTTTCAATAACGGACGTTTGTACCTACGCACGTTGTACTATACCTACTCGTATATGGCTCGCAAAACCAAACTTTGTTTTAGAACCTGTTTTACACGGCGCTTTCAGCTTAGTGGTCTTAGTATTGTAACCTAAGTCTAGTTGTAGAAAGGATTCCGTTTACCAACACCAAATCTCTAACTTACGTCTATACTATAAAATTATTATTAGTTTCAAAATGATCGACTTGTTTGTCGAAGATTTCATAACTTCAGGGTCAAACTTTGTCCAAAATCATCGATAGATAAGATTTCGCGCCTCCGGCTATGTATTCCCGGGAATATACAAACAGCTATATACCGGCTATGTATTGTTACATAAGCCGAACTGGCCGGCGACAGCTAGTCGGAGCGGCCGACCAAAATACGACCACCTGCCGCTCCCACCCAGAGGGGGGGACCACGTTACATGAGCGAGCGGGTTGTTGGAGCGACTCAGTTGGATTTCAACTAAAACATATGTTAAAGCAACAACTAAAACTAACATTTAGAAATGGAGTTATCATGCAAAGTAATTGTGACGGTTATTCAGCTCTGAATTTAATGTAATATTAACAAAATGTTTTTAAACAAATTATTTTTCACACGAAATATTTTTTACGAACATTACGACTTGTTGTTGTTGTTGGTATGTTATTTCTTTGTTATTTTGTTCTTATTGCAAAAGGAAAACTGATATAAATAATGAAAATCTTTTTTATAATCGACCATCAATTTAAACATATTTTATCTGACCAAAACAAGAACGGCCTTGTAAAAAACTATTTTATCTTATTTTTCTAGCTAATGTTGGTTGGGCCACGCGTTGAACTCTTTTCGACTCCGCGCTTAGACATCAAGTGTTATTTATTAATGAGTAAGAGTAGTGACTGCACTATGAATTAAGCGTTCTATTTAAATCAATTATTTTTTGGACTATGATATATTGAGGTATTTTATTTAGGCATACAAAATGGGTCTACGACATTGTCCCTATCACAATTTCAAACTAGGCCAAGGTAAGCAGTTAAGACTGAGACAAGTACTACATGGTTTTATCCGAGTAGTGAAATAAATACCTATTCATCACTTTTCATTTATATTCTGATATGGGGTTTGGGTTGCTTCAAATAAAGGATTAAAAAAACCGCCTTCGAAAGCTCCTTGGAAAGAAGTGCGTCAAGACAGTCACTCGTCACTCGTCACTGCATACGTGACGGTTCACTAATCATCACGTGATCTCTGATTTGCGTTTTTCTTCAATAGAAAAATAGAAAATTAATTGATCACTCGCTAGTCGCGCGTCTCACAACAGTATCCTATTCGTAATCTCGGTACGTACTTGCACAAAGCCTGCCCGCTGCGGTCGCTCGTCTTACCGCCGCCTCCCGATTGCGCCCGCCTATATACCTGTGTATTTATGAGACGCGCCTGTAATCATTGCCTTCTCGAATATTCTAGACAAAGAAGATACGCGGTACAAGTTACAGCAAACGTTTGAGCGCTAAGCGTCGGCGTTAAATTCGCGAAACGGTCTTTTGGTTTTGAGAGCTAAGAAAATGATTTTGCTTGCGATTTTCAGACTGAGAAATTTTATAGAAATTCTATGAAATTTCTTCAGAATTTGAACATTTTATGAAAAGAAATAATGAGTACTTACTTTACCTAATAATTGTTACTCTTGTTAGATAAATACATTTATTAAGGTACTTATTTAATCAATGCTTCAGAATGTAATGTTGTGTTTTCGAAGTACAATACCATTCATATTAACAAATTTTCTATGAAATTTTCATCTATACTTACGGTTAATAATAATGAAAAAGAATTTTTTTTTTCTTCTTCAGTACATCTGTTACTACGACAAAGAATACAAAGATTCTATATTTGACTGGCCTCGTGGCTTAGTTGGTAGTAGCTCTGCCTGCGAAGCCGAGGGTCGTGGGTTCGATCCCCACCCAGTGCAAATATTTGTGTGATGAATTCAAATGTTTGCACTGTGTCTGGGTGTTTCTATGTATAATAAGTATGTATTTAAAACTATATAAGTATTATATCAGCTATCTGGCCGCCATCACACAAGCTTTGCTTAGTTTGGGGTCAGATGGTGTTGTGTGTGATTTGTCCACCAATATTCAATATTCAATATATTCCATAAAAGCAGTAGTGGTAGAACTCCTTGCAGAGGCTTCCTGAAGCAGTACCGCACCTGTGCTATAGGTTATTCTACTGCCAACAGTAATGTGCATAGCCGTGTTTTGGTTTGAAGGGAAATCAGAGAAAGTATAGGGCAAAAAGACAAATAATTCTGTATCTTTGGGTGACGAGTGAAATGCAGTGTTAGGTAGGTAATGATTTGGGCGTTTTATGCCCCAATAGTTGCG
Source organism: Ectropis crepuscularia (assembly GCA_963693475.1). Taxonomy (NCBI): domain Eukaryota; kingdom Metazoa; phylum Arthropoda; class Insecta; order Lepidoptera; family Geometridae; genus Ectropis; species Ectropis crepuscularia. The sequence goes on along the minus strand of OY856359.1, from coordinate 6,382,035 downwards.
TGATACTGTGCTATTATGGGCATTACCTATATATACATTGCCCTGCTCGTCCAGCTACTCTGTACTACAACAAAAAAGGATTCCTAAATAAAGCACAAAGTAGTCCCACGTTCCCGAAGACGCAATCACTACAGTAAAGCACATCGAACAGGTAAAAGATTCGCCTGCTATAAATAGTGAAATCCGCGATAGCTGTGATTTTATTCGTATCAGCATAAAAAACACGGATTAGGAGTAGCCGGGCTCGCAGAAGTAGGTCAGGCCCCGTCGCGTCGCGTCGCCACGGAGACCGCGGGCGGCGGGCGGCGGCCGGCGGCTCCGCTCGGCCCGGGCCGAACTGGACGGACCGTAGCAATTTTTAGCAATGGGGCCTGTATTACCCAGCGTTTTACAAGAATACAGGCGGTAACGCAAACCGTGAGGTCGTATCAAGTTTTAGCAATGGGCCTGTATTACCCAGCGTTTTACAAGAATACAGGCGGTAACGCAAACCGTGAGGTCGTATCAAGTTTTAGCAATGGGCCTGTATTACCCAGCGTTTTACAAGTCTAAATTGGCAGTCACAGGAACTGCCGATAGAAGTGAAAACTTACTCGGAATTGGATAGCTTACTTTGGAAACTACGCGGGTGAAGCCGGAAGGCGTGGCCATGAGCACTGCCAATGGGAAATGCTGACGCATTTCTGATTGAATGAGGGCCATGGTTCCGAGTTTACCCGAAGATTTCTTATCATTCCCGCTAGAGTTCAATTCACAGCCCACGAAAAATCTGTCTGTGGCGCGCCAAAAGATTTTTTTAGTGAGTGAAAGACAAGTATTAATTAGTTAGTAAGGAGGTTTAAGCTACCTAGCTATTTTCACTCCATTTCTAATTAAATTTCGATTACGAAAACGCGCGTATGGACCAAAATATTTTGACCTCAAGATTCGGTGAAATTTTACGTATAAATCAATTTAAAACAGCGTTTCTATTCATTTTAGTTTATATAGAATCGCGGCTCAGGCCGAATATGGATAATTGTTTCGGGGCTAGCGACGTTTATGATCACATTCATGAGCTAAACTTACATTTTCCAATTCGGACGTCGAACTACTAAATTTGGGAGGGGTTGACAGAGTGAGGAAAAATCTTCGAGGACAAAGTACATTGACGGTTGAGCCATGTGCTTAGCAAGTTAAACTTTATTTAGTATAAGCGTAAACAGACTATTAAATGTACCCAATGTTGGAACTCAGAGCCTTCTCTCGCGAGGAGAGAGACAAGGCCATAGGCCTCCATGCTGATCCAGTGCAGGTTGGCGGATGATGCATGACCTGGAATTCTTGGAACACGCCAATAAAAACAATATGCTACTGAACAAATTTGACTTCAATATCTTTTAAGAAAATAAGCTTCTGGCGAATAAAATCCTTGCTTCTACTCACCTAAATTGTGCTACAAAATACATATGTAACAAAAACGATATTGTTTTCTCTAAATTGCCAGCATTTGCCATGATGCTTGGAAAATGGAAACGGACCCCAGTTGATTCTATGTCATGCTTTAAGTTACGGCTGGTCTAGTCGGAAGGACGGCAACTGCCGATCCAGAGCCCCGAGAGATGGAGATCCAGAGAGAATCATACGCACACCACTGTTTTTTCAAAGTCATGTGCGTAAGGGCGCTAACTTGGAAACGGTAAGGAAACCATAATATTTCAAGAATCTTTCAGAGGTCATGCATAATCCACCAACGCGTACTGAGTCAGCGTGATGGATTAATTATGGTCTTGATTCTGTTCTTATGACAGAAGGCTCCCAGTCCCAGCAGAGGGAATATTTAGTGGGGCTGCTTATATATGGCTTAAAATTCAAACGGCAGGTCTCACGATCGGTTCAAAATGAGTGAAATAAGCTGGCTATCAGTTCCCAGCTGGTTTACGATCGCGACACCTCGTTATGAGAGCTCGTAAACCGCGCTTGCTTCACCTGCTCACGGACTGGAATTCAATTAAAAAAGAGTGCATTTACATTATGGCGAAAATTTCAAGAATTTCATCATGTTTTCCGAAATTATCAGTGAAGATAATTATACCCGTCTTCGGTATAGGTGGCGTGGAACATTTTAGATCAATGTGTATATATGATTAATAAATAATATGTTAATCTTTTTTATGTCGCAAAGGGCGAGCGTTTAACCACAACTAGTCTCATGGAAAGCGATGATGTGGTCTAAGATAGAGTACGTGCTCATGAGGAATGAAAGATGAGGGCTCACTCTACTCTTAATGAGATTGTAGTTTGTAGTTTAAAAAATAACAAATCTGGGAAGCATTGGGTCTTTTACAGTACCCACTAAGAAGGATCATACTATTAGAAGCTCAGGATATAGGACAAAGAGGAGAGAAAAACTATTGTCTAAATGTTATATGGTGTGACGGGAAGGGCAGGACATGTGCTTGATAGTAAGAAACACGCCTACTCATAGCAACACAGTATCACACGGCTATTTGGACATGAAGAGTCCATATATTATCATTACATGCCACTGTACTGCACTCGTTACTCAAAGATATAATATAGTTTATCTCCATATCCTGTAATTTCTCTGGAAGCATTTTCTTTCAAACTGTAATACAATGATGTTTGTAGATTACTGCTTCGCGGTAGAATAACTGGCAAAAGTGTGGTATTTCCCCAGATGTACTCTGCAAAGAGTTTTACCACCACAGCCCTACTAACCAACCATACAGCCCTATGTTAAAATATGCTGCAATTGGTGATGTCCCTGGTCATCAACGGTTTAGTAAATTAAATAATTGGTGACCGTAGTGCAAATCAACACTTCTTTTATAGAAAATTCTCGTGTCACAGTGTTAGTTACCTTACTCCTCCGAAACGGCTTTACTGATTTTTATCAAATTTTATAAATATGCATCTTTAGTAGGTCTGAGCTCGGCTACTATCTATTTTTCATACCTCTAAGTGATAAGGGCTGTTCACCCCTAATTATTTTATTTTAACTTTTGGACAATTTTTTTTTGTATTTTTTTATAATGTGTCATTAAAAAATACATACAACCCTAAATTTTTACCCTTTTATCACCAACCCCTATTTTTTAATAGACATTTTAGTAATTTAAACGGCGGGTCCGATTTGAATGTTTTTTTTGTGTGTGTACAAGTAGATTCGAGGATGGTTTAGATTCACAAATAGCCCGGCAGATGGCGCTGCAGACAGTGTCTAGGTTATGATCCGAGCGAAGCCGGAACGGGCCGCTAGTTTATATATAAAATGTAGAACTTCCGTTTTTTAGTGCTTCTACGAATAATTGAATACTGGTCAATTGATAAATATTTACAAAGATTTTTGTTCGGGTTCCCGATATTAAAATCTTTTTTCTAGGAAACGATGTAAACCGGTACGTATGCGAATGAAAAACGAAATTCCAAAAATGAATCATAGGTTGACGAAAACTGCAGCACACTCGATGTTATAGAGAATTCCTGGGATTTAAATGGTTGAAATATTCCTGATATTCGTGGAACTGGCGCAGGGATATTATGTGCAAGCGGATTATAAAACGCTCACCTGTTTGCCGTAGATTTTATATACCCACTTATGTTCCCACTGGTGGGATTTGGGACTATCTGTCATTCTTCTTTTCATTTCATTCTTCCATTTCAGCTACGGCGACTGCTTATATTTTTTACATAATATGCATTGTATTTGTATGTGTATTGTGGACCGTTGCGTTGGTGTGCTTTCAAGTGTCTTATGTATCCTATTTTAACACGCTTTTATTAAGGTGCGTCCCCCAGCAAAACGAGTTTTTTGTCCAGTTTTAAGAGCTATCTACTCATTAGCCAAAACAAATATCAACTGGTAAAAAATACATTAAATTTCTACAACTTCTTGGCTTCAAAATGGTAGTTTTATTTTTTTATTAATGAACGTATTGTTTAAATAATCGCCTCACAACGAAACCATGAAAAAATTAAATAATTGTACTTATCATGCATCTCCTCGAAATTCGTCCATTATTTTGATTTTGTACTTACACCAGCAGATAGACAATTTTATTACGAACATTTTGGTAGTTTTATTTTTTTCAAAAGACCAATTTCTGATTTTATAAAGAGTTTATTCTAAAATTTGAGCGTAAAACAACGACAAATCCTACTGTTTCTCTCTTGCTCTTTCTTGCGGTGTGCGATAAGGTAAGAAATACTCAAGGTCATTTGCTCGGGGTACGCCCTTAACTTGGTATGTAATCTATGAATCTATATAACGGAATCTTTGAACGAGATTTTCACCAATGTCTAAACAACGGATTGTTTTGAAACTTTGCACATTTATCAAGGACCGATTACAATACTATAAAAGTATTGTTAAGTAATGTTTTTTTTATGTTTGTTTTAGCTATTTACTGTTACTATGAAATTTTGTGAACACTTACTGCAACTTAGGATGCAATCCACGTAATCCTACTAACATTATAAAAGCAAAAGTTTGGATGTTCGTTGCTCAATCACATCGGAACGTCTGAACGTATGAAAGGAAAAAAAACATATAATCACAAACATCACATAGTTTTTTTACCACGAAATAATATCGGGAACTACGCGGGTAAGACCGCGAAGCGCTGCTTGTTATATAAATAAATAAAAATAAATATTATGTAACGTAAAATTGTCAATAGCCTCATATTTATAATCTTGTGTTATTCACGGTAGGTTAGGTTAGTTTGTAATCTGACATCGTTAGATAATAAATAAATAATAAATAAATAAATATTGGTGGACAATTCACACACAACACCATCTGGCCCCAAACTAAGCAAAGCTTGTATGATGGCGGCCATATAGCTGATATAATACTTATATAGTTTTAAATACATACTTATTATACATAGAAACACCCAAACACAGTGCAAACATTTGAATTCATCACACAAATATTTGCACTGGGTGGGAATCGAACCCACGACCCTCGGCTTCGCAGGCAGAGCTACTACCCACTAAGCCACGAGGCCAGTCAATAATAATAATCGGTTTTTACAATTTTACGGTAATTAATGTATACAAAGTTTGAAGAAGGCCTATTCTTAAGCTCGTTTCGCTTACGATCCAACTAGTCAAAGCCACAATGCATCCGAATATCTGTTGATTCGTTGATGGATTTTACATGCCCTCGAAATATGTATTTGCTGAAACATGTTTTGTTTCGACGGCCATTGCTTAGCGTGGTAAATCATGGAGGGGGGAGGGATCTTCTAGTGAGAGAAGACCCCGACCCGAGCAGTAGGAACATTAATTTAGCTGCTGGTAGGTACTTGTTGTTTTATTAACTGAACTATTTTCAATTATGAGCGTGAATTTACCTCACAAATCGAATAATTTCGAATCGAATGGTCCGTACACTAAAACTATGCTAGCAAGTAGCTCATAGGTAATTTGCGATTCGAAGCACTTTTCCCAGCGTCCCCGATGGGGTGACACGCGAGAGAGGGGGTGTCCGGTACCCGGCTCGTTCTTTTTACGTTTCTACGCGACGCGACCCCTTTCCGCGCCGTTCACGTCCCACGGTGAAAACAAAGAGTTCGACAAACCAAATTTATTGCATACTCTTGATCTGAAATCAGAAACGATAAAGATATAGCGTTGCTTTTAAACCACGCTACGCGCAAAGGCAAGTCAACATCTCAGTCTATGGGCTAAAACATCCGCTTTTTACAATCGTGAGGTCCGTGGGTTTGAATCCCACCTACACCTCTGATTATATTTTGTAAAGGTATGCACAAGTTCGTAATCACCACTGGTTTTAACTGTACTCTTGAGCGTTGGACCCTGCGTCAATATTTGCGTTGCACTGTGATTTTATGAACATGTGTGTTGCTCACTATCAGGTGCATGTCTATCTCATCCCGACACTCCTAATGCTGATTTATAAACACTCGATGAACACTTGGAAACTGTGATTTGGATAAAATTAGGATGATGACTTGGTCAAAAACATACCATTCTAATTAGTCCGTCAGCTAGATTATGGGAAAATGTGGAATAGGTACGTATTTTTTGTTTTATCAAGTTATTAATAATCGTCAACCTTTCGGAGTGGGGAATTGTGACGTCATGTCATAGAAATCGTACAATGAAGTGACGTTACTCAAAACTTCACAGCACTGTATCTTCGTTATTTTTTGTTTCAAACAAAAGGAAACAAAAGAAAAATACGTGTCCGTACGTAATAATATTTTTCAATAAGCTAACTGACAAACTAGTTAGTTATTTTATTGAGTCATCATGCCTAACTCGTTGGACGGTGATGAAATCCGCGACCTAAAGCCAGTAGGTAGGTACATAATTCCGAAATCCCTAGTTGATCAAGTTCTCTTGGCGAGCTTCTCGGGTGACGTCGGCGTGGCGGGCACACGCGGCGTACCTCGTAAATCAATATCGGCGGACCCTTATTAATTAGTGCGTTCACCCCCCCTCCCTACCCCTGCCCACCGGGGGCTCACTCGACCCGCGTCTCCGCCCCCGCGACCTCCCGAAGAGTTTTTAATTATCCGCACGGAAGCCGGGAGTATAGTCGGCTGTTGACACCTCGGCCGCACGTGATTCGCGTACCGAGTCCCGTGTCTATACACTGTATATCAACGTAAATTTGTAAACACTTTCAGATTATAATCTAACGCACGAGATTGTAATACAATAGGCTAGCTTTGTTTATAATCCGATAGTTCATGTTGTGTATATGTGAGCTTCAACTCATACTGGAAATGTACATTCGCTGACACTTATCTAATGGAAGGACTCTTTGCTGGATTTGCCTTGTGCAACACCTTTGCTAGTTATTTTACTGCCACACTAGTATGCAAACATTAATGCGGTCCCGTTTGAAGGGCATTGTTTCCAGAGTAATTCCAGGACAATGAGATTTATCATTTAGAATCACAAAGTGAGAGTTCAGAGTGTTAGTAGAGTCTCACTGTACAAATGAAGGTACATCGATGACACATATTTATGATAATATGATATCATAAAGATACATATATGAATGTTTCTAGGAAAATCACAAGACATAAAGATAAATACACTTTATATTTCTGGGCGACGAGCGCAGTGCTGTGCTAGATCATTATTTGAACTCTTCATGTTACAAAAGCTACGTGACCTTGTGCTGCTATGGATAGCCGTTTTCCTTACCATTAGACACATGTGCCGCTCATCTTGTCCCTCTAAATAATATAAAGGTTTAAATAATATATTTTTTTTAACCGACTTTATTTAAAAGTTGTTGTGTCTTAGATTTTTTTTTTTTTTGTTTATTTAGTGCAATAAAGAGTTTATCTATCTAGCTATCTAAAGGTAAATAGAAACAAAAATAAAATGTACATGTTTTACTCAAATTAAATGTAATATTGTAATTGAGGTTGTATTTCAACGCCGGTGGTCAAGATAAGACTTTTCTAGAAAACTAAAATTTTCAATTCATTTAGATCTCATTGTTTCCTGAAGAGATTTAGGGACTAATTCGATTGTTATCAACTATTGAACTCTGAAACAAAACCTTATTCGTTCTATCATCGACGCCCACATGGGGTCATTACGTTCCCCGTTGACAAAGCGTAGCGATTATTTCTTTTAGAAAACGCGCGGTAAAGTTTTGAATATGTTTAATTTACCAATAAGTTATTATGTACCCAATAATTACCCTCTTGACAGTATAAATTTGTATATCACTCTATTTTATAATATACTAGCGGCCCATTCCGGCTGCGCTCGGATATTGTCATTTAAAGACTATTAATCGAAATAAAAACTATCGTATGTCTCAAGTTGGACCAGACCGCTCGCGGCGTGCCAATTTAATTTAAAATTGGATAAGTAGTTTAGGAATCCATCGCGGACAAACATCGTGACAGGAGATTTATATATATATGAAATAAAAACTATCGTATATATAACTATACGAATATGACTGGCCTTGTGGCTAAGTGGTTAGTAGCTCTGCCTGCGAAGCCGAGGGCCGTGGGTTCGATCCCCACCCAGTGCAAATATTTGTGTGATAAATTCAAATGTTTGCACTGTGTCTGGGTGTTTCTATGTATAATAAGTATGTATTTAAAACTATCTAAGTATTATATCAGCTATCTGGCCGCCATCACACAAGCTTTGCTTAGTTTGGGGTCAGATGGTGTTGTGTGTGAATTGTCCACCAATATTTATTTATTTATTTATTTAATAAGATTTCAAGTAACAAACGCCAAAGAAAAACAAATTGGCAGTCGTAGGAAATGCCGATAGAAGTGAAAACTCATGTATAACTCAGAATTTGATAGGTTACTTTGAAAACTACACGGGTGTAACCGGAGGGCGTGGCCTAGCCATCATGTCTTGGCCATCTAGAAATGCGTTAGCATTTCCCATTGGCTGACGGATTTCTAGACGGCCAATGGCCATGGTCCCGAGTTTACCCGAATATTTCTTATCATACCCGATCGTGACGCTAGAATCCAAAACACACCATACGAAAAATCTGTTTAGGAGCGCCAAAATAAGGTTTTACTTCAAAAAAAAAATCTCCGACGTAAAGGCACTGTTATTAGGGCATCACCGGTGACGTCACTCACGAGTAAACGTTGCATCTTCAGCTGAACGATTTTGTAGGGAGCAATCATTTATTTACTCGCGTATGACGTCGCGCACGTGACGTGACCACCGCCATTACACAAAGCATTGAAGGTTATTTTTGAATAGTTGTTAATCTGAGCTTTTTGAAGTGTAAACTTTTATTTTTAACAAGCGGCCCGTTCCGACTTCACTCGGATATCTTAATATATTATACTAGCTGAACGCACGCGCGTTGCTACGCCATCTATCGAAAATTGGTCGTACCAATTAAAATTTTGTTCAAATTCGGTCACTTTAGGTTCTAATGACGCAACCTTTAACATATTTATGACAAATGCTGTCACGCAACGAAAACTCTCTAAAAGTAATATTTTTTCCCCGTTTTTGTTACATTTTTCATTCATGCTCGGCTCCTGTTGATAATAGCGTGATGTTAAATACCCTATAGCCTTCCTCGATAAATGGACTATCCTACAAAGAAAGTATCTTTCAATTCGGACCAGTAGTTCCAGAGATCCTTGCGTTCAAACAAACAAACAGACAAACATACAAACAAACAAACAAACTCTTCAGTTTTATAATATTAGTATAGATATAGATAAATAACGCGACACGTTGTTTATCCGCAATTTGAATAACATAAAAAAGGTTATGATGACGCAACCTTACTACCTTATAAAATAGGCAGTGAAAACACATGCTGTGACGGACTTCAGCGCACGTTAACAATATAACTTAGGAATATTTTTGCCCGTTTTTGTTACATTATTCATTCATGCTCCGCTCCTATTGCTAGTAGCGCAATAAGTATTATTAGCTTATAGCCTTCCTCGATAAATGGACTATTCAACAAAAAATAATCTTTCAATTATTAAACCTTAAAGTTCTTGAGATCCTAGCGTTCAAACAAACTCTACACTTCTTCGGTGTTAAAATATTATTATACCTAGATGTTAATACAGTATGTACTTGATAGTATTTCTATTGCCACTATAACAACAAATACTAATAATACAATTAAATCAATAATTTAAGTCCCATACAATAAACTTGATGTTTACCGTTTCTTGCTCGATTAGTCCGTCCCAAGTTTTAATAAAGATTTTCGGATGAATGCCTGTCTGCGGAAACTGCGATAGTCTACGAGTTTGTATACGGAATTCGGAATACATTTTGTTTATTTGCTAATGGTACGGAACCCTTCGTGCGGGAGTCCTACTCGCCACTACTACTGGCCACTTTTATTTAATGACTAGCTTTTGCCCGCGGCTTCGCTCGCGTTAAGCGTAATAATTAACTAAGTTGAGTTTCAAGTTTTCAAGATGTTTTCATGCAAATATCTCAAAGGAATAAAAAGTTTCATACAATCGTTCATCCCCTATTTAACCCCCTTGGGGGTCGAATTTATCAAAATCCTTTCTTAGCACGTGCCTACGTCATATCATCTACCTGCATGCCAAATTTCAGCTCGATCCCTCTAGTGGTTTGAGCTGTGCGTTGATAGATCACTAAGTCAGTCACCTTTGAGTTTTATATATATATATATATATATATATATATAGATAGATAGATTATTATCATTAGTCTGGTTATCACAGATAGCTTGTTTCGTTACAAGTATCTAGCGGCACGTCACGTCCGGGGTCCGGCGCGAGCGTCGTCATCAAGAAGAGATTATCGTGCGCGATGCGGAGCCGCCGGGGCGGGCCCGCGCGTCCGCCGGCAATTAGACCAGCGCGCCGGGGCTGCCAGAATCGGTCTTACAACTTCCCTGCACCCAATAATTTAAAAAAATACCTTATATCTTTGCCAGTTAGACAAATAGATCAACGCACCGGGGCTGGGGCTGCCAGGCTCGCTCAAACAACTTCCCTTGCACTCAATCATAAAAAAACTGTTTTACCTTAAAAACTGTGAATAGAATGTCCATTTACGTGAGTTTTTCCTGAAAAGTAAATTTTATGAAAAGAAATTTGGCACGGCGGTTAGCGATAGTCTATTCACTCTATTCCCACACACAAGAGAGGCTTCAAGAAATAATACATTGTTCGTAGTACATAGTGTTTTTCTAGTAAAAAGCACAAATACTTTATTAGTTACAACAAACAACGGGTGCGTAAGTAAAGATCATGACTCTCTTGGACTTCAGCATAAAACAATCAGAACTATTGGCTGAAAAACTCATTTTCGTTGTTTTTTCCAACTTTTCTATGTAAACGTAACAAGACGATTATGTGAAGCGGATAGCACTAGCGTGCACGTGCACTGTTATCAACCGTTCAGATATATCACGACTATGATTGGCATCTATGTATGTATTTGTTGCTTGGGCACGCATTATATGTAGATACATGTTACATAGCTTGAGTCCTGTACCCTGTTGTTTTGTGGCCAAGGGCCGCGGAGTCTAGGTGAGTGAGGAGGGAGGAGGTGTGGCTCCAACTACAGATTACTTTATAACAAGTATACTTTACGTAGAAATTAAAACTTGGGTCCAAGTTACGTCACATTACATGTCGCACATATAAAAAAGTGTACATTTTGAATGCGACTGCATACAATAATCATTAACGTAGAAGTATCAGCAGCAGTAAAAATCTGCTCTCAAAACAGAAATGGGCATTGTTTTATAAACCTAATCGGTTTCTATCCCAGTTTAGAAAATTGTTTAAAGATGTTATAGTTTTTCCCGAAAATTGTGGTAAATGTCTTTACCTTGGTACCAAAACCGGGCTATCGGGGTGCCTCGGGGTGGGGGTACACGCGGTCCCATTGCCCACGTACCGCTGCCCATCGCCCGGAAATTCGACACGAGAGCCGAAGGCAGGTCTTACTGAGCTTATACTACGTATAGCGAATGTTTGTAAAGCGAGCCTTTCTATGTGGGTTAACGAGTGTAGGTTGTTTAAGAGTGTAGGTTGCGATGCTTTGTTTAAAATGTTACGAGATGTGCAGGTTGAGTTAAATACAGCTAAGCTGGAAGCTATTTTGCTGGATAGCTTCGAATTGCTTCAGGGTTCTCTCATACCTTATGACCACCAACTCGCTTGATTGTTAGCGATGGTGTGGTGGAAGATGACGCACGCTGACATATAAAATACGTGCTTGTGTATTAATTATACATAAACAACACACTTTATGTTCCCACAGCTGGGATTCGGGGCTTTGCCCAGAAGTAACTGATCCACTCTCAATTTATAAACATATATTGTATCTATCGGAAAAACTCACTGAGTGATGCAGTACCACACCAAAAACGGAATAAAGAAAGTATGTGTGTTTGTTAGTGTCTATGTCCGTATTCATGTATCTTTATAACGACTGAATGGTTTGGTTTGGTCCGGGTTGGTGGATGATGGATGACCTTAAAAGATTCTAGGTACATGTCGATTTCATCATGTTTTCCCTCACAATTTTTTAACGCGCGTCGCACGTGACTTTGAAAAGACAGTGGTGCGCGAGGATTTCGAACGACGGGTTTCGGATTAGCAGTTGCCGTTCTTTAGATTAGAGCAGCCGTAACTTAAAGTGTGTGAGGTACGTACATAATATAAGTGCAAAAGGACACACACACACTTTTTTAAATAAATAAATAAATAAGAAAAGAGCGATGTATATACATGCAATATCAATATCGCCTCCGCTGCTTTTACCAGTGACAGCAATAATGAGAGCCCCCCGTTTCATTAGCGATTCCAGGAAGGGCCGGTCGGCCGTGATGCATAAAAACGCGGGGAGCATCTCGCCGCTGAGACATTTACTACAGACGACTACGATACTAATCGTCATACTCTTAATCATAATCATAATCTTTATTGCGTAAATGTTTTCTACATGTGAAATAAAAATAATAATAGTAATGTCAGGTTACAAATAAAAATAAAAATTAAACAGAAAATACCTGTTTTAGTAACGTTTGATTGTACTTGCGTACATTCATGTATTGTTTTAACACTCAAGAAAATCCTTGCTAAAGCTATAGAAAGTCTGATCAGGCGAGACTTGAAACAGGCCTGGCTAGGAGCACCAATAACGTCACGAGGTAGCCTGTATATTATAGTAGGTAGCCATATTATATAGCCCGGGATCCCTAGTAAGTACAATTTTTGCAATTTATTACCATCAAGCAAATTTTGTGGGAATAGATTCACTGATAGTAATCAATTGCAAATATTGCACTAGGAATCCTGGACTATTAGCTGTGCCCCACGGCTGAAAAGTTTTTCACGATAATTTTTTTTCGCTAAATACGATGTACGAATGCCAATCAGTGCAAACATTACTATGTTTCGGTTTGACGGGGAGTGTTTGCAGAGAAATTAGAGAGCAAAGGGTTAAATCGCCAGATATCACTGAATAATAAATAAGCGCAGTGCAGAGCAAGGCTGTTTATGTGATGATTTGGATTATTTGTGTGCTCTCTAGGATATGTTTTGGGATAGTTTATGCACGATTCCTGACTAAAGTTTATAATCATTCCAATTTCCATCTAGACCAGTTAAGTTCTTCCTGAATGATTCAGTAAAGTCAAACATTCAGTTTTCTTAAACTTAACACATTAATTTATGTATATTACTGACAGCGCCCCGCGGTCTTACCTGTGTAGTACCCCTTTCCCGATATTTTTCCGAAATCAATATGCGTTCTTCCAGACTATAATCTAGCCGTGTTCCAAATTTCAGCCTGATCCGTTCATACGTCAAGACATTATTGAACAATATACATCCAAGTGCATTGACATTTGTAATATTAATAGGATTAGTGTTATTTTTCTACGGTAACTTCTCTGTCACAACGAATACAATTTTCGGAGCACCAGAGACGTTATAAATGTTAGTCGTATCGTGAGTAGTAAAGACGATTGCGGATCCTTTCATCCTCGCCGGGCAGGCAGCAGGGTGCGTCTTTCGCGCTAACAAGAAAAACTCACTGAATAATTATTAGGGTTGAAGATTACACTCATTTGAGAAAGCAGACCTTGCACGTAGGATTTGTTTGGCTGAAATTAAAGAATTTGTTTTGCATTGAAATTAACTTCAGTTATCTTTTTTTTTAGTACCTATAGATAGATGAACAAGCTAGACATGTGCCTGACGAACACTTAACACGCATACCCATAACAGTACTTACGTATACGCAATTTGCTCGCAGCTATTTGAACACAAAGAGTCCACCATCTAGCACTGCACTGTGCTCATTAAACAGACATTTTTTTTTTTTAAATCTTTTATTTATTCTAAAATGTTTTACAAAGTTCCTTATATCTATTTTATTATTATCAGACTTAGAAATTATGAGCCTCTGGATCTATGAGAGGAAGCTGCTATTTGATACAATCAATGCTCCCACGGATCCGAAGTACCTCAGAGGTACTACATTAAATGTAAGTAATTTATAAAATACTAGTATAATCATAATATTACAAATAGGTATACAACCTATATTTTTAATGTACAAAGTATAATAAATGTGAAATTTGAACGAAAAATTAATGACATGAAAGAAAGTATAATGAACCTGGATATGTATTAGTATTACAAATGCTATGTCCCATTAAAGATCTTTAAATTGCTCTATTATAAACAGACATATAGATGATTTACCTCTTTGCCCTGTAATTTTACTAAAAACATTAGGCTTTGGAGAAAAAGACAGAAACGTTTATACATTTCTGTTTGTCGGTAAAAATAACTTGCAAAGGTTGTGGACTTCCGGCAAGCGGACTCTGCAAAGAGTAATACTACTACATACAAAACAAATGTACAGATAATAGGGTACAATCCTCAAAAAAACTAATTAGTCCGTCAGTTAGATAAATTACGAAGATACAGCGCTTAGAAGTTTCGCGTGACGTCACTCGTGCCTACGATTTTTACTCACGAGTGACGTCGCGACCGCCACTCTCGAAGTTTGATGTTCTATATCTTTGTTGAATTTGATATTTGAAAAAATAAAAAATACGTGTCCCATATTTTTCCATGATCTAGCTGACGGACTAATTAGAATAGTGTATTTTTGACCCAGTCCGGTACCCTATTCCACTAATATTATTGAGGCGAAAATGTAGGGCTTTGTAATTAGGACTACCCCAAGCGGACTTAATAAAGAGTGCTACTAACTATTGCAATAGTGCACTGCAAACTTTTAGTTCTTCTAAAACTTACTTCACCCGTTCGCCCACCAACTAAAACAATTTTGTCGTTGCTGTTGCGCTCTTTAATTTCAAGTTAAAATAAAAAGAGAAGAATCTCAAAGTCAAGACCGTCGTACCGAGTAATTGGGTAGTTTCTCCGGAAAAAGGACATAATTGCACACAGTTTTAAGCAAACAAATGTTTCGAATTTGAATTTGATAAGCAGAGCGACAATCAGAACCCCTTATGCAGAACAGAACTTGACTTAAGATCAATGTTGTCATATGAGTTCGTTTGACGTCATATATACAGAAGATTTCTCACTTCTTTGCGTCACGCTTCACCGGAAAATATAGATTAAGCTTTGCTTAAAAAAAGGGGTCACGGGGGTCACAAAGTCGTGGTCAAGCCACAAAACTGTGCGATAAGTACATGCATGCTTTTTAATTAGTGGTCCACCTAGGTACTACAAGGCTATCTGGAAGAAATCGCTTTTAGAGATAAGGCCGCCAGTTGTATCACTAGTCTTACTGTTTTTCCTAAATTGTATGCACCCTTTATGGTGTGAACAATAAAGAATTTTAATTTGTTCATTCAAACTGGACCCAGCCCATGGGGGTCTTGATCCCCATGACACCCTCTGGATCCGCGATTGAGGTCCGTCTTGTATTACGAGACACGCTGCAACCGTGTCCTTAACGTCTCTTTGAACTTATATTTACTAATTTAATTTGGCTCAGTACAGGTATTCAACCAACTCTGTTTAATCGGTAATACACTCGTAAGTATTGACATTTTTTTTAAAGTGAAAAGTAAGTTTTAGTAAGAGAGAGCACAAAGTGTAAGTATAGGGTGTGAGGGTGTGTGTGTGTGTGTGTGTGTGTGTTTGTGAGAGGGTGTGTTTGTGTGTGTGTTCGTGTGTGATTGTATATGTAATTGTTACACGGATTTGGTAATTATTTCAGTAAAGCAAGCAATTGTTCAGTGTCGTCATAATTGAGGGACTTCAAAAAATTTGAGATATTTTTTACATTTAAGTTATTGTAGGGGGTAATTTTCGGGTTTAACATTAATTTTGGTATAATATGTAGCCTTCAAGAAAGTCAAATAATTTTTCAGAGAAAGCTGTTGACCACTGGTACGTTGAGGGGCATACTGAGTGTTTCAGCCGTTTATTTACTAAAGACGATTAGTTATACTGAAGTTAAACATGTTGTTTTAGGGTAATAAAATATAACACTTTATTGTCCATTCATCCATTCAATACATTCCTAAAATTTGTGAAACCAATGGCGATGTTATCGCTAAAAGCGATCTCTTCCAGGCAACCGGACAAACAAACATTTGAGTGATGAATTGAGATATTTGTTCAGTCTCGATGTTTCTACGTATCATCATAAGTAGAGGAACTGCAGCATATTTGGAATACTAGTTTGTTTTTTAAGGATACATTTAAAGAGAAACGGCCATCCCGTTTCTCAGTAAAAAATACATTAAATGTTAAAAATTAAAATTAAAATTAAAAATTATTAAACTTTAATAATAAAAACAATCAAAGATAACTAAAATCAGAAACCTTATTAAAATGCCTATCAAACTGAAAATCTCTAAAATAGAGATTTCACTTAGGGTGGAGGTAAAAAATATGTGAATATAATTTGGAATACTATATTCCAAATTATATTCACATATTTTGATATTTGCTAACAGATAAATTTCCTTAGTAACTAATAAAATTTCTTTGTAACAATTTTATAGTCTTTAGACCTTTAAGTAATCTTCTCGTAATCGTCTTTTTTTAACAAAATAAAGTTAAATAACATTAAGTAATCGGTCACAATTATCGGTATTCCAAATTAGCAACATAGGTGTACTATCTTAACCTAAAATTCCATATCACATTTTTATTTCTCGATATTTTCACAAAATCATAGTAACATCATAAACTAACATTACACCTATGCATTTACAATTATGTAAGTATTACATTTATAAATATCACCTTTCCCATTTTCAGGACTTCCCATAGCATTTAAAGACGGCCATACTCATGGCCACGCCCTCCGGTTTCACCCGCGTAGTTTCCAAATTCTGAGCTAAGTATAAGTATTCACTTCTATCGGTAGTTCCTATGACTGCCAATAATTTTTTTGTTTAATTCAGTTCTCGATTTCACTTGCTACCTTTCCATTACGACGAAATGTATGTATATGTAGAAGAGATATAGCAGGAGCTAGTTCCGCGAACTCTCAGCACGAGATGTAGGTACGTACGAGTGCCCCGGTGTGCCCGGACTCCGGACATTTCCCCGGAATCGCTAATGCAAAGCGAGGGATCCTCTCATTACTGCTGGGAACGTTTTTTGCGCCTCCTTGCTTAGTATACGCTTTGAATTGTGACTCGGGGGTTCGAACAAATAGACGGGATTTTATTTACATTACAAGGTGATATGAAATAAAATAAATTGAATGAAGGATGCGTATTTTATTAAAAGCTCAAATATGTACAAAGGCAATTTCAACCTTAAAACTCGATAAACTTTTTTCTATCGGACTGCTCGTAGCTCGAAAAAACCACATCGTTTCTTGGTTGATGTTCCAAAGACACGAACGAAGAGGTTTGACTCTACTTTTGTGATAAGAACGTCTGAACGCCTGTGGGATGCGTTGCCTGAGTGGGTTTTTCCCGATGGTTACTATCTCGGTGTCTTCCAATCGAGAGTGAATCGGTTTTTTTTCTAGGTACACGCTCTAGACCGCATTATGTTAAGTTATGTTAAGTATTATGTTAAGCGTAACATCAGGCGGACTAGTGGTTGACCACCATCCTATACTAAACTTTAATTGTTTAGTGTAAACCTATAAAGTTAAAAAAAAAAAAAAAAAAATAACACTAAACAATAAAGCTGACATCTCAATCTTCAGTCGTTGCCATGTCCTCTCTGCAACGCCTGTGTCAACGCTCGATACACACAGTCTTACAGAATGCCTTAAGTATGAAATATCAAATACGTGTATCCTAGAGCAACATCAGAGTCTGAATAGCCCCAGACGGCTTATCCCGTCGCCAGACAAACCTACAGACCTACTTACACACACAGCCTCACTTCCCGCAACTTTGACCCACTCGCCGGAGCATTGAACTTTTTACGAGCTACAACTTTTGCTATTCAACTTTAAAACTAACTTCTCGAACGTTTTGCAGTTACAAAGTTGAGGTTAGGTTAGTTTTGGCGGGAACGCGGGAAAGCTAGACGCCATTTTGTATTCATGTTGTATTTGAATTGTAAAAAAAAGTTCAACGATTGTCTATAAATGAGTTCGAAATGTAAGTTTCAGATAAAACATTGCTTTTAAAGTTTTTTTTAATTGATACTGATTTTTAATTTCATTGTGGCGGTTACATCGAAAATAGACATTTCCCATACAATATTTTCTAGTCCCCATCTAAGTAAAGTTCAAAAAGCAGCAGATTTCAACCGAGACCGAGACCGAAAATCGTTTGTAAACATCGATATATATAAGTATATCAGTGGATGTGCCCTCCCAAACTTCAGGCGCAAGGAATTATGTTATCGTTGGGAAGAATCAGTTCACTCTTTCTGTTTTAGTCGGTTGTAGGAAGCGGTGAAAGCCAGACGTTTATACCTATCACTATTTTTTGTCAATAACCAAAATAAGTAGAACTGCAACATACCCTGAAACTAGCGATTCTAGGGATCAAGTAGATGCGTTAGCTGTAAACCACTCACACTACACACAAAGACGCAGTTCGTTAACAAGTTCAAGGTGGTCAGGGCACATCTATTGATTTAAATACCGATGTTTATAAGTAGGTACATGAAAATAAAATTAAACACTACAAACACTTAATAAGATGATAAATTGAAACATCCGAAAATAACTGATATACGTACCTATACACCACACAAAGTCACCAACATCTATATTAGCTTCCTCACTATTACTAAATTCACAGTAAAGAAACTGCTAATATTATAAAGCTGAAGATGAGGTTTTTTGTTTGAGCGCGCTGATAACTGGAACTACTCATCAGGAATCAGGATGAGGAACTACTGGACCGATTTCTAAAATTCTTTCACAGTTTGATTGGTGCGTGATCCCTGCATATATAGCCATAGGCTACTTAACTATTATATAGGTACCACGGCCGAAGCAGGGATGTACCGTTAGTTTGTTATAGGTAGGAATCCACGCACTTAATACAGCGTTATGAACGAACTTACCACTAACTGAGGCACTAATCCACAACAAATATTTCTTTAAAAAAAGTTTCATCCAAAAAAAACAGTCAGTAAATGTATTGCTTTGACAATGTACGTCGTTATTTTCTGTTAATTTACGCTTCAAGGTCCGCGTATCGCTAAATGTAGTATATAGACGCCCTAATACTACATGGACTGACGATTTATTTAATACAACTGTTATTATTATTTGATTTATTTAGTAGTGGTAGGACTCTTGGCAGAGTCCGCCTGGGGAAGGACCACACCATTGCCAGTTATTCTACCGCCAAGCAGTAATGTACAAACATTACTGTGTTCCGGTTTGAAGGGCAATGTTTCCAGAGAAATTACTGGGCTTAGAGAAATAACAACTTAGATCTCTGGGTGGCGAGCGCAGTACAGTGCTAGGTAATGATTTGGACTCTTGATGATGGCGATGAAAAAACGTAAAGATGGTATTATATATACTTCATCTACATCTAGTAGATTTATTTTTCTTTTAGAAAGTAGTGAAATAATTAGATTGCCTAAATTCTTATATTTTATGGTAATGAAGTTAACGCGAAGTGTCCTAAGTCATAAATAAACTGAAAATAATTAGCTCAGAAACGTAATGAAATTACGGGAATAATTATGTACGTAGGTAGTTAATTATTCCAAGTTATACCAAGATGTTTTTGTCGAAGTTCCGTCAAATTAAAACTACCACTTGGTATTACTACCAAGAACCAAGACACATTAAATAGGAACTTGTTGATTCGGCTAAATCACATAGTAAGTAAATACTAAGTCAGATGGTGTTGCGTGTGAATTATCCAACAAAATTTAAAAAGAAATAAAGTGGCCAAGTGCGAGTTGGACTCGCCCATGAAGCGGGTTCCATTGCAGCAAGTAACATAATATACATAGTACACATAGTTTTTTTAGTTCGTTGTAACTTTGATCGAAGTTTTAATAATAATGTATTTATGACGTACTAAAAAAAACTACTCATCAGATCGAGTTCAAACCAATTTTCGTTGGTAGTTTGCATGGTAATGTACATCATATATTTTTCTTAGTTTTTTCATTCTCTTATTTTAGAAGTTAGAGGGGGGGGGGGACACATTTTACCACTTTGGAAGTGTCTCTCGCGCAAATTATTCAGTGTAGACAAAATTATATTAGAAATCGCAACATCATTTTTGAAGACCTATCGATAGACATCCCACACGAATAGTTTTGATGAAAAAAAAATTCTTGAGTTTCAGTTTTAAGTATGTATTTTTTTTTGTAAAAATCTTAATGCGGTTCACAGAATACATCTACTTACCAAGTTTCAATAGTGTAGTTCTCATAGTTTCGGCAAAAAGTGGCTGTGACATACGGACGGACAGACAGACAGGCATGACATATCTATAAGGGTTCCGTTTTTATGTTTTACGGAACCCTAAAAAGTAGGTATGCAAATTTTACGCAGTAAGTATATTTTTATCTGTGGTATTTTTTTCAAGCAACATAAGAGCGTAGGTTCGTTCCCCGTTGATTTCTCAGTACAGCATTATTTTTTTGTGCAGATAGTTTGGATGTTTTTTTTATATTAGACTTGTAGCAGTCAACCTTAGATGGCCTCTCCTGCCTGCCGAACCTTGGGAAATCGCGGAATACTGACTAGGTAATACAGTTCAATTTTCAAGAACGAATTGAGACAAACTAAGTATAAATTAAGCTTTCCGGTTTTAAAAATGAAATGTTGGCCAATTTTTTTTATACTTGACTACCATCTTGGCTGCTGTTAAGCCGACTATGCGGTCTACGTGGAGCGTGTTTACCTAGATAAAACTGATTCACTCTCGATTTGAAGACGCAAAGATTGTAACTATCGGGGAAAACCCACTCAGGCAAAGTATTCCACAGCCTAGACGTTCTTATCCCAAAAGCAGAATCAAATATCTTTCGTTTGTGTCTTTAGAACATCAACCATGAAACGATGCCGCTTTTTCAAGCATTCCGATAGAAAAAAGGGCAAGGTGGTATTAGATCATGCAAATCAGAAGCAATCTCTCCGAAGTGTATCAGGTAAAAACCCGATAGGCTAGCAATTTTTTGGCGATGTTCAAGACTTTGAAGTCTTTTTAAGAAAGTTTTAGTACTACGTTGTAAGTGTTTAGAGGCAGTGTTTAGAGGCAGTGTTTAGAGTGGGACTCCAACCTAGAGGCTTCGGATCGGCAGTTGCCGTTCTCCCGACTAAACCAGTCATAGCTTAAGTGAACCTACCGTATATACTGAATATATATAATTGGTGGTAAAATGAATTTCGGTCGTTCATTATCACTACACTACATTTGCTCATTCGCCGATTCCTCTCTAGGACCCATATAGATGTGTCCTAGAGTCTCTATAGCCAGTACACTGCCGTTTTCACGTAAATATCCTATCCTACAAATATCATAAATGCAAAGGTTTTGTGGGTATGTACGAATGTTCGTTACTCTTAAGGCCGATTTACATCAGACGAGCGAATGCTCACTGTATCAAATTCATTTGGTGTAAACAAACGTAGAGCATTATTTCGATGTTTTGTTTGCGTTCGCAAAGATTCTATGGAATATATAATATGGAAAACGCTAAAAATGATCTTTCGTTTACACTAAAAGATCGAGAAAAAATGCTCTTGTTCCAGCTCTAGCTCTATGTTCGTTCAGTTTAAATCGGCCTTTACAAATAAATATTGCTGAAAGTATCTAGATAGAATTCGGTACATCTATAGATAATGGTTTGGAATAACACGTAAGCACTTTTTAAAAACGGAATCGGGAACTAAGTCTGTGAAACCGCAGGATACTACTAGCACGTCATAGTTTGTAACAATAGCATAGCCGAATTTTCAGCATCAACCCTGTTTGGGTTGATGCTTAAAATTTGTCTGAGTCTCCCATAAGCCCCACCGTGTATCGCGTAGGGAGCAGCTACGCCTCCGGGCTACATCTACCTCTTTTCTCTGGCACCTGTACCGGAGGTCTACCGCCTAATTAAATCTGCTTTGGGTTCGCTATTGCTGTCTCTATCATTTCAAGCGAAAAGAAAAGAGAGAACAATATCAAAGCTAAGACAGTTTTCGTTAGGCGGCAGACTCTTGGGGTCTACCGCTGTACAGGTGCCCTTGCGGGTTATTTTCTTAACTGTGGTGCGAGTAAATTCGTTTCTTTTATAGTTTAGAGTATAATAGTATATAGTGGCATGATGAGCAGAACATGCAACTGATGGTAAGCAAGACGCCGCTCCATAATAGCACAATGCTACGCAACTATTGGAACATGCAAAGTCTAAATCATTACCTAGCCCTGGACTGCACCCGTCACCAATCCCACTAATATTATAAATGTCAAAGTATGGATGTTTGGATATTTGGATGTTTGTTGCTCAATCACGCCGTAATGTATGAACGGATCGGGGTGAAACTTGGAATACAATTAGATTATAGTCTGGAAGAACACGCTTATATATATTACTTATTATACTTTTTATCCTGAGAAAATAACAGGAACGGGAACTACGCGGGTAAAACCGCGGGTACTGTTAGTATAATATATTGATGATTTATCTCTACGCCTTATAACTTATTTGTAAAAGTATTTCATCGAAACGGAACACAGTGATGTTTGGATATTACTAATTGGCAGTAGAACAACTGGCAAAGGTGTGAAACTTTCCTAGGTCGCTTCTGCAAAGAGTCCTACAACCCAAAACAGTACCGTCAAGTAGCAATATCAAAAACCAAGTGCAAACATCACTGTGTTCCGTTTTAAAAAGTAATGTTTCCAGAGAAATCAAAGGGCAATGATTTGGACCTGTTCCAACATCATGTTTCAAAAGTAGTGGTAGGACTCTTTGTAGAAGCCACCTAAGGTACAAGTAAGGGTAACAAGGAAAGTAACACATAGGCTACTTGCTAATAACGGTATCGAGAATTATGTTGTGTGTAACTGCTAGATAATATGTCTAATATATATATTAGCAGCCTACAATAGTATAGCCAAGTTTTCAGCATCAACCCAAACAGTCTAAGAGTCCCATAAGCCCCACTATGTATTATCATGGGAGCTGCATCCATCTCCTACCCCCGATGTCGGGCCGGTGTCGGGTAGGCGAGGGTAATTCTGTTTGTTTTTTATAGTGTAAATTCACGTTACGAGGAGAACTTGTGACTGATGGCAAGCAATACTCCTGCCCATAATAGCATAATGTTACGCAGCTATTGAAACATGGCATTGGAATAAGTCCAAATCATTGCCTATGCTTATAGTTTCTCTGGAAACAATGTCCATCAAAGCGCAAAGAACGTACTTTCTGAAGTGGCTTCTGCAGGGAGTTCTACCAGCACTAAACTACATACATAGCCTACTTTCTCAAAACGGGATTTAGAATTATGCCAGCAAAACAATGAGAAACGAGATGCTTCTAAATACGTAATAGTTTATAACAATGGTATAGCACTAGTAACGGTTTCAGTACCAACCCAAACAGTCTAAGAGTCCCATAAGCACCACCATGTATCGTCCTGGGAGCGAGTGTTCTGCATCTACCTCTTATCTCCAGCGCCGGTATCGGGTAGGTGCTGGGAATAAAAAGAGCCAAAAGATGTTTTCACTTAGATGTGATACTTTGTGAGATGGCTTTTGCAGAGAGTTCTTCTGCCACTACTAGAAAACATACATAGGCTACTTTCTAATAACGGGATGGGGAACTACGCCAGTGAAACCACGGGACGCTACTAAGTACGTAATAGTTTATAACAATGGTATAGCACTAGTAAAGGTTTCAGCTTCAATCCAAACAGTCTAAGAGTCCCATAAGCCCCACCATGTATCGTCCTGGGAGCGAGCGGGCTGCATCTACCTCTTATCTCCGGCGCCGGTATCGGGTAGGTGCGGGTAAATCTGAATACAAATGGAGACATTAGAGCCGGCACACGCGCCCCGCCGCTCGTTAGATGGGCTTGGGATGTAGAGTCGCCGATGCTAGATGTGGCATCTCTCCTTTGTAAATACCGAGTTTTGCAACGAGTATTTTGCTCTAAAAGTAATAAAAAAAAAACATTAGCAGTCGCCGTAGCCGAAAACGGTGGGAAGACATCATCATTATCAACGTAGTGTAGGACAACCTGAGACTAGATGGAGTGACAATATACAGAAGACATCAGGCAGTGAATGGAGACGTAAAGCTGAGGATAGGGTTGAATGGCGAGCTATAGGAGTTCCCTATTCCATTAGCCCATTGGTGGACATAGGACTCTCCTAACATTCGCCACTGACATCGATCGGCAGTTACTGTCATCCACTGTTTTCCCGATAATTTACGTAGATCGTTGCTCATCCTGGCCGAGGGAAAAACATATTAAATACCAAATTAGACACTTTTATCCCAAAATATTGAAGTCATAGACTAGTTACTAGGTTTGAAAAAATCAAAATCAGCTTCTGTTCTACGAATCTACATTATGCTTTAAAAAATATAAATACGATCGAATTTAGCAACTTTCTCCTTTTTCAAAGTAGTCGATTAAAAATATGAAGCCAATTATTTTATTGCTTAATTTCATCACACCAATTTTGAAAAACATAGTACCACTGGAATTAAAATCATTCAAATTATTTTTGTTAGTACTTAATTTGTGCTTTGAATATACATGAACAATGTTATGAGACTTATAGTCTACTACTTTACCCCATAAACGTTGTTCTATCAGAAATAAATTATTATCATCCGTACGAAATCTGAAAACGAAGCGATACTTCATGTAAACTATAACTTCACGTCAAAGAACAACGGTTAATTAAAACTATCTAGGGAAATGGTAATACCCATATAAAAGTAATAAAATGGTGATAAAGAAATGAAGAGTGAGGGAATGAGGCAATCGAACCGTTTGGGCTCTCCCAAACGGTCCGAACAAAAATGTGTTGCGTTTTATATGTGAGTGATGGAGGAAGGATCATAACTAGTATAGCTTAAGTTTTCACAGCCAGTCTATACTAATATTGTAAAGGAGAATGATTTGTATGTTTGTAGTGAATAAACTCAAAACAACTGAGGCAATTTCAAAAATTCTTTCAACATTAGAATCCCACTTAATTAATACCTGAGTAACACGCAGATATTCTTAGTCTGACATATTTTTTAAATACGTTGATATACAAGTTTATATTAAAACATTTTATTTTGTTTACAAGTGTTTATTAATGAAAAATAATTTTGCGAACTTCTTTTCATAAGGTTGAAAATTGTTCACTTCCATGTCTTACAAAGTTTTATATCCGTGACTCGAGTCCATATCTTTCCAATCTTCGTAATGCAAGTTGTGATGCTGACCGCGCGACGTCTTCTGTTAAATGCTTGTATTATTAATATCATAAACAGTTCACTTTATGTTCCCACTGTGGGGACTCGAGACAATCTCTCCCAAGGAGATAATTAAGGCCTTAACAACGACACGCTCTTGAAAGATGTCTTTCTTGGAATGTACCACTTTGCTTGCGATATTTTCCGATGCCATTAAAGCCATTGGTTGTGACTTGTGACACACTTGTAATTCTGTAAGTAGTTAATAAAATACTAAGAGTTACTTGACTTATTCCTACACTTTTTTTTTCATGAGTAGATACGTACGTGCTTTAAATTATGTCTATTTATAAGAAGTTTATACCCAAAAGGCCTTCGCTGAGGTGAAACACATTTATATCAGAATTACAAGATACCTACCTATCTAAACCTATCTATGTAAACTTGTTAATATTGCACGCCCGTCAATATAATTTATTTATATTTTAAGACCTATTTTTACACAGTGCGAGCAATAAATATATTTATAAATTCTTATTCATCTTTATATTACATACATATATTACAACTTTGTTTTTCATCATATTGAAATCGCGATTTTCTTGTTCTGTGACAAAAACAGTGTAAAAAATAAGCCGAGGAAAAGCTGATTTTCTTTGTCAGTATCTTGACGTACATAGTCCCCCGATAGTGTCGCCGAGGTGAGCTGACGCCAGTCTAGCGAGGCGACGATAGGTACCTAGTGTCACGCGCGGCTAGACCTAAAAGGACCTATATACTTATACACAGACGCTATGTACGAGGCCATACTCGGTGGACGGTTGCTCGGGGGAACGTATAGAGATGAACCACGGTAAACTTTAGAAAGTTATCGATATTTTCAATCTTGATATCGATAAATAAATCAATTCTTCTATTATGTTAAATGTAAAAGTTCGTATGTTTGTTCCTCAATCATAAAACTCAATAGATTTTGTTGTCTGTTGAGTTTGCAGATTGGGATTGAGGCGATGAGGTAGAAATAGATATAACTATGAAATCAATCAATTGCCGATGGATGTATAAAATATGTACTTATGTTAAGGGAGCGTGATTTTGTTAGTAAGATATCAATGTCCACGGTGTTGAAGGTACATATTACTGAAATTTAGCAGAACTAGAACAGAAGTGCTAATGCTATCCAGGCAGTAAACCAGATGGAAAAGATAAAGTACCTAAATAAACGAATCCCAACATAATACTACCGACAAAACAAAATCCAAAAAACAATTAAGTATACATTTTGCGCTAAATATTCTCAATGCATTATCAGTTGGTTGTGTTAAAACTTGTTTTTCGATGTGCTACATTCTTAATAATTTTATCGATTAACGTAATGCATCACTAGTGCTAGAAGCAGCGCGCGGAGTGTCCGTGTCGATAAATTCCGAGCGCGTTGTCAATCGCGCGCGAGGAGCGCGCAGGAATTAACGGCGCCGCTGCCAAGGCGACCGGCGCCCTTTGCACCAGGGCTGTCACTACGTTCTATTTTAATTTAATATTTCAAATTTTAATTGGCAATCCATCCACACTTTCCATTAATTCAATACTGCATTTAGTCAGCACCACAACAATGGCCAAAGAGCAAAGAACACAAATCTGAAATACAAATAATTAATTTTCTCCAAAAAACAAATTCAAACTCGCCCTAATTTTACAAAAAGCTACGTCCCGTTGTCTAGGATAAATGAAAGCAAATTTAAATTGTTGTTAACATTTCAAAAACCTACACGGATTTCGATAAAATTTGTATGGAACCACACAACCTGAACTATGATCTACCAAACAAAAAAGAGCCATCAAAATTGATTCACAATTGGTGGAGATCAAGCGTAACATACATACCTACCTACAAAAAAAACTTACAACCAAATTAAGGTCCTCCTTTTTTTGAAGTCGGTCAAAAATACAAGAAACTATTTATCAGGGATTCAGTAGATAACAACAATAATATGTATTATCCCGTAATTAGTGTTATAGAATATCCAATTGTGGAACGCTTTGCCCGTCAATACAAGGCAAGATCCATCGATTGTCTTAAAGGACCGAGACTTTTTTTTAACCATTTATTATTTTTATATTATAGGTTCCACTTGAATGCCACATCTCACCTGATGTTAAGTGATGATGTGGTCTATAATAATGAAGCGTACTTACTTAGAATAAATCTATTAATTATCGATTTAAAAACCCCAAGATTGCACAAACAATTCTACCTAAACAGTTGCTTTATTTTAAAGCTTGTTTAATTTTTTTACTACTAGCGCCCCGTGGATTTAACTACACAGTTCCCAGTCCCGTTATTTCCCTGTAATAAAAATTAGCATAAGTACTATTCAAGACTTTAATCTAACTGTGTAAAAATAAGTATTACCAATTTCAAGTATTTCAATCCAAACCGTTGAGATGTTTCGACGTAATGCAGACATCCAAACTTTCGCATTGATAATATTAGCAGGATAATTTAAGTGTAATAAAGAGTTTATTTATAACTGTCAAACAAACAGTGTTACATTGGGTTGGCCTATTAAATAAGTTTAAATGTGGCAGCCCTAAACAAATTGCGCGTGTAGCGCACATTCTAGTCTCGTGAATTATATCGTAGACATGTGAAGTCTGTGGGGCCTGGGTGACCCTCTGTAGGGTTAGGGGGTCTGCGTGACCCGCGGTGTGACTGAGGGTCTGTGCGACCCACTGTGGCCTCGGGGGTATGTGTGACCTCGCCTTAGTTCTCGGAGTATGTAAGAA
Source organism: Ectropis crepuscularia (assembly GCA_963693475.1). Taxonomy (NCBI): domain Eukaryota; kingdom Metazoa; phylum Arthropoda; class Insecta; order Lepidoptera; family Geometridae; genus Ectropis; species Ectropis crepuscularia. The sequence continues at coordinate 6,353,929 of OY856359.1, read as the reverse complement.
AACTGATATATTTAGGAGTACAGATATATTTTAATGTACCTAATTATTTTGATTTCCATATTCATTTATCTTCTAAAATTAAAAATACCAAAGTTCAGATGTTTAGATGTTTGTTGCTTTTTGTTAGTAATAAATTAATCTAGTTTGGGGCTAGAGAGAGTGGTGAGAAAAAGGGACAACAAAAATGTATTTATGTATGAATATTCGGTTCCGATCCAATTTTTAGATGCGGTAAGCTTATACGACCAAATTTGCTTGTTTTTTTTTTTGTGGAAAACAAAGTTAGGCTTTATTATAATAAATAATTCACTGTAGGTAACGAAGTAAATTTCAAAGTGGACTCCACTTTTCTACGAATACTGGCATTAAAATCTTTTAAAAAGTCCTAGTACCTTTTATAATAACAGCTGTAGGATTAAAATCGCGTTTAGAAATTTAAAACGGTGAGCGTAAGTATCGTATTTTCATACATTTGCTAGGGGTTTACGCGACGGTGACATGGTGTACAATGGTGACCATAATATTCGTACTTATCTGAGAGCTTATTATCATAAACAGTAAAAACTAAGCTGTATCGTGCAAAGAGACTTACTAGTACTTTTAACCACTAAATAAAATAAATTTTATTGAAGTGTTAAGATTTTCCAGAGCTGCATTTTTCCTATTCTGCTATAGTTTTCAAAATGTTTACTGATTTTAAGTAGGTATTTACCTAAGTGGTAACAGCGTTTGTAACGCAACCGAAAGTTCGTAAGGTAAATAAAATACAATATTTAGACCTCGAATTAGTTTTGTTCAATGTTTTTAATATCAATTCAAATCGTGAAAATTTTAAAGTTGTATGTTCGAAATTTCAACCCCAACTTCAAATCTTCAAAATTACAATCAGCTCACATCAAATCTGTACCCATTTTCTTCAGCAAACAAAGAACCTATGCTTCTTTTAGCGTACACGTCGTATCTACATAGTAAATAGATAGCTATATCTACATGTTATAGAGTGACGCGGCAGGCGGGCGCGCTCAGCATAAATGGCGGCATTTCCCGAGGCATGGCGCGCCGCGGGCGTCCGCGGGAATTACACCGGGGCCTGGACGGACGTGAGCGAACCTCCTTTGTGCCAGCGAAAAAATTACGAGGGGCCGCGGACGCGGGAAAATCTTGGAGCGGATAGCGCGCCAGAAAATGTTTTGCTACTGGCTGGAAATATCTTACTGGCGGGCACAAAAAAAGTTTAAGTCTATTTTTTGTGTTTTTGGCTCGTTCATCTAACAGGACATGTTAAATCGAATTTGCATTAAAACTATGAACTATCTTTAACTGATACGTGAAGCACAAACTTTGTAGCCCTTATTACAATAATTTCGTAGTCGGACGAGTATGAAAGTTCGCGCATTTACTAATATAGTTTGTGTAGAGTAGGAGTAGGTACAGAAGGTAATTTTTTTTTAAATTAAGCGTAAAAATCAATAAAAAACATTACACACACTACCATGTTTGTATTTTACTCATACGCTTATTATAAGTACTCTTTTGTTTATTTTTAAAGTCTGTGGTCAAATTAATAAATACATTCACAAATTCACATTCAAATTTCAACCATTTGTCGAGCACTAGTTTGTTCGAAATTAGAACTGCATATTGCGTCATACTCATAGTTATTGCATATAAGTTACGGCTGGTCTAGTCGGGAGAATGGCGACTGCCGATCCGGAGACCCCGGGTTCAAACCCCACACGCACCACTGTCTTTTCGAAGTCATGTGCCGCTAACTTAAAACGGTGAAGGAAACCATAGTGAGGAAACCGACATGTACCTAGAATCTTTCTAAGTCATGTGTCATCCACCAACCCGCACTGGGCCAGCGTGGTGGATTATGGCCTTAACTCTCTCCTTGCGAGAGAAGGCCCCGAGTCCCAGCTGTGGGAACGTTTAGTGGGCTGTTGATGATGATTGATGATTGCGGCATAATAATTACTACAAAGTGGAGTTTTCCTTACTACCTATATTCACGTGTTAGCAAATGCGAGAAGAGAGTTGTGCTGCTACACGTGTTATGAGCTTTGAAAACTTTTTGTAAAGTTAGTATTATGACTACTTCTAAAGGTCATGCTCAAAGTATTTTGTATAAAGCGAACTTCTCTTTGTTATTTTTTACTATTCCACATAAGATTAAATTCTAAATGCTTAAATAGGTATTTATTCTATTCTATTGTTAATTTTGAGATGCTTACCGTGATGGTTACGTGGCTTGTGAATACTTACCCTCAAACAAACTAAGCTCATACTATGGTGTCTAAACTTTTAGACAACTGATTTTTTGGTACTTATGATACATAATATACAGATCCAGACAAAAAAAAAACATCCATATTCATTATACAGGCGTGTGTGATGTATGAGAATCGAACCCATGACTATCGGTACAGGCAGACTTACTACCAACTCAGTCATGGGCTAGGGTCATCGTTTTTTTTTTAATTATGAAATTACGCGTTTAGGCGTATTCTAGTAACGTAACCTAGAGTTAAGTACTGATTAATCTATTTGGTTACAACAGAAACAATTGACGAGAATGCATCATTTCTGTAACGTTCAGGATATCTCACATATAATACTATAAAATTTATAGGAAACCAAGCTAAATACAGATAATTCTCAAACCCATTAAGTAAATAAATCAACCAGAATGAACTTGCAAACGCATCGATTTATCGACCACAGTTCGTATTCAACTACCCCCTACACAATTAGGCGCGAAGCTTTTCCTTTATTCCTGTACGTGTGCTTTGCCACGGGGAAGGCGGTCGGAGGGGGGTCCAAGCCATTAGCACGGCGGCGACGGCGACCGGTCGCGGGTACACAAACACCTTGCATACATTGCAACTTCTATTTCAATAGCCTTAAAGTTTGCTTTCGCGCGGGCAGAATGTAAGCGTCAACTGTCAAAGGCGTGCATAATTTACGCGGGCCCGATAGACGGTCGCGATTGTTATTACGCGTGCGGATATTGGATTTGGCGGGAACGCAGCGTCCCCGCGTCGCAAGATAATGCGGGACACGACGGCCCTGTAATTTAATAAGGTTGGTTAAGCACGTTCGGCTCGGGCTGGTTCGATTTGCTTCGCTATTAAATTAGGAGGGATTCGCGAGGCATTGTTTAGTTTGTAGATGATTTTATTAGGTTCCTGTGTTCAGGTAAACATGCCGGAACCCCGGTACGTGCTGCGAAGACTACTGTTCGGTGCCGAAATAATTTACAATTTCGTAGGTATCTGAATTATCACGAGTGACCCTTTAGTAGACACTGTCTACAAACATCTAGTTTATAATCATTGTTATCAACCCGTGGGATTATTAACATTCGAAAGCGTGGGCGCCTAAAAGCACATTCAATCAATCAGTGACAACGATTTCGTGCCATCCCTATCCTAGAAGGGGGCTATAAAAGGCACGATTGTGTTTGCGAGCGCGCTCGGGGGCTACCTAAGCGGGCATTAGCGAAGGACGCGTAGGTTACTCCGTCCGTCCAGTTTGCTCAGATCTTCAGCACAATGGGGGTAGACGAGTCGCACGGTTCTTATTGAGGTGGACGGTGTTCGTAATTTACGCGCGAGCGGTCACCGCCGGTGGTGATTACGCTGGCTCGTTGGCGTGTTGGTCGTTGATAACCCGACCGTTGCGAGAGCTCCAAGATATTCGGCGATGCACGCGGCCCGCGCCCCCCCACCCGGGAGGGGGGTCGGGACGCCTGCCCCGGCCGACGTCGTGGGCAAGTCATTAAGGTGGCGTGTGCATGTCGGGACGTTGACTACAGCGAGGGTGGAGATTATTGCCGCAAGCTGTAGACGGTGCGTTAACTTAATTATATACCTACTCTCCTTGCCGAGCACCGTTACAACTTGGCGCTAACATCTAACTGCGTTCTGACGTAATTTAATACAACATTTTATATAGTTGAAGTCGTTAATAAAAAGCAGTGAATGATTTTAAAGCTGCCCCATTTCAGCTTAACAATTTTCGGCTGGGAGAGTTTAGCTGAAAATTGAGCTCAATTTTCGTCGGATCGCCGAACGAGTCACGTAGTTGACAACAATCGAACTTTTGATTGAAAACTTTTCAAGCTACATTGTTTAATCCGTGATATAATAAACGGAAAATCCTCTTGCCCGGAGGCAGGTGGCGTATCGCGTATGTGCGGCCGTTAGGGACGTCGGCAGCGCGGTCTGAAAGTCCCGCTCCGAATTACCGTGAACGCGTTCGGTATAAAGGTTTGGGACTTTTGGGACGCGGGGCCCGCGAATTCCATTTAAAGATGTCGGGATAATTTAGCGCTGACGAGGCGGAGGACCAAATTGACGCGCCCTCGGGGCCGCCGTGTCGCCGCTCGATGTATCGATCAATGTTTTTCTACAGTCGCCTCCGAGAACGGCCTCGAGTGCACGTAAATAACCCTCATCCATTTTATTCGGCGCCGCGACCTCTACAAAAACCTTTACCGAACGAAGTTTCGAGCGATAGTACCGTGTTGGGCGCCACTTTATCACATGTTGGGCGCCAATAACACTGCGCCACATTTTTTTCTTCAAAACATTAGTTTAAAATTTATTTCATGTAGCCTTGTTTACCACATCTTGTTTGATATGATATGAGCACAAATCGGTACCTATGCATTTTGTAATTTTTTTTTGTAGGAGTGCATTAAAAGCGCAAAGAACTTTACTTCATTATGAGTATTGCATATTGCTATTACGTTACATTTTTTTGTGTTATTTAATACTTTAATATTTAAATTAAAGAAATCCATGTCTCAAAGATTATGCGTTGGTAAAAACTTGACTTAATCTCAATTGTATTTTATTTTATTCCTTTGTCGTCGCAAATCTTGAAAATATATGATACTGCTGAATTAGCTCGAAAACGTTACAGATTTTTCTCATCTGTAAGATTTAATACTCGTAAAATTGTTGAAATAATCCACCATTGAGATGGATATCTAATGGCGATTATTGCCTTGACACTCAATGCAAGTTGGCACATGCGTTTGAAAAATATCTTACACCGGTTTCGTCACAATGCTTTCGTCTTTTCATTTTAAATATAAATAAAGATTAACTATTTATTTATTAATACGTAAAGCAAAAAAATTTGTCCCCCTTTCTACGAAAATTGCGCAGACAGAGGTGTATGACATTTCCCACACTTATACATATGAAGTTGTATAGAGGAGTGGAGAAAGCTTGTTTTTATTCATTATTATTATGCATTAAAATACATTAAACCAATAAAATAAACATTACATAAAGTAACATATATTTGGCACACTCACGCTCCCATTGGCCATCTACAACTGCGCCAGCATACCTAGATCGCCATGCTCATGGGCTCGCCCTTCGGTTTCGCCCGCTTAGTTTCCAAAGAATTCTGAGTTGTAAGTTTTCAGTTCTACTGGCAATTTCTATGACTGCCTTTTTTTAAATTTAACATAGAGCGACCACACGTTTATTTCAAAACTCTGATTTCCACGAGAATAATAAATATAAATATTGGTGAACAGTTCACACACAACGCCATCTGACCCCAAACTGAGCAGAGCTTGTATGATGGCGGGCAGAAATCATGTATGCGAAACATGATTCTTTTCAGTACAATAATAATCAAGGAGCTACTTATAAAAACCTCTCCACTTTTATTCTGATAACCCGTAGACTCAGCCGAAGCCTGCAAAACGTAACTCAAACAAATACCGTTTCGCTTTCCAGTGTCGCCTCTAGGAAAGCTCGTCAGTGCTCGCTTGATCGCAATCCAATCAAGATAGCGAGCGCCGATGACGTGTGGGGACGCGATTAACTGTTAATTGGAAGGGCCCAGGAGTTGCGAGCTCTCGGCGTATTTGGTTTTACTAACAGTAGTGTGTTTTTGCAATCAAGCTACCCAAGAGATTCTTAGTCGATTGCGACTAACTTGACGACGACATACTGAAAGGATGATGTTGATTGCAACATCATCCTTTCAGTATGAAAACTAATGTGGTTATTACACATTTTAAACGAGTAACTCACGTATGGTCAATCTAGTCCGACTTAAGTTTCGACCCCATCCGGCGGCCTTTTTCAAAGAGAGTGCACGCGCGTGACCACTGTTCCAGTGCTAAACTAAAGCTTATAATATGCATGTTTATGAGTTTTATGTTACTTGAAATAAGTGGACTTTATTTTATTTTTTTAAACGATCTCCATCAATCGAAACTTAAGTTGGACTGGACTGACTATTTCCTGCCTGAGATACCCGTGTTTTCAGTTACAACATCATCCTCATAGGCTGTGTCCATTCAGTATTGTGCAAGTTGCAAACCAAGCAACGCCTATTACGCATGTGGTATTGTGCTATGTGCATATTACTATGTTCTGGTCTGAAGGGCAGTGTCTCCAAAGGTCAACGAGATTAAATCAATCTCTGGGTGACAAGTGCAGTGCAGTACTAGGCCGAAATTGGGATTCATGCTCAAACAGAGTAGTACGTACGTTGCTGTAATGGATAGCCGTGTTTCTTACCATCAGCCGCATGTCATGGTCGTCCCATTACTTCATAATATGTAAAATATCATTAATCCTATCGTTATTTTTGCGTTCTAATTATAATAAATTGTCGAAATGTGTTGAAAGATAGAGCGTATAAAGTTTTTTACTTAGTTAAATGTAGCGTAGGCTTTGTGACCCATTCGTAACGATATAAGGTTTATTACTCGTAGTTTGGCACTTGTCCAAACGACCTTAACGTAAATAAATGTATTAATATAGACCATTCTTTAGTTTTCCTCTTGATTTTTTACTTAGTTAGTAGTTTGTCTTTGGATCTAAACTTGAGTTAGCTTATCCTATCATGGTATGTAACTCGTGAAGTGGCGCGAAACCCAAATGGGTTCTCATGTGAAAAAAAAATCAATTTTTTTTTATCTACCCTCAAAAATTTTGAGGTTGGAGATCGGATCGTAGCCGAGTATGGGATCGCGCCCGCTTGCTGTGTGTCAGTTTGCATACAAATTCGAACATTACAAATTATCCCGTCTCGGATCGCTATCGCTATCGGATCGCCTCTGTGTGACCCGGCTTTAAACATCTTGTTCTAATGGGACAATGAGGTAGTATGATTACGTCATCCGAGTAGCAAGTTTTAGTTTTTTGTTATTATGATTTCAAAAACCGCTATACCGATTTCGATAAAAACTGTTTGTAACTGCATCTGAACTATTACCTACCCAACAAAAAATAACAATTGGCAGTTATAGGAACTGCCGATAGAAGTGAAAACTTATAACTTAGAATTTGATAACTTACTTACTGAAACTACACGGGTGTAACCGGAGGTCATGACCTGACCATCATGGCATGGCCATCTAGAAATCCGTCAGCATTTCCCATTGGCTGATGCATTTCTAGATGGCCATGCCATGATGGCCAGGCCACGCCCTTTCAGCATTTCCCATTGGCTGACGCATTTCTAGATGGCCAACGGCTATGGTCCCGAGTTTACCCGAAGACTCCTTATCTTACCCGAGCGTGACGCTAAAATTCAATTCAGAGCCCACGAAAAATCTGTCTAGGCGCGCCAAAAGAAGTTTTCACTTCAAAAAACATTCATTACACGTGTAGCAAACACGTGTGGACACCGATTGATTAATGCGAGTACAGTAATCAGTCGCGATTACTCACTCGCAGTCGCAATCGCATTCGCACTCGCACGCGCACGCGCACTAATCAAAATGCATACTGACCTTAACTTATGTACAAAATAAACATACAACCGAATTGTAAACTTATTTTTTTTAATTCGATAACTTATTCTAAATTCGAAAAAACTGATACCTGATGAATAAGCATCGGACTAGAGTAGTAGGTATTAGTACTTCGCTAACTAATAGAACCTTGGCCATTCCGCAGTTAATACTGTCCTCGCTTATGGTACATATTACGTAGGTACTCAACCCGATCCGCGTTTTAATACGGTGTAACGTAATACAGTACGGAGTTTTACGAGGTAACCTCACGCGGTGAGGGCGACACCGTGCCTTCGTTCGGAATAAGGACCCGACTTTACAGGGGAATACGTGCCTAACTTTTTCTTTTTAATTTGGCTATACAATTTTTGGTTTGAGTACGTGTTTAGGCAACGATATGTTCTAGTTTTTGTAAAGAGTAAGAGATATAAGAAGTTTGTGCTACCGGAATTAAAAGCAAAAAAAATTTTTTTTTTGCTTTTAAGCCTTACCTGGAAGAAACCGATCCACTCCCGATTTGAAGACACTAATATAGTAACCATTAGGGAAAACCCACTCAGGTAACGCATTCCAAAGCCTTTACATTACTTTTTGGGACGTTGTTCCAATCGCACTACACACGGTACATAGAGTATGAGCTAGCTGATTTTATTTAAAAATAGCCTTTATTAGCGTTATATTATCTAAACTTTTATTTATTTTTATCGGACTCATCGGAATCATAGTCAACATTCCGAAAATTCGCACTCAAGAGGTTCATCTCAACCTCTATGTTAAGTACGTCTAAGCTTTGTAATGTGTTGCCTGAGTGAATTTTCCATGATGGTTACAATCTTAGTCAAATTGAGAGTGACGTTCCATCGTAGACCGCTTCGTCACTTAACATCAGACGCGATGGCGGCGGTAAACCTATAAAAGTTAAAAAAAATACCCTACAGTTCTAACATTTATTTTCAATATTGTTAGACCCGTTCGTCTCCTCATCTCCGAAAGTTAGCGTCAGCGATCTAGAAGATTCAAGCGAAGACGAATCTTGGGACCAAATTCTTCAGAAATCATCGTGTAATAATATCGGCAGATGCTCTCGATCGGCTCTTATCAATCCCTAATGCTCTTTGACCAGCGTGGGGTGGCGCAGGGTGGCGTGGGGTAGCGTGGGGTGGGTTTTAATTAGAGCGCGGACCTCGCATTCGCCGGTGGACATTGGGTCTGTGGAATGATAAGTCAGTTACAGAAGTCTGAGAAAAAAAAATCTCTCGAACTGTATTTAAGGCATTTGTACGGTAAAACAATAGAAGGTACAACAATGACGGATTCATTGTGGTGTCGTTGCCTTCTCGACTTACCAATGGAATACTCATAGACAAAGAAAAATGTTTTTACTTGTGAGAGTTGTTATTCAATATGTTTAGGTTAATAATGTCCTGCTCCTTGTCTGCTAGTTCAATATTTAGTAGACCATACATGCCACTTGAGGCCACCATCATAGATCTAATAAAAACCTATGAATCCGTTGAGTGTAGGTAACCGTGTTACATCTGCAACCTGCAATGTTGTTTTACAAGTGGAAAAATATCGCTGAAGCACAACTCCAAAAACATGATATATGTTTCAATACATTTTAATGCCTAATACATCTTTTGCCTTATCTTTTTCTTATGCCTTTTGACGTGATAACGTCTTATAATTCGATGGAGCCGGCTGCACGCCCGCAAAACATGACGTCATGTAACGGTACCGGTAGATTAGATAATATTTACCGCCGTTACCTCGCCTTATTACTTTTCGCACCATCTAGTGAGTGAAATGTGTATTACGTTCAAGGAGTCTGTCCATGTTTTAGAAAAGCAACGATATGAAGTTAAGAACTTGTGCTAGAACAATGATGTACCCAGAGATGGCGCTTTGAACAGCTTTTCAAAAAGCTTCAGAATGTTTTACCTAGATGGCGCTTAACACAAATACTAGACGTTGTCACGTTCAACTATCGTCAGTAAACCGACTTTACAGACAACCATTTTTTTTATCTTATTATGTTTACTCATAAATACAAATATTTAGAACGATGTTTTTTTTTTATATCTGGTTGTGAGATATATGAAAAAAACTATTTTCCGATAAAATATATCGGAAAATAGTTTTTTTTTCAATGACATTATTTCATACTACTAGACCTTTATCTTTTTTGAAGTGAATGGTTGTTTAGACGTGTTTAACACTTTTTGGTAGACCAAAAATCATGAAAATCATGAAGCTATATGTGTAATTGTGTACTGTGTGTATACTACGCGAGGTTTTACTTCTATCGCTAGTCCTTACAATTGCTTTTTTTATTATTTTACTGTAAGTTGATGTACTGCCAGTATCGGTATACATCGACACAGAGCGTCCGTCCAGGGAGACTGTCCTGCGGCTTCGTGTACTTACGCAGTGTGTACGGACCTTTATCTTGGGTTGTCTTTATGTTCGTATATTATGGAGAATGGCCCGTTGTATTTGGGTTCGGATGCTTTAGATTTTTTTACATGTTTATTGAATGACCCTTAATTTTTCGCTTTGGGCCTGGAGATGGTTTTTACCAATCGAGAAGTAGCGTGAATTGTTTTTAAATTTCTCCATGTTATTACGTAAAAGTATCGTAAAATGGCGTAAAGGTGAGCGCGTACTGAAGTTAAGTGAGTAAGGCTATAGATCGAATATCTGCCACTAAGTACTACAAGAAATAGTGAGCACGCTTCGTGGTTAAAATTCCGAAAATTCGAACAAAGAGCTTTGACGTTACTTTCGTTACATGAACAGCTAATTGTAGAATGAGCCACTCGACGTACCTAAATAGTTTTTTTTTTAAACATAGTGACGGAACGACCAGTATATGCGACTAATGGTAAGCAACAGGCCTACCTATCGTTTTACAGCACAGTGGAGGCACATGTATAATTTTACAAATTACCGTGAAATTACTCTGTAAACATTATCTTTCAAATAGAACACAGTAAGTAATGTTTGCTTATCACTGTTTGGTGGTAGAATGACTGACAAAGGTATGGTATGCTTGCTTAGGCGCATTCGCTCCTATTTGAAATTTACATACTCGAGACTCGGGGCCTTCTCTCGAAAGATTAGGTACATGTCGGTTTCCTCACGATGTTTTCCTTCACCGATTTAAGTTATCGTCATTACGCACTTGCCTTCAAAAAGATCTTCAAAAGGCAGCCGTCGTTCACCCGACTAGAACAGCCGTAACTCTACATAAAATAGGACTGTATTAAAAGTAGGAGTGAATCGATTACTTGTTCTGGGCACCTCTGCCATCGCACTCGCCTTTACGGAGTTAAATAAGATGTTTCAATGTATTTTCACCGGTTGTCCGGTGCATCCACTTCCACAGAAACGAGGATGATAGCACTGCAGAAGATAGTGGGATAGGGAGGCCTTGGTATATGATCATCTATACTATAATAATAATATTATAAAGCGGAAAGATTTGTTAGTTTGTTTGTTTGTAATGAATAGGCTCCGAAACTACTGGACCGATTTCAAAAATTCTTTCACCTTTGGAAAGCTACATTATTCCCGAGTATCATAGGCTATATTATATTTTAAAAAAAATAGGGATCCTTACTAAAACTCCAATAAACAAGTCCCAGGGCCAAACCTTCGAATTATTAGGGATCGACCTACGAAAAGAATGTTTCACTCATGGCCAACTGTATGTTGGCCTATCACGTGTCGGAGCTCCTGAAAATCAATTTATTTTGCTGCCACAAAATAAAACTACTTCAAATATCGTTTACAGGGAAGCTCTGACTCACTAAAACTAATGGCTTTTGTTTTGTAAATAATATGATATATGTATAAAATTTAAAAATAAAAAAATCCAAAAAAACATTTATAAAAAATATGAATAAAAAAATTCATAAAAAAAATTCAAACTTCCTTTATAATTTTACTTTTTTTTTGAAACCCGATGCAAAAAAAAGGGTGTATGTGTGTGTGTATGTACCCGTGCGAAGCCGGGGCGGGCCGCTAGTCTATACTAATAATATAATACCTAAGGGTGAAGAGTTTATTTGTTTGAATGCCCTAAAAAGTAAAAACTACTGGACCGATTTCTTAAATTGTTTCTCCGTTGGATATGTTTAGTAGTGGTAAGACTCTTGGCAGAGTTTTCTACCGCCAAGCAGTAATGTGCAAGCATTACTGTTTTACAGGGCTTTTTAGAAATTACAGGGCTTAGAGATATCTTAGATCTCTGGGTGACGACCGCAGTACAGTGCTAGGTAATGATTTGGACTCTTCATGTTCCAATAGCTGCGTGTCACTGTGCTGTAATGTGGCAGGCATGTTGCTTACCATCAGGCACATGTCCTGCTCGTCTCGCCACTCTATGCTATAAAGAAAATGTTGGTAATCTTTGAGCGATATATTTTATGTAGGTTATATTTGGTCCACTGGCAAAGCCGGGGCGGACCACTAGTACTCAAATAATGATATTTATCATCGTCATAATCCATACTCGTTTACAGTTGGACATAAGCCAGTCCCATAATGTGTCACTCGGCCTGATTCTCGTACGTTAAATTTCTAACCGCCATCAACTTTTGCAAATCGACACTCCTTGTAACCTTAGGGCGTCCTACGCGTTTACCGATTCGCGGTCTCCGCTCCAGCGTAGAGATTCTGAACCTAGTTGGATTGAGGTCGACACAGAATCTAACATCTCGGTCTTTATAATAACTTTTTAGAATTACAGAGACAAATATTGTCATGCCGCATTTGATCTTTGAATCGTCTATTTGTGTTTAGAAACTGGACGTAAACTCTCTTACTACGAAAAACGTAATTTCGAAATAAACTCGTGACTTTTCCACTCCGGTTCTACTGAGTCCAGTAGTGCCCAGAACTCGTATACTCCAACTGTTATTGGTTTGTTGGAAATGAAATTAAAAGTATGTGTTTAAATAAAAATGTTAAAAAATAAATAAATATTTAAAAATTGGTATTCGTTGACACTTTTTTACACAACACCGTTTAGCCCAAACTTAACAAATCTTTTACTATGGAAGCAGATATTAAACGACAATGCGGTCTCCGATGGAGCGCGTTTTTCTAGAAGCAACTGACTCACTCTTGACCTGAAACCTGAAGACACTCATACTATACAATTGTTAGTATTCCACAGTTTAGATATTGTTACAAAAGTAGAGCCATACCCGTTCGCCACAGTATTTGATACTTCAACTATGAAACGATGTTGCTTTATTAAACTACGCGCTAAGTTTACCAAATATTTAGTACTAGCAACCTCCTGCGGTTTCACGTGCTTTGTTTGCAATAAAGTTATTTTTCGGGATAAAAATTTGCCCAGAAGTGTTTGTTATTCCAGACTATATTTAATATTTATCTACTCAGTTTCGATCAGATCTTTGAAGTATTTTTTCGTCTAAAAGAGTAATAAAACATACTCACAAACGAACGCGTTTATAATAGGTACTTACTTGTAAGGATTAACATTTTAGTAAGTTTTATCTTATACAGTAGCTTTGGCATATATGACACGTGTGGTACCTACACGTGTCATATGCCAAACTGTGTTACTCTTATACCTTCAGTGAGAATAGATTCGTCGGATATATTCTCTGCGAGCGTTTCCCCATTTACATAGTCCTATTCGCCACAATCAATAGAATACAAATCTGCCCACGCGAACTAAACTAAATTTTAGTTTCCATTTGCGTGTTGCTGTATGTCCGATACGTTGGCCGACTCACCTGCGGTTGTTTTCACGATGCTCAATAGTATAGGCAATCAATGTTTATGATTTTGGTGTCTTCAAATCGATATTGAATCGGTTTCGTCTAGATAGATACATTCCATCGTAGACAGCATCGTCGCTTAGTATCAGGCGAGATGGAAGTTAAGGGCAATAGATAAAAAACAGCACATTTTATGTTCTCACTGCTGAACTCGGGACCTTCTGTCACAATGAGAGCCAAGCGAAGCCAAAGTCATAATCCACTCACGCTGACTAAGACCGGGTTGACGGATGGCGCATGCCTTTTAGGAATATGCTGGTTTTCTCTTGATATTTTCCTTCACGGTTAAAGTTAGTGGTGTTGACAAACTCGTGCATATGGAGTTGGGCAAACCGCAGAGGTGTAGGTGAGACTTAATCTCATGATTATGAATCGCAAGTTCTGGCCACAAGGCCACTATAGACTTCGTTAATAATGTACCTCAGTGCAAATAAATGATCATGAAAAACTAAGAAGCCGCCTGTTACATTGAGGGACGCAGTCAGTCAAACTTGTTACTTTAAATTGAAACAGTTTTATCAAAGTTTGCGCACTGTATGCTTGATCGTACTTGAAAGATATACAGCTCAAGAAAAAAACGTTGGTAGGGTCAGCTTGTATACATTCAAAATTGAATCCACTTAAAAACTGAAATATCTGATCGCTGAAGCAACATAACTACGTCAAAGGAGCATTTCATCAAGCTCGCGTCTGCAGTAATTCCGTACAAAGCGGCAACCCTCCCGCGACCCGTTTAAAGATTCAGTATGACCGCGGGCGACGGGCGACGCGGGTCCAACAGACCGCTTTGAAGATCCACCTTCATTAGCGCGGTCCGGCCGACCCCGCGGCTCTGGGGTTTTGCAGACCCAACCCGCCGGCGACGCTGCCCAACTAAAGGCGCAGATCTGCTCGTCTAATGAACATACTTTTTACGATCCAAGGATTACGCTTGACCATACTACAAATCCTACTTAAACAACTAATATTGTGAATGTGTTGATGTGTTTTGCTCAATCACTTCGTATACCTAATTAGGATAGTTAAAATTGTGGATGAAGAATAAGAAATTAAAAAATTAATGTAAACATTTTTTTCTTAAAAATCATTTGTTATTGATAAATAGATAGATAGATAAACTCTTTTGCATAATTGCATTAAATTAAAACAAAACTTGAATTAAAAAGAAACCATAATCTAAAAATTTTGAAACAATTGGCGGCCTTATCGCTAAAAGTTATTGCAGTTTAAAAAAAGTTTTGTTTCCAACGTAATCAGATTCAAAAAGGTTTGATTCAAATATGTGGCTGTAAATAGACCAAAAAAAAACTCTTTCTCGCGTAATTTTTTTCTTTCACGGCACTGCGCTTTGTCTTGAGCACTTTAAATTATAAAATTGACCCTTGGCGTTTTTTCCTGGTTGTAAATAAATTACTCGCGTTATGTGAGTAAAGCAGTATACAAGCTTTGGGCAATAATGAGAACCCTGCTGGTCACCCTATAATGGACACTTAGACTTCAAGCTAGGTGATTAAAGTCTTGCTGTCCGCACTATAAAGGTCTCGACCTTCGCCCTAGAGCTTTATTCAGCTTGGCCATAATGCTGATCGCATCGCACGTTATACAAAGCACAGATTCGATCCTGTATGGAGTACTGTTCGCACCTTTGGGATGGATCGGCTAAGTATCAGCTGGAGACTCTGGAATCTATTGAGAGACGTGCCAAAAGGCTCATAGGCAATGACACTCTTGATCATCGCCGCAAGATTGCTAGCTTATCGGTTTTTTATCGGATACACTTCGGAGAGTGTGCAACTGATCTGCATGATCTAATACCACCTTGCCCTTTCTTCTATCGGAATTCTCGTATCTCAAAAATGCGACATCGTTTCATGGTTGATGTTCCAAAAACACGAACGAAGAGATTTGACTCCACGTTTGTGATAAGAACGTCTAGGTTGTGGAATGCGTTGCCGGAGTGGGTTTTCCCCGATGGTTACAATCTGGGTGTCTTCAAATCGAGAGTGAATCGGTTTCTTCCAGGTAAGCACGTTCCATCGTAGATCGCATCGTCGCTTAACATCAGGCGAGATGGTGGTCAAGTGCGAACCTATCACAGTTAAAAAAAAAAAACGAAAATACCATGAGCTGCATTTTCGGTCATCAACGGTACAGCCATTACACACCGCGGCAACTGACAATTATAATCTGATGTTAGTCATTATTATTAATTGGAACCTATGTTATCCCAATGTTGGGCTAAGGTGTCCCCTCAGTAACCCTCCCTCTAGTTGCCCTTACCTTACCCTCATACAAAGTTAGTTATAGATTTCAGTACTTACTTACTTTCTAGGTACCAGTCTATTATAGTATTTTTAAATAAAAATAAATAAACAAATAAATATTGGTGAACAATAGGGATGTTAACACTAATCACAATTAATGTTTAGTGCTAATTTTATGATAGTGTGTATTAATAGAATATCAAAAATCTAATATAATTTAATATTTTGTAGTAATTATTTTAAATGTTACATTTTTAATCTGTTGTCACGTGACTGCAAACACCAATATGGCTTATCGCTACCTGCAAAACAAGCTGTCGAAGACTAACTAGACTTCTCTGCATTTTTATTATAGTTTGCGATCTTAGCGACGACGATTTTGATTGTTTGTATTCAAGTAAAAGTAATAAAATACATTAACTGGACATACAGTCATGAATCGCGATCAATGTTTTGCGGTTAGTGACGTCATGTCAGTTGTTAGTGTTTTAGCGGGAAAATTCCAGATTACTTCCAGATTAATTCCAGAAAATACTAAAATGTTTAAGTAATGTACTTTTTTTATTGTATCTTCAAAATAAAAGCAATTCCGAAAAATTGTTAACATCCCTATTCACACACCATCTGACCTCAAACTAAGCAAAGTTTGTCCTATGGCGGCCAGATAGCTGATATAATACTTATATAGTTTTAAATACATGCTTATTATAAATGGATATTAAATTCGAATGAATGTATCTGTGCCTTAAAACTATAACTACAATCGTCGGTCGATCGCCGTATTTTGAGTACATAACTGAAGTTTCCACCGAACTCCTTCACTTCGCCCCGGGTGAGACGGGGATCGTAGTTTCAACTCTGCCTGCTCAGCGTTTGACTTATTATGAACTACCGGCGTGCCACGGATTCGTTCGAATGGAACGAACAATTTGTATGGCGACGAGATATTCGTATTTACCTACGGAAAACTGAGATAATAAAAATTTTGTAGTGGTAGGACTCTTGGCAGAGTCCGCCTGGGGAAGGACCACACCTTTGCCAGTTATTCTACCGCCAAGCAGTAATGTGCAAACATTACTATGTTCCGGTTTGAATGGCAATGTTTCCAGAGAAATTACAGAGCTTAGAGATATAACAATTTAGATATCTTGGTGACGAGCGCAGTGCCGTGCTAGGTAATGATTTGGACTCTTCATGTTCCAATAGCTGCGTGTCACTGTACTGTTATGTGACAGGCATTTTGCTTACCATCAGGCACATGTCCTGCTTGTCTCGTCACTCTTTATTAAAAAAAAAATAACGAGCTAAAATGATGATTAGTTTAATAATGAAATTGGCATTGTTAAATTGACTGTCGATAAAAGTGAAAACTTAATACATAGATTTTTTTAATTTAAAATAAATACTAGTTTTCCACAATACGACACCTGTATAGCTGCCGCTGTAGCTATATACTGCTTTAAGCATGTCACAATGTTTCACCCATACAAAAAGCATCTGACGTCCTCGTCCCATTCCGCTGCTCTGCCAGTGGTCCAACCACTATGAAAAAAATCGTTTTGTTGATTTTTTTTAAATGTTCACTTGATTTATACTTGTAATATCGAGGATAACGTGTATGTTTCTAGATATTGTTGAGGCTTAGAGCCAAAACGTAATAACCATGGCAGAGCAAATCGGAACGATTCTTAGGAGCTTGAAACGTGGTATGCCTCAGGGCACGACGGACTTAGCATACAATATTTGTTGTTTGCGGGTCAGCAGATCGGTCACGTGTTTGCGCGGCTGTTCAATCTTTACGTGAGCCACGGCTACCTACCCTGTAAACTCGTAAGAACCATAGTTGATCCAATCGAAACAAATACAAGAGGCGATATCTAAAGCGTGGCTAACTATAGGCCCAATTAACTGCCACAATAGGGTACCGGACTGGGTCAAAATTACACCATCCTAATTAGTCCGTCACGTCAGCTAGATCATGGAAAAATATTGGACACGTATTTTTTGTTTTTTCATAATATTAAAAATCGTCAAAGATATAGACCATCAAACTTCGAGAGTGGGGGGTCGCGACGTCACTCGTGAGTAAAAATCGTACTCACAAGTGACGTCACACGAAACTTCGAAGCGCTCTATCTTCGTCATTTTTTGTTTGTGAAACAAAAGAAAAAATACGTGTACAATATTTTTTGGCAATCTAACTAACTGGCTACTTAGTTTTTTTGAGGATTGTACCCTATTGTGGCCAAGATGCCTAACAAACCGATACGTACGAACTGCAATCAGTATAGATGCAAAATTTGGTTTTTGCCTTTAACTTTTATAGGTTTACACTTGACCGCCAACTCGCCAAATCAAATTCTACACAGACTGTAACATCAGTACTATAGTTTAGTTACGGTGTACGATTGTATCATAGACCTGAGCATGCATTTGACAGCGTTTTATGTCGTAACACGCACGGTACAGATAAACATACCATTTGCAGTTCTTGACTTGCTGGCGTGCCTACTGCTACGGTCACCAGATCAACCACATCAGATGGCTCTTTGATGTGAGTTGGCTGCGATATAAGACAGTGAGGAACCACATCCCCCGACTTGTTTAACCTGTATGTAAAAAACTGCTTGAGGTGACTCACATACTCATACTCGGCAGACAGTAATACTAATGACATATATGTATACCTTTCATCAAACCACGATAATCAACATTCACATAATAAAATCGCGCGCAAGATCTACTCGTTATAGGTATACGTGTCGGCTCTGAATGAAGTACACCCAAAAAGCGCATAGCATATCACGTGGGGTCTACAATAACATTTTCAGACACCGGATGGACCTGAAATTATATTGTAGCGCCCCCACGATGTAGGTACGTGGGACAGCGGCGCAAGGAGACTAATTTGATGACAACAAACCCAAACAAATAGCGATGTTTAGGTCCAGAGCTGATGCATGTAATAAAAGAGGCCAAGTGCGAGTCGGACTCGCCCAATAATACATAAGTTCATTTAGTTCGTTGCAACTTTGATCGATGTTTTAATAATAGTGTATTTATGAAGTACTAAAAAAACTACCTACTAGATCGAGTTCAAACCAATTTCCGGTGGAAGTTTGCATGGTAATGTACATCACACAGTTTTTTTAGTTGTATCATTCTCATATTTTACAAGTTACTTCATACATTTTACCAAATTATTAAATACTAATAGAAAAAAAATGGTATTAGAAACCTCGACATCGTTTTCAAAGATAGACATCATACACGTATCATATGGATATGATGAAAAAAAAATGTTGAGTTTCGGTTCTAAGTATGGGGCACCCCCAAATTTTTTAATTTTGTTGTAAAAGTCTTAATGCGGTATTTAATTTTCTGGAAACATTGCCATTCAAACCGGAACATAGTGATTTTCACACATTACTGCTTGGCGGTAGAATAACTGGCAAAGATTTGTGACTATAGGACTCTTGGCAAAGTCCTCCTGGGGACGTACTCCAGGCGGACTCTGCCAAGAGTATGTAGGAGCACGTATTTAGGTACAATGTAAGATTTAGTATACAAGCGGAGGGCAGCGGAGAGCGAATCTCTCGTCCCGCGTCACTTGTACAGTTCAGATCAATATAATAATCAGATATCAATAAGATCAAAAGAAAACATCAATAGATAGTAGAATATAGTCAGCAGTTTATACAGTGATGTGGTTTCATTTCATCTCCAGTACCAGTAACACCTACAGTGGTGACCCCGACGTGATTATTTAACACTACAGAAAAACGTGCGTTGCGTTAAAGTCGTACTTACATAATACAGGTACAGGGGAAGAAGCAGTATATTTAAATACAAATTGTTTTTTTTTTATAAATAGTGACGAGACGAGCAAGACATGTGCCTCATGGTAAGCAATATTCCTGCCACATTACATCACAGTGACACGCAGCTATTGGAACATGTAGAGTCCAAATAACCTAGCACTGCGCTTTGCTCGTCACCCAGATATCTAAGATATTATGTCGCTAAGCCCTGTAATTTATCTGGAAGCTTTGCCCTTCAAACCGGAACACAGTGTTTTTTGCACATTACTGCTTGGCAGTAGAATAACTGGGAAAGGTTTGGGTTTGGGACTATAAGACTCATGGCAGAGTCTTATTTAACACTATAAAAAAACGTTCGTTGCTATTAGTCGTACTTACATAATACCGGTACCGGGGAAGAACCAGTACCAATATACATTTAAATACAGAGTGGTTGTATGTTTTAATGCATCTTTCCAATCAGACACTTTCCTCACCCTTTTAAACCATTAGAGTATAGCTGCAGGCGACAGGTGAAATACTTACGAAGGTTCCTAATGGATTCTGTCGAGGCCTAGCCATGGTACCACGCTACCGTGCAGTCCGTACTGCGGGGTTAAAAAAAAACATGCTTTAACATGAATGAAGTGTCAGCTGCATAGATATAGTTATGAATTTGAGACCGCTTTGATTTGATTAGATGAAAATTCTTTGAATAACTTTTTAAACCCCACTAATATTACATGTTTGTTGATCAATCATGTCGTTACGTGTGAACGGATCGGGCTGAAATTTGGAATACAGATAGATTATAGTCTGGAAGAACACATGGGCATTACCCCGGTAAAATAATGAGAACGGGAACTAAGCGGGTAGCACCGCGGAGTGCTGCTAGTAAATAAATAAATATTGTGTACATTTGACATCAGCTATCTGATCCCAAACTAAGTTACCCATTTTTTGAAGTGAAAACTTCTTTAGGCGCGCCTAGACAGATTTTTCGTGGGCTGTGAATTGAATTCATTCGTCACGCTCGGGTATGATAAGAAAGCTTCGGATAAACTCGGGATCATGTCGTTTTTTCGAGCTATGAATTGTGCGCTAAAAAAGGGCAAGGTATTTTTAGACCATACATTTCAACTTCACACTCTCCAAAATGTATCTGATAAAAACCCGATATCCTTGTAACTTTGAGGCAATGGTCAAAAATTTGTAGTTCTTTTAACAAAGAAGTCGTTGCCTGTAAGCTCGTACGCCTATACGTCTCTCGATCGAATCCAGAGCCTCCTTCCAGCTGGTAATTCGCAAAAGGACAGCATGTATGAGATGATTAGTTTACATTTACATTAACAAAGTAGATTAAATGACATAAATCTTATTTGTTTTTCACATGAGATTTTCGACAATATGCTATATCTAGGTACTTAGGGCAATGTTTCCAGAGAAATTACAGGGCTTAGAGATATAACATCTTAGATCTCTGGGTGACGAGCGCAGTGCAGTACTAGGTAATGATTTGGACTTTTCATGTTCCAATAGCTGCGTGTAGGTACTATTACTGTACACTGTACTATTATGTGGCAGGCATTTTGCTTACCATCAGGCACATGTCCTGCTCATCTCGTCACTCTTTATTTAAAAAAAAAACTTATCTACCTATACCTACATAGCTTACCTATAACTGCAACCGTAGCTGAATAGTTTACTTTTTTCAATTCCGTTTTCCTGCATCGAAGTGTTCGTTTCAATCCGACTGGAGCTAACAACCCCCCAATCGTAACTTACAAACGCTTCCACACACGCAGCGCCAGAATTTCCCCGCATTTGTATCAAGTGGGCAAATAAAGAAGGAAACAAGTTAGATGGAGTGCCGGACCGCGTTCGCGACTAATTAACCCCACCCCACCCTGGGGGGTCGATTCGACCCCACCCCCACCCCAGATGTGGGACGTGGGACGTACCGACGAAACGGTTAAAAAATATGCGGCTCCCGCGAGACGCCACGCGAGCCAAGACAATGAATTAGTAAAAGTTCTAGACGTTACATATAGGTACTAGTAGGTATCGATATAAATCATTGGATGGGCCCCGAGCACCTTGAAATTGGTAATATACCGTGTCAGTATGAAAACTAATGTGGTTATTACACATTTTAAATAAATGAGCGCGCGTGTTCGCAACTCGCTGACTATAATTTGCCTAATATAAATAAGCGGACTATATCAAACGTGAGTTAACCGTGTTTTTATTTAAAACTGCGTCTGTGTGTGTAGCGTGAGTGGTGTGGTTTACACACCAGAAATCTATCCATGACCCCTAGAATCGCTAGCGGCGATGTATGATGTGGTTCTACTTATTTTGATTGTTGACAATGTTAATGAATAGTGGTAGGTAAAACGTCTGGCGTTCACCGCTTCCTGCAATTGATTAGAACGGAAAGAGTGAGCACTCTTTCCAACGATGACTTAATTCCGTGCACTTGAAGTTTGGGAGGGCACATCCTATGGTTTATATCGATGCTAGTAGGTATACGTTTTAATAAATCTATTGGTTCCCAACTTGACTAGAGGGGTGTGATAAGTGTAACGTATCTGTGTATTTGTATGTTTATGTGTTTACGTCTCTGTGTGTTGTTTATCTGTCTGTATTTGGCGTCTAAACGAATGGACTGGTTTGATATTTTCATATGAATTTGAAAACTTTTATTTAAATGAATTCACCGGTAATTCACACTTAATATATACGCATAATATACACTTAATGTGGTCGCTCTTGTCCAACTTCAGTTTCAGCCGCACCAGTATATTTTTCAAGGATTACCTATGAACGTGCGCGACCCATGTGCCTCCGGTACTCGTTTGACACGGAGGAATCACGAGGTAGCGCGCGTGAGCTCTCCTTCAAAATGGCGGATGCGGCTAAAACTATGTAAACGTTTTGGATATTTAAAACGTTGTCATTCTAGTCTTTTGAGTTCAACCGAGTTCTACGTATTTTGCACAGAAGCCTTCTGCAAAATATACCTAGTGCTTTTAGACTTAGCTTGTCTATTAGCATTACGTAGAATTTTGCCAATGAATTCACTGAAAAAACAGGACCGAATTCTGCACGAGATGTCGTTGTTTTAAGAATTCTACTCGACTGGCTGGACTGACGGCTTATTCAGTATAGTTTTTGTTGGTTTTATGCGATGCGACGCGCAGTTCGTATAATTAATCTTTTTAATTAGTACTCGCTGTACGAAAATGGAGGAGGACATTACCAAAGGAGGCTGCAAGTCTGAATATTCTTGAGAGAAAATATCGAATGAAATAAATCGTAAATAGGTGAAAAAATATCAATAATACTTTCAGCTCCATATAAGACATAAGTTAACGAGTTTAGCCGTCGTATGTCAAGACTTTACATGTATTGAGCTGTCCACAATTATTATTTTTTAAATAAAAAGTGACGAGACGAGCAGGACATGTGCCTGATGGTAAGCAGCATGCCTGCCACATAACAGCACAGTGACACGCAGCTATTGGAACATGAAGAGCCCATATCATTACCTAGCACCGCACTGCGCTCGTCACCCAGAGATCAAAGTTGTTATATCTGTGAGCCCTGTAATTTCTCTGGAAACATTGCCCTTCAAACCGGAACACAGTAGTGTTTGCCCATTACTTCTTGGCGGTAGAATAACTGGCAAAGGTGTGGTAATTCCTAATAATATTCCCAATGCTGTGATTTGGGACCTTCTCTCGCAAGGAGAGAGTCAAGACCATAATCTAATGGCTCCCTGGCTCACTCCAAGACCATAATCTACTGGCTCCCTGGCTCACTGCAAGTTGGCGAATGGTGCATGACCTCGAAATATTCTTGGACTAAGCCGATTTTCTCACGATATCTTCTTGTTTGTTCGTCCGTCATCAAGTCATCATCATGATTTTTACTAATGGTGATGACGAACTCTGTGCTTTGTAAAAATAATCAGAAGTGCACGCGAGATTCGATCACAGGACCATTGTGTACCCCACGTTCTAACCACTAGACGATCACGGCATTTTGAAGTGAAAACTTATTTGGCGCACAAGTTTTTCATGGACTACAAATTGAGTTCAAGCGTCAGTGGTGGTCCCATTTAAATTTTATCGAAAGTGGTGTTGTAGTTTCATGTATTTAGACGATATACTGATAGATTCTAATGAAATTTGGTCACATGCTTGAATTTCAATTGACGTCGGTCTTTATTTTTTTGGAGAAAATAGGTTCTTCAGTTCATTTTTAAGCGACTTGTTACCAAATCGCAATATGAGAGTTGCGTTTAACACAACATCCGTTCCCAGCATCTCGAAAGGTAGATACATCGATACGGTTTGCGTGTCGGGATTGCGGCGACCGATGCGACCGCGGGCGGAAGTGCGGCGCGTTGCGTGCGCGCCGCGGCGGCGGATGCGGTCGCGGCGATCGTATCGCGGCCACCGGCGCGGCGCGGGCGCAGTCCGCGGGGACTTCACGCGACACGGGACTAGTGACGTCACTCGACGTGTAAATAAACCAGTATCGATAACGTTGTAATTTTATGTTTTTGAAGGGAGTAAGCTCTCCGCATTGAGCAGTTTTTGAAAGGGAATGGTCTAGTGGGTTCGCGTCTTGCTGCTGATGAAGCGACGTTGCTTCGGAGCGACGACGGTGGAGCAAGGGAGCGAGACGTGCACGTCGCTTTACATACGCTTCTTAGATGGGTGAAATCTGGTTCAAAGTTAACTAACGAACTTTATTTTTAACCGACTTTAAAAAGAAGGAGATTCCCATATAAATCGTACCTAATCGTAATCTAAATCGATATAGCGGTTTTTGAAATGTCAACAGAAAATAAAGTTTGCTTAAAGTTAGGTACCGGACGACGCGACATATTCGTAGATTTCACAAATACATATGTATTTTAAAATTTGATCGAACGTCTGAGTAAATTTTAAATTGACATCGGCATTTGTATTTTGCGAGAAAATTAAATTATTGTAATTAATAATTATTGTACCTGTGCCCACCAGCTGTGAATAGTTTACGATGCAATAGCGGATGTTTGGAAGTCGCGCGCGTGCTCTCGAGTCCCGTGGGAGACACTTTTGTTTTATTCATTACTGCGGGTAGGTACCTCGCGTCTCGCGGCATCGCAATGAGGATCGGGGAGGTATCCGGACCCAGTGGTACCGCGCCATTCGCTAGTACCTGACGCCTGTCTGACTTGATGAAAACGCGAGCGAAAATTTTTAACTTCCTCTAATATTTTAGATCTTTCTTGCAAAACGGAGAACATAGGATCATCGCTATTGAATCAAAGAAGAAAGCATAGAATATGTCAGTTTTTTTAAGTAATATGAGTAGAACACCTGTATGTCTGTAATTCACTATTACCAATATCGTTTACGATGCAGTAGCGGATGTTTGGAAGTCGCGCTCGCGCTCTCGACTCTCGCGGGAGAATCTTTTGTTTTATTCATTACTGCACCTCGCGTGTCGCGGCATCGCAATGAGGATTGGGGAGGTACCCGGGCCCAGCGGTACGGCCCGAATAAAAAGTTTCATACAAACTTTCATCTCTAATTTCACCCCTTTGGAGGTTGAATTTTGAAAAACACACGATAAACATATGTAACTCATTATTTGGATCATGCTCACTCCATGCGAAATTTTATGCAAATATGTTTAAGGAATAAAAAGTTTAATACAAACTTCCATCCCCTATTTCATACCCTTAAGGGTTGAATTTCGTAATGAGATTTCGTAAGCTTCTCGTTGAGTAAAGCCAAAATAATAAGTAATATAATACAGTTTTTAAGGTTCCGTAAAACGTAAAAACGGAACCCTTATAGATTCGTCATGTCTGTCTGTCTGTCTGTCCGTCCGTATGTCACAGACACTTTTTGCCGAAACTATGAGAACTACACTATTGAAACTTGGTAAGTAGATGTATTCTGTGAACCGCATTAAGATTTTTACAAAAAAAAATAAAAAAAAAAACTTAGGGTTGTCCCCCATACTGAGAACTGAAACGCAAATTTTTTTTTCATCAAACCTACACGTGTGGATTGTTTATCGATAGGTCTTTCAAAAATGATGTTGAGGTTTCTAATATCATTTTTGTCTACACTGAATAATTTGCGCGAGAGACACTTCCAAAGTGGTAAAATGTGTGTGTGCCCCCCCCTCCCTCTAACTTCTAAAGTAAGAGAATTAAAAAACTTTAAAAAAATATATGATGTACATTGCCATGCAAACTACCAACGAAAATTGGACGTTCCTCCGCTCACCTCCACAGTGCAGAAATAATCAAAGTAGGTTATTCCGAAGAAATTTTTAACAAGTTTTGTTTACAACAGTGATGTACAATTGTTTTGATGTAATATATACGAACCTAAAAACAAATAGATATTAAAATAGGTATGCAAAGCAAAATATTGTAATGTTGATATCAGTATAATATTATCATATAGGTTCTTTGTTTGAACGCGTCATGAACTACTGAACCGATTTCAAAAATTCTTTTACTGTTCGATACGTACCTAAGCTCTGAGTGCTATAAGCTATTATAGATATCTCTATCATTATTATGTACCACGGGCGAAGTCGGAGCCAACCGCTAGTCTAGTTAATTAGATTTTTCCGTATTTCCAGCCATTGACTGCTATCTCGTTGTAAAACCGTAGGTAGCCCTCTCGACCGCTTGTCGATCAGCAGTAAGCTTTTTTAAATTATTTAAAAACTCTTCTTTCGCTGTCTTTAATTCACGTGGGGATATATCTGGTGCTGAGCTCGCTGGACCATAGTGATGTCTGATTCTGACATCTGATTACTTTCTTTTAATTTCCGTTCTTTTTACTGGATGTTCCAAGTTCAATTTACGTTTTTGTGCTCTCCTCCTTTAAATTATTTTTACCCTGCCTTTAGGGCTTTTATTTAAAAATCTTTTCGGATAGCTGAAAGTCCAGATTTGCTGTTAAAAGAAAGAACAGCGGCTGAGCATCTCCCTTGGTAGCCTCCTTTCAGTGCAAAATTTATTATTTTCCCACTTATAAATTTGACGATGACACTGTTAAAGCACTCAACAGTGTTTGTGTCTACGTCTTCGACTATGACGTGTTCGACGTGATTTTGCAGCAACGTTAGAAACTATTGCATTTATCCTGAATTTTAATGTTGAATTTTGAATCTTGTTGAGCTCTTTATTGTCATTTTTTTCTTTGTCACAGTAATAATTTTGGCACATTCTATGGTCTCAGAAGGCATGTGCTATACAGTTATGTCGTTGTGAAGATTTGAAATTGCTATGGTACAATTGATTTTCGCATCATCAAAATTTTTAAATTAGTTAGGATTGTACGACGAGCTAGAATATATTTTGTTTCAACGGTCAGACTACGTAATTTTTTACAAAAGTTACGAATAATATGGTCTCGGCATAAAAAAAATCCACAGTCACATTTTCGTATGGTCCAGACCCAGACCATATATGAGGATTGCAGCGTAAGTAGAAGCATTTCCATCTCCTATCATTCACTCATAAATGATGCCGTACATTGCTATTGATGCCTTGAAACCTTCAACGATTATTTCCGTTTCCATGGAACTTGAAGAACCTTCATAATTTTTAAAACATCTATGTTGCTTTGGTGACATATTTTTGTGCTCAGCTCGAGCGCATACCAAGCAATACTTGTTTTTTATTCCAATATAAAGAATTGACCTGTTTTTCTGCTAATTATGGTTGCTGTGCCTGATGATGCTTTATAGTTTGTGCAATAAGATCTAGCACACCATGTGTGCTCAACGTAGACATCAATCAGAGGAATGCCGTTTTTAGGTTGACCTTCTGCGATAGCAATGTCCTTCTCCATTTGAGCTGCAGCTTCCATGGTAGCACTTGCCGTTTCTTTCCACTTTTCAAATACTTTTTCCTCTAATTTCGAATAGTATTTAGAACTGAAACCGTATTCCGGTTTCAGTTCTAAATTTCATTCCATAGCTGAAAATAATTCCTCGAACTGAGAAAAGAGTAGTTAGTGGCAGCTAAATTTATATTTACTTGATCTTTATCCTTTTGGTCTTCAGAGTTTATAAAACAAGTTTTTCACATATTACATTCAAATTTGCTTTACAAATGGAAACGGTATCAAATATCAAAATCACATCGTTCTGCAGTAGAAATCCCAACTGATATTGTTATGCTGTGGCACTGTGGTCGTAATTTACAGATTATATTTTTATAAATTACTAATTAAATATTGCAATAAAATGTACATAATATCATCATAAACAAATTATATCCAGACACAGAATAAATTACTTACTTCTTTACATGTATGTGGAGAGCATTATTTGTTATTTTTATAACATGGTGTGGCTTTTTTCGCTTGTATCTTTTACCCATCGTGATTAAATAACTTTCAACAACTACATAGTTTTTCGTGAAACTGCAAAATTGGGTACAAATCAGAAGTTTCGCCAGTGCCAGGATGCGACTGACGGATTTGCTCAGCCGCCGTGGACGCGTATTTTTTTTTAAATAAAGAGTGATAAGAGGAGCAGGACATGTGCCTGATGGTAAGCAACATGCCTGCCACATGACAGCACAGTGACACGCAGCTATTGGAACATGAAGAGTCCAAATCATTACCTAGCACTGCACTGCGCTCGTCACCCAGCTCTAAGCCCAGTAATTTATCTGGAAACATTGCCCTTCAAACCGGAACACAGTAATGCTTACACATTACTGCTTGGCGGTAAAATAACTGGCAAAGGTGTGGTACTTCCCCAGGCGGACTCTGCTAAGAGTCCTACCACTACTTAAACTAATCTTATCCTGCTTTATCAGGTTTTCAATTCTTTAGTAGTTAAGTACTTAGGACTTATATTCTATAAGTACCTTGCTACTAAAGAGTTGGCCTAACTGGCATATAAATGCAAGTTACGTATTGTTTTCAAACATACCCGTTCGCAGGGTTATGTTCAAAAGTTCTGATGTTACGGCTGTGTTGATGTGCCTAGAACCTTTCGAAGTTATTGTCATCCACCAAAGCGCACTGGGTCAGCGTTGTGGATTATGGCCTTAACTCTCTCCTTGCGAGAGTAGGTCCCGAGTCCCAGCAGTGGGAACAATTAGTGGGCTGTTTATGCTTATGCATTCGCAGGGAGTTCCTCCCCTCTGATTATTCCCTTCTCCCAACTTCTAATTGAATGAATAAACATTTTAACCTATTCTTATCTATTTTCCGTTGTATCGGTTGTCAAAATTGCAAAAACAAGCACAGGTCCATCGTCCGCGAGCGCCGAAACGCGACTGAGCGGTCCTGCCGAACGGCGCGCTATATTCTAAGTATTTAAACATAGTAAATAACTGATACTTTTTATCAACTCAAATCCTGCAAATTTACCTATAACTTTTTAGTGGCTTTCGTTGAGTATAAAAATTTAGTGTAAAAGTTCAATAGTTTAGTCATAAAGTTGACAAAACTTTATGAAAAGGGGTAACTTTGGGATTTTTTTCTATATAGTAAAATTCATTAAATCGTATTATTAACTGCGAATTAACCTAGACTAGATCCTTAACCAACACATATATTTTCAGAGTTCCAAACACAGTTTTATAGGTCTAAAAATTGTTTTAAAAAATCAAAATTTCGACCCACCTCGCCTTAAAACTTCGATCAAAGTTACAACGAACTACAAGAACTATGTGTACTATGTATATTATGTTACATGCTGCAACGGAACCCTTCATGGGCGAGTCCTACTCGCACTTGGCCACTTTATTTAAAAATACAATAATTTATGAAATGTTTAAAAAATGTTTTATTCTTAACATATTCTGGACTGAAATTTTTAGACAACCTATTTGCAATATATTTGTTGACATATTAAATTGAATATAAAATACTTTTCACCCAACCAGCTCGATGAAGGTCGTTGTATAGAGAGATTTCCTACTATTAAATTTTAGATTTTACTTGCTTAACTAAAACAGTGAAGAATAAAGCACAATATTTGTCAATATTTCGTCATCAATTACTAGTAACTGCTAAGTGCTAACTCGTTCACGTATAACTTAGAAAATGTCTATTCAAGGAACTTTGCATTTTTCGGGATAAAATTAACATATTTCTTTCAGTGATAAGGCCGTACACTGTCACACTAGTTTAGTTGTTTTTTTTTTGGTTTTTTTACTATAATAGGTTCGCATTTGACCACCATCTGGCCTGATGTTAAGCGACGATGCCATCTACGATGGAACGTCTTACCGAGAAGAAACCGGTTCACTCTCTGTTTGATTTGTGTTTTTCTGTGCATCATTTTTTTTTCATGTCACAAGAGTCTCATCTATCTAGGTATGTGTTATTCCGAACTATGATTATTGACCAATCCGAAAAGCAGTTTAACGGTAGAAATGGACACGTCACAAATATTCGTCTTTAAAATTACAACCACAATACATATTAGACATTATATTTTTTCTCCCTCGATCTGTATCAGCTTAACATTAAATACCTATATCAAGAATCAAAAAAATGGCAGTCATAGGAACTGCCGATAGAAGTGAAAACTTATAACTCAGAATTTGATAGCTTACTTTGGAAACTACACGGGTGTAACCGGAGGACGTGGCCTGGGCATCGTGGCATGACCATCTAGAAATGCACCAGCATTTCCCATTGGCTGACGCATTTCTAGAAGGCCATGCCATGATGGGCAGGACACGCCCTGTTAGCATTTCCCATTGGATGACGCATTTCTAGATAGCCAATGGCTATGGTCCCGAATTTACCCGAAGATTTCTTATCATATCCGAGCGTGACGGTGGAATTCATTTCACAGCCCACGAAAAATCTGTCTAGGTGCGCCAAAAGAAGTTTTCACTTCAAAAACTAAACGGTAGGCTACATAATAAAAATATTGACTGGCCTCGTGGCTGAGTTTAGAGAGTCTGCCTGCGAATCCGAAGGTCGTGGATTTGATTCCCAAGATGTCCAAGATGTTTCTAGTGCAGATGTACTAGTTTGTTTTCACCATTAAGACGAAGGAAAACAGTGTTAGGAAACTGGCATGGTCCTAAAAAGACGTCTTTCGAAATAATGTGTCATCCGCCAACCCGCACTTGGCCAGCGTGGTGGATTATGACCTTGACTCTCCTATTATACTACTCTATGTCTTTTTTTTACTTTTATAGATTTACACTCGATGCCATATCGCCTAATGTTAAGCGACGATGCGGTCTACGATGGAGCGTGCCTGCTTTGATGAAACTGGACGTCTACTCTCTTTCTACGAAAACGTAATTTCGACATAAACTCGGACTTTCCTACTCCGGTTCTGCTTCGTTTCATCGTTTCGTCCGTTTAAATCTTCTTTGGCTATTCTAATTAGAGTAGGCTTAGAACATTTAAAAGTGAAACAATGTTCGATCGGACGAAACGAGGTAGAACCGGAGTAGAAAAGTAGCGAGTTTGTTGCGAAATTACGTTGTTCGTAGAAAGAGAGTAGACGTCCTGATTCGCTCTCGATTTAAAGACACCAAGATTATAACCATCGGGGAAACCCACTCAGACAACGAAAAAAGGGCACGGTAGCACTAGATCATGCAGATCAGTTGCACACTCTCCAAAGTGTATCCGATAAAAACGCGATAAGCTAGCTAATCTCCTTGCGAGAGAAAACCCCGAGCACGGTTGCGGTCCGTTTGGACTGAATGTTATATTGTACTAAAACCATAATGAACAAATCTCAAAATGGCATTTCCCATAATGACTGAATTTCAAAATGTACTTATTCTAGAATGCCAGAATTAAAACTGTCAAATTGAAGTACAGTAACATTTTATTTTAAAAGCTTAAAAATGAAATAATATTATATTTTTCTGGTCTATCCGCTAAAGATTATAACATAATCTAGCATATTTTGCATATTTTTTTTGCGATTGTACATGTCCCGTCAGACACTATGATTATCGGACATTACACATCAAAGACATTTTGAAATTCAGTCATTATGGGAATAGGTCATTTTGAGATTTGTTCATTACGGTTTTAGTACAATATAATATTCAGTCCAAACGGACCGCAACCCCGAGCACTAGTAACGATTATTGTACTTTTGTATTTTAATATTACACTTGGGTTTACTTTTGATCGCCTTCTCACCTAATGTTAAGTGACGGTGCGGTCTACAATGGAGCGTGCTTGTCTAGAAGGAACCGATTCACTCTCGATTTGCAAACATCAAGATAGTAACTATCGGGCACCCGCTCAGGCAATACATTCCACAGCCTAGACATAAAAATAATTAGCACTTATTACTATTTACTACATATATTATATAAACCTGTTTACAAGTATTGTGAACTAACTTAACAGTATTCGAAGTCCACCACTCTAAACGCCCCCCTAACTTTTACAGCTCGAAAGTGCGAGACAATACATTTGAAATAGCAGACATTCAGCCTTGACGTCCCGCTATAAAATAACTGTAAATGTGGCCACCTGTTGCCCCGCTCTATGCCAGAGGGCGGCTTGTTACTTGTTATGTAACAAAACATCCAGTTTGATCCGGTTACAGCCAGCCGGTGCGATTTACTCTCGTTTTGTTTTTGTTATAATGGGAACAGACGTACTGCGTTCAAGGTCTGGTTTTGGTAATTCAATGTTTTTGCGTGACCAGTGAGCTGTTGCTGTAATTGATAGGGATGGTTTTTAATTCTATCAAGGATCAGTGTTTTGGCAGTTTTTGAAGCGGAATCTTTTAGGTATCGCGTTCAGTTGTTTTCAGTTCGAGAAAAGGGCAAAATCTTATGGGCGTCACTCATATGCTAATGTGTTGGAGCGGTAGTAAAGTCGCTTTTTGGACGGGTGAAATCTTGCGAGGTCGCGTCATATACATGCGTAATAGTAGTATATATATGTATCTGTAGCTGTATAAGAGACGTATTGTGCAACGTTAGTTCTGTTTAATACTATAATCTATACTAATATTATAAATCTGGAGAGGTTTTTTTTTTGATCCGGTTACAGCCAGCCGGTGCGACTTACTCTCGTTTTGTTTTTGTTATAATGGGAACAGACGTATGTACTGCGTTCAAGGTCTGGTTTTGGTAATTCAATGTTTTTGCGTGACCAGTGAGCTGTTGTTGTAATTGATAGGGGTGGTTTTTAATTCTATCAAGGATCAGTGTTTTGGCAGTTTATGAAGTGAAAACGTTTAGTGTTGAGTTCTTTTTGATAACATGCTAATGTGTTGGATCGGTAATGGAGAACTGAGCGGAGGGTCTACTGCCTAACTAGAACTGTATTTATTAGCTTTGATATTGCACAATCATAAATATATCAAGGATCAGTGTTTTGGCAGTTTTTGATGCGAAATATTTTAGGTATCGCATTCAGTTGTTTTCAGTTTGGGGAAAAGGCAAATTCTTATGGGTGTGGCAACAACATGTTGATGTGTTTGGAGCGGTATTAGAGCAATTGAGCGGGATGTGCTTAGACACTTTTACACATTTTAGACACATTTGAACGGGTGAAATCTTGCGAGCTCGCGTCATATACATGCGTAATAAGAGTATATCTTAGCTAATAAAGCTATATAATATACGTATTGTGCAAAGTTAGTTCTGTTTAATACTGAATTCTATACAAATTGCAAATATAAATAATGTTTTAAACCTGAAGAAGTTTTTTTGATCCAGTTACAGCCAGCTGGTGCGATTTACTCTCGTTTTGTTTTTTTTTAATGAGTACAGAGACAGACAGACAGACAGAACGTACCTACTGCGTTCAAGGTCTGGTTTTGGCAAGTGAGCTGTTACCAGTTTGTATTTGTGTTGTAATTGTTTGGGGTTGTTTTTAATTTGATCAATGATCAGTGTTTTGGCAGTTTTTGAAGCGAAAACTTTTATCGCATTCAGTTCGGGGGTTTGGGTTATCAACAATGTTAATGTGTTGAAGTGGTACAGACGTAGGTACTGCGTTCAAGGTTTGGTTTTGGTAATTCAATGTTTTTGCGTGTCCAGTAAGCTGTTGCTGTAATTGATAGGGGTGGTTTTTAATAGGGTACAATCCTCAAAAAAACTAAGTAGCCCGTTAGTTAGATTGCCAAAAAATACTATACACGTATTTTTTCTTTTGTTTCACAAACAAAAAATGACGAAGATAGAGCACTTCGAAGTTTCGTGTGACGTCACTTGTGAGTACGATTTTTGCTCACGAGTGACGTCGCGACCCCACACTCTCGAAGTTTGATGGTATATATCTTTAATATTATGAAAAAACAAAAAATACGTGTCCAATATTTTTCCATGATCTAGCTGACGGATTAATTAGGATGGTGTATTTTTGACCCAGTCCGGTACCCTATTCTATAAAGTATCAGTGTTTTGGCAGTTTTTGAAGTGAAAACGTTTAGTGTTAAGTTCTTTTTTCTAACATGCTAATGTGGTGGATCGGTTGGATGTGTTCACTGGAGAACTGAGCGGGACGTGCGTTAAGGTGCTGCCTCACCGTAAGCACTCGTGTGTAATGTAACATTATAGTACTGTAATGTAACATTATATGTACTACCAGTATTGTAATGTAAAATACTGGTAGTATTGTCACGCTGAACGATGAGAGTTTGCATGTAATGTGACATTATAGATTCTACTTTTAGCATTACGTTGCAATACTACCGCCATCCAGCCGCTACAAAAAAAGCGCATTAATGTTAGTAGTGGTAGGACTCTTAGCAGAGTCCGCCTGGGGAAGTACCACACCTTTGCCAAATATTCTACCGCCAAGCAGTAATGTGCAAACATTACTGTGTTCCGGTTTGAAGGGCAATGATTCCAGAGAAATTACGGGGCTTAGAGATATAATATCTTAGATCTCTGGGTGACGAGCGCAGTGCAGTGCTAGGTAATGATTTTGACTCTGCATGTTTCAATAGCTGCGTGTCACTGTGCTGTTATGTGGCAGGCATGTTGCTTACCATCAGGCACATGACCTGCTAGTCTCGTCATTCTATGCTATAAAAAAAAAAACGTTGCATCAAAATATTACACATTGTATCATTACAAGGTGCGCATTGTAATACTCGGTTCTACTCCTTTACTGATGTAATGCTTGACTCTATAACGTTACATTACGCGCGAATGAGTGAGTGAGGGCTTTTTGGATAGGTGAAACCTTGTGAGTTCACGACACCGTCACGCGTAGCACTCGTAGCAGTATATCTGAGACTACGCATTTTTTTTTTAAATGAAGAGTGACGAGACGAGCAGGATATGTGCCTGATGGTAAGCAACATGCCTACCACATAACAGCATAGTGACAGGCAGTTATTGGAACATGAAGAGTCCAAATCATTACCTAGCACTGCACTGCGCTCGTCACCCAGAGATCCAAGTTGTTATATCTCTAAGCCCTGTAATTTCTCTGGAAACATTGCCCTTCAAACCGAACCACAGTAATAAGCATACGCCGCATACTAAATATTTTCACTGCTGGGGATCGGGGCCTACTTGGAGTTAAGGCATACTCCACATCTCTAAGCTCTGTAATTTATCTGGAAACATTCCCCTTCAAACCGTAATAAGCATAAGCCGCATACTAATTATTTTCACTGCTGGGAATCGGGGCCTACTCTCGCAAAGCGAGAGTTAAGGCAAAAACCACCACGCTGGCACAGTACGGTGGGTCTACCGCCGAACGAAAAATGTCATCGCTTTGATGTTTCTCTCTCTTTTCTTTTCGCTTGAAAAGATAGAGACAGCATTAGCAAAGCGATAGCCGATTTAGGTAGAGGTGAGGGTTTGTGGATGACATGTGCACGTCGCGTCGGTTGCAAGCTGTGAATTTCGAACCGAATGAAATTAAGCATTTAAGTTTTTACCCCACAACTAACAAGTTGTGGGGTAAAAACCTCAATGTGATACTTGAACTGGCAGTTGTTCGGCTTATCAATTCATTACTACTCTAAAATTAAAACAATAGCAAAGCCAAACAGTGGGACCACGAGCCCATTAAATCGACACACTGTCCCACCAGTGGGTCAAATTAGTGGGACCACGAGTCATTGATCAAGAAAAGCAACATCTTTTTATGGGGAACAACCCAAAGACTCGAACGAGTTGTTATTCCAATTTCGAAATAAAAACGTCTATTGGTTTTTCGCGACGGTTACCAATCTTGAATATCTTAATGTTTTCAAGTGGAAAGAGAATGAATCGGTTTGTTCTAGGCAAGCACGCCCCATTATACATACACTACATCGTCACTTCATCAAGCTAAATGGCAGTCAAGTGCAAACTTTATTTTGCTAAAAAATCCTTTAAATCAAAATGAGCAGCTCGGTGGCAAACTCTACACCAAAAACTTATCATAGCAGTAAAAAACGTAATTACTCATTATCTATCTCCTACACGACACTTAAAGTGAAAGTAGAGCCAAAGTATTCTCACTTTAGCTTAACCAAATGACTGTGTTAACTCCCCAGCTGCAAATGCACAATATGATATTTGCTGGAACAAAGGTGCCAGCCCTGAGCGATAAATTGTCCAAAATTGCTCATTAAAATTCAAGCACACGACATCACGCGATGCGTCATTTTCTCACCGGTCGCGCTAGGGCTGCCTCGGCTAGGGTCCGAGGATATGTAATCCGCGGTAATTCCCGCGCATTAGGGCGGTGCAGACACGCACGGTCGCACGCTGTCAATCGATATCTCGCATATTTATCGACTACATTAACGCAATGTGATTAAGTTTTGATATACAGTGAAGTCGTAAACTAGTGTAGAAATTACAATTTTATAACGATTATAAGGATTTACAAGACAAGCCGTAAGAGGTTTGAAAACAATGTTGTTGTTATTTTCCATGTCTTTTTTAAGATAATTGTCTTAAAAATTTGTAATTTTTGTTGGCTTATGTATAGGTATTACTTATAGAGGTGCGCTATTCGTTGTTTCTAGGTAGGCACGTTTCATCATAGACCGCATCGTCGCTTCAGGCGAGATTGCGATCAAATAATACCTAAAAAACCTATAAAATCTAAAAACTATTAGTTTTAAGCGTTAATGTCAAACTTAAGTTTTTAAAACATTAATGATTATACCCTTACCTAGCGCTGCATAATCATATTGTCTTAGTTAATGATTTAAGAATTTACTTTTCATTAATCGTATTTTATTCATAAAACTTAAGTGATTGTTATAAAATGGTGAACTTTCAAAACAATCTGCGATAATAGAAGTGCCATTAATTTGTTATTTTACATTCCATCACGGCAGCTAAAGTAACATCTCCACACATATCAACCAATTCATACTTTGTGCCAAACAATTAATTATAATTATTAAATGTATTATTTATCTATTATCACAAGTAGTATTTAAACATAACCTATGTATGTTTATATGTGTGCGTGCATGACTGCGTGTGTATTTAAGTCTGAATTTAGAATCATCTCATCTAAAATAAGAAGTGTTATCGATATTGCGTGGTATCGAGTATATCGCGTGATTACAGCTGATAATCGCGGGCGTGCTCACCCACGCCTCGCTCCACGCTCGACCCGTATCGTCTCTACATTATGGATGAGGGTGGGGTCAATTATATTACTGTCGATAATTATACGAGATCTTTTAATCACATTGATATGTGAAAATATAGATTTGGAAGTGGACACTTTTTTAGTCGCATAATGTGAACACTTTACAGGACCTAATCACGATGAAAACTATCATTAAATTACCTCGACGTTTTTCCGTGGTCATGGTCTTCTCGTGACCACGGCGGTTGCAACGCTGCCGAAACGTCGAGGTAATTAAATGATAGGTTTGATCGTGGTTAAGTCCTGTAAAGTGTGTGTCCTGTATTGAGATCAAAACTATAATTTGATTGCCGTGGGTTCGATTCCCACCCAGTGCAAATATTTGTGTGATGAATACAAATGTTTGCACTGTGTCTGGGTGTTTCTATGTATAATAAGTATGTATTTAAAACTATATAAGTATTATATCAGCTATCTGGCCGCCATCATACAAGCTTTGCTTAGTTTGGGGTCAGATGGTTTTGTGTGTGAATTGTCCACCAATATTTATTTATATTTATTTATTTATTGCCTCAATGTTTTGCCGTGGTCACAGTCTTCTCGTGACCACGGCGGTTGTAACGCTGCCGAAACTTTGACTTTACTTTAAGTCATGTAAAGTGTTTATATTATGTGTTCACATAAAAGTTTAAAAACATTATTTTTGCCTCGTTGAAAATCTTAGGGCTTCACGGCATGCTATTAATTATTATAGCGGTGATAGATAGGAGTGATATAAATTTTCACCATGGAAGATATTGTTAAAATGTTACAAAATATAAAAACAGAATTATTGATACAAAAGCAAGATATGAAAGAGATGGAACAAAACATTAAAATATCCATAAATAACAATATCGATGAAAAATTCAACCTTATAGAATCCAGAACAAGACAATTAGAAGAAAAAATTGAACAACAACAAAAAACCATCGAAATATTAGACAAACAACTAAGAAGTAAGAACATTATATTTTTTGGGATAGAAGAAGAAGAAAAAGGATACGAAAGTTTACTCTCTACAATCTTGAATACAATAAATAAAAAAATGGATATATCATGTCAGAAATGGGAAATAGAAAATGTTAGAAGGAGAGGGGAAAAAAATCAGGGGAAAATCAGACCAGTTGTTGTCACAGTAACCACAATCGCTAGGAAAATAGAAATATTAAAAAATAAGAAAACACTGAAAGATACAAATATCTACCTGAATGAAGATTTCCCTCCCAGTGTAGTTCAAAAGCGGAAAGATTTACAGGAAGAACTTACACGAGAGCGACAAACAGGGAAAAAAGCAGTTTTACGCTATGATAAAATTGTGATATTAAAATCGCATGAATCGGAAGTTCGTACGCCTCCAGAAAGGAACACGAATAAACGGTTAATGTCAATTTCACCTGAGGAGTCTGTTATACAAAAATCCACAACAAACTCTAGCAATGGAGAGTCGAAACAGGCACTGAAAAAGAACAAAACACAAACTATAACCAGCTTTTTACGACCATCACAGCTCAATCTGAACCGCTCACTGTCAACCTTTGAAAAAGAAGCTATTCAAAAAAACTAACTAGCGCCTCTACAACCTCTCTACCTTCTCCAAGCCGGCCAGTCACCGTGGAGAAGTCAGACTATTACCTCCTAAATCAAACTAACAAACATGAAAACAAAATACAACGTCCACAAAATTTTTATATAGCAAGTATCAATGTAAGAACCTTATTATCAGATAGTAGAATAGAAGAGCTAAAATATGCAATTCAATTCCTAAAATGGGACATAATAGGCTTATGTGAAGTCAGAAGGGAAAAAGAACTATTAGAAGAATATACAGAATTTATATTATACCATACGCCTGCAACAAATGGTAGAAACGGTGTTGGATTTTTGATTAAAAAACAACTGAAAAACTATATATTGAGCGTTAAAAGCTTATCAGACCGTGTAGCGATATTAGAAATACTAACACCCGACAACTCTACCTGGGCTATTATTCAAGCATACTCCCCCACAGAAGCTTATTCCAATGAAGACATAGACAAATTCTATCACACAATACAATCTGCAATAGATTCTACCAACGCAAAAAATATATTATACTTGGTGATTTTAACGCTAAAATAGGAAAAGCTCAAAAAAACGAAGACAAGAACATAGGCAGATACTCATATAGAAGAAGAAGCCCGCATGGCCAGAAATTAGTCGATTTTGTACTCGAAAATAATTACTACTTGGTAAACAGCCTATTTCCTTGCAAACCACATAAAAAATGGACGTGGAGATCTCCTAGTGGTAAACAACTGAACGAAATCGACTACATACTCACAAATGAACCAAAACATATAAGAAAATTTGATATAATCAAAAACTTGAACTTTAATACTGACCACAGGATGATACGATGCGAGATAAATATAGGCTTAAAACCAAAAAGAAGAAAAGTAAGGCCTACTAATTATAGTAGAGAATTACCCGACGTCACAGGAGAGAATGCCACCTACTGGGAAAACAAATTTATGAAAGCTGTTACAATATCTACAGATGTACAAACGCAATACGACAAATTAGAGCTAGAATTACAAGAGTTTCTGAATCAACTGCCACGACAAAATATACACAAAAAATATTATATTAATAAAGAAACAGAAAAATTATTAGAACAAAGGAAAGAGTTATACAAGCAAAAGAGAAAAACTGAAATAAAATCTGCAATAACAACAATAAGCAAAGAAATTAATAGGAATATAACACGAGAGAAAAAAGCCCAGCGACAACAAACATTCCAAAAGTTTATCAGTAAATCTGGAGCTCTACGCAAAGCTTACAAAGAGTTGAGTGATAAGACTGAGTGGACGGGAAAATTGAGAAATAAAAATGGAATTATGCGATTCAGACGTCACGATATTATAAAAGAAGCAACAGAATTCTATACTAATCTATACAGCGACCAGTACAACCCACTCCTATACGGTTTTAAGAATCCAAGCACGCCGAACGTAACAAATGAAAGGACAAATGTACCAAACATTCTTATAGCAGAAATAGAACAAGCGATAAAATCTCAAAAAAATGACAAAACACCGGGAAACGACAACATTGCTAATGAAGTGCTGAAATCGTTAATGGCTTCTCTTCTGAAACCTCTACAAATTCTTTTTAACAATATCCTAGGAACGGAAACTACCCCAGACCAATGGTCTAAATCTATTGTTGTTTTGATACACAAAAAAGGAGACAGATGTGATTTAGGCAATTACAGACCAATTAGCCTTATGACGAATCTCTACAAAATATTCTCCAAAATCATATTATTATTAAACAGGATAACAAATACTCTAGAAGAAAACCAACCGCGTGAACAGGCAGGTTTCCGCAAAGGGTACTCTACTGTGGATCATCAATCAATCATCAACAGCCCACTAAACGTTCCCACTGCTGGGACTCGGGGCCTTCTCTCGCAAGGAGAGAGTTGATCATATCCACTGTGGATCATATCCAGGTTATAACACAAATTATAGAAAAATCTAAAGAATATAATAGGACTTTGTACTTGTGTTTCATAGATTATACAAAGGCATTTGATTCTCTATATTTTGAAAGTATATGGACATCGTTAGAGCAACAAGGCGTCGACTCGAAATATATAAACCTAATTCACAGTATATACTCAAAATGTCAGGCTAAGGTGCGACTAGAACGCGAAGGAACAGAATTTCCTATACAAAAAGGAGTAAGACAAGGAGATCCTCTTTCCCCAAAAATCTTTTCAGCTGTACTCGAATTTATTTTCAGAAACCTCAATTGGGAGTCGAAAGGAATATGGATAGATGGGGAGCTGCTGAGCCACCTGCGTTTTGCAGATGACTTAGTAGTATTCGCGGGAAGTGCCGTTGAACTAGAAAGTATGGTCAGAGAACTGTCAATGGAGAGCCAAGGGGTAGGATTGTCACTAAATACAACAAAAACAAAAATTTTTACTAACGGGAACGAACACGACGTGATAGTGGCAAACGAAAAAGCGAATTTGTAAAAGAATATATATACCTGGGACAACTAGTATCGTTCGAAAAACAAACTGAAAAAGAGATACAGAGAAGAATAACTTTAGCTTGGAAAAAATATTGGGGACTCAAAGAAATGATGAAAAATAGCACTGTTAATATATTCATCAAGAAAAAGTTATATGAAGTAACAGTATTACCCTGCTTGACATATGGTTGTCAGACGTGGTCGTTAAGAAAGGAAGACGAGGAAAAAATTGCGATCTGCCAACGTAAAATGGAGAGAAGTATGCTGGGATTGAAGTTATCAGATAAAATTTGTAAACAAAATATCAGGAACGAAACAAAAATAATAGATGTACGGAACAGAATAAGATTATTAAAATGGCAATGGGCGGGGCATATCTGTAGAATGAAGAATAATAGATGGACCAAACGTTTAGTAGAGTGGATACCAAGGGATAGTAAGAGAAGGAAAGGCAGACCACACAAAAGATGGAGCGACATTTTCAACCAAAGGGGTGGCTCTCACTGGATGCGGAAGGCACGCGAGAGACACGAGAGGAAAGGATTAGGAGAGGCCTACGCCGCAGAGGCGACTACTACTCATACTCTTTAAAAAGAAAATAAGGATTGTATGATACACTATGAAAACTTGAAACTAATTATCTTAAGTATAGGTTTAACTCATTTATTTTGTCATTTTTTGTAGTAGAAATAAAGGCTATTTTTTTTTTATTTTTTGTTTATTTAGATAGGATTGGTACGAGTGCACTAGGCTTTTTTTTGAATGGGTAAGAATCCTGTGAGTTTGATTTACCGACATGCGTAATGGCAATTTAACTGAAGCTATACAGATGATGTATTGTGCTTTAATAGTGCTGTATAATGCTAAAACTCTAAGCTATAAGTTTTTACTTTTATCAGCAGTCCCTAAGACTGCCATTTTTTAAAGTGAAAATTTATTTTGGCGCATCACATACAGATTTTCCGTGGGCTGTAAATTGAGCTCAAGCATCACTTAAATGAAAAAAATCTTCGGGTAAAATCGGATGATTTAGTTAGTTTATTAGTTTTCCAACTACCAACAGTGGCAGTTGGAAACGTAAAGCCGAGGATCGGGCTGAGTGGCGTATCATTGGAGAGGCATATGTCCAGCAGTGGACGAATGTTGGCTGATTATGATGATGATGATTAGTTATCACTTCTATCGGCAGTCCAGTCAGTATATAATTAGTGAGATTGCATACTTAAAGGTAATTTGACTTCTTTACTTATCGCTCTCTTTTAAAGTTCTGAAATAAAGAAGCCGCCACTGTACTCGTAGTTTCGCCATTGTCTTAATAAATAGTTGATGGAGAAAAAATA
This sequence comes from Ectropis crepuscularia, assembly GCA_963693475.1. NCBI lineage: Eukaryota > Metazoa > Arthropoda > Insecta > Lepidoptera > Geometridae > Ectropis > Ectropis crepuscularia. Next base: position 6,311,312 of record OY856359.1, on the reverse strand, counting down.
CGTAAGTCACATTAACTGAAATAACTAGGGCATTTATCACAGTCAAGTAGACTCTACAAGTTGACGAACAATAGACAAACAACTAAAAAATATAAATATGGAGATTTAGCACAAATTACTTCGAAAACTATGTTGTTAGATAATTTTATTGTGTTTTTGACTTTTGTTTTGTTTTACTTTGGTATGTGTGGCCTGGCTTTTTTATTCATTGTTATGTTACAAGCTAGCCTTACTTTATACGGCCCGTTACGCACTTATTCTTATTTTTAGTTCATGTTTTTTTTTAACATTAATAGGTTTACACTTGACCGCCATCTCGCCTGATGTTAAGCGACGATGCGGTCTAAGATGGAGCGTGTTTATCTAGAAGAAACCGATTCACTCTCGATTTGAAGACACCAAGATTATAGCCATCGGGAAAAACCCACTCAGGCTACTCATTCCACAACATAGTCAACACAACACAGTCTAGACGTTCTTATCACAAAAGTAGAGTCAAACCCTATTCGTTTGTGTCTTTGGAACATCAACCATGAAACGAAGCCGCTTCTTCGAGCTACGAGAAGTCCGTTAGAAAAAAGTTATGTTAGTTTCTTTGCTTTTATCATAACTCAGATATAGTATTTACTTCATGTTCCCATAGCTAGGATTCTTTAACAAGGAAAGTGTCAGGATACACCATGCGGGGCAACTTTGGGTTGGTGGATGAAAAGATGAAATGTTCTCGAAAGATATAGGTACCTACTCGGAGTTCTTAAAATACGCTGGCTTTCTCTCGTACACTCATAAGGTGCAGATTTAAGCTTAAGAGGGCGCCTAGTGCCAGAAAACGAAAAAAGGACATTTTCGACGCCGCTCACTGAAGTTAAGAAACTAAAAACTATGACAAAAAAAATATTGACGTGTGGGTACAATCAAGAAGAAGCACGATAACCGAATATAATTTTAAAAATAGATCAGCAGGTCTACTACGAAGTCCGATAAACGATATATCGACCGAACTTATGAAGTTTCCGACCACGAAAGACTATCGGTCGGTTGATCAGATCGGCCGTTTCGTTCGATCCGACCTTCATCCGACCTAAGTCTATAACTTCCGACCCGAAATGTATCGATCCGAATGTTTTTCGTGGTAGGCTACAATCCGATTCAGCTGTCGGTCGGATGCGATCATTCGGAGTTTGTTTTCGTAGTTGACCTGCAGAGTTTTTTACTATAAAAAATAAAAATGACACCGAAAAAACCCGTTTTAATTCGAGTACTCGAAATTATCAGCGATGACCCCACATTATTTTTTGGTAATAAAATTCCTAATTGTACGTTCTAGTAAAGTAACCGAACACTTTTTTAAATTTATTTTTAATTATTGAGTACTTAACTAAATAAAATTTGGTCAAAAATGGACTCCTGATTTAATATTGATTTTTCCTCCAAACTATGTCATGCTATTCTCGACTTTATGTATATCGTATTAAGAAACGCGTCGCGCGGGTGATAACTAATTTTTCCCTGGCATTAGGCGCACTCTTAAGTATATTTAAACGGATTTAAAAAAAGTATTGTTTTTGTTAGAGTTGTGGTTACATGAGTTGTTTATAAAGGCAATTATTATTTTGAGGCCACGAGACTTTCAAATTGGCCATCAGGAGAGCAGGCTTCGAACATTATCGATATCAATGGAACCGCGGCCTTGAGCGGGTTCGAACCTTCTGAATAATTTACTGCGTTTTGATTGGTCATCACGAGATCACTATTTACATAATTGGCCATTAGCAAGTTTTTGTTTACAGTCGACTCGGATTCGAACAAAAGCAGAGGTTGCTCGAGGCACCTCCGCAATTCAAAACGCTCATTTGCATTTATTTTATGCAAAACCCTTCGCCTCGATTAACCTTAAGCGAAATGCCCATCTCTGCTCTGACGTGCCTCGCAAATGCCGAGATAATGACGAAGATACTTCGGATTGTATGTGCTCATATTCACGAGGACAGGATTAGCGAGCCCGCAGTGAGCGAGGCTCATCAATAAGGGTCCGAGGGAAATTCCGTCTCAAATATCTTTGGTGGCCGTTTGTACGTAAACACACAAAATCCCTCTGAAGGTACGCCGCCGCGGTCTCTAGACATGTGCGGGACATAAATTTGGCGAGCGTTACGTAGGTACAGGCCGGTGGCTATGTGCCGCAGTACATAAGGCGAGCTATGTGGCGAGTAACACGGGCGTCACTTATCCGCGCAGAGGATGCGGTGGCCGTCCGATCGCCCCCTACCCCCTGGCCGACGGGGGGGCGCCCCCTCGCGATTCATTAAGTCGGGCGCGGCCGACGCGGCGCGCAACGGACGCGTCGCGGAGTCTCCGTGAATTCAAATTAGAGCCGGCTCGGACGTCGTGCGAAAGGGATGAGGTGCTACCCACATTTGTCGATGTTTTTATTGAAGTGAAAACTTCTTTTGTCGCACCCCACGAAAAATCGGTGTGAAAAATAAAGCATTTGTCACTGTCGTGTCGCTGTGTTTACTCTACTCAATTTACAACAAACTTTAATTAAAATTGGTACATAAATCGAATAGATCCCAAGAAGGGACATAGCTTACTTTACACTGTGGAAAAAAGAGTTGAAGGGGTTGAAATAGGGGATGAAAGTTTATACGGAAATTCATCATTGTTGAAGACAAAACCATGAAACTTTGTATCTTTAAAATGTAATCTTGTACAAAGCCAGTAAATGTTTGTTGTATCAATTTTGTAGTTTCGAGCTACCTATACGGGGATGAAATTCGGGTTGAAATCGGGAATAAAAGTATGTTTGGAAGTTTGTCATCGTTGAAAATAAAACCATGAAACATTGTGTCTAGATACTTAACACGAAGCCGACAATTGGTTCTTTTAGCAATTTTGTAATTTCGAACTGCACGGGGATAACGAAGAAACAGCATAATTTAATTGATTAACTCTGGTTAATTAATGGAATTCCATATTACACAGTAATTTTAACTCCCATATAAAATGAATTCACATTCACTCTACATTAGTACATAGAAGTCGAAAAATGATTTAACAACTGTGGTTTAGTTTCCATGTTCAGGTAGATCCTATTCTGAATAATTATTTATTAGTTCCAAAATTGCACCCTTTTTCTCATGCCATTATTTATTTACTTTCTCTTTGTACATATAAATTTTAATCCGGTAGATTAGGTAACCAGAACTATTGGAAAACAGTTTTAAAATCTAATAGCGCCTGCGGTTTTGTCGGCGTAGTGAGCGATTCCCGCATTTATCGTAATAAAAATCTCTGTATCAAATTTCATCCAGATTCATCCAACTAGTTTATGTGTAAAGAACAGCAAATATCCACACAAACATTAATTCATCCATCAAAACAAACTTTAGCAATCTTTAAGATCACTGCGAGTAATAAGAGTATCATTTTTAGTATTATGCATATTTGACATTTTATTTGAAATCTCTGACATTTTATTAACTAATATTGGTATTATTTATTGACCCAAATATTGTGTACCTTGGACATGTTAATTTGACTTTTTATTGTTTTTGCCATTTTAAATAATTAATTCTGTAATGTGAATTTTAAAGATAAACTCATAACATACATATATTTGCATGTCATAAGGTTAAAGCATAGCGGACTTTTATTTAGCTTCAACTTTATGTAACAATATAAATATTGTACAACCCATGTTTTGCAAATTAAATAAATTGAATTGAATCTTGCAAATATTCTGATAAAAACAACATCGACATTCAAAAGAATTTATCGAAAGCGTCGCATCTCTAACGCCCCTTTGTCTCGGCAAGACAGACGCGAGCGCGGGTGCGGGTGGCGCGGGCGAGGGGCGCGCGCGGGGTGGCACGTGCCGGACGGAAGTCGCGCGGCCGCTCGAGCCGCACCGCGCTAAATGATTCAAAACTCGAACACCGAAGTACCCTCATACCTACCTACACCCGAGCTATATCTACACCTACAACTGGACTGCCCTGGACTTGCAAGATTTATGCCCCTACCCGATCCCTAGATTAAAGATGTCGCGCCTTTATTGAAATACGCTCAAATATTCCCTCCGCGCCTCATTCGCATTCAGTCTGCGTACTCATTTCATTCACTTCTTTATTGTTTATTTTTCGATCTGTTTATTATGGCGAGCGGTTTCCTCGTTAATTCTCGATACCAGCTCAATCCCCGATACGCGTAATGATGTAGCTTTTGTGTTTAATTGTGCCGAGTCGAGGCCTCGTTAGAAAAAGCACCAAAAATGAGGGTAGATAAATATTGAATTACGTTCGTTTTAATTACGCGCGTTAGAGGAAAGTTCGGGGACCACTTTTTGAAGAAGATAATGGTATTAACGGATTTTTTAAACTCTTATATCAAATTTGATAATTTAATAAAACATAGAGTCTTATGCTCGACTAGAGAGGTCAACTTGTAGAGATTGGTGCACTTAACTTACTGAGAAGTTTAAATGAGTTCTTAAATATTGTATGTAATTCTTTTGGGATATAGAGCATGTATTGGTGCATTGTTATTAATTGTCATGATTTTTATGTTATTGTCTTGAAATTTTAGATTAATTTCAATACTTCCTACATAAACATAGATAACTAATAGACAAATTATGGGCATTTAATTTTTGAATGAGATTGAGCAGGCCGTTATCACAAAGGGTGGCGATGGTTTGATTTTAGACCGTGTCTTCAGAATCGAGTCCAATAATTGTTTTTATAATGTGTTAGCAATTTGATTTTAATATTAGCTAAATGTTGATTACAGTGAAGAGTAAAACACGATATTCCCAGCTTAGAAGTGGTGTTTTGTCTATGTGATTTTGTATATGGCTATATACTATATATTATACCATAGCTATTTACTATATATTTAATCATTGATCTTATACGTGGGCACTTTTATATTGATTCAAGAAAATATTATAAAAAACTGAACTTATATGAAAAACTATTTTAATGTCTTAAAATTAACGAGAGCTAATTAAAATTATAAGTAACTTTATTTCTCCTTACTAATCCAACTAATATTACAAATGCGAAAGTTTTTATGAGCGTGTGAATGTTTGTTACTCTTACAAGCAAAATCTACTGTTGGGATCAGGATAAAATTATGTTAATGGACTTAATGGTACATAGATTAATTATTATAGTCTGGAATAACATAAAGGTGCTAATAATAATGAATAAAGACAACGGCACACCGACGTTTTTGTAAGATTTCACTGTTTTGTATTCTTGGTATGCATAAATATCTTTAGGTTGAATTTTGAATTACCTAAGTATGTTTTTTATACCATCGAGTAATTGTATCTCAACATAAAAACTTAAAGTTAATTTCTAATATTTCTGGATAGCAAAAATAAATATAAAAAACATACTTTTTTATGTTTTTTAATTTCAGCAATTGGGATATCTAATTGCATAATCTGATAGTATCACAAAACTTGATGTGAATGCATTTGCTTCTAACTAACTAAATACATTTATTTCTAACACATGTCAGGGATTTTTTTAATATCGAAAACAACTCGAAAATATAAACCGAATAATTTGTTTACATTTTCCTATAACTTATATTTCTATGTGTCTTTTACACATAGATACAAATAAATACATAATAGCTACGTATCCATATCAGCACTGATTTAATTTTTCTTAATATAGTAACTCAAGTCTCACCCAAACACACGCAACGTAGTAAAGTCTCATATTACCGTGAATGATGACCCTGCAAGTCCCACCGCGTATTCAGTTCTGCCGGAAAGAGGGAAAGTCCGCATTTACATACGGGCCGTGGTCCGCAACTTTGCGCTTCGCTGTTGCATGGGCTAAACTTTGCCCGAACGAAACTTTGGCCCCGGAGTTTTTTCACTTGTTTTATGTTGTTGGCTCTTGGCCATTAGGTAATTAGGAAGTTCATCCTACGTTTAGATGCTAATGTAATGTAAAGTTTATTTGTATGGTAGGTAGATATTGCATGTTAGTTTGAAAGCTTTGCGTTAGTTAAGTAGTTTGAAACGATTATTTAAGGTAAAGTAGCAAGTTTGAATAGACGCTGAATAAAAAAATCGATTACGAAAGGTAACTTTCAAATTTTGTGTAAAATAATTAATCAAAACTATTTTACAAGAAAACTACAACAGAAACGAGCTTGAAACCAACTACGGTAAACTAATTATCATCGTGCCTGAAGAGACGGCCTCGGAATGACGCCGTTTGAAACAGAGACACCTCTGGTCAAGATAGGGAATGCAATGGCCCATATTCCAGCCGGCTAGGATATCAAAGCAATCTGGCCCGGGAGGCCGAGGCGCAATTCGGCCTCCTTGCGCATATTGCATGCACGTACCAATGAAGTTTGCTTTGTAGGCGGTAATCTGAGGGGGTGTATCGGTAGGGTGGTGGGTGGCGGGTTATGTACACACGAGCCCGAGGCGTCGAGGTAGGCAAATGGCCGGCGAGGCGGGCGCGTAGGCCGAGATCTCGAGATATCGATCCGCGGCGACCCGCGGCCGCCGGCCGGCCGTCGCCACGCCACGCGGGAGGGCGACGCCGCCGCCGGTGCCTCGATAACGCTCCTTTGTTTGCCTCACATGGAGCGCTCCCCACGAGAAAGCTGTTGACATAAACATTGGCATCCCAAATAACTCTCGCTGCGAAGTTAATACCGCTTCCTGCACGTTGAATGTGAAAACATTCGTCCGTAAACACAAACTACTCAAAACTTTTACTAGAGATACTTGACACTACTCCTTTCATATTTCGTATTACAAAGTGAAACACTTCTCTTTATGTTTGGGCGAATCGTATTAATAATAATTCAGAAAAGTTGATGTCGATAAAAGAAAATATTTAGAATAAGTACCCCATCACTAGCCGCGTCGCGTCCGCGCGGCGGCAACGACGGCGGGTGGCGCAAATCACTCGCGCGGACTGCCGTTCTTCGAGAGCGCTCCCATTTGCGCTGCGGTCGTTTGCCGTATATTTATTTTTATTTGTCGATAAAAAATTCACGAGTCCAGCCAGTCACAAAGACTACCTAATGTACGCTCTAGAATTCTCGGTACGGTGTTTTGTGAGCTAGCTTTATGGATTTTTTTTGTTAGAGCTGGTTTGTAAAAGAGAGAAGAGTAAAAACAAATACAGAGCAGTAGCTCCTGAAGTAGCTTTATTACTTCCACTCGTATTATCCATAGTTAATTGAGTATTTAAACTGCAAGCATAACATAACAAATTGAGTAACTTAAACACTGCGATGTGGACTTATATGGACTCTACATTATTCACTTGCGAAGTCCATAAAAGCTAATTTTACTGGCTCATGCTATGTTCATCTTATCCATTCGCTTAATTATTTCCTAATACTCCAATTGACCACTAATCAAATTAATTCATTGAAAACAAATGGGTTGGTTGGCGATCAGTTAATATAGACGCAATGACTTTTGTTACTAGAATTTTCTATCTTTTTTAATTTTCTAGACTAAAAATTTTCTTTAAAAAAATCTAACCAACTTTTAAAAGTATACTTACCACGTTCGTAGTATAGTAGTATGTGTATCTAAAAGTAGATAGAATTTTTAAAGCGCTTGTAATATGTGTGATTTTTTTTTTTTTGAATGCAAAACTGTAAGCCTACGATCCTGCTTTCTACTAATATTATGAATGCCAGTGTATGAATGTTTGGATATTTTTTGTTGCTCAATCACGTCGTAACATATGAACGTATCGGGCTTGAGCGGGCAACTAGTGATAATAATAATGAATTACATATGTTAAAGTTTGACAAACTCGTGAAAAATAATCTATCATCTTATATATAAAATTCTCGTGTCACAGTGTTTGTTTCCTTACTCCTCCGAAACGGCTTTACTGATTTTAACCAAATTTTATATGCATATTCTGTAGGTATGAGAATCGGCTACTAGCTATTTTTCATACCCCTAAGTGACAAGGGTTGTTCACTAAGGCAAAACAACGTTTGCGGGGTCAGCTAGTAACGATTTAAATGCACATTGGTCGAACGGATTTGTATATTATTTGTTTATAAATAACTTAAGGGTAATGTAAGAGTAGTTAGTATAGATATACTTATACCAAAAGACTCAATAGCTCAGGCGGTTAAACGGCGCCCTCGGTTTCAAGAGACCCTGGTTCGAATCCTGATGATTACTTCTCATCTTTTTTTGGATCGAAGTCGTAGAGGGAGTGCGAAGAGTGATCACGCGACTTTGACCCACTGCTATGCCAGAGAACCTGTGGGGGATTTATTCGGTAGGGGCACCGTGGTGTCGAGCCCGACACACCTGCCGTGTCCCTACAAGGTGGACGCTTCAATGCATTTCCCCCACAAAAAAAAGCATAGATATATACAGGGAACAGGGATAACATACAGGGAATACCCAGCGCAGGTTTCGTGGAAATGAAAATAAAATTTTTATTGGACCACTCAAATACTGGAATAACAAAACATAGTTTCAAGATTTATAACTATAGTGTAATATTATATCAAATTAAATCCAAAAACGTTTATCGACTATCGATATAAAGTGTCCCTGCGCGTTCAATTAGAAGCACAGCACGGTCTCGCATGAGTGGCGTCCGTAGTCCGTACGCGACGTCGTGCCTCCCTCACCCCTCCCGCCGGACCCGCCTCGAATCGATACTCGCGAGTCTTGTATCGATAACGAGATGCAAGCCCGGGGCACGTCTCTAGTGCGGCCGTCTTGTTCGAAATCCGAGTACGCTTGGTCAAGCGCAACTCAAAGCTAGAACGTGGTACGCTGTGCGCTCTAATTTACGCCAGCAGTGGTGTTCTGGAGCTCGCTATTGCACTGAATATTATATACCGAGGAGCTTTAGATGCTCTGCTCTGGTGTAGTATGTAGGTACTAGGTACATACTAACGTCCACTGTCTTGTATAATTTTGTAGGAATGTGTATAGCACTTACTTGTACTCGTAGTACCAACGAAGTAGAAAGGAAAGTTTACGTCGAGCTAAAAATTTTAGCCCGGGTAGTCTTGTACGACGTAAAACTAGCAAAAACACGAAAATTTTGCTTTGAAACAAAATTTGTTTTGGACACATAGTCTAGATTAATAAAATAATTGTTGAACTCGATAATCTTAAATATTTAATAAAAGTTCGTGTGAAAACACTTGAACAAAAAGTCTTAAACTAAGTGCCTAATTAGTAGGCAAAACAAATACACTTAGATTATTACTTCATAATCACGTAAATATTTTCCAAAGACCCTGCGTGACAATATTTAGCGACCATATTTTTACCCGACTGAAAGAGGGTTACCTACGTTTTTCACGCGTATCTTGTATGTTTGGATTTTTTTTTATTCTCACGTATCTTCCAAACGGCTGGATGGATTTTGAAAATTAAGATATCGTTAGATTTGTCTTAATTGCCCAAGTGTCCTTAGACAGAATATTGTATTACATGTTTTTTAAGTGTAGATTTTTCGTAGTCGGGTTTTTTAACAAGTTTTTTTTAATCTAATAGCTTCAAGGACTTATTTGTCAATGTGTTCATTAACACATTGATATAGGAACCTATTCCTATTATTCGCCATCTCTTGTACATAAACATAAAATAAATAGATACTTAGTCCATCTGAAAAAAAGACAATGTAAAAAAAGTTGACGTACCTAGGTACCTACGTCAACTTTTTTTTAAAGTATAGAGACGAGCAGGCCATTTAATTTGTAGATAGAAATAGAAAAAAACCCTAAAAACAGAAAATAAATGTATTTATAGTGTTTATTACACTTTCCGTCTTATTAGCTCAGGTAATATTTACAAAAAGGACCGTGTTATTTAAAATAACAAAATCCACGGTATTGGCAGCTGATATAATTTAATAATATTAAACTATCTAACTATGCCTACAAATATCAAAGTAAAAGAATACTGCAAGAGAAAGTGTTGAAAAGTTTTCAGTTAAAAGTGAGAGTCACAGCAAAAGTTTGTACGGACTTTGTTTTCGCTTAACTTTAGATTCAATTTGTTGGGTGGCGCCGCCCCGCCTCCCTACCTACAATAGGTTATGAATCTGTGGTTACGAAACGGCGGGAAAACTTTTCTTTTTGTGTTTGTTTTGTTAGGTTGGCACACCCCTTCAGTCATTAATTTGAGATTTGTGAAAATTGGGAGTCATTGATAAGGAAGTTTGTTGATTTGGACTCGATTATTTTTGGTTAACAATACATTAACGAATTTTTGTACTGAACTGAAGTTTTATTTATGGACTACTTATTTATCTGAACTCCTGCTGAGAAATTTAAATACTAACGTAGATAAGTCAGTGTTGGATGAATAATTGTAATAAGTTACATGGGAAAGAGTATCCACTTTTACGTAAAAAAACTACGGAATGTACCTTATTTGAAAGAATTAACGAAAGATAGATCGCTACTTTTAATTACCTACGGGGTGAAAAAAATGGGCGTATCTATAACCGCTTGGCACTACTAGCATATGCTACTAGTACAATAAGTATTTTTATAAAATAGATACTTATGTACCTATTGAAATATTACAATGAAGTGACAGCCTAACGCCATCTATTGAGATTTTCCGGAAACGTTTTGAACTCCGAGAACCGCCCTTCAAGCTTTCAGACAACTGCTCTGATTTTAGAATTTTGAACCTCGGCTTATTGAAAGACTACTCTTGCTACAGAGAGCGCTCTTTCCAATTCTGAAATATCATCATCATAACATAAACACTTATCGCAAAATTACAAATACTGAATATAACGAGAAATTTTACAGCTAAGTAAAAAAAAATGCCTGAAAATTAATAAAAGATGAGTATTATTATTATTATACGTTACCAACATTTTATTCACCGGTTAGGTGTAAATATGTGATTTTTTAAGTTTTTTTTCTTTTGGCGGTTTAGGGAAAAATTATGAAAGTAAATATTTACGATACGCGCACACACCGTCACGAAAAACCTTATTGCATTAATCTAAGTCAAAGTTTATTGAACACTAGCGACCCGCCCCGGCTGCGCACGGGTGCAATACTGATACTAAATAAACTACTAACTAAACGAAAATAAAATAAACTAACTACCAAATCATACCCGAGCGTGACGCTAGAATTCAGTTCACAGCCCACGAAAATCATCTAGGCGCGCCAAAAGAAGTATTCACTTCAAAAACTTTTATATAGTCTTCGTATTATACGCTTTGATTAAAACTATAAAGGTAATAAATATTCTTTGATTAACACTCTCGAAAAAAAAAATTTATGATAGGTAACGTCAAATGTTTAACTGGAGATTAATAGATTATGTAGAACAGTTTGTATGAGAAAATGAAATTGTTGTTTTTACTATCTTCTTCGCAAGTTTTCAATATTTTCTCACCGTTTAAACCTACCGTTAGCTACGACAAACATTACAAAACCAAAATCAGCCAAATCGGCCCAGCCGTTGTCGAGTTTTAAGAGACACCCACGAACAGCAATTCATTTTTATGAATTATACTAGCTGTATTGCCACGCTTCGCTGTGGCACATTGTGATTGTATGGTTGCGAAATCAGAAACAAAACAAAGAATACATGTTTGTAATAAAAATTTAATTCTGCAATCCTTGTGGATATATAATATTTTTTGTTTTTCCACTGTCTGCGTAGATATAAAGACTATCTGGTTTGCCGAGTCGGAAATACGCAACATACAGTTGTCCACGTGAAAAGCAATCCGCATCTAAATCTAAACCACACAATTCTAAAGATTGACCTTGAGCTTTATTGATTGGCAAATGCCAATCGAATTGGGAATTGCAATCTTTTAAACTGAAATGGTGTAAGTATCGGTTGGGATCATGGGTATTCGAGGAATGAGGACATCTTCGCCTTTGAAAAGCCCCGTTAAAATTTCGGTTTTCACTGGAACAGAAAAAAGGAATGAGATTATAACTTCTTATGGCTCTCACAGCTCTTATATTCTTCTATATCTTGTGATTCTCATAGCTGCAGGCTGCAGCTCGAAAACTGTCCATCTTTCATATTATAAAATATAACCTCTTCTTGCGTTTTGGTGAAAGGCGCAGTTCGATCACGACACGATCACACAAGTTCCTTTATTTAAGTGAATATTTAAGTCAGATTGTAAATAATCTGATTATAATAATCAAGTTACGGCTGGTCTAGTCGAGAATACGGCGCCTGCCGATCCGGAGACCCCGGGTTCAAACCCCACACGCACCACTGTCTTTTCGAAGTAATGTGCCGTAATGCCGCTAACTTAAAAAAACGGTGAAGGAAAACGTCGTAAGGAAACCGACATGTAGGTACAGAATCTTTCGAAGTCGTGTGTCATCCACCAACCCACACTGGGCCAGCGTGGTGGATTATGGCCTTAACTCTCTCAGCAAAACCACCAATCAAAGTAGAAGTTTAAGTTTATTTTGGGAAGTATTCACCAAAATAATCACGGCGTTTTATTTTACTCCCAAAAAAAGATCACGACACCTGTAACGTTTCACTAGTAGTTTTACCGTACACACTATCATCAACTGACCTTGACTGCGATCGACACGTAATTGAAGAAATGCAAGTGATTATTACATTTGTTTTTTAAGTAACTTAAGGGTGGGCAAGAGTCACGGTTGGATGGTCGTGACTCGTGACCTTGACCGTGAATAGCACGTAAATAGCACTGCAACGAATACTACAAAACCAGTGACAAAACTCATGCGTGTCAGTGACCATAAATATTTAATCATTTTCGTGTTTTTTTTTCATCAGATTTTCGGCTGTGTTTCAACTTCTTGCCTTCAGTAACAATAACAGCAGTAGAATAACGCTGTTAAAATTTAGCTAATGAAAAAAAACGTTAAATTATTATTTTAAAAAATTGTGATGTGCGTCTAGGTACTAATGACATAGATAGTTAAGTCTAAAGCTAAATTTTTACATGGTACTTACGCTTTTTTTCTATCGAGATTTCCAAATCTTATGTTTATACAACGGTTCGCTTGTATCATGTTCAAGAATGTTTTATGTTTTATTCATAATCTCAAACCATATACCACAGATTACAGAAATAAAACACAGATGGAACCTTCGTGAACAACACTGTGAGGCCCGTAATTAGTCATATTGACGTAAAATTGTCAAATCAACGTTCCAAATTACTTATATAATGTTGTCAGTCTTAAGAAAAAAGTCCCACTATTGTTGTCTTAGCATGGGAAATCTTCATCACATCAATTGATATTTTAAAATATTAATATTATTACACCGATTAAGCAAGGATTTCTTGTTACTACTATTTTCATTCTATGGAGAAAAGAATTTTGATTTTGCATGCAACTAGAAATTAACTTGAATTGCAAATAATAAAATTAGTGTAATTTACTCGCTTAGATAGGTTAAACAAAAATTCAAACAACCATCTTTACCACCAAACTATTTGTGATAAAATGCATATAGGCTACCTGTATGTTATAGGTCGAAACAACAAACAAAAAAAAAACTAACAAAATAATCATTTTAACAGTTCACTTATTATTCACCTTTTTTTTTTGACAAAACAAGACTTTAGAATCAAGTAACCGTATAATATTAAAAAACTTTACAATTTAAAAATATTTCATTTTACAAACAACGTTATGCATAATATTAACTTCAAAAATATCTTCCTTCAACAAATGTTTTATTTTATAAACCATCATTTTATACCCAATTATATTTAGCCACCGTTTCACTTAGATAATATATCGAATTATATTACCATACAAAATACTTTATTGGCACCATAAACAAAGCTGACAAGAAGTAACACACATAATAACAAAACAAAATGGGCACAAAAGGCGATCTTGTCGCTAAAAGCGATCTCTTCCATATAACCTTTTGATTCATGAGGAAACAAAATTTGTAATATTTTGGGCAGTGGTGCAACTAACGAAATAAATAAATACACAAACAAATTGTATGATGTAGTTCCAATAAACTAACACGGTCTAAATCCCTATTGTAACTCTTCTAATCTATTATTCCGCAACGCCGTACAAAAATCATGCGACAAGGAGAAATGACCGAGGATTGCAAAACCCCCGATGATTTTGTTTTTTGTAAATTTTTATGTCATAAATTACTACTCATTTTATAAATTTAACATTTACTAAAATTAAATTTGATATTCAAATAAATTGAATAATACAATGCCTATCAATAATTTGGTCTACGAGTATCTAAAAAAATATACAATCTATATTTTACCCTAAATTCAGGGAAAATAATTTACATATAGTATCGCCACACTAACCTATTTTCGTTGAGGTGTTGTGTTCCATTCATCACCAAAATGAAATCGCCTAAATTATATAAATAACAGTAAAAATATTCAAATTTTCCTATGAAATTATATTCCTCTTTCCTTTTTTTGTTTTTGGGAACATTGTTTGCAATGTTTGAAGACACAAGACGGCATATTTTAAAACAAAACTTAAAATCACACGGGACTCCCGTACAACACGGAAGTCCGTTTTATACTGACTGGAGTTTGTATTTGCTTCGGCGTTTGTATTTCCTTTGTCTGCTTCAGTAGCTCTGTTCTGCGCGCTCTATCTGGTTTTATTTCTGTAATCTGTGCCATATACATATTGCTAAATTTGTGTTTAAAAAGTGTCATTTGGCTCTTGTCAGTGCCTTCCACAGACTACATAGAGAGATACTCTCCGCCTTCACCATAGACTTTTTTTTTGCAGCCCGAGCGTCTAATGTCGCCGTACACTTGCATCGTCCGTCGCAGCGGCAACCCGTTCGAGATCGCGCACGTGTGCGTGTCGTGGTTGATCGGCGCCGGGTACGACGCGTACGTCGTCATCGGCTGCGCTCAGAGGGACACTTGCATGAATTTACGGTATAGGACCGCGTGTCCTGATGTGCCTGATGAGACGGAGGTTTGCGAAATCTTCTAAATCTAATACGCTTAAGTATCTATTAATGTATAGGTATGAGGCGTTTTTTCAGATGCAACTTGACTTGTCAAAGACAGCTCCCAATTTCGCCATTGGTGGCGCCAATGTTTTATTTTGTTTGATAAATTTCATAAAAACAAACAGTGGAGCCACACTTAGCAATATTTGCATCTTGAAAACGTCCAATTGGAACGAAGTTCCTTAATTATGACAGGCTTGGATGAGATAGGGATGTTCCTGCTCGACCGAACTGAACAAAATGTGAGACAAACCCGTAAGAAAAATATCTAACGGAAATGACGCATGAAAACTGCCTGGGACCAGTATTGCCAGCTTTATTTTTCAGATGATCTGTTGATTGATCTTGATGATTTTGTTGTGTGTGAAATGTCCACCAATATTTATTCATCATCATCATCATCAACAGCCCACTAAACGTTCCCACTGCTGGGACTCGGGGCCTTCTCTCGCAAGGAGAGAGTTAAGGCCATAATCCACCACGCTGGCCCAGTGCGGGTTGGCGGATGACACATGACTTCGAAAGATTCTAGGTACATGTCGGTTTCCTCACGATGTTTTCCTTCACCGTTTTAAGTTAGCCGCATTACGCACATGACTTCGAAAAGACAGTGGTGCGTGTGGGGTTTGAACCCGGGGTCTCCGGATCGGCAGCCGCCGTTCTCCCGACTAGACAATTATTATTTAAATTCTTCCGGATACTTCTGAAACAGCTAGATCGATTTTAACGGGAATAACTTTCGCTGACGTTTAGCTTGAATTACGGAAAAAAATAGATTTCCGCGACAATAAAATAGATAAACTATGGCGTACATCGAGGGTTGCATCTAGCCAATTATATATTAAATCCTATGTCGATGTTAGCATTATGTAAACGTTTTAAAAATTGTGTCCAGGTGATTGAAGAGCCGCCGCCACCGGAAGAAGAGCCGCGGTACCGTCTGGTGCCGCTGCCGGACTTCACCTCCAAGTACCAGACCACCATGGCCAAAAAGGAGGCGGACATGGCCCAGGCTGAACAGGACAAGATCGAGTCTGAGCGGATCAGAAAGATTGCTGTAAGGAAAGCATCGATATAAACCATTTGATGTGCCCTCCCAAACTTCAGGCGCACGGAATTATGTCATCGTTGGGAAGAGTGGGCTCACTCTTTCCGTTCTAGTCGGTTGCAGGAAGCGGTGAACGCTGGACGTTTTTACGATTCGTTGGCATCAACCAAAATAAGTAGAACCATAGCATACCTCGCCGCGGGCAATTCTAGGGGTAAAGTAAATT
The DNA here is from genome assembly GCA_963693475.1 of Ectropis crepuscularia. Classification (NCBI taxonomy): domain Eukaryota; kingdom Metazoa; phylum Arthropoda; class Insecta; order Lepidoptera; family Geometridae; genus Ectropis; species Ectropis crepuscularia. The sequence continues at coordinate 6,295,040 of OY856359.1, read as the reverse complement.
GGTAGTATTAAACCAGCCACGCTAGCACGCTACACACAGAGACGCAACGCAAACGCAGTTTATTACCAATTTCAATGTGCTCAGGGCACATCCAACGGTTTATATCGATGAAGGAACGTACAATATCACGCTCCACCGGTAGGCCGCATCGTCGCGTATACCGGCGCCGTACACTTCGGACCACGTTTTGACTCATCAAATCAAAAAAAATCTACCCTCAAAAATTAAGAGTAGTTTTAACAAAACAAATCATAAGTGAACATGTATCAACAAAAATTGGCAGTCATAGGAACTGCCGATAGAAGTGAAAACTTGCTGTTGCCCTGGTACTGGTACCTAGGGGCAAACGCAACTCTTTTATATTTCTGTTGTCCTGGTATCTGGAGATAAACGCTGGGCTGTTGGAGGTAGGTAATCGAAACTCTTTACTGTTTCTGTTGCCCTGGTACCTACCTGGCCGTTTTTACCGAGTTTACCCGAAGATTTCATATCCGATCCGATCCATTATCATATCCAAGCGTGACGATTGATGAATCCATTTCACAGCCCACAAAAATTCTGTCTATAGCGCGCCTAAAGAAGTTTTCACTTCAAAAATTCTGCAGCAGCAGAAAAAAAACGATAAACTAGTGAAATAAATTAATAGAATTAGTTTTAACATTGTGTCACATGACGAGTTAACATCAGGCGAGATGGCGGTCAAGTGTAAACCTATAAAAGTAAAAAAAAGTGAAGTGAAAACTAATTTAGCCGCGTTTAGCAATTTTTGGTAGAGGATAATTGAAAACTTTAAAAATATTAATTAAGCGGTGTAGTGTGGGATCATAGCAGCGAAACGGGATATGCGCGTTCCAAGGACCTTCAAGGCCTTCAAGGCGTTCGGAATAATGACATCGTTGGGAAGAGCGAGGTCACTGTTTCCGTTCTAGCTGGTTGCAGGAAACGGTGAACACCGGACGTGTTTACCTATCACTATTCGTTGTTAACAACCATAATAAGTAGAACCATAGCATACCTCGCCGCAAGCGATTTTAGGGGTCAAGTAGATTGGTGGTGTGTAAATCACTCCGCTACACAGACGGAGTTTGTTACCAATTTCAGGATTCTCAGGGCACATCCATAGATCTAAATCGTTGCGCGTTAGATGCTTTTTGGACGGGTGAAATCTTATGAGTTCGCGTAATAGACTATCGTAAACTGCTATTACTATTCCCTACTTAAATAAGGAAATATCATAAATATGGGGTTTTTTAGCGTTAGCGTAATCGCTTAGCTGATTTTTGTACAGGTTTTAGAGGTAATATCGTAACGAACGCTACTGTTTCTCTCTTCCTCTCTCTTGGAGTGTGCGAAGAGGGAAGAAATAGGAAGTCAACGTCATTTGGTCCGGGTACGGCCTTAAATAAAAACATGTGATTTAATATTTCGTCCCAACAAACAAAAACCGACTTTAATTTATAATTAAATTCAGGCACTCGTCTAAATTTCATTAAAACCTGTTACTAAATCTTTCAGGTAGATGATATAAGCAAATTTTAGTTTTTTGTTGATATTTCAAAAACCACCGATTTCGATAAAATGTATATGGTACCATCGATATAAATCAATGGATGTGTCCTCCCAAACTTCAGGCGCACGGAATTATGTTATCGTTGGGAAGAGTGAGCTCACTCTTTCCATTCTAGTCGGTTATAAGAAGCGGTGAACGCCGGACGTTTTTACCTATCGCTATTAGTTCTCAACAACCAAAATAAGGAGAACCGCAACATACCTCGCCGCTAGCGATACTAGGGTCAAGTAAATTGGTAGTTGTAAACTACTCACGCTACACCACACAGACGCAGTTTGTGAACAATATCAAGGTCCTCAGGGCACATCTTTTGATTTATATCGATGTGTGGGACCACCTCTGAAGTATTATTTACCAAATAAAAAAAATCAGCAAACTATCTTTCTATCGAACTATCGCTTAACACACAATAAAACATACAACCGAATTAAGAACATCCTCCTTTTTTGCAGTTGGTTAAAAGCATTGTTGACCAATGTATCTTATTCATCAGCAAATGGAGCTACCCCCTGAAGACAAGATCGACGAGTGGCGCACCCACGCGTGGGTGCTGGTGCTGCCGGGGTTCGTGGACGTTGACGAGCCGTTCTTCATCGAGCCCAGCGAAGGAAACAAATACGGACTCGACACTCCCAAGTATCAACACATAGAGAGCGTTTACAACCATGAGAACTACTATGTGAGTTTTATTTAAGTTTACTGGGTTATTGGTAATCAAAATGCATCCTTTTAAGAGCATGTTACGTACATTAAATATGTCAACTTTTGTTCTACGGTTTTCATAAATTTATTTTTTTGTACGAGCACGGTGCGGTCCTATGCCGCTAGATATTGCGAAGCCGAGGGTCGTGGGTTCGATTCCCACCCAGTGCAAATATTTGTGTGATGAATTCAAATGTTTGCACTGTGTCTGGGTGTTTCGATGTATAATAAGTATGTATTTAAAACTATATAAGTATTATATTTTTTTTTTAAGTATTATATCAGCTATCTGGCCGCCATCGCACAAGCTTTGCTTAGTTCTGACAACACCATCTGACCCTATCAGACGGTGTTGTGTGTGAATTATCCACCAATATTTATTTATTTATTTGGACTCTTCATGTTCCAATACCTGCATGTCACTGTGCTGTTATGGCCAGGCATATTGCTCACCATCAGGCACATGTCATGTTCGTCTTGTCATCCTATAAGTACCATAAAAAACACTAATACAGATGCTTAAATGACTTTGCAGAGCCATCATAATCTGGAAATCTTTAGGAATAACTAATAATTTAATTAATAGGTGTCTTCTGAGCAAGCTTGTTGTACCTTCTGATTATTTATTTTTGTCGTCTTGCCTGTTGTTCTAAAATAGCATTTAACAGGTAAATCTCCAAGACAACTCAGAAGGGCTGGCGTCCATAGATTACGACCTCATGAACATCAGCTGTTGGGAGCACCTTCTACCAGGGGAGCCTTACTTCCGACGTCAGATCATCGGACTCGACCACGCCGAGAAGAAGTCAGCTGTCGAAACTGAGAAGCACTTGGATATGCCGCCCAGTTGGGTGGAGAAACTGGAAATTAGTACTGACGGTAAGAAGCAACGCTAAGGCAATCCACGTTTTGTGTATGCATGTTTGAGGTAAACAATTGCAAATGTATGAAATATTTGCAACGTCGCGAAGCTTTGCATGTGTTTTTCTCGTGTTGCTTATTTTCCCGCGATGGTAACTGTACTATGTGTACTGTACTGTACTGTATTAAATTAAGTGCAATAAAGAGTTAATCTATCTATCTATCTACTATGCTTTTATACTACCTCTATACTATTCCAGACCATAATCTGTGTTCCAAACTTCGCAAAATGCTCCATCTTCTTAGAATTTCAACTAAACGTTGCTCTACATAAGTACATAACGAACGAACATAGGTTCAATGTAAATGCGTAACATCACGTAAGTATGTGTACTTCTCTACTTGGTTATATATACCTAGTTAATATGTTGAAGCTAATAGCAGTTTAAAATAAAAACATTTTTTTTTTGTGAAATTCTAAATACTTCTAAATACGGAGATAGTACGAATACATCAACGAGGTAAGCAAATGTTAGATATGTGTTGAGATTTCAAACACCGCCGCCGATTTCGGTATAATGTTAATGAGACTATCGCTGAAATATAATCTACCGAACCAAAACACAATCAAAATCGATTCACAAATGCATACAAAAAACATGCAAACAAATTTACACTCTCCTCCTTCATTTGGAAGTCATATAAAAATTAATACATTGATTGCAAATTGCCTTTATAATGAGATTGTTTCGTGGTTTGGTTTAGTTTGCTGGCACAACCTACAATAGTTGTATTTGATTGTTCCACCTTCCACCTATTGTTTCGTGTATACAGAATACGATCAACGGTACCCGGGCTTCCGTAAGACCATCCACTACAAGAAGGTGATAGTGGACAAATTCGCGCGCTACTCCGAGAGAGATGGCATCGTCAAAAGAGTCAGGGTCTATGGAGATTACGCACTTGACAATCTTTTACTTACGTGAGTAATGTAAATTTCCTATAACATCATTATACGCTTACGACTTTTTAGGCTTTGAGTAGGGTCATAAAGTGTTGCAAAGTTGCAATGTTGATTGCTTATCGGTTTTTTATCGAATGCATTTCGGAAAGTGTGCACCTTGCCCGGAGAGCGATATCTGTTAATGGTTGACCGTTTCAAAGGAGATTTGATGGCAAAAATTGCTAGGTTGTGGAAGTTGTCTGCAATGGTAACAATCTTGGTGTTTTCAAATGTAAAGTGAATCGGTTTCTTCTAGTGAGTTCGCTGCGTGGTAGTTGATGATTGATGCAACGAACTATTTCAGCTATGAATGGTACGAGAATAGAGAAGACAAGATGGAAACTGTAAGGATAGACCATGTCAAGAGAGAGGTCAGAGAACTATTCGCCACCGGTCGGAAGGATCACATCATCAGTAAGCTTTTCACTATTCTGCATCTCATCTGTGTCTCATCCATTTCTTTTCTCGGCATGACCAGGGTTTGATTTTTTTTAGAGCTCAGTTTCAGCATTTACACCAATTGTTAAAAACATCACTCTTCAAGTATACGATCGGTTCCGCAAATATCATTTCAGCGGAAGACGTTCTTTCGCTAAATTGTCATTTGCTATAATTTTGCAAAACGAAGTTCATCTACAAAAGAACTAAGTGTAAAGACATCCAAGAGCTTTAAAATGTATGGTTTTAAATTATTATCGTTTTTTTAAGTCGAGGAAGTGTATTTACGAATACCCTTCCCACAACGGCCAGGATTACCGATCAGAATTTCCCACCGAGGAAAGTAGTTGACTGATCCCTGGGTACCCGTACTCTTAAACCCATTCAAAAGTATTTGTTTTTATAGTAGAAACACGGAGAGTGACGGGACGAACAGGACATGTCTTATGGTAAGCAAAATTTCTGCCCATAATACCCCGTTTATATGATTCCAGTCCAGCGACCGAATCCAGCGCTGGATTGCTTACTAGAATAATGGAGACCGGCACTGGAATGCACTGGCACTGGATTGATGCATTCCAGTGCCGGTCTCCATTATTCCAGTAAGCAATCCAGCGCTGGATTCGGTCGCTGGACTGGAATCATGTAAACGGGGTATAACAGCACAATCTCATGCAGCTGTTGGAATATGAAGAGTCCAATCATTACTAATCTCTGCGCTGCGCTCGACACCCTCTGATATATAATAGTTTATCTCCATGTTCTGTATTTTTTCTGGAAAGTTTACTTTTCAAACCGGATCACATAAATGTTTTCACTTTACTGATTGGCGGTATAATAACTAGCAAAGGTGGTAAGTACTTCCCCAAGCGGACTTTGCAAAGAGTCACTGCATTAAATTTCTTTTATACATTCATGTGTTGTGTAAGGAATTTCCTACATTAGGTACTTATTTATTTCAGAACACGTTTACTCGCAAGACGCTCCAGTAATGTCTGTGGAAGGGTTTAGGACTATCGAGTTCAACTATTACGCCCGCCTCGACCATCTTACTAAGCTAGACTGCACACCGGTTTCCTTCGACGAGTATTATACTGATAGGGAAGACAGGTTGGTAACATATTGGGTAATAACTGATTAAGAGAATAATAGCTCACCGCGCAAACCTTGTTCTGCCCTATTAATAGAATTAAATGTCAAAGTAGCGCGACACCTCATGTAAAAAAAATGGGAGCCTATGAGAACGCATAATTTTTTGTTCCTAATTTACTTTGTCATAATGAATGTAGCATAATGTATAGTGTCATAATGCAACTTTCGCATAATATTTTTTTGGTGTTATGTGTTTTAAGCATAACAATCTATTGTACTACATTTAATTCGACTATTGATGAGACGCATAATAGTTTTTAGGCATTTTTTTATTTGTTCTAATTTTTTTAAGGTGCCTTTTAAATCGCATATTATTTTTCCCATAATTTACTTTGTCATAATGAATGTAGCATAATTATATAGTGTCATAATGTAACTTTTGCATAATCTTTGCATAATGTGTTTTAATCTTAAAAATCTATTGTACTACATTCGATTTGACTGTTGCTCGGACGCATTTATGCATTTTTTAACTATTTGTTGTGCTACGTAATATATAACCAGGTTTCATAGGTCTCAGATCCCACTCGGAGCACCCCGACTCTACCTAGTCTTGTCGCTACTACCCCTAGAGTGTATATAAAAAATGCGGGAGCCAGAAGCTCAAGGGAGGTCCTGAGTGGAGCGATCCATGCGAGGCCAAGCGTAGCGAAGGGGGGAGGTGGCGAGCGAAGCAAACCAGCGACCTCCGTAGTAGAGCGCAGGCCGAGTATGGAGAAGCGACACTCAGGGCTGACCGCAGAGCTTCTGGCGGGAGCCCACCCGGAGTCAAAAAGTGCACCATATGTCTTAGGTGTATATAGGTTTTTAAGTCCTAAAAACGTTGTCTACATAAATTAGTACAAAAATTGTTATACTACTGCATAAAGACCTTTTATTGTACCTACCACAAAAACGGTGTTTACCATAAAAAAAATATGGTGTTATTCTCAGACCAACTATTCTTAATCCTCAAAATATACTTAATAATTTCACAGCAACAGTATGATAACACGAATGTGACAATGACAAATACTATTGGCAATGATATTCCATTAAATTAGTAGATACCTACATTACGAATAATAAATATTGTTGTCAAAGTACCCACCCGAATTTCACACACCCACGTATTTTATTTAAATAATTTGCTACAGGCCGCTCTTTGCACTTGTTTTTGAAGTGAAAACTTCTTTAGGCGCGCCTAGACAGATTTTTCGTGGGCTGTGAATTTAATTCATTCGTCACGCTCGGGTATGATAAGAAAGCTTCGGGTAAACTCGGGACCGTGGCTACTGGCTATCTAGAAATACATCAGCCAATGGAAAACGCTGAAAGGGCGTGGATAGGCCATCATGGCATGGCCATCTAGAAACGCATCAGCCAATGGGAAATGCTGACGCTTTTCTAGATGGCCATGCCAAGATGGCGAGGCCACGCCCTCCGGTTACACCCGTGTTGTTTCCAAGGTAAGCTATCAAATTCTGAGTTATAAGTTTTCACTCCTATCGGCAGTTCCTATGACTGCCAATTTTTTTTAGTTAGGTGTTTAAAGTTTATGCCGTTGATCATTATGTTTAAGTATTGTTATGTTTTTCTCAATGAGTGCCTTTAAACATATGTTATTTATAGTTATGCGTCGAAACATTATACTAAGTAATCTGTATGCTATATATGGCTATGCTTTTAAATATTAAGCTAAGTTTTCGTTATGTCATACATGGTTATGCTAGTTAACATTATGCGAAGACAGTTATGCGTTTAGTTGTTATGGTAAATTATCATTAGTCCTAAAAACGTTATGCCTACCTAAAATAGGACAAAAAATGTTATGCCACCCCATATAGACCCCATGTAAACTATTAATAGAATTAAATGTCAAAATAGCGCGACACTTTATGTAAAAAAAATATGGTGGTCGAGTTGATAACCTAATCCTTTTTGGAATTCGGTTAAAAACGACTTAAGTTATATACATAGGTATTGGTATATATTTTTGTATAGGTATACAAAACCAATAAAATTATGATGAAAAAAATGAAAAGTGGGTAGAATGATAAACATGTTTACGACAAATCCTTATTTACTACACCATAGGTGCCTGGAAGAGATCGCTATTAGCGATAAGGCCGCCATTTATGGCACTAGAATTAAGTAACTTTGAATATTGTTTGATTGTATGTATTTTTCTGGTGCATAATAAAGTGTTTCTGTCTGTCTGTCTGTCATAGGTGGCGCCAATGTTTCATTTTCTTACAGAAACTTCACAAACTGATATACAGGCGTCACACTTGGCTAAATTAAGAACTATATTTATCAGGTTCATTTATGCCTCTTAAAAAGGTCTAATTGAAAATTTCAGGCTAGAAACCAGGATGATAACTTACACAGAAATTCCCAAAGGCGACCCGAAGCGAATGGTCAAAGACATCGTAGAAACGTACGGAAGAAACGAAGCAATACCAGCAAAGCTAGACGTCTGGAAGAAACTCTATCACATACAAGATTCCATCATGGAACTCCTGTACCATTACGCATATAACTTTGTCACTAATAACACCAGACATTTCGTTAAACCCAACTTAGCTGAAGCCGGAGGGAAGATCTTGTATTTTGCTGATAAAAATACTGGATATATTGTGAGTGACTTACCGTTTTATTATTTTGTTTTTGTTACCAACTAACATCTGTATACTTAGGTAAGTACCAGGTGTACAGGCTAATCAAATTAAAAACCTCCGACATTTTGTGATGGATCATCTTGGATTTCGACATCGACGATCGACATCTTGGATTTGAAATGTATTTATAATTTCTGAAAAGTGTTCTGCTAGTCAAGCCCTTTCATTTTTTGATACCCATATTGACAAGAGTATATAAATGTGCTATTCCAGAATATAATCTAAATCCGTTTCGACATAAGTAAGTCACAAACGTTCAAACTTTTATATTAACAATTTTATAGTCTTACACTTGGCAAGCAGGAATACAGAACAACGAAGGTATTTCTATGTTGCGTGTGTACCGTGAGCAGTGCAGCGTACTGCAAGTAGCACTCGTTCAGGAGTTTACACAATCGCTCTCCTTTATAATTTTGACCTTAGACCTTAGGATGTTTGTTGTTAAATTACGTCGGAACATCTGAACGGGAACTGATTGGGTTGAAACTTAGAACACTGTTAAATTAGACTATCACATAAACTACTTTTTGTCATGGAAATTGGTAACGGTAACTGCATAGGTAAAACCGCGGGGTGCTGCTAGTTTACAATATTAGTGGGACAGTAGGTTACTTGGATAGGCTAATAGTAGAATTTATTTTATTTCTCAGGCCGATCCTTGTGCGAAGCCTCCTCGGCCTCTCGACGTGTACTACTCCCTGTGCTCGGAGATAGATCTGGAGTACAAGAGCAACAAGCATGTAAGAGAGAGGGAGACTGACGTGAACGGGTACTTGAAGCAGCGATACAACGAGCTATACCACCCACAGCTGGTGGTGTCGCTGTTTGATACGGAAAGGAACGAAGAGGCAAAGAGGGAGTGGATGGAACAGGTAAGGTTTATATTCAAGCTAGAAAAACTAGTGTTGATGTTAGCTTATAGGTACTACTCGCTGGATAAACTTGAAGTACAAGAGCAACAAGCACGTGAGGGACCGGGAGACGGACGTTAAGAGATAACTGAAGCAACGGTAAAACGAGGCATACTATCCAAAGCTGATGGTGTCACTTCGCGATACGGAGAGGAACGAAGAGGTGAAGAGAGAGTGGATGGAACAGGTAACTATGTTGAAGCTGGAACAGCTAATACTGATGCTAGCTTATACTAATTCCTGTGAGAGAAGATCTACAGTAGGTGCAAGAACAACAATCGCGCGGACGAGCGGGAGACGAAGATGAAAGAAAACTTGAAGCAACGGCACAATGAGCTGTACCATTTGCAGCTGGGATGTTGCCAATCGATACGGAGAGGATGGAATGGATAGATGAAGAGATGTGATGGATGGAACAGGTTACGTTTATGTTGAAGCTGGAATAAATAATGCAAATTTCAACGATGTTTATTTTATATCTAATATTGATTTTCATTTGATCGCCATCTCTCCGGATGTTAAGCGACGATGGTGTCTGTCAACGATGAAGCGCGCTTACCTACATAGAACATATTGACTCACTCTCGATTTGAAAACACCAAGACTGTAACCAATGCAACCCATTCCACAGCCTAGACGTTCTTATGACAAAAGTTTAGTCAAAGCTCATCGTTTGCGTCTTTGGAACGTCAACTAAGAAACGACGTTGCTTTTTCAAGCTGCGAGTAGTCCGATAGAAAAAAGGGAAAAACAGTCAATACCGTTATGCCCTTTGCGTGATCCCATGATCACGCAAATCAGTTTCACAGTAGTTAAATTGACTGACTCGTGGATTCAATGACCGCCAATCATTTATATCTAAATATGTTCAAGTCTCATCCTGCAAATATGTTTTAGTAATAGCGCAACGTTTTTTTTTACCAGGAAGCCAGAAAGGCCCAGATTCTGGACCGTGAGAAGGACGCTGGTATCGACCCGTTGGCTCCATACCTCGCCCGCATGTTTGGCTCTGGCCACGGTATCGAAACGCCTCTCACCCTCAAAGAAGCTACCCTGGTCAGAGAACAGTGCATCAACGACTTCAAGGCTAAGATGCTGGCTAGGCAACATCTGGTGCAGGAGAGATTCGACAAGGTGAGAAATGTTTGTTTTGTGTCAAATTAAAGCTGAGGTTGTACCATCTCAGCTGCTTCTGTGCAGACGCGGTCCGAAGGAGGTCATGTCTATGAGATGTCCTCTCATGGACATGACCCCCCAAAATTGTACACGATCAATAAAATATTTTTTTAAATCGAAAAGGTACATTGGCTATTTTTTACCACGGGAAAACAACTTTAACGGCAACTACACAACAACACGGGTAAAATCGTGGGGCGCTACCAGTGCCCATAATAGTCTTATTTGATGCTGCGACCGCGCTTGGTTCTGTGGTAGTCCTCGTACGATATCTATATATATACTTACTATACTAAGTATCAACCACTCTGTTATTGTACTTCCCCTTATTCCTAAATCTCTCATTCCAAATTCCATCTTTAAAGTATTGAATTTTGTACTTTTTTTTTGAAATTCGTAGATATGATACAAAATACTAGTATTATTCAGCGCTTCGCGGCACATGCGTAGGTAGTTCCCGTCTCTTAATTTTCTCGCGATAAAAGTAGTCTATGTGCTATTCCAGACCATAGTCTGTGTTCCTAATATCAACTCTTATCTGTACAGCCGTTCCAACATGATCCAACAAATATCCAAACTTTCGCATTTATAATGTACTCGTAGCATACTTAATTTATTGAAATTCACTTCTTACTACATCACAATTTATTTACAGATGAACACTGAATACAAAGCCAAGAGGTTGTGGTATCTTGCGAACCAGTTCATTCTCTCTCCAGAGAAAGAGGCTGCTTACTTCCTGCAAAGGTACAGTTATTCATCTAACTATATGTATATTGATTAGGTAAACGGGTAACTGACGTGTAATGAGGTCGGTCAATCCGACTCGAGTTTACTCATTACTCGTCACACGTGAGTTACCCGTTTACCTAATCAATATGTGTAACAACCACGTTAATTTTAATACTATAACTATATGTACTTATTTATAGCGATACTCTGGGCTTTTTTGCGGGGGCACGCTGGCCACACAGTGCCCCCAAAGACGCGCCGGTGCACGCAGAGTTCTCCAATATATTACCGACTTACAACTTTCGAGAATTAGACTGCCCCCAAAAAATAATCGTCAAAGGCCTGGGCCTCTACCGCCTAACGAAAAACGCTTTGACGCTTTGAAGCTTTCACGTTGCTGTCTTTTTTCTTCTCGCTTGAAATGAAAGAGACGGCAATGCCAAAGCATCAAAGCGTCAAAGCGTTTTTCGTTAGGCGGTAGACCCCCGGGCGATACTTAACTAAACTCCCGGGAGTCTACCACCTTTCTAAAACTGCCTTGGCTTTAATATTGCTTTCTCTTTTGTTTTCGCTTGAAATCATAGAGATAGCTATACCAGAGCCATAGCAGATTTAGTTAGGCGGTAGACTCGCTGGTATTCACTTCGTCATACGCATTTCGACACTTGGTGACACTCGACCTGGCTGCTTATCGATAGATACAACTATAAGTAAAAATGTTTCTTCAAAGTGATCGCCTTGTACATCACCCGTAGGAATTATAAAACTAAAACTTATATTTCAATAGCAATAAAGGTTAAGGTTTTGTCATGATTTTAAAAATAATCTAAATAAAATGGTCTGCCAATGGCTATTTGAGCTAGTCGACGTACATTTTAGCAAATTACATTAGTAAAACTAGCATTTTTGTTCTGGCTATAAAGCTATGTTTTTGATTCTACCTTTTACACATCATCAAGTCATGTAGCAATCAGAGGTAGTTTTACAAAAAGTTAATCAAAATACCTAAGTAGTATATCTACATAAATATAACTACTAGACACTTTTGTAAATATTCGTTTTGGCTCAAATAAAGTTTACCTATTATTTTTATTATACTGCTGGTGGTAATTTCGTACCTGTTAAAAATCCATTACTGCCGTCTAGTAAGAAGTAGTATAGTAGTTTTTTGTCTAAAAAACGTGTCATCTTAATATATATAAATCTCCTGTCACGATGTTTGTCCGCGATGGATTCCTAAACTACTTAACCGATTTTAAATTAAATTGGCACACCGTGAGCAGTCTGGTCCAATTTGAGAGATAGGATAGGTTTTATTTCGTTTAATAGTCTTTAAATGACAATATCCGAGCGCAGCCGGAATGGGCCGCTAGTTGTAATATAATTTAAACGTAAATTTGTTTTAGCGCCGAGCTGGCGTTCGGTGTACATACCCTGGAGGTGCGTCTGAGTCGCCACCGAGACCTGTCCAGCCCACGATACAGGATTCTGATTGATCATCTGGACAACCATCCACTGCTTATTGAGTACAACAGAATAAAACATCACCACAAGAGTAAATGATCACAATATACGTAACTCTACATAGGCTGACGACTAGGACAAAAATATACCATTCTAATTAGTCCGTCAGGTTGATTAGGGAAAAATATTGGACACGTATTTTTCGTTGAATTAAATTATTACTAAATAATCGACAAAGATATTGACTATCAAACTTCCGGAGTGGGGTGTTGTGACGTCACGTCTTCATAAACATTGTACAATGAAGTGACGCCACTCGAAACTTCTAAACACGGTAACTTCGTCATTTTGATTTTGTAAAAAAAAAAGTACATGTATAATATTTTTTACTGATTTTACTGACGGATTAATTCATTTCTTTTAGTCATCATGCCTATTGTAATGATCTAGCCACCTTTTTACAAAAATGACTTATGGCTCCTTATTTGTATCTTTGATTTTGAAATATGTAACTAATTGAAAAAATAGCACACAGGGTACTCGCATGCAATATGGTTGGTTTAGTTTTTGAGTGTATTAAATCGGTGGGTATAGAAATGTTCAATTATACGTAACCCAAAGAAACAATTTACTATGCAAACTAACGTTTGTTACACAGTATTAAAATACACAAGTGTGATTTGATCGCTCCAGCCTGACTTAAAAGTTTCGACCGCATCAGGCGATCTTTTTCAATACGCACGTAAAATCGCTTCTCGTTTGGCTTCAAACGAGATCAACTAACGTGCGAAAGGGTAAGCGATTATACTCGCGCACTCTCCTTGAAAAAGGCCGGCTGATGTGTGAAATGAAACTTAATTCAGACTGGACCAGCCAAACTACAATTGAGTGCCCTTTCAATAATTTTAGTGTGTAACGTTAGTTTCATAGTGAGGCCCGATTCACACGGCGCGACTGACAACCGCTCCCGCGCGCGGGCGCGGCGCCGCGCCGCGCGACGGTTTTGTTTCAATACTCACGAGACCGCAGGTTTTCGCGGTTTCTGTTCCGGAAAGCTACTGCGCAAGAATCGCGCGCAGCCACGCGGGCGCCGCGCGGCTGCCGCAGCCGCCGCGGCCGTAAACCGCGTCGTGTGTATTGAATTCAATTTTATATGGAAATCTGCCGCGCCCGCGCGCGTGCGCGTTTGGCAGCCGCGCCGTGTGAACCCTCTCTTAAACAGTAGGTACCTTGTGAGTTACGGTGAAAATTTAATAATTTTAAAAATTTATTTGATTTCATTGTACTCAGACAATTTACAAATTTGATATGTTTTCATAGGGTTTTGCATTTACCTGAGATTTTGAAAACACTTCTTTATATCTACGTGTATTTTTAGTCTGAATGTTACCTATATGTTGTCTAGTTATTTAGTATTAATAGATGTATTAAGTTTTTGAATATTTTAAATTACTATAGGTACTTAGATGTTTAAATAAAACACAATAAAACTCAGAAATTCTTTTATTTACAACATAATTCAATTATAAACAGTCGAGATTCATTATATACAAACGAGTATCATCATCTGAGCAACGAGTACTTTGCGAACAGAAGGAGTGGCACAATGATATAGATTTACTGCTTAATAAGTGTCTATATATTATTTGGGTGAGATTCAGAAAGGTAGATAGAATAAGTAAAATATACATTTATAATTAAATTCGTAAGGAACTATCATAAAGCAAAATTAGTAAATATACAATGGGCTACTAATGCTTTTTAAGAGTTCCTCAAAGGAACTCTTAACTCTTAAGAAACTCATGACCTTATCTCACAAGTAGAGATTCAATGTCATAATCAACCACTCTGATCAAATGAGGGTTGGCGAATATGACGCATGTCCTCTAAAGATATATTTTTTAGAACATGCCAACTTACTCATTTATAATGATAAGTAGGAAGAAGACATGATCTTACATTTTTTATGTAAGGTCAATTTAAAAGCCAATAATTAGCAAACCAATGAAACACTTTGGTTCTTAAGAAATCATTTTTAGAAATACCCTAGAATGCAACTTGAAAAGAAAAAATTATACCATTTTTGGTGAAATAAACTAATAATGTAATAGAGTATATTTCCAGGTATTTTCCGAATGTCAAGTCAAAGAGTTTTTGAACACTTAACTAGCCAAGAGATCCTACGCTCGACAATTTCCTTGTAAACTTGCTCCATTTCCCATCGTATGTCTGTAGAACCAGCTATATGTTAGTGTTTGGGCAGTACCCAGGAAGGCTGGGGATGGTTCAGACTGGTGTTCCAATCAACGGCGCCTCCGAGCAAGTTCCCGCGCCCGTCGTGTGTAGCCAGCGCCAGCCGGGAGAACTTGTTGACCAGTCGGCGCTGGGCAGAGTCTGGACGTGATAGCAGTGATAGCGATATACTACCATCGCACCGATCACGTCTTCTTGAAAGCTTCTTGAAAGTCTACCAATAAAATGATGATACACCAACTAATCAAGAGAATCACCCACGATGGACAACCCCTTCTGCAAGTACCCATGAAACTAGCTGCATTCTCTTGTTGGATGTCTATAGGGTCAGCTATTTGTTAATGTTTGGGCAGTATCCAGCTGATTGTTACACCAACTAATCAAGGGAATCACCCACAGTCGCCAAACACCCCGTCCAAGTACCTATAAAACTAGCTGCATTCCCATGTTTGAACAGTATCCAGCCGAATTATACACCAACTAATCAAGAGAACGGTCGCCAAACCCCCGTCCAAGTACCCATCGAACTTGCTGCCTTCCCCCACTATATTTATAGTCTGTAGAACCAGCTATATGTTAATGTTTGGGCAGTACCCAAGAAGGCTGGGGATGGTTCAGGCTGGTGTTCCAATCACCCGCGCCTCCGAGCAAGTTCCCGCGCCCGTCGTGTGTAGCCAGCGCCAGCCGGGAGAACTTGTTGGCCAGTCGACGCTGGGGAGAGTCTGGACGCGACAGCGGCGGTAGCGATATACTACCCGAATCTAAAAGAAACAGTTTTTGAAGTGAAATTGCCATGGCCATGGCTGAGTTTAAAAGTTTTGACTTTTATCGGCAGTTCCTATGACTGCCAATTTTTTTTTATAGTATAGAGTGAGTGAGTGCTGGGCAGGATATGTGCCTGATGGTAAGAAACATGCCTGCCACATAGCAGCACAGTGACATGGAGCTATTGGAACATGAAGAGTCCAAATCATTACCTAGCACTGCACTGCGCTCGTCACCCAGATATCTAAGATATTAAATCTCTAAGGCCCGTAATTTCTCTGAAAACATACCCTACAAACCGGAACATAACAATGTTTGCACTTCACTGCTTGGTGGTAGAATAAATGGCAAAGGTGTAGTACCTACTTCCCTAGGCACTCTGATAAAGTCCGATTTAAACTGAACGAACATAGAGCTAGAGCTGGAACAAGAGCATTCTTTCTCGATCTTTTAGTGTAAACGAAAGATCGTTCTTAGCGTTTTCCATATTATATATTCTATAGAATCTTTGCGAACGCAATCAAAACAACGCAAGAATGCTCTACGTTTGTTTACACCAAATGAATTTGATACAATGGGGATAGAATGAGCATTCGCTCGTGTCATGTAAATCGGCCTTAAGAGTTAGTAAGAGAGAGAGTAAGAACAAGAACATTATACGTTCTAAGTTCAAATTCAACACCAATCAATTATGACAGTACTACGTAACGAAAATAAAAGTACCTGAATGATAGTCGTAGTTGGCGTGGTCGCTTGGCGTCTCCTGACCAAGTCTCTTCCTGTACTCTCCAGCGAAGTGTTCTATCAGCGTATCCATCATAATGGCTTGTTTCGAAAACACCTGCAACATATTACATTATTTAATTAGCATAAGCAACCGACTAAATGTTCTCCCAGCTGGGACTCAAAGCTTTGTCTCCCAAGGAGAGACCCAAGGTGATAATCCACCACGCTGGCCAAGTGCAAGTTGGTGGATGACGCACGACCTCGACAGATTTCAAGAACATGATGTTTTTCTTTTATCGTTAAAGCCAGTGGAGATGACAAACTTATACATTTATATTTGAAAAAAAGAGTCAAGAGTTTCAGGTGGGATTCGAAGCTGCAACCTCACAATAGGGTACAATCCTCAAAAAAACTAAGTAGCCCGTTAGTTAGATTGCCAAAAAATATTGTACACGTACCTTTTCTTTTGTTTCACAACCAAAAAATGACGAAGATACAGCGCTTCGAAGTTTCGTGTGACGTCACTTGTGAGTACGATTTTTACTCACGAGTAACGTCGCGACCCCCCCACTCTCGAAGTTTGATGGTATATCTTTGATTATTTTTAATATTACGAAAAAACAAAAAATACGTGTGCAATATTTTTCCATGACTGACATAGCTGACGGACTAATTAGGATGGTGTATTTTTGACCCAGTCCGGTACCCTATTGTTAATTGCACGTTCTAACTATCATTCCTGACGAAACTGAACGGATTTTACAAAAAAAAAAGTATTCTGACGAAAGTGGAATCTGACGGATGTGTTCTAAAACAATAGACCACATGGCTTTCACAGGCAAGCGTCAGGAAGCAGTTTTGTGTTTAGTCGAAAATAATTAATTTTAAGTTATTCTTAAATTATTTTATCGAATCACTTAAACTGCAAACTTTTGTTTGTTGAAAGTATACGTATATAGGGCTAGGTACATTATTTTAATATAATCATATTTGTTCACAGTAGATTAATCTATAATAGGCTTGTGTACTACATTTTAAAAACTTGTTAATAATATAGCTTAATGTTTATATTATTCCGAAACATCTATATTTTTGAAAAAAACTTACATTTACAATATGTATTTTGCATTTCAAAAAATCAAACAAATTTCTGCACAAAAACGCTCCAGGCTGTCATGGCGTTGTGAATGACGTCACGTCGTGGCAAACATATGTGTTTGTGTAAGGACATTGTCAATGTTTTTATTTTAAAATGAATCCCTCGTATTACAAGAACTGCATAGTGCCTCAGTGTACAAGCACAAGTATAAATACGCCAAACAAATTATTCATCTATGTTCCAAACGATCCACAATTGCGAAAAAAGTGGCAAACGCTTGCGAGGAGGAATGATGGCCACTAAATCAAGAATATATTTTTGTGAAGATCATTTTGATGAAAGTATTTGACACAGTATAATCTTAGTAAAGTAAATGTAAAAAAACTGATCATTTTCCTCAAAAATAGTGGTAAAACAATAAAAAACTAGTTCAGTAAAGCGGCTGAAGAACTAGTATCCATGGCGAAGAATGAATAAAAATAAAAAATAATTATATTTGATCTATGAAAATGTCAACAACATTAGTGATGTCAAGTGATGAGTAGCACGGCGTGACGTCATATTCTCTGATTGGCGTTCACTGTCACGTGACACAATGCCTATTTTTTAAGATTTTTTTTTCTAAAAATATTAATAATCTTTACGTATTTATAATAAACAGTTTTATTTTTGAAATCTCCATATCTTAATCAATAGTAAGAACCTCTAATCCATCCGATTCATTCTTAGTGGAAACAAGCCTATTTTGTTAATACAATTTCGTTTAACATCTGACGAGGCAGCGGACAAGCGCAGATTCATGTTTTTAACAATAATAGGTTTGCACTTGACCGCCATCTAACCTGATGTTAAGCCACGACGTAGTCTACGATGGAGTGTACTTACTTACAAGAAATCGATTCAATATCGACTTTAAAACACCCAAGATTGTACCCATATTAAAAAAACCAAGGAATAATTCACCTGGAGGATCTTGGAAACTCGAAGTCCATTTTCTACCACCATAAACTGAAGGAACAGACACGGCAGACAGTCTTCATTGTCATCTGATGGTAGACCGATGTCCCAGGACAACTCTTCGTATAGGAGACCCAGAAGAACGGTCTAAAATGAGACATATACAATTAGGAATTTGATATTAATTACAATTTCCAAAGTGTATAAAACAAAACTAAATAATACATTTTTCTAATCGACTTATAGATTTCGCCTGTGGATTAGTTGAAGGACCACTCCTATGTCAGTTATCTACCATCAACCAGTAATTTGCAAAAGCGGCTAAGATCTCGCTCTTGTCACCCAGAAATATAAGATGTCTATCTGATTACTACTATGTCCTGTAATTTCTCTGAAAAACAAAATGGCAGTCATAGGAACTGCCGATAGAAGTGAAAACTATAAGTCAGGACTTTGATAGCTTACTTTGGAAACTACACGGGTGTAACCGGAGGGCGTGGGTATGGGGCCATGAGCTTGGCCATGATCCCGAGTTTGCCCGAAGATTTCTCATCATTCCCGAGCGTGACGCTAGAATTCAATTCACAGCCCACGAAAAATTTGTCTGTAGTGCGCCAAAAGAAGGTTTCACTTTAAAAAATATAATTATACAGCAAAAAGCTGTATAATTATATATGTTAGCAGCGCCTCGCTAATACGTTACGAAGTGATTGACCAACAAATATCCAAATTCTAAACATCCAAACATTGACATTTATAATAATTTATAATAACATTTAGGAAGATGTTATCGAAGAAACTTACGCTCTCGGTGTCGTCAATGACATAGACCCCGTTAGAGTTGACGGCCACTAGCACGGGGATGTCTTCATGCGTCAGCAGGCTGGTGAGGCTGCGGACTGGCTGCTCGATCTGACCTTGGAAGAACGCCGCGCTACAAAACAATAAGACATGAAAATCTGAGAAACATTCTTAAATTATAGTATATACTAGCAGCGCCTCGCGGTTTTGCCCCTATGTTCCCGTTGTTTTTCGGAAATAAAAAGTAGGTAGCCTATGTGTTCGCATATTGACAAGCTGTGATCGAGGCTGGGTGGTGCGTGTTACGCCCTGAGTCGATTGTCTCAAGTGGTTTCTGCTGATGTAGTATACGCACTTGCTATTTTGCAACTGTTCTCTGGTTCTCTCGTTCTGCAATATGGAGCTGAGCTTTGGGGGCTCGCCGCCCACAGGCTGCGAGCGTTTAGAATGCAGAAGCGAGCAATAAGAGCGATCGCTCGAGTGTCACGCCGAACATCAGCGAAACCCTATTTTAGGACACTTGGGATAATGACTCTGCCATCCCTAGTGATACTGCAGGTAGCTCTCTACATGAGACAAAACCTGGACTCATTTCAGAGGCGCTAGCCATTCATTCAAATACAATCTCCGCAATGTGAATAGTCTCACACGAAGCTGCACGAGAGCGTGGCCCATGCGGTTGTTGCAATCTCACGGCACACGGGGACCTTCATTTACTACGCTGACGACACCGACGACGCCATCGGTCGGTCCGTGCGGCGAGCGTTGGCTGCATCACCGAAGACCATCCGAGAGTTCAACCTACAGATGGCCATCAGGGACAGAAATGCAGTCGAAGTGGAGGCTCTGGGCCTGGAGGAGGCGGATTAGGCAAATGGCAAGGCAAAGACTCAATGTGGAGTCGATTAATAGCGGTAGAATCCCAACCGATAGTGATCGGCTCTACAGACGAGCTCTAGACTCCCCCTATTTTCCTTTCTTCTCCTACCCCAAGAAATCTGTAAAAAAATTGTATTGACAAAGATCACGGAGTCTGTGGAGTACATATTTAAATATAAAAAAAATAAAAAAAATTGTCTCACACGAGGCTTGCGCGGTCGAAGAAGTTGACACGCGTTGTAGGTATTGAAGTATAGGTATAACCAAGGTATAACCGATTACCGTCAGATATTATTGATGAGTGTAGCGATCACATATTTAAAATAAAATTTAAAAACTGGCTCGTTCAAAAAACATTTTATTCATTTGACGAATTTCTGTGTAGCAAAAGGCGATGGACGTAAGCGGGCTGTAGTTTCATAGCCCAATTTAATGGAATAGAAGGGAGAACCTGTCATGTCCCCTGGGTCATGTCATGACCCCCCCCCCCCCCCAAATCGTATACGTTACATTAAAATGGGGCTCTACTAGTAGTATTTCTTACTCGATTTATTGTATTTCTACTCGTGACCCCCCCCCCCCAAATCTGAGGCTCTGTACTGGTGACCTCCTCCAAAATTCGACGCTGGGACCGCGCCTGAGTAAGACATTACAATGTTGAAAGTAATATAATGTTTTATTTTATTTTATTGTATTAAGCAACCTAAGATATGTTTTTAGTTGACATGTAAATATTTGTATTTATGAATAAACTAGCGCCCCGCTCCGGCTTCGCTCGAATAATAACCTAGATATCAACTGCAGCGCCATCTGCCGTAGCCTATGTTACTCGGGAATAATGTAGCTTTCCAAAGGTGAAAGAATTTTTGAAATCGGTCCAGTAGTTTCGGAGCCTATTCATTACAAACAAACAAACAAACAAACAAACAAATCTTTCCTCTTTATAATATTAGTATAGATAACTTTGAACTTTGTTCGTCCAGACTATAATCTATGTTCCAAATTTCAACCCCATCCGTTCATACGTTACGACGTGATTGAGCAACAAACTTCCAAACATGAAACCATCCAATATTCAATTAATTAAATATATCAAAAAAGTACCAAGAAAATTTGACAGAATAGACTTGAACGAATGAAGAAAATATTATTTGTTTTCTGTAAAATTTATCCATACATGATATGGACGGTCCAGCCAGACAAGCTTTTTTTAATTGGCATTATGCGGTCTACGATGTAACGTGCTTACCTAGAAGAAACCGATTCAATCTCGATTTGAACACACCAAGATTGTAACCATAGGGTAAACGGTAAATAAACTTCACTCAGGCAGTGCATTCCATAGCCTAAACATTCCTATTACAAATGTAGAGTAAAACCTCTTAATTCGAGTCTTGAGAACGTCAGCCATGCAACGATGTCACTTTTTCGAGCAACGAAGAGTCCAATAGAAAAAAGGGCAAGGTGGTATTAGACCCTGAATATCAGTCGCACAATCTCCGTAATGCGTCCTATAAAAAAAAATTGGTAGTCATAGGAACTGCCGATAGAACTGAAAACTTATAACTCAGAATTTGATAGCTTACTTTGGAAACTACACGGGTGTAACCGGAGGGCGTGGCCTCGCCATCATGGCATGGCCATCTAGAAATGCGTCAGCCTTTCCCATTGGCTCACGCATTTCTAGATGGCCATGCCATTATGGCGAGGCCACGCCCTTTCAGCAATTCCCATTGGCTGACGCATTTCTAGATGCCCAATCGCCAAGGTCCCGAGTTTACCCGAAGATTTCTTATCATACCCGAGCGTGACGGTAGAATTCAATTTACACCCCACGAAAAATTTGTCTTGGCGCGCCTAAAGAAGTTTTCACTTCAAAAACCGATACGATAGCAATTTTGCGGAGATGTTGACGAGACTTTGAAGTCTTTTTGGCGGCAAGGGTGTCATTGCCTAAGTGTCTTTTTTGCATCCGGTGGCATACATAGGTAACCCAGTAACCTACAAATAATTACTTATCTTTAAGCGATGTACAACAAACTCACCCATAAGTGGGTAAAGTCCTCACATGCGCCAAGTACTTGTGTCGCAGCTTCCTAGGCGGGGCTGCGGGTGGCCTTTGCGCTTGCTCCAGTAGCTTGGCTTCCGGACTGCTCTTCCTCCCAGCCGGCAGTAGCTGGGCCCAGCGGCCGGAGCGAGCGTGCTGTGGAAGGTATTTGTCTTGGTGTTCTCTGAAAAAAATTAAAAAAATGTTTTTATAGTATAGAGCAACGAGGACCTATACCTGTAGGCAACATGCCTGCCCATTAAAGCACAGTGAGACGTAGCTATTGGAAAATGACGAGTCCAAATCTTCACTGCGTTCCGCACCCAGATAAAATGTTTAATGTCTATGCCCTGTAATTTTACCGGAAACATTCCCCTTCAAACCGGAACACATTACTGTTTGGCGATAGAATGTAGAATAACTGGCAAAGAAGTGGTACTTGCCCAGATGGACTCTGTAAAGAGTCCTACTTCTAACTACTTAAAAACGGTGCAGGAAAACATCGTGAGGTAACCGAAATGTACTTACAATCTTTCGAAGTCACGTGTCATCCAACAACCTACGTTTGGTCAGCGTGGTGGATTATGGGCTTAATTCCCTCCTTGCGAGAGAATACTCCTAGTCCCAGCAGTGGGTATAATAGTAAGCTCCTAACTCCTGATGCTAGTTACCTAAAGAACTTGGCAGTGTGTCGATGAGGGTCGTACGGCCCCAGATGTATCCTGGCTTGCAGTCCTCCCAGCATGACCGCCTACGCGCTCTGTGGGTACCTGTCACCACGTTGTGACGCGTCTCTTCGTATCATGTATCCTATAGTTACCTAAAGAACTTGGCAGTGTGTCGGTGAGGGTCGTACGGCCCCAGTTGTATCCTGGCTTGCAGTCCTCCCAGCATGACCGCCTGTGCGCTCTCCAGTGGGTACCGGCCTGTCACCACGTTGTGACGTGCTTCTTCGTACAACAGCTCTTGGATGCGGGAATCTCTTCAAATACATAAGCACATTAGAAGGCAATCGGATCCTAAAAGAGAAAATTACAAAAAGAAATACAAAGCTACATAATCATATCGTATCTATGCCCAATATATAGAAAGGCAGTGTATGAGGATGATTTTTATCGAATTGAGTGACGAGACGAGCAGACCATATATCTGATAGTAACCAACATAACTGCCCATAACAGCACAGTGTTACGCAACTATTGAGTCCAAATCATTACCTTTTTTTCATTTATAAAGTAACAGCAAAATTTTCTTACAAAACAAAAGTTGCCTAAAAATCTAATTCATTTGTCTAGGACAACTAAAACTACTACCTAGCCACTTCACTGCGCTCCTCACCCAAATAAATGTCGTGATTTATTTCATACCCAGTAATTTCTCTGGAAATATTGCCGTGCAAACCGAAAAACCATGATATTAGCAAATTGCCCTACCCCTACCTACAAAAACATTTTTTCAAATTTCTGTATAAAGAGTATCTAGATTTGCATTGTTTGATGGGTTTGTCCAGTTGCTAAAGACAAGTAAGCCGAGTAAGCCTTACTTGATGCCTTCCTCCAGATGCTTTGGGAAGAAGACGTTCCTCTGCAGCCGCAGAACAGGCTGGTCACGCGCACGCCGGGATGGGGACGCATGTCCATAGCGCGCCACCAGCTGCTGCCAGCTGCCCCACAGCCGCCACGGGCAGTGGTGCGGCTTTAACTGGATCTCTATATGCATAATTATATCGACGATATAAGCATAAACAGCTACTCTGACGACTCCCACTACGACGCGATGCCTCTCACACGGGAATAGTCAAAGCTACTCGTATCTAAGCCCAGATTGGCAGACTGCACATGTTCTCTAAAGATATCTTTCGCGAAACATTCGGCATGTTTAACAACCTAGC
Organism: Ectropis crepuscularia; assembly: GCA_963693475.1. Classification (NCBI taxonomy): domain Eukaryota; kingdom Metazoa; phylum Arthropoda; class Insecta; order Lepidoptera; family Geometridae; genus Ectropis; species Ectropis crepuscularia. The sequence goes on along the minus strand of OY856359.1, from coordinate 6,270,953 downwards.
GACAGTTATGCAGGAAAGACAGCAGTCACAGTCAGCAATCACAGCAGTTCACCGAATAGAAAAGACGACACTGACTATGTTACACAACGGCAAAATCGAACAAGAGCATTATCACTGAGTTCAGCCTTTGACTTAACGCAAAACAATATTACTTTAGAACAGGAATCCCTAACCTCGATTCCGCATAATGAATCATTGCGTAGTTTACCAAATATATCAGTAGAACATTTTGAAATTTATGAATTAAAAAAAGAGATAGAACATCTGAAGCTTGATCTGGAAATAGCTCACGCAGAAGTGGATAGGCTATGTTTGGAGAATTTAGAATTAACAAAAAAGTGTGACAAAAAAGATCTGACCATAAAATCTTTAAAGTACATGAATACAAATATAAGCGCAGGATCACCAAACGTAATTAGAAAAAATCGTCATCATCTTACACCACTTCGAAAGTTGACAAAAAAATCATATGTAATTAACGGCACCGCAGAACTACCACCACAACAATCTGAGATTCTGAGTAACGAGGATAATGAACTTGGTAAAAACAGGACGGGTGAAAGACACTCAGTTTCTACACAGACATTTGAGATTAGGCCTCGGACGCCATCTATACTTGATACACAATATAATAAGTATGACTACGAAGAAATAACGCCACATATACAAGAAACAAAACACACTTCAAAACACTCCAAGTTTTCCCTCGTCATGACCGCAAGAGAGAAATACATAGAAGATCTAAATTTAGATTCCAATAAAGAAACAATCACCATCTTAGGTGATCAGCAGGCATTGGGTCTGTCTTCAAAATTAACGGAAATGTGGACAGGACAGTGGAACGATAAATATAACATCACAGCAAATATTAAACCAGATGCGAGTTCCGCTCATGTTCTTAATTATTGTACACAAAAAACACTCACTCAAACCCTAAAAGAAAATGTTAAATCTGAGACAATTATACTTTCGTTTGGCGCAAATGACACAAACCCTATTGATGTGATGAACCAACTATGCATAGCCCTGAATAAGCTAAAGGATAGGAGAGTTATCATAATCCCGGTAGCACAGAATAAATATTTAAATAAAATACATTTGAACACGCATATTTTTTCTGTAACAAAGTTATACAAAAACTGCATATTTTTAAACAACGTGGTTCCATTACACGAATCTCAAAAACCACACCTCACAGAAATTGCTAAAAATATCATACATGAAATAACTAAAATGGACTATAACAGGCACTTTATCAACAGGCGAAATATAATTACGAAAGTTCAAAACTCAAACAATTCGAAAATAAACAGACACGCCAACGAATCGAAAGGAACAATATTACAATACTTCAAGCCAATTCGACATATTTCAGCCAGCACAAAACTTACACTAACCCCAAAAACAGTGTCTAATAATTTCAAAAAAGGTACTATACCATATTACTTCAAAGAAGTGACATATAAAACTACACACATTGAGCCACCACTTCCATGTACAAATAAACAAACGTTTTTTCGAATCTAATAAATTAACTAATAAATTAACTAATATAATTATACTGCATCAGAATATTGCAAATTTACTAGCTAAACTTGATAATTTAACATCCGCTCTTGTAGACTTCTCAAAGCAAAGTATGGAAATAGACGTTCTATGCTTATGTGAAACATTTGTGGCAAAAAATTCAGAATGTAACATAAAAATACCAAATTATAAAATAGGAGATCTATATTGTAGGAAGAATGAAAGCCGTGGCGGTTCATGTATTTTAGTAAAAAATAATATTGAATTCAGAAGTCTAAATATTACCAAAGAATTATGCACCGCGAAATCTTTTGAATCTTGTGGCATTGAGTTACCTAAACATAACCTGATCATAATTTGTATTTATAGAATTCCTAAACGCCATAACATTGGCGAATTTTTCGAAAAGTTATCGACTCTGTTATACAACATAACTAATAAGAAAGCCCAGAAAAAGAAAATAATTATATGCGGTGACTGGAATATAGACATACTGAAAACCAACAATAAACATACTATAGAACTACAATCAATTATGAAAAACTTTAACTTCAAAATACACATAAACACTCCTACAAGAAAAAACAAAACATGTATCGATCTAATAGCAAGCAATATTTACAATGTAGAGTCAAAAGTTCATGTATTAGCCCTATCAGACCACGAAACTGGTCAAACATTGGCATTAAAAGTAAACAAGCATGAAAAAATTCAATTTTGGTTTGAAGAAAGGCGTGACTACGCAGAAGACAATATGAGAAAGTTTACAGAGTCGATCTCGGCTCTATCTTTCTCCGATATCTATGAAATTTGTGACTCTGACAAGGCATTTACCGCATTCCATTCCATTTTCAGTCTACTACACAAACTCTGCTTCCCAATCATAAGAATTAAAAAACAAAATTATGTGAATAGATTGCAATGGATAACCAAAGGACTAAAACTCTCGTGTGCTACAAAAAGAAAACTTTATTTACAATATAGCAAATCATACTCAAAGAAAAAAAAGATGCAAAATAAAACTATATACCATACATACAACAAAGTTCTAAAGAAATGCATGCAGCACTCACAGCTACTTTACAACAGTAAATATATAGCAAAAACCAAAAACAAATGTAAAGCTAGTTGGCAGATTATTAGAAATCAGACAAAGCAATCGACATCTAAAAAAGAAATAGACAAATTAGTGGTAAATGATAAAGTAATAACAGACCCCCAAAACATCAGTGCAGAATTTAACAACTACTTCATTAATATAGTATCTCGAACACACAATGCTCAAGCACAATCAGACCCAACCTTGAAAATAGCATCTACTCAAAACTCTATATTTTTATCACCGACCGATCCAAGCGAAATATTTAAAATTATCATGGCACTAAACAGTAGCGATGCTGTGGGATACGACGAAATCAACACAAAAACCATAAAAATAGCGGCACCATATATATGTACTATCATTAGTCACTTAATCAACCTCTCTTTTGTGCAAGGCAAATTTCCCACTATACTAAAACTGTCAATTGTAAAACCGATATATAAAAAAGGGGAAGAAAAAGACATGAACAATTATAGACCAATAACTCTTATCCCAGTCTTGTCAAAAGTAATAGAAAAAGCAATGTTTAGTAGAGTAAATAAATACCTAGAAAAAAACAACATTCTGAAACCTGAACAATATGGTTTCAGAACAGGAAAATCCACAACTCAAGCATGCTTTGACTTAGTAAAGACAGTTACCGAAAGTCTTGAAGCTAAAACATCTATAATTGCAGTGTTTCTTGATATGACGAAGGCTTTTGACTTTGTTAACCATAAAACTCTCCTGAAAAAACTAGAGAAGTATGGAATACGAGGAAATGCTCTTGACTGGATGGAGAGCTATTTAAAAGATAGAAAACAATGCACAGAGATAGTTAGGCTTGTAGGGAGGGAAAGGAAGACGTTTAGATCAGAATATCTAGCAAATTCCAATGGTGTGCCTCAAGGTAGTATAGGTGGGCCACTTCTTTTTACAGCGTATATTAACGACTTCCCTGATACCACGTCTCATAATTGTATACAATTCGCTGATGATACAACAATACTAATAAAATCCCGAAACAATGAAAATCTCGAAAAAGAAACCAATGAAACATTAAATAGTGCAATTAAATACCTAAATAATAATGAACTAAATGTAAATCTAGGAAAAACCAATTTAATTAAATTTAAAACTAATAATTCCAAAGACGAACTTTTAAATGTATTTTGTAATAATATAAAAATTAATAAGGTCAACTGCCCGAAATTCTTAGGGATTCACATAGACGATAAGTTAAACTGGAAAACTCATTGCACATCAGTTTGCGATAAGTTGAACAGATTTGTTTTCGCACTCAGGCGATTAAGGCAAGTTGTCTCAGAAAAAGCATCTTTATGTGCCTATCATGGGTATGTGTCATCTGTGCTCAACTATGGAATCATAATATATGGGAATTCAGTGAATATTGGAAGTGTGTTTAAGGTACAGAAAAAATGTGTACGGGCAATATGTGGAGCTCGTTTTAGAGCACATTGCAAACCTTTATTTAAGCGCCTTAAAGTCCTTCCACTGGCTTGCATGTATATAAAAGAGATCAGTATTTTTGTAATGAAAAACAGACATTATTTTAAAAAAATCACTTCAGCGAGAGTGGACAAATTGACATACCCTAAAAGAATAAGACTGGAACTTAGTCAAAGAAATACATTTTGCATGGCGATTAAAATATTCAATAAATTACCCAATGACATAAAGAAATTGCCCTACAATAATTTTATACAAAAATTGACAGAATATTTACTTGACCACTGCTTTTATAAGGTTACGGATTATTTAAACTATCGGAAACCATTCCATAGCTAAGTAATACTTGGTTTAACACCCTTTTGATCAAATGTAATTTCTTGACTGTGAATGTTAGTTTGACAAACGTGTTATTAACAAAATTTATTGACATGGATATATTGCCCAATTATTATTATAATTTTAATTTAATGTGTAAAAGTACTTAGTATTTATATTCAAATTTTGCACGTCAGACATGACAGAATACAAATGGACTTCAAAGACAATGTAACATACACAAACTACAAACATGTATTCTTGCAAATAAATAAATTTCATTTCATTTCATTTCATTTCAGACCCTTATCTAAACTCATCTGCAGCATGATGGTTGCCTGCGACATCAGAAAGATGCAGGTAAAATTTGCGTATTACTGTTTGGTGACAAAGTACCTATGATGAGGGTGGTCCACGAACTAAATGAGCCAATAGATATATATACATATATATCCAAATTACATACCTAATAAAGGGCTACACATCCACAGCGCAAATACATTCTGCGCCAAACTCCTCGTTGTATGCTGAGTTAATCCCAACTCCTCAGTAGCTAGCACTGCGCTGAGGAACCTGGCCGCAGTGACGCAAGCAGGAACCTCTTCTGAGCTCATCTCCATCATGATGGCTGTCCGTGACATTAGGTAGATACACGTCACTGGGTTGGAGGAAACTGTGGATGATGAGGCAGTACTGCCTGATGATCCTGGAATTTAAAACAGATCTAGGAAGGGTTCGAGCATTCAAAATGTTTTAAATTCTAGTTGGTGAAGTATGAAGTGAAACAATAAAAGCAACCTCTCAAGCGTACGTCCGATTGGCGTCTGATAAATGTACTTAAAGTTAAAAATGCCGTATGAATCTAGAGGACGTCAAAGACCGTACGATTCTTGGGTAAGTGCAAGACCGTACGGAGCTTGGGTAAGTCAAAGACTTTAAGAAGCTTGGATAAGTCAAAGACCATACAAAGCTTGGGTAAGTCTTAAACCGTACAAAGCTTGGGTAAGTCAAAGACCGTAGGAAGCTTGGGTATACGCACCAGGTAAAGGAGGGGAGATGGCGCTTGAGGAGCTACCACCACTCGTGATAGGTTCCGTGGTACTAAACGAGCTCGCGACGAGGCTACTCGACGCCGTCTGGTTTGAACAGCTGCTGAGGTTTGAACCTGGGAATAATACATACGTGCATGGCCTTAGACGTCTATGACTAACGATTTAAGCAGTATCTGTGAGAACTTTAAGGACACCATTTCTGATGGCCAAATACACCAATACCTGAGTGGTTGGCTCGTCCACATCCACGCAAATTTAATTTGCCGTAACATCGTGGAAGTAGGTAATATGATGTCAATAAATGACATGCCTACTTTAAATGTGCAATAGGTACGTTTGACTGGCTTCGTGGCTTAGTGGGTAGTAGCTCTGCCTGCAAAGCCGAGGGTCGTGGGTTCGATTCCCACCCAGTGCAAATATTTGTGTGATGAATTCAAATGTTTGCACTGTGTCAATCAAGTTGCAACAACTACCTACGATTCCAATCATTTTTGTAAAAAAATAATAATTAAGGAGATATGGCTAAAAAAGGTTTAATCTTCGACCCTTCCAGCCAATATAGCGGCTAACGCACCGGTCGGATTTGGTCGAGTTTTTGGATTTAAGCTATTTATGACCCTCCCTAAACATAGGCGTAAAAAAACTGACTACCTACAATTTTATTAATTCCAAATTAAAGTCTAACCCAACTGGGCTAAATGGGTAGTACCTGGATGACAGAGAGACTTGCTAGGTTTTTCATGGCTTCAAAACACGCATACAAGTCCGAATAATGAATCCTAGATTGATAAGCAGGGCGTTGCACGGGCGTTAAAACGATTAAATTTCATGAAAATCGTTGTTGCCATTCCCGAAATTCAGATTATATATTTACAATTATAAATTATACATAGGAATATCAGGAAATTTAATTTCATTGCTGGGTTTATGTTGGATCGTCATGAAGTTTGATGGTAAGCCTGATGTTATCAACATACTCCGACTGAAATAAACATATATATGTATACACATTACTGCTTGGAAGTAGAATAACGTGCAAAGGTCTGATACGAACTTCCCGAGACGAACTCTACAAAGAGTCCTTGCACTATAGTGCTTTGATAGTGCTTAAAAATGATAATAATGCGTATGACAGTTTTAAAAAAAGCGCGAAATTTGCCAATTGTTTTTTTTTTAAATTATATTGGCTTACGCAAAGTCATAGTTGATAACCCCAACACGACCGCCAAGTATGTACCTAGGTACGTACAGAAAAAGTGTGCGAGTGAGTTTGTATACGCACTTTTGTACGGACGCAAGAAGTTATGGGAACTTGTTGATTTTTTATGAAGTAGGTAGTATTACTAACGCTGACGCGTAACTATGTCTAAGTCAGGGGTGTCCAACATAATTTTGTGAAGGGACAGGTTTAATAGGTTCTTCGTAACCGTTGCGGGCCAACACAAATGCACGGTGCCGGTGGCTTTAAACATATAAAGTTTTAGAATACTTACGCGGGCCGTATGTTGGACGGGCCTGGGCTAAACAGTGGAGGCCACTAGAGGCTTGTGCTCGCGTATCGTAAAAATTTACTCTCGTCAATGTTTTCAAGCACGCTAAATAACTTCTAAGTGAGTTTTACTTCTCTCAAGTGGCGGATCCAACGGGGGGTCATGGGGGTAATGTCTCCCATGACGATTTGCTCACGATGTTTTCCTGCAGCGTTTTAAGTTGGTGGCATAACGCATATGAGTGGTGGTGCGCGTGGGGCTTGAACCCAGGATCACAGATTCGGCAGTTGCCGTTCCAGGCGTAACTTACGATTTACTAAAACTAAAATAAGGTTTGGGTACCTACCCATAACACTTTTCTCCAAGGAATCCGAGCTATTGCTTTCCTTGGAATCGGGCAGTTGTTTGTGAGGGTCGTGCTTATCCCACTCATTGTGTCGGCCGAGAGGGCTATACGACAAGTGTGGCAGTCTCTGGGACACTGAATAAAGATGTGCGTTGACTTCTGCTTGCAATTTCTGACTCTGGACGCTGTAATATTCTTCCCGGGACCTGAATTCACTGATAGTAATGTGTAAATTGTATTATTTTGGATACCTTTTTGTATTTATTTATCTTGTACTAATATTTTAAACGCAAAAGTTTGTAAAATGTATGAATGTATCTATGTTTGTATGTTGTACTCTTTCACGCAAAAACTTCTGAAGGGATTTGGATGAAATTTGATACATAGATAGAAATAGTTTAACATGGAAAAATAATATGATCGGGAACTACGCGGGTGAAATCGCGAGGCGCTGCTAGTTTGATATAATTTTACACTTAATGTCAATTTCATCCACACTGTTTTTTATGGCAGCATAATGGAACGTTTATACTAACAAAATTACAGATAGGTATTTGCAATGTGAAAAGTCTAAATTAATTCTACAATATTTTACGCTTTTTTAACAGATGCGTTACATTTTTATATTTAAAACCTTACTTGTATTGATATTCGGCTTGCATAGGATACCCACGTCGGGAATAATCTACTGGTATTATTGTGATATAGTTCCCACTATTTTGTACATTTGGGTTTTCTCCGTAGGCCCCCATATCTGACTGGTGTTCCATGTGTATGTTTTGTTTATTTACGCGAGTTTTACATCAATATTTTCATGTTCATATTGACATACCCACAACCCACAACATGACTTCGTTCGCAGGCGGGAAATTATTGATCTATTTTCGCGCCGTATTCTTTGTTGCCAGTGAAATAAAATCATTCAATTTATTTTGATGCATCCCAATAATAATTATATTTGTGATAGACGGATGGTTCGATGGATTATAAATGCCTTAGAAGATCAGCTATCTGGTAGTGAAATTCCCTTCATAATCGGTCCAGGCATTTCAGAGATTAACCGGAACAGACAGACAGACAACATTTTTTTAAATATTTACATAGGTACAGCATAGCGATTCTGAAACCATTCGGTTGCATCCGACACGGAATCTCATCTCTCGGTCTCTGTCATACTAAACAGATAAGACAAAGACCGAGAGATGAGATTCCGTGTCGGATGCAACCTAATGGTTTCAGAATCGCTATGCAGGTACATGGACGTTTATAAAACTTTTTTTAATACTGAGTATTAAATTTAGTACCGTATGTATCTAAACTTTCATTTAAACTTAGAAAAAAGCGCTTATTTTTAATATTTCAAACAGGCACTTCAATTTTATTTAGTTATATGGACTAATAGCGCCCCGCATAGTTCTCATTCTCGTCATTTTTCCACTGTATGAATTTGCCTATTAAGTTTTTGAAGTGAAAACTGATTTTGGCGAACCACACATAGATTTTTCGTGGGCTGTGCGGCTGTGAGCTGTGAATTGAAGTCAAGCGGAACGCTCGTAAATGTACAAAATCTTCGGGTTAGCTCGGGACCATGGCAATTTAGAAATGCTAGCCCATTTGTAGATGGCCTATGCGTGGTCCGAAGGGGACATGACCCCCCCCCCCCAAAATCGTATACGTTACATTAAAAATCGGGCTCTACTAGTAGTCATTTTTTCTCGATTTATTGTATTTCTACTCGTGACCCCCCCCCCCCCAAATCTGAGGCTGTGTATATTATCTATTCTATGGCTGTGTACGTGTGTACTGGCGACCCCCTCCAAAATTCGACGCTGGGACCGCGCCTGAGATGGCCATGCTTTTTAGAAGGCTTATTTAGACGACAATGCTAACAATGCTTTGAAGATGACTAAATGTATACTATTTGTATGTTATTTCCTTTGTTTTTTTTTTATTTCATTAATATTTGACGTGTAAATGTTGCATTTAGAAATAAAGAACTTTGACCTTGACTTAGATTTATTCCAGACTAGCAGCGACCTCCGGTTTCACCCGAGTAGTTTCCAAAGTGATCTATTAAATCCTGAATTAAAAGTTTTCACTTCTATCAGCAGCCTTATCTTACTGCCTTTTTTACTTTGATAATTATTATCTATGTACGAAATTGTATCCACATTAATTAAATTACAACATGGACTAATACTTATCTATTCTATGCTAATACTAAACTTGAGGGTTCCGTGAAAAAAAATCCCCTAAAACGCGGGTGAAACCGTGGGCACAGCTAGTACACAATAAAAAAAGGATAGGACAATAGAAAAGGAAGAAAAAGCCATGACGTAAGTATTAGAAAAGTCGTAGTATATATAGCAGCAAAGTGGCAGTAGAAAATTGAACGTCTGATTTCATAAAAGTAAGATCATAGATTGGAATATTTGGTACAACCTGAATCCAGTTATTTAGTATACCTAACTTTAGCCAGTATGGTGAAACATGGCTCTGACAATTGACTATCTCGTGGTAACATTATGAAACATTTAAACACAAACACCAAAATCATTTTTTGTACGTGTGGGTAAGAAAACAGTAAAAATCGAGTACTACCAAATATTAAAAAAAATGGTTGTCAATTGTCATTCACTTTGATGTTTTAAAGTTTTTGTTGACAATTGACATTGACATATATTTATAATATTGAAAATTGGTGTTTGCGTGTTGTGTTGTTCAAGCGATTCTGTGAATTTTCAAATATTAAATTGATTTTCGATAAACTGCGTACATATAATTAGAATTGAAACGATTTTTTTAGTAAATTTATCAAACTACATCTGCAAATACACTTGTCGAGGTGTACGTATCACGTATAACGGTACGAACATAAGATTTAATGTTTTATTCCGGTATCAGTGCCTTGTCATAAATCTGGTTGCTGTTTATTGTGAAATTAATGAATTATATGCATTTTCCTTACAGAATTAGTATAGTTTAATGTGTTTTAAGCTGTATATTCTACCCGGATGGAGGCGAAACTGAAAGAGTACAGAACCCAACGTCGCCGCAAAGAACTGATCGACAACACAAAACAGAAGTTAGAAGATACTAAAGAAAAAGTTGCCAACTTCTTAATACCTAAAATATTCAGAATGACCAAGGTGAAGAACGAGGATGAAGTTTTATTGGTATGTTTGATGAAATACTTGCTGAAAACCTAAAAATAAGAATAACTAGAGCTGAAAAACTAGTAATAAGAAGTATTTACTACTCACAATGAAACTGCCGAAAGATTTTGCCATGCGTAATCGGCTGCATGTTAGCTTTTATCTTATGGATGCAGGCTTCAAGAGAAATTGCCTTGATTTTTAAAACATACTAGCGACCCACCCGGCTTTGCACAGGTGCTTTGCTGATACATTAATTCGCAACACGAATAACTCTGTACTACTCAAAATTTCACATAGGCCACTAAAACATAATGAAAAAGAAGATAATGCATCAAAATAAAAAACAAAAATCAGTTTGAAAACTGTAAGAAACACATTTGCTTTTTGTTCTCATTTGTATTTTATGAGGAAATGAAAGAAAAGTGCTCCTGATCCGAGTTTTATTTAACCATAAAAAACATATATTTGACAATCTTGTATATTATTTGACTTCCAAAATTATAAATGGCTGTTTACAAAATTTTTATCAAAACGATTTCTAATTTTCAGATGGAAGGCGAAGATGAATTACCCCCTCCTACACCCCCACCAATAAAAAGACCTCTCATCCAACCTGAGGATCCTTCTGACATTGCTTCAGAAGTTAGCGAATTAGAATCCTTTCCAGACGAAAGCAAAGAATCTTGGAAATACTGCATCGTAAAATGGACCTTATACGCCATCATCTGGTCTAGTCTATTTGCATACTTTATTGCATTACAATTTGGTGCAGTTTTCTTTGCCATTTCTGTGTTGTTAGGCATCTATTTCAATACACGGACCCGGCCAAAGAAAAAGGGAGAGGTTTCAGCTTATAGTGTATTTAATGACGACTGTCAAAGCATTCATGGTACTTTGAAAGCAGAAGAACTTGAACGGCAAATGTTGTATGGAGCTGCTGGGGTTAGGGCATTTTAGTGAATAATTAAATTTTAAAGAAGGGAAAAATATTGCAATGTTTATTGGCCAGTAACCTACTATGTGAAAGCAAAAAAAAATATAAATACAATTTATATAATGTGGAAATATGATTCGATGTAGTCAGGCCGTTAAAGTTTATTGTGTAATTGTTAAAAAAAAAATTGAGATGATTTATCTCTGCTTTTTCTTGAAACATTACCCTTCAAACTGGATAATAGTGATGTTTGCACATTCCCACTTGGCGACAGAATAACTGGAATAGCTGTTGTACTTCCCCAGCAGTCTATGCAAAGTCCTGCCATTACTCTGTATACTTTATTAGAAGACAGATTACCTATATGTGAGATGCAATTTATGGTGTTTCCTTGATAAATGTGGTCTCATTAAATAGATAAGTTTGCTAAGTTATTGAATTATTCCTATTTATTTATTGATGTATATAATAAGTGTATTTTGTAATATGTGTGAAAATAAAGTATTTATACGAAGTATACACAATATTTTTTTTATTGCACCTACATATGGCTATTATTACAGTTTTTACTTGATCATGTAATGTTAAGCGACAAAATGTCATGGTCGATGTTCCAAAGGCTTGAATGACAAGTGATTATATTTTCGTAGGAAGAACATCTTAATTTGTCGGACAAGTTGCCTAAGTTGCCAGCAAAATCTTTCTATAACCTGGTTAAAGACCTTGGCTTATCCAGAAGTGCAGTAAGTTCTATACTAGAACGAGTATCTAAAGCTGCACTAGTAGGATCATATCGGGTTGGGCTGGGCAGGGAGAGAAATACGAGTAGTGAAGGTGAGTGTTGACGTACGTCACCAAAAGGGGCCCCTTTTAAACCTACGCCCGAGTCACAAGTCTTGGGGTCTATTCGAGATTTCTCTCTCTGCCACACGATGGACCCGGCACCCGCACGGTGAATCCTTGGAATGCTAAGAAGTTCGTCTCTAAACACGTACCTACCTGTTTTTTTAATTTTGTAGCGAATAAGTCCGCGTTTGACCACCAACTCGCCTGATGGTAAGTGACGGTGTGGTCGAAGACGACGCACATTGACCTAGTAAGTACCTATTCGGGGTGCGTGGCCCGGGAACCTTCACGCGGTGCACCCTGGGCATCACACAACAACTTGCCTCGGTGGCATCTTGTGTGATGCGGAATCCCGGCCGGAGCTGGGAACTTCTACACGCGCTCCTCACCCCCTTGAGCAGTGCGTGTAGATGTTGGGGATGGGGACTGGAAGACTTGGGAAGGTTACTCGGCTGACATATCGGCCAAGTAAAATTCCCAAGTCTTCCAGACGAAGGCCCTCCACGACCATTCTGATTAGGAGAGTGCTTCGTGGAAGGACAAGGGCCGCGGTGCGGCCATAGAGGCGAAACCGCGGCTATCCCTAGCCGCGGTGGTGAGGGTAGATCTCTCGCTGTCGACCATCTTCGCCGTGATGCTTGACAGTGAGAGGTCGTGCGAGTTAGAGGAGCGAGAGTTGGAAGCCTCTCGCTCCTCTACTGAGGCGGAAGTGGACACGGGGGCGATCCTAGAGAGTCGACCCTCTGGGCTCGCACCCCGTCTCCACCGGAAGGCCTGGGGCGTCGGACGTTTAGGGCCGTCCGTCACTCTACCTAGGGATGGGCCTTCGAGGAGGTGACGCTCCGTTGATTTCCGGCGCATCACTACAGCTAAATTCGGGGGTGCTAACGCCCCTTGCGAGGCGGGTCCAGGCGGGACGGTGGCAAGAGTCAGGGTCGTTGACGGAAATGCGAAAAGCGACCCAGCGACCCTGACCATGCAGGAAAAATCTGTGGGGGTTTTAGTCGGTAGGGGCACCATGTCTGTCGTCGTCATGGTGTCGAGCCCGACATACCTCACCATGTCCCTGCATGGTGAGGATAAATAAATGTATTTCCCGCAAAAACAAAAAAATAAAAGTAAGTAGGTACCTATTCACTCTGACCTTGAAAAGTTCTAGATTGTATCTTTCAGGAAACAAGGAGGCCGGCAACTTATTCCACTCTAAAGCTGTACGTACGCGAAAAGTGGATTCAAACCGTTTAGTACGTATTTTGGGAATATCCACAGTGTATGGGTATGGGTGGTAGTCAACCTGGGTCAAAAGATCCAATTAGGTAGATCCAACTTCGACAACGAGGTCCAGCGAAGAATCCAATTTGGATGGGCAGCGTTCGGGAAACTTCGGCACATCTTTGAGTCCAAAATACCCCAATGCCTAAAGACCCAATGCCTAAAGTCTTTAACCGGTGCGTGTTGCCAGTGATGGCTTATGGAACTGAGATGTGGGCCTCATAACAAAGCTCAAAGTCACACAGCGAGCTATGGAGAGAGCTATGCTCGGAGTCTCTTTGCGCGACAGAATCCATAATGAGGATATTCGCAAAAGAACGAAAGTGGCTGACATAGCTCAAAGAGTAAGCAAGCTGAAGTGGCAATGAGCAGGCCACATCGCTCCCAGAACTGACAACCGATGGGGAAGAAAGGTTCTCGAGTGGCGACCACGAACCGGAAGACGCAGTGTTGGACACGGCCTTCCACTAGATGGACAGATGACCTCACAAAGGTCGCTGGAAACCACTGGTTGCAGGTTGCGCAGGACCGCTCGTTGTAGAAATCTAGGGGGGGGAGGCCTATGTTCAGCAGTGGAAGTTTTTTTTTTTTTTTTAACTTTTATAGGTTTACACTTGACCGCCATCTCACCTGATGTTAAGCGACGATGCGGTCTACGATGGAGCGTGTTTACCTAGAAAAAACCGATTCACTCTCGATTTGAAGACACAAAGATTATAACTAACGGGAAATACCCACTCAGGCAACGCATTCCACAGTCTTGACGTTCTTATCACAAAAGTAGAGTCAAATCTCTTCGTCTTGCGGCTGATGATGGTGGGTGGTAGTGGCCATACTTACGACTTGTCCTGTAGTGTAAAGGGGAAGGCAATAGGTACCTATTAGGTTGAGTAAATCTGGTGCACACTCTCCAAAATGTATTCTGTAAAACACTGTCAGACTAGCCACTTTCATCTAGACGTCTTAAATTGAGAGTGAACATGGTTCCTTCTAGCCCAACATCCACCATCATAGATCATATTCAGGTGATCAGGTGAGACCGTTGTCAAGTGTAAGCCTAAAAATCAGTGACAAAAAATGTGTGCCAAGACTGCAAAAAAACACTTTTAAAAAATGGGCGGTCATAGGAACTGCCGATAGAAGTGAAAACTGATAACTCAGAATTTGATAGCTTACTTTGGAAACTACGCAGTTAAAATCAGAAGGGCGTGGTCATGAGCATGGCCATCTAGAAATGCGTCAGCATCTGTCTGTGGCGCGCCAAACGAAGTTTTCACTTCAAAAATTATTACGTTTAAATTGAATAGCTATATAGATATAAATTGAGGTGTACCAGCAAAATCTCTCTATAACCTGCTTAAAGACCTTGGCTTGTCCAGAAGTGTAGTAAGTTCTATACTAGAACGAGTATCTAAAGCTGCACTAGTAGGATCATATCGGATTTGGCTGGGCAGGGAGAGAAATACGAGTAGTGAAGGTGAGTGTTGACGTACGTCACTAAGGGACCCCTTTTAAACCTACGCGCGAGTCACAAGTCTTAGGGTCTACTCGAGATTTCTCTCTCTGTCACACGATGGACCCGGCACCCGCACGGTGAATCCACGGAATGCTAAGAAGTTCGTCTCTTCGTCTCAATACAGCGACACGGCAGTGAAGAGTAGCAGCTGCCTGTATCTTTCTCGTTGTTTGATAGAGATAGCTCTATTGAACAGGAGTCGGCCAATTCTAGGTGCTGATTCACAATCCGAGCAATTCCAGCAAGGAATGACAATCCTCGTCTCTCTCATTCTAAGCGGATAAGATCGAGAGGCGAGAGGTTTGATTCCGGGTCAAGATTAATCCGATTGCGTAGTGAATCAGGGTACAGAAATCTTATAATTAGTTAGGCGAAGTTCACCGCCCAACTAAATCGGCTTTGGCTATGCTATTGCTGTCTCTATAATTTCAAGCGGAAAGAAAAGAAAGAGCAATATCAAAGCTATTATTTTCTATTTTATTCAAATTTTTTTGGTGTGAACAATAAAGAGCATCTATCTATCTAAGACAGTTTTAAGGCCGGGTCACACAGAGGCGATCCGATAGCGATCCGAGACGGAATTTTTTGTAATTTTCGAATTTGTATGCAACCTGACACAGCAAGCGGGCGCGATCCCATACTCTGTATCGGATCGCTATCGCTATCGGATCGCCTCTGTGTGACCCGACTTTTAGCTAGGCGGTAGACCCTCCGGTCAGCCTAGTAGATGACAAATAAAAAAAACATGTGAAAAGACATTTCGTTTAATAATATAATCACGTTCAGAAATTGACAACAATGACACAATCTATATAAATGCAATATTTACGAAAACATTAACACCATGATTGAACACTATCAAGAAAATAAAACTATGTAAAAATAATATCTTTGGAACTTCGTCACATGGACACAAATGACACAATATTATGCCTTAAAAAAAGTTTAGAAAGTAAATAATATAAAAATGAAGCAGAGTCTTCTTTTATCAAGTAAAAAAGGGCAATGCAGAAATCCTATACTCAGCGGAAAGGGGAGTTTTATATTCATCAATATAAACAATTTTGCGTATGAGACCAAACCTAAAATTGTTATGACAAGTAGGATATTGTACGCATGCCCAGCTTGTCTCGTCTCTCTGTAATTATTATAAAAAGGAAAAAAACATTTTATGGATATTGAACAGCTCAGTTTATCCACCAATTTTAAGGTTGTTCTCATAATGCATAGAACGCGACCCTTTCGCTTGAATACGTGTTTTAGATGACCCTGTATTGTCGTTCGGCATCCTATACCGCGAATGCCACATTCGGTAAATTTTACACAGGGAAAACTTTATAAATACTGATGTAGGTACATATATTTTATTTTCATGGTAATGGTTTTTAGCCACTGCAGTGGCGGACCCTCGAAAACGTCGACCCCAACCGTAGCAGCCGATTTTGACGCTCGTCGCGGCTGCACTACCTCTGCTCGAAAACCCCAGATTTCTCCTATTTCTTTTAAGCAAACTATATAAGTGTGGCATATTTTAAGAAAGAGTATAAAATTTTCTAGCTATTTTTAATAAATACAATCCGGAAAAAAAGAGTTTAATAATGTGATTGAGAGTAGAGGAACTCGCAAAGTGGCGGGTTACATATCATATCAGGAAATCCAGGAAATACAAATATTTACACACAATCATGGAATCAAAGCGTTATCACAACAAAGATAATTAAATTTCCTAATCACCTTGCGAAAACCAGCTTATAATTATCATTATTTTTTAAATTAAATCACAAGAAAACTTCACAATAACAAACTAGTTATGAACCGGTTGCAGACTGACATCGAATACCATAAAAAAGCATTTGACAAAGTCGACATATTGCGCGTCTATATCTAGCTCGTTTCTATTCGTATGAATTACCATAAGCCAAAGTAGGATAGAAATACTCAGTATAGAGTAAACAAGCGAAATTTGGCGTCTAACAAAATCGACCTTTTCCCGGTTCCCACCACGTTTCTAGAGCATCCGGTAATCGTCAAACGCCACTGCAGTGGCTAAGTAAGTATTTACTACGATATAACTAAACCATTACCATGACTATGTGTAGCTTTGTATGCTGTTTCCTGTCCGTGCATGGTTGCCTGGTAGAGATCGCTCTAAGCGATAAGGCCGCCAATTAGAACGCTAAGTTGATTTGTATGTTTTTTATATTAAGTTTTTTTGTCTGGTGTTTTAATAAAGAGTTGTTGTATTGTATTGTATGTGACATTCGCGGTATTGGATGCTGAACGACGATATTTAACATACAGTTAGACTTAGCTAACATACATAACATAAAATTAATAAATAAAGTATTGATTTATATTCAATAATTAGCTGAAGATTACGAGAAACATGAAAGTAAAAAAGCTTGTAAAATATGTCGATATTATAAAGAGTTCTTCGTAGACAATATTGGATAAATAAATAAAAAACATGACGTAAAGACAAATCACATTCGTTCAATATAGTAGTATAATAGTTTTGCTATGGCGCGGTTGCATTATTTTTTATTCTTAATTTACTGTTTTTTTACGCATCATCATACTATGTCATCGCAAAATTGTAAAAATCGTCTGATAATCGTCTAACGATGTTATATTATAATGTAATATAATAGTAGCATAAAGTAATGTTACTTTACAATCTTACAGTGTTAACAATTTCACGGTAACATAAAATAAACAACACGGAAAAGTCAGGGAACATTCTGGACGACTACTTTCTTTCTACGAAAACGTAATTTCGAAAAAAAACTCGCGACTTTCCTACTCCGGTTCTACTTCGTTTCGTCCGATAGAACATTGTTTGACGTTTAAATGTTCTAATTATAGTAGGCTCAGAACATTTAAACGGTCAAAACGACGGATCGAAGTAGAATCGGTGTAGCAAAGTCGCGAGTTTATTTCGAAATTACGTTTTCGTAGAAAGGGAGTAAGTAGACGTCCTGTTGTTTCTGTGAAATTTGTGCATTATTTGATTTTTACATTAAATGAAATAATAGTTGATGGTTACAAATTAGTAGATACTAAAAACCACACAACTGTCATTCTAATACATAGTTTTAAACTGTTTTCTTTTAAACAGATCCATGCATGCATGAAATTTTAGACTAAACAGCTTTGCTTCAACAAATTTCGTTAACGTCAATAAAATAACATCTCCGATATAAATTCGTAGTTGAGCAACAGAAACGCCAATTATAAAGGAATGTCTTATTGATATAAGAGAGAAACAAAATCACAATATTTAGGTAACTTTTTACAATTCTACACCTAATAACTTAGAAACTTTTGCAATGGCAGACGTTTTTATCGACCGGTAGCATGAGTTATTTTGAAGAAATTTAGAAAGTAGATTTGATTTTAGGTTCTTGTTGATTATGGTAACTTTAGTTCATTTAGATCATAGAATGTAAGTGAATGAAACAATAAAATAATTAATTCCATCATAAAAACTTTTTTTTTGGGCGCCATAATTATAAAGTTCATTGTGAGTATTTCTCAAATGTCTAAATGAGTCATTTAATTTTGAAGACTACATAAAATAAGAAACATTTTTTTTTTTTATAATTTTTCATCTGTTTCAAGTAACTGACTTTCGATTCTGTAGATTTCAGTATTCAGGTCCACGTAGTTGCACGACATACGCACGATTTCGACAATTGTCGGATGCAAGACGAATGTTTGCATCTTGCGTACAAATAATGAAGTCTGTGTCCACGAAACGACAACGACACGACAGCCGCACGTCTTGCGTTTGTTCGTAGGATGCATGCATTCGACAAAAGACGTGTGCGTGGACAGTAGGCCTTAGCTTCCACAGAACAAGCTTTGTGATTTGGCGGAATTGTCCGACTAAACCACATAGAGCCATTAACAAAAAAAAAAAAAAGGCTTTGTGACATGACTGTGCTACATAGTGTTGGGAGTGACATTTTAGAAACTGGGCAACCTATCGATCGATAAAAACTCTGCAACTCTAAGATTCTAATTATTTTTGCTAAAGTGAGTATAAAATCTGTTCTCATAAAACTATATAATTTTATGGCACAAACCTACTTTCACTACATTTATTTCTATGGACAATATAAGGCACAGAGTAATAGATTATTTAAACACAGAATACACTAGCACAGATTTACACATAAAAAATATTGTACTTCATCGATTTCACAAAAGTATAGGAATGTCCGAAATACAACACGTACATAAATGCACTGAATAAAGCATATCACATACACAAAAGCTTGTATGAATTAAATTTCAAACAGCTATTCTTATAACTTTGAATGCAAAACGCATACTGATTATCGAAGGTTACATTACACCAATTCTGAAGCCACAATTAAAATTAATAAGTTTGGCAAGCGCGGTAACAAATGCTAAAATATATTTTATGGCTGGATTTATAGCCAGTAACCCCCCATGTACTTATGGTCTCCTTTTGCATTCTGCAAAGATTCCTACCACTACTAAAATTAGTTTGAGGCGAGATTGTTGTATAAAAACTATTGATAAAAAATGCATAGGTTTTGTTTTGTATGAAAGCAATTCATCTTTTTTTGTTCAACCACAGTTATACAGTAATCAGTAGTTTTTAAAAAGTTTACAAAAATACATATTTTTTTTGTATGAAGTAACACTAAATTAGGTAAATATAATATTTGTGAAATTAATTAAAAATGTAAATAAATGAGTATATTGGAAAGATTCCCCTCTCCCCGGCCTTCCCTAAACAAAGAGAAAAAGAGAGAGGGGAAAAAGAAATGGTATCGCTATCCTTGTCACATGAATTAAAAAGACATTTGAAATACTTCATCAGCATGTCCTACAGTTCTCATTATTTATAAAATAAAACTAAGTTAAATAAATTAACTTCAAAACTTCACTGGTCAACTCTACTTATAAATCTAACGTGCATATCATAACGTATAGGTATTCTTATTATATCGTTAGAGGCAGCTATTTCCTAAAAAATGGGGCATAAAAATCTAAACATGGCAACATTTGATGACATTGTACTTGTGTTTAAAAAAAACAGACAATAAAATGCATTATGGTAGGAGTTTGCGCTGAGACCGCAACAGGCACTTGACATTATGGGCCAGTTCGCGGCGAGACAGCGACAGGAGACCGAGACACGTGTAGTGGTCTCGGCGCGAACTGGCGCCCACACAAAGCTGTAAAGTCAAGTGCCTGTCGCGGCCTCAGCGCGAACTTACACCTTTACAAATCGAAAAAATATTCTTTACAGGATAAATTAGTACTGTTTATTTCGTAAATAATAATAAAATTGTGAACGACCATTCTAATTTCATAATTTTCAGATTTTCGCAATGATCATTATGAATAAATTGTGAGAATTGTATGGCCGCTTGAATTCGAACTTTTAATTATTATATAAATGCAAGAAATCGAAATGAAATGTACTTGCGTTAGAGTTTTAAACGTTAATATCCATTTATTTTGTTAAATAATTATTTTTAGCCCTTTTTTATTAGCACGGGCGATATTACGATCTCTTTACAAAATCTAATTAGCTGCCATTAGTGCCGATACTATTGTAACAATTCATAAACTATAGAGATTAGAGGCTAAGGAGTATCATCTGTGTACATGAAAAAGTGGATGTCCAAATGCACTAAATTACGGTGGTGCCAATTTAGCATCAGGGTAAATTATAAAGGAAATCAATAAACAATATATTCACGGAATAAAATCACTCTAGCTACACGTTTTCTCATAATAATTATTTGAGGTTATATTTAGGTACTACATTATTTTGTACTACGCAAGTATGTAGTTGAAATTTTCCATAAGTAAGTAGAAAATATTTTAGTCGATATTTTTTTTAAACTCTGCATACTTCTATCCTTATAGTATTGATATATATTCATGCCATACCCTTTG